>JACCIC010000002.1:6505000-7885000 GCA_018907035.1 Sycobia sp. Sy_11 | reverse complement strand
TATATATATATATATATATATATATATATATATAACGGCGATAAAACTCGGTCATGTAAAGAATGATTTAGCCGTATTCTTATAATGCGGCAGTGATTTGAATGTGAATGACACAAATCACCGAAAAGTAGAGGAAGAAGAGAGGAAAAAAAAAACGAGTCGAAACAATTTAATGTCTATAAAAGAAGTTACTTAGATGATTCACGTAGATGGTAAATGCGAGATATGCTGTTTCATATCACCGTCCGTGCGTGCGTGCAAGTGAAGAATACTCATTAATACGAGGTCCGATACAAAACTTCTTCTTTTTTGTTTTTTTAAATGAAAATAACGTAAAATCCGATTATTTTTTAAAAACACGTTGTTATAATAAACATATCTGCATATGTAGAGGACACGCCGTAGTTATGAAAATAATGACGGAGCACGCTTGTAAGCCTGAATTATTAAAGTCATAAATATTTGTCAGAACTCAGTAGTTACATATTATTATAAATAGACGAGAGAATGCCTCAGCTGAATGAAAAATTTTTATACGAATCAAATTAAGAAATTTTGCTGGGGCTTTTCAAGATCTTTCGTATAATTGAAATAATAATTGTAGAAGCAAGAATATGGATAAGAAAATAAATTATATATATATATATATATATATATATATATATATATATATATATATATATATTAGTGTACATAAGTTGACAAACTTTTTAATTATTCTTCGAGGATAATTTTTACACATTTAGTTTATTTTAAACCCCGCTATTTTACGCAACATCTAAAGTTATGTATTTATAGAAAAATTAAATATATACAATTAAATATAAAAATGTCGCGTTAAGCTAAATAATATCAAACGCAATTCCACATTGTATATCGTGAACGAAAAATCTGGTATAATTTTCAATTTGATCGGTCGGCGGGGCGATGAAAATGTGCTTGTTTTCTAAAAATCGATGGCTTTTAAACTGCTTTATTGGAACAGGTGTCGAAAGCGCGCGGTTAAAGATTCATTTCAATTATTTGCGCTTATATTGAAGCATACGTATAATAATTATTTTACCCGGGACTCTCTTATCTTGGGAATTGCGAATTTCAGCTGCACATATATAGCTGCACATATGTATTTTGACATTAAAAAAAGTAACGTTTACTTTCAATGTAAAACTACACCGCCAGACATTGCGATCTACATTGTCATCCAGAAATTTTGACAAAAAATGTACCCAATGTATAAAAGTTATAAAATTATATATATGTAAGATAGATAGATATCTTTGCCATCGGTGTAATTACAGATATCATTCAGAAATTGGTAGCGAACCATTTCTTTCGTTAATTGAATATTTGCAAACGTTCCTTTTGTTCTGTAATATTTTTGCTACAGTCATTTCCGCCAAATTATCATCAATTGATTATTAGACGGATGAAGGATCTTTAAAAGTTTCCCATTGGTAGTTAATTCCGTATTAATCCTATAGTTTATCGTGCAATTACGAAAGTACCAAGTAGCTGTGATCGTAGCGTGACTTATTAAACTTACAAAATAATATGGACGGAAAAGTATTTGAATAATTTCTCTCTGTGAAAATGCGTGGCATCTTATACTTTTGTTAATAATACATCGGATATAACAGTATAATTAAATATACGTATAAATTGCCGATGTACTCTGCTATTTACTCAATTTTGAAACTTGCGATTTGAATGCATTAATTTATTCGACAATATATAATTTGATAGCAAATCGGATTGCGAATTATTAAAAATCAACCCCTATAGGAATAACACTTTACAAAATTAATATTTTGTACAAAAGTACTTACAGAAATAATATTTCTAGAGTTATGATCCTGAATATTCCGGTTTGTGATTTGAAGTAATGTCAAAATTTACAGTTCCAAGGAGGGTGTAAGGCTTAACGAAGATTTGTTAAACTTTAGAAATTAATGCAAATTTGTATGAAACGATTTCATAACTATCGTAATAACTAAATATAAAAAAGTAAATTGATACACCTATTTCATGTAATGCCAGTGCAGGAAACAAAAGGTAAGTAAAATATTGTTGACAATGAAGGGATAAATAATGCAGCATTATCAATATGATATTCATTCTATTTATTATTTTATATTGATTGTAATTTAGATTGGCGCGATTTTGACAACTATACATAATTTTAAAAAGTTTTTAAAGGGTAATAACGCGAATATTAATAAGAAGCATTAAAATAATGAATATGATAATGAATATAAGCACATAATACTGAAGTATGAAAAAAAATCTGTTTTAATGAAGATTCTTGTATGAAATGGGAGCTATAGAGCCAACCTTGTGAGCGATTTTTGCTGAAATAGACGAACTAGAAAGGGAGCGAATTTATCAAACCTGGAATATTGTGAATGTATATTATTATACGGATATATAAAAGTACGTTATATAGCCATTTTTTATTTAAATCGGTTTTTGTAATAATGGAGTACTTATGAGACAAATCAATTAAAAAAAAAAGATTATTTTTCTTTCTTTTTTTAACAATAAGATTTACGTTAAATTAAAAAATTTTCAAATTTTAGATCAATTCGTGCAATAGTATAAGAAGTATATACAACGTTGTATTTCTTCACTATACGGAAAAATATTCATACCAGACCATGAGAAAGTCAATTTTATTCGATGGCAAGTAATTATTATCTATCATTTATTATTCATCAATTATGAATTAACAGTCTTTTTGTATCAATGTATAAGTGACGGCAGCAGATGCTTAAATATCTACAGATAGTGTATAAGACATGTCTTAAGAAGGAGAGTAAAAAGCTTTTAGAAGATTCAAATCTACAGTGATGGTGACGTTCAAAAACGTCAAATTAGGTAAATCTTATTGGATTTCTTATAAAAATAGTCCAACAATGATAAATGAATATCAGATCAGAACAGTTTCGACTGTTTTTACATTATTTTTGCATTTGGTGTTCCAAAAAAATTAAACAACTTTAAAAATATGTATCCAAATATATTCAATAAATTATTTATATACATGTTAAATTGAAACATTATAAAAATCAACGAACTTTATAAATAACAATTTTAGTAAAGTCTATGGTTGTGTTTCATAAATGATTTGCGATACTTATCATACCTGACTGATTATTAACAAAGCTATTATACAGTTTTGTCTTATAATAACTTTATAAATAATTTAATACACATCTATATCAGTTCTGGTTATGTGATTATTATCTCCATGCAGAAATACTTAAAGAACATAATAGTTTAACTTTTTTTTTATGTACGAATGGTATATATTGTATGTATTTCGTGATGGTGCAATATTAAAAATATATTTCAAATGAGTGAATTTGTTTCTTGAAGAGTTGCTAGAATATTGCAGCCAATGTAGTATGTATATCAGTCTTTGGATATTTATAAAAGAAAATTAATTTTTTGGAAAAGCTTTTTAAAATACAGCATTAACATTTTTAATGAATTTATCAGTATCTACAATGTCGACAAAGTCCTTCACACCATCTGGTTTTACTGACAGTATTATGTTTGCTCCATTTTCATGCCACCTAGCTTTGAGCAGCACGCAGCATCCTTTATCTGTAAGATTAAAATAATCATTGATTTATTAAAAATCTATCATTATCATTAAACAAATTTAATGTAAAGTAAAAATTTGTTTTTTAATTTTGTTTGTGACTTTAATTAAATTCAACTTACATTATTATTCATTAAAGTAGCGAAAGTCTAAAGAATAACTTTTTTAAAATAATTTTAAACCAGCTTTGAGAAATAAAAAAATAAATAAGAATTGGTTTATATATTTATATATAAGAGAGTTAAAACAGAAATTTTTGTTAGATTGATGAGTAATATAATATTTTTTAAATATCATAAAATCAAAATATTCTAAATTAAAGAAAAATAAATTATGCAATTTATTCTAAAAACCTTCACTCTGGTCTTAAATAACTAATCTTTCAAGATGATTGGTTACGTTGACGTTTTAAAATAAGCATTAAATTAACCATAAGCCTCCTTACCCAGCTGGCCGCGCTCGTGGGCCGCCGCCAACTGATTGATAACGCGTCGCTCGACCTCGTACTTGATCGAGCGGGCGCCGTAATGCGTGTCGTAGCCGTCAGCGAGCACCGCCAGGACCTCCCGGTCCCACTTGAGCTCGATTTTGTGCCGCTCCCGGGCGCGTATCGACCAGGCCTCGAGCTCCCGCGCCACCAGCTTGAGCAGCTCGGCCCGCGAGAACGGCAGGAAGTAAACGATCTCGTTTATGCGGCCGAGGAACTCGTCGCGGCGAAAGTACGACTTTAGGATCGGCCTTACCTGGGGAGGAAAATACACTTCGTTCATAAAAAAGTAAATAAATTCATGTCTATTAATAATAAATGCGATTGTAAAAGAAAGTTTACTTACTACTTGATCCTTAAAATTTCGGGAAATTTCTATATTGTCGGGTTCCTGATCCTCGTTAGTTTTTTCATCTAGCCTCTTTGTTAAAACTCTGTCTGCCTCTTCACGAAGCTGCAAAGCATGTTCAGCAATTTCTTCACTAGCCAAATTAGATGTCATAATGAAAATTGCATTTTTGCATTCTATTGTTTTACCTTTTCCATCGGTTAACCTTCCCTAAAAACCAATATATTTATCGAAATACGAAAAATTTATAATAAAAATGTTTACTTCTTTAGAAATAAAGTAAAACCTCGTCAAATAGTTGCAATAATACTGTAAGTACGTCTGGATGTGCTTTATCTACTTCGTCAAAAAGAACAACAGCAGAGGGATTTTTTCTTAGTAATTTTGTCAATTGTCCGCCGTCATCATGACCAACATATCTATAAAATGTCAATAAAAGTTGAATATTATTATTTTAAAATCTCGATAAACATATTGAAGTCTTCTATTTTATGATTTAAAATTATTTCTAAATTAATTTTTATTTAGTAACACAGTTATATATCTATTTACGAAAGTTTCTGTTTGTATTTACATACCCAGGAGGTGCACCAATAAGTTTAGCAACTTCGTGTTTTTCTTGATATTCGGACATATCCAGCCTTATGAAGGTTTCGGGTTTATTTCTATGAATGTAAGCTGCTAATTGTTTTGCTAATTCTGTTTTTCCTATTCCAGAAGATCCTAAAAATAAAAACACTAAAGGATGCTCTTCGTCTATCCATCCATTTTCTTTTCTGCGGATTGCTAAAAGAATAGGTTTATAAGCAATCAATTCAATTTATGAATATAAACGAAATTTTTAAAAAAAACTGTACTTGAAGCTACAATAGAAATTGCTCTCTCTTGACCAACAATAAACTGTTTCAATCTTTGCTCTAAAGGAAACCTTCGCCTTTCTTCAGCTTCCTAAAAATGGATGATGTTTAATAATAAAATTTATCAGAATTAAATAAAATCATAATATTAACTTTTTCTTGAAGTAGTTCATCATATTTTAAAGCATGTTTTATTAACATTTCTTCAATATCCTTATCCATGTATGCATAATCAACAGCCCTTCGACCAGCTTCATTCTCTATTGTTGGATTTGCTCCAGCATCTAAAAGAGCTTGAACACATTCTTTTGATCGTGATAGAACAGCATAATGAAGAGCAGTAAACCCTTTGAAAGTTGCACGTGCAATTAATCGATCTGAAAATTCTTCTTCTCGATCTACTAAAACTATATTAAAAAATGAGTATTAATTATTAAAATAATAGCATTGTTTAAGTTAATAATACAGTCATATTCAGTACTTTTTGTACAATACCTTCTGAGGGACGTAATCTTTTCTCCAAAGCAGTTTTATAAACATTAACAAAATCATCGCCAGCATTGATATCAGCACCATGCTGAAGAAGAAATCGTATTATTTCAACTTTGCCATTAATTGCAGCAGTCTGGAGAGCTGTCCAACCAAGTGGATGCCTTGTGTTAACATTAATTCCACTATTTATAGCCTTTGAAAATTAATTTATAAAGTTAATCTATACTAAAAGACTAATAACATTTTAAGAAATACCTTTCTCATTTCACCCATATTGCCATATCGAGCAGCAAGAAAGAATCGTTCTGTAGAACAAATTACAAATTAAAAGTATATATTTAACTTCTAAATTAAATAAACTTTAATTGACTTCTATTTAGTATTATATTGCATTTTTAAAGGTTATATTGAATACTTGCAAAAATAAAATTTATATTATAAATATATATAAAAGTTTAAAATGATAAAAAAATTAGTAAAACTTATATATTTAGTAAAGTCAATTTTAATTATTTAAACTAAAAAATTACCTGATAGATCATTTGAATTTTCACATAATGTTATCATTAATCCTAAACCACCCAAGATCAATCCTAATTTTTTAAAGTTTCTCTCATTTTTGGTATATTGTTTGTCGTTTGATTCCTGTAGAATAACCGATGTACATTTATCAAGTAATTGATAAGTAGAAAAAATTCTAGAGCATCTATGCCTTGGATTTAGCCATGTATAACCTCTATTTTCAATTAACCAAAAATTTTTTAATTTATTATTATTTCCTGACTTTGAAGATTCCAAAATAAATCGATGGCTCTTTGTTCTTCTCAGCAAGTGAAAGAGCCGCAGACTGCAAAAGTGTGACATCTTTCACAGCCTTGATTTTATTAAATTTCTATCACTCACGCAGCATTACCTCTAATTTAAAATCAAAACCTATAATTCTCTATATCTATACCAAATGTTTTTTTAGCTGTTGTGGTCGTCTGCCATACGCGGTTTTTTCATTCTCTTCTTATACAGATTGTTTCTTCAGTGTGTTATTATTTTTACAATTTTCTCAATAATTGAACAATTGTCATTCAACTTTTCTTCGTTTTCTATACACAAGTCTGTAAATACAATGAATACAACAATAGTATCTCTTTTACAGCTGTATTACAGAAGCTGATGATACTTCCGCTCCCCACATGCGTAATGCGTTTTTTCCTTATGAAGAATTTATGCATATGATGCAATCAAGACATAAATTATTAAGTAATATTTTAATTTATACAAATAGAATTGAATTACTTAACGTTCAATTATAGATTTAAAATAACTTTAAATAGTATAAAGTCTATAATAAATATCTGTATTAAAATTACAGGTTTGATTATATATCATCTTTGTTAGAAAAATATTATGCAATTTTTATTATCAAAAAAGATAATTTTCTATGTGAAAATTATCAATCAAAATATTATGTAAAAGCGAAAAAATATTAATTAATAAAACACAGTGGTTTTCCTAAACTATAAGGCTCTGCGAAAATCAGCTTTCATAATTTTCTAGAAAATACTCCAAAAAGTCAGAACAGGTCCGAAACTCTCTAGCGCGAATGATTCAAAATGTTACCGCATGTAATCGTGGACCAATAGCATCGACTGATCGAGCAGAACCGCAGATTTCGAATTTTCACTTTCCCAATTCTCGGCAAACGTTGCAAATATTTGCCCGATTTGATAATCACTGAACTATCTGGAAATGCAAAAGCTTCAGCACCAATTACAATTAGAAATTCGTCTGCTGAAAATTAACCGCACCGAGAAATAAATTAACAATTGTTCCAGAAGCTTCCAGATCATCCAGCCCGCACGAATTCCGGCGTTCCCGCCGCACGAGCCGCAGACCGGAAAACGGAATACCGCAATTCACCTCTCTCAGTTTAGCAGAAAGCGCCCGAAGCGCAAAGTTCGCTTTTTTAATTCTCCTGGTTCATAAACTCTAATCGCGATTTATAATAAATATCTTTGGGGCGAAGATCTCGTAACGATTCGTCAGAGATTGGTATACGGTACACGGAAATTCTAATCGATACGAGGGCCGAAAGGGACAGCGATCGAAGCTTCCCTAAATATCTCCTTCGATCGATCCATTGAGTTTCTAACCTGTCTCTCATCCCCGTGTGTCGCGAGTTCGGGAAGAAAGTGAGAGAGTCACCGGCGAGTGTGTGTGCGCCTCTTAAAGTCGAAAAATCCAAGGGTCACTCCTTGATTTTTCGCCTATTTTTCCCCCCCGCTGGGAGCATCGTTTCGAATTTATCCGAGGCCGTACCTCGCCAAGTTCTTGCATTGACATCGCCGCCCCGTGTGTGCGTGCACGTGCCCCTGAAAATCGTACCTCGCCGACCGCTCTCCCGCCGCCCACACACCCAGAAGTGCACCCTCATCGAGGCCGAGCTTTAAGAGGAAAAAGAAAGCAGCCATGGCCGCGATGTCCGTGATCGGGATTGACTTCGGCAACGACAATTGTTACATAGCAGTCGCCAGGGCCGGCGGAATCGAGACCATCGCCAATGACTACAGTCTGAGGGGAACACCGTGAGTTTTAATTGTGCAATTAAAAAGGAAAAAAGAAAAGAGGAGCTTTCGCTTTTGTATGCGCGTTCGTCCTCGCGACGTTTGTTTTTAATGCATTCGCCTCGCGCCGAATACCTCATAATTATTCGATACGGAAATTTAACATTTTTGTTTGTCTGATTTACCGAAATTCTTTGAGATCCTAATTCAATTAATAATATCAGATTACACAGCTAATGACAAGTAGAATAGTGTTGTTTTTATATTTAAATTATAGAAGTATGTTTCCTACAGCATTGTTTACTTATAGGTAGCATTATTTCAAGTACAAAAAAATTGCTTAATTTGAAAAATCAGCTTTAATGAAAATTTTTTTCATCACAATGCATTAAATTTAAATAAAATTTCATTATATATTACACTCCTCTGCTATAGTCAATATACAAATCAGTATTTGTATAGGATTCTTATTTGATTATTCTTATTGTTTTAGAATTCATAGAATGACTATTTTAATTTCATTGCTCATATCGGTATTCCTTTTCATTGCCTCTATATTCTGAATAAATACTCTACAAAAAATATTGTTGACTTCTGATTCCAGATAGATAGATAATATTCTTATATAATATCATCTCTTATATTATCCTATAATATGAATTGTACTTTTAAATTCATACAGTACTAATATAGTAGATAAAATGTGTAATATTTGAGTTCATTAAAATTAATTATTTTATATACTCATAGAATAATAAATCTATTATATGGCTTTATTATTATAAATGAAACATTTTCTTGACTTTAACAGTAGTTTGTGAATGTATTTTAACATACATGTTAATTTTAAATATTATTTAGATGTCTGAATTGAGAAGCAATGTGATAAATGAATTAGCTATGTAAGATTTTTTCACAATGGCATCAAAATTATCCAACTGATGATTAACAGATTCTTAATCTATTTTCCTTTCAAGTGTAAATTTAATTCATGCATCAGATAAAGATTCATAGTTGGAATTGCTCTTAATATATAATAATTCTTTATAGCTTATATTGTTAACTATAATTAATATTGTAGATATATTTTGTATTATTCAATTCTTACTGTATTAAGAGAAATATTTAAAAATAATTTAAATCTCTTAATGTTCATGTTAAATATTAGGCCAAACATTTTTTTTATTAATATAATAGAGGTATTTATGATACATTAGTTTATTTATACATATTTCAGTGTTTATAAAGTATTGATTAAGTGATAATTTTAATTGTAATAAACAAATGTTTTTAACAATAGCATCATTTATTTAGTCTTTTATTAGATCTAATTGATTTTATAATACATCACTTTAATTGATAAAAATTACACATATAATGTGTTTTTGATTGTTATTACAATAGCTTTACATTTATATTTATTCACTATTGTTTAGAAGTTCAATGTAAACTTAAATAGTCATAAATAGTTAATAGAAACTACACTGTCCTTTGGTTTTATCTATTTATTATTAACAATTTTTATTCCTTGCTCTCAAGGTAAAAGCAGAGCATCCAATTATGAGAGGTTAGGGTGAATGGAGGTGTCATGTTTTAAGGACAAGGTTGCTTTGGAAACAAATCCATTTCTTGATATTATCTTTTTCTCCATGATACTATTACCTGCCATTATTGATCTTGTAATTTCCAGAAGCAATGACGTTGTTTTGATTCCATTAGTAAACATTGGCTAATTTAATTTCAAAAATTTATGCATGGTCAATCAATACAGAGTATGTATTTGTGACAGATTACAGATTTGTATGCTGTATGCTATTCTGTAGAAAATTAGCAGTTCATATTTAATAAATGATTTTTATGATAGGTAAACTGTTTTTTCCAAGTGCTGTGCAATCAAATTTGAAATTGAAATGTGAATCTAGTATACACAACCTTTATACAATATAATTTCTGGTATCTATTCACTTTCTCCCTTTGATTAAGAAGCAATATAAATCATTTTATAAAAGTTATATATAAGTAAAAAAACAAGAGTTGTATAAAAATATAATAACTTTAAAACAAAACTGTAATTGTTACAGTTTTTTAGGTCCTTAGTGCCTGAAATCAAGAAAGTTTTATTCATAATCTAGAATTATCCGTAAGTATTTATCGGTCGCGAAATCGGTTCATGTAAAAATTTCCAAGAACAAATAAAAGTTCTAAAAATTTCCATATAGTCTTGGCGTCTATAAATAATATAAAAGTGGCGTCGTCGTTTCAAAGAAATTGAACGTACTGTTAAAAAAAAAAAAAAAATTTGCTTTCAAAGTGATGTTAGAATTATATATTTCTAAGATTTTCGCGCGCAGCGACTCCTTAATCTCGTAACTGTTGTTACTTTATATTTAAACCTCAAAATTTGTCCAAATATTTCGAGTTTCAAATTTTCAAATAGTGAATAATAAATGTTAAAGAAATAATGTGAAATTATAACGAAAACCATTCGATTGTGAATCATCGAGGCATTTTTTTTTTAATTGCCAGGAGCACCTTGAGCCTAGATATAGAGTATATGTCTTATATGTATGTTTAAAGGTAGCGCCTCAAAGATTGATGGATTGAATTAATATTAATACATTGTATTTTTGTAATTTTGAGAAACAATTTGATGTTTATTAATGTATGAGTTATTACGAAAATAATTTAAATAAACTTTTAAAATCTATGATCTAGCACGAATTCGTGCGGGATCCATGTCGTTGATGCAGAAAAATCGAGAAAAAATATTGAAAACAATGTATTTATAATTGGTAGATTAATAAGAACAATTAAAACACAGAGAAAAAAAAATCACATTTTTACAAATACTTTGTAAGCTGCGATCATGACCGGACAAAATAAAAAAGATATTTATTATAAACAGACAATATTTAAGGTTAATTCGCACGTTATCGTTCAAATGTACGCGCATATTTGCGAAATTAAAAAAAAAATTAATTATAGATGATATTATAATATACCATATGACTGATAATTTTCCGTTTCACATATACGCTGCAAAATCCTATTTGCACGATTTTTTTTAACAATATTTGTCCTTCGTCTCTCGGCCTGAAGATCAGTTTCTCTTTCGTTAGAGCTACCTTAAAAATGACCAGAGGCGAAATCAATAGAATTGTACAGATATACATAAAACACTTTCATCCTCCCCGTTACGAAGGACGCGGGGGGCGGGGGGGCGCATCATCGGTACCTCGACTCCAAAGTCGATATATATATATATATATATATATAATACTCATATGAGTTGCAGTTCCATCTGCCCCCACACTTCATCCACGAACTGCTCCACTGCTCTCTTACTTTATTATGCGTTTATCATGTGTGCGTGTATATATATATATATATATATATATATATATATATATATATATATATACACTCACGCACGCGCTTACACACTTCAATCGGCGAAAAAAAAAGTAAAAAAAGGACAAAAAATTTGAGATCATCGTCGCTTTGCCGCGCGCCCGCACACGTACATTCTATAGGCACGCGCACACGCGTGCACGCCATCGAAGGTTATAACGCGCCGCTGTAAACATCGTCCGAGCAGTGGGAGTTAATTGTGAAGGGAGGGGGGGGCGGGGTGATTGGGAGGGAATCGACAGCGACAGCGGCGGCAGGCCCATATAATCGGAGGAGTGTATAAGTATACCTATCGGACACGCGACATTGTCCGCTTTTTTTCTGTTTTTTTTTTTTTTTTTTTTTTTTTCTTCTTTTTTGCTCGTCCCCACGAGCGTCAGCGTAAAGTCAGAGAGCGCCGCTCGGCGAGACGAAAAAGGAAGGCGAGCGCGCCTCTATTTAAAAGAAATGACTAATGCAAGCGGAGCGGTGGTGGGGGTGGGAGGGGGTCTCTCATTACGCGGGAGTTTATGCACTGTCCATCGCTATTGTAGAGCACCATGATTGAGGATCGATATAAAAGCAATGGTCTCTTTGCCAACCGGTGTTTTACACGCCAATTTTATATATATATATATATATATATATATATATATATATATATATATATATATGCATGTATGTATGTATACATATCCCTCTATCGCTGTCTACCATTTATCGATTTATTGCCGCATGCTTTCTCCCGGTCTGTCAGGTTCCGACCGCGCGGGAATTGACCCCGAGTGCATATGCAAATGTCTGCGTGCGCGCGCGCGCGCTTTGTGTGTGTGTGTGTGTGTGTGTGTGGAGATGTAACAGTAGTAGAAAAGTGTTATTTAATTTTATTATAGATTGAAGGAAAGGGAGGGGGTTTGACAAGTGAAAATTTGTCGCGGAGGGTACGGATTTTGATGTTGAAGCGATATAGACGATGGCAAGTGTTATCAATTTTTAGGGGAAGACACGAATTTCATTACCATAATTAACCCTTTGAATTTCGCTGATTTTTTAGATTTTTATCGATTTTAAAGAGATGTCGGCATTCTGATTTATGGATTTCACTTTATTTCGAAGAAATGTGATGGTTCGGAATGAAATGAGGCTGCTTTCATATGAATTCAAATGGGAAAACTCGCTGCATGCTTAAGAATATTTTCTGCATCATTTTAAATGATTTCAAACGTTCGTTCGTATGATTTTTCTTTTCCAAAATGATTGCAATGTTTCAATATTATTTTATGTCAGTTATCAAGTAAATATTTTCTTGTTTTATACCGAGTACATTATTTTCTTAAATTGAGAAAGTATTTTCTTAAATGAAGGAAGTATTTACTTGATACAAGATGAGTCCATTTACATCAAACCACGTAATCTAGTGAATTATTTTTTTAATTTCAGAAAATGATATACTGGGTTCAAAATAAGTAAATATTTACTTGGATGTCAAATTTCATAATAATAAAATAGTGTAACGATATTATTTCATATAATTTTTTCTTTTCCAAAATAATTCCGTGATTTCTATGATTTCCATCAGTTTCATAACGATATAAGACCATCGAATGGATAATCCAGAGTATAATACATCTTGGAATAAATCTAATACTCTTTACTTAGTTTCTCAAGTTTCCGATTTTAAAATCTACCAATTTCAAAAAGTACATTGATTTTATATAAAAATATTAATTAAGACACTAACATTTTGAAAATTCGAGGACAGAATTATATAAATAATAGAGAATCGTCGTCGAGCTCATGTCGCGATTTACGAAAGGTACTCAAATAACTTCAAATTGTAACAGCTAAGACTAGAAATAAATTTGAACTCTTAGAGCAATAGAAGAAAAATAGGATAAATAAAAATCGTCTTCAATCTGTGAAAATATGTAAAAGTATATATAGTGCAGTGTATTTACATACATATATATATATATATATATATATATATATACTGCCAAATCGAGGCGTATAATAATAGAACTGAATCACGTTTTTAAAACAAAAAAACATTAGTCATGTTTAAATCATCTTATTTAAATTTTCGGCAATCTGAAGCCTTCTTTTCGTTTTCACTATAGTGCATTATTCTACATTTATTCTGAATCCATCTTTTTTTTTCGTAGATACAGTTGACCAATACTCCCACGTATTCCTTTAATATATATATATATATATATATATAGTATAAACTATCTGTACTATATATATTCTCTTCATATGTAATAAATACACTTTTATGCAGCTTCTGATTTTAAGAATGTAATTTAATATAAATAAATAAATTATAATAATATTTGGGTAATAAAGCACAAAATTGAAAATTACAATTTTGCTTTACTTTTTCTTTTGTTTCAAGCTTATTAGACGATCGTATAATATAAAAACCTTTACAGTTTTATATTATACACTCTCAAATTATAACTCAATTTCTAAAGACTCCCGAAGTTTTAAATATCACAATAATGGCGACTATTTTTTACACCATTTTCAGATATTTTTAGATATTTTCACTATGAAATTCCACGTTCTAAAAAGATTTATTACATAATAATAACTTATTCTATTAATTAATATAATAATAATTTTTCACGTTTTGAGTTAATCCCTCTATCGATCGTATCTGAAGTATAGATCGTGGCGGAAATCACAAGTGGGTCAATATAATGAAAATATTAATTTGTTAATATTTTTTTCATTATAAACTAACATAATCAACTAATTTTTAAAGAATCTCTTGTAATTTAGTTTATTTAAACGGTTCTTAAATATTTTTCCATTCATAAATGAAGAATTCCGATTAGTTTATAAATAGTGAAAAACATTAATATTCCGTAAGAATAAATTTTCACCGACGTTTCAGGAGCTATAATTTAAAATAACAATTAATAAACATTATTTGTACTTTTCATGTTTAGGCTACATACTATTTTTTCAATTAGAAATCCGAATGTACTTATATATATATATAGTGCAAAATATTTTTTTTTAATATCGTTCATTATTTAAAAGTCGATCAAGTCAACTTTAACGAACGAACCTTAAATCATAATGTACAATTAATTAATAAACAACCTTTTTAATGTAAAATAGTAAAGTCTAAATAATTACTGCAATCCGCATGTTGCAAGAATTACGACAAATTGAGTTTAACTGTGCGGCCTTCATAAATTATTATATAGTCGATCGACTTTCTGAATTAGATAACGCGATGCAGAGGAGTTGTACACAGTAAAAATCTGAAAATTAATTTTAATTTAGAGACTGAGCATTCGAATATAGGCACTTTTATCCGTGAGTTTTTTTTTATTTATGATTTCATAAATATATATTACGGAGATATAATCGTCGAGAAAGCAATCATTACAATAACAATTGTTATAAGAGAAAATGTTCGATAAAAGGAAATTATACGGTTTAGATAAGTTTTACAGATAAAATGTCACAAGAGTCTGATTATTTGGTCAGGGGAAAAAAACTTTCATTAATTAATTAAATTAAATTCAATCATATAGCTGGCTATTTTACTTAAATTACAATTATAGAGAGTATATCATTTGATTTGTATAATCATTATAAAATCGCTATAGCATAGTGTTATAATGTTGATATCGTTCACAAATCAATTTAGTATAATAATTAGATAATTCTTCCAAATCTTGATCGGATGAAATCGTTGCTATTGGGATAATTAAAAATTAATTTGCCAACCTTACTTTTTGTGTTGGATATTTGTATTATAATAATTTCTTAAGTGGGTTCGAGCACAACTCGAATTACTTGACAATTACATGGAACCAGTCTGAAATGTTTAAAAAACAAACCTATACATTTAATATATATATATATCAACCTAAGTTGAGGATTGAATTTTTGTGAAGAGGCATTTTGAAAATAGTATTTAGTGACAAGATAGTTAATATATATATATATATATATATATATATATATATATATATATATATATATATATCATTGAAAATAATGTTGAGTTAACTGTTTTATATAGAAGGTTAAGATCTAAATCAAGAAGCGAAGTATTAATTTCACTTTTTTAATTTTTGACTGATCTTTTCCATAATACACAATTCGGATTAATTATAAAAGGATATTTAATTATTCCTGTATTGGAAATTGAACTATTTAAACGATTTAAAGTTTAAACCTGATAGTTATGAATAATAAAAATAAAATACAAACTATAATATATCAAACAGAATTGGAAGTAAATTTAAAAGATCATTACATTAATTCGTATATAATTATTATAGTATAGATTTAAAAAACAAGAATATTTATTCTTATTGTATTATAGTATACATTACACATATATTAATAGTATGCATTATTATATTAATAGTATACATTACACAAGGGGGCAGAATAGCGTAAATAATTGAATGAAAAAAGCGCGTAAAAAATTGAATGAAAAATTTACGGAATTATGTGAAATTTCTTCCCCTGTGTTAATTATGATTGTACAGAGCGAGCAGGTATAATATTTAAAGGTCCGAACCACGCTCGCTCCGAAATAAGTTACCCGATGATCAAATATAATCCGTTGGGTTTGAAAAAGTATAATATTCTCGGTTTTGTTTTAAGATTATTGTTGCAATTTATTTGAATCTCGTAACATTAAATTAAACGATTGTCTCGTAAGTAGACATCGAAACAGTATGTCAAGACAGATGTAGGACCGCGAGAGCCGAACTCTAGGGGGCTCCGCCCCCCGTCGGGGATTGGGGGCGGAGGCACCGTCCTGTAAAAAAAACAAGAATGAATAATCAATTGAAAATTATAAGTTTATTCATAATGCAATCTTAATATAAAATTTTCAAAAACCCTGAATAGTATAAAATATAGACCTAGAAATTAAAACTAATTTTTAAAAAAATGTAACACAATTTTTAGCACTTAAAAAACATTATAATAATTTTCACACAGAATTTCTGCAGAATATAAATTTTATTTTAAAACCTCGAATACCTAATTTAAAGTGCAAAAAATGCCGGGCCCGCGGTCGAGTGATATATAAAAGCTCTAATATCATAAATGCCAGATGTCATGCAGGCGCTAAAGACTGAGGATCCTACCCGACTTCACGCATTCCATTCATCTCATCAAAAAAAGCTAAATTCCGTTTTCTGATTGGTCGAGGAAGTGTCACAAACACTTTTACTCTCTAGGGAGTAAAAGTAGTATTTTGCGCTTGCGCCCTGAGTGCGGGAAAAAAAATTTTGTTCATAATGTTTGGTCAGGAAAGTTTCAAAATGTTACTATTTCTATAGCACATTCACGACAAAATTTGATTGGAGCTTCACAGCAATGTAGAAAATACGCCTAAGTAAATTACGCGCTACGTATAATATTATTAACATACAGGGTGATATGCGTTGCTACATCGGTAAAATGGATTCTTCAACGGCCCCTTGTAAATGTTTTGAGTTTATTGCATCAATGCGCGTTAGTGTCCCAAATGGCGAGAAGAACGGCGGAGAGGGCGGGGCAGGGTTTAAACATTCTTAACCAAAATATTTCCCATGTATTAAATTTCATCTTTATTCGCGCAGGTCATGCGTGGCGTTCTGCGACAAGAACCGCATTCTCGGGGTGGCGGCGAAGAATCAGATGGTGACCAACATGAAGAACACGATATACGGCTTCAAGCGGCTTCTGGGCAGAAAATACAACGATCCCCTCGCCCAGAAGGAGCTCCAGTCGTTACCGTACAAAACGACCCAACAGCCCGACGGCACCATAGGCATTCACGTAAGTACAGCGTTTGCGCGATAAAAGCGTGACCAACTTTTCAGCGATGAATTAGAGACAGAGGGGGGGGGGTAAGACTGCGAGAGTGAGGGAGCTTTTTCGTTTTATTTTAAGTCTGTTTTTGGAAAGGTATATAAATACAATTATATTTCTTTGATAAAGCGAATTTGATAATGATACATCATCCACTTGTTCTTGTGGTTTTTATTCTCCAACTTGGAATTAAACAATCGCAAATTTAAATTAATACAATAGATTAATAAAAATTACTATAAAAAAAATAAAAAAAAATGAATAAGCTATTGTGGCCAAAGGATAATCTGGCTGCCTCTACTATCACCAGATACACCGAATCGATGTATCTGTTTCCTCTAACATTTCGAATTACTTCGAATAAAAATTTCGAATAGAGACTGATCAGTCTCTCAGTGTTATTTTTATTTATTTTTATTTTTCAGTATTAGTTTTTATATTTCAAATTCTATGCGGGTGTAATTATAATTAAGGGTCATTATAAATATAATCATATTCTTTTATAAAGACTGTAAGACGATAAAAATATTTTTTTGTGTAATCTACAACAGTCAGTATAAGTTACAACTTTACAACAAAGAATTATATCATATATTCTAAAAAATTCTAAAAATAAAAAATAAAATACAAATTTTAGAAGAAAAAAACAGTACGAATATAATCAATGTAAAAAGGTAATTGATTGATTTATTTTAATTTGTGTACAAAATAATTAGAATGATAAGGGTATAGATTATTATATAGAATAATTCAAAACATTATAAAAAGAAAAAAACTTTTATTGAGTTTAAAATTTTAATTTTACAGTATGTATCAAAATAACAGAAGTAGATAAGTGCAACTATATGATTCTTTAATCGAATTATTATTAAAAGAAACGGATTTGTTGAAAAACAAATTGAAACTTAGAATGTAAGATTTATTTACACAATCATGAAAAAAAGATTGTAATTAATGCAGTTTGAATTTATACAGATAAGTTCTTTAAAGTATTTGTAAGCTTCTATTTATATATTTAGAAAATGAAAGAGCTCTTACGCGAAATTATTGGGTCGACAGATTCATTTTCCTTGTGGAACGGCTCAAAATTCTGACCGCTAATTAATAGCATTATTATATCTTTACCACAAACGCGTTCGTACATTTGAACTTAAAACATTAATAGCGCTCGAAGATTAAAGTTCGTGGACACTTGTAATTGTCGAAAAAATAATACCATTTCGATTGTTTGAAATTGAATCGCAATAAAACGGACAATTTTTAAATTACTAATAAAGTCATGGAATCTAGTACGTTTATTTAATATATATAGTATGTATACACTTCCAAATTACAGTCAACGTATACTAGTAGCGAAAGAATGAAAAAATTGATCAAAAAGGTCTTGTAGTGCAGTTATACACTTTCATCCAAAATCATTGCATCGGTGTATTCGAGCGATATGGTCAGGATGTATATATATATATATATATATATATATATATATATATATATATATATATCGTTGTATATATAAGCAACGAGATGTATGAAACACCGCCGGTGTGTTTAAGGAAACGGTGGATTAGAGCCACCGAGGCTACATTTGGCTCGCCGCCAAATATCTCGTTATGCCCACGGGGTTACGATATTTCATTCGCGCGTGTGTAGGTATATTTAAATTTAAATTTTAAATTAGAATGTTGAGAGAGAGAGTGAGAGAGAGAGAGAGAGAGAGAGCGCTATTTTTGGTTATTGCATATTACATATATACGTTTATCTCCTTTGCTCTCTCTCTCTCTCTCTCTCTCTCTCCTCTCTCTCTCTCTCTCGTGCCCTCTCTTGCGCTCTTTTAAGCGTATTTATGGTTGTTTATGTCGTTCCGCTTCTTTACATACACGTACGAAAACAAGACTATACGCTGATTTTTATCCAAGAAGGTGCTGCTTATTTCTGCCTATACATACGTACCTGTTAATTTGAATACAGGTGATTCATATATACGATCGTATAAGGCACGATTAAGTGGAGATGCTCGTGCGACACCAGGAGGACGAGCTCTATATGCTAAGATTGAGAGATATTGCTTGGAAGTGCTTTTACCATTAAAACGATTGTATGTAAAAATCACAATAACAAGCCGATTTTCGTTAAGGAAATCGTTAAAATTAAATATGGTATTTAAATTATTTTTTTTATTATTATTTTTTTTTAATATCTTTCTAATAAATATAATTGTGTAAATTTGTAATTACTAATTATATATATATGTATATATATAAAGAATATTTAAGTTGTGCATCACATTTAAAATTTACTAAAACTATATATAAAATTATACAGTCAGTTAATGTTGAGTAATTTTTTTTATACGAGCATTTATCAAATAAATTCTATATAAGAAAAAGTAATATAATAAAAAAAACCTAAAAAACTCAACAAAACTTAAATTTATAAATAAAATGAAACTTTCATCCAAAGGATAACATAGTGAAAAAAAATCTTTTATCCTAAGTAACCAAATTTGTTGTAAGAAAAAAAATAAAAATTATTTTCAAAAAATGTACTTTAATATTAATTATAATAAAAAGTAATGTAATTGTTTTAAACATTATACTAAATAGTAAGAAATTAATGAAATAAATCAAATTCGTCTTATTCTTTTTCGATTTGAAAGCTTATCATATTATTAAAGAAAAAAAAATTATAAGTATAAGTGCTTATACCTATAATATTACTTTCTTATAAGAGATATTTCTTCCTGATATTTCAATAGTTGAAATTATTTAAAAACATTGTGTAAATATTCTTATAAATCACTCTTCAAACTTAATATAACTTAAAAATATATGATAATTTTCAATGACGATCCTCTTAATTATTAAATCGTAACTTTTAATAAAGTAATGTTGTAATATTAATTATGAACTTTGCTATAAAATGCAAATCAACGATATGATTACCTTTATCGTTAAACATCTCATCAAAATTCACGTTAATATTTAATTTTTATCGTGCTATCTACAGGATTTTCAGGAAATAATTAATACGCAATATATTTATGAATATAATCTTCATTTTTCTTCTCAAAAGAATTCATAAAATAAATCTGGTTTCCGATTAGTTATTCGTAAGAAGATATACATTAAACTTCTGATAATCAAAAGCTCGTTCTGAACAGGTGACAGGGTAGATCCTTACATTTTTAATAATGAGCTCATTAAGTTTCATGATAATCTTCAACGTTTGAGATTTAAATTCAATTAAATATTTATTTTTATCCTCGTAGATAAATAATTTATTTTAACATAGTAAAATATTTTTTACCGGGGTGATGTAAAAGTTTGTAATCTGTTTTAGATTTTTATAAGTAAGCATTAAACTATTTGAATTTTTAGTTAGCCATGTCCTCTATTAACGCGTATTTTACATTACTGCACAGTTTCAAGAAGATTCGTCGAGCTTTTTGGAAATGAGAAAAATTTTAAAAACGCTTCCATTTCGACACTTTTAGACTAATCCGATGCTTGAAATATTCACAGTAATGTAGAGAAGACGTAAATCAAGGGTAGGATTAATTAGAATTTTGAATAATTTAATGCTCAGATATAATACTACTTATTGAGACAGTATTTTTTGCTCGATCGGTAAAAATTTACTTCGCCGCCCCCTTAAACCAAAGTAAAATATTCTTGAATCAAACGAATAATTTCTTACTTTTGAATCTATTTATTTAGAAGAATTAAAATAGACGATGTTCATTATGTAAGTTCACAATAAAAATTTTTTTTACGATAAAATATCTTTTGAATGAAATATAACGAGAACCTTTTACTAAGTTATTGTGGATTATAAAAGTCCATATCGTCTAATTATCTCTGCGAAAAATATATAGAAACAATATTTATTTAAAAAAAAAAAAACATAAAACAAAAAACAAAAAAAAAGTCCAATAACGATTGATTATTTGCTATATCTTTCGCCAGGTGCGCTACCTTAACGAGGATCAGGTCTTCACGCCCGAGCAGATAACGGCCATGCTCTTTACCAAGCTGAAGGACATAGCGGTTAACGCCCTGCAGACGACGGTGAACGACTGCGTGATCTCGGTCCCGTCCTACTTCACCCAGGCCGAGCGACAGGCCCTCCTCGACTCGGCCCGCATCGCCGGCCTGAACGTCCTGCGGCTCTTCAACGAGACGACCGCGACAGCCCTCACGTACGGCATCTACAAGCAGGACCTGCCCGGCACGGACGCGGCGCCCAGGAACGTCGTGTTCGTCGACTGCGGCTACGCCAGCCTCCAGGTCTCGATCTGCGCCTTCCACAAGGGAAAGCTCAAGGTGCGCCCGAGTCGGGAAGTTTTTCACTTGCCCCCGTCAATGTACAGGACGAGGCTTTTTATCTTTCGCGCATCGTTCAATTTCATTAACTGTGATTCTTTTAGCCCTCTTCAATGCAAAAGCTCTTTCTTTTTTTCATTTTCTGTCAGACAAGTGCATAAGTTTTCAAGGCGTAATAATACTTTTTAAACTATAATTGCTTTCAATTGTCGTGAGTAAATTCGTGATAAAAAAAAAAAAAAAAAAAAAACACATTAGTTTTGTCAATTTCAACTGTGAGGGTGAAAAAATGTCGATTTATATATGTACTTTAAGCACTGCGAATTGATCCGATCGAATTGAGCCGATTGGCTAATCAGCAGAAATTAGATCACATTTTGTAAAAAACCAAACTTGTAGATCTAAAAGAAAAGCTATCAAAATCTGCAAAAGTGACTGTTTAGTCCTTTATTATCCCATTTTAGGGATAGATTTTTTATTTTTGATATATTAGAGTCATGTACAGCAATGAAAGCTATATCTGAAAAAATACGTACTTGCACCCTGTTAATAGTGTGCATTGCATATCTGTCGAAAATAATTTGACGTTATAATTTCAAAAGGATAGTTTTCAACTCATTTCAGAAGTTGAGTATGAATTTATTTTATTTTTCATATCAGAAGATTACAAGTATTTTTTTCAATTAAATTTAGTTCAATTCAATTAATTTTGTTTGAAATAGAATGTGATTTTTTCACATGGGTTAGTCAACTGTTGCTCATCTCGACAAAATAACACTTGGGCTAAATACATTTTTTATTGTTTTGAAATATCAACACTAAGATGATGTTGTAAATAATATTCATAGCATTAACTTTGAAATGTACAAAATATGTTAGATAAGAACATAATAGACGGCGTAGTAGTTTGCTAAAATCTGTTCCAAATCTATTAAAAATATAAAAATACAAAAAATGAGGCTATAATTAATCTAATCATGCATATACACCAAACTTTCTCCGTTATTAAATAATTTTGAATGAAGAATATAAGTTAAAATCCCTTTATGGTTCCTGATGTATTCCAATAGTTAATGCATTTGTAATATAATGTTGAAGTTAATATATATTTTTTTATTCTGCATTATGAATGTTCTCTAGCATTTTTCTCAGATATTCCTTATTGTTTGCTAATCGAATAATTTCAACGCATTTTATTATTTATATTATGACTGGAGTCAAATCAAGTTGATGGTTTACAACTACACATTATTTCATTAATAGTAGATGTGCTTGCAACATAATCTATCTGTACGTTATAGTCAATATTTATAGTTGATATTATATAATACGCGTTTTTACGAGTAACTATATATCATACATGGTTTCATTCTTCGCTGAAAAAATATACTCTCGTGACACTTAAAAATGATAATTTTTTTCTTTCTTCTTTATCAATTATTTTCTATATTTTCTATATTCTCAATTATTTTTCCATTTGTTTGTTGATCATTTCTATGCTTTTTCTTTTTTTGTGCTTTGACTAACTGAGTGCAACTATAATAATTTAATATTTATTGCAATCAAATTGAAAGTAAATAGTATAGCCTTTTTAATACATTGTGATATAATATTATTAATATATCTGCATTAAAACTTTATTGATGGATTCTGTGAACATGGGAGAAATTAATAAGCTTTCTTTTTGCAGATGCTGGCTAGCGCGTCCGATAGTCAAATAGGCGGCAGGGAGATCGACTCCATCCTGGCCGAATACTTTTGCAAGGACTTTCAAGCCCGTTACAAGATCAACGCGCGAACCAATCCTCGCGCTTACCTGCGACTACTCAGCGAGGTTGAAAAGCTGAAGAAGCAGATGTCCGCGAATTCTACGAAGCTGCCCATCAACATCGAGTGCTTCATGGAGGAGAAGGACGTGCATGGCGATCTGCAGAGAGCCGATATGGAGTCCATGTGTGCTCACTTGTTTAAACGTGTTGAGTCCACGCTTAGGCAGTGCTTGGCTCAGTCTAGTAAGTTACTAGCTGTTTATTTTTTATTTTATTTTTTTTTAACATTTATTGGTTTTTCTAATTAATAGTTGTTTTAATTTTATTCTACAAAAAGAATATATTGAAAAATAGTAGGATTTCATTTTGCTTTTCTATTTTATTATAAATCTCGATGCTTGATAATGTTCGTAGGGAAAAAATTATATTATTAAAATTCAAAATTGAAAACACTCTTAGTTTTTAAATTAATATTATTTTAAGTATTAAATTCATTTGGTCTTTTTTTTATTTAAAACAATGGCACTTGTGGTAAAGGCAACGGTTTATTTACTATCGTTCATCGTCGGGTTTTACTTGCGAAGTTGACACTGCTAATAATGTCTCCGAGTTCGATACCCTCAACCGAATTTTTTTAAAAGCACTTTACAGTGCCGAATTTTTTCGTTGGTTCAAATTGAATTCGTTATATCTGCATGGTCCATAAAAGAACTACTTACTCTGCTAGAAATCATAAAGATCAGATAAATAAATAAATACAAAATATTCATTAGGAATTTCTATAATCGAATAAAATATCAAAATTAATAAGTGATTAATTAAATTACAGAGTTAAAGCTAGACGAAATTCATTCGGTTGAGCTTGCCGGAGGATCTAGCAGAGTGCCGGCTATTAAAAAATTGGTCGAAGAAGTGTTTGGAAAACCTTGCTCGACTACCCTTAATCAAGATGAGGCAGTAGCGCGAGGTTGCGCACTGCAATGTGCCATGCTGAGTCCAGCAGTCAGAGTTAGAGAATTTTCTGTTACAGATATTCAACCGTATCCAATTAAACTTACCTGGGATGCTGGTCAGGGTGAAGCAGGGTAAAGCCTTTAGTTTCTGCTATTACAATAGCCGAAAATTGATTTTGTTACTTCAATTTTGTATATATTTATTGCAGTGAAATGGAAGTCTTTGAGCAAAATCACGCTATTCCATTTTCAAAAATGTTAACATTCTATCGATCAAATCCATTTACTCTTACCGCCAGTTATAGCGTACAGCCAACAACGTATCCCACGAATCATGTTGGTAAGAAATTTATTCAGATTTCTATAACATTTAATAATTATTAGTTTCATTATAATTGATAAGCAATTGATACTTAATTTATTATTTTGTAGAATAATTTAATTTTCAAAAAGATTTAATACATTTATTTACAAAAATTTATTTTAATGTAGAAAGTAAAATAATTCATTCGTAATTCTCAGGTATATTTACAATAAAAAATGTAAAACCAAATAAGGAGGGAGAGTCATCTAAAGTAAAAGTCAAAGTTAGAATAAATCTTAACGGGATTCTGACTGTTGCGTCGGCAGCTCTTTATGAAAAACGCGAAGAAACACAAGAGAAAGAAGAAGAAGAGCAGCAACAACAACAGCAGCCGGAAGCTATGAATGTTGATGAGCAGCAAGAACAAAAAGACAAGGCTGATCAGGATGCACAAGCTAAAGAACCTCCAGCCCCTGAGGTAATTAGATTGATTTGATTTTGTGTTATATGTTAAATTGTTAAAGCGATTTTATTTTAAACAACTGCCATTGAAACAAACAAGTTTCGTCTGTCAATAATTACACATTGTTCTACATGATTTAGAAATAAAATCGTTTTTACTTGACTATAAATCTCTGCTTTTATAATTAAAAATTAATTCATATTGTTGAAATTTCAATGCTTTGTAATAATTTTTATGTATTATTATCCATACTTTTTACAATTAACATCAATGCATGAATTTATTATTTATAAATTGGAATGTTCCAAATAGTCTTAAATCTATTATCTCACATCCTTATAACCATATAAGGCTAAAATAAATGAAATTGATGCCAAGGTGCATTAAACAGTAGATTTACACGAAATGTAAAATAGTGTGCACGTAGACTAACAGGGCAGTAGCGTGAAAAGGACGTGTATGTCTCTATTGTGATTTAGGTGAAAATGGATAAATTGCGGCGAGGCTCCGGTGATGAGGACGAATCAAGAAGCTCGTCCTACTCTTCCAGGATAAAGAGTGCTCTGTCCTGGTTCAACTCGGTACGCGACACACTTATTGCCACTTACTTGGACCCATGCGCGTTCACCACTTCGTTATTAAATATTTTTTAGTAAACTTTGCCGAGAATAATACATGTGCTTAATTTAGCTTCCCTAGTTTTACATTTTTTTGTCCCTGTATATTTTTATACCATTTAAAATTAAAGGGATTTTGAATAAAAAATGTTTTATTTTATTATTATGAATATAATAGATTAAACAAAAAAAGTTATAATTGTTAAATAGACTTGTATTAAACACTAAAATCCCTTAAATTGGTATTTATGAAAATTAATACATATAAATTAAAAAAAAAAATTAATTTGAATGTAATTCTTTCATTATATAATATAAAATTTACTCAATTTAATCAAAATACCTATAAGCGTTTGATTTTCAGATTTATAATTTTTTTATATAATAATACAATGGATAAATTGCGTCTTTATATGTATTTTTTATATTTATTTTCTTTTTTTATTATTTGATTTATTTCAGGTCAGACTTTTATATATATATATATATATATATATATATATATATATATATATATATATATATATATGTATGTGTCTGTGTGTGTTTACATAGAAGTTATACAAATAAATTATTCAAAATAATCCAGCAAATCTTATAACAAACATTATAAAGACAAATTACAGCAAATTTAAATAACTGATTAATTTGATTCAATATATTGCTTTGAATATATTTAATTTTTTAATTTAGATTAGCTTGTCTTTAAAATAGAATAAAATTTCATTGTAATTCTTCAGACTTTATTTAATTAATTATTAACTAATGTTGTAATGGATACATAAATAGTTATATTAAATAATATATATACATACACACACACACACACAAAAAAAAGTTTGATAATTATTCTAACATTTTTATATAAATCTTATGATTAAATAAGTGAATCTTATATTTATATAATTTAATTATTCTAATATTCCTTTTTTTTAACTATACAAAAATTTTTTCTATTACGCAACGATTTGTAAATGTAATGCTATTTAAAAACAATATTTCTCTGGTATTGAACATTTTTTTAAAATATAGAAATTTTTTTTAATTGTAAGTATAAATTAATAATAAGTATTCATTAGATTTTCGTAAAAGTCAAGTAAGGTAAAATATTACTATTATAATTTTTGCAAATTAAAAATTTTGCATTTCAAAAAAATAAAAACATTATATAAAATGATTTTCTTTCAATTATCTTAACTTTCTCACGTTTTAAATCTCTATTGTCTTTATTATTTATATATATATATATATATATATATATATATATATATATATATATATATATATATATATATATAATTATTTTTCTAAGCTGTTCTAACTTAAATATTGAAGTGTAATATTTAAAATCATTTTTTTCTATAACAAATTGTTGTTCTTTATTTATGATTTTATTTAGGAAAATGCCATTGAGATTTTGGTGCAATGCAAATGGGTCCAAGATTAAGTTGTGTCATGTCGTGCTACCTCGCTCCTTCCATTTACTATCAAAATTGAATGATTAAAATAAAAATTACTTGAAAACTTGTCATAAGAGCAAACGAAATTGATTTCAAAATTTGTAAATTGGCTGTGCTTTATTGACAAGCTACATACAAATTAGGTTTTTTTTTTAATTTCACGTATGAGTATTTTTTCACTCAGCGTAATCTTTTGAAAATACATTTGGTGCATTTTCTATTTTTTAGATAGCATTATGTTTTTAATCATGAGTCAAATTTCCATAATGAATCTCACTTTCGTTTGTACATTGAAAATATTTTCTCACTGTGAGGTTAAATATTAACTTTCAATGTTTTTACACACTCTTCATTACTTCATGACCCACTGCTATATGTATTTCTACTGTGTTGTTAATATAGCTTTTAATAATTTTAACCTTTGAATATTTAACTCTTAGAGTAAAAAAAATAAAAAAGATATATGTATTTATATTGCATAAAAAATTAACAAAATGTGATATAATTTTTAATTCATTGAATTTCAGGGTGACGATAAAGTAGAAGAAAACAAAAGTAAGGTCAAACTTCGACCTGTTGATCTTCCGATTGAAATTCGTGGATATGGTTTAACACAAACGGAATTAGATTCTGCGTTAGAAAGAGAAGTAAGTATAATTCATGCTTTCATTCAGTTTCTTTTTTAAATTCAAATTGAAATTATAAATAATTAAAAAAAATAAAATTGTAGGCAACATTACGTTAATATTTAGAAATTTACTTTACAATAAATTAATATTTATGTTTACTGTTTCTTTAAAATTAAATCTTTTAAGTGAATTTTTAATTATAATATTTATTAATACTAAAACTCTATTATTACATAATAATTGTTTACAGTGTAAAATGGTGGCAGAAGATAAACAAGAAAAAGAGCGCGTTGACGCGCGTAATGCTCTTGAAGAATATGTATATGATTTAAGATCTAAAATCCTCGAAGAGGATCAACTTGCCACCTTCATACTCGAAGACGATCGCAATGCGCTCACTCTTACTCTAGAAGAAACTGAAAATTGGTTATACGAAGAAGGAGAGGAATGTCAACGTCAAGTTTATTCTGATAGATTAACCCGACTAAAGGTAATTTCGTAATAAAGTAATCTTAAAGTTAAGGATAAAAAATTTCAAATGTTAGAAATTTAAAATTTAAAGTTCTAAGAAATAGTTTTATAATAATACCTAATCCATTTGAATATATACGTTTCAATTATATTTACGAAGTAGTTCTATAAATTTAAAATTGTCCTTATTTTATGTTTTAGTCTCAAGGTGAACCAATTAAAGAGCTTAAGATGGAATTTGAAGGTAGAACCTACGCCATTGATGAACTCGCTGGTGCACTTCAGATTGCGAAAAAAGGTGTTGATGTTATTCGTACTTCCAATGCAAACAAAGAAGACAGGTTTGATCATATAACCGCTGAAGAGCTGAAAAAAGCTGAGCAAACGATACAAGAAAAATGGAGTTGGCTTGAAGAGAAACGTGTGTTATTGAACCAGACACCGCGCACTCAGCAACCACCTGTACTTGTGAATCAGATTCGAAGTCAGAAACAGGTAAGAAAAAAATTATTGTATTAAAAATTTTCTATACCTACTACTATCTCAATAAAATTTATCAGATGTAACCTACAAAGTTTTATGATTTTCGAATGTATTAGTCATAGATTATTTGCTTTATATGTATAAGAAATTTTTTAAGGAGTTATTTGTAAATATGATTTATCTTTTGATTTTATAGGCGTTGGATAGTGTTGTCAATCCAATTTTCAACAAACCTAAACCTAAAGTAGAACCTCCAAAAGAAGATAAAAAAGACAAATCCAATGAACAGAAATGTAATGAGGATAGTCAAGGCCACAATAAAAATAATGGCCAAGCAGCTAATGAGGATAATATGGATGTAGATGCGACGGCGGCGAATGCTGAATAATAAACTGCTCATCCTACCCTGAACTTCTTACTCTTTAATTAACACGAAAAGTATAAGAAAGCAGAAATTAAGAAGTACTATCAATATCCAAGACTTTAAGTCAATCTGCGAACTCATGTGTCCGTCACCCGTGTTATAAAGCGTCTGCAAACGCAATTCATAAAACAAAAAAAAAAAACAAACACGTGGCTTGATTATTCTTTTTGTTTTTGATAGATCCATTTAGATAATGCATTCACAAATATTGGTATTTTCCCTCCATGGGCATTCTTAATTAATTAATAGCATATCACAGACATATTAGATAGTTTTTCGTTATTTTTAAATGTATTTACGAAAGCGATAGCAAAGAACCTAAAAATTATTTTTATACTAAGTAATGATAAAAATTTTGATAAAACACAGCTTATGTATACATTAATTATCTTGCTATATCACTTGAGCTATTAACTTTTTAAACCTAAGCTAACAAATTTTGTTAATCGCTTTTATAAAGATTATTAAAATTAACGAAAATGTTTGATAAAGATGTTCACTTTTTTTTCTCGTGCGCTCACAAGGACACAAAATTTTTATTCAAAAGAGACTGTCGAAAAAATTGCCAGTGGTACAAAGAATTGGACAGCATGAGTACACAGACACCTCTAAGACCATCAAAAAAAGAATTGATCTTCTTAATTGTGTCAAAAATTGAATTTTTCTTTAATTATAAATTAATAGTTATTACTGATTAATATTTAGTATTAACTTTATATTTCGTACTTGTTAGATAGTAGTCGTAATAAATGCATACTATTATAACATAGGTGTCAACATTGTCTTTAAAATTGTTTGGCCTGTAGTAAAGTATAAAAGACTAAAATTGTATGATATACGCTGGAGAGTGTCTGTGAGACTGACGCTAACTGGTGATTATTGTAGTGTCGGTACTTATGGAAGAATGATGCGTTTTTCCTCGTACTTAACTTGTGAGTGAGACGAGAAATCCTTCCAAACTTCCGATACACCAAAAGTTAGAACTATCAGAGAAAAAGGTAGAGAAATAGTAGAAAGAGAGAAAGACAGAATGAACGAATGATTGAAAGAATGAGTGTTTGAAAGAAAGATAGAGAAAAAAAAACAACCAGGAAAGAAAAATTGTATAATTACCTGCGATAGTATGTAATTATATGTAATTTTAAATGTGTTAAATAATGGTCATTGACTGCCTCAATCGACTGCCTCAAATAAGATGCTATTAAACTTCTAATTTTTTGTTTGTCTATGTTTCAGTGGTTTATTGGATTATTACAATTTAGTAAATATATTAATAGTTTATTGTAATAGATATAATAAATTTCTAGTTTGTGAACAGATTTATGCAATTTATCTTTCCTAATCTCAAATTGCATTACTTGTTGAGAACAAAAGCAATGTTTATAGAAGTATCAGTAATTGATGAGGAGTAATTTTAATTCTATTTTATTTTATAAATCTTATACTCAGTCATTGACAAGGGACTTCATGAAAAGAATAAGAAATAAATAAATAATTATATATATATATATATATATATATATATATATATATATATATATATATATGTATATTTATATTTATTTATTTATTTTTATATATAAGTACACTGCATTGTACAAAATTTTATAATATTAATGGGCTTATGTATAAATTTTTAAGTTAAAATTTTCTATACCTATAAAATAATTATATGATTTCTCTGTCTTGGTAATCTCTAATTATAATAGTTCTATAAAGGTGAAATGGTGTGTAAGTTCGGATTTTTCAAACAGAAAAAATATTAAAGTGTGACAACTGAAAGTAGACCTAACAATGAAAACTAAATTAAATATTAAAAAGGAATTAAGTAACGACTTAGGGTTATATCGCTGGCGATTTTATGTATTTAACAACACATATGAGTTTTCTTCATTCCATCGGTTTGTGAACCCAACGGAGCCAGAAATCTGTCATGTGTAAATCATGTGTTGCATTTATGAATACTTACGAATTACTGTTTACTAAAGAAAATAAGGAAAAAAGAAGGAGACTTCGGAGAAAAACTATTTGTCGCATTTTAATTATTTCATATATATACATGCATAAGTATAATATATTATAATTTTTTGTAAGAGAATGAAATGTATGAGCTTAGAAGTTTTTTTGGAATATAGTTAATTTAAGTGCTAAAGTTTACATATTAAATACAATGCTTTAGCCTGATATATATTGTTAACTTTTGTTCCTGTCAGTCAAGTTTATGTATCATTTTTCATTTACCATTTAGTTTTCATTTCGATTATAGTCTCAAGTTTCTTTTTTTCTTTATTTTTCTTCATATTTATACAGTTCACAACTTTTGTTAGTTTGAAACTAGCCTTATTTTTGTTAAATCATTAAATTTCTTTTTATTTTAAACTATAGATAAAAGTGAAAGGAAATGATAAATTCAATACCTTGGAAAAAAGATGAAATCTATTGTAATTGTACAATAAAAACAAGCTTGTCTAATATAAAAAAAATTTGTTCATTTAATTATCAAAGTAATACTCCTTACATTACAATTATTTAAGAATTTATATTTCTAATGTAAAAATAAGATTATATGTATATAAAAATAGTGCAATTAATCTGCTTTTGTTTCAGTTTTTGAAGATCCATCAAAATATGCTCTATATATAAAAGCACCCAAAGCTATATGTAGTACAATTATGGCTACTCCAGCAGAGTAAACATTACTTGCTACATTACTGAGTCCAAATAGACCTGAAAATAAATTAAATGACTGAAGCTTAAACATAGATTTGTTCAAATCAACTATATAGTAAAACATTTTTTATATGTATGTGACTTATTAATACAAATTAATAAGTTTTTTATTCATTTTTAAATATTTTTTATGTCTGTTAAGTTTTATCTGACCCATTAAAAACTTTAAATAATATATCTCTAAAAAGTTGTTTTTTTCCCTAATGTTTTTTGAAACATTAAATTTTATTCAAAGAAAAGTAACAATTTTATGCGAAACATAATTATAAGTATTAAATTTAATACTTAAAAATTTATCCAGGTTAAGTAAGTAATTTTGAACAAATTAGAAATAAATGATCACTATAAATAACCACTTATTAGATAAATATGGCGATTTTAATATGTAGTTAAATGTGTAATAATATGTGATTAATATGAAATAATAATATGATAGTAATATGTGTTAAAATTTCATCACTCACTTACCATCAAAAATGAGAGCTTTGCTAACAAAAAATGACAATACTGGGAATGCTATTATTATAAGACAATGTAACAGAACTGTTTTGAATACTGCTATTTCTGTGGATTCCTAAAAAGATCATAAATTTATACATTTTACATTTGCAAATGTTATTTTTATAAAACAATAAGTAATCGAAAAATAGGAAGTTTTACTTCTGTTACCTTTTGCGCTACCATTATAAATTTGTTTATTGAATCAATTGCTATTTAACAATTGCTCTATTTATCAGAAAATATAGTAACAATATCATATAACCAAAAAAGAAATTTAATATCTTTACAAAATACAGGTCTTACAAAATTTATTTTTTCCTAACCACTTATACGATTCCACGGCAAATACCATAAACTATAAATCTTTCACAATTCACACAACTTCAACTCCACCCATATATGCATGTAAATAATATAAATTAAATATGGAAAAGCAAATTCTATTGCTCCAAAGATGCTCCAAACCGTATATACTTGTCTTGTCTAAATGTCTAGACTTCGACTCCGATTTATCCAAATCTAAACGTTGTCCAACTTAACAGCCAACCACCAATCACACCAAACTTATGCCAAACGAATCGAGAGATTTTCACCAGAGTTTTCACGTATGATGTATTATCTAGAATTGAGATAATATTCAGCTCAGATAATTACGTTGCACATTCAGAAAATCCGAAGTTACAAATGCGTGCCCGTTTTCGCGCAGTATTGCGGAGTGTTAGCGCTAAATTTAAAAACGACTTTATTTAAAAGAACATACTAGTATACCTAATGTACTACTGGTCAAAATCTTAAATTAAAAATCCATTCTAATTCATAAGAATTCTCATCAAAATAATACATTATGATTGATATTTTAAGATTTATGGTAAGCTAAGGTCTATTTGCCAACAATAGAGAAAACTTATTCTATGTAGTCACTTTAATGTATCCAAAATTATATTTTAAATAAAATAAAATTTTTATTAAATGATTTACTTTCAATTTTGTTTAATATTAAGACAATTTTTTACATACAAAAACAAATAATTAATAAAATACATTGTTTTATTACAAAAATATTTTACAATCAATTAAAACTAAAGTTATGTATGTGCATAATGAATAAAGATAAAAACGAACAGTGCTTATAGTCAGTATACATATATATATATATATATATATATATATATATATATATATATATATACACACGTAAGATCATTATCTACATATTTTAAAGAAATATTTTATTTTGTTAAATTGGAATCAGCCGGAACAGCCACGACATCCACAATGTATACACTCTACAATACGTCCTTCTTCCAATTTTCCTTTTGGGACACGACAGATACAGTTAGTACCGAAATTGGTATCTCTTGTTTGTATACAGCGTAAACAACATAAATTTTCATAGCCTACTTTTTTCCATTTGGCTATAAGATTCTTGTCTGCAATATTTTCATTTAAACAATACTCGTATAATTCTGAAAAAACAATATTTAGTTTCTTTAATTGACAAAATTTACTAATATATAATAAAAAATATTAGGCAGTATTTTACCTCGACTTATGGCCTTGCGGCGATAGAAAAGATCATAAATATAACGACTCTTTTGATGATGAATTTTGAATATTGGCCATAGAGATTCTTGTTTACGCTTTCCTTCATGTGGTTCTGTCTCGGCTGTTAAATTAAATAATTTATATAAAATTAGATTAAAATTTAATAGCAATATATTTAATGACATAGTGTATCTATTTTTAACAAATAAATTAAAGGAAAAATGAATTAAATGAAAAAATGTAGCTAATCTAACCTAAAATTGTGTCATGTAATAAATATAGTTTTTGTAAATATACAATAAAAATAAATCGATAATAGTTTAAAGATTCTATATAAAATATATTTAATAAAGACTAACCACTAGATAATAAGTAACATTAAAAAAGTTTTGTAAATATCTAACCTTCTCGCATCTTTTGTTCTAGCTCTTCTAAAGTGGGTTCAATTAATTCCCATCCATCCGGAGGTGCTTTTTTACTTCGTCGAACTTTCGGCATGTTATATTTGGTAAATAAATTTTTATAAGATAAAAATAAATAAGATGAATTGCTATATAATTAACAAAACAAGGTTATTATAATCAGCTGTACTGTTTCTGTGCTTGCACCTTGCGCAGTTACGCCTCGCAAGGGTCAAAACAAAACTTATTGAACGAGAAATCTGAAGTCTGAACTCTAAACCAGCCTGAGCTGGTTTGTATGGAATCTGTCTGTAGTCTGAAACTAGTCTGAACCAGCTGAACCTGGCCTGAACTGAATCGAACATAAATCGAACTGAAATTCAATGTGAATGAAAAGGGACAAAATGGAAATAAGAATCGAGAGAATATCGATCTTTTTTCTACTTACAAACTTGCCTTGAGTTTAGTTTTGGAATTTTGGATATTTACTTGAGTTGAGGATTTGACTTAAGGTATTGAGAATCACGTGTTGAGAATTCAGAAATCTTTTCTCATTTAATATTAACAAGTATTAAAATATGTTAAATATTAATATGCATCTCTTTTTTAGTAAATATTATTGATAAGTTTATTAAAAATTATATATAAATCCATTTTCAATTATTAGGTAAGTTTTGTTAAAATTATTAAATTGAATGTAATCTATTGTATGAATAAGTAATACAAACATGTTTTATAATGTTTACATAATGAAATAGTTATAATACTTAAATTTTACTTCAATTATAGTTTTTCATATTATTGTATCTGTTGCTCTAATGAATTAGTACAGTTAAAGACGATGGACCTATTTCAAGAAATTTATAATGGAAAGTTAGATCGCATTAAGGAACTAATAGCAGAAAATGGTGTACCGTATGATTCGAAATGGACAGACTATTTACTTTTACGATATGCAATTTGTGTAGATAAGAAAGAAATTTGCAAATTTTTAATTGAAAAGGGATGCAGAATTAATAGAAATTGTAAATCTAATACTCCACTTCATATTGCTGTTAAACATGAACATGTTGATATTGTAAATCTTTTGCTAATAAACGGAGCCACGATAGATTGTGCCAATGCTAATGGTGAAACACCATTGCATTTTGCAGCTAGAACAAAAAATAAAAAAATCATTGACTTAATTATAAAAAAAATACCTTCTACAGAACCAATAGACATAGCAAATAGAGGGTTGGTTCAATTACATATTGCGTGTATGAGTAATGATGTAACTACAGCTAATTATTTATTAAAGTTAGTACTTTTAGCCTATTTAAGCATTAACTATTTCAATAATAATTTTTAAAATTCAATTTTTTATTGTTCTTAGTGCTGGAGTATCTATTGACGATCCAGTGATTCCTAATTCACCATTTTGGCCAAGCTATACACCATTGCATTTTGCAGTAGAATATAAAGACCTTGACACAACAAAAGTATTATTAGATTACGGCGCTAAAATAACTATAAAAGATTTAAAAGGTTTAACTCCACTTCATTATGCAGTACAAATAAACAATTTTGCAATAGTAGATATAATGCTATCCTCAGATAGTAATTGTAAAGAATACTTGAATCCAAATGATAGTAGAGGATTTTCCCATTTCCATGCAGCTTGTATGAGGAATAATCCAAATGTGATTAAAGGTTACCTGGAAAGCGGAGTAAAAATTAATGATGCAGTTGATCTAGAATCTCCAGAGTGGGCTGGTTATACTCCATTACATTTTGCAATAGACAAAGGTCATATAGAAAATACAGAAGTGCTATTAACTTATGGTGCTGATATAACAATAAAGGATGCCACAGGATTGACACCCTTGCACCATGCTATTCACAAAGATAATAAAAATATCATAGATTTAATTTTATCTGCGCATAAAACTTATAGTACAATTATGAATCCTACAGATAATAGAGGATTATCCCACTTTCATGGAGCTTGCATGAGGAATGATGCTAGTGTTGTACGGATGTTTTTAGAGAGTGGTGTAGAGATCAATGATACAGTGAACTCAAATTCTTCATCTTGGTCTGGTTATACAGGATTGCATTTTGCAGTCAGAAATGGATGTGTAGAAACTATTAAAGAACTACACAATTATGGTTGTGATATTAATGCAAAAGATGAAAATGGCTTATCTCCACTACATTTGGCTGTCACAAAATTTGATGAATTAGTAGTAGTAACACTTTTAAATAGTGGAGCAAATATAAATGCAAAGACTATAACGGGTATGACACCTTTGCATTTTGCAGTTGAAAAAGGTTCCGCTGAGCTCGTTGAAATTTTACTACTGCATAATGCCGATGTTAATTGTCGTGAATATTCAAAATTTTATACTCCACTACATCTTGCAACATTTCATAATCATTTGTCAATTATAAACTTACTTTTGTGTGCTGGTGCTGATTTTAATATGAGGGAGCGAGATGGAAAAACTGCTCTTCACACAATGGCTTTGAGAGATCAGAAAAAGGAGTTGGGTAAATTATGAATAAAGCATTTTATTAAATTTAATTTACAGACAACTTATTAAATTTATTTACATAAATTACACCAATCAATATATTAGTAAATGTTTGTTATAAAATTCTCAGAAAAGACTAAAAATAATATTTTTAAGTATAAGATAACGAATAATTCATAATAATTGCTGAACTTTAATATTTTTTTAATATAATTTAAGATATGGAACTGGTCGAGATTTATAGCAAGATCATAAGTTTACTCCTTAACTGGAACTGCGACGTCGACAGCCGGGACAACTTTGGCCGGACACCCTTGCACTTGACCTGCCTGCATCGAAACGTCGCCGGCACGTACGCGCTCCTCCACCACGGGGCCGACATAAATATCGAGGACGGCGCCGGGAAAACGCCGCTCTCCTACTGCATACGCGTGCTCCACAGCATTAAGTACGTATTGAAGGAGCACATCGAGAAGCTGCGCTACATTAACTTCTACATAAGCGAGAAGAACAGATCGGGCTACCTGAAGCTACGGACCTCTTATCAGCGCTTAAATCGCAGATTGAGAATAACGAATCGCAACGATAATCTGATAATGCGCTGTGACGCCGAGCTAAAGCGCATGCGAAAAGTCCGCGTCGACTACTATACGTCTTTGCACGACATTATCTTCAAGGATGTTACAGACATGACGGTTCACGTGAAAAATGACAGACTCAAGGGCATCATCGAGAACAGTGATTTTAACAAGGACTTCTCCCTCTATGGCTATTTAATTAAATTGCAGATAAAGAGGGGCACGGCCAGATTGGCTCTGATGAGACCGGCTAAGGAATCACTAGACTTTCTTTTCGGCCGTGGATTACCTGAACACTGCTCCGAAATGATGTTAAAGTATTTAACGAACGAACATTTGCAGGATCTAATTGCTGCTAAACTGTAAATAATTTTTTATTTTTATTTTTTTTTTATACATGGTATTTGTACAAATTATTGTCTAGTTTAAGAGAGCAATTTAGTTTATTGAAACTGTAAATACCTAATTAAGCGAAGTGCAAATATTAATTTATACTTATACCTTGTTTTTTTCTTAACTTTTATCGTTGTAAATTCTAATTGTCGATATTCAATTTTTATAATTTATGCAATTTTCCGTCAAGACACAAGTTATACTCTTTCAGACATAGAGAATCATTATAGTGAAATAGATATTCATAAGACTGATAAGATATAAATAACTTTATATAATTGCCAAAAAATAACAAAACTTTACATTTACTTGGGAGCGAATTTCAATTTACAGAAATTCTCAAATAGTAAAATTGTATGCATAAATTTAAAATTTCAAATTGGATAACAGCAAGAAAATTTATGACACAAGATTTGATCGATCATGTACAAGAAAATACTTTCAACTCTTGTTAAAACCTTTTGTTAAAATAATCATTATCTTTTTTGTTGCTACAATTATCTTACCAATCGTTGACAAAATATTAAGACCAAAATAATCATTTTATATAAATAAACATCTGTTCATATGTACAGAGCATTTAGTTTTTGTTTAGGCTAAGTAGAATATTGAATAAAATGAAAGTGAACGAAATATATGGATTTATATTTTCAGTTTTTATATTTTATATATTTATTGAAACAAAAAATATAAAAAATTAAATGAACGTTAAGCATAATATGTAAATAATAAATATGTATAAAATAATTTTACTTTATACAAATAAACATTTTTTTACATCAGAGATAATATTATTTTGTAATTTTTATCATTTTTAAGTTAAGAATATAAATTGCTTGTACATCTGTTGCATTATTTATCAAAAAAAAGTTTTTTTAATATACAATTATGAGTAAAGTTGGAACAAAAATATGAAGCCTTTAGTGGAATAAATTAATTAATATTCTGTACGCAATTGAATCATGGACTTATTATTTTTGAACTAAATAAGTTACTGCCAAAATGATGCTGTAATATGTCTCATATACGGAAACCGTGAATGTATTATTTATATATATATATATATATATATATATATATATATATATATATATATATATATATATATATATATATTAAGAACTTTATGTATAAATATATTTGAATTGGAATTTTGTCTAAAATGTTTAATTACTTTAATAAATATTATATCTATCACGAAATTGCTGTACACTGTACTTATTTTTTGTTTGTTTTGATGAAAACTAGTTAAAATTTTAAAGGAATATAAGTTATAAAAATAAAATCATGTATATTTAGATATTTAGAAATATCTATTTCTAATTTGAAACATTCACACCCATTAAAATCTGAATGCAACTTTCTAAATAGAATATACACATATATATAATTAAAATTTTAACTCAGATCCTGGAATATTGTATCAGGCAATATATTATTGAAATTGTAATTTATTTCTTAATTTTTTTTTAAATACATTACATTTGCGAGAAAAGCAAAATTTTAGCCTTGGATTTCCATAAAAATAGTTGAAGATATGCTCATTTATTAAACTTCTTTTCTATTTTTCAATGGAAATTTCTGAACTGCTTTTTTACTTACCTGTTGACGGAGGCAAGTATTAGTAGTATGTACATATTTAATATACATATAGCGTAATAAAAAATTTTGTATGAATCGAAATAAATATATAGTTATACGATTTTGGATGTTTCGAAGTCAAACAAAAAAATAGAACGAATTTTTTATTGTAATTGCATAGGTTGTACTGAATTGCATATTAAGTATAAATTAAAAAATTACAGGAACGCGTTTTTTTTACGATTAAATTTATCTCCATCCAATTGAAAATGAAAACGGATATATAGTTTATTTAGTCTCAGAAGTTTCATAACAGATTTAATAATAAATATACACCAGTATCTTTTTTCATACTTTGGCAATAATTTAGATGTTATTTATACGTTTTTACGTACATTTTTCAAGTTTTTTTTTATTGCCTGCACAAAACTTAAACGTTACTTTGGTTTTTTAAATGTTGTATCTTTAAATATATATATATATATATATATATATATATATATATATATATATATATATATAAACGTATAAATCTAATTTATTGTGAGTGTATTAAATTACCAGTTCTATATAATATTTACAAGATAAAAGTCATCCAGAATCTCTTGTTTAGATATACGGTTATTGAGAAAGTTCCGCTCCTGATAAGAATATAAAGACGTGTATTTATTGTACATTATTTAATTTCATAGCTTAAATATCTATTCTCATGGTAGTGCCAAGATATTAACAAAAATTTTTTATTTTTAGCAAAATGTAACAGAGAGAGAGGGGGGCGAAAATTCAATGGTTAAAACATTATCTTTGCATAGATTATGTGTGTGTGTGTGTGTGTGTGTGTGTGTGTATTTTCAAAATAAATTAACGACTGAAATTGTACGTATAAAGTAATGTCGAAGCGACACGTGTGCTCGTCTCTCGAGGCAGCGCGCAGATTACATCGGTAAATTTTTACGCACTGATCTCCAGTCATGCCGAACACCCACACGCGTATGAATTCTCGGACCCATACGGAATATAACCTTGATGGGTATCGCGACGAACCTTTGCATTCTCGGAGTAATAATGAAAGGTTAAAAAAAAAATTTTTATATTTAGATCTTCCGCAGAGCTTTTGATGTAAATTCTCGTACGTGTAAAATGAATCTTCGGACATGCATTACATGTTTATTTACGTATGTTAATGGTTAAATTTCTATATAGGTAGTTGGGATCATTATTATCAACATTTAATATTTATCATACGTATAATAGAAAAAATAAACATTAATTAAAAAAACGTTATAAGCTTTCAAATAGTTTGCGAAATAATATATTAGAAAATTAAACGGGATAAATTTTGTAATTTCTTTTTATTGTATTATTTTAATAACGATCTATCTGTACTTCCAAATAATGTTGCGAATCGGGGGACGAAGACTTAAGTCGTAGTGTTTATAAACAAATGTAACGACACATGTGAATTCCTTATAGTAAACAATTTTAAATTAAAATTCATATATTGTCTTATGTTTGATTTATATAATTGTACAATGCACACATTGATTTTCTAGAATCAATAATATTTTTGATCATTGGCAGAATATCTGTAAAAATGATTAATTTCTATTAACGATATATCGAATAGAATCATGTAGTACTTAATTCGTTGAAAAATTTAACAAAAACATTTATTCGAGCATAAAGCTGTTTAAAAGTGTGCTATTGGAAAGTTCTACAGATAAAAATTATTCATACATCGTACAATGTTTAAAGTGCCAATTTCTCTTGTTTCAATGAAATACGAATGGAAATTATAATGGTAATGGAAAACAAAGTTATAGGCATTTTAGCGTGTAATAATTGTAAATTAACAATTCATAACAAAAACAATATATTGATATAGATTATGAAAATTGTCACAGTTTGAGTAAAATAACCTTTCAAAGGAATGAATTTTTTGTTACATATCTGTAACAAAATATACACCTAAAATGTTTTCATCCGGTATGCACACCTCTTGATTTAGAATTATATATATATATATATAACCTTGTTAATACGTAGTATTGCAAATTGATAGTTTAAAATACAAATGGTCGTCCATATAATTATACAATTACAATCGTGTTGATTATTATGATAAAGCTTGTAATTTTTTAAAATTGATTTAATATAGCCCAGTTCTTGGCTTAGTTGATATCTAATTAACAAAAATTGCAAATGAAAACTATTTCCGAATGACCGGTCTGAATTCCCGTCTATATAATACGTTGGAATACATACACGCCTATGTATGCACACACACACACACATATATATATATATATATATATATATATATATATATATATTTATTCATAATTTCATTTCACACTGTACGAATAACATTACTTCAAAATTAAAATTAATCCAAGCATGAAAATTCTTTCGTGTTATACCGTTGATTAAGATAATGATGATTTTTAAATGAAAACTCGCCGAATAATCGGCTATTGCTTTTATTATCGCGACAAGAACTGCTTTTTTTTTGTTATAAAAATCAAAAAATCATGATAAATAATCAAAAGTTTAAATATCCGTAAATAACTTACTTAATACATCTTTTAAATATCGGCAATTTTAATCGAAAATTCTTAAAAATCGGTATCATTGTTCTATTGCTACATTATGAGTTTTCTTTATTTAAAACAAAAGAGAACAAAAAGTTGAATTCTACTGTTAGATAGTTAAAAGCCCAAAATATTCCACAGAATTTATCTTTCCTTCAAATTATTTTTTAAATATCGGCAACTATAAAAAAAATCAGTAAAAATCGGTATCATTGTTTTGCGTCGTTGCATATGAATTTTGGTTATTTAAAAGAAAAGGAAAAACAATTGAATTCAATTATAAAATAAACAAAACCCCAAAATATCCGCAGAATTTATCTTTTCTTGAAACTGTCCTCTAAATACAGGGAATTTTTACAAAAAAAAACTTAAAAATCGGTATCATTGTCATATTGCTACAGCAACTCAGCAAATTAATTTTCTTTATTTAAAAGAATAAGAAGAAGATGAAAGAGAGAGAAAGAGAGTCCAATAATAAAATCATCAAAGGCGCAAATAATCCGGGGAATTGATCTTTCCCTCAAATTATACCCTCGAAATATTGTATCGACATTTATTTCTACAAGGATTAAAGTTGTATAGCGCATATATATGTATACAAAACACCGATACGTCTCCGGCGTGTATACACGCGCGTTATACAAATTATATTCACATCATCAGAGCAAACAAGGCCCCCGCACTGCAGGCTTGATTTATAGCCCGATTTACCAAGTCGAGGCGTATAATGAAGCTCTCCCCCCCCTTCCCGGCTTCCTTGACTACACGCCCCCGAGCACGTATACAGCGTATACGTAAATGTAAACGCATTGTGTACGTATATGTAAACCTGCTACAAAAGAGCGAGTGGTATCTTAAACACACGCACGCGTGCGCGCGCGCATACACGCACACACGGACACACACACGGACACGGACAAATGTTATTACGCATACACGGGAAAGAAGTCAAGCGCGGCGAAAGTGGCGTATATGACCAAGTATGGGTGTTCTACTCTCCTGTCGAGCTGACGATGACGACATATTGTGCTGCTACAAACATACGCGCGGCGAGAGATCGACGAATCGATCATGGGCTGCGCTTTTAAGTATTTGCGCTCAATGTTGTTTTGTTTTTTTATTTATTTATTTTTTTTTTTGTTTAAAAGTATCCTCGCTTATGGGCAATGAGGAGGGTTTCGCGAGCATCCCCGAATTTTATTACACACCGCCGCCCCCCCCCCTACACACGCAGGAGAGAGAGCGAGAGCGATCCTTATTACGTTTCACAGTCGAACTGCCAAACCGATGGACGCAAATGATGTATATGGCGAGTCGCAAGGTGAAAAATCGGTTTCGCGACCGCCTCTTCTTTTGGAATTGATTTTATGTAACTTTGTCTTACATGCGTATTATCCGCACAAAATAAAACGTTGTAATGGTCTGCGTTGATCGTGTATACACACACACACATAGTTCCTATATTATCGTGTGATAAAAATAGATCTGCATCGGAAGCAAATAATTTCCATAATGTATGTACACAATGTGGGCGTCGCGTTAGATCATCGGTCGAGTTTGGATCTGACGCGCCGACTCTATATTTTTTTAATCGAAATATATATATATATATGTATATATATATATATATATATATATATATATATATATATATATATATATAATTGAATTGCGAAAAGATTTATTATTGGTTGATGATTTTGGCGACTTTTTTTCAATAAATGGTTCATTCGACTGGTAAGTATAGAGAAAAATCGTCCATAAAGTTATTGTGATAAATTAAATAAATACAAATATGCATTATACATACATACATACATACATACATACATACATACATACATACATACATACATACATACATACATACATACATACATACATTATACATACATACATATATATATAATTCGATGTAAGAGTTATTTGTAAAGATAGCATCCAACTTTCAGATCCATCTACGCAAAAAACGCGTTCGGATCAAGTTTCTCTCCAGTTTGTGAAGAGAGAAAAAAGTTGCTTGCAAGAAAATCGCCTTCGAAACCTTATGCGGTTATGCACATTTGCGCGTAAGCCAAAGAGGCGTTGTTTTTCTTAATTTCCTTAAGTTTTCTTAATTTTCTTAGTTCCAACTATTGAAGCAGACTTTAAGCCACGAAGCAAATAGAATAAGGTTTTTTAAAAATCCTATATATAAACATCCTGTACAGAAACCATAATTCTTTAAGTATATTTTGTCCCTTCGGTAATATTACATTTTCTGTCGCAGAAAAATGTAATTTTAAATTTATACTTAAAGAATTATGGTTTTTATCATTTAAATCGTATGAAATTTCTCATAAAACTACCACAAGCTGAATAGCGGTAGAGCAAAAAAGACTATATTTGTAAGATATGCGCTGGTGTAAGTGACCTCTGATATAATTATACGGCATATAAGAGATATACGGTATTAGGAATTCGAAAAATTGCGAGTTTATTAATTTATTAATTGGAGGGGACGTGAAAAATAGTATATGTTAATAGTGATTATATTCGTTGCGATTAATGTGAAACCGCGGTCGAATTCTCATTTTGGACAAGTAGATCGAATTTCGATAGGAAACGTCGTACTTAATAAATGCAGTGGCTATCGAAAAATCCGAAAACAATTTATGGGACGTGCCTTTCGCTGTACACTGACGTTCGCAAGTAGAACCAGACGGACGCGGCAAGGCAGACGCTCGTGTACAGGCGCAAAACGGGACCCGGCGAAGAAAATCGGAATACGGTCGGGCCATACCTGCTGTTTCGATGCTGCTTCCGCGAGAGGAGCCAGTGGTTGTTATTAACAAATATGTATGCTATGCTACCGTATAAACCAGTATATAAATTCAAGGTGTGTTAATATAATTGAAGAATAACTTAAGTGTATTCGTATTTAAATTGACTATATATCCAATATTTATTGAAGGCATTGATCGAGACTGCAGAGGCAGTCCGATTAACTATCTGTTACACTTATTGAAAGCTCGAAGGTCGAATTTTTCGGAGACACTTTGCAAACAAATGTGCAATTCTGGCATTGGCGCCTAAATTTTATTATTATATTTTGTATTAGAATTAGAACTAGTTCGTGCTTCCTTGACAAATCTTCGCTTCGCAATTTTAGGGGGCTCACCCCCTATCCTTCAATTTCGACCAATAACGGGGGCTTCAGTCCCCGCAAAATTTAGCTCGTTATAAGCATATGTTCTTCTAAGAGGATTATTTATACTTAGTAAGATATTTAATATATATATATATATATATATATATATATATATATATATATATATATATATTAAAGGTATAAATGTATATACTTAAACTTTATTGTAATATGTGATAATATTTCACGGAAGTAAATATTATTACTTAAAAAAAAATTATCAATTATTCTTTCTAGACAGACATTATTTTCTACAGCAAAAGTTGCTATAAATCTTAAAAGTTATGTTGGACATAGTATATTTTTTAACCTTACCAATGCTTGAAACTTTATGCAAATTAAGATTTACAGCAACTTTCGCTGTAGAAAATAATGTCTGTTAGAAAGAATAATTGATCTTTTTTTTTGTTTTTAAATCAGCCGAGTCTGTTTCAAAACTGCCCAAGAACCAGTATTTTGAATAATTCGGCTCTAAATTTTTAGTTCGTAGACCGGATTAATTCTGTCTAGGACTTTCATCTAGCTTCTATACTATATTATTACATATTACTTTTTGCACGTGCTTTGTTCTCCAGCGTGAAACATTATATTATTATTATTACTTGTTCGTAAGTAAATATTGTGCGCGCAACTTCGCAGCTGGCTCTAGAAGTCAGAGATTCGCGTCTAATTTCACAGCGGGCAATAAAATCCCACGACTTTATATGGACCTCGTCTCATTAACTTAGCCACCCTCGTACGCGAGGTTATGCACGTGTGAGTGTATATGAGTATGTATATACGTATAGAAACGCGGGCACACCTCGAGAGGATCGGCCTTGCGCTCGCGCTTACGTCCGCCTAAGCCTCTTTCAGCCCATATACAATCTAAAAAACGAAGAGGTGTATAAAGGCCGTAAAGCCAACGAGCCTGCCGATCCTGCATCGGCGTATACGTTAAGGACTCGCTGTCCAATTGCGAAAGCCTCGCCGATGCGCCCGATCTGCGCGAATAAATCGCGGGGGAGGCGCGCGGCTGTCGAAATTTGTACGCGAAAGATCGGATGTGTATATATAGTTATATATTCTACTCTTATAATATATATATATATATATATATATATATATATTCAATAATAGGAGCTACGGCTATCTCTATACATCCGGGATTTATTATTTGAATATTTTTCGAGATACGTATTTTTTTTCGGCAGAAAACTTATTGGCTATAGGCTCAGATACATGGAAAGTCCTTTTGACGGAACAGACGATGTCAATTTTTACCGATCGAGCAAACAGTATAAACCGTTATAAATAATGCTCTATTTTTAAACGTTAAATTATTAAAAATCTTTTTAATGGATCCTGCGCTTTATTTCGGTTTTACCGCGTTCTCGCGAAGCTTCACGAGGATTCGTCGAAAAACGCGTAAATGTGAATATTTTTGAAATTTGGTATATTATGAAATTTTTAAAACGTTCTTATTTCTAAAGGACTCGACTAATCTGCTCGAAACTTTGCAGTTATATAGAATAGACGCGAGTAAAAAATTATAGAAAAATTATAGAAAACGGTATAAAAGACCAGTAGACATCTCGCTTAAAAAAAATACCGTTGAACTCGCATTATTTATTTGTTTTTTTGTTTTTTTTTTTTACCGTAATTTTTCTACCTCATTTCTGCCTAAACGTTCATAGACATATATTTATAATTTGGTTTCTTTTCAACATTTTTTGTAGATGACATATATCTATAGTCGAATCTGAGTTTTATCGATTTCCTATATATCATACGAGGCGATGAATTTTGCCTTGCAGGAGCTATCGCAAAACTATGTCCAAGGGCTTTTTATGCTCGTGCAAACTTTAAAGAGATGATATATATATATATATATATATATATATATATATATATGGCGCATTGCTTTAATTTAAGCCATCGGGGAAAGTATTTTATCGATGCTTTGAAAGCGTCGAGTCTTAACAATGATATTTATTACATTTCTTAAATTTTGCTATCGCTCGAATTTCGCCAAAATTCCGTTTGTTTTACTACAATATCATAGTGCGAGGCTGTAATTGTGCCAGTTTTACAACATTTCCCAAAAAAATCAGATTAAAAGGTCCTGCTTTGATGAATTATATCGGGTTGTAGAATTGTTCTCTATTTCACGAGGGGGAACCAGTCAAGAATGTTAAAAATATTTGAGAAGACATTCGCATCTCAAAACGTTCAAAACTTTGATTTCCATATGAGGGAGCTACGAGTTTCTTATAAAAAAAAAAATCAATCTTATAGTAATCCACAGTACAGTTTCTTTTTTCGCACGGTTTCCTTTTCACTAAAGCCTAATGAGAAACCGGCTAAAGATGTTCAACACTGGATATATTTATAAATTAAAGTTTGCCTAAAAACTTCGGCGAGAGCAAAAAACGCAAGTCTAATTGAAAGATTTTTTTTTATCCCAATTACGTTCCAACTAACGATTTCTCGTACAAACGGCAGGCCATTATTGGTCCCCAGCTCGTTCAAGAAAATAAATCCGAAACTCTTCCAAAATCTTACGTACCTCTTGCTGCGCATAAATTTTGCGTGCCAGGCTTTTCTTTCCTTATTATTACATTAGGCGCTGTATATAATACGATCTTGTCTCTAAATTCAGGTCGACTCGTCGTGGCGCGGCTGTGGCGTCGCCCGAGGGGCCCCAAAAGGCCCTCGACGCAGAACTAATTGGGGGCCTCTTTTACGGCCTATTAATAGCAATAATATGTATATATATATATAAGCAGACGCGCGGAGCTGATGCACATTATTCGCGCACCCATGCAGGCCGCGAGGCCGTTGATCTTTAACGGGGAACCTACTGGCGCGCGGGGAACGGTTTTGCGCTCTAAAGGCTAAATATAGTATAACGCGGAGCCGCAAGGACGGATTAGGACTTTGCAGGGCCCCCGGTTGAAATACGGACGTGACGGCGCTGATGGGTAGATTCTTAAATGAGATTGTACGCACCTTTAAAACAGTATGTTATATGGCTGTTTTATAAATTGACTTGGTCATTAATATTTTTAGTTATTCATTTATTTATTTATGGACTGTAGCTCAAAGTTAAGCGACACGCGAAACGGTTTAGTTTTCAACAAATAAAGGAATTTTTTCTCTCGATTTGACTTTTAGCACAATCGTCAATTAATTCGTTAAAATTAATCGATCTAAACAAATGGACTTTGGAAATCTATTATTTATAGCACAGCTCATCAATATACATATATTTTTCATCCTCGTCTAAACTAATAATAAATTTATCCGTTTGAAATTTGCAATCAGAAGAACAATAATATCGGTATATTACCATTATATATAATATCCAGCTATGCAAACCGATTAAACAGTTTGAGAAACGCTATATTTCATTATATTTACGTTTTATTTTCGAAACTACATTGGCCATTATAATCACGGAGGCTAGACTTTATTTTTCTTTCGAATCTAAAATTTTTATTTTTATGATTAATAGTATATACAGTATCTCAAAGTCAAAACTAATTTAAGACAAATGTTATATATAAAAAAAAAAATTGTTTTTTTACCAAAACTTTGAGGCTTGTTGGAAAAAGATACCGCAGACTCTTTATAGTCCAGTTTAACCCTTTTTTGAATCTGCACGTTTTTAATACTTGTTTGCGTATGTATATAGGATAGATTAGTTCAGACGTTTGAAAGTTTCCTGCTTGTAGAACATATAGCAGTTTCAGTTTGGAAATTAACTATACCTATAGTGCATAGTTAAATATTATTGGGCAGTTTACGTATGATGGTTTAGCATATTATATAAACATTAATAAAACGTTTCAAATTTGCTACGAAGAATCTTTAGATCCTTCTTACGAAGAGACTTTTAATCCCGAGTGGCTCTATGAAAAGTGGAGTGAACAAAATGAAAAGGACGACGGGCGCTACAGAGCCCACCGGCCCCCCTCTTGGATACCTCACTGCAGCAGGCAACCCAGGGCGGGACTCGGAAGGCGTTGGAGAATCATCTTGTGATCGGCAAATATAATGCATTATTTATTATGTATGAAGTCAGATTCTGTGTATAGGTATATGGGCGTATATTGTATTTACCATGGTTCAAAGCGCATGGAGCGTGGTTTAATACGCATATAGATATAATATCATCATACTATCAGAATTTGCTTTATATAAAAGGAAAGCTTATACGTATAAGTTGTATCGCGCAAATTAAATTACAATAGTAAATAATAATAAAGTAATATAAAGAGCGTATGGCTATAAGAATCGTATGCACGTCTCACTGGTCCCCCATGCATCGAATTATAGATGCAAATTGTACATGTGATCTTATACCGTGTGCACGAACTTGATTCACTTACTACTGGTTTAAAGTTGAGAGTATTCGTATACGCAGCATATAATTTCTGGATATATATTATATGATGAGGTATATAAATTAAATATTTATATATACAAGTGGCATAATTAACATGCACTGCATGTTATATTATATTTATATAGTCGTGTGCCTATCTTGTTATAAGTTTCTATAATACATTTATAAATACACACACACACACACACACACACACATAATATGTAAATGGATACGCGTTCAATAATTTTTGCTTCTCATTTTAATGTAGAGCTAAGCATTTTCATGGGGGAATCGGTATAATCTGAATTATATGCGTGTTGTATGTATGATTTTAAATTTTATTTCCTTTATTCTTCCAGGAAATGTACAAAAACGTTCCTTAAATTCACAGTGAATTTTGTACTGATTATACACAATTATTATTACTTCTTATGACGTTGTATTAAAGCGACTATTGTAATAGAGAAATCGGAAAACCATAAAAAATACAAAAAAGCATAAAAGACAAAAATTTTTATATTACCGATTCTTAATTATATTATTAGAGTAATATTTTACTAAATGATTTGATATCTCTTTGAAAATTCAGATAATTTTTATTTACGTTTTTATAATCAGTAGAATCATTCATTTTAATATATATATATATATATATATATATATATATATATATATATATATATATATATATATATATATATATTAAATATATTTAAGAATAACCTATTTGCAAATATTAATGAAAACGAATTTATAAACTAACTTAATGAATAACCCAATTAACAAATAAATTATATTTCTTTTTCTAATATGATCACAAGAAGCCTAATTAACTCTGTATTACACCCTGTTGCACTCTAATTTTCAACGTTTTCCAATTTGGCTAAAGGTTCGAGATTCGTGCGAGAGAGTTTGCCAGCACGTGACAGTTCCGGAACATTGTATTATATTTAACGAGAGGTGTATGAATGCACACACGCATGCACACACGCTCGTGCGCGTGCACATAGGCAGATTGTCCTCTAAGCGAGTACGTGGAAATATTATTTCCATTGCGTCAATATTTATTCACGTATGCATATTAAATTTTGTAAAATTCAGGCAAGGGTCTTATAAGATCGTTATATACGTATATTAGAAGTTCACGAAGAAAATTCAGAAGTAAGATCCAAAAGGAAGTCTTTCTTTATTGTACTGTATAATAATATATTATTTTTTTCTAATTTTCAAGCTCACTCCTGTGCTACAGATCTATATAGGTAGATTTTATATTATACTTGTCTGTCTTATACCGGTGGACATATATATATATATATATATATATATATATATATATATATATATATATATGTATAGATGCATGTATGCATGCGTTTACGCATTTACACACACACGCACACACACATAGACTAGGATTTCCAAAAACATGACAAAAACTAACTTGTCTACAGTATTATATGTCTATAGTACGTCTTTTTTTATATAAACAAAAACAAAACCCCGGCACTGATGGCAATAAATGCAAGTCTCGTCCGAAGTAGAACGTGTGTATGTGTATATATATATATATATATATATATATATATATATATATATATATATATCTTTCAGGTTTCTTAGCGCGGCAGGTGCGGGGAGCACCATACGCGCGCGTACTCAGCGAAAATCATGAGAATTTCGTCGCGCCTGCGAATGCTTTCTCCAAAGTTGTATATAAATGTCGTACTATACGTTATTTTTACATACAAGGATTTGCAATAGTCTGCTTCGGTCTAACATTCGATATAATTACACTAAACTGTATATATATATATATATATATATATATATATATATATATATATATATATATATATATAATATTAAACACCTGTGAAGCTTATTCGAAAAACAGTGTATAGAGAAATATTTGGTTTTTTAATGGAATCCCCTTTTATTATTTGTTTCATTTCGATATTACGTTTTACATTTTCAACGATATTACATTTTCAAATTTATTATCTCAATCTCTCTCTCTCTCTCTCTCTCTCTCTCTCTCTCTCTCTCTCTCTCTATCTATCTATCTATCTGTATCTATACACTCCTTTTTATATTAAACTGCAAATGTCATTCGGTAAATAAAAATATTGGCATACATTCGTCACGCGTCTACATATGCGTATAAAATACGCCTGAAACATCCAGCTGGGGAGGTGAGGGCGAATATGCACGGATGTACATACACACTTTTCAAACTTCGTCACTATATTATATATATTCTTCGTGTAAGTAATGCTACGTCCTTTGACGCGGCCTTAGATATGCGCACGCATATAAATATATAGCAACGGATGCAGCGGCTAGGAGCGCGCTTTAAGGGCGCAAAGAACCCATGCAGTTTAGCAGCGCCTGGCTGCACGAGTCCAAAAATACGGCAACGCGACGTTCTAAATTCGGTGCGACTCTTATTATATATTCTAGAGACATGTGTATGTCTATATACATACATATATATGTATCATTCCTCACCATCAGGAAGGAGGCACCGCGCGCAGCTGGAGAAGAAGCCGCGCCGACGCGACGCGCTACGAAGCGCTTCTTGGGCTGTTCTTTGTATAAGAAAGATATAAGGACTGTGCCATTCAATGGAGACCCTACACACACACACACACACACACACACACACACACACGTCAAAGGCGCGGACGATGCAAAAATAGAGGACGGGACCACGCGAATTCTCTGCGTGAAAGCTATTCTGACTATATATATAATACGCCCTTACCTTCAGCTCGGCGCTTCAGGTTGACAAATATATTTCTCAATATTTTTATTATGGAACGATATTTGGAATTTAATGTAGAAAAGAGTGTCTAGAGGATGAAAATCCTGAAGATATGTATTCACGCAAATATATCTATGTACAAATGTCTGAGTGTGTGCCCCCTGTGTGTAAAACAATATTATATATATATATATATATATATATATATATATATATATACGATTTTTTTAAAAAATAATAGAAGTAAATAATGGTCCAAAAATATTATATATTCCTATGTTAAATATATATTTTCATTTCTTGGTGGCCAATTATTCTTTATACTTTTAGAATGAGAAAGTTCTATTTCGTTCGTAATTATTCATTAAATTGTTTGCGCTTATTTTATTTAGTGTTTCATGAGATTTGACAATAGTACTGTATAATAATTTTAAATAATTCATAATGTGTCTCTATGCATGTGTATTTTTAAGTTGGTTAATATATGGTTCTATGGATATAATAATATATCTTGCCAAAAGTCACAAAAGTTCATTTTATTCGTCGAGTATCAAAAAAATGTAGTATTCAAATAAAATTCAGTCAATGATCATTTGTATAGAGATTCATAGATTTTACAACTTTCTATAGGTAGATAATATTTTATTAATATTAATATATATGTAATACACCCACAGAAAAAGTTTATCAATGATAGTTGCCGTCATTTATATCGATAAAATATGCGAAATAGCGATATGAGTCTTATCTATATGTATATATTATTTATTACTATGAATTTGCAATTATTCATACTCGATTATAAGTACAAGAAAATAAATAAATTTACTTATGAATTTTTTAAATGTATTTATAGTTATATCGTTTAATATATTATTATTATTCGTGGATCATTTTTAAAGTGTGTAACTGATGCGACAATGATATTAATGAGGGCATATATTGCCAACAGGATACCCAGTTGTTAGGCCCCCGAAAATGGCAATCGTACTATTTTAGAGACTATTCCAGACAGTCAAACTATTCACACACTCAGAATACAACACGCATTGCAATACATTATTTACTGCATCCCTCCCACTAGACGAGTCTGCAGAAAATTTCAAAATGTGAGCGATTTGCCTCTCTGTTACCCTCCAGCCTCGCAATTACGTGCATTTGACATATTAGCAATGGAACGATTCTAACTTATATAATACGTATGTGTTATACCTATCTTAGAGTACGAATATATATATATATATATATATATATATATATATATATATATATATATATATAATATTATATGCCTCTAGCAAACGCAAGAAAACGACGAGCACCATATTCGAAGCTGTGAGTTTTTTTGCCCCGACGCGCTTATATCTATATATTATTGCTCGTTCGCGCCTCGCTCTGGTGCGCTCGTTGAATTTCCGGCTTCACGATCCGCGTGATACCCATCGGGGATATCTTTATAATTTTAATACACACACACACACACAACACACACACACACACATATAAGAATCCTCGTAAGGATTTTTTATCCTTGGAATATTGTAAATTCGGAAACGTCCATATTCTAATTGATAAAATTTATAACAAGTAATTAATAATATGATTTAGAAAATGCAACGGTCGAAAAATCATAATGCAATGAAAATAATATACAAATTAGCCGATGCAAGTTCTTATGATAGTTCTTATATAAGTTCTTATATTCATAAAAATGTATTCCATTAATCGTATTTATAAAGAACAGCTTCTATATAATTTTTTTTATGTAAAAGTTATTTCAAATGCAGTAAAAATTTAATTAATTAATTCCTACACGACGCTTGATAATTTTATAATTTTTTATTGCGCAAAAATGCTTTTAACAGACATTTAAAATTTTCTTGAACTTTTTTTAAATAATATCGAATAAAAGCAATCGAAGTTCGTTGATCTCTTTGTATTTTAATAAACTGTAATGTAATGTAACTGTATAATACAATCCATATTTTCATCAGGAGCCAGATTTTTAGGTATAAGAGGTTAAATAAAAAATTACGGAAGAACCTGGATATATATTATTTTCACCTGCGACACATTGCCAAAACTAAAAATACGTATACGCTCTAAGATTATACGAAGTATATAAGATGTAACGTGTGACCGCACGTGTATGTGTTCACATATTGAATAGAAATGTATATTTCAACGATTCCAAACGCATATATATATATATATATATATATATATATATATATATATATATATATTATATATATTACGTATAGAGTGAGCAACGTATACAAATGAACGCTATTTGAAAAATTCCACCTCCGCGGTCTGCTGTAATCTTCTGCGCACCGGATAGGGGCGTCGCGCTTGATTCTTGATGCCGTGCGTTTATAATATATTTTTATAAGTATTACGCGCATGTATTTCACCGCCTTATTTCCCCAAAAACTCTTGGATTTTTTGATAATTCATTAGGTGCGATGGATACGACCTGGGTGTAATTTTTCTGTATTAAATTCCAAACAATTTGAGAGACATCGAAGTTTCGTTAAATTTGGAACAATATTATATATAAACAACATTATCAATTTTTTACTCGTCAATTACGAAAATTTTCTAATTTTCGAAACATTATACTGACATATAACGAAGCTGCCCCACTCAAGACTAGATTGTCAATAAGTTTATTTGTCAAAGAAAAAAAATCTGAAATTGGCATGCCGGCGTTTCGACGCGTCAGGCGACGATCGCTATACGGCACTGCGGAATCTACACACTACTCACTCTCTCTCTCTCTCTCTTTCTCTCCAGCCTGCAGCTGCTGATGCTGGATGCTGCACCCCACACATCGATGTATAGAGAGAGAGAGAGAGAGAGAGAGGGAGAGAGAAATAGAGAGAGGATGAGATACGGCGAGAGAGCGCGAGAGAGAGGCTGGTAGAGGGAAAGGCACGATAGTTATATGGGCCGCGTGCTGCGCCTGCGCGCGCGCGCGCGAACATCCGACCGAGGCTATAAAGGATCGGCCGCGGTCTCGTCTTCAAAGCGCCGGGATCGTTTGGAGAAGCAACATCGCCAGCTTCGCTGAAACGGGAGCCCATCTTGTATTTATACCAATACTAATACACACCTGCAAGATATATCCAGTGGCCGCGTAGAGGCACAACGAGCCGAGGCCGACAGACAGAAAAGCCGTTAGAACTCGACGTCGTTAATCGTATCACCAAACCCTCGCTAAAAATGGTAAGAGCTTTTAACTGAACCGATGCTCTACTTTGATTTCTTATTATTTCTTTCCTCGCTTAGAGTTACGTATGTTTAGTACTGTGATATTATTATTATTATTATACATTAGACGCACTGGTGGAGACATGCGTGTTGAAAATTACCAAGTATTTAACATATATAATGTTGAGTGAATTTTGAAATAATTACACGAGTATTATTCAAAGATAATACACACTTTGATTATTTATAAATCATGGTATAAATATTATTAATTTTATCAACTGCAAGAGAATTGTTTCTGAATTTTCAGATGATCGCAAAGTAAATTTCAAAGATATATATATACATTCGTGGTTCTTTAAAATATCAGTTTTAGAATCAAATCAAACTGTAATAATTTTTTTTTTATCTTACGAACTTTTATCTCGACTTCTATAACTTACGATGATTATGTAAACAGCATAGATTAATATAAATTTCATTTAATCGTACAAAATGGAACGAATCTCATTGCTAGCTGCGCCAGCGAATGGGAATGAATAATTTTTTTTTTGCTTTCGGATAAATATATAAAAAATATAGCTCGGCCCAAGTGAACTTTTTATCTCTACATTCGAGCCTACTCGTGCGCCGTATGTTATATTTTATCATCCGGCTGATTTCTAGCAAGCATTCGAAGATTATTGTAATTCCTAAGCAAAAAATGCGTAATATGAATATACGTACGTACATACGTACACAAATATATATATATATATATATATATATATATATATATATATATATATATATATATAAAATAGCCGGTAAAGTCCGTGGACTTGGGCGGCGTGCGTCCATGCCGCCGTGCGGTTGAGGCACGTGCTCCGTGAGAAAATCTGGAGGGTTCAAAAGAGGGCTATATGTGCGCCAGACGAGATCAATATAGTGTAGACGTATGTATGTATGTATACATATATACGTGATGCTGCTGGCCGACAGAATTCGCGGTCGGGCTTTTACTACTGAGCTAAAAGTTATTTTTTTATTGTAAATTTGTTTAATATATATATATATATATATATATATATATATATATATATATATATATATATATAATTGAACGCATTTTTCGAATGATAATAATTTCTGTTCGAGATTTTAATTATGAACTATGGAGTTGTTGAAGCAGATAATAACTTTGTTGAATTTAAGCAAAAATGATTTATTGCGATATATATATATATATATATATATATATATATATATATACATACATACATACATACATACATACATACGTACATGTATACATACATACATACATACATATCATACATACATACTACATATATATATATATATATATATATATATATATATATATATATACATACAAACATACACAGTTAAATAAACGTTTTGTTAAAATTTACGATTGTTCTTTTTGTACGAGTACATGCACGACTCGCTTTTATCAACAATACGCAGGTGCGAACACTTCCCAAGCGAAATAATACATCTAGAATTGTCATTAATTTTCACCGCATTCATTCGAGAAATAGGGATATGCCGTGTAGATTCGCTTTTGTGTATAAATATAACTGGCTACATTAAATGAAAGCGCGATTCGAACGATTTTATCAGTGCTGTTTAAAGTAGCGCCGAAATTACGTATGTATATATGTATAGATAAATGAGTATGGTATTGATTAAGCATTTTTTTTTTCGGTTACATTCCTTGACCTCCGGCTAAATTTGTTCTCGCGATCAATACAATAATATAAATATACATACATAAATACATAGGCATTTTCACACGTAGCCCAGCGGAATATATTGGAATTTTGAGGTGATTTAGAGCGTTTGTTTGAAGAAGTACCGAAGAGTTTCGCTGCATATTATATAAGTATAAACACGCCTGTGATCGACGTGTCTCCGATTGGCATTAAATTTATATTACATTGCTAGTGAGAAAAATATTTTAATAAATAAAATTGGTCGTTTAAGCGCTATTTGGATTTAAAGTGTCGCTTTCGAAAATTGGATTCCTATATAACTCGATGACAATTCTGTCCAGATAATACGCACAATGTGAATAAATTTAAATAACGATTTTTTTATGTCTGTGGCTTCTATCGTACGCTAAATTTTTTTTTAACAGTCTTTAACGTATGCTGGCCATGTTTTTGTTTTAAATATATATTATTTATTTAAGAAAAGCATTGTAATTTAGGCACTTTATGGGAAATAATCGGCGGTTTTACAGATTTTTCACTATTTCATCTGTGAAAAAAAGGCGAAAATTATTATTAATTTAGTACGTAACAGGCTCAAAAAGGATTTGAATAGCGGTGGGGGAGAGGAGTGTCAAGAGGAAATGAGGGGCTTTTTCACCCCTAAGGTATATGATTATGATGAGTCATAAAACTCTTTCACGGGGTACCGCGAATAACGAAAATATTATATATACATTTCATCTCGATCTCACCTTCATAGAATCAAACTTTTAAAGATTTATAAATTTAAAAATGTTTCTATAATATTTCGCGAATGTTCTATTAACACTTAGAAAAAGTTTTGAAAAAATATTTTTCTTCAGGTTTTAAAAAGATTTTTAAAAACTATTATAATATCTATGTAAAATATTACGATAAAATATTTCAATAAAAGCCGATCAAGAATTTTAAAAAACGTTGTTGAAATGTTTATAAAAGATTTCTGTGCAGTAGTGCAATGTGACTTGCCGCTAGGTGGCGAAGATGAATACTTAAGTAATGCGCACATTCACTATGCTTTTGAAATATTTTGAAATAGTGCTTTAAAACATTTTTGTAATTTAATTTCAGAATATTCCTAAAACGACTGCAGAAATATTTAATTATCAAATATAATATATATTTTACGGAAATACTTTAGATGTATTTTTACGCTGTAAGACCGATAAAAATATTTATGAATTTCATTCGGAACAGATGATATAAGTATAATTTTCAATTTTTACTTTTATGCTGTTAAGTTCAATTGCGGATCATAGATTTTATTTAAATTTCTTTCATCGTTATATTGTTAGTTATATTCGCCTTTATATTTAGTCCTGAAGTCTAAATTAAAAGATGACGATATGCTATTGTTATATGGAACTTCGCACTCTCCCAATGACACGTGACCGAATCGATCCGCTTTTTCTATATTCTTCAATATAGAAAATCGATCGATAAATCAGAAGAATGCTCTAGAAATAAATGTACTGCATACGATAGAATACGCTGTTAAATATTGCTCGAAACTTTAGTATTTTTTACTTCTATTGTGACTGGGAACGTATTAAGTTATTCCGATACTATACAAAAAAACCTTCATTCGCTTATACCGAAGGTTACTGAATTTTTATCAATTACATAGTCTTTGTAATTCGAGAGAAAAGCCTGTTATGAGACCTGATCGGCAAAGAAAAACATCTCCAACGATAATATATCGACAGTTTTTATAAAAACAATTAGATTAGATTACATTAGAACAATTAGATTTTGAACTGAGACATACGATATTCCAATTGAAAATTTTAAGTAGGTTATAATGCTGCTTTAAAACTTGAAGTTGAAATTTGCTGATTGATGAAACCAATTAATTCTGTAATAAATATCAGGTGTTTTTCAATCCGTTTTTCATAAAAGCTTATCAAAGTGTACGAAAAATCTATAATGATTCTGTATTAGTAATTCTCTTGATATCGGATTTACACAGAAGAGATAATTTGAAATTGATAAAATTCTATATGCCGTGGAATTAAATTAAAAAAGTACATATACTTTTGTTTTACTATATATAATTAAAATGGCTAACATAATTAATAATGCAGAAATGACGGCGTTTCTAAAAATCGGCATGATTGTAATTTTCAGCGTGAATGTATCTCCGTACACGTCGGCCAGGCCGGAGTGCAGATCGGCAATGCCTGCTGGGAGCTCTACTGCCTCGAGCACGGCATCCAGCCGGACGGCCAGATGCCGTCCGACAAGATGCTGGGTGGCGGCGACGACAGCTTCAACACCTTCTTCAGCGAGACCGGGGCGGGCAAGCACGTGCCCAGGGCCGTATTCGTCGATCTCGAGCCGACCGTCGTTGGTGAGTATCGGGCCTGGGCCTATTTGAATGCCCATTCGAATATACGCTCTGCGGATAATCCGCTTACCGTTTGGAGGCGCGCGCGCGCTTGAAAACTTGGAGGGAATTTATAGCAACGTCGATAGCCTCGAAATCGATCTATAGCTAGTAAAGCGTGTATTGAGAAATCAATTCCCCCCCCCCTTGATTTATTATTCAGGATTTGAATTAAGTAGATGAACATCTATAATCCTGATGCTTATATCACTGCGAGCTTCAAAACGCTCAAATCAACATTAAAACAGAATTTAAGATTTTCAAAATTAAGCTACGATTGTCTCACAGAACTTTTACGTTCCTTCTTTTAAACACTGTTTTCCGCATTTAATTTTAACGTCAATTACAAATGCTTGTAAAATCAATTGATATTTAATATGTTAGGTTTTTTTCCCGTTTAATTGTCGTTAGAATCATCCTATATCGTAGTGGAGAAAAAAATCACGTTGCCAAACATTGCCAAACATTTCGAATCGTATCCAATCAGTGTACTTAGAAAAGTCTGACAAAATTTGACAAAGATTTAGCAACATTTGATAAAATCCGTTAAACGTTCAATTTTACAATACATCTATAAAGTTTTTTATATAAGGTTTTTTCAATTTCTTTCAACTTTTATCAACTTGCCGTATTTTACCGGAAGTTGTCAGAAATTCCTGAACATTACCAAAATTTGGTCATTATCTCAGTTTGACATGTTTATTAGCGATGCTTCACAAAGTTTGGCAATATTTTAATAGAAATTCATTCCTACAGGAGCACAATAAAATTAAAAAAAGAATGATATAATCAACTTTTTAATTTCTGGATACGCTGAATTGATGATACAATGATGTTGCAGATTAGGCTATATATTCTACTGATGAGTACAATTTAAAAATTTCGTTATATTTAAAAATATTATTCTCTTTGTCTTGCTCTCAAATTATTAATATCGTCAAAATTGTACCACCAAATACCAAAAAAATATGTTCACAGATGAAAAAACGCGTGTTTAGGTAATTTTTGTTTAATTAATTAAATGTATTGTAAATGATGGTTCTCGTGAAAAATAAAATGAAAAATCTCGTAATAAATCTATCGATTTTATCAAGCGACGAATGAAGTGACTTGAAGAGCGCAGTATGTCTCTATTATAAGCATCAGGATCTTGCACGTTTTAATACTCTATTTTCGACCAAATTCAAATTAAACCCACAAAAAAAAAAAAAAATTCTCCGTATCGTCCGTCACTGATCGAACTGCATGTTTAACGCGAACCAGACGAGGTAAGGACCGGCACGTACCGCCAGCTCTTCCATCCCGAGCAGCTGATCACGGGCAAAGAGGACGCGGCCAACAACTATGCCCGCGGCCACTACACGATCGGCAAGGAGATCGTCGACCTCGTCCTCGACCGCGTGCGCAAGCTCGCCGACCAGTGCACCGGCCTCCAGGGCTTCCTCATATTCCACTCGTTCGGCGGCGGCACCGGCTCCGGCTTCACCTCCCTCCTCATGGAGCGGCTGTCCGTCGACTACGGCAAGAAGTCCAAGCTCGAGTTCGCCATCTATCCGGCGCCCCAGGTCTCGACCGCCGTGGTCGAGCCGTACAACTCGATCCTGACCACCCACACGACCCTCGAGCACTCGGACTGCGCCTTCATGGTCGACAACGAGGCCATCTACGACATCTGCCGGCGCAACCTCGACATCGAGCGGCCTACTTACACGAACCTGAACCGGCTGATCGGCCAGATCGTCTCCTCGATCACGGCATCGCTCCGCTTCGACGGCGCCCTCAACGTCGACCTTACCGAGTTCCAGACCAATCTCGTCCCCTATCCGAGGATCCACTTCCCCCTGGTCACATACGCGCCCGTCATCTCCGCGGAGAAGGCCTATCACGAGCAGCTCTCGGTCGCCGAGATCACCAACGCCTGCTTCGAGCCCGCGAATCAGATGGTGAAGTGCGACCCGAGGCACGGCAAGTACATGGCCTGCTGCATGCTGTACCGGGGCGACGTCGTGCCCAAGGACGTAAACGCGGCAATCGCCACGATCAAGACCAAGCGTACCATACAGTTCGTGGACTGGTGTCCGACCGGGTTCAAGGTCGGCATCAATTACCAGCCGCCCACCGTCGTCCCCGGCGGGGATTTGGCTAAGGTACACGCTGTTAATTTTTATACTTCATTCCTTTTCTTTCATTTTTCTCTTCTAAACGAACGGTACTTTGATGATGTGACGCCGAGGAACGTGAATTTTGAACGGATTTCCAGATTGAGAGGCGAGGCAAAATGTATCTCGAATCAACCTGATTTTATCATCAATCATCTGAATTTAGAAATCCAGAGCACTGTATTTCCAGTTTATTTATTATTTGTTATTTCTAAACAAGCTGGAAATCTACAGCGCGATCTGGATTCCTGAACGAAATAGTGCCGGAATTCTAACCATTCATGATGAAATCGAGTCGGTTCCAAATGGAATCCTGTGTAATTTTGTCTGAAATTTTGACCTGGAAATCTGAACAGAATTTTTTCATAGGATGCGATCTTTAGTAATATTTGTACAAATTCTCATATTATAATTATTTCTTTTACTCAGAATAATAAATTTGTAAAAATCTTTCTTAAAGCAATCTTTTAACTCTGAAATTTAGCTTTCATAGACTTCAATAAGTGCAGATATGTTTTTAACGTTTATTTAAAATATACAGACGTGGAATTAGTTAGAGATAAAAATTATTAAGGCGGAATGATAGATAATATTAACATACGATGGAATATGATTAAAAATACAACTTTATACTAATTAATTGATTAATTATTTAAATTGCCTAAAAATAGAATCCTCGTTGAAAATCAATGTCACGTGGTCGGGGTATTATGTGATTTATGAAAGTTTCATATGGGCGTCTATCATTATAATAAAATAATCGTTGTAGCACTTTTGAGACAATTGAATATTGATGTGCTTACCCACTTTCGACATAAGCACCGATATTTTATATTAGTTGCTCCAACAGGTTTATGGCAGTTTTTTATTTATTTAATGACCAGCACTTGAGAAATTTTGAAATAAAATAAAGTTTTCATTTTCCATCACAAAGTTTAAAAATAAAATCAGAAAGTGTAACTTGCCATATTCAAAAACAGTCCCAATATCGAGAAAATGACAAATAAAAACATAATTAAATAAAACAAAATCCTCGATTTTTCCCCCCCATCAGGTTCAGCGAGCCGTCTGCATGCTGTCCAACACGACCGCCATCGCCGAGGCCTGGGCGAGGCTCGACCACAAATTCGACCTCATGTACGCGAAGCGCGCCTTCGTCCACTGGTACGTCGGCGAGGGCATGGAGGAGGGCGAATTCTCGGAGGCCCGCGAGGACCTCGCCGCCCTGGAGAAGGACTACGAGGAGGTCGGCATGGACTCGGTCGAGGACGAGGGCGAGGGCGCCGAGGAGTATTAAATGGGCCGCGAGAAATTCCAAGGGACATATTAATTTGAAACAAAATTTTGCTACACATGTATAATAACTATTATTTATGATTTTTTATTATTATTATTACGAGAAGAAATTGTATTATTACACTTTTTACTGAGCAGTTTACCATGTGCATTTAATTTTACTTCTTTACCCCTCCTTATGATTAGTTTTTTTTTATCGTTTTCATGAGAATTTGTATTATTTATATGATACAAATTTTATTAGCAAATGTTTACGAATATTAAATATTTTTCACGCATCCACACGAAGTCTTGAGCCATTTTACTTTAAAACTATAGATTTATTGATCTTTTTCATACTATATATAGATAGATTTGATTGAATGTAAATTCGTACAAAAGTTGATACAATCTTCGATTACATGAAATAGACGTATGGACTACTTGGACGATAAACTAGTCCATCTGTATCTGATATAAAATTAAATCATATTGTTTTATATATGAATAAACAAACTACTTTATCTCATTCAATTTCATTCAAACCTTCATCTAGACATTCATATTTTCGTTCAAATCTTTATTTAAAATTTATCTTATATAGAATTTTGTTTTAGAAATATAACGGAATCCATTATATATATATATATATATATATATATATATATATATATATATATATATATATATATTATTTTTGTGGCTAACCGCAAATTTTATCCAATAAATTAAGGAAATTTGAAGCAAAGATTACTGGTCAAATTTCTGCAACCGTTCTGGAGCACTGGGACTATTATCTGCTATTATCAATTGTACTGTTACCATCAGCTGTGTGAGAAAGAAATTTGGTAGGTCTATTAAGTGTTGCGAGATTTGTGAAAGGAAACTATTCGCCTGCATATTTTGCAGTACTTACCATGCCTTTAACACGAATATCGTAAGTCCAATCCTATTCGCAGAAATCTTTAGTTACATGGGTAAACCAGAATTTTTATTACAATAATTTTTTCTTTAATTATATTACTGTTTATAATTTAGAAAGAATACCGAGTTTTTTCAATGCGTTATTCCAATTTTTGATGTTTCAATCAATTCAAACCAACTGGTAAATGGATAACAATGAAAAATTGTTAAGATACGCGATAAAACTTGCTGGAATTGTTTTTTCCGAAAAGTATAACATTATTTGAATATTTATTGTCAAAATATATAAGGATTCATTTTATTCCGATTAATATACTGAAGTTACAGAAATAATAAAATATTATTATTATGTCGATTATTATATATGGCCCAAGTTTATTGATTTATTACTATTAGAATAAGCAATGAAAAAGACTCGATATCATAATACTATCTTTAGATAACTAAACCGAATGTACGATCCATTTTACGAGTCCTTATATTTACCCCTCTCGCATACCGTCTGTCTTTTAAATTTATATGTATAATTTACGTGTTTACGCACTCATCCATGAACCTCTCACCGGCTCGAGACTTGGTAGTCGTGATAATATATAGTCGCATTGATAAACTGATAAGCGCGACTGCTCGCTCTGATTCCAGATTCAGCAGGTTTTCAGGACGAAGGAGGTAGGACTTACTATATGTATAATATCCTCAAGTGTGCGCGTATATATATATATATATATATATATATATATATATATATATATATATAATGCATACAGTGGGGGGTGTGATGGGGAAAGTTTCGCAGTATATATCTTATATGTGTGTGTGTGTGTGTGTGTAACGCTCTACCCCTCCGTTCCGGCCGCACATCGCGAAAACTGATCAAAGCAGATCAAAGACTGCCGCGCGCATTCAGGATTTTTAGGATAGTACGTTTTTTTTTTTTTTAATCAAAGAACCGCTATATAGATCTATTATATTCTATCGGCTGCGAGCTAAGTACGTGTTAGCGAAAAGCTGATGCAGGGTATAAAGAAAAATACACGCTGAGCGGCCGCGGCCGTATACGCGTCGGCATTGTCAGCTGCAGGAGGAGCGATACTAACGCTGAGGTGGAGCGGAGAGGCTCGTCGACGCCTGGGCTCGCCGCCACGCTCTTTGCCTGGCCGAAACGGACGACGGACAGAGACGGAGAAAGGACGACGAGGACGACGGCGGGGCCACGTCGGTGGTGGCGGCGGCAGCGACAGCGACGTACGTACACAGACACACGCGCAAACCATTAAAGATGGCTGCAGCTGCTACTCTGGGAGGCATCAGGCCGCAGCAGCAGCAGCAGTGCTCCCGTCGCCAGTTGACGCAAGGGTAACGGAAAGAGTGCGAGAGAGAGCGAGAGAGAGAGAGAGAGAGGGAGGGAGAACTCTGACAGACACGAATAGGAAGGCGGAGGAGTCGCTGCGAAGGAGTCAGAGGACGTGAGAGAGGCTGGACTCTCCGGGGCGCGCGGTGCCGAGCGTTGAGAAGTGAGAAAGACAGAGAAGGAGAGATAGACAGAGAGGGAACGTGTCCATAAACCATAGGGGAAAGCGCCGGTTCTACGGGACGCTCGTATCAGCTCGTATATATGTATGCATGTGTTTTTGCATCGGGGCAAACGGTTCGCCAGTGAGCACAAGAGGGATCAGGGGAGGTGCGAGGCAAATCGACGCAAGCCGCTCGGCCCCCCGGTGTGTCAATTCCCCCCCAGGAGGTGCAACAACGACTTCCGCGGAGAGTCGAGATATAACAATCACACACGGGAGAGGTACGCGTTACGCATACGTTTTTTCTTCTCTCTTTGTGTGTTTCAAAGGTTGCTGTCGAGCGTGCATGAGTTGCATGCGTGTGTATTATAATACGCACTCGTTTGCGTGGGCATTTGGGCAAACGAGAGTGTTTATTCGAGCCTGTAGGCATGTGTATCAGTGTGCGCCTGCTTTGTGTGCATGTGTGTGTGAATGGTATGTATGCGCGCGCGCGCGCGCGCGTCTGGTATTTGTGTGTGGAGCTCTAGCTTCTAGGAGGTGAAAGAGAAAAGAATGTGGCAGCGTGGAGGTAGGTAGTGGCATTGGCACCTGAGCCGAGGCCTCCTGTGGGTTGTATGTTCGTGTATAGAAGGTGTAAACATCATTATATTAATCAGTGACAGCTTAGATTAGTGTGTATTTGTAAGGGGTTGTATTGATGAAATTGGAGAGACAGTTGATATCGTACACTGAGGATGTGCCTGTTTTTGTTTGGTTAATGATAGCAAAGTGAGTTACTTTCATTAATGCAGTGAATGGCTTGATTTGAAAGGATGGTTGAGTGTGTAAGTTGGAGCATCATTATTGTTTGAAAATTTTTTAATTTTTTCATAATGAAGATTGTTTAGACGTTTCTAGATGATGACTTTAATGTGGATGAGTTGGCTAGCTATGCAGACTTTAAACTGCATAATGTAGTCACAAATACGTTGAAATGTTTAATAAATTATTAAACTGTTTTGAGTTTTTATTACACTTCATAGAACTTGTAGAGCTTGTATATATATATATATATATATATATATATATATATATATATATATATATATATAGCCTTTCAGCAACATTAGTATATATTAAGTACTGAGCAACTGAGATATTTAATTGACATATCTATACTTCATTGTTTTATTTAGAAAGTAGATTTTAATATAGTAAAATAATATTTTATAGTTTAGAAATTAAGAAGGACTAAAGAATAAGATGAAAATATGTGACTATGTATTAGCAAATTTCAAGGTAAATAATTAATAAATCTTTATTAATTGATCATCGTTTAGTATTAGTTATCACATTATTTTTTAGTTGATCAACAAATTCATAATAATAACATTGAATATAGGAAGGAAAATAAATGTATATATTTTTTAGTACTGATTTTATTTTCTTTTATTATACTTTTTATCTACGATTGCGTCAGAAAATTTTATATAAATTATATACAATATTGAACTATTTAGACAATCTCATAGCCAAATAGAATTCTAAGTATCGACAAGGGCATTATTATCAAGTTTTATTCAATGGTATAAGAAAATTATTTGACATCTCTTCTATGTACTTATCAAAAATACACATTCTGTGTGCTCAGTTCACAATATTTTTTTGGTGATGAAGCTTTTTAAAAAATAAACCTTTTAATGATGTATTAATCCAATAATTAAAAAATATATAAGATATTATGAATGGGTAACTCTTGACTACTATTTAATAAACACATTTTCTTGATTACAGATATTCAGTGCCATTCCAAAAAGAACATCATTGCAGTGCAAGAAATATGTAACTATTAAATGTGATAAAAGAACTGATAAATTTATGTTATTTGATGTCCAAAAATTGTTCTCATGTATAAATAAAATATACCGATCCACTTACCTGTGATGTCATTATTAAGTTCAATTTTGAGTACAAAAGCCTTGTATATCAAAAAAGTTTCGTTACTATCACGAAAACGATGTTACCAAAGGAAGGCAGTAAAATTGTACATGGTAAGATAATATTTTTAATATTGATAATATGACTAGTTTTTAATTTTATATTAGAAATTGTTTTGAAAATGAAATTGAAATTATATAAAAATTTAATTTAACTAGTTTATTATAATACTTTACATTAATGATTTAATTTTATTTATAAAGTAAATTAGATAATAATAATTTCTTATTATAATGTATTTAATCATTATATATAAAATGTTTATAAAAGAAAAACTAAATATTTTTTACAGTTGTTGAACAAGGCAGTGGTAACCAAAGGCCACAAAATTCAAGAGTCTTTAATAAGAACCTAAGGACTATTGTTTTGTTAAATTAAAACATAAATAGGTGGTACTGTATGCTTTTTGGATCAAATCGCGATTAAAAATTAGACAAAATGGCACGTAAAAGTGACAACATAAAAAGCATTAATGTGGCAGTAGTGGGACTGTCAGGTACAGAGAAGGATAAAGGCCAGGTCGGCGTGGGCAAGTCGTGCCTCTGTAACCGTTTCATGCGCTCACTTAGTGATGACTATAGTGTTGATCACATCTCAGTCCTCTCTCAAGTATGTACATTTTTTTATTGTATAATTTGAATTTTTATGTATATAAAACTGTCCATAATATACATAAATATTATACAAAATAATTACTGCTAAATTTTGTATGAAAAAAATCAAAATATTCTAGGTGATTGTATATGTAGTTAGCTATATAATATATATATATATATATATATATATATATATATATATATATATATATATATGTAGGTATATATAATTACTTTAAACTAATATATCAAGTATTATTTGACAAGAAAAAATTTATAATTAAATAAACGTTATTTTTTTGCAGTCGGATTTTAGTGGTCGAGTAGTAAATAACGATCACTTTCTGTATTGGGGTGAAGTTTTGAAGCCAACAGAAGATGGATCGGCTGATTATCAATTCCAAGTTATAGAACATACGGAATTCATTGATGATGCATCTTTTCAACCATTTAAGGGAGGAAAAATGGAACCTTATGCTAAGAGATGTGCAGCTACAAAAATTACTAGTGCCGAAAAGCTAATGTATATTTGTAAAAATCAACTGGGTATTGAGAAGGAATATGAACAAAAGGTTTGTTATTTTATTTTATAAGACATCATTTTTCATATATCATAATCTGAAAAAATTTATGAAAAATTAAACAAAATAATATCTGTATCAGGTTATACCAGATGGAAAATTAAATATTGATGGCTTTTTATGTGTGTTTGATGTGAGCGTCGTACCAAATCGTTCAATAGAAAAACAGGTCGACATTGTGGCTAATATCCTAAATAATTTAATGAAAGCAAAGAAACCCATTATTCTAGTGACAACAAAGAATGACGATGCGAATGAGCAATACGTGAAGGAGGCTGAAAAATTGCTCATGCGTAAGGAGTATAAGGGTTCGATTCTTATGGTGGAGACATCTGCTCATGAAAATATTAATGTTGACTTAGCTTTTATGACCGTTGCCCAGCTTGTTGACAAGTCCAAATTACGCAACAAGGTTTGATAACAAGAATATTATTTGAAAAGTTTTTTATTAATTTTCTTCTGTTGTAGATATTTTATTTTTTTTATATCATTTACATTTTAATAACTATATGTATGAAGAATGTTAAGATATTGAAATATATGTTTTTTGACATCTTCATATATATCTTCATAAATACAAACGGGAAGTCTTCATTAGGATCAAGGGTATGAACAATGAGTAAAATAGTGGGACAATAGAAATAGTAGTAGAAAAAATTCAATAGTAAAAAAAAAATATTTATGTTCAAAGCAAACAAAATTATCATCAATATGGCAAACATTTTGAAAGTGCAATTTTTATAAAGTTTTTAATAAATTATCTTGAAAGTTATAAAAAATTAAAAAATGAGTTTGCAATCATACTTAATAATTTCTAAATATCTAAATATTTGTTTCTCAAACAGTTATTATTAAATTATTATAATTATTACATTAAAACTTTTTATTATTCTTAGTTTATTTATTAAATTTACTATCAAAGACAAAATTTTAATAATAAATTTATTAATGTGTCTCTTGCAGGTGATAGCGTTTTCAGAAGCTGCTCGACAACGTAAAGAGCTAATGGATGCATCGACAGAATCCCTTCAGAGGCTTATACGTATTCATATACAAGACTACCGGGCTATCTGGTCACAGTCGTCGAAAAAGCTTGCCCAACACAGGGAGTTCACTACCTTTGTTGAATTATTCGGTATTGATGCTACTCAACGGCTCTTTCGCAGGCATATCAAAAAGCTTAAGGATGAGCAGGTGGCTAAGAAAATTCAGGGTTATCTCGACATGCTACCGGAAATATTACATGAGATATGCCCTGATATTTCTAATTTAATGAATGAGTAAGTAATGCATCTGTCATTTTTTCTGATTTATTCTTAACGACATTTGCGTTAAGAATTTTTAATAAAACTTAAAAAATAAATACAGAAAGAATAAATTATTTTCTCAGAGAATGGTCAAATGTACAACAGTATATAAAAGAGCATTCAGACTTTGATCGTTATTTCTACGAGTGTCCGGAGGACATACCATGGATTGATTATGATTTTGGTGAGAATAACACATCTAAGATACCGTATGATGTGTTGGAGACACCTGAAGCTGAGACAGTATTTAAGAATCACGTAAATGCACTGCAACAGGAACAACGACGACTCGAGTATGTTTTTTTTACAATTTGCTGATTGTATAGTTTAATGCAAACATTATTTTTATGTATACATTAGCGTAGTCGCATAGGATTTAGGATGTATCGTCTTAGTTTTTACTAACGATTATTTCCTTAAGTTTATGCATAGCCTTCACGAGATAAAATATTTGATAATTCTTGGGTATCTAAATACCTTATCTATTTGAAACAATACATTAGATGATAATTATAATGTTTATACATATTGAAAGCCTAATTTTCTGTTATTGTTTAAAGTTTTGAAATGGTATTCAAGACATAAATAATTTCATTAACATAAAAGTTGACCTAAATGTAATCATTAATTTAGTTTAATATTTTATTGAGTGTTTGAGGCTAATGTAAAATGCAGCGTACTAATGCTTTTTGCTTTATTCTGGGTGGCGTCTTTCTTTTGCAGACTTCCGAAAAGGTAAATACACGCTACATTATTGCTATTAGTTAACTTAGTTTACATTAATTTTTCATTCTGCGCTGGGGCTAATGAAAGCTCGCATTTATTGTAGATTAAAAATTTTTTTTTTAAATTCTGCACTTAGAATAATGCTATTACATTAAAATATAATTTTATATCAATATATCTTATCAGAATCATTGTCTCATTAAACATTTAAAAAAATTAGTCTTTTATATAAATTTATTATAAAATATAACTTATACAATATTATTTGGTAAAAGTCAGACTAATTAAAAAAAAAAGTTACAGTAATGATACAAAATAATGTTTTTGGAGTAAGTTAAAATCATATACATTTGTGCTATCTTTATTTCTATGCTGTATGACTAAATTCTGCTATAAATTATTTATTAATAAATAAAAAGAAATTTTAAATATCTTACGTTATTCGCACATTCAGAAAGTCATAATTTTATTTGTTATTGTAGCAAAGCATTCAGAGAATGTATCAGTAGAAAACAATTGTAATCCTAGAAAATAATTGTAAATTGTAGTCCTGGTTGAGGTGTACTGACTAACACAACCATCTATTATGTTTGATACTTTTCATATGTATTTTGTTCATAAATAAGAGTATAAGTAAATCAATATTAATAAAATTAAAAAGAAATTTATTATAAGTATTCAGTACAATATAAAGAAAAGAATATAATTTTCAATAGTATATAACATTATGATAATTTTGTTTTGAATTTCGATATTAACGTATGTAGTAATTATTTGTACAGTTAACATCAATAAATATGAAAAAGCATATGTAAAAATTATTATAACGTTAGTGCTATAATGGTATGAATTATAAGTGTTTCACGAAACGAAAGAATAAAAAACTTTATTTCTTTAATCAATCTTCACTTGCAGATGGAAGAAACAATTTAAACAATTATTGGAAGAGACGGGTTATGTTACTCCTGGGAAACAGTTAACCGAGGTGCGTGTATTGTTTATGGGCCGAGAATGCTTTGAAGCATTGTCGCATCATGATTGTCAGGAAATTTACGACCAACATCAGAAGGAAATTATTGAAAAGGCTAAACACAATTTTCAGGTATTTAGAAAATCCCTTCTTTTTTAATATTTGTTTCATGACCAAAATAAGTATAATTATTTTTACAATTTACTTTTAATAGGAATTATTACTGGAACATGCCGATTTGTTTTATCATTATAAAAGTATAGCTCCTACAGGCACCATTACGCAAGACGATATTAAAGAGATCACTGATGCTTTATTGGATGACTTTAGGTATACTATTAATGACAAATAAATTTTCTATTCTGTTGTCGCAAATTCATAATTTACATTTATTCATTACAGATACAAAGCTTTAGATAGATTAGATCAAGATAGGAAACTAATGCTTTTTCAGCATTTAGGCTTTGTTCACTGTCCTATTCGAGAACACTGCCCTGCTTTCCCTAATTGTATGGATGCATTGATAGAACGAATTTTAGGAACCAAGGCTCATAGGTAATATCACGCTAAATGTGCTTCATAAACATTATTTTTAAAATAGATTAAAAATAAAATAATATTTTTTCTTCTTCTAAGGCCATCATCATGGAATCATAGTAGCCAATGGCAATTGACTTCTGAAAATAATCAGTTAAATTTGGTAATACTTGGGAATAATGGATTAAGCGAAGAATTTGCACGCGACATTAGATCGCAAACAGACGATGATGAAGTGGAAATTGATTGTCAATTGTATACACTTGGTTATCGTGTTATTGATGGTGATGTCGGTTTGCCCCATAATTCGTTTACTACGTCTGATTTTATGCCTCACGGTATTGAACAATTTTTAATTCTCAAATATAAAAATTGATTTCAATTTTTTGTACATTATTTTCTTTGTTTAGCTTCCTTTTGTATTTATTCCAATGAGGATACGTTTGAGTACGTTCGATCCTCTTTAGAGAAAACGCTCTTATCGAATTTAGAGCAGGATGATCGATTACCGTTTCAAGGCCTGCCAATTGTCATAATATTTGTACCAGATGGAGTGATAGATGAAATTGAGTCCATACGACTTCGCGAGGAAGGTCAAAATTTAGCTGATAGGTAAATTTGTTTTACACTTTTTATTTTGTAGAAAATTCTTTTATTGTTCACGTATTTTAAAACGAATCTTTAATGTATTATGAAAAGAAATGCCATAACAATAAAAATTAACAATATTTATTCTAGTTTACAATGTCCATTTATTGATGTCGCGATTGAAGATTTAGAGCCGGGCAAGAGATTTCCTACGTCCCTTGTTAAAGAAGCGTTGCAACAACTAGTCCAGGCGATAAACCATAGAGCAGGATTTCTTAATATTTACCAAAGTGTTATCGAATGTTTAGAACCAGATATTAGGTACGGACAATGTGCATTTGTATCTATCTCGTGATTGCTAATAGCAAGGAAATTTATAATATTATTTTTATTTTAGAATAATAATGTGCATGTTCTGCGGCGATCCTTACTCAGTTGAAAATGTGCTGGCGCCATTGTTGAGCCATCAGTGCTGTTTTTTGAGTAGTGAGCGTTCGATCGTTCTCGAAACTTTCTTAGGCGAATCTAAACGTCGCGTTGAAGTGACAATATCAAGTTTCCATGGAGCAAATGCCTTTAGAGACGAGCTTGTTCATGGCTTTATACTTGTTTATTCGACCAAGAGGAAAGCCTCGCTGGCTACACTCAAGTACGCCCCAATTTTGTAAATGCCATACTTTTCATTCTTCATGTAGTTTTCCCTTCGAGTTGAATTATTCTTTAATAGGTGATATTGATGTAGAGCTCTCATTAGAACTAATTAACTCCCGCTATTCCTAAAAACTAATATTATCTTGAATTACTTTCAATCATCTCATTAATATGACGCTACTAAAAATACATCTTGCTTCAAATTTCCTTGATCTCGCACTGACTCTTACATCTGTATACTAATAAAGAATAATAAGACGGCGAACAAATACTTGACGGACTGTCTAATGTGTTCTTTTTAACTTTTTAGTGCATTTTCGCATAATATTCCAAATTTGCCGATCCAAATAATGGCAGTAACAGATTCTGGTGGTGCCAATGCATTTTTTACCAATGATTTAAGTCATCATCTGATTACCGAGGGAAATGCTACAGCTGATAAATTGCAAGCCCACTTTATGACTTCGTCATCGTCATGTCAACAGAAAAGTACGATTTAAATTATTATTTACAATTATTATTTAAATTTAATTATTTATGTAATTATTTAACTCTTATTTCATAGTAATAGAATATTTGATAATGATTTTGTACAAATGTATTAAATTTGTGTAATTATACGAATGTTTGTTGTACGATTTACAGCGGCTTTTTATACACCATTTTTCAAAGAAGTGTGGGAAAAGAAACCTGAAATTGAGCAGGCCTTTAATATGGAAGAGCCAAGTAATCTTAATGATAGTGGCGAAGGTACGCTTGAGTATTCAGCGTTACATCCAATGCCACCGCCTCGTCATGAAAGTTACCATTTACAAACCCCCGATGATGGGTAAGTTAGTCGGATGTAGTTTATTTTTCTTTACTCTCTTTAACACGTAATTTGTATCTTTTTAGTTTTGCTTACATTTCGTTTTTCTCTTTAATTTAATTAGATAACCCTGTGACTTAAACGTCTCCTCTTTCTTTATTTCTTTCTTTACATATCCAGAAAATAATGTGAATAAATAATAAATTATTTTCCTGTCCATCTATTATTATCTTTATTACCAGGTTTTGGAATATTCTCGGATAGAATTCTTTCAAATGAATGTACTGTGATTTTTTTGGATTATTTATTTTATGTATTTCTGACATATTTAATGTCTAGTAAATGCATGAAATACTTTTTTTTAATTTGTAAATATTCAAGTTTTTTAAAATATTTACATAGCATAAACCTTACTTTATATCTGAAATTTTTACTTATGTAGTATTTTAGTATATATTTTATTCATTACTTGATAAATAAAATAAATAATTTATTTTTTATTCCATATCGAATTATTTTAAATCAAGAAATATTTATGTATCTTTCTCTTCCTCTATGCAAAAGTATCCTTATGTATCTTTTTTCCTACTCTTATCGTCATTTCTCTCATCTAACTTGAAGCAGTATGTCTGTAACTTTTAGGAGCGGCTCAGAGTCATATGAACAGTTGACACCAGACGGTGAATTGGGCGAGGGCGGCCTCAACGAACATTTCGTTGATAATCGAGCAACGCCGAGTGATGACAGTGACATATACAGCCAAGTCGATTATCACCGCGAGGAGCGAGAAAGAGACTTTGGCAGAGGCGGCGACATCACTAGCAAGCTATCCGGTATGCGGCAGCTTGTTCATCGACATTTTTTATTATATTAAAGATTATCGTGAATATAAAAATAATTATTATATGATGATAATTTGAATATGTTATTAAATAAGAAGAACAATTGAGAGGAATAATATATAAGGAAAGGATCAATTCAATTTTTGGAATATTTTTATTTGATAACATGTTCTTATTTTATGTGTATTTAACGAATGAAACATTTTTAAATACATTATTTTTTTGAAGAAACCAATGGTCGTAGTTATATATAATTACTTTTGATAATGAACCAGTCATCCTACTATTGTTTTGAGTGTAAATGATTTACATAAAAATAATTTAGGGATTTGTAATTCATGTCCAAAAAAAAATTAAGAAATCTTTATATGTTCCATACAGGATTATGATGATAAATTGAGATTGAAAAGGATTTTACCGAAAAATACTGTATCATCAAATCGATAGTGGGACCAATAGCTTCATTATTAAATGTATTTTTCAAATAAAATGTTAAATGTGCAAAGTATGCTTAAAGATATTATTTATTTAAATAATATAAAGCAGGAATATTTTGTGATTCACATTTTTAACAATAACTTTTAATATATTATAATTTAGAATTAGTAATTTTCATAACAATAATTGAACTTTATTTTTTTTTCGTCCATGCGAAAAGCAATGAAGCATTTTCGCACGGTTTCAGGATGGGTAAAGGATACGTTTATGCAGCAGCAGGATGGTGTAAATAACAGCTATTCACATAGGGCATTTACAACGGGCCGTCGTTATGCGCCCCAGACCAAGTCCAGGCCCAAGGGAAACAGTCAGACATTGAAGCAGCCCGGAAAAATCAATCTCAAAGATTTCTCAAACGTAACGGACGTCATATCGCGTATGGCAATTGGAGAAAAGGACGAGCACGGAAAGATGAGCATAGGGCACGCGCCTCTTGCTACACCCGAGATGGTGGATCTTGGTTCTGAGTATGCGCAGGTGGGTTTGAATAATTTTTTAAAATACCTTTTTAAATACATTTTTATATACAAATCGTGCTTTGTATGAAGTATTTATATTCATTTTGAAATTTTCTAAATTTTCAATTAATTCTGACAATATAATGCTTTAGGTAAAGGATGTAGTACCAAATTTGTATTCCCATTACGATGGTGAATACGTTTACACATTAGTTCACGATTCTCTTGGAAATAATAAATCCAAACTGCGTCATAGAAGAGAAAAAGGTCAACCATGTAAGTTTTGCTTGTTTATGAAATTTCATAATTATTGTCTATACGAATATTATAATAAATTTATCCTTTCACTGAAAATCCTATAGATTCACCCTCGACAGCTTATAGCGATTCGGATTCAGAGTGGAGTCCACTAGAATGTCCGATGATAGCCGAGGCGTTGGGTAAGTCCAATAATAAGAAGATGGCGTCGCACAAGCGCCAACGCAAAAAACGAACGGCTATACCGGTCGCAACGCCCAAGGTGCCCTCGATGGCTGGCGTTGGAGGAGGCGGCATGGGCGTAATGGGTGATGGCATTGTTGGACTAAATTACAGTATGAAAGACGACAAAAATTGGAGAGTTGACCCTAATGAAAGAGGTACAAGGAATATATCTTTACACTTGTATACGTTTGATTTTTTATGCTGAAATCTTTTTGGAATGAAAAAAGTTAAATATGATCAATTAAATTTTTTATAAAATAAAGATTTAAATAAAAACTTTAGAAATATTCTTTAGTTTAGAAGATATTACTATATTAAAGTTGTTTTGCCTATTAATGAAGTAATATATTTAACAAGAAAGATAGTTGAAGCGCCCTTAATATTTTTTAATAAGATTGCAATATTAACAAATAGTACACAGTTTTCATTATATAATGCTCTTTTTTGTTCAGTATTGAGAATGTCGTTTTTAAACAACACATTTTTTTTGACACAACAAATCAATGTCATCATAAGATTTTATGATGACATTGATTTTTGTAAGAGATTTACATTCTCTTTTCGAAAGGTTAATTTCCAAGATAGTAGTTTAATAAATACTTTAAGAAAAATCTGTTATTGTCCAGTATCAAGTGAAAGTGCAGACAGTTCAGAATCAAGTGATCAGGAGCATCCGTCGAGGTCACGCACAAAACTGCGGGCTAAGTATCCAGCGACAAATCTCCGAAAGAAATTTGGCAATTCACTGCCGCAGCATCACCTTGCACAAACCCTTCAGCACCCCTTCAACCTTAAACACATGACCCAGGAGATGTTCAGCACGATGTCAGCAAAACAGCGTAATCTCGTTGGCGAGAACAACTTTGCGAGCATGCCCGACGACGAGTCGAGTCTAGACGTATCATCACCTCGTGAAATTAATTCGCCGAGCTTTGGGTTACTCACCAAAAACAAGGACGGCCAAGACAAATTAACACGCAAGCGCGATAAGCAAAAGGCGAAAGAGGACGAAAAGCTGGAGAAACGCAGACTTAAGGTAATATAATAAGTTAGTTAATTTATCATATCAACGTACATAATAAAGATCATTAATAGCAAAATTAAATAAGCGTGTGGATTGAAATCTAATAAGTTCAGTGTAAAGATAAATTAAAATCAGCATATAGTAAAAGTACAATAGTACATTTTTTGATTCTTTGAATTATGACCTTTACATTCAGGAGGAGAAACTGAAGAGGCACGCAGAAAAGGAGCGCGAGCGCGAAAAAAAGAAGCAGGATAAGATAAAGCAGGCAAAGAGCGGCCAAGGCTGCGGAATTAACATGTCCATTCAGTCTATGATGCCTCAGACACTTATTGAAGATTTCGCTCAGAGTGATACTAATCCCGTACCCTTGTTTCTCGAGAAGTGCGTGAGATTTATCGAGGACGAGGGCCTTGATTCGGAAGGAATTTACAGGGTCCCCGGAAATCGAGCCCACGTCGAGTTACTATTCCAGAAGTTTGAAGAAGGTAAGTTATTAGCGGTTGTACATTGGGAAATGTTTTATATTTTCAAGTTAAAAATAGTGCAATTTTTTGATTACGAACATTTTTATGATTAATTTTTTAGATGGTAATGTGGACATACACTCATTAGATATTCCCGTGAACGCCGTGGCTACTGCGCTTAAAGACTTCTTTTCGAAGAGGCTACCTCCTCTTATAGATAAAGAAAGCATGACTCAGCTTGAAGACATATCCGGTAAGTCATCGTTAGTGCAAGGCATGCTCTTTTATTTATTTTCTCTCAGTATAGAAGTAATGATATTAGGCTGTGCTGCAGAAATATATTTATTTACTTTTCAGTTGGCCAGACGCTACGCTGTATTTTTTTTTGTTTCAATACACTTATTGAATTTATACATTTATATAGAGAAAATTAATTAATTTATGTTTACAATTATGTTTTTTACTTTTTTAATCTAAAGGTGCACGTGGTATCAGCAAACCGATGTCCGCGACATGCATGAATATGGAAGGTTGGTTTTTTTCTTTAACTTTTTCATTTTTTGTATTGATAATGTAAAATCCAAGATAAGAAATTCTGTTAATAATATTTAAACTTGAAGTATTTAATCTTTTGAGTAAATTTTGATCATGTATAGTAAAAAAATTACATAATATTATTTAAAATGTAACGAGAAATTAACCAAAATCCTAGTAGAAATAAATTTATCAAACGTAGCTTGGATAAAGATTTAACTGCGTAGATAAGCTTTGTATGTGTAGTTAAATCTTTTTGTTAAATATTAATTAAGACATTACAAATACCTATAATTATTCAATATAACATTTAAATATTTCTATGGATTTTAACATTCGTTTATACACTATCACTTAATAATAATAATTATTGAATTGAAAATCGGTGCTAGATTGGCTTTTGATGTTGTAATAACCGCTTATTTCTCTTGTCTGTTTCTCCCTTTCCTGTGCGAACGCTGCGTTTTAGATCGAAGCGGCAGATTACTGGCTCTACGTATGATGCTGACTAAACTAAATTCGATCAACTTTGATGTGCTGAAATTTATATTCCAACATTTCGTTAAGTGAGTATTTAATCAATACTTTATTTTTCTTGATTTAAAAAATTTCTTTTCGTTTAAAAAAGTATTTTTCGAAAAAACTTTTTTCACCTTGTTTCTTACTTTAATAGCCTTTTACAAATAACAATTCTTGCCTATATTAAAAAACCTTCATTCATTTTTTTATCAGGGTTGCTGAGAATTGCAAATTAAATAGCATGGATAGTAAGAATTTAGCTATCTGTTGGTGGCCAACACTTTTACCGATCGAGTTCAACGACCTTGGAAGGTTCGAGGCGATGAGGCCTTACCTCGAGGACGTCGTTCAAACAATGATCGATCAATACCCATTCCTTTTCTGTGGTAAAGAAGCTATCGTCATGGTTTGAGCGAGAAATTACTACGTTATCTAATGCGCACGAACAAATTATTGTCATCCCGTTGAAAAATTCAACAAAATTGCAGATAAATGTGAAGGTCTTAAAAGTCATAGTTTTTAATTGGTTATAGGTATTTCATTCAATTATTCTTGGCTTTCGCGATACGATTAGTCTTTATTTTTTTATTATTTTAACTGAGGAGCCTAACAATTGAAAAAAATGAACACTTTTAAAGTTAGCATTTAACATAAAAAGAGGCTCTAGGTAAATCTTGTATAGAAAGAATTGTTTCTTCTTTCTTCTCTTTTTTCGATGTATAGTGAGAAAGACGTGGTTGTGTATTTATTAGACATATATTTAGCCATCGTTCGTCAAGAGTATAAAAAAAAATGTTAGGTAGAATTTTTTAGGTAGTGTTTAAATGATATAGATATTATATATAAAGTATTCCGAAAGAAAAGAGAAAATACAAAGATTAATTCGAATATGAAAAAAATAACCAGCCCAAGTTGATATTGCTTTGTACCAATGAAAATGCTGACAGCAATGGTTTTTCTTTGGTGAAAGTGAGAAACGAGAGTGAGTAATGGTGAAACGAAACGACGCTTATATTGTAATTTAAAAACGGGAAAATCGCGCCATAATCATTCCATGATGTGAGAACAAACTTGTTAGTTAGTGCCATGCCGAGTGTAATAAAAAGGAAGGTAGCATCTAACTTGAGCATTCCCACTTTTTTAGAAGAGAGAGAGTGTGTTTATATACTCGCTAAGAATTCGTACCTAAGGAGTATTAAAAATATATCGTTATATGTGTAAAATTACAATTAATATCTTTATGTTCAACATCTAACTTTCATCGTCCATATTTTTTATTGGTTCTAAACATTAGCTCTTACTTTCCCAACTATATTTCTGCTCAGATATTCATATTTTACACTAAAAAATAAAATTATTCGAATTAAATCAGAAAATACAACCAAATTTTTTGAATACTATTCAGATATATTGCTCGAGTATTTTTGTTATCTGAAATTATAACTAATTTTTAATGAACTCTATCAAGCTCTTATTAAAATGAATTTCTTTTATATAAAAATACAAGGGTAATAATCGATACGTTTTAATTTAATTGAATAATTATATTTGTTAGTGCACCAACATATCGCGTGCCATCGGAAGATTGTTGAAAATATACGTTCGTTGAAAAATAGTTTTTAACTATTTCAATCCATCTGATTTTCATAAAATAGCCATCGAGACATTTACATTTATACATACAATTCCTTCTCGAATTGAATTCAATCGAGAAAACGATGAAAATAATAAAAAAGCAAGTATGCCTGTGTCATAAGAAAAAAGTATGAACTAAACAAGTTTTTCATAGTGAAAAAAAGAACAAGAAATAAGTATAACTCAGCGATTACTGATGACCTCCATGAACGCGAGATTTTATACATTCGTACGTAACGTTTACACATAAATGTCGGTGTGTGGAGGAAGGAGGAGTGGAGCAGAAAATAAATAAAATAAATGTAAAATGCGATAAGCAGAAGCCTAAGAGAGGATCGACTCCCACGCATAAGTTTTTCATAAGAAGTTTTTGTGTACACTATAATAGTGAAAAAGATCGATATTATCTTTTTCGTAAATATATTGCGTGAATCTTGTAAGATTTACAGGAGGGGAATCCGAGCGAAAAAGTGAGAATATGAACTGATTATTTTTCATTGTGTAATTTTATCTTTGTCTAATCTACGTAGACAAAAATTATTCTTTATGTTATGATTTTTTATTCGTATTCTTTATTTAAAGTTTTAGTTCATTTTTAATAATTTGTATAAAAAAATTCGCGAATCATCATTGTGTTATAGTGTATTAAAATCGTTTTCTTCTTTATAATTTATTTTAGTTTTTTAGTCTGAATTTATAAATACATTATACATAATAATTGTACAAATATACTACTGTTCACCTGAATAAAAGAACAAAAGAATCGCATCATGTATTTCATCTCATTGGTTGTAATTTTAATTTTAGCAATAAGTGCTTATTTATTTTAAGTATATAAATTTGCTCTTAAAGCCAGAGAAATATATCGTAATTTTAATTGACACTTTTTTGGGTAAATTCGTTCGTAACAGGATTAAAATCGCTATAATAATTGTCTCCATCATTATATTATAATTATTATCATCATCACTATTACTATTATTATTACTCTTACTATTATTATTATTATTATTATTATTATTATTATTATTATTATTATTATTATTATTATTATAATTATTATTATTATTAACATTATTTTTTAATATGTTTATTTTCAATTTCGTTTTATTGTTAGTCAATGAATGTGATTTCACTCGGCTTCTCCGCACGTGGGAAGGCGCGTTAATAAATATACTTACTCCGCGAACGGAAGCAAGGGCTAAGCCTCGGTGTTAGTGCTTTTTTACAAATGAGATTTTTGCGAAAGTAATTGTAATAAGAGTCGTGATTTTTCATAGGGCCTTCAATGGTTCGCCATTTTTTGCACTAATGTCGTAATTACGTAGGCCAATCCGGAGATTGTTGGTCTAGGCAGTTGAAAATTTGTATCTCATTCTCCAATCTGAGGTCGGTCAATTTTGCACAATCGACGCGCGCGAGTGACTGACGATTGGACCGATAATTAAAAAATGTCCGGAGACCCGAGCCGTCGCTCGAGATGTATCATTGTGGGCCTAACTGTTTGTAAAGCGACGAGAATGGCGTTCTTTAATTTTTGCGCGTTCAATTTTGCGGTACCGCTTGGAGAAACGATTGACGATTTGTAAGTGTGAGGATCTGCCGAGAGCGATGCGATGTAGCCTTTAAAAGAAACATATTAAAATCGCATTCCTTGATCTTGGCTTCTGAAAATTTTCATTTTTACGCTTCGCGTAGCCGAACAATGATTTATTAATAATCACAGGTGCCAAAAAAAAAAAAAAAATAATTTTGTACGATAATGAATGAAATGGAAATCATTAATGTTTCCATTTTTTTTTTATTTATATTTAATACGATCGATATTGTTAAGAGAGAACCAAGTTTACGACATAAATTTTTGGCATTGATCATTATTTAAGGAAGAAAGAAAACGAAATTACTAAAAAAATTTCAGAATACCATTTTTAAGGAATATACATTATTAATTAATGCAGCGTACTTAATTAATATTTAAGTGTTATTGATGTATGCAAATAAAATAAAAAAAAAAAATAAATAAATAATCAAAAGCAAATGAAACGTCAGGCTCTCGGTAGAATCGAACACGACAAGCCAAAAATTTATTTTTATCGATAAACAACACCCAAATAGTCGCACAAAGTATCACTTCCATTTTGAAAGGGAACGTTGCTTTCGGTAACGTTCGATCAAAATACAATCTAACATTATAAAATAACGATTGTCGGCGTATAAATAATTGAACGATGCGCAAAATTTTTGACGGAGAGCAGAAAATTTGCTTCGAAGCAGTCGATATACCAAAGTTCCGTTTTAACGAGCGTATAAACAAAATAAGCAGCGGTGAAATATTGACATTGAAAAAAAAAAAAAAAATCATCCCAGCGACGAGGGACAAAATAATATAGATATCGAAAGTGCGCACAATCAGTTGCTTTATTCCTCAAGTGAAAACCTTCTAAGCGACTAATGAATAAACTGAATTGTATTTAAAATGAGAAAGAAATGAAAGGAAAGACACGCACTTGTTCCGTCTCTGTATAAACGAAGAAAGCGATGAGATAGGGCTTGAAATAGAAAATCTAGTAGAAAATAAGTAGCCAGTGTGAGCGCGAGGAGTTGGAAAGTTTTTTTTGGGGAAAAGACAAGAGTATAAAAATTATATAACTGACAATGTGTATGAATGAAGCAAGGAATGGAATTATGTGTGTATATATATATGCAATTATCTATGTGCTAAGAAGAGAATCGAATAAGTTTAAATGAGAAATCGTTTAATTATATAAGGTATCTGGAATTTTGCATAATACTTTTTTGTTACGTTCCATTCTACCTAACTTTCGAAATGTAATTTAATGTTGCTCGTTTAATTGTATTAATCATTGATTATTTTAATAATTAATACGATTAACTGTAACTTATAGCATCGCATGCTAAATTGTGGAAACGAATTCTACGATTTATTTGTCCAAGTATAAAGTCATGATGTTAAGCAAAGTGGTAAATAAATTTCTAGTTATATCAAAAATTCAAGTAATCGAATTAATGTTGCAATATTGTAATGTCGACGAAAAGATTTCATATCTAGAATCTAAGTATTAGAAAAGAAAAAGAAAACCAACGTAAGCTAAACGAAAATTAAAATCATGTAAAGGAATTTATAAGAAAGACCTTTTTCCAAATGCATTATATATATATAGTCTTTTTCTTTTAAGAAATTTTCCAATTTTTTACGTGTAACTACTGTAAAAGCAAAGTTTCCGAGTCGCCTAAAAGTGTCAATATTGAATAGAGAGAAAGAGAAAAGAAAATTTTCCCGCAAAAAAATGCATAGATCCCGACGACGTATTGCCTGGGCAAAATTGTGAAAAAAAATCAGTCAATTCGTATTAAAAAAAAAAAAAAAAAAAACAAAGGAGAGCGAAACGCGCTTGATATAGAGCGAGAACGAAAGAGACACGAAACAATTCTCCTGTATCCCTCGCGCTGAACACTTGGCCACAGAACAAAAAAAAAAAAAAAAAAAAAAAACAAAAAAAAAACAGAAGAAGCACAGAGTGAAAAGAATATACGAGGGGATTAATGGTAATTTAAAATAAAGCAAAAAAAAAGAAGCAAAAAATAAAGAAATAAAAAACAATGGCGCTTTTTTCATGTGTATATATTGTTGCTTGCGTACCGCCGCGCGCTTTAATATAATGCATTATCGCGATTTTTTCGAAGCGAGTGCAGAATAAAATTAAAGGGGTAACTATATAAAACGAAGATTAATATATAGCGGGAGCCCGATATCGTACATTTATTATATATATATATATATATATATATATATATATATATATATATATATATATATGTATTTATATATACACGTATGCGTGCGATTTTGTGCTGATGTAAGAAAAATAATAATAATAATAATAATACGATGCCGTTTGCAGGCAGCGTTTGGCTCGCGCGCGCGCACACATACGAGAGAGAAAAAATTAGAAAATTGTGCTCGGTATAATTAAGCATTTTGGGGGAAGGGGAGAGTTAACGTAATTTCCAAGCGTGCTCTTTTTCTTTTTCTTAGATTTTTTTTGGCTATTTTTTTTTTCAGTTGGGTCGGGCGTAAAAAACAGTACGCTGTCGAGGCTTCTTCGTTCGTTTTTGCGCATCTTTTCGACGTTCTCAGCGAACGTTTTCAACTTTTAGTCCATTCTCAGCGTACAATATGAATTTTGTATATTTATCGATATAACATTTATCAATGAACTTGAGAAATTGAGCTTGCCGGGGTCACGCGCGGAAAATTAAATACATATGTTGTTGAATGTTTTAAAAAAATATGTAAGGGGGGGGGACAATCGGAGTAAGAAATAATTCGAATAATACGACGTATACTCATAAATTTCTTATCCGGGTGTTTTTTTTGTTTTGTATAAGAATTACTATATATATGCTTATATCGAAACTTTTCGTTCGATTATATATATATATATATATATATATATATATATATATATATATATATATATATATATATATACATACACACAAAGAAAGTCCAAATTTCGAGGCCGTAACGTTTGCGGGTGTATAATTGGCGGGTGCAAAGCAACGTAAAGAGAAAAATAAAACAAGGTTTCGTTTCGCTCGTGTGCTTTCGAACATCGGAGGGGTGTCGCTTTAACAATGTTTTTCCACATACGTACGCATACATACAGAGACACACACACGTACACATACACCCACACAGACAGAAACCGCAATCGAATATGGTAAAGATTTCGTAAGATTTTCTAGCGATTTTTAGGGAGGGATGGGGCTGAAAGAAAAAGATACACGTCGCAGGGCGAACATTGAAGCGTATAAAAGAGAACGAGGGGGAGTGAGGGTGGGAGGGGGAGAATGAGAGAAAGGATGGACATAAAACACGCGCTCGCTGAATTAGCATTATTATAGCAAAGAAAGTGAATAAGAAAGGGAGAGAGAGAGAGAGAGAGAGAGAAAGAGTGCAAGCGTGAGTGTGAGAGAATGAGAGTGACAAGAATATGTGAGTGATAGAAGCACAACACAAAAAAGTATTGGTGTCCAAGAAGTATTTAAAAATAAAAATCGTCTTTATGTACAATTTCAAATTTCGTCTTGCTGTATTTTTATTTTCCATCATACAATCCTTATAATTATTTAATGCCGTTAGAAAGTCCGCTTCCTAATTTCATTTTCAAACGAGGCTTTATAATTATTTTATCTTTCTTGTGCAAGATATCTTGCTCATTTTTTTATATATAATGCTCAAAAATTTAATGTTACACATACTCGGTCGTTCAGCGAGGAATAGAATTTGTATATATATATATATATATATATATATATATATATATATATATATATATTCTTTCTTTATTAGATACTAATTTGATTATATTCTAAACTTTATTTTCTTTATTCCCTTTTTACAAATTTATTATTTTAATTTTATCATTTTCATTTAGATTTAGCTCGATCTCAACTTAACTTTTTCTAAAAAGTCCTTTAACTTTGCGCTGCTAGTCAATTTCATTAGAAACTTTCCAGGTGTGATTTAATTTTTAGAACAACAGTACTAATAAAGAGGTATGGGATCGTAAAGACTTCGTGTCATATGTAGGTATTCATATATATATATATATATACATTGTATAAAATTCTAAGAAAATTGTGCTTTGAAATATTTTCAAGAATGAACATTGAGTAAGTATGATTATTAAGATTGAATTAGATTTTCTAAATCGTCCATCTCAACATCGAATAAAAATTGTCGAAAGTCTATACGTTTTATAAATTATTAATATTCTTATTAGTTGCCAAGACTTTATCTAATTTCGCCGAACTCTGCCAAACTTTGACTGAATAAATATTGCTTGACTTTTTCCTACTTAGTATCTCGATAATTTGACACATTTGGCAATTGTTGGCGATGTTTGTCAAAGCCCTTCAATAACGTGACGGATATCGCGTTCCTCCAGGGACGTTACTAGAAATATTATTTGCAAATCCCTATACGAAGCTCTACTAAATCCACGACAATATCACAACAATGTCCACATTTCAGATTCCCTGCTAATGTGAAATTTTTTTCTTATTATACGATACGGGTTTTTTTTTCTATTCTCTAAACTATTCTCGGTCTATTTTTACATCATCAACCGATTGCTAGGTAAAAAAGCGCGGTCGTCGCTCTATTTACTCCTCTTCATCATTCTTTGACGTTCTGCAAGTACTTATTTGCGATAACAGAGATAGAGATAAGAGAGAGAGAGAGAGAGAGAGAGAGAGAGAGAGAGAGAGAGAGAGAGAGAAAGATTGAAACACAACGAATTGGTTAATATATGCGCGTATACGTCGATACGAGTACGAGCTAAAGTTAAAACATAACTTAACCTACGGAGGGAAGCGAGGAGAATAAATTCCCGTGGCTCTCGGGTGGTAGGGATGAATTTACACGTATGAATGTGAAGTTGAACCGATTTTTAATATATATATATATATGTAATACCGGGACAGACGGAGAATTATGCCGAAGTCGCGATTACGAGGCTCTGGAGTGGTTGATAAATATATTTCACGGACGGTTCTCATCTTGAATCCGTATCTATGCAAGACGCACCGGCGGAGGACGAGCGGATTTATCGCGCGTATATGTACATAAGCGCAGGATCCCCGGCCAGCATTCCGCTCCTCCGCGGTCGGATTCATAAATTCAAATTTAAATTTGCCCCTGAATTTCGGCCCCCTCCCCGTAACCTATCCTCACTCCCTGTATATATGGACAGATAGATATATGTATATATAATATCCTCCCTCGTGCCCGCATTAAATTTTCATACCCCGATGTCACTTCCGCAATCTCCGATCCGCGGTCGTCAATGCTCTCGTAAATTCTCGCCCGCGCGCAAAGTGACTCTAATGTCGAGGCGCGTGTTTTATATCGTTCTATCCCTTCTTCTTTTCTCTTTCCCCCCCCCCCTTTTTTTTTGCTGATTCCGAAAATGGAAATTGATCGATCGCATGATGGATCGTCGTGTAGGTTGGAAAAAATTGTTAAGAGACTGATCAAATGTAATTTTATTTATTTTTCTACGTGCTGCTATATAGACGTGAAAATTGCAAGCGAAAGTGGGTCGATGACGCAGGAACAGGGTAGCAATGAATTTCCTTTTCTTCTTCTTCTCCTTTTTATTTAAGGGGTGAACTCCAATATCTATATATATATATATATATATATATATATATATATATATATATATATATATATTGAATCGGAAAAAGCACATATTGAGAGTTGGAACAAAATAACTAATGAAAAAGCTATTTATTATTTAAGGCTGTTTTTAATTTTTTTAAAATTATATGCAAAGCGACTTGTTGTTCTATATATCATAATTTCCACTCAGATAATATGAATTTGCATTATCCTTATATGTATTATGTATTATGTCTTACTTGTTTTTAGCTTATTTATCGAGTAAATTCGAAAGTACAAAAAAAAAAAAACACTTGAAAAAGTATAGCTGTTTCTTTTGACACACCGACAGATGAGAGTAGACGGGCGAGGGCGCAAAAAATGATCAATATACGCTTACTAATTTGCAACGGATCCTCGGTGCAGTGAAATCGCTGCAAATATCGTTAGTTTAGAATTGGAAAATCGGAAAAGAGTTATTATATATGCGATTCGAGGAACAAAGAATTTCGTGTTGGCGTTTAAATTATAGGTCTATGGGAACATCGGACGTTGCAGTCGATTCCGAATCTTAAAGATCGTTGCGACTATAGCTTAAAGTATAACACTATTATAATAAATATAGTAAATATGATAAATATAATAAAATTAATAAAATATAATAAATATACTAAATAAATATACTGAAAGTGACTATAAAAAAAAATTTTCCCCAGTGAGTCTAAAATACTGTAGAACTAAAGCTAATATTTAAAGAGATCGATCTTTAGCTTTCATTTCAGTCCAGCTAAAATGTTAAAAGTATCCTTTGGCGACATATCCATCTGTAATCTTTAATCACTAAAGTTATCGATCCGATCAAGTGGATTAGTAATATTTACTTTTAGGAATTTTATCAGGGGATCGTTAATTTTTTTAAAAATTCAGCAAATCCTTTAATTAACATGGACGAAGCAGGTCGAATGAAATTGTTCTTAAAACGGCGAAACGAAGAAATCCAAGAACTTTCCAATACTTGATATACGAACGTAGGATGCTTAGGATATGGAAAGAGGCGACCAAAAGTTACGGTATTATGCATATATTCAAAGTGCAATAAGATCTGGATTTTCGTTGAATTCGTGCAAACGAACGCTCGACATCAGAAGAACGCCGCAGATCGTCCTAAGTATAGTTTTCAACGAACGTTCTTCAAATATATATTGTTCGTTATAATTATCCATATGTAAATTAACAGTTTCGTATTTATTCCCGAGAAATTGTCCAATAATAGTGCATTGCCTTGCGAATTGCTGTTGTTTTAAACGAGCCTGATAAACTCGACGAATATTAGTGCATTATTTAATTATTATTTTAGAATGTAAAGGCTCGTGACAAAGCATTCAGAAGGACAGTTCAAGAAGATGGAAGAAGTGAGTATGGAATATAAAGGAGGCGACAGAGTCCAGTGGTGGAATATCCATTCACACAAAAAATTGGATCAGAAAAAAGTGCTCTGAAGTTAATAATTTAAAAATAGGATAACGAAAGGCATTCTGTGAAGAAAAAAGCATATAGTATTTGAATAACTAATAAGAATGAACATTAAATAACACGCATTAAAAAAAAAAGAATTAAATTTATAATAATTAGTAAATTATTAATTAACATAAATATGCATTATATTATCATTTTGAAAGATATCTATATCTATACATTTAAAAAAACAGAACAACATTCAGTTAGTTTTATCTATTTTCGCAATTTTTCCACACATTAATTTTAACGGTACAATTACTGAAATTGAACGCAATATGTTCATTTGAATCCATAATTCCTTTCAACGGGGAAAACTCCCGTGTTTTAGCTATCAAAAAAAAAAATCCTACAAGGGGTGACAATCAAATTTCTTAAAAAATTACATAAAAATTAATTGGAATTAAAATAACTTTAAAAAAAATAAAGGATTTAGTTTTTTTCTATTATATTCAATGTATTTGTCATCTCCTGGAAAAAGTTGGTTCTTCGGTGAGGTGAGCCTCTCCTTCTTAGTTTAGAAAGAAATTATGTTTATCTGATATCTACATACTTACATACCTAAATACATATATACATACGTACACACATATAAAAAAGTTCCATTGGGAATCTTTCGAATTGGAATCTTTAAATTTTCGAATTATTTTTCCTTAAATTTTCGACTTATACCACATAACCAACTCTGGAAAAGATCGGGGCGCAGCGAAAAACGGGGAACGACGGTATAAAGTGGCCCGAAAGGAGAAAATCGCCTCCTCGCCCCGGCCGCAAGACAAAGACGTACCAGCGGGTCTTCCGTTTTCACTCCCTACTCTCCCGGGCGAAGTTTGGGTGGAGGTGGGGGGGGGGATAGGAGCGCGCGACAAAAGAATCGCGCAACTCTATCAAAACTTAAGGCAGCGGCTGCAGGGCTCGGGATAATTTGACTCTCTATTAAAACTTTTCCCCGACCCTCGAGCCGTTCGCCTCCCTTGGCTAGAAGAAGCCCTCAAAAAGTCCGAGGGGGGGGGGAGAGTCAAAGGCTCGAGAAGTCCCGGGGATGCTGCAGAATTGCCTCTCCCCCCGACCCCCCAACTCCTTACCGTTTCCTCTCGATCCTTCGGCGACTGCCGTTCCCTCGCTGGAATGCTGCCCCGTAACCCGCTAATGATGTAATTGCGAGTTGGGTTGGGAGGGGCGGGGGAGGTGGCACAGCTGCAAGTTCACGAAGAAGTCGAAGTGATCGTTGGAATATGTTTGTTCGAGGTACCGAAGGGGTCGAGGGGGTAGAATTTCCGGTGTTCGGGCTCGTGGGAAGCTTTTTGGATAGAATGATAATTGAAACGGATCGCATTTGCAACAAGTTCAAATTGCTGAAGTTCGTTGTTTTATTTTTGTCCGTGATTTTGTTCGAAGTCGGATTCAAAGCTCGATTTCCTTCAAAAGGCTTAAAAATGTCGACTTTATAATGATTATTCGACCATTTTTTTAGCAAGAGTTATAAAACATCACAAAAATTAATAATCAATTTTTTGCCCTGAACCCGTTGGTGCCGACGCGGACATTTTGGGACACTCGATATTTCCGGGTGATGATCTAAAAACAAACAAAAAGAGATCAAAACATGTTTCTATAGGTAATTTTGGCTGCTCTATCGGTTCCCGAGATTAGTTTGACCCTACGCCACTTCGGACAGGAGCATCAACGAGTTTTAAAGGGATAGTTTTTAGCCTTGAATATTCAAAGTATTTGTAGACTGCATTTGTTGCTGCAATCACGATAATCTTTATAGATATCACTGTAAAAATGATGTCCGATCAATATTTTGATGTTACCTACTCGAAAAAATGATGTAAATTTTTTACAGGGGTGGAGAATAAAGGTTGAGGAAGAAATTTTCAAATATCGGAAAAATAATACTTTTTCGCAGTCAAACAGGGTACCATGGGGTTTTTGAGGGTACCGAATTTATCAGTTTTCTCATTCAATCCTTTTACAAGAGACAGGATCAGACTGACCATAGGAACGGATAGATCAGCCAAAATTACTTATAGAAACATGTTTTGATCTCGTTTTTTTTTTTTTTTTTTTTTTTTTTTAAATAAGCCCGGATATATCGACTGTCCAAAAATGTCCGCGTCGGCACTAATCGGTTAATAAAATTATATTTTATTAAATATTTTATTCCCTATAATTTCTACAATACAACACGGTATAATTTAAATGTATTTAGGGATATAATAAACTTAATTCTTAATACTAACACACAATCCTCAAGTGAAATATATTTAATCTACGTCGCCCATACATTGTGATATCATTTATATATTTATCATTATATTTATCGATTTACGCTTAAAATATACACATAAAATTTTAGTGTCTACAAATCCTAACAATAACACACCATTTATTTTATTATTTAATTTCTATTAACGTCAACATTATTACTTTTATAATTTCTACGCTTTATAAGCGTAATAAAATTATAAATAATAAAATTATATCTTAATACAAAATATACAATTTAACATGATCCGATACATTTTTTTATGTTATTATATTCTATTTGTAACAGTAATTATTTAATAATATTGTTAATTTAACACATTTGTTACTTTAACCACATCTACCCTTTAATTTATAAGCCATCGTCAGTAGTTCATCTTTATAACCAGAGGAACCTCTCTCCCTGTTACTTCCTTTCATACTATATATTTAATACTATATTTAATACAACCGTAATATATATATATATATATATATATATATATATATATATATATATATATATATATAAAGGCCAGGGCAACTCTCACCTGCGTATAATACAATATAGCGCGAACAGATATATATACATATATGTATATATATATATATATATGAACACGAGGGTCGCTCGCTCGCTTTGCTCGTTGCATTCGCTATTATTAGATCTTTAATAAAACGGGTCGACCGCGGCGCGTCGCGGACGTGCGACAAAAGAGCGCGGGCGCGCGCGATGCGACGGGACGACGAGATTTTATATTAATACAGCGAGGAGACTATATTTACGACGCGCAAACACAGACACACATATATACACAGGCGCACGGGTGCGCACATACACGTATACATGAACACGAATGCATACGCGTTTACAGACGTGCGAGACTGCGTAGCATAGGGGACGCGCGGCGCATTGACGCCCCAGTAGTACAGGCGCGAATGCGATCAGACGGGGGGGGGGCGTACTCTTAGGCCGTACTGATGCGAAATCGTACTCGTGTGCGCGATTCGTCGCGACGTATCACGCGCAACGAAGATCGGGCAAAGGCAGGGCTATTTGACGCGTGCGTCCCGCCGCCACGGCCCTTCTTCCGCGTGCCTGTACCTAAAACGTCGGGGCGTCATTGTCTTCGTCGTACCGTAGCTGGCTGCAGAGCGGACGAGTAGCACGAGGCCGCTTCGTTAACGGGCTGAAATCGCGCATGAATACATCTCGGCGCTTTTAGGAACATTGTAACGCGAGATAAGAGGGCTGCTTATAGACGAGCATTAACGTATAGATAATGATGACGGGGGCTGGGTGATTGTTTTCCAATGACTGTGAGACGGATAATGGCATTTTTCAGACGCATAAGCAGTTTTGCGAGCTTTCGAAACATTATTCGCGGGTTCTCGAATTGAGCAGCAAAAGTTGCGCTTGGTCTGCAAACGATCGAAGTCAAAATTGCATAAAGCTTTTGGACTTGAGAATCGATATAAACGACTCTTTTATCAGCGACGTCGATTTCGCGTATCAGGCCGCAAGTGGCACCCGAAGGAATTACTGCACTGCGAACAGTCGATTAATTAATAAATAATACATTTTGTATTGGTTTCCCAGAAGCGTGCTGAAACACTTTGTTTCAATTCCGCGTTCCATCAATCCAGCATTTTAACCTGCTACTGTCGATATGGCTTATTTACGTTTAAACAGTTAGAGACTTTAAAATTAGTTATTTTCGTGATATAATTATTGTCACCAGATCAGTGTTCAGGCTATATACTAAAGCTCGTACGCATACTAATAGCGTTATTATAAGATAAGTCTACCATATATAGGGTTAAATGCTGGAATAATGAAACCTGGAATGGAAACAGATTATTTAAGAACTCATTCGGGATGCATTGTAACAAGTATTATATATTAATTAATATTTAATTGACTATTTTGTAGTGCAGTAATTCATTTGGGTGCCACTTTTGCGCGACAAGGGCAATCGATGTCGCTAATAAAATAATCATCATTTGCAAAATAACGGCAAGGTGCAATTAAATTAAAAGAATATTTGTTTGTTTTTTGTTCAATCTGATTTTTGAGAATTGTTTCTTCTCCATTGGTCGCAGAATTACGATAAGTCGCTCTTTAAACAATAACGAATTATCGCAATAAATTTCACAATTTGGGATAAAGTTTTTCTTTTTTAAAACATGAATTTAAAAAATATTAAAGATTTACTTTTTTGAGTAAAATGTAATACAAATACAAATAAAAATTTCCAGAATAAGAACGACAGATGGATTTTCAATTGACCTAGCGTAATATTGTCACATCACGAGTTTCTTTTCAGACATAAATTCGATCTTTAGTATTTGTATCTGTGCAATGATGTTATTTTTTGGTGTCTTTTATTTTCCACTTATTAATTAAATTTTTGTTTTACCAAGCACGTTTTTTTATTATTTTAAAACTCTTTGTCCAAATTTTCGATCGCCATTTAATCATTTTTTGTTTTCGTATCGTCCAAGCGACAAACATTTCTAGGTCCAATTTTGTGTTTGAATTTTAATTCCTCGATATACGAGCGCGTATTAAACGTGCGCCTGAGTCCCAATTGTATGACGGATTAATGCATTTTGCGCGCTAATTAATCTTGCAAGGATAATCCGACTGCGCCTTCCATTCCAAAACTTTCCGACTCTGTACTGTCGGGCGTTCGGAGCAGCTCCGGCTTCTAGCCAGACACTGGCGTTACAATTACATTAGTTTACAAGACAAGTATGCAAGATCGCAATAATTGTTTATTAATTTGCTCGAGATCGGTGATAATTTTCAGTACTCGTGGAGATGAGGAAATGTGTTAAAATTATTTTCGACGTTTCGAAAAATGTCCTTATAAAAGTACGTAGGTACGTGTACCGCCGTGATTTAATGACGAAAACGTAAAGAACATGCTTTTCGAGCATAAAAATTATTTTTCACATTAGCATATTGATGATCTCGAAAGTATTTTTTGGTATATTAATATTTTATAGAAATAGCAAAAAGAAATTATAAAATTTTTAGCACTCCACGAGTTCGAAGACTGACCAGTAGGCGTCCGCCCACATTTTCTTCGAGTACCAACATTCTCAGTTATTATTTAGGACCTGAATTTGAATTAACATATCGAAGTAACTTTGAGATCAATTTTTGAGCTCAATGATCTTAAAAAGTTTTGTTTTTAATCGATAGGCGTGATTCGATTATTCTACGTGGACATGTATTATTAGATTCATCATATGTGAAATGTCAGATGCTTTCATGATTATTTATTGTTCATCTTTTTTTGCAATGCTAAAACTATATTTTACAGAAAAAAGTTTTTACATATAAAAGAATTTGTTTTCATTGGCCATTGCAACACATTTTAATTTAGAAAACACAATTTCGGTACGGAAAACTAATACATAAATGTTTAATAAAGTGTTTATTATGTCTTTAGAGATTACTATATAGTACGTATTTAATATTTCAATCATTATATTATAACTCTATGAATTACATTTGAATAAAATGATTGTTAAAAGAATGCCTTACAAATTGTTATAAAATACAATTTTTTATTAGTATAGTATAGTATATATTATAAAATATACATTTTTAGTTTTCAATTGTTTTTAATATAAATTAAACTTTTTATGTTGAAAGATCGAAGAATTAAACAACATATTAAAGAATTTTATACGAGGGGTATTCAAAAAGTAAGTTTTTCTGTATTGGAAAAAAAAAATAAAACACTAGTTTAAGGTTATAAAAATAATTTCATTTTATTCTCGTAGTCTAAAAACCAAATTCGTACAGTTTTCAACACAAATAGTCACCATTTCACTGTGAATCTGATTATCGATTAATCCTTGTGCAGTTAAAGAATGGATAACCGCACGTGATTTATGATTGGACCCACTATATTCTGGTAGCTTCATGATCGAACTCGTATTGCTGAAAAAAGTATTTTTGATCACTAAAGTCAATGTCGCTCTTATCTATAGAATCTAAATGGTGTCTGAAAAAAACCTCAAACTAGGAAAACTTACTTTTTGAATACCCGTCGTATGATAATTCAATTTCTAATAAATCATCTAATTAGTGGGATTAAAAGGAAAGTGTCGTGCTTCCTAATTTAATTTTTTGAAATTATAGCTATTATGGTGAATCGCTAACGTTTTACATGTATATTTTGATCAGAGATAAAAATAAACAGAATTTACTTTACAATACAATCAAATTTCGTGTTTATAAAAACGATGCAGCATTGTGAAGCGGAAGTACAAACTTCGGTCAAAGATCCTGGCAGAAATACAAAAACGCGCGAATTTCATCACGTCTCGGGAAGTTCTTTTCGTGACAATCTGACCTTACGTACTATTCCGTAATATTACGCCGAATAACGGTCCATTCGTCTGTTATACTAAATATCCGTTTATTAATTGAACAATGGTCGGCACTTCAATACCCTCCCGCATGGCGTCATTTTCGAGGATTTTTATCCGATTTCTTGTTCAAAAGGAATCGACTCGCAAAGAATGGAATACTCCGAAGAATCGATTTCACGGGGGGGGGGGGGGGCGGAGGCAATCGAATAGAATCGCCCATCTCAGAGATAAGGAGTAAATGTTTGTACGAGCGTTTTTCTTTCGTCCAGTGCGATATTAATGTATTATCGATAATATTTGAATTGTTTTATATAATTTTTTTTTTTTTTTGTAAAGTATCGAAAAAGAGATTTTGATTAATTGCTTCTTAATTTATGTATAAACATTTTAATCGGACGCTATAAAATGAAAATAACGTATTGAAATAGCTAAAATAACAAATATTATCTAAAAGCTGTTCTTGCATAACGCCAAACAAGATTTTTAAATTAATTTTTATTCCGAAATTTATTTATTTTTCCTTCAAGCTCTACATTAATATCTGGAATAGTTTTCAATGAAATTAACAGTCCGTCCTTGACAGTCGGAGCTTTTACATTTATACGATAGAATGGATTCCGATAAATTTAATATCTGCTTTAATATCAATTTTTTATAGTTTATCTAATGGTTCGCCTGAGAGAGGCCGATAACGCCGATAATAAAATTTTATTACAAACCAGGAATTAGCCTTTGGTCAATAGGTTATGAAAGTCTATTGGAAATGTCAGAATCGGCCTTCTTGACCATTATGAATTTTTTATTTTATATACAGATTTAGATGACGAAATTAAATACAATGATCATTGTTCCTTAAGAAAATTAATTGTTCCTGCAATATTATAAAAGCCATCATTCTTTGAAACGCTGCTGTATAGCATGAGATTTAATTGAAAAATTTTTATAACGTGATATACAGATATACTTGACACGGCGACATCTGCAGTGAAAATTTTCGTTCGTGCATCTCTTTTGCCTATACATTTCGATCCAATATCCGTAGTGCGATAGAGCCGCGAAAACATGGGTATTTCCTGGGGTGATATGAAAAAAAAACAAAAAAAAAAAAAAAAAATAAAAAAACAAAGAGAGAAAAAAAAGACCGTCGCGAAAACGATGCACGCTTGGGCCTGGGTCATGAAAGAAACATTGCGCTCAGTTGCGCGCCGTGTCGCGTCACGTACGGACTGCAGTGCCGCGATTTCGTGCTTTCACCTCCCCCCCCTCCCCCAACTCTCTCCCGCCGTTCGTTCCCGCACTTTTTCGCGCGGAAAAAAACTTTCCTCCCGCACGCGCGCAATTTTCTTCATGATGAGAGGGGCACAGGGAGAGGGGGAGGGGGTGTGTGAACGTGTCGCAGTACTCGAGCTTAATCCGCTACTTCTTTCTCACTCTTTCTCTGCACCTTTCTCTTTCTGGATCTTCTGTCTTAACTGTAAGATGAGCCGTGCATGTATAGATATATATGCAAATCATCCTATTGTCACGTATGACGCCAAAGTGAAGTGTCTGCATATCAGTGATATGAGGACAAGTCGGAAAGAAGCGAGCCGTGGCATCGGTAGCACAGCGGGAGGTCAACTGTCACGAAAGAAATTGATACTTAAATATTAATAAATATTCGTTAATTATTAATTAACACACACACACACACACATATTGAAACTTTTAGATCTGAATTACTATGTAATACGTAAAAAAGAATCTTTTTCTATCTACTAAAATAATATAACTGCACCAGTATAACTGTTTCAGAGAAAAAAAAACAATGTTAAAATTGAAATAAAACTAATATTGCACTACGATTAGTAACATACACACTTTTTTCTTCCTATTTATCTGTATGTGCTTCATCCCCTTTTTACTATCTTTTTTCGCCTTACGAGAACACCACTAGTTTTTAAGTATTGCCATTTTCTATTAAAGTAATATAAGATATAAGATGTAATTTCAAAAATACGTAACTTTATTTAAAAAATACATATGATTAGCAGGTGATTGTAAACTGTTCGCCATTGCTTTTTAAATAATTGATTATGAAGTGGTTCTTTAATTATGTTTATTACCCAATTATTGTAATATATTTATCTGAATAAAAATTTGGAAAGAAGAACTTAATTGAAAATTGAAAACTTCGCCTCATTTATTTTAATTATTTCTAAGCGCTGCTTACGTAACGTTACGGAACAATAAATCAAACGGGACTGGAAAGAATTTCACAATGGCGGAATTGCAACGACGGACGCTCGTCGTATGAATAATGGCAATGCGCGCAGCCACGCAAAAGATGCGGTAGATGTTTAGGTAAACTCAGTAACAGCGTACGAATGAGGAATATTCGTGAATTAAGGTTTCGCGCGAAAGACCTGATGTGACGGAGAAATTTTGTCATACTTGTGATGGACCATTTCATAGCAAATGTTATTTGTCATCACTCGTCCAAGATTTTGGGACTGGTTTTTGTTAAAAATCATTGGGGATTTTCCTGGCATGGCTTTAGAAGCAATGCGCTGTATTACAAGTGCTGTGAGCAAGTTTGATCGTTCGTGACGATGCCTTTCCACTTCGTATGGATCTACAGTTGACTTCTTTTGTTATTTTATACTTTCAATTTATTTACTTTGTGACCCCTTTGGGGGATGGGACCTTTGTGGCCGTAAGTTTTCAGGTATTTTGTTTTTGCTCTTGGTTTCTTCTCAGTTCTTTCTTTACTTAAAGGTACATACTATATAAACTTACGGTTATAGAATCACAATCTCCCCCCCCCCCCTTTATGGTCGTGATTTCTAGAGCGTATGTGTAAATAATTATGCTTCGTCTACGGGTTTGTGCTAGGAATGAAACATAATACAGAGTTAACCGTACAATTTTCAGCTTCTTTTATAGTTACAAACTTGATTATGAAATTAGCGAAACTACTCGATTTGTGAACATGATAGTTCGCTTTCAAAAATTCCTATAGGAGTAATGAAAAGCAGTCTATATAAAATTTTCGGAACAATTGACATGTTTAATCATTCAATTTAATAGTAGCATCGAACACATTGCATGACAATTTTTATTTCCATATTCACGATTTTAAAGAAAAACAAACGTAGTAGTGAACGAAAAAATGTTTACTAGTACACTCTTCGACATTTTGACTTCCTTACTAAATTTATGGAATGTAAGCCAATCGCTAGACTCTTTTCAATTTACTTGCAGTCTTTTCTGCTTTCCTAGACATATTTTTAGCATTATCTTATGTTTGAGAGCAAAACTTTTCCACATCCCTATCGTCTTCATTTAGGAATTTTATAATATTCTTTTTTAAATTTATCCCTGTACGGTTGCCTATTTTTAGAAGGTAGAAAAAGTATCGATACGCATGTATGCTTAGGTAGTCAGAGCCAATAACTGATAATTGACCAACATGTGAAATTTCAAGTGTAGGCTTGATTTATTTCACTTTCCCGATGTTCCAAAATATGTTTGGCCATTCAATTTATGATATTTCTCCAATTTTTGGTTATTGGTTCGTTTCGGGCATGCATGCCGATATCTTGTTTTGAAATAGGATCGAACCCAGAAATCAGCGCTATAATTCCAAGATAGTTAATGCTGTAATGGGAACAGAATATTACGTTCGTGTCATGAAATGGTAATCGCGGTTAATGCCCGATCTATTGAGAAATGAATCACTGCAACGATACACTCAAATATTGCACTTCAGTAGAACTCACTAGCTTAATCAAGATTTAATATCCATCAGTAATTGTGCTCTTTACTATTTTCACGAAAGCCACTCAGTTTATCGATTTTATCTTATTTCGAGAATTTATTTTTTACAACAGTATTGTCATGGACAGCAGATAATATTTTACTCTCTTGAGTAAGATTTTTTAACCGATTTCTGACTATAACTGTCGATCTTTTTGAGTATTATTTTGTACGTTTGAGTATTATCACCCCACCACTTTTGATCGGGCACTGTCATTGCTCACATACTGAATCGATCGAAATATTCTTTAAACGGTGCCTATGTTCTACTTCAAAACCGTGGGTTAATATTTTCTACATTTCCTCGAAGAGTAGACGCTTGGAGGAAGTTAACGCAAGATAGAGGAGACTTTAAAAATGCTCTATTAATAAAATAAATTTTTAATTAATTGACAGAAATCATAGATAATTAGGCTTCTTATTTCCCCCTTCCTTCCTTCATAGAGAATTGTATAAGTTAACAGAAATGAGAATTACATAAAAATATCTTAATAATATTAGAATTTATCTATAATATTTCAACTGTAGGTGAATGTTAAAATAAAAAATAATATTAAAATGAACAAAGAAGTTCGAAGAATTTGTCAGTTTATGTACAGTAGGGCAGACAAAGATATGTCGACATTGTCTGACTAGCAGCGACCGCTATCTACTTGAAAATACAACTGTTTGTATGGGTTGTTATTTTATATACTTTTCTTCAATGTATTGTGTTGTAAATATAAAGTGACTGAATTGCCATATTAAGATTGTACAGTGCTGATGATTTCTTTTTATTACATGTCATAATTTACAAAAGTCTAGGTGACAGACTCACTTGGTATGGTGGATCATTATTCAGAACCTACCCTTCGAAACATAAAAAGTCGCGACCAGAGCCTGGAATAGGCTCGGATTTCACTTTTTTTCGAAGAAGAATCATGAATTATTTTTAAATATTTCAGTTTCAGAAAAATTCCGAAATTGTATTGAAAGAAAATGGTTTATTATAGGCTCAAAAAACGTTGATAATACCAATGTCGAATGGACGGCGTTTGACAATGCTTCGGGGCTTTTACGAATTTTTCCAACCGTGTTATCGTGCAGTATTTCGCGAACCTTAGCATTCATCCGCTATAATCGTAAATCGAAATTGTTCAAAACACACAGATAGTTTTCACGCAAACGTCAGAATTTGGCAATGTACGTCTTAAAATCAAACGCGCGGCATTTCCCATTGTGTGATCCCTTGTTATCAGTGACGTACGAACCTGAGTCCTGTTGGGAACTCGTAGTGGGCGATTATGTAAGAATTTTATTTTGAAGACAACGTTTCAGGCCAACTCTTCAATTTGATTATTTATCAAAGTAATCTGTAATTAATACAAAAGTTTTTTTTTTTTTTTTAAAGAAACAGAATATTTATATTAAACAACAATTTCACTTAAAAGTTAATAAAACTTAAAATTCTAAACGGTTTATCAATTAAATCAATAGTTACTAGTGAGAATTTAGCGCAATACTCGTGAATACACTGTGTACGAATCAAATGCAAGTAGTAATGTGTATATTGAGTCAGCCGTTATATACAGCAGACTAGAAGAGTAAGGTGACGAGAGTAATCGCTACTGCACATAATATGGAAACGTAAATTATTTTATACGTTTAAGTAGTAAGGCGCGTAATATACACTTCAGACAATTACTATATGACACTTTCGAGAAATATGTACTGATTAATTTTTTTTTTTTTTTTTTAACTCCCATAATTTCTAAGTTTCTAAGCTGGAACATTGTGGGCGCATCTGTTCTGAGCTTTTCATATGATAAATTAGGGGGCGTTCTTAAAAATGCAAAATAATATGCCGTCTTTTCGTAGGCTACAGCTCTTTATGCTTATGACGTCACAGTGTTATCAATTACAGGAATTTAGCGTTTAATTCACAATTTAAAGCAGTTTCTCCGCGTAAATAATAATCAACGTTTATAATCTAACAGCTGATAATTTTGAATAATTTTTTCCTATGAAATGCTTTTCTTTTCAGTAAAACTTAATGATTCTTTCCCATTATTCTTAGCTACGTATTCGTGACGAAAATTTGCAAAAAAAACTTTTCTCTCTGATCGCTGGATGCCTATAGGGAGCGCTTGGTATGCTTGTTTCTTAGTTTTACTACCAAAGAGGAAGCTTGCCAGATTCCTTTAGTCCATTCGGTATAGGGAGTGAGGGGCGGTGCGGGCATAAGTGGATGGAGAGTGCGAGCCGGATTCCCCCCGCTCTTGTCGTCATTCCTAATGTATGTATATGTACATATATATATATATATAATATACATTAATGCTAATGCATTTCCCGTACATCCGGCACATCCGTGCGCGTCATTAATTCGCTACCGTGACGTGAAGTCCTTTCGAGTTTACGAGGGGGGAGGGTAGGAGGATGGGGGCACCGGGCGAAATTCAAAACTCCCCTGAAATAATTCTGAAGAGGGAAATTCCAGCCATTCCCGCGGTGGCGCTGTTATAGGTCCAGAGAAAAAAAAAAGAAACACCTCGGCTCGGTGCTCCGTCGAGAAGGTGGGATGGGGGAAGGGGGGAGTGGGGATGGGAGTGGCACTCGTACTTTGCTCCGCTGTGCAGCCGTCGCCTCCGCTACCGCACTGTGTTCATTAGCGTCGCTATGAGCTTTTGTACACACATGCAGAGGGGCGGGACGGGGGGGGAAGGCGAGGGTCGCGCTAGAAAGCGAGAAAAAGGAGGGGGAGGGATAAAGTCGACGGTCCCGCACTCGAGGAAGGCCTCTTTTCTTCTTTCCGCCCGCTACCACGGTGCACTACTGTTGCACTCCTCGCGCCCCACCCCCACACCTCCCGTCCTCCCGGACGATGTGTTTTCTTTTTTTCGTACGTCCCCCCCTCCTCTCTCGGGACCGAGCGGCATGCAGGAATCTCCGCGCGCTGATCTCGTCGCAGCGAGTGATATAAACGCCGAGGCGCCGGGGGTGGCGGACACGGTGGGTCGAGAAGAAGCTGAAGAATTTTTTTTTGTTTTTTCGCTGTTGTTTTTCTCTCGCTTTTGATAGGGGACGACATTTATATCCCGGGTCGGCTCGACAAGTGTGGGTGAGGGCGAGGGTGAGCGTGTCTTTTCTTTTTTTTTTTTTTCGAAAGCCCAGGAGAAAGAGAGTCAGAGAGAGAGAGAGAGAGAGAGAGAGAGAGAAGGGGGAGCCGGTGGAAGGGTGGAATATTTAGTGGGTCAGGCCGACGTACGCCGAGGACTTTGGGCCAATGGTGATAAATTTGAAGGGTTGTTGGGAATTTTCCAGTATCGCCGAGTGTTTTTGAATTCTGTATATAGTATATATATTTATATATATATATATATATATATATATATATATATATATATATATAACTCGTGGAAGGAGCAAGAGAAAGAAAACGAGAGAGAGAGAGAGAGAGAGAGAGAGAGAGAGAGAGAGAGATAGTGAGAGAGGAGGCTGGGCGGGAGAGTCGCAGTTAACGCTTCAACGCTCGAATAGTCTCAGGTCTCTCGAAGGGAGCTCGTTGACATTTATGCAGTTAGTTTTGTTGTTTTGCCGCTCGAGGGAGAGGGGGGAGTACCGGAGCGCCAAGGATCGTAATACGAATAAAAGTGTAGATTGGAGAGGCTCGAAAAGTTCGCGAAAGTTGTTAATTATATGCGCGGGGTGGCCGGGGGGAGGGGGGGGGACGTTCGACCCTGCTTCTGAAATTTCTTCTTCGACGCATAAATGAACTGCCTTATGTTTTCACGCATACAACCAAGTGTACTAACAACAGTAAACTCGTGAAGAATGTCCAATCTTGTATAATATTTTTTACTTGCTTTTATTCTTGATAATCATGACGTTTTCAATAATTTCATTAAACGGAGTAGAAATACGACAAGTAAAAATTATAAACAATATTTTTTCAAAACTTCATCATTTTGATAAAATTATGTAATTAATCGGGATTGGTAATAATTTAACATTTTAACATGATCATTTCTTCCAACAGTTTTCTGCTTAATCCGTACAAAAGTGCGGTTGACAGTCCAAAGGACGCTCGCAAGCTTACACTGTCGTACGAAATTAAAGAATTTGCTCGCATCCAAATGCTATTCTGACACTTTAATTATTGTCCAATCTACCGTATAATTTGATAAGTGTAAGGGTAAAAAGTATGGCGAGTGTCGTATTCGAATGAAAATTTGGGCATTTAAAAAGATAGTTATTTTCTATTAAACACTTGAACCGAGGTCTCTTTTTAGGTCCGTTAAGCGTTAAAACATTCTGAAATTTGATTCGTATCTCTATAGAACCGGAAAAATATGATATGCTAAAAATTTCGGAGAGAAGGAATTTTTCGAGTACCCGAAGGAGGATAGGAGGACGAAATTTAAGATAACCGATCTGCTTGCCAGTCGTATGGTTGAAACGAACGTTCCCATTCACTAACTCACCGTCAAACATTGCATAATTAATATTCGGCGTATATTTTTTCTTACAGTGTGACGCATTCATTCATCGCCCTAAATGCAAACAAATATTTCTAAATCAATTTTAGAGTATTTACATAGAAAGTAAAATGCTTCTGAGACAAGTGCTACTTTTGTCATATATGATATAAAAAAAAAAAACACGTCATGCTCATTCTCACATTTTGCTTTCACTTTAGTCCTCTCGTACACTTTAGTCTTTTTTGAATCTGAATCTGGCAAAATACATTATGGCGTATATAGAACTGACCAATGTGAATTGTATAAGTTCAACTCGAAGAGCTCTTGATTTCCATCATGTTTTCGCTTTATCATTTTCAGGCCTAAATCGGTTGAAAACACTTTTCCAGAAATGAAAAGAACCAGCGATACATTTTCACCATATTTCAGAAATATGTTTAACTCGATCGGAAAAATATTTCATTCCGTTGCGGAATACTGTTACACAGTTATATGACAGTTCTGGAAATTATTATCCCTCCAATCAATGAGACCAACATTCATCGCTGCGAAGCCGCGCAGCATTACATCGCGATGCATTCCGAATAACGTGAGTATTGGGAGCCGATCGAGATTATCAACAGTACGCGATACCTTAATTCGCCCAGTCGCATTGCGCGGGCGAATGCAATTGAGTTCTTCGCGGAAACGATAATTTCCACCCTTAACTCCGGGTATTCGATTCATTCCCCAATCGTTTTTGCTTTCGAAAATCTCGACAACGCCATTGCGCGTTATGCAAGACCGGCCGTATTTATACGCGTATCCGCGTGTCTGTGTGTAATACACACACACACACACACACACACAGACAGAGAGAGAGAGAGACACACGTTATAATAACATTTTCTCGCTCTCCGCAACGCCGTCGGCAATTGACCAACAAAACTCCCAAATTGCTTGACATTCGACGCGATTGCTCGCATTGTACACGTGTATTAATGTAATTTATTAGCCGTTAAATTTGCCGGGAAATTATTTACAGTTTATCTTATATACATAACGATAGGCGATGAAGCGCAGGCAACTCGTTAGCAAAAGTCGACCGTACGCCAACGAACGCAAATCATTATGTTTCATTGTTATTGTTTAATAACGAAATTAATATATGTGTATATAATACACACACACACACACACACACACACACACACACACACACACACACACACACACACACACATATATATATGTATAATAAAAGCCCAGGGGGGATCTCGTTGTATTATTTTGAGCGTGGCTCATCGTATGCTCCGACGATATTTTACCCACGTAGCGGAAAATGAACTTTTCACGACGCGCACCGTTATACTGCTCGAAACCTGGACGTGGATCCTTTTGTTTTTATTTTTTTTTTTTTTTTATTGCACTCCCTCGCTTATTATAATTCGTTCGGATTTTGAGGGTCGCGGGAATAATTTGCATGGTAACGGATCGATTTATACCGATGCGACAGATGCTTCGGCTAGGGCAAAGTCTGTGCGAGATATTTAGCATGCGCGTCGTTCTGAATTATTTTTGTGGCTATGAAAAATAATGGGCCGAACGAATTCAATATAATGTGTCTCGAAAAAGAAAAAAAAAATATCTGTCGATCATTTTTAATCTGCTTTTTTGAATTATATAAAAAGAATCAACGTGAGTCGATAAATTTTAAGCGAAAGCTCGTGCTTTGTAAGATAAACATCGTTAACGATAATTAATAAAATACTATAACTTTCATAAACATGGCAGAAATAAGCATTGCTAATGAGGACTCGAGAAATTTGCCGTACATTTTGATAGATTTATGGGATGGTCGAAAGTTACTCGCGAGTGTGATACAATTAGTTAAGAATTATAATTATTAAAGTTACGTAGAAACGAGATAATTGATTTAACGCGGCAAATATTACATCGATGCAATTGATCTTTGTATGTTTTATCAGAAATATATTGGAACTATAGTGCTAGAGAACTCATGGAACAAATTTGACGTGGACATTAATACATGAAAATTTATTACTTATTCAAATGAAACACGGCAATGTTGACTTTGATTTCATTAAGCTCCGTAAAGGCGTATATCTATAAGTTTCTTCAGCACGCGAACGAGTCTACGCAATCGGGGTGGGCTGAATTCTGCAGCTGTTCGGCGAGCGCGAGCGCGTATGAGTTTGAGGCGTTCCCGCGTCTAACACATGCGCAAGTCCGGGCGCATTCTTACATTCAGGAATTTTATCTGTAGTACCGAAAATGGTCGATCGCAGCAGTATTGCGACGAGCCATTTTGGCGCTTTAATGGCCTTTTTTAGGATTTTTCTTCAAGTTTTTTATTCCTGCACTCGGCCGCAGTGCCGAGACGACTATTTGTTGAAGTAAATTATATCTTTTACTCAAACATACCTGTATCCTCCTTTATCCTTCGATATATCAAGAGAATCACACTGACGTCACCGCAGGCTCTATATCAAACGTAATGGCGCGCTATTTCACTATTTTAATACTTCAATTTTCAAAAAGCTCGCTCGAGCTGAAAGTAGGTTAAAAAAACAATTTGACTATATAAGTACGTGCTATTCTTAAAAAAAAATCCGTATTGAAAAAAAATGGCTACCATTAAGTAGAACTCGGAAATTTTATTGTTAATAGTGTATTAAAAGAAGATTAGAACAAAATTTTTTCGAGTAAATACAATTAAAAAGTGTATGATTTAATTTTGAAATATCATTGATATTAGCTGTAATAATACGAATAAATGGCAATAATTGATATCGCAGAAGGAACTTACCTGAACGTATCTGAAATTGTATGGAAAAGAAATTCTTGAAAATCATATTGTTTTTTTTTTCTTGGCCAAGTGTCTCAGTGCGGCTTTTAATGCATTGTTACTTTCTGTTTTCTTCAGCATTACATCCAAGACGCGAGCGTGTCAATCTTTGCTGAAAATCCAGGATAGCGTCGAACGTGGCAGCAATCCCATCGGGTCAGGATCGAGAGGAATAAACAAAGGATTGCCGGAGGCTAAGCAGCAACAAATTACGATACGTTTCAAGCTCTATTATGTTAAGGTAAAATAAATCGAAGGGAGAAGACGAAATTTCAGTGACCCGGTCAGTCAGGCGATTTGAACCGCGGTTTATTGTCGACATTACACATATCTGTATACATTAACTACACATCTATAAACATACTTAATTGTAAAGCGTAATTCGGATCGTACGTAGCTTAGAGATTCGTCAAAAGCTCTCCGCTCTCGCCCGCAATATATATATATATATATATATATATATATATATATATATATACAGGGAGAGGATTGGTGCAAGCTCGCTCGCGAGGGGTCAGGAGCTTAACCAGTCATCCGTCGTTTTCTCTCCCAGGAGACCATAAAATTCCGCGGAGGAAAAGTTCATTCGTCCATCCTTTGATCCTTCCCCCGCCTTCCCCCTCACCCCTTTGCGCACCTGTGTGTGTACGTATATGTGTGTATGTGTGTATGACGGGCGTGCGTAAAAGAATTCTTGCGTCCCTCGACAGCTATTATAAGTGCATAAAGATCCTTCGGTACGTGTCGTTAATTGCGTCGGCGAAGGTTTATTCATCGAGTAGAGGTAGGGGGCTCAGGAGAAGAAAGTATCCGGAGACATACAGAAGTTGGGTAAATGTCAGATAAATTTAGAGGGATGATTTTTGAAGCAGAATCCAGCTCCATTTGATGCTTAATATACTCTCCAACGTTTTTGAGTTGACGGGGATTGGGAAATTTTTATTTTCTTTTTGCGCAATGCTTGATTTTTTTCAATTATTACAGAAATCGAATTTTTTTTTTTTTTTTTACAGAGTAGCTACAAAGGGTGCTTTTTATAAGTCGAGGATATTGTTAGTATTTTACGCAGAAAAAAAATCCCTTTGTAAATTTAAAAGTACAATGAATATTTTAGAAAGGCATCGGTACGGTGGATTTTTATTATTCTTAAAGGAAAATAGCGAATAACGATGAATTTAGCTGGGGATCCAGAAACTTCTTTGAACTCTCCGTGAGTACGTTTTGTTAAAATATTTTTAAGAATCTAAACAAGAGTCTCATATAATTATAATTATTGAATTCGAAATTTAATTTCTGAAAACAGTATATATATATACTGTAGATATAATATATAGATTTATTTATTTTATGCAGATATCCTGTGCTCATATTTGTTGTAAAATATAGAATACGCAAATGTACACAAATGATGCAGTTTATATATATTTATATATATTTATATATATAGTAGTTTAAACAAATGGAATATTCATATTTTCCCATATAGATGTAGCTAACTTACATTGCTAATGAAAGATAAATATGTATAAGCTACCCTTAGATACAATATTAATTCTGTTTTAAGTCTGTTAAAATATTGATATCGAAGAAATATTTGCTTGGAATACATTGACTTGTTTATCTGCAAAGAAAGAACAGTACAGTTCTGAAATGTGTCGTTTATTTAAGTTTAATTTATTTCTTGCATATATCTGGTAGATTTTCGATTTGTTTTTTGGCATATCAAACACCATTAAAAAATGTTAATTGACGGTAAGGTAAGAGCTATAAATTAAAAATTAATACTATTTTCAAATCGTATTATCAGTCATTTTTTGTCGTGAGATGGTGCTATAGGATACATAAATGCGAAATAACGCGTAATGCTATAGTTTAAGCCATTGAAAGTTATATTTTCTTATAATCTAATTTATATTTTCTTCGTCATTAAAGATAAATCCGTAACAGACTATGCAGATTAAGCTTTTCTGCTCTTATAATTCGTTATGATCTTATCTCCTATCTAATGAATACTATAACAAAAAAAATGCGATCTTTTGCCGGAATGACATTCGTCGCGTTATTGCGCCTGAGACAAGGGACTCTTTCTTATACGCTCTATTTCCACGTATGCATGTATAAAGTAGACAGATAGAAAGGTACAGAGAGAGAGAGAGAGAGAGGGGTAAAATTTGTTCTGTTGTGCAAACCGTGCGCGTATATATATATATATATATATAAGCGAAGAGCAGAGAGCTTCGGTCTCAGCCGGGCCGCGCCGGGGGACGAGGGAAGACGAAGCGGTCTGACGTCACTGGAGCGGCGAGCTGTTACCTAGACAACGAGCGGCGGCCGCGGCTGCGGCGGTGCGACGGCGGAGCTGCGAGCGAGCGGGCGTGCGAGAGAGAGAGAGAGAGTGGGAGATAGAGGGAGAGCGAGTAAAGCGCAGCGCAGCGCGCGGCGGAGCAGAGAGTGCGTGCGCGTCTGGTACTGCCACCGCGCCACCGAGCCGCGTCGCCACCGACGCCGTATAAAAATCAATTTGGACGCATTCGCGCCGGCGATTGGTGGCTGGAGGGGGGGGGGCTCCATATGAGAATTTGTTTTATGCATCTGATGCTACGGGATAGGGGGTGGGTGTTGGTAGGCGCGCACGCACGCACGCACGCACGCACGCAGGCAGGTAAGCGTACACGCGCGGGTTTCAGACGCTGTCTCGGATTTAATGTCGTCCTCATCTGGTAGTCGGAAATTCGAGATCTGCGCCAGGATAGGGAAATTGGTACTCGTGTGAAGAAGCAGTTGCGTATAAAGGGGAGGATTTTGAGGGCGATTGAGATTACGAAAGAAACGGGGACACTGTTGCAGTTATATATATATATATATATATATATATATATATATATATATATACATGTATAAAGATACAATATAATATGCGAAGGGAAAGTATGCTATATGGATGCGATACTCTAGTACACCGTAATTCTTATATGATATGATGATCCCTTGCTGCGTATGAGGTTTGAAGGACACATAGGGAAGAGAATCGAAGAAGGAATAAAAGGCAGAAGTATAACCGACGGAAGAGAAAGAAATGTGAAATGAGGGTGGTCGGGGGTTATTCTACCACTGAAATACCGATGATATACGCAAAGCGAAAGATAAAAAGATAAAAGAGAATAGATCGTTGAGAATATCGCAGATGTATATAAGCTCTCGTGCAGAGAAAGAGAGGGAAAGAGAGAGAGAGAGAGAGAGAGAGAGAGAGAGAGAGAGAGAGATAAAGCGCGAAACTTCCACCGCTGACGTACAAGCACTGCTGGGAGCTGGTATAAACCGAAAGCGCAGGCGAGGGAGTAAGCGAGACGGAAAGCTTTCAAGCAGTGACGGAGCGTTGATGTACGTAAAGAGCGCGAGGGGAAGCGAGAAAGTAGGGGAGCGAGCGAGAGAGCTCTACTGCGAGAGTGGGGGATCGAGCGCCAGGCTTGCAAGCCCACGTACCGCAAGCCCCGTGAAAGCTCCGCTCCGGCAGCGCCAGCAGCAGTCGCGAGTAACCCAACTCATCGAGCGGGTCGACTCGCAGATGCGTGTGGATGCGGCGCGGCCTCAGTGTTTGTATATATATGTACATATACATATGTATATATATATACATAGAGAAAGTCGTGTGTAGAGATTTTGAACTCGGTCTCGGGCGTGCGGCCGTCCCCGGTCAATGCACGCAAGAGGGAGGGACAGAGGCTTTGCAATGAGTACTGCTGGTACTCTAAGAGTTTTCGCGGCCAGACACGGAGGAGTATAGATTCGCCTGTCCTCTTTTTCCTTCTCTATCTCTCTCTCTCCCTCCCTCACTCTCTCTCTCTCTGTCTCTTCCTCACTTCCCTTTCCGTAAATTCTGCCTCTGTTCATTCTGAAGTAGTGGCTTGCGTACGGAATTCATGACCCACACGCATAAGTGCTGTATATAATAAAAAGAAGTGTCTGTGTGCACGGCGACGTCTCCCTCTGTGCAAGCTTCATCTCCCCTCTCCTTCCCACGCCTTGTTCGGGACGACATCGAAATTCTGTACCTGACATGCGAGTATATTATGTGTAATTGAGTGAAACGGTGGTCATGATTACACGAAAGGATAATCAGTCGAAGAACGAGTGAATTGTGTGTTGAGAGATCGACGGAGATTAGAGTAAAGCACATGTGCGAAAGGACGAGACCAACGTGATGGCTTGTAACTAGACGTCTTCGCCAAGTCAAATTTAGCTTAATTTTTCTCATTTTTCATCGATCATTCCTTTTCTTTTTATCGTGATTGGATTTCTAAACTTAATGAAACAAAAATACTAACAGTTCGAAGAAGATTGGAGTAGAAATATCTGTGAAATATGTTTGTGTAGCTGTAGACACATATTGATCGTGTCTACGTAAACTATGTAAGAACGTGCAGATGGCAATCGATGAAAGTCACCGTGGCATCTGCATGACCAATTATCCGATAGTTAAAAAAACTCGCGTTTGGGTATTCGTAACGCAGCCGGTGAAGTTCGTTTTCTGTAAATGCCGGCGGGCACCGGCTTGATTGAACCGCTATTACGTCCAAGTCATTTACCAAGAATTCAGGACGAGAAAGAGGGTCATGCCTGCGAGGTGAGAAAAAGGCAGAAGAGATAGATAGCCAAGGTCATCATTATACTTAACCGCTCTCGCAATACAGCAGAGACTGCTACGCACGAGGTTATTATCGGGTCAATAAAGTCGAGAGGCTGAATTCAGAAGATAGAAGGAAGGAAAGGAAGACGTAGACAGTGATGTGTGTGGATAACGGGTGTTCGTGAACGTGAAAGTGCCCATGACGATAATGGTGGAGAACAAAGTGCTACGGAAACGCTACTACTGGCTCCGGCGCGTGCGACGTAGAATAAATCATCAGATTGGCCTCGATCGCAAGAACTGAAAGGAGGTGCCCGTGGCTTATTGACGTCGGTTGGACGAGCTTTGAAAAATCCAGACACAGAGACGTATATAGTTATTTTGAAAAATACAGTGGCAATGCGGAATTATGAACCTCGCGTATAGAGGAGGACCCAGGGCCCCCGGGTTTCGAAAAAGGCGATCGACCAGCGAGGCCTCCCAGTCGATCGCCTTTTGCCGGGACTTTCAGCGCTTCTTCAATTCGTGATCCTGGAGAAAGATGGGGCAGCAGCCAAGCCACATTTACGGGATCCGATAACCCAGGGGGATCACTTCCATCTCCTCGTTTCTTCCGTTCTCCCGGGACCAATTGATCCTGGACGACTCGTAAGAGGGCGCACTCGAGTGCCCCAGCTTGGACCTAACCGACAGGGCAAGGGGGCGAGTACTGGTTGAAGTTCGCAGCCGATATCTCCATCGGACGGCATCATGGCTTCGGTAGCAGCGTGGCTGCCGTTCGCCCGTGCCGCGGCCATCGGCTGGGTGCCGATAGCAACCCACCCGCTGCCCCCACCCCCGATCCCCAAGGATCGTCGTAAGGCCGACGACGAGAAGCTGTTAATCAACGTCTCGGGCCGGCGCTTCGAAACTTGGCGCAATACTCTCGAGAAGTATCCGGACACGCTCTTGGGCTCGAATGAACGCGAGTTCTTTTACGACGAGGAGTGCCGCGAGTACTTCTTCGATCGCGATCCCGACATATTCCGGCACATACTCAATTACTATCGCACCGGCAAGCTCCACTATCCGAAGCACGAATGCTTGACGAGCTACGACGAGGAGCTCGCGTTCTTCGGCATTCTGCCGGACGTGATAGGCGACTGTTGCTACGAGGATTACCGGGACCGTAAGCGTGAGAACGCCGAGCGACTGATGGACGACAAGCTCAGCGAGAACGGCGATCAGAACTTACAGCAACTGACCGACATGCGCCAGAAGATGTGGCGGGCCTTCCAGAATCCCCACATCTCCACCGCGGCGTTGGTATTCTACTACGTCACGGGTTTCTTCATCGCGGTCAGCGTTTTGGCCAATGTGGTTGAGACGGTGCCCTGCGGAAACAGGCCCGGGCGGGCTGGCACGCTGTCCTGCGGCGAGCGCTACAAGATCGTTTTCTTTTGCCTGGATACAGCCTGCGTGATGATTTTTACCGCGGAGTATCTGTTGCGATTGTTCGCCGCCCCCAGTCGTTGCAAGTTCGCCAGGTCGGTCATGTCCATCATAGACGTCGTAGCCATACTGCCGTACTACATCGGCCTCGGCATCACCGATAACGATGACGTGTCCGGGGCCTTCGTCACCCTTCGAGTCTTCAGGGTCTTCAGGATCTTCAAGTTCTCGCGACATTCCCAGGGTCTCAGGATCCTTGGTTACACCCTAAAGTCCTGCGCGTCCGAGCTCGGATTCCTCGTGTTCTCCCTGGCCATGGCCATCATTATATTCGCCACGGTCATGTTCTACGCGGAAAAGAACGTGGACGGGACGAATTTCACCTCCATTCCGGCAGCTTTTTGGTACACGATCGTCACCATGACTACTTTGGGGTGAGTTGACAATCTCTTGTTATTCATTTCTAATTTCTATTAAAAGTCGATAACATTTCAATTATGGCCCATGGTTTTTTCTCCTCAATAAGTTTTTCTACAACTCGAATAATGTAAGATCAGATGTAAGGAGCTACATGTATACGTAGACGATTAATGCACTAGTCTAGAAAAGTCCGGAAAAGTTTCGCTATCATTAATTACCTTTAGAGACGCTTACGGTTTTTCCCTTTGACAGCTCTCTTTCTCATGTCATCTCACGTTTTCCTCGTATGGGATGCTATCATAAATTTATCAAAAATGCAAACCTTTGCACAGGTTAGACATTATATTTTTTACTTTTAAGTAAAGATTATGTGTTTTAAATATTTTAGTAAGAGGAAAAGTTCTATAAATATAAATGATAAAGTATATACAAGTGTATACAGAAATATAAATTATTCATTCGAAGCTTTTTTCATAAAAGATAGTTCAGTTAAGAACAAATTCCATACATTAGTTTTAGTTCAGTATCACTTCATAAATTAATAATGTATACAATAATAATGTTCTACAAATAAACTTTTATAATATTTCCTTTATTTCGGGTAAAATAAAAAATCATTATTTATTTCTCAAGTGAATATGATGAATATTTTAATTTGCCTATAATGTTGTGACAGATGAATGAAGTGCTTCTGTTTAAAGATTAATCATTTTGTATATTAGACACCATAGTATCAATGAATGTCTATCTTATTCAAACAGCGTAAAGAAGTTATATTCCTATGTTTGACCTACCATTCATGAATTTTAATTTATGGAATGAATTTTGAAAGGTTTATTGCGCGTAGCTTTGCTTTCAATTGAAAATCAGTTTGATCTTAAGAGCATAACATTTATATATTAAATTCAAGAAAAATTTCAATATGTATGATTTTTAAAACTTTAAAAGAATATTTAGTAATTGTTACACGGTTTGTGCAGATCGAAAATAAGCGCAAAAATAATTTCTAGGCACACTAATACTAATTTAACCTATTTAAAACAACACTATTTATGCATCTAAAAACTTTTCAAATTATACACTTTTAAAACAAAAGCAGATTATTATACTTTTTGAACGCCTAAATAATAAAGTTCAAGAAACGTAGGCTGGTTAATTGAAAAAATTGGTTCATAATTGTAATTTACGATGGCTAATACTTATTGTACTTAAATTGGTTTCTATATTTCATAATCGATTGTATTATATGTTTCTGATAGCATGGATATGAATGAATTCCAAAGGAGGATGGCCGATATTTCAGGACTTAATTAATTTTACCAACCGCGGAGTGAAAATCTCAAAGTGATTGACGCGACTTTAATTGAAGCCGAGAGATATGGGGCCGCACTTTTCCATCAGATTCATTTTAGTACAATTAAAAAGTTGACGAACTCAATTTAGAGTGTCTTCTTCATTTACCGTAGGAAATTCCGAAATTCGTTCAATTAGCTATTGATATCACAATAAGAATTTAAATAGGACGTTTTCGTTCATTTAATATTTAATATTTCTCAATGCATCAAAACTTATTGGCTAATTGCTACTTCAAACCGGGAATAAATAAAAGTTCTGAACGAGTTAAGGCTTAAAATAGCACGATCGGCTCCTCTGTATGCTGTTACGTGATATATTTTTAGATTATTTTCATTAGAGAGAAAAAAGTTGCGATACTTTGTAGAGGAAGCTGCTAGTGCGAAAGTAATTTGAACAATAATTTTTGCAGAAAAAATCCTTTGATACAGTTCGATAACTTTTCTCATAATCGCAGCGCGATAATCGGCAGGTGTAAATATAGTCGTATATGATTTACTTTAAACGGATAGTTCTGCTCGACGATTCTTGGGAAAAATCAATATTGCGATTGCCATTGGCGGTCTTCACATTCCATTTAATTGTATACATTATATTTCATTTTACGGCAAAGTTTAGTCAAATGCGAGTGCAATATTTCAACAAACTACTGTTTCAGTAGTTTAGCATACGCTCGACTCGGTCGTAAAAGTGTAATGACAGCAATTTCCAGTGATATTATCTTTTATATATACGTGCATACACGACGGTTTCTGCCCGTGTGCGCGCGCGCGCGCGCGCGTACGTATACGTGCAGGCGCAATTTCTATTTTTAAACAGATTCTGAGGTGAATCGATGTGTTTTAAAATCTTTTCTACCCATCCCCGGGGGAAACCATCGAACGCCAACTCTGTGAATTATAAAATAATGATGATGAAGTGTACAGAAATATTGTTAAATCCAAGGTCCAATTTTGTCTCTAAGCTTTGGTTTGTCTTTCTGTGCATTACGGTAAGAATAATAAAACAGGGCAGTCGATCATCATTCTTCGCTCCAATCATTGACATCAAGCCGATCTGTGAATTCGTTAATACGAAACGAATCGCGGGAGACCGCCGTTTATTACACCTTCGGCTTCGGACTTTCGCGGCCCGTCGCGGTAACGCGGTGTGACTTTGCGGTTAGCCGAACTCTCGAGCCCCGCGTCTTCGCGCACGTGAATACGGGATGATCCATCGCCTTTGCGGGGACGGTATGGGATGGGGAGAGGGGCGAGGTTAGAAGCGGGTCGAGTTAGCCAGAGGCGGGGGGGGGGAGGGGTGGGTGGACAGGGACGAGTTTGACGAAGGCGAGAAATTCCCTCCAGTATAATGTACCGGTGCCACGGTATAAAGCCTCAATCATCCATATGCAAATGCTAGCCGACTACTAGTATATATATATATATATATATATATATATATATATATAATATCTAAGGATTTTCAGAGCATATTTATATAGGCAGAGTTATCGCTATCTCCGTGGCCTCTACGACGGCTAATTATAGGAAGTCGCGCACGCGAAGAATAGCCCCGGGGCAGTATAAGGGTTGAGCGTATTCGATCCTAAATACGCGCGGAGTTCCGAACTAACCTTCAGCTGCGACTAATTGGAGCCGACCGCTCATCGGCGAATCACGGCGCGTTAATAACTGGTGCGTTTTCATAGCCGTCTGTGATTTCTTTTTCGTCGTTGTTCGATACTCTTTCTTTCGTTCGATTTAACACGGGGCAATGAGTCTGCACATCTCTAACCATCTTACCAATTGTAAAGCATGCGCGCTGCGATTGACCGATGCACTTAATATGCATTGATCGATCCCAATTAGTCACGCTGCAAAGTTATTTCGAACACATGGTGTATATATATATATATATCTATATATATATTTTGGTAATATGTATCATGGAGATAAAGAGAGAGAGAGAGAGAGAGAGAGAGAGAGAGAGAGAGAGAGAGAGAGAGAGAGAATGGGAGCTTCCTTCAAAAATGCGAAGAGAAAGCACGCGAGTGTATATGGACGGACGAGCGTAAATAGAGTCCGAGACTCGGTGCGGATGACGTCAGGACTGGGCGGGTGTGGGGGTGGTTGAATGGTGGTGGATCGCGCACGCGACCCGCACCCCATCCATATATATATATATGTATATATATATATAGCGAAACTGGTATCGGGCGCGGGGTATAGGGCGGCATCGACACGGTATATAAACCCGCCGGGGGGAGCGGGAAAGTCGGTCAAGTTCGCGAGCTCGATGGGAAGATACGAGGTGCAATCCCAGGCGCGTGCGTATAATATATATATATGTATCTACTAACCGAGCAAAGGAAGAATAAAGAGACGGGCGAGTTTTGATTTTTCGCCGCGTTACAAAGCAGGGCTCTGGTTTCCTTCTTTAAGCGTGCCCTCCCTTATTATATATCGAGTCGATGCAGAAATGCTAGAAACAAGTTTTCGCGCCGTTTCCGCCGTCAGTGGAGAAGCCCGTGATTTCCCACTCGAAAGGATAAGGAGGTTTCGAGCGGGGGCAATCGCGTAGGATCCGAGAGGATGTGGATTTTCCTTAAGAAACTCGTCTCCCAATTGTACGTTAGGAAGAGTCCAAGACTAAGTCATCGGTAAGACGTGTGTAATGTACACGAGGCCAAAGTCAGAAGCGAGATTCGCTAGCGAGCAGCGCGCCCCCAACATCTGATTACGAAACGAAATATTTACCTCATTTCAATTCTTAAAAAGGCAACTCTAGTTAATGCTGAATCGAAACTGCACGGTCGAGATGTAGGATGTATTATTTCAAGTTGAGAGTTTCAACGCTTTGAGTTACCTCGCTGTTTGACCTGGCCGCTAACTTTAGCTTCGTATCGCGAACTCGTTAATATAAAGTAAAAGGTAAGCCGGCCTGGGAATGATTGAGATAAAGAGATGGCTTTCGCTAAAATGATTACAGTTTCTTCTTTAGAAAAATGAAACGATTTACACGTGAATTTGACGTGAACATAATCTTGCAGAATCGTAAAAAAACTGTAAATCATAATTGGGCAAGCAGTTTGAGTAGGTTGACATTTGCGCGCAAACGAGAACGATAATTGGGAAGGCATTCCCGAAATTTAACCTGAGAATGAAATTTGAATCTAAAAGTGTGATAGGCATTGAATTAAAGAAACGCCATTCATATCTCTTGGTAAATCGTAATTAAGCCACTCGTTCCATATTAAAGCAGTAAATTGCTTTATTTTCTAGTTTTATTATGCTGATACGAGGGTAAACTGACTGAATCATAGGATCTGTATGCGCTTCCGAGATTCTTGATTGAACTACGCCCAGATAAGCCAATTAACATTCACTTGATATTCAGTTAATGGGTTATTTTTGGCGGATTTTCGGTTCCAACAGGAATTGGGGAATAAAAGATCGTTGAAAATTGGCGAATCAGCTGGTCCGTCTAGTTAATCCGTGACTGGATATACCGCATGTACGTAGCGCGCAGTTTGATAATTATGCTTCTCCTTACTTTTTTTGTTGATAAAGCTCATTTCAAAATTTTTTGCTAAAGTTAGGTTACAGTCCCGTGATTATATTTCGCTAATCTTTCTACATGTTTCCATGATTCTATGATTTGTATTTTTTTTATACCACGCGAAAGGATTAAATGAACTAGTCGATCTTATGCCCGTCCACATTTTTCCCCACGCAATTATCTCTTTCGACCTACCTGGCCTCCTGTTGTGGATATATGTGTGTGTGTGTGTGTGTGTGTGGATATGCGCGCGCGCGTGTGTGTGTGTGTGTGTGTATAGATATAAGTATAACCATGGTGTAATTGCAAATCACCTTCATCAATAATTCAGCGCAAAGTTGGTATTGTAGCGTCGTTTTGCCATTTAAATGTAAATAACTCATGGAGCTACGCCACCGCACCGTCGCCGTTTAGGAATTTCAAATTCTTCGCTGTACATCATGCGCTTGCATATATATATATATATATATATATATATATATATATATATATATATATATATAGAACGAAAGCGGCTCGAATAAATTTGCTGCGCTATATCATTATTAACGCTGATGGTGCGGGGGGGACAGTTGAGCCCTCGGTTGAGCCCCGTTTCATTATGCAGAATCCGATGCATATAAACATATACATATATATATATATATATATATATATATATATATATACATACATACATACATACATATATACACGCACAAACCCACACACAGGAATATACATACTTAACAAAAATATCATTAACGCGCTATTCTATATAATATTATACGTTTAATTTAAGTAAATTTAATTACCGAACTATAAATGCGCGCTCGCGCAATAATTCGTTCCTACTTTTCATCCGACTCGGATTATTTATCCATATACACACACACACACACGTAAATTATATTACAAACTCGGATACACGCGCCTCGCTGGGGTGCGCAGAACAATAAGCGGGGCTCGAGGGGGCAGGAGAGAGAGAGAGAGAGAGAGAGAGAGAGAGAGAGAGAGAGAGAGAGAGAGAGAGAGAGAGAGGATGCTCCCCATCGGATGATTCGAAAACGCGGGCGAAATTGCAAAGCCGAAGGTGTATATACGATACGCTGTGTCGTGTCGTTCTGCCAACTTTCCAAGTGTTTTGTCGGCTACGGCTTTTCCTCGAAGGTTGGATTTGTTTTGTTTTGACTGCTTTGTTTCTTCCATTGCACATCGCAGTGCGCGTCTTTTCTGCCTCTTATATTCAGATCTATAGCTGATATCCTATTCCTCCGATTTTACAACCATCGCTGACAATCGAATATCTTATAGTGCATGGTTTTTTTTCTGGTTTATTATTATTATTTTTTAAATAAATATGCACGTAACAAGCACGAGAGAAGGGGTTAAAAATATCTTTTACAATGTAACCCGATTAATAACACCACTCGAGCCTATATCATACATCACTCAAATTCCGCAATCGCAGCTTTAGCGCGACTTTTGGTCCGGTACGACGCAAAATATAGCTCAAAAATAGCGCGCAAGTTAATTATTTACCATCCGCTACTTACCCCAATTATTATTTATTTTTTTTTTTAATTATTTTAACGTTGCTTTATTTCATACAAGATGGCACTCTGATCATCTAATTTTATCAATAAAATCCTCCAATACTTCATCTCGATGTATTTTAATATTGTTAAAATACAAAACAACAAAGAAAAAAAATGAAGATCCTCTTAGGACGATCGGGTTCGATGTATAAGTCTCTCAAAGGAGCGACTGCCCAAGATTGCACATCAGGCATATCTCAACAGATTCGCGTTCTCCTGCAGCATCTATCCTCTTCCCTCTAAGTCAAAAGCTTCCAATATATATATACATATATATATATATATACATACCATTTGCACGCGGAGAGAAGGCGGGTTTGAGCGATAGTGTGTCAAAGGGGCGGCGGAGGGGTGGAGAGCGCAGCATAAGCTCGCGCGCGCGCTCTTGAATGAAAACCTTCGGCGGAGGGAGAGCCGACGGTCGCGGCGGCGGCGGTGGCGGAAGAAGAAGAGGGGGGGGGGCAGGCGGGAGCGAGGGAATGTGACTGTTGGTCGCTCGCGCGCGCGCGCTCGCACTGCTCGAGTAATTGGCTCCGTGTAAACTGCGCGCCGCGAGCCAGAGACTCGATGTCGCGCGCATATATACATATATATATATATATATATATATATATATATATATATACATACATAATAACCTCTCGTCTTATATCTTACATATATATATATATATATATATATATATATATATATATATATATATACTTCTTCTCCGCGCGCCCGGCAGCTACGAGTGTATTTTTAACCTCCCCCCCGCGGCATCACGGCTTGGGAGCTGCATTTCACTCCCTCTCCCCCTCCTTGCGTCTTCTCTCGCTCGCTTTCTCTCTCTCTCTCTCTCTCTCTCTCTGCTCTCCCTTTCTCGTGCCCCCCCTCTCTCTCTCTCTCTATCTATCTCTCTGGGAATCGCGAGTGACTCTGGGATATTATTTTCTTAAAAGCCGTCGGAGAAGAACTGCGGGTGATTTTCGAGTTGCGCTGCGTTCCGATTGGACGCTTTCGCTCCAAGCGATTTTCGAGATTTTTTTAAAAATATTACACTTTTTTTTCAAGAAGTTTATACTTGTAATATTAACGGGCCACGGGGCAACGAGACGTTCGCCAGCTTTTGACACGGAATCTGGAGTTCAGTCGCGTCTTATAACCCCTGTCTCGCTATGTTCCGATAATCACGCGTAATTCATGGCGATTTGACGAAGCTCGGTAAATTCGAACAATCAAGGTCAGGATCGACGATTCTCGAGCCAACGGTCAAAATATAACGAATCCGACCTTTTTGATTGAATTATCGAAGCGTCGAGGTTTTAAAGTCGAATTTGACACGAATTTCCCAAAAATTTCAGACGGTCGCACGTTTAAAGGGGCAGGGCGACACGCGTTTTCGGCCCTATTTCGAGCTTGCTCGATCAAAATCTCCCGTAAAAATAGGACGTCCCGGAGCCGATGCCGAGGAAAGTTAAAATAAACGTTCGGTATGCTGTGGAAAATAAAAAAGTCTCTATAGCGTTAACGTGAACAGTGAGGCCGTTGTGCAGCAGCCGGCCAATGCAAAATGCGTAGTATTCTTTAAGGCCGCACGGTCTTGTCGGATGCTCCAACGACGTGGATTGTTCGAAGCTCCGAATTTTTATAGGATTAATGCCTATTGTTTTTAACGAGGTAAATTAAATAAAACAAAAAAAGTGATTTTGTTACGAAATGTCTGTTTCAGAAATTTTATCATTTCAGTTACTTTATAACCAGTGTTCGCGCGGATTATATCACAGTACGTTTGTTTTTTTGTTTTTTTTTTTGAACCTGTCCGGTGGGACGCCATTTGCCACGTTAAAATTTTCCGCGCTCCTAACAAAATTTAGTTCTTCTTTCTACCGGGTGGATATTCAAATCAATTTATTTATTCTCCTTATTTCATAAAAATAAAGTTTAAATTTTTAGTCTGCAAGGTCCAGATTACCTTTATATCATTGTAAGCGGATTCCGCAGAGCGGGACCGTCCGGGATCACGGCCAATCTTAAATCTCTCTCTCTCTCTCTCTCTCTCTCTCACCTCCTTGAACTCGTACATCTACCGGAGACGCTGTAGTACATATATAAACAGAGGAAGAACTGTCACATTTTCTTTGTTCATTGGGCACTGGTTTCTTTATTTTTATGCTCGTTCATATCATTTTATATTATTTCTTGCATTTCACCGCGAACATTTCTAATTTTTAAAATTTAGTTTTTTATTTATTACACAGTTGTTTTTTCTCCTTCAATATAATCCGTAAAAAATATTTGCGATTAATGTTGCTCGACTAAAGTATTCTTTAATTTCATTTATGCAAAAAGAACGTTCTTATTTCCGAACTTTTTATAAAAATCATTACAATAAATGGAAAAATAATTGAAATTAAGTGAAGATTTTTCGTCCAAATACTGAATATGATTTTGCATTAATAAATATCTATTAGAATGAATGACTCGTATTGGAAATATTATTAAACAAAAAATATTCTATTAATTTATACAAAAATTGCTTTTTTTCGGTACTTCTTAAAAATCTAATTTTTCTCCTTAAATTCTTCATCAGCTGCTGTGCTCGTTATCCAAAACAATAAGAGAATTCCCAGAAAAGTGTCAAATGTTTTAAAAGAACCTTAAATTCTTTTTCTATATAATCACAAAAGAGACTTATAAGAAGTTAAAATTCCAATGTTTCTCTTACTCATTTTTATTATTTTTCCATTAATGTACAATTGATTTTCTATATTCAAAAAAGGAGACCTCAGAAACGGCTATCAATATCAAAAATTGTACTATTACAAAAATTTACTATTACGATTTAAGATTTTGATCAATGTCTTCTCAGTTCTAGACTTGGTAAATAATAATTTATTACGTTTCGTCTTCCTTACACCTAAGCTTAAGATCCGCGAATGAATGTATTCATTAGAACGAATGGTTCGAGTATTTCGAGTATTTATTTTTTACTTACATTGTCTCATTGTCTGCTAGACGTGTAAATCTACTACGCATATTATATTTGTATGTTTAGGTTTTATTTATACTTTCTTATAACCGGATTAGGATACTATTTTATTGCCTTAAAAATATAATTTATTAGATATTTTTTAATAAATATCAAAATCTCTCACTTTATATCTCTTGAACTAACTGGTCAATACATTAAATTCTCCCGATGCATCATGAATTATCTGATTAACATCTCCAATTTTCGATTTTTTTTTCGATAAATTCCCGTCAAGAAACGAGATAAAGGACAAAAAAAAAACAAGCTTTTACTCAGAATCTATTCGGCTATCTATCAAGAAACATTGTCATTTTAAATCAAGCCAATATCGCAAATTCTGAACCACCGGATCAACAGCTATCATTCAAGACCTGAATTTCAACACCCGACACATCTATGTATAATAGAAACCCGAATCAGTCACGCTCGCCGTGTGAATTTTACCTGTTCGCCGTAGAAATTGGGGAATAATCCTGTAAACATAGGGGCCAGTTCCATTACTCCCATCCTCCTATTATCGTTTATCGATCAAGTAAATCTCATCCGACCCCTGTCCCTCCTGTTTAATTATCTTCAATTGTCATAGATAGTAGATATCCAATATGTACAACAGTTGTATATAGTGTATGTGTATGCTTGAATAATAATTTTAACGTCGCAATCAATCATAACGTACATTAGAGCTCGGTATTCAGTAAAAAAAAAAAAAAACAAAAAAAAATACATAAATCAGCCATAACATATGTGTATAATTAAAAAAAAAAATCATTTTCGTTTGATTCGCTATATAAAAATAAAGTGAGAGTGTTTTGAGAAAATCTTATTTTCACTCAATATAATTATATATTTTTTTAAGAAAGAAACGAAGAAAGATAAAGAAGTATCATAGAAGCACCGTTTGAACTATATAAATATAAGTAAGTATTATTGAGTTTAATCTCATTTTTCGTATCTGAATTTAAGTTATTCGGTTAATTTATATATGCGTGAGAGGGCGCCCATGAATCCACGAATAAAGTGCAATACCGATATCGGTAACTTAAATATAATATGCGATACCAGAGGCGGAGAGGACAACTAAAGAAATGGCAGTCAAGGGGGCTTCAAATGTACGAAAGAGCTTTACATTGGATTAGTCATATATCGGAGTGCTTTAAAATTTTTCTAAACAAAAAACTGAAAATTACCTAAATATATTAAAGTGAATCATAAAAAGTGTTAAAATAAGAGTTCAGACTGTACATAAAGCATCATAGAGTTCGTTATTGCAGTAAAAAAACTTCACTTTATATAGAAATATCAATACTAATTTAAGTTCTCATTGTGTGGTTTAACCTGAAGCTGCTAAAATTTATTTTGCGATATTGAAATGGTGAACAATCAGAATGAGTGGATCAAAATCATCAAAATTACACGTATAACAATTATCAAGAGATAATATATACATTTATAAAACAAATTATTTTTATTTCATATCTCCTTTGTTATATTCTGCATTTAATTACAATGAAAAAAAAACAATAAATCACGTTTATTCTGTTTTTTAACGTATAATGGGATTACATAATATATTACGATATTTAAATAAATATTTTAAGTTTAAGCAACTATTTTATAATTTACAGAACCAGTTGACCCAAATATACATCCTGTGCTATCTTAACGCCCATGTTTGTCATTTTTGCTTTGATACAGTGGCGCCCTCGTATACGCGATGGGCGTTTTCTTCGCCAAAACAGTTCGAAGACGCTAGACGTCACATAAGACAGGTTTTTCTAATAATATGTTAAGCCCATACTTGTCAAAATTCCGACGAACGCATATAAAGAATTTTTATTGATAGAATACAGAGGGGCGTATACATTTAACAGTTGATTCCCTATATTTCAGGTTAGTGTAACGCGCAATATATTACAGTAATTAAGTTCTGTAGGCATAAATATTCATAATAAGTCTCATAATAAATAGACCAACCTTGTGTTATTGCCTAAGAAAAATAACAGTATTATATATAGAAACCTAAATATGTCAGGGAACATTTATATGCAAGATTGAAATATGCTCGAGTGTACAAGAGGGGAACAATTACACGCGACGCTTTTATAATTGATTTCTTCAGCCGCGAATTTTTTCTGCCTCATTGACGATATATGGATATAATACCTAAGTGAGAGCTTGGAAGGAATTATTTTTCCGTTAATTTTTTTTTTTTTCCACGAGCAATTAAGGTGTTTCGCGCGATGACCAAGAGATTACACTAGCTTTATAATAATTGGATGAAGAGCGGAATAAGGAGAATTATAAAAAAAGGAAGCTTTTAGCGAAATTAATTCGTCTGAAAATTTCATCGCAAGAGCTTCGAGTATTAAGGAACGAGACGATAATTCTTTAGCCAATGATCGAGAAATACCACGCAGCAGTCGACGAAATTCTCAATGTGTCGATTGCATTTAGAATTTTTCACGAAATGATAAACAGGGCTATCCCGATCGCCTTTCTCATTGTAGCCGAGAAGGCGAAAACGCTTCGTCATTATATATATATAAGCTACCTGCAGCGATGAATTTTAACTCGATCGACTTTAATTGCCTTTATATCGCAAATTTCTCATTTCAGTCTGCAATTAGATCGCCTGCCCGTCTTGCCGACGTGCCCAGAGCAGCTCGTCCAGGCCGAAACGTTAATGACACGCCGGAATTTCGGATTATTTAAGAATCGTTTTCATCTTCTCGTATTACGCCTCGAAGCAGAAAATCCGTTTTGCAGTCTACTTATGACGTAGCGAAGAATTTTAAAATTTGCCCCCCCCAATCGTCTAGAATCGTACAGGGTCGATGAAAAACGCTCACTAAACTCTCACGCGAGTCTATCTATAATCTTTTTCTGTTCAAGTCCCTTGAATTATCAATCGTGCGGCGAAACATCGCTTTCGGATCTCGACTCTGTTCGCGATCCAAGAAGAATTTTCGACAGCTTATCCCCGATATTTCAAGTCGCCGCGGACATTGGACAGTTTTTTTAAATAACCTGCTTATCGAGCGTAAAGCTCATTTAATAAAATATCTGCAGTAACGAGGGGGAGGGGGAGGTCACGCGGGAGCCGCGCTACGTCGCGTAACGTTCTATAGCGTCTGCGTATGATGTTTGTTTTCGTACAGCGCTATATTTATACTCGTTCAAGTTTTCGTATATATATATATATATATATATATATATATATATATATATATATATATATATATATAGGGAGCGTATGCGCATGCATATTGTAACACGCATCTGGAGCGTATTGTATAAGCACGGGGGTTCGGTTCGCCAATTCTTTTTGTTTTTTTTTGCCCGACTCACGATTCAAATATGACGAGTAAATAAATCCAGCAATTATATATATATATAGAGAGAGAGAGAGAGAAAGAGTGGAAAGCCTGTAATTGAGACATTGGAGGAGGATATATATATATATATATATATATATAATCAGATAATTTGCGTTAGAGATGCGCTATAATTAACTGTAATAAACGTATTCGACTATAGATTCTGTATGATAGTTATATAGATTTTTTTTCTTTTGTAATTAAATAAACACGTTTGTAAAATTAAGAAACACAAAATTTATAGTGAAATATTTCTAATGAAAATCTTTGATTATTTTATTAATATAAAACAATAGTTTTTATCGATGACGTTTAAATTTATAATTAAACTTTTTATAATTAATGTTTTCAAGTTCTTCATTGCATAATTATTTTCGAACTATTTTGTGGAGGATTCTTCACTTGGGTATTTAGTTTGAAGTTTTAGTGTACAAGCTGTTGTAAATTTTAGCTCTGTTCGTTATAAGTTATCCTAATGAAAACACGAATAAAATATTTGCTTTTGTGTCTTTTAGAGGTCTAATAAAATCAGGGTAAAGCAGCTCTGGGAATTTCACCTTTCATTTCGGTCTTTTAACGCATTCGCGGTTTTGTCAATATATATATATAGAATACATACTTACTATATCAATCAGATGGTCGATAATTTATTTCTAAAGTAAATATGGAATTGAACGAGATTCGAGTGTAAATAATATTTATCTGAAATAATCGTTGCTTTTTTTTTTTTTAAACGGGTTTTCCTCCTCAGCTGAGTCGCATCAACCGACATTAAGTTATGCAACTCTACACTATTACGTTTTAACACTCTTATTTCCGGTATTATTTCACCGATGCAACGGACTTACAGAAAAGATTGACAAATTTAGGCCAGTAATCACGCGCATCACGCAATGTTTGCAATTGAATGAATTTTAAGTTTTGTTTTTACAATATTAGGACGAGATCTTCTCCTTTGCCATTATGAAGATGAGTTAGTAAAATATATTATTTCTATTTAACGTTTGGATACCAAAGAATTTTATTATTAGTATCCAAATCCCGATCCTAATTTTTTTTATTAGAAATCATCTTAAATAAAAAATGATCCGCCGTTATTTTGAAATTTGGCATTATTTTAATTTATTGCTCTAGCACTACTAAAAAACATCTAATTGAATCATAACCTCGGATCGATAATTTTCTTTTTCTCTTTAGAAACGGCATATCTCGAGAACAACAATAAAATTATAGTCTTCCTGCAATATTTTGTATAGTCATTTTGTGAAAACAAGAGGCTTGAAAATTTACCAATTTATATATATATATATATATATATATATATATATATATATATATATATTAGAAAGTATACATATATTCATACATTTATGGTGTTATAATTACTTTATTACAGAGTGTCGAGAATGAATTATTCTGATTTGATAATTTTAGTCCGTTTTTTATTCTTGGACGTTATAAATTCATTTCTATTGCTTCCCTATTAATGGTCCTGATATAATCATAAAGCAGATGCAGCTATGAGATCAGCTTAGATAATAAAGCAGTGACATATAAAGTTAATTTCCAACTTGGTCTTTAATTATGCAATATTGGCGCGTACATAAGCTTCGTGCGTTCGGTTGGAGGGGGGTCGAAAAATCAGAAAACGCGCTCTTAGTGGCGTAAAAGTGCAATTTTTTAACGAAACCCTCTTCTATTACTGTATATAGCGCAAAATTATTTGTCAAGCATCTGATACATAACCTATTTTAATCATTAAAGGAGAAGAACAATCTTATGTGCCAATTCTGATTTTTTTCTTCATATTAATTATCATAAAATATTAATAATTGTATGATTATAATGAAATTTCTTTTTCCATAAGAAAATCAGAAATTTTAAATACAATTGTATATAATTCCAATTAATTGAAAATAACATGCAATTTCATTTATTTTTAATTTAGCTTCTTATGCGAGTTCAGATAAATATCATTAAATTTTTGAAGAAATTCTCCAAGAAGCATATGTCCGTTATAAACGCGATCCTGAAGGCCGAGAATTAATCGAAAAATAGAGGACGGAGTTACATACGCTATTTTCGGTTATATATATAAAAGCCATATATACAACAGATCTTCGAATTGCCTACTCGAGCAAAAGAGGAGGGAGCGCATGGAGTGGGAAATATTGGTGGACGACTAGAGGGCTCTCGAGCAACAGATTATTATGTCTTTTGGTCAGATCTTTTTTTTTTTTTTGGGTATTTCGTTCGAGAGGAATTTTGCTTCTAATCTGCTATTTTAATCTCATAGAATATCTGTATCTGTCGAATAGGGCGAAAGTATACCGATATTAAAGCAGGGCGTAGAAAACACAGAGTATTATCGATAAATTCGAGGAAGAAACGTTTGCAAAATTCCAATTCTAATACGCAAAGCTAGCAGGAGCGAAATATCGAAAAGAACGACCTGGAGCCTGACTTTGACAGACGCAATCTATCACTCTTTCAGAGCTCGACAGCGGGTAAAAGAATTCGCGAGTACAGAGGCGCGCGCGCGCGCGCGCGCCAGCGCCCGTACAGGTGAAGTCGATCGGTGGCGGTGAGAAAAGGAGGGTGGGGGCAGGGTAGAAAGACGGGCGTCAGTCGATTGATTGGTCGCGGTAATCTATATAAGCTTTTGTACATGGGAAAATGGTGTCGGGCTGGGATAATCGAAAGGTATGTATATATATATATATATGTTTTTTTTTCGGGGGGTGGGGGAGCGCTGAAAGCGCGCAGGCGCGCTTCTGGAGCGTTGCGTATTAACGCCCGTAACGCGTACGGTGCATCTGTACAGGGGCGCGCAGTGCACGGGAACGTTCCCCGGTCTGGCGCGCGAATCATTTCGGCCCGCTGATATTTGTGAATAAAGAAAATTACGCGCCCGACGTTCAATGGATTCCGGTTGGACTGTCGTCGTCGGGCTCACCCCCCCCCCCCCGCCCTCCCCCCAGCCACCGCCCACGTCCCGTCCAGGAGCGGAAAATACGTCTATTCAGCCTCGTTAATGCAGTTGTCTCCCTTCCGTATGACGATCCCATTGTTCGGCGGCGCGAGGAGGGGTGATCCGGGGTAGCGGCGCGCTTGATTCCCCCTCCACCCACCCCCGTAACTGTATCAGGCCGAATTGAGGAAAGAGAGGTGAAAGGCTGAGGGGGAGGGGGTGAAATATCCGAGCTATCCTGCGAACGATATATATATATATATATATATATATATATATATATATATATAACGGATATTCTGGAAATGACTGCGAAAGCATTTGTCGAATAGCTCGAAAAACTGCAGGCTAAATTCTTTCGCAGCGGTAGAAAAATAAGGCCAACCTTGCCAGCAGGTATGAGATCAAATTTCGTTGCCTGTTTATTTGGGATCAGGAACGTTTTTGCGATTGTCGCTAAGGTTCGATGGTTATGTGAAAGAGGAAACTGATGAAATTGTCGCGACTATAGATTCTGTAGAAGAGAAATAGAGGCAACATTAATTTCACATCGGTGATCCATGTAATACTCGACCATGTGATACTATTTTTGGCATATTTTTGATTTATAAAGGTATATTTTTTTGCTCGATGCCACCCCCCCAAATCTTTAGCCTGCGAAGCGAAAGTAATTGGATTCATGCTCGCTCAACCGCTTTCGGAGTATTGAATTCAGACTGCCGTAGGAATTTATGAAAAGTGCATGAAATATTACGTTGAATTAGCAATTTACTTAAGGAAGTAGATATTTAGTTAGCGCAGAAAATTTAGTGTTCAAATTGATATAATACCAAAATATGTGCGTGATATCTATCAGTCTAATTAATAAAACTAATGATGAAAATCAAAGTAAATTTTGTAAAATCGTAATACGAAAGATAGTTAATACGAAAAAGTTTAACAAAAAAAATCGAGGTTTACATACAGTTTATTATTTTACAATAGTGTACTCTCACTGTACAATATTTTGAACAATATCTTAAAGAACTCTAGGATTGTGATATAATCTATCAGCTGGATGACAAACTGTTTATTTGAATATTTTTGTTTTTTACCTATTGTGTACGTGAAATAACTTTTTGACGTTTTTACTTACTAAATATTATTCGGAAATTTTTCGAGATTCAGCCTCTACCTGCGAAGGACTTAAGTTTCCTAATTGTAATAAATACAGGCAGAGTAATTCACGAAATAACTATAAAAAAATTTTACGTCAACGTACCGTTCATTAAATATTCTTGATTATCTTTAATATAATTAGTAAATAATTTTTATAGAAAATACGAACTAATAAGCTGACAAAAATTGCCTCAATCAGACTATGGTTGTTGAGTTTTGGGCTTTAGCAGATCGTTTCTGATCTCTGTCTTAGATGCGCTAGAGGCAGATCTAGTCATTGGCAGCGACGTGAGCCTGAACGAGAGGCATCTAAAGGTGGTTAGCTTTCCTCCACATGTAAAAAAAAAAATAGATACAGAATGAATCAACGGATTTGTAGAACAGATTTTAGGAACTATAATGGAGGAGCGTTAAAGTTTCGGGAAAAACTTGTGCCTGGATCCTCGAATAGGAATTACATTTGTTGCGATGCTTTCAAGCATAGCATTAAAAGGACAAATTAGTGTTTTCTTTTTTCTTTATGAAGGACCTGTTATGGAAGAAGGACTTCAGGGAGAATTAGTCTTATGTTAGCAATAGATTTGTTCCATGTAAGCATTCTACCGAGGATAATCCCTAAGACCATGGGGAAAAAAGCTTCATTCGAACTAGGAGTAATTGGGTAGTTTAATTTGGCATCGGGGATGGGGCCTAGCTTTTCGTACTTGATTCTATCGATATGAGATTTCGATAGAATTCGAGTGGATGCTATCGAACAGAAAATAATTTGAACCATTTCAGGGTTCACGAAGAGAGTGCATTGCCAATGCGTGCTTGCAGACGTTCAAGGATTGAACCATTTCTACGAGGTGATCTACATAATCAGAAGTTTGACGCCAACTTATGCCGTCACTTGCTCAGTCGGTCGTCCATGGTGTATTTTACGAAAATCATTTTGACGGTCAGGGATTAAGCGAGGATTGTCAACGCCCTGTATCTATTTGCGATGGCTGAGGGGGATAATTTTTAAGGAATTGCATTTAGGTTGAATTGGCATACATGTGTCTATCGATCTAATCTCTTGCAGTAACGTAACAGCGAACGACAGCCACCTATAGGGCTCTGCGCTAGCATGCAGGCGAACCTCATAAAATCATAAGATAACAATTTTGGCGTGACGTTTTATGTAACTTTTCACAAGTAAGCGCCATCGTTATTTGGCGAAAGTATAATTTTTTTTCCATGACAATAATATATGATGCCTAGTACTTTTGAATACATCTCCAAAATATCTCAAAACTTATGGTTTGGAATCATCTGTTTTAGTTAAAGTTCTTACTATATCCTGAATATATATATATATATATATATATATATATATATATACATATTATTTTTAGAGTAGATCAGTTTGTTTTATATAATGTGATAACCATGATTTTTTTATTTAGTTTTTATTATCGTCTCCTCCATGTACTGTCATTTCTACATCGACCTTTATAACATTGACCAGAACGCGGTATTGCATCAAAGACATAAGCATATAATAATGAAGGATTATTTTTCTATATTTTCAAAATTGTTCCCATCCAGTTTCTAAACAATCGCTAGGTAAATTACAAAAAAAAAAAAAACGAATAGAGAATTTAGATTATCAAATTTATCAGTTCGATTGATGTCAACCGAAGTAGAATCCGTTAATTTTTCATCGAGAAAATCCTTTCTCAAAGACGACATAAGAAAATCAAAACATTTCTGGCCGACGAGGCAAGGAAAAAAAAGAATAAAAATAAATAACGCGCCCCACTGCAAACAAAGGTGGGAAAAAGAATCGTGATTTCTGGCACGTAAAACACGTCGAGCAGTCGTTACATCACCGAAAACAAAACCGCGGCGGCGGGAGGGCGGGGAGGGAAATAATTTCATTACGAGCGAATGCGTGCGCGAGGCGCGCGGAGACCGGCGCGAACCGAATATTTGCGCGGGACACGGGAGATGAAGAGTATCGGGATTGGGTAAAGGGGGAGAGGGGGGGCCGAGGTAAAGGATGGGAGTGAGAGAGAGGGAGAGAGAGAGAGAGAGAGAGAAAAGAAACAAGAGCTATACGGAAATGCGAATCTCGTTTAATTGCAGAGCGGCGGGCGAGGCGACGCGACGGTGCACACGTATTCAGGCTTTTTCACCCGCTTTGCTTTCTCTACCTCTCACTGTCTCTCTCTCTCTCTCTCTTCCCCCCTCGCCCTTTTATTCTGAAGCGACTTTTTTGTTGTTGAAGTGTTGTCGCCATATTCATTAAACGCGTACATTTCGTGATATTTAATCTGTTTAACGGGCATAAGATATTTTCTGCGAAATCATAGTGTATTTATTTTATTTAGTTTGTCTATTGACAAATACATTTCCATCAGTCCTGATGGCAGCTTATACGTTGTCTATTTTTCCCAAAGCTCCTATTACTTTAGCTTAGCTTAATTTATTTAAATAATCATATTGGTGCTCATATATGCGTCTCTTTAATTCTCTGAATTTGAAACATAAAATTTTAGACCCAACAATAGATCTTTCACGAATATCCGTACAATCTTTATTTCAAATTTTGCTCCATTTTGTTTATTTTGTATTTAATTATAATGAATAAATACGAGTATATATATATATAATTATGACTTTCTGCCAACGGTTATTGATCTCTGTTATGCTGTGCAGAAATACGCGTTTGCCATTTTGAAATTTGTAGCGAGCCAAAAAAATTTTTTTTCCCATTTAAGTGGCAATCCGGGGCAAGGGTGGCTCGTGAATCCCACGTTTCTTGACAGCGGCATCTCCGCTTTTCTCCCTCTCTCTCTCTCTCTCTCTCTCTCTCTCTCTCTCTCTCTCTCTCTATCTCTTTCTTGTTGACTTAGTTTATATATTATTTCGTCCAAGGTCGTGCCGCGGAACGAGCTCGCGGACGTTCCTGAATTATACGCGCGCGCGCGCGCGGTCACCGAGGTTTTGACGGGGGAGGTGATGTTTTTTTCCCTCCCCACTTTTTTCCCTCATACCGCTTATATTATATATTTAGCTGACCGGCGCTTGAAATATCCTCGGTATTCTAATTTTGCTTATTCATTGCGATGGAAAATAGGTGCCGTGTCTGTGTATGTGCGTGCGCGCGTGTGTGTATATATATATGTGGTTGCGAACTGTGTCGCGCGTCTGTTTATTGTGTTTATACACATATGTTAGGTGTATCAGTGTCAAATGTAGGTAGGGCAGATCGATGCGGTCATATAATAAAAGTACGATTATCTTTGTCCATTGTAATTGTCGCGCATTTATTACAGTATATAATAAAATATTACGGCCCAATTAATGTACGGAGATTCCGTACAGCGTTTCGGCCGTTGAATTCTGAGAGCACGGCACCAGACCCGAGTGTCGTAAAATAAGTATTTTATAGAATTTTTGCGCCCGTAATATTTATATGTGGAACGACGGGAAAAAGAATCCGGGATTCCCAGATATTCTAATTTATTGTCGTATAATATATAATATATTATTAGCCCTTTAAAAGTTTTTTAGTTTTTTTTTTTTTAACCTATATTAATACGTATTTGTGGCGGATACATTAATTGAATGCTGTTTTTATAGGATTCGAGCTCAGCATACCCAAAGCTTCTTCACACCAGAGCTCTTAAACAGATCTATATATTGTCCAGTAGTAGGAAGTGTAGTATGAGGGCTCAAATATATATTCTTGAAAGGTCGAATCTTATCAAGTTTACAGTTTTTCCACGAGTGTATATATATATATATATATATATATATATATATATATATATATCAGGTAGCATCGTTATTCATTTACTGAATTAGATTTGGAAGTTACAGCGCTTTATGAATGTGGATATGGGTCTCTTTGTTTTCGTTTTCGAAACTTCGTTCTTTGAGTTGAATTTTTTTCTTACTCGCTGATTGTTCGAAAAATTGGATAAAAGTATTTAAAAAAAAAAAAAACAATATGCTTGTGGATTCATGCATCGACCAAAACTAAATTTTTGATCCATTTACAAAGCAACGCGGAAGAATCTCTCGATACCTCGATTTTACTTCAATTAACCGTAAAAAATTCGAATTGCCCGAGTTTCCATTTGTGCACGGCTGTGGAAAACGACGCGTTTGTCAAACGAACGATTCGATGCGATGAAAACCCAACCGCCCGGGTACGATAATAGCGCGCTGAAAAAAAAAAGAATGTTTGAATTTCGGATGTGCTTCGGAAATGGGTGCAAAGCCCGTATTATCGCCCCCCCCCCGCCCCAAGAAGGAACGCTGAGTGTTTGAATGCGGGATTGAAATTTGAAAAATTGCTCATCGTCCAATGCTCGAACTTGGCCAAAACGTCAGTTTCAAGAATGAAATTAAGCAGATCAAAGCGGTCGATGAAAAAGCAACGAAAAGAGCGACGGTATTGATCAATAGCACAACAAACATAGATCCTCTACATACTTAGTCACTCCGTACTAATTGCAGGTTGGGGGGAAGGGTGGCGGAACCGGAAACTTTCGATACATCCCCCGTGCATGGACCCGATCCTCGTCACGTTCTCCTAAACCCTTTGTCTCACCCACCAGCTGAACTCCATTTGTAAGCAGGAAAGCAAAGAGGCTTGGGAAAATTTCTTGATTCAACTTTTTCCACCTGACGTCTACTCCTTCCGTTATGAAATTCTGGGCTTTGCCAGAAATACGGGAATTGCTCGTGATCGATCGAAGTGGTCAATGCGTCGTGGATCAGGATTTAAAATATCAATTTCTCACATAGTAATAGCATTTTTTCCCCTATTGTTAACAGTCAAAGATCGTTCTTGTCCTTGGAATCTATACAGCGAGAAAAATGGACAGTTAAATAAAATGTTTTTCTTCACCAGAACTTATTAACATTAATTCGTAAAGACATGCACTTGAATAACAATGATTATCATACATATTTTTTCCCCCTAACTACATAATACAAGAGTCGGCTAACGCTTACCCAAGTTGGAACATCTGCTAGATTGTAATAAGAAAACAACGAGTAGTGAATAACTCTCCTGTCTTCCTTCTTAAATAAGATTTTTGTATAAGCCGCAATCTTGTAGTCAATTATATACTTCAAAGATGATAAATAATAAGCATTATTTGATCAAAATATGATGTTTTTATATTCTGTTATAAATTTACCGTCAAATTACTTATTATACCTGCTAAGTTTCATTAGGTTATTGCCATAAGTTTAATATTGATTTAATCGTGTATAAATGTGCTACTCCAGTAATTTTAAATATCTTGAATATATTTATTTTCGGTAGTCCAGATTTTTCTGGAGAGTGATAAATTAAATTTTTTTTCTTCAGTCTAATCGAAATTTTGAAAATCAAAGGCATTTTTTTGGAGATCCATATTCAGACCACTCTATCGTTTCTTTCTAGCTAAACAACGATTGTTACTCTTTCATTTTGTCTTTAACATTCGTCAATATATATTTATCTGGATTATCATTTTTTCTTTTTATTTTATTTAACGTCGCTCTTTCTTTTTTGCTCTCACATTCTGGCGTCATTCAGCGAAGGACATTTACCACGTGTTCATAAACCAAGCGTTTATCAACAAATTGAGAAAGTTTTTTTTTGCAGTAGTCCTCCTGGACCAATTACGAGTTCATCGCCGTAACCATCGTGTAATATCAAAGAATATTGATATACTTGCCAAATATTGTCGGTAATTACAAAGCTCTGTTGTTATTTATTAATAATTTTTTCTTAATAAAAGCTTTCCAAACAATTATTACGTAAAAGATAAGTTAACTCTTGCCGACTGTCTCCTCGGCGACCTCATACAGAAGTATATTTCATAACCGATGTCACACCATAAGTCGTACCGATTGCTCATCCAAATAGTACCTTTATCATAGACTTGATTGCCGCGCTAATTACGTCTATCGGATTTTCTGGGAGGATTGCAAAATACCGAAGTTCTTGATACAATCGTGAAGAACAAGTTTTTTGCTTCAGTGTGCATCACGTAATGATTTTTCGTCGGCGGACAAAAGCTTTTCAACTGCATAAAATTCCAAAATTTCAATACCAGACTCATCCCTCAATCGATCGATACCAAACCTGCCTCAAAGGAGAAACTCCATTTTTCAATCTTTTAATACATTCGCGTCTTGGCTTACGCATCTTCCCGCGCGCGTTGTCGCGCGCCTGCATATATTGGCGAGGTATATTTACACACACGCACGCACAAGCAAACAATACATAAATACACATCCATGAAGAGAGGTATCTAGTAAGGCGATTCTGCGCAACCGCACTGGATGCCAAATGGCTCTTGGCAGCGAGAACGGCCCAGCGTGAAATGCCAAAAAATCGCTCTAGCATCCCTCCCCCCCCCTCACCAATCCCCCTTCAATCTTCCGTCCGACAATTGCTCGGTGCGCGAATCGCTCTGTCGTCGATCGGTGGATCCCACCCCCCCTCCCGTAACGATCCCCGCCGCATCTTTTCTTCCCGTCCAAGGGAAAAACGTATGTAGATGGTTAAGGGGAAAGCTGGATGTATCGCGGGTGTTATTCGCGGCGTATACGAAGGATTTCCCGTCGATTGGTAATTGCTCTCTTGGGGGGGGGGGATTCTTATGGCTCCTGGCGTGCGTGAAAGGGATGGGGGGGGGCAGGGAGAAGGGGAGGGCGAGACGATATTAAAAATTGTCGAAACAAGTTCGTCCTTTTGTCGTTAGATATTGAAGCGGCTCGTCAATGAGGAAGAAGATGGCTTATCGCGAATACTTTCGATGCTTTGCATTATCCAGGCTGTGCATGATCAACATCGCGTGAAGACCTGGTTTTACCAACGACATAAATAAATATTTTCTTTAGCTCGAGTTTCAGTATGAATAAGCATGTAATACTATAAGTTATTCACATATAGTATATAAATGGTATAGCACTTTCTTTTTTTCCCCACTATTCGCAATATCGCCTTTCTTGTCTCTTCATGCGCGCGCATATATACATATATATATATATATATATATATATATATATATATATATATATGTATAATCCATGGCATCAAAACTAAATAATCACGTTTACACGGGGATAAATCTTATTTTATTTCGCGTAGAAATTTTCCTCCGTGCCCGTATGATAATTTATCATCCGGTTCGACAAATTCGAGCCCCCTCCGACCGCGCCGGGCGTACGAAGAGAGAAAAATCGGATTGGCAAGCTCACAAAATTCCCGCCTGTCCTATATATATATACATATATACTTGTTAGAAGAATTTCATACGTATAGATCTCTGATCGGAAGGGGCGTTAATTTGGGTACAGTATTATATATATATATATATATATATATATATATATATATATATACCATAAAAACGTAGCTATATGTAGAGGCAGTGACAATCGAGTGGGCGATTGTCTTCGCTGAGGTGGGGGTGGGGGTGAAGGAGCACTTCGGACGTGCTAAAACCTTCTCAAGGATCGTAAAGTATTTTTTTTTCTTTTCTTCTTCTTTTTCTTTCTTAACAGCCGCGTAGGGCCATTCCAAAGACAGTCGGTGGAGAGAGAGAGAGAGAGAGAGAGAGAGAGAGAGAGAGAGAGATAGAGAGGAAAACGATCGTGGGAGATTTCACATTACATTGCCGCCAACGCCCACTTTCAGCGACGTTTTTCTTGAATTCAGCGGATATAATACACACACACACACACACACACACACACACACACACACACACACACACACACACACACACACACACACACACACACACACACACACACGCACGCACGCACGCACCCTCACACATCATATCATATCGAGAGAACGGCTTTAATATTATGTATAATAATGTGGAGGGAGTCGGACCACTGGCGCACATTGCCGGATTTACGAGCGGTTGTAGTGCGCCCGAATCGGCGCGGCAATAAGGAAATAATTTCTATCTGTTGTATATGGGCTCGCCTCGATGGGACTCAATCCTCGTTGGGCAGCGAAAGGCTCGCGCGCGGAGTCCTTCGGTTTTATTCGTCTCCCGTAACAATTTGGCAAACAGGATATGCGTCGTCCCTGGTACGCGACGTTCCTAAGAACGCATAAATTCTGAAAAATCTTTGAAATGGCTACGTCTGTGTCTGCAATTAGCGTTTTTTTTTCCATCGGTACCCTATTTAATGTATTGCAAATGTGACATTTTGTAATAGACGATATATTGCATTTTTTTTTTTTTTTCATAATCAATTGAGTCTCCAACGTTATAGGTAAAAGCCCCGTGTAAGTTGCAAGTTTTATTTACGCATTGATTAATGAGACAGACTGAAGGTATAAAATATTTGAAAATTGGCTATCCATCAAACGATGACGGCAACATGCTGTATCGATGCTTTGCGAGTATGCGCTAATAACAAGACAAGACAGGATAAATAATTAATTATGTTGAGATCATTGTTGAAAATTCATGGACCGCACTGGCAGTAAAATCAATCATATCTATCGTTTAGCTCGTATTAGATTTAAATCAATCATGTTTCCGTCTGTGGGTCAAACTCATTTTAATCGCACCTAACCCCCAATATGAGAATTTTGGGATGTTCGATTGCTGAAGACAATAATAACGATGTTCGTCAAATGCATTAAAAGCCACATTCATAATTTTAACAATAATTCAAATTATATCTGTTGGAGTTTGGAATTTTTAAAAGCATAATTTTTAAACTAATTGATCGATTAACATAAAAAAAATTTTTTTTGCTCCCTTGAACCGTATTATGTACCACGAAAACGACAAATTTATGTACAATACCTGTTTCAATACTATTTTCCACATCACTCTTTACGGCGAATTTTTTTAAATCGATGTAAACTTTCATTATTTATTATATTTATCTGAATTAATATTAAAAAAAAAAACATTCAATTCTTAGGTTTCTTCATTATTATTCTACATGTCCAATATCTCAGTCAACTTCCTCGTTTCCCATTTTGAGACATAGTATATCGAGTCCCTCGATAGTTTTACTGTCACAATATCTTCTTGGCTTTTCTTTTCATAATTAAGATAATAATTTATTGACGAATGATATCAAATTTTAAAATATTCGTACATGTGCTACTTTGTATCTAAACTGAAAGATATATATGATTTTCTTAGTTGCTTATCATCAGTCAGTGATGCTCCATCTTCAAAATCTAAAAATAAACTGAAAATATATACCGACCATGTTTCAATCTTACGACGGCATTATTGTACTGTCATCGGTGCTTGCAAGCTCTGGATAAAATTCCAGTTCTATATTAAGACTTTAAGATGTGGAATAAATTAATATCCATCTTTTTTCTTTTTTCTTTTTTCTTGTTTTCTTTAAGCGGTGCGCTGGCTTCCTGATCTTTTCAAGATCAATTACTTTTCTATATTAAGGGAATGGGAAGTTTTACCGTTATAGCGACTTATTGGTATTCAAGCAGCGCACGAACCAACTTAAAGATAACGAATAAACGCAGTACACTCTTAAGGCTTTCTTTACATTTATTATTCATAACGTTGTTTTCAGCTTAAGGAAAATCTTCCGTCGTATTTCTGAATGCGAAGGAGTACGCCTCAAAAGTATTAACAATCAACGTACTATAGAAATGAAAGAATACAAGCGATATATATATATATATATATTTGACTTTTTTAAATTACTCCTTCGTCGCAGAAGACTCTCTCTCTCGCTCTCTTTCTCTCTATATAGGCATAGAAATCGCGAAAGCACTTTTTACGATCATTGGATTTAATTGCTGGCACGGCGCTAAAAGGAGAGGGGGGAGGGCAATTACCGCCAAAATATTAGTAAGCATAAAACGGCGCCACTCCCTTTTTTTCCCCTTCTCCTTCTTTCTTTCACGATGCTTCGCGCGCGCAATACCGACAATTAAAAAAAGGCCCGGCGAAGGGGGTGTGGGGAGATTGAGGGGGGAGGGCGCAGTTTTTCACATCAGTCAAAAAATGTGGGTCATAGGTGCCGATATTTTTGCCCCGTCGCGCGATAATTAAATAGCCCGTGAGCGAATTGACGTCGCTTTCGGCGGTGGACGAGAGGGGGGCGGTGGAGTGTGAAGGGAGGGGGGGCGGAGAAATAATGGAACCGGGCGATATATTGATTCGCGCGGATGCGGGACGGGGGAGGGAGGGAGAAAATATGCAGCTCGCCTTCCCTCCCTCCCTCCACTTCGCCCCATTGACGATCGGCAGCGTAGCTTCGGAAATAATAGCGGGACGTAAAATCATTATGGGCCGACGACGCGGGTCTATGTATATATATATATATATATATATATATATATATATATATATATATATATATATATAATATATATATGTGCTTTTATGAAGAGATTTTTAAATTTCATTGGAAGGCGCCCTTTTGTGTGTGTGTGTGTGTGTGTGTGCGCGCGTGTGTTTTGTTTTGGCAACGAGAGCTTTTAATCAAGTTCCCGGTTAAAGGAGCCAGGGGAGGTCTCCGGAGAAAGAGGAGGGGGCGCAAAATGACCATTATTGGCAGCGAGCGTTATCGAGTGGATTTATCGAGTGCCGTTTCGACAATTATACGGCCGGGCGGCCCATAATGGGCCGGATATCGTTGCACCCGGGAATAATGAGCCAGCCGCGAGCCAATTAGCGGGCTCGGAATTATTCGCCCGCCAAGGAGGCGCGTCCCCCGGGTGGGGGGGGGGGATGGACTTACGGGGCTAATTCGAAAGATCTTTAGAACCGCAATAATGATCGACGTTGACAATAGCCAATTGGGGGAGGGGGCGGGGCGGGTGCCATTCTTAATTTTTGTCCCGCGGAGAGCGCGAGCTCGGCGATGGTTGGAATATTTTTTCGCAGACGTGCCGGGGCTACGAAAGTTCCGGGCACTACCGAACGCCTCCACTGTGTAAGATGTTAAGGCCACTGGAAAAGTAATTTTTAACGATGTATTTAACGACGACACTGGCTTGGATTGGCTGGTTAATTCTCTGTTACGCGTAACTGTTATTTTTTAATACTGCACGGCGAGTGAATCAATGCTCAAGTAAAATAGTTCACGATTTTGCTATTTGGCTGTGCTCGCATTATACGTACATATATCATACAGCATGTATAGCGACGCGATTGTATCGGCCTCGTGCTGGCAAGGAAATTAAAAAATGATAATAAAGACGTTAGTTGAGATAAGTTCAACATTGATTATTGTACGCGTGACGTTTCGACGACTGGCGCGCACGGTTTATTGTCAAGCATAAGTTCGTATATAGTAATAATGGCTGATTAAGAACATCTGAAAATGATAATGTTCGTAATTTACACGAGCTTTGAGAACACGGCGTGGGCTTATCATCGAAATTTCTCATTCACGAATTTTAGTTTTGTGGAAAAATTCAAAAAGTCCTGGCTTTTGTGACGTGCTCCGTATATTTATAAAACAATAGATGGAATAATTTAAAATTCTATAGTTCTAATTTAATAATTCTTATTGAACATGAAATTAATATTAAATTAAATTAATAAAAAATTAATGCTATGAATGGATGGGCTTAATTATTAAATTCTATTATATTGTATTCAAAATTATAAAAGATCAATACTGGTCACGGTTATTTTAATGAATAATAAATTTAGAGCATATATATATATATATATATATATATATATATGTATATATATATGGTTTAGCAATAAATATTTAACGAACAAAAAAAATTTACTATTCAGAAGGTAGAAATAAACGAAATAACTGAAAAGGAAAATCTCTCGTTTATAAACACAGAAAATATAGAAATCGTAATTAATATATTTTTTTTTATTGAAACAAAAAATAAATCGAATCACGTTAGCGGCCACGAAGATAGAGTGCGGATCTTTTTGTAGATAGCAAAAAAAAAGGTATAAGTTTATCCGCTAGGTACGTATAGAAAAAGCGAGCCGACTCTTGTAATAAAATAAAGATGGGAGGATTATACAAAAATATTGGAAAAAAGATAATAATTTGAAAGCGAATCCAAAGTTGTAGAATATGCTTTGTAAATATTCTGGAGTTCTAGTTTCAATATATATATATAGGTGCGCGCGCGCGCGCGTGTGTGTGTGTATCCATGGTAGCACTGTTTTGCAGCTATTGCGAGTCCGATTTTAACTTTGAAAAACAGTTTTACTTCTTAATAAGCCGCGCCAGTCGAGTATTGTATTTTGTATGCATAGCTTAAATCCCGAATAATCTTCTCGGGCAACTTCCGAACGTCGAAAATTTCAAACATTGCATCGAAATAATCAGTATAAAGTTTATCGGTAGAAAGACTATCATTATTATACAATATTAAATTTAAAATTAAAATGCTTATCTAAGATTTGCCACGAGAGCCTATTGTTCGCCATTAATCGGACAACTGACAATCGACTGTCCAGTTGTCCGCTACGAGGCATTTTCCCTCGTAAAATTTACGAGTATCATTAGGCTCCGCCGTGGAAGAAATGCGCTCCAACACGTCCATACCCCCCCCCCCCCACAACCCACCGCTCCCTCGCCGAGTCGAATTTACGAGCGCGTCTCTCATAATTCGAGGCGAGGCGCACTTAGTCCTCGACAATGGGTCCAAAGTTCGATGGCGCGACGGCGCCGGGACGACGGCACTTAGAAGCTCGTAATTCTCAAGATGCGGTCTTCGATTTTTTTTCCCCCTGTTCCTCGGGGAACAACCCGGTGACGGCAACAGGTGAGCGAGGCCATTGTCGTCGATCGCGGAATTATTGTTAGAGCGAGGGAGAGAGGGAGAGAGAGAGAGAGAGAGAGAGAGAGGGAGGCTTATGAGGAATAGATAAAGAAGGTCGTTATCAAGGATGATGCAAAATTTTGAAAGAGTAGTGATTTTCATAGGGCCGTCTGATCAACGAGGTCCTTCATGTTTATGTATCGGAATGAAACTGGCAGATGATGGAAGATTTAAAAGTATGATTATCACGGATTTTCATAGGAACACTTGATCAGCGATGATATTGACGATGATAACTTCATAATTAATCAGAAGAGAATTATTGATTAATTTAGTTAGAAGTGAATGCTTGATTTTCGCGAGTCCTTATTGGTGATATTGTTGGAAATATTTTATCAGTATAGATGTTCACGATGGTAAGCGGAACTTTAATTAGCAGAGGACACAAAATTATAAAGGGTGGTTATGGGAAATTTCCATTGGTATATTGAGTCGATGACGATGATGGTGTTGAAGAAGTGATTGTCTTGACATTTAATTGATGTAAACAGTCGTGAGAATCGATGAGCTACGGTCAATGGACACAAGTGAAGCATGCCAATAATCGATCTAAATAATGAAAAGTAATGACAATACAAGGGGCATTTATTCTGGACTAAATATAATCATGAAAATTGGAAACAGTTATGTAACAATAACGAGAATATCAACGTCGTTCTGTACCTCGTAATTTAATGACTCAATCTGAACACCAATCGAGTGTACCGAAATTTATAAAACACACTTGTTCCAATACAACAGTTGAACCAGTTATACTCAGATTTACGAGTCAATTAATTATTCTGTCATACTGCACACAAATCATACTACTTTTATTCATTTCATCATAGCCGAATAATATCGACCAATGAAATTATCATCTTGGCTCGAGCTGTCTTTAATTTTTTCACTATAGTAATCACTATTTATCTTAAAACATTTCATATTCTAGTGTATTGGTTCGTCCGTAGTGCAAGGGATATGATGCTAAAAGAGAAGTCCAAGGTTGACGGAGGGCTTTGGCTCTCGTTGTTCAAAAAAAAAAAAAAACTTTTAAGCGAGAGGAATGATTCTCAAGTGATGAAATTCTCGACTCTAGCAAACGCAATGTAAACAAGATATACCAAGGTATAACAAGGTATTCGACAAACAACGCGCAGAGTTTGCACAATACGTTACAGGAGCGAAATAATTAGTTCGTAGCCATTCAATTCTTAATAGTGCCTTGTTCTTGACTTGTTTAATTGGCGCAATATGTTCAGTTTTAATTGGTAGTTTTACACTGATTCACTTGTTCAGAAAGTGGGTTAATTTATTCTTTTGCAATATTGGACCTTTATCATCCTCTCTACGGTATTATTATTGCTCCTTTACTAGAAATCCACATACGTTCGGTTTACTTACATACTTTGGATGTTCCGTAAATATTTCAGTGTTTTATTATAACAGTTCTTGATCAATAAATATGAATACAGAAACGATGACTCGCTTCCTTCTGGATCGTCTCGATATTTTTTTTGGAGTTCCAGGCTATGGAAGGCGTAACTTTGGACTATTCATAATGCATTTGTGTTCTTTTAAATCATCCAGATAATAGATTAGATGAAGAGCCCTTTTTATCATAACGTAAATGTGCTTAATTGTATAGTAGAAGCTTTATTTAAAAAAAAAAGATAATTTCACCATATGCAGGCGTTACCACGTATTTCTAGCGACAAATTTCGAATCCAAACTCTCCTTCAAAAGAAATGCCAAGGAATCACTTCCTATATATAACAGCATAGAACCGATGCAGTTTATCCTACTATTTGGCGAGCCTCGCATCGCGTCCCGTCGTCTAGATGGCTGCTCCGGAATTCCCTAAAGTGCAATGCAACTGTCGAGGATCTTGAGTTTTCGCCAGGCATTTGTATATATACATACAATTCGATATTTGAATATGTATAAAAAGGATTTGAAGTTTATTTTTATATCGGGCATTATCATATCATTACCGAATTACCAGACTACTGTAAGTATCGATTCATTCGTTATATTGCAGTAAGTTGCTGCTGTTTCAATTTTGGAAAATAGTCCGCGATATGTAAAATAGATACTTGAAGGAATCCAAGTATTTCTAAGGAATCCGTGGTTCTGTGCAATAATCATGGCACAGAGAAGAGCCTTAGCATTGTCCAATTCTCAAGAAATTTTTGTTTGCGCTAAAAATAGTATTAGTTTCTACCGCGCGGAGGGGAAAATAGACCGAGACCTTATCTCGATGTTTGTTTAATCAAATTTTGGAAAACTTTTCTATTTCCCAATAAAGTGACAATGAAAGCCATATCTATACTCGGACTATAGCTCGCCAATCTTATTATGCATTACATTGCGTATATATACATAAAGAGCCCAGGGAAAACTTTATAAACAATGCTTTTCCACCCAACTTGGTTTGCATTACACATACGCTCCGGAGTAACGCATATATATATATAACGCACGCAAAGGTATATCAGTTATTCTACTTCTGCACTCATATCCACCGCGCCGTCTCTTTTTCGCAGCCAATGTGAAAATTTTATTAGGTATGCGCGTTATAAGCGCCCGCTTTTCCGTCTGTATCTTCGTTGTCGAGGTGCGGCAGGGGTAGGAGGAGACGGAGGAGGAGGAGGAGGAGGAGGAGGAGTAGGAGGGACATCATTGTATACGCCAGGAAATAAGGTCACGCGACCTAACCCCATCAGCTTCGTCTTTTTTCTCGCACCCCTACCCCTCTCCACCCGCCCCTATCCATATGTATATGCGCAGTCGAGCATTGTGCCGTGGATATACAGTTTCTAGTGGCGTCTCTCGTTGCTGCGGAGATATAGCGAGAGAGAGAGAGAGAGAGAGAGAGAGAGAGAGAGAAATATCTCTTCCCCTGGAATATGAAATAAGCCCAGGCGTTGTAATTGCAGGGCGTAATTAAGCTGACAGTCGACGTTGTCGGTGCTCACGGGAGGATGTAAGTGCGCGAGCGCGCGCGTACGCGTGCTTTTCACGGCTTTTGAAATAGCGCGGAAATTTTATGGACAAAAACGCGCTTTAATTATGAAGTCGTCGTCTGGTTCTTGCGCATCATTGGCATAATAAACAAAACTACGCTGCCGTGAATTGTTTTTTCCGATAATGCTACAAATTAATACGTAGTTGACAGCTGTTTCATGCCATAGGTTATGCTACATGTCGAGCGTTCCGCGAGTATTGATCCAAGGAGAGAAGTGACAGAGGAGGATGGACGGTGTATAAGGGAGAAGGAGATGGGGATGTATCTGTTGAATACATTCGTTTTTAATTGGACGCATCGCAGCCTTCATGACATTTGGTATAAATTTGTTTGGATTAAAATCAAGTAATAATAAGACGATTCCAAAAATTATAACAAAATTATCGTTTCAATGATAAGAAATAAAATATCTTTAGAAAGGCTCATCGTTAGAACGACATGTAATCCCCTCCTAAGACGGAAAAAGATATAAAGAAAATTCAACTTTACGTATAATTTGATAAGATCCAGTCAGCTGGTTCGTGGATAATTAATACTTAAAATGTCTCGTAACGTACGTATTAGTAAATCTCGGTCCACATAAAAAGCTTCGAAGCACCGAATCTGATAGTTTGAAAATGATAAAAACCAGTGTACTAAATTTTAATATGTAACTCTACAGGCACCTATCGTGATATTTCTGGAAACGTCACATTATGTTTTTTATTCTGCGATCTTGCGACCACGACTTTTACTAAGTTTGCATACGAATAAAAAAGAATTAAGCCTTCCGATTAATTGAGGCTAAAAGTATAGTGGACGTGTACGTTACTCGTGACTCCCATGAACAAAAGATATCACGTGCCACTGCCTACATATACTTTACATTACTCGTTGCTTTCCGCCTGTTATTGCGCGCCATCTATACATCCCCGTCCAAGCCTAAACAATCCCCAAACGTCCTATTTGCGGCTGTTTTTCACAATTACCCAACGTGTATATACTGTCAAGTCGTTATAATATGCATCGGTTTCCATTAAGTCGCGTCCCACGGCAGTGCTTTAGCGATCTAATCCCTCGAGCCGAGGGGCACGAAAATATTTAGGGACCACCTCTCGGCGTGCATCATCGATAGTAGCTATATATTTATAATACGTAAGTGTTATTCCATCGATCTCTGCGCCTAGCTTTTAGAGAGATCTGTGATTGTTTTCTTTTCATATTCGTCTGTTTTGTGTGCAGGAGGTAGACTACCTGCCCCCCCCCCCTATCGACGGATTAAATTATCCTGGGAGGGCAATAATTTGAAAAAATAACTACTCCAGCGTCCGAGTTCTATCGGCGGATTCTGTTTTTTCAGCTCACTTGGCTTGGGAGTAATTTATTTGACGAGATAAAAAATCAATTGTCGCTTGTTGGCGGAAATGAACTAATTTATTACGAATGCAATTTCAATAGTTCCAAGTAGTATTCATATTATATTCTACATAATGTAAAATATTTCAAAAATATATCTTGAAAATTAATGTTATATTACAAAGCTTTGCCAAAAAATTATGAGAAATTCTTTCACAACTCAGAGTTGCCAGATGGAAAAGAACGCGATTAAAAAAGTCGAAGATTTTACCTCTGGAGTTCTGCATGTATATTGGGGGTCATTTCAAACTTGCCACATTAGATGTTCCACAGCCTCAACAAATGGGTCCCATTAATACTCTACCCATTAACCACTCCAACATAATAGTATCTTCTTTTCTTGAAACCTAAATTTTACATTTCCTAATATTTGTACACTTCATAATATTTAAAAATACCTGAAAACAGTAGATTTGAGCCATTCATACTTTTTGAGCCTTCAGAACCCCAGAATTGACTCAAGCTTTCATGAGCAGAAATCTTGTTTCAAAGTATGTGAAGATGCATTTCACACTATGGGTAATTCAGCAATTAAGTCAGTAGAGATTTGACTCAAGAGATCTTGTGCATAAGAATTTTTTTATTATCTTACAAGGTTAAAAGATTACAAATTTTTTATAGGTTATTACAAAAAGTAATTTAGGATTGATTAATACATGTTGCAATTAATTAAGTCTTTAAAAGATCACGGGACTGTTAGGATTGCGAAATTCTTGGCTTGTTGAGCTTATTTGGGAGGTTATAGAAGATCCACATATAATAGACTTAAAAAGTCTTCAAATTTGGATTTAATGACCCTGAAGACCCCTAAAAATATAGAATAGATATAGCCCGACGTAAAACAGAACATGTTGCCAAGCAAAAATACTTTCTTCTACTCAAATTCTTTAATACTTTTGGTACTCTATTAGTTAGACATCATTATCCACAGGTGTCTACTAAATTTCTTAAGCTTTACATCGCGTAATCCAAACTTTCCAAACCGGAGCAACAGCAAAACTGATCCAGATATCTCGGAAAGTAAGTTGGTTTTCTCGCGCTGAAATGAAATTTTATTTCATAACCGCGTATCGATCTCGAGGAGATCCGACATCGCGGCCAATCAAAAAGCTCCCCCTGCACAGAGGCGCCCGCTCCGCATATACATATCGCGCACGATAAACCGACCCAGCAGTCGGAGGCGCCGGGGCTCGAGCTTCAACACACGACCGGGATAATGCGTAATCGCAGTAGGAACTTCAGACAGGATAGTCTCGGTGCATTGTGGGCTCCTCGAAAGGATGCGCGCGCGCGCGCGCGAGCTCGTATCGACCGGCATTGCTAGAAGGGATGCGAACAAACCCGGGCCATTGTCGATTGTGATGCGCTCGATTCGAGTTTTGTCTCGATACTAGTGTGCCTTAAGACCTCTGTCTTCGAAATTAATTTTTTAAGGATTCACTTATCTGATTAGCATATTTTAAACATCAACTCGTGCTTTATTAATCATCTTATGAAATGTTTATGCTTCTTTTAAAATTGAAAATTATACGTACTTCTACGGCTTTATCAGAATTTAATTTCCATGATATGATATAGAATTAATAGTCATTGCCTAGTTATTATTAAAATAAATCAACAAATTATCTATTCCACGTCTTTATCTAGGCGAAGTGCAATGTGATGAACAAAGAAATACCATCAAGCCAATTATTGTAGAATTATCATCTAAGGTGCCCTTTTTGTTATTTTTTTATAATGTCAAATGGGAGAAGCTGCGAATGTTTATTTGTCTTTTCAGAAGCTATATTTTATGTTATTCAAATACTTTACTTCATGTGGTATATTAAATTTTACGCATTAATCTTTCAAACAGGGTATTTTGAAGTTTGTCACAAAATCATTTTCCTAGTATGTGATACTCTCCTTTCTAATTCATCTCATTCACTTAGCTCGCAATTATTGATTGTACAATTAGGGGTGAAGAGGCCATTAATTTTAGCATCCATTTGTATACAATGACTGTGAAATATATAATTGAAAGAAACTATATTCTGCAATTTCTTGAAATACTGAAATCCACAAAGATTATGTAAATTAAATACTTTTCATTTAAGAACCTCCACAGTGCCAAATTGCTATTAAGGGCTAAAAGCAGTTAACGAATAATTTATAGATGTTCATTAAAAAGACTTATAGCGATTCTGCATTCGGAGGTTGGAGAGTTGCCTTTAATTTGGCAAGGTATATTGTTTTTGCAAGACTATTGTTTTTATATCAACTTTGAAAAGACCTTTTTTTTCTTAGAAAACTAGATGAAATATCGATGATACTCTGAATAAATATGAGAATATATTCATTGACTGTCTCCAGAATAAATAGACTGTAATAACCATTGTCGTCGCTCTCATTAGTTTTCATCCAAAGTCAATAAAGATGCCAAGTTATTCCATTAGCGATGAAGACACAAGAAGTAATGGCAAAAAGTGCTGCCTGCAGAATTTTGCCCACCCTATACATCTGTCATATACATAGAGCACGTACATGGGTCCACAACTTCAAGGCATAAATTCTTAAGACCATCGTAGAAAATTTATCTCGCTGCGCCGGCTCCGTTTGAATCTCTCGTTAAGAGCGCCGCGCTGCAATTCCAGGCCGGGATTTAATTACGTCGAAAGCGAGCGGCCCACCGCACAGCCAAGTCGAGAACTAAACACTTCTCCGGCTATATATACAAAACAGCAGTTTTCAACGCTGGCTAAAAGAAAAAAAAAATGAAAAAAAAAAAAAAAATTCATCTCTTTTCTCCAGCCTATTAAACCGGGGCGCGCTCTCGGAAATTCAGCGGGACCATAAAAGGCTTTTTTTATACGAGAACTTAAAAAAAAAAAAAAAAAAAGAAAAAAAATTCTCTCTCGCCTTCGCGCCCAATTCCACTTCGTGCGTCGTTCGTGCAGCCCTTTGTATACGTATTCGCGAGGCAAGACTTGTCACACCTGTCGCGATGAATATTCACTCCCCCCTCCCCCATCAAGTCTCCGCCAACTTATGAACATACGCGCGTGTCGTATACATTTTCGCGTGCGGATGCGAAATGAATGAAATCCATTCGTAGCAAATGTCTTATTTCATTCGCTCTCTATCTCTCTCTCTCTCTCTCTCTCTCTCTCTTTCTTCCATTCCCTCTTCCTCACAAATACACAGCGATCCTTGCACCTAGAGCTGATGGCCTTTTCTAATGTCGCTATGCATTCATGGATAGCTAAGTAAACGCGCATGTATATATGTATTGCATGCGTCTGGTGCTATATACTATGAGGTAACAACTCTAGCACTCGCATACAAAATAATTCTGGCTAGAGAGCTCTAGCCCAAAAGGCGGATCTGGCATCGTGGAATGTGGAGTCGAATACCATTGTTACATCGTGTATGCAGGTAGGGAGCTCCAAGAGTTAGAAAGAGAGACGGAGATGTGCTATATTCTTGTGGATACGGAGAGACAGTGATTTATATGATATCAATGATAAATTTCTACATTAGAAGTAACATTAACATATAAAATATTAATAATGTATTTATAAGGAACATTAAGGGAAATCTATATAGTGACACAATCAATCAGTGTTATCAATATCACAAATAGTAATGCAGTTAGCAAATTAACAAAGATTAATCCATGAATCAGTCAAAATGTAAATATATAGCTTAATATTATACGAATATAATAAAGCTGTTTCACACAATTATCAGTGAAATAGATAGAAGAAAATAAATTTGTACACATATCAATCTATTGCCTCAAACCATATATACCATTAATACACGGTCACGTGAAGCTTAATATTCAGTGTATAAGGCACGATACATGATTAGTAAACATATATTATAATACACGTTAGTCATGTTTTAAGGAGGTGCCATCTCATTGATAAATAAAATATACCGAGTGATGACAGATTATTTACGAATCTATACTTGAAGATGAATTGAGAAGTACGTATTCTGAACTTGGAAGAAAGTGCCTACCCTATTCGTTTGCATATTGCGAATTACGAGTTCTCTATCGAACACTGGCCTAAAAAGGACGTTCAGAAGTATATTTGGAAAATAGGTACTTTAAATAATTTTAAGTGATTTCATAAAACGTAATGGGCATAAGAAAAGCCTTCGAGAGTGTATTAGCAGCCAGTCACGGTACGTCTAAGGCTCTTCATATAATGCACATAGAAATTCTGGAAAATATGCTGCCCGTTCCTGATTTCAAATGAGACATCAATCGTTACGTTTGAGCGGCAGTGCAGATGTGAAAACAGTAATGTCTTGGCGAGACTCCTTCGCAAAACTTCAATGGCGTAGCTTCTAAAGAATCCTAGGATATAAAGCACATTGTTCAACTTTCTCGTTATTTCTTCTACGTGACGCTTTCGACCGAGATTAATAGCAAGTTAAGTATCTTTTTTAATCTTCACAGTAATTCGGAGTGACGCTAATTCGAATATTATTGCTTTCGTTCTTTGCATGTGAACTTTGAAAGAGGCAAAAGTGTCCCAAGTGGCTACCGCAGATGCAGCTATGCATCCACATCTCATTTCAAACATACATAGAGAACCTTAACATAATGTGTCAGGCAATAGAGAAAATAAGCACAATGTAATATTGGATGATGTCAAATAAATTCACATAACTTAATGCAAAAATTAGATCAGAAGCATTATATTCGAGTTCAAGGAGATATTTTATCATTTTCTTTTTCAAAAAAATCCGCCAAGAGATGGACTGTTTCCAATCTCAACAGAACGAGAATTCCAAAAATACTTATCTTGGACCTGGAACGAACGTATTCCAATTTTCATGCATAGAAAAGGAGGTTCGAGTTCTTTGTCCGCTCTCCTCAAACCATTTCACGATTCATATCTACAAAAGAGCTGCTCTCAATATTCCGGAGTACGCATGCGTATAATATTATATCATAATACTGACTTAAAAGAACGAGTGAGAGGGATACAGAGGTGAGAGAGATGTTCAGTTGAGTCACTTATTTTGGTAGAGAATGCGATTGTTTCTAGTGGTTTCAGAAAAAAGGTACAATATTTACAGATCGATGTAAAGAGAAATCAATAAAAACATGTCGATATTATAGCATAAAACATATATTATAAAATATAATTCTTATTATAATTTAGAATATCAGTCGATATAATATAGATAAAGTTAAGTAGAACCAATATTGAATTAATCGGTTAAATTCACGAATTTAACTTATGCAGACGTACGTGCCTTATGCAACAAATCACGCAACAAATAAAACACGACTTCTCGATCGATCTCTTGTATTCCAAGTAGTATGAGATTCCAAAAATGTTCCTTAATTGTAAAAGAATATTTAGAATATTGAGTACCTGGTCATGGTATGTTAAGATCAAGAGTTAATCCATCGATAGATCTTAAAGTACGACAATGAAACCCATCAACAAGATAAAATGTTTATCTGTTTTTTCAAACATTAACTGAGCAACGAAGATCTAGAAAAGTTCCTCTATTGGTACGTGACATTAAATTATATTGAACACCAACTTTTCCTGCGCTGGCTTCGCTTGAAATCTGAATGAGACCGACTAATTGAAATGTTTCAAAAGTGTGAGTATGGCAGACTAATTGAAACGTTTGAAAATGTTTGAATTATTTGAAGGTAATATTCTTATCTGTACGATCACATAATTATACGATACCGACGCCTTCTTCATGTTTCGAATAACGCAACAATCGTTTCAGTAGTTTTTTAATAAATTAAGTATGGCATAAATTTATGAGGCTGCTAGACGATAACGGTTAGGTGGGAGCTAAAAAATCTTACATGTATAAAACTCTTGTCAGAGTTGAAAAGTACGATCTTACGATTAAATGGAGAAAAAAATTAGCTACAATTGAAATGCAATATTTAATAGTGCTGTTAAAATCATTGTACTTCATAGTATAGTTTAAGGCAAGAAATTACTAAGTAACGTGCGTACTGAATCATAAAGTGATAAAACGGAGAAATATTTAAAGCCTGCGCTAATTCTATTTATGTCTCCGCTGTTTCAAGTAGGAGCTGATAATTAAGATCTCTATTTTTCGTAGACTGATTGGCAATATAAAGATCTACAGAATTGGATCCACAGATTTGAGTAAATCAGCTATTAACGTGCAAGATATTTTGGCGACATTCAATTATCAGTAACTTTAGATACACACGGTTGAATTGCTGTGAAATCCATTTACACCCGACGACGGGATTGTTAGAAAAATCCCCGTGCAGTGGCAAATGACTGTATTCGCGGGCCTTTGAATTCGATTGCTCTCCCCGCTAATGTCTTTGACGCCGTGCGAGGCCGGGACGTTAAATGAGGCGGCCTGTACAGGCCTCCGAACGCATAGGGCGAGAAGGGGGTGTGTGTGCCTACGTGTATATATATATATATATATATATATATATATATATATATATATATAGACGTGCGCCGGGCGACCCTCTCACTGCCTGCCCCCACCTCCCTCGCCATCCGCGGGAGAACCGGGTAAATCGGGGATTACGCGCGGGACGGTGATAACGACGTCCCCCCCCCACCCCATACTCGATACTGGCAAGAGCCTCGGAATTTGCACTTTTCCCGGGGCGATGGCGGGGGAGGGGACGACGGGCTCGAAGATCGAGTCGAATTTGGGGCGGATGTTCTACGGGTGTGACGGCGGTTGGGCGGGGCGGCGGAGGTGGAGACAGTTACGCGAATGTAAATTTTATGGGACAGTTCATTAGAACGATCTCTGCGTGTACAGTAGTTTAGGCAATTCGGGCCGGTATGGATATTTATTCTCCGTTCTCCCGTCCGCGTAAGTGAATGAGATGGATTTTCGAACGGGATTGGGGGGGGGGGAGCGCATCGACACTTTTCTGCGAGCCATGGCTTACGTCGAATTTCGCGAGATCTTTTTCTATCGCGCATTGGCAGGGTCCACTTGTAAGCGAAATCGATGAGAAAGTTAAATTCATCCAATTCATACATATGTGCCCGAATTTATCGCCGATTCCATTGAGCCGTCGGGGAGTGTAAATTAGATTTCTTTTCCAAATAACGGAATCATAATTAATTGCATCAAGAATCATTCTCGCTCGAATTGTACGCGTGTATAGTTCTCGTTATTGTAGGAATTATTAGGATTACTCAAAATTTGAGATTTGGTGTAATGTTAACATCAGAACTCCTTGCTTAACATTGTTTTATCTTGGAATTATCAATGGATACTCTGATTGTCAGATTGATCCTGCAAGCTTTCTACGTTAAACTAAAATACGTAAGCAGAGATCAAATCTGGTCTGTGAAATAAATTAAATCATAAATTGATATTTTAATTAAAAGTATAATAATGATGTTGCCGGCTCTTTCAATTTATCGAAAAAAAATAACAATACGGCTTCTACGCGAGAGCAGCGATGCGCGGTAAAACGTAAACTTTTTCCACCTCTCCGCGAAATATCGTGGGGCATAAAGGGGCAATTGATGGAAACGCATTAGGATGCGATTTTTGCATCTGGTTGGCGTTCGGCCGCGCAGCGCCGCCTACTTCGTTCTTTTCCGTCCTGTTTGCCCTTATTTTATATTTTAACCAGTTCAGGTACTGGAAATAGGCAGCTTTCGTTTATAAATAAAGCAGCCGCGGTGACCCGGATTATCAATAGAGCGAGAGAGAAGGTGCGAGAGAGAGAGAGAGAGAGAGAGAGAGGGGGGGGAGACTCGTTTTTCTCTTTTCCTTTAACCCCTTTGTCCTCCAGCCTCCCGCACCCGTCCATCAAGACTTAAGCGTTGCTCGATCATTCCTCTTTTTTTCTTCCTCTTCCTCTCAGACCAAGTTATGGAATTTTAAATGGCCGGCCGGTACTCCGTCCTTTTCTCTCGCTTCTGTCAATCGGACGTGCTTTTTTCCTTCTACGACTCCCATCCTTCTATTTCTTTTGTTTCCTCATTCCCCGCGTATTACAGTCGGACGAGCGCCCAAGTGTGTGCATTTTTCAGCGAGCTCTGTATTTTTTTTTTTTCCCACCCACCCGGCGTAATCGAGAGCGCCCCTGCATAATGCAGATGCCCGCGACTTTGTTAAAATATCCGTGCGCGCATACGTCATCCGCGCCTCATCTACCGTAGTGCGCGTGTTTCATCGCGTCGTCATTATTATTACTATTATTATGACAGTCGGGCGGCCGGGGTCGAATTTTCCAGATTAAGGACGAGAAAGTCGTTGCGTGAACGCCGGCTCGCGTACGTTTGGCCGCGCGCTATACATAATTTAGGCTCGATCTTATGGCTATTACAGTTTAGCGTGGGATGAAAATGGTCAGCTCGTCGATGCGGAATTCAGAGCGATTTCCCGTTTTATCCTTTCGTACTTTTGTTTATTTGTTTTTTTTTTTTTAGCATAATTTCAAATTATTTAAAGAATTTCGTTGCATGCATACTTAATCGCAACTGGCGCCCGCTGAAAATCTGGTTAAGAAAACGGTATAGCCTTCGGTTCAAGGGTTTCACGTGCGTGTAGGCCGGGAAAAAATCGACATTATTTGGCGAGTCTTTTTTTAAAGCACAGCAGAGATATTCATCTAATAAAAGCAGATTTTCATTAGATATCTTTATTTTTAAGTGGCGTCACGGCTGAAAATGCAGCTTCTGAATTTACGAATCTAGAAGGCAAATGCAATTTTTTTCCCCTCCAAATTACAAGTAAAATCTACTGTTAAAATTTCAGATCAACAGATGGACAGAATTAGATTGAACAAGAGATATTTTGGTAAAAATGCCTTCAAATATTGCAATTGCCTTACAGCTGAGATATATGAAAAATTCTATTGTTTGACATTTTTTTACCATTATTTTATGTTGGTCCAGAACCAGAATAAAGTACACTTTAAAATATTTTAAGTATAAACGAATGATATCTCAACTAGCTTGAACGCGACGCATTTGAGAAGCCTGCATTAAAGTAGCCAGGTAGAAACTGGATTTTTTTTTAGTTAATGATACCGAAGTTTTCTCTTTGAGACTATTTTTACATCCAACACTTTTAGAACCTTCCAAACAATGCACGAGACCATCGTTGAAATTAATTACACCTATCTTTCTCTATCTGTGTCCATAAATTATTTTTAACCCTCAAATATGATAAAACCTCCACTGTCCCGTAGGAGGGCGCCAATTAATAAAAACCAAAATGGCAGTCATTAGTATACACATAATACGGTTTTAAAATTAAGAGAGCTGATATATTCATTAAAAATTATATATTTAAATGATATGCTTAATTTTAGAATCTCATAGCATATTAATAGAAAAGCAAAGCACATCTAATATGACTGTTTGCTTAAAATTTTAATTACACATGTAACAAAAAAAGAAATCAAATAAAAATAATAAATTTGTTTCTCTTAATAATTGTAATAAATGTATTTTATTTAGAATCATAACTATCATTGTATCCGTAAATGGCTGTTTTCTTATTTAATTTTTATTATTTTGGTCCACTCTTCATGATTATTCGCCATTTCAATATCACAAACTAAATTAAATCTTGAAGATTTAGGAGCTTAAGGCTGACAAACACAATGAAAACTCAAATTAGTATTAACACTCTTCTCGCTACTATAACACTTCTTATACTTTAATATTTACTTATTAAATTTCGCCAGTTTTTACGTTTTTTTGGTTAACTAATTTTCAAAGAAATTTTACTAATGTGGGCATTACTATTATTTGTTAGCGCTGCTCACCGCCGTTGGATAGCGCGTATTATATTTCAATTGTCGATACGCCAGGGGCATATTATTGATCGATCGTACCGAGTCCATCGAGCCTTGTTACTGATAAAGCGGGCATTTTGCCCCGACCAAGGTAGTCCCGTCGGAGAAGATAAACCCATTTAGTAAGGAAATGAACAATCCACGTAAATAACCTCATTTCTTTGTAAAACATTCTTTCACTCCATATTCTCGACAGTTGAAATCGCCTTTTAATTAAGTTCGAATAAAAATCCATTTTTCTCCCATTCTTGAGTATTGCAACCCTTTACCAGAAAAAAAAAAACAGAAATCTGGTAAAACGCATACGACGACTGAAAATTATTTTAATACCGCGGACCAGGCCACTTCGTCAATAATTAAACACAATATAATTATCGCGAGTTTGTTCGCCGAGATTCCGTAATGCCGGGAAATGAGTGGCGCGGCGACTCCGAGAACTTGGGCACTCTGAATTCTCGGTCCAGAAATGGAGATTCAGGAGGTGAAAAGGCGCGGCGGAAATGCGTTTCAATTAATGAGACGTTGTGCTACGTGTCGGTGTGTGTTCTTTTTAATGCACACATATTATGAGTATATATATATATATATATATATATATATATATATATATATATATATATATATAATGTACGTATGTATCCACGCGGGTATTCGCCTACTTTGGGGTTCCTCTCGGTGGGCGCGTATACGTAAAAAGCTGTGTACACATTAAGTCACGTTAGTGCACGTGTATAACTTATATTAATTAAACAAAAAAACTCGAATAATGATACTCTCTGCTTCTCGCGCGTGCGCTTTATACCATGATTTTCGTTTGATTATTTGATAATACAGCGGGAGATAAACAACAAAAAAAAGGAAATTATTTCCCATCTTCGTTGGAAGGACAGTGTTCTCAATTAAATTGTATGAAAAGATCCGACTTTACTAGAAGCAACAGTTTGTTAAATAATAATTTTTACTAGTTTGTTAAATAATAATCATTACTTTCTTGCAAAATCATTTATTAGTTCTGATACGTATCAGATTAAAAATAAACTATTACAGCGATGTTTACGCTGGACTAAAAAGTCCTTTAGAATTGTTTACAAAGTATTGCAAAACAAAAAGAAAAAAAAAATTTCATGAATTATTTAAGAGGAAAAAGAGAGCAGAAACTAACTTTTAATCTTACTTGAAAGTTTGAAAAGCTCCTTGTAGCGAGCCCCGCAAAGTATGAAAAACAACGAATTTTGTCATATAAGATATTATGTAATTCCTGTTTAAAAGTTAAGCACTTATTCAAATATTAATAGTTTTTATGAGTTTATTGAAATTTATTTTACAGTTAAGTATTATGGGTTTTCCGTAAATTTAATATAAGTATAAGGAAGAAATTTGACGTTAACATTATCGGGAATTCAAAAGGGAAGATTTTTTTTTTCCCTCAACTTTTCCAATCATTTGATGGACACTTTAATTACCCGGACTTCTCAGACATTCTAACCTTTCTCTCGATCTGCTTCCAATCGTTATTATCTTATCATATGTACATAATCCACGATAATCCATGTTATTTCCATTAATAATGTTTTTTTTTTGCATTTCCAAGCTAAAAGACGATAATCAAGCGTCGGAATGCGAATTAATGCCGCGCGAGATAAAAAGAGGGGGGTGGGGGATATTAAATCTAGTGTCGGAAGAGCGAGTGGGAGAGAGGAGAGAGAATTAATAGGAAGTATCAGCGGAAAGGCATTATATATATATAGCGGCAGGAAACGGGGTTGCAAAGGACAGGCGAAATCCCTTTCCGTGCCTGAAACTGAATGGTATATATAAGACGCCCGCCGGTTTAGTTAAGACGGAATGGCCGCGAGGAAGTTGGATGGAAAGTTTGTATATAGTGTGGCACTTTGGACTGTTATTATTGCTGCTCTTGTATATATATATAGTCATTATCTCTAATAAAAGCAGCTTATTATATATTTCGAGACTTTTCGCACGCTCTACTTTTCCGTCGTTACTATATTAGAATAAGTGTAATACTTTGGAGTTAAATTCAATGGTTCTTATATGCGAGTATCCGGATCTAGGGAGCGGTGTTGCGTTCGAACTTGCACAAACTGGGAATATCTCGAAAATTTAAGCTCGAATTAAAGGGGAAGCTCGCGAGGCCGATATTTTGGAGGGGCAAAAAGCCCTACTCTAATAAATGGCCCACGTTTTCGTCCAAATTCCTGGGAAGGAATTATGGAAACGGCAGCACTGCGTACTTTCGAGAGGGGTGAAAATTACTTTTAAGAGCAATGTACGTTTAATGCATTAAAGTGAATATCGCGGATAGTTATTGATACCAATTATCCCGATTTCTTGTTTCATTTTTTTTGGCTTCTATTGTCAGATAGTTACTTACAGTTGATTTCCAAATTCATCGTCAGTTTACAGAGAGTGAGGTGTGTTAAATGGTTTCCTGTGAAAACAACAAAAAAACCAGAATTGGGCAATTTGCCATATAGCCTCTGTTATTTTCAGAAAGTACATTAATTTTAATCGAAATTAAAAAAAAAAAACCAGAGTTCGGACAGAAAATACCATGTCGGTATACAGCAATAACATACTTCTTCCTGTGATATCGTTGAATCAACTATAAAAAAAGTCGAACGTTAAAATATATATATATATATATATATATATATATATATACACAACATCGGCATTTTCCTCAATTACTAAAAAGTCGTTTGGCAATCGGGCGTCTTCGATAATCACGTTAATGATCACGGGCGAGTCGAGCATTAAACGTTAATGGTTACAGCTTATAACGGGGACAGTGCCGGGCTGTAAATCATGGTTTAGCCTGGCCTCGGAAGCGTCTAATCGCCCGACGGCTGTACCGATTAATACCATAATTGAATTGAATTGCATCGATTTTCTGGATTTTCGATGATTCTTCTTCATCTGCTTCTTCTTCATCTTCATGTTTTTCAGGTTGCCAGTTCGAACCGAGGACGTTGAATAACGAACAGAAAAAAAGTTCACATCGCGAATCGAACGGCTTGCAGCTCATTGAAAATTCCCCCGAGATGAATTAATATCCGTACTTCGAGCCGAGACGTGCCCTCGGCAGCGTTACACGCGTTCTGCCGACTTAAAAAGTCAAGGCTTCAAAGCCCCTCTTACCCTCGATCCTCCCGACCGTCGCTTACGATTTAATCAGGCGGCCGTTTCTTCTCTTTGATTTGTTTATCCCCCCGAGCTCTTTACGACTGTACTCTGGACTAGCTTCAGACCCCCCCACCCACCCCCACCTCCCTCCGCCCCTCATTTTCTTAAGACACTTTACGAGCGCACGCCCGACGTCCTTCTCTCTGCCGGAGGTAAGAGGAGGCCTCCTCGGTGCCGGGCGATTTAATTATATCGCGGTAAATATTTGAATCGAGGATCGCGGGAAATCGTCCGAGTTACGCTGTTTGCTTTAAATTTAGCCTCGGGCTTCTTCGGATTTATTTTCCTTCCGTTTTCATCTTCCACGGACTTCCCGATTTTCACCGCGGTAAACAGGAGAGATCGGTATCGCGTGGCGATTCGGACGCGGCGAGCCGAATAATTGCGACGATCGATGCCGATGTAAATTCGTTCCTGAGTCCGGGACGAGGAGAACGAATTACAGTTAGGCGGAGGCTCGCGCCGTGAATTTTCCTGGAGATATTCCATAATCCTCGGTCGCTCGGTTCGACGCCGAATCTCTGAATATCATCGTAGCCCGCGTAATGCGCGCAAAAAGTCGAGCGGGAAATAATGAAAAATGGGCCCCCCCCCTCGAGCCTCGGATATTTCGCGAGGCGCTTGCGAAAAGCCGAGCTTGCACGGCAGTCGAGGTGCCGGGGCCTCGGCTGGATGTTCGAGTCGTCGAAAGCCTCGCTTCCCCGACGACGCGGACGTAAACTTGCGTAAATAAGCGATAAATCCGGGGGAGGTGGCGAGAGAGAGGGAGAGAGAGAGAACCTTTTCAATTTCGCCCCGATGTCTCTCCCTCTCTCTCTTTCTCTCTCTCGTTCGCCATTCGTCTCTCTGTTTTACTCCGGAGATGGAGTAGAGACGAAGTGGACTCGTGCGATGCTGAGAGCGTGACTATTTCTATGACACAGCCGACAGCAAAGGTCAATCACCAATGGTCCGAGAAGTAAGGCTAAAAGTGTATTTATTGCGTCGCGCGATTTTCAGCCAGTGTCGAAGTTTGCGTTTGCACTTTTGTTTAATCTAACGCGATTTATTGACTCGCGTTTGAGTTATTTAGTTATATGACTAAATGCGTTACGATCCCAGTTTGACAGCTTATTTGAATTTTTATCCGACGATTTTATTTAAACTTTTTCATATGGAAAATCTAAGTAGATAACCTATTGTTATCAGAAAAAAACGAGGAATCTGATCGATAATAAATACCAGATTGCTTTTGAGTGTGAGCTTACGACACACTTGGGCTGTCTTCAACGCTCGTATATGCACAGGTTTGGAAACTGGTACTACAGAGCAGTAGTAACAAATGTGACGTATACATGCAGGCTCGAAAATCGCTATAGAGCACCATATTGACGAATATTGACGATTATATACAAGTTTCAAACGTATGTATTCAGTCGCTTGGTTGGATGGGGGGGGGGGCAGACAAAAAATCGTAGCACCACAAATACCCGTATAGGATGTCGGTATTTGTGGGACACGCTCGTCTCACCCTCCGCTCGTACTATCACTTCCCTATGACATTGTCAATACGGGGAAATTGATACTACATAGTTACGTTCGATTATCCGGGGCGCATTACTATCCTAGACCGTTCAAATATACTTTCCCCCATAAATGATATCCGTGTTTCTACGCTGCCTTCGACCTAGATATATGGGGATAAATCTCTATACGTATTTCCGGACGACAGGAAACTCCTTGGTAAAGATACGTATTAGTTTCTAGATTTGCCATCACGATAGCGCTCCATTCAGGGTGAGCTGATGTTTACAAATCGTCACTCTTCTTTCAGTTTCGCCATTTTTAATATTTGATGGTTTAGGGCGAAACTAAAGTTCATCTTGCTTCTATAAGAAAAAACAAAAAACATGAAAAAATTAATAAATATGACCTCAAAATCACGACTATAACATCATTTTTTGACTTTCCTGATAAAAGATATAGTCTACTACTCCTGCGATTTACCTCTCCCGTTTCTTTCTGGGGTAAACTGTCTACCAATTGGCTTACGGATATATCACAGTTTAACGAAAATGATCCCAGGTCCTTCACGATTTGACATGTTATTAATAAAATGTTAATAAAGATAGTCTATGCTAAAAACTCTATTTTAGAAGTTATAGTCATAGAGGTTTTTATGAGGAACCGACAATTTTGACTATTTTCTCGACTTGCTTTAACATAAAATTAGTAGTCTATTAGATCTAGGCTTTTCTTTGTAGGGCAACAAATAAATGTCTTAGGCATATTGCATATATTTTAATATTGAACGTTCAGCACATATTCTTTAGCATATGAGTGTATAATACATATGGAAACGTAGCATCGACGTACTATACCAATACTTCACATTCGCACAAAGAACAGCCTACGTCGATTCACTCTTGCACGAAAAAAATCTGCTCTGAATAGTTTTGAAACTACTGCCACCACAGTACTGGTATAGTTTTTAGATTTGCAAGAAAAATTAACTGCTGTCACGATCTACTCTTACGTTTTAACGAAGTATTTTATTTTATTAAAAAAAAAAAAAAAATACAGAACTTGGGTAAGTTATATGCATGAAGTTATATGGAATGAATATACACGAAATGAATTCATTTTTTTTAACCCGCCCTTACTTATTCTGAGCAAATATTCCCCACGTCGGTATGCCACGAACTTTCTTTATTAAATTTTTCTATATAAAATTCAGAGAAATTCTGGTAAAATTATGAAAATTTTTTCAACTTAAAGCAAGATTTTAATTGCAGTATATACGCTTGTTCATAAGCAGATATGATATGTCACAGATATAAGAGGAGAAAATATGTTTTTAAGATAGACTAAAGACATAATATGGGCGATTCTACTAGTAGTCAGTATAATATATAATCCAGGGAAAATTTTTTTCATCAAACCGAAAGAAGGTTAGCTATTATTTTTTTTTTGCTTAAATCAAAAGCCCAATTCTATGCCCAACGATAATATTTCGTTCACCGACGAATGAATACAAATCAAACAAGCGCGTTTCCTGCTAATTCCGACTAGGGGAATAACGTCCACGTTACCACGCTAGTCGGAGAAAACTGCTGCTTCGGACAGTTCGTGGTGGCTAAAGTCTAAAGTTAGCATTCATCGCGCTGGCAGAATTCACCTAGTAACAAATGCTGTATTTTTCAATTCTGTTTCATGTACTGACATATAAATATTTCCTAATTTTTTCTAAATTCTTCCAAATCATTGCTGATTTGTTTTTTTTTTTTTTTTTGGAATTTCTACGAAGTACCAGGCAAGAAATTTCGGACGACCCCTGATTATTATCAATCATGAATGATGAATGATGAATTTCATAATATCCGAATACTTCTTCAATGGGCACCCCTTATCCCCGTAAAATTTCATATTTGAATTCCATACGGATATAACGCGACTCTCCCGCATATGGGAGGCCTTAATTTGCCTTTCCAGTGTATATGCGCCTCTTCTCCACTCTCGCAGAGTGGAAGAGCGACGGATATTTGATTGCGAGTCGAGCGAGGGAGGGAAGCGGCAGCAGCAGCAGCAGCAGCAGCAGCAGAGCCACGGAACGGTTAAGATTAGGGCGATGAAAAATTCAGTTTAATCACTGCGCGCGTCGCTGCCCGAGCGCGTTCGATGAGCGTAAAAAAAATTTCATCCGTTTAATGCAAAAACCGTTGGCTGTGCGCGCGCATCTGCGTGGAAAATTTGCCCCCCCCCCTACCTGATGACGCGATTTTATTCTTTCGAGACTTTGGGAGTACATATGAATGATATTGTCGCGCGAGGCCGGCGCTGCATTTTTTATAGGCCTGAAACGAGCGAAATAGCGCGTTCGTTTCGATGGTAAGGAATGATGGATTTTTTTAAATATAATCATCTTATACGCCTAGTAAAGCTTTCGATTTATTTTTATTCTAGAGGACGCAATATGAATTACCACCATTGCAGATGGGCTGTTGAATTATTAGAATAGTTTGAAACTTTCAAAAACTTTGCGAATAATATCTGTACAGAGAAAGCTGGGAATAGTCGTTTAATAAACTCTCTTCTTTTATTGTTTGGTAGGTTTTGGAAAAGAGAACTGACAGTTCTGAAGAAAATAATTATATATTTTTGCTATTTTAGTGTACTTGAGCAAATTTGATTTTTAAGTATGATATGTCCTGGAATAAATTTTTAAAAAAGTTTGTTTGAGCAGAGTTGTTTCAAACCTGTTGCAAATGTTTTTTAGATGGACAGAATATAAATCCATTTGAATAAAAAGATTCATAACTGACAATTATCTCTGTCATTTGAATTGAAAACTTTTTCAATATTTATTTCTAACGTTGTCCTGTACTATAAGTTCTGATTATTTCGACTTCATAAATTACAATAGTAGTAGTAATAGTCAATAGTAATAGTCGACTTCATAAAATTACAGTCAGTTACATTATTTATTTATTTAGCTTAAATGGGTATGATTACTTAGGATTCTGATACCCAATTTCTTTTTATATATCTCATCAAATACGTAAATCGAGAAAGATTGTTCACGATAGAAAATCCAAATAATGAAAATCCAGAAACGTATATAACCACGAACTCGAGAACGCAAACAAGCCCCAAAAACCGGGGCCAAGCCCACCGATCCCAGGCCCATACATTTCAAAGCCACAAGTCCAAAACGCACGAACTTAGGCTTCGCGAGCCCTAAGAGCCCGCAAACCCCGAGGCCTACCAACTTACCCACCGACTTATTAGCATGTACAGTTTGCAAATGTGGACATTACGTGATTGCGGCTTTTGTGGTTTTGCTATTTGTGGGTCCGATGTTCGTGTACTTCGGATTTGTCGGTTTTTCATTAGCGACATAGTGAGAAAAATTGATCTCCCAAACTGGCTACTTATACAAACTCAACGATTTTGGATTTAGTACCCGAGTAAATGACAATTTAGTGCGTTGAGGTGATTGCTCTATGGGAATTGCTATTGGCCCATGCACCAAATTCTTTCCTAAAATTTGTGTATAGAATATATAAGAGAAATGTTTTTTTTTTTAGAAAGATATGTTTAAAATAGGATTACAAAAGAAATCTCCATACAATTATGAGTACCAGTAGCCTTTTGTAAGAGCAACGAAGAAGCAGATGCGAGCGATAGAAGCTGTATGATCTGAATCTAGTGATTGCTGTCAAATACCATTGACAGATTTGCGAAAAAACTTTAAAATCTTGGCTATGAAAACTATCAACATATTTATACGAGAAAATGGTAAACTGAAGGGAATAAAATATGTTAAATAGTACCATAATATCGAAATAAGCTGACAGAAATAAAAAATCTCTTAAATTGACTCTAATGAATAGAAAAAGAGAATAATTTTGAAAAAATTTCAAATTGAAATTTGACCAGTAATTTTGCGTAACTAAAAGCCTTTTAACTTTTAGTGAGAAAAGTTGACAAAGTAATATGAGAGGATAGTTAAAATGGTACGTTTCATCATCGCTAACCATCTGGGCTCATTAGTAGAACTCCGAGTAACCTATATTCCTAGAAATACAAGACCGTAAAATAAGAAAAAGATTAAACGAAAATGTATGGACTACAAATGAAAGTGCTTTTTCATCGAGAGTAAGTTGTTTCAATGATAAACATATGTCTTATAGCTATAATGTATAATATTATATGGGATAACATCATCCATTATAATAGGGGCGATCGTGAATATTCGCAAGATTTAGTATACAATTCGGCAACGGCCAATATATAATAATGGTGGTACAAATTTTCTCGAATGACCCAATTAGGCAAGAATTTCGCTTCTCAGCGAAACTATACGACGGAAGTGTGCACACACATACATATGCACAGGGAGACGCAGTCGATGGTCAAGAAGACATTCAAATTTGTTCTTCATACATAAACAGAAGTACGACAACAGCTACGAAATACATCTGCGTCTCTCTCTCTCTCTCTCTCTCTCTCTCTCCCGCTGCCTTTCGCCGACATATTAATAACCGACGCCGCAACTTCCATAATAGGAAGGTGGCCGTCAGGGGGTGGGGGTGGGGGCTCTTTATAATTATCGTTGCGGACAACGCTCCCCCGACGTTAGTGCACGCGCGATCTTTGTTCGGCGGGAAAAGACGCCGGGGCAAATTGGCCGACGACGTATAAATCCCGGGTCACCGCCCCCCCCCCTCCTCACGCCCCTACACCCACGGTTTAATTATTCGCATCGGAGATTGGGGCTTCGTATATACAATACGTAAGCGGACTTTGGGGAATTCCCCGGGCGAGCTGGCGAATAGTGAATGCTCGGGTGGGTGTATTAAGGTGGGGGTTACTTGTGTGCAAGTCGGACAGCGATCGAGTCATATTATTATTTTTTTTTTTTTTTTTTTTTGGTAACGCCGCGCGGGAGAATCTTGTACGTGTCTGTGTAATCTTGTACAGTCCAGCATCGTGACGGCCGAAATTATGCTCGTTTTTTTTTTTTTATTTTTTTTTTTTATTTTTTTTTTTTTTACCGAGCATAAGCTGCAGATTATATACGTGACTTTTGAGAATGCCCGAGAATTCTCTTCTTTTTTCGATAGTTTCAATTTTTCCGATGCAGGTGTGCCAGCTGGTTAATATTCAAGAGATGTAGTTGATTTCCTATAAATACACGCGCGCCCGCGCGCGCCCACACACACGAGCACAGACGCACGCACACGGGGCGATGCAGAGAAACGGGGCGGGGGTGGGGAGAAAGTCGATTTTACCCAATTGCACGGGCATATCGTTTCAACCGGATGTTATTCCATACGTCGACGGGCCGCGGGAAAAAGCCGAAAGAGAGCCGGTGGCGGGGCGAGAGGGGGGGGGGGAGAAGGCTGCTCGGGGAAGCTTCGCGCTGTTACGTGCGCAGAGGAAAATCGATCGACGCGGCACTCGGCGGCGGCAGCGGCTGCTGCGACGCGCGCGCGTCGTCGCTGCGAGAACTGCGGAAGCTCGCGAAGCTCGCGCGTCCTGAATTCCTACGTGCGCGCAAGATATATATATGTATATATATATATATATATATATATATATAAGGTGGGCTCTCTTGTGTATGATTTATCTCGCGCGTCCGGTAAAATAAAATATTCCAGGTGGTGTTATAGATCGTATATAGATATAGCTTAATTCTATCGGTCTAATATGCTTATATATATATATATATATATATATATATATATATATATATATATATATATATAGCATATTAGACCGATAGAAGTCTTTGAGGCCGCATTTTTGTAGGTATAAATGATACGATGTAATTTCTGCCCTTCATCAGTGGAATGTCTACGTGTTTGTGTGCATCCTCGTGAAAAACGAAGGTAGGGAGAACTGCTGCTAGGAAGCCCATGTACATCGACTAAAATCTCTTATCAGTGGACTTCTAGGAAGAGCAAAGAATCAGTGATGAACTCAGTGAAAGGGCAGACTACACTGTATTAGTAGTGAAAAGTCTACTATTTTTGAGTAGATTTATGTTTTACCGATTAAATACATGAATAATTAGTTTTAGATGTTAATGATTGTTTGATGATTGCTAATGGTTTTTTGTTAATTTTATTAAATAACGACAACGATTTTTTCTTTTTAAATTTTTTATTAAAGCCAATACTTTATAGAGTATAATTTATATATTATCTAATTTTTTGTATTTAAAATTATGTCTGTGTATAGTAGTATAACTATTGTAATATTTATTAAAAATTACAAGCAGTACAATAATAAACTGAATTAAAAATAAATTTCTATAACTAATAATTTTATCATTTGTCTCCGGACTACTCTATCATTATTTTATGTTCCAGAATTTTTAATGAGTCATAACTGCCAAGATTGCTATGATGTATCAAATTAAATGATGCTTTCCCTGAAGCTACTCTCTTTATATTTTCCGCTCCCTTCCTTCTTCTTCGTAAGATGATAAGTACATCGGGATAAAGTATGTATGTGAACTGGCAGAAGTCGCTAAATTATTAATGGGAATGGGAAGAGAAGAAAAATTCTTTTGATTACGGTACAGAGACTTGGAAGAAAATCTGTATCGCGAGAAATTTTCGCAGTTCCCACGTATTCTACGAATTCTAATCAGCATAAGGCATTGCAATTCAACGGGAAACCACACTTGAATCCATTGGGAATTCGATTTCCGATCCTATTCAGAACTCGAGGTTTTACCGAGGATTCCGTGGTATTTTCCCGCGCAGTAATTTCCGATGCTGATATTGCCTGATTCAAATTTAGATAATCATATATATATATATATAGATCGTCGGCAATGATCGTGTCTTCCTGAACATTTACACGCACATTATCCATTCTTCCGCGTGTATCTACTTCTTCTTCTTCTTCTTCTTCTTCTGCTTCTGCTTGAGAACTTTTAGAAACTCCTGAATTTTAATGGGGACAGCGGCTAACAGGAAATCAAGGTCGGATTATACGTGGACTGATCTAGGATCTGCGAGATGAGACGAATGGTCCGAGCGCGTGCGCAAACGAGTCGGGGCTCGCTTCGACATCACACGCGTGCGCGGGTCTGTGTACGCTTTTTTTCGAGCGTCCTCTTCCTACAATCTCTCTGCCCCTCTCCCTCTCTCTCTCATGCTCCCCGCCGTGTTAATGGACTTTGGGGGTTGTTCGCGCGCGATGGATCCACTTTTTATTGTCTCCGCACCTTTTTCCGTTCTCTCTCTCTCTTTTTTTTTTACCAGACGCGCGCCGGGAACACGAAAGGGGTGGTCGCGTCCGGGGCTGCGCAGTCTGGCTTCGAGCCAGCCGATATGACCGGAGATAGAGAGGAGGAGGGGGAGGCGGTCTGGGTGGGAAAAGCCGGTTATTCTTGAGTAGCCGGGACGCGCGAGTTACGTTCGTCGTTGTTCGTTAGGATCGACAAAGCTTGCGCGGGGAAGGGGAGGGGGGGTTTTCCGAGCTTTCTGAAATTTGTTCGAGCGAGCAGAGAGATGTTTACTGATTCGTGTACGGTCAAAAAATCATATATATATATATATATATATATATATATATGTATGTATGTATGTGTGTCTATGTATAGATAAGAAGAGAATTGCTTCGATCTGATATCTAAATGTATTCATTCGCGGGGAATGAAATTGAATTTTCTGTACACTCGATATAGAAACATTTCCATTTTTGTTACTGTACTCTTAGGTTGGATTTTTAATTGGCCCTGTAACCGATAAGTATTAATTATATCGTTGCCACCGACGAGTTGTATCTTCGAGGCTCGCCTTAAAACTCAACCGAATCGAATTTCGACCGATCGACAATTGTCACAATGGTGGAAATGCGTTCGACAGGCTAGTTTTCGCCGTGCGAATTCACGTGATGCGCTGCACTGTCGTCGCGCGAACTCAGTTGGGCAATCGCGAATCGTGTGAATTTTCGGGGCTAAACGAATCGTGCTAGTATACCTTATCGACATATGTATTATATTTGATCGGTATTCTTATATCGTTAAGCAGCTGCCATATCTGCTAATGGTGATGATGAATAAGTAACCGCTTAATGGTGTGAAAGAGGACGAGAGCAAACGTATTAGTTTTGCCCTGAAAGAGGTGCGCCATTTCATTATCCACTGGGAAAATTGGATCGGTGAGCATATCATTACAGCATCTCGTATACCAAAAGGATTCCGTTCTTACGGTAGGAATCGAAGCGAGTTTTATAATGTAGGAAACAAGGCCAAATAGTGGTTAACTTTAATCTACAAAAAATCATTCTTCATTTTTCAGAGTATTCATTGCTTTTTTAATGTTGATTATTTTTGTTTTTTAAGATTTACAAATTATCTATACAATTCCCAAGTAGATCGCATTATTATTAATTTAGGAATCATCAACATTGTAATGCGTTTGGTAATTTAGCGACGGATCATATTTTTGCATTATTATTTTATCAATTAATCATTTGTGTCTTTTTCAACAATTAACTTTAATATCTTGGTTTTATAATTATAATTCCTACCAATAAAATGATACATCACTGTATGTGCATAGCAATAACAGAAATCCAAGTGGTGCCTGAAACTTGTACTCAGGGCGAAATGACACATTAAGGATTTTTTAGCCCATCTGTCTTTTCTGCATTAATGGCGCCAAAAAAGTTCCACGTAGTATGAATTAATATACCAAACGCGTGCCAATGTCCGATGAGACAAAAACGGAATATCCCATGTAAATTCTGCACTGGCGGCGGCATCTAGATTTGTTTGTCAAGCATCAAAGGCACGAAACAAAGCAGATGATACGGTTTTGCAAGAAGTCCGTGGAGGGTTTTTTGTTCTGTCCAAGCTCCTTAGAATTCGGAATTTGATAAATAGGACGATGCCTTTTTGTACGAAGATACCGTAGTTGACATGGATGTGTAGTATATATAGGTCCTACTTGTAAGTCATGTTCTGATATTGTTGTTAAAATTTATTAAACAATTATCAGTATGTAGTCATTAAATTATCTTTCACAATTTAAAATACCATCATAAAAGTTCGCAATCCAGCACATTGCATGTTTTATTGGTCAGGATTTCAAATACAAATCTTCAAATATTGAGAATAAAGGAAAATATCGCGAATATTTTCACTGTTAGTAGAAAAATCATATGACAAGCAATAGTATTGATAAATTTAAAATGCTAAGGAGGTTTTTTTTCCTTCAGATTTGTTTGAGGGAGCGATTATTGAGTGTCCTGGTAATTTTTCTTTATTTATATTGTTGATGAGACATCTAAGAATTGTATAATTTGTATATTATTCAGTGCTATTTTTGGTCTGATCTACGTTTAATCATATTTGTGGTTTTGAAATTATGAATGAGTTAATATTGAAATAATGATGTTTGTATCAATTTTTTTTTTTAATTTATTTACTTATGGATTTAAAATAAGTAACTAAATAATTCATACAGCTTATTTACATATTTACAGATTCTTTCTTTAACAGAGCTTTGTTATCTTTTCGTAATAATATCATTCAAAAAGAAGCCAGAAAAATGCATTATTTAATATATGTTTTCCAATATCAATATGCGTTACATATATTACGTACAAGTTATATTATTGTCCGTAAAATATTATTATTAATATAGGTAATAAAAACGTCTCCATAATTACTCGCTTACGACATAAAAAAAAAACGTATTTCCCTATATTTTTCAAAACGGACAACAATTTAATGTCTCTGGATAGACGTTAAATCCTTTAGTTTATACCTCTATAAAATATACGCCCCTCCCCTTTGCCTTTCATTCCCGTCGCATTCTGTATTGAAAATCGCCGAGATCTGCACTGCGGATACGTTCCTCCATTTCCGTTGCGTGCGTCATTCCTCCGAGGGAGGGGGGCGGCGGGCTGGAAAAAAACGAATATAATAGGTCAAAGTGTACGTACGCACGCCTCACGCATTTGTTTCGCTCGTGCGTTTTTATTGATCCCGCGAGCATAGGCGTTAAGATCTAATGTATATACAGACGCGTTTCACCATTCTTGGAGCACGAGACGCACTGAGGTATTCATCGCGCATTACAAAAGAGAGAGAGAGAGAGAGAGAGAGAGAGAGAGAGAGAGAGAGAGAGAGAAAGGGAGAATCGTCTTCACGAACCAAAAATTCGGGCCTGGTATATTTTTAACATTGGATCGCATATCAGCTTCGCGAGGATGATTTATTGAGTGTTTTGTGATCGTGAACGCGTTCGATTTGTCGTAATTCATCCGAGAATCGTAGAAGATTCGTCTGGGCAGCATTACGCCGACCTGGTATTGATCTTTTAAGTTACTGGCAGGATTGTGCGACTAATTATTACACATAGATCGTCCATCAGTCACGTCAGTCTTTGACGAATTAGCCAATGCGCTGAACTTCGAAGAAAATTCGTGTACGCGCGCGCTTACAAAATGGAATTTTCTTGTTCTATGATGTTCATTGCACAGAGACAAAATAGCACAATTGCTAACTAACAGCTTATGCTCAGTCAAAAACTTAGCCGATGCGCAGTTGTTAGAAACCTTCGAATTGATAAGTTTGAAGCAAGCATGAGAAAGCAATATGTATATATATATATATATTTGTGACTTTCCATGCGGCACGCGATTGATAGAATATGTATAGATGCACCAATCGCGTGCAGCTACGGAAATTGTATCAAATACTTCTCGCAGTCTCATAATTCAACTTCGCTCGTTAAAGGCTTCATCGAGGTGTACACATATTGTAAAGTTTTAACTTCGCGGCATTCTGTAATAAAGTACAAAACCCGCGCCTTAACTGATGTCCTTAGCCCATTAGCTTGCTCCTTTATTAATATCCCATCATCGCCAGGCATACGAATTAATGGACTGGTCTAGCTCGATAATGCGGCTTGTCTTACTCTGAATAGTACGAGTGACTTGCGTCTCTGGCTAATCTTAAATTATCCAGAGCTATGGGTGCATTCAACGGTAATGGATAAGTTTAGCAATATTATTATCCCATAGATACGATGCCTTCATACCAATGGTTTTCCAATGGACGTGCTACATTAATAATCCTCGATACCATATGCCAGCCGAGGTATTCACAATCTTTGGGCGTAAAAGGAACTTTCGCCAGTTTCTATAGAATACGAATGGGAATGCACCCTCGTTGCGAGTATAGAATGTCCCTAATGCACCTGCACTGTTATACGACGGCCTACATTTCATTCGGCATACGAGCAAGTGTGAAACCATGCATCACGTCGGCGCAACAGGAGCCGGGGAATCGATATTAGAAGTTCTCTCTCTCTCTCTCTCTCTCTCTCTCCCCAGCCTAATTTGCCCAGTAACATCAGCATCATTAGATCCCTCCCTTCCATTACTTTCTCCCAGTTCACAGCCCCAGCGAGTTATTGTGCTGGGGTGGATCGAGTGGGTGTGTCGGACATTTGGGGACTGCTGCGTTTCTTGTGCTCTTTTTTGAATGATTATGGTCGATTTCTTCGGTCTTAATGGATTGAAAGTGAGCGAGAGAGAGAGAGAGAGAGAGAGAGAGAGAGAGAGAGAGTCTAGTAATCGATAATATATACTGTGGATGCAACGAAAGATTTCGTTTCTTTTCACAGCCGGAGAAAAATGAGAAAGTGGAGATGTTTCTGCGGCTACAACTATCCAAAGTATTAATATTTATTACTCTCATGAGTATCTTCATATATGGTGTTCCACAACTACTTTACGTCAGACGATATTATCAAATTATTTCCTTCCCGAGTGACCACCACGTCAGAATACATAACGATTTAAAGAAACAAGTCATTCTTCAACTTATGGATTCAATGCAACAATTTATGGCCTCTTAAGAGTGTGAAATACTGACTTACTTGAGGTTCAGAAACTTGTAAAGGACTGTCCGATTGGTATTTTAGGTTTATACATTTATTTTTGATTTCGTATGACATTTAATATGACTTTTTATCTTGCATCCTTTTTATTCTACCTAATTTCTATAAGCTTCTAAAATAATATCGAAAAGAAATATCTTGGTTTTTGATTAATTTATTTTATTTGGATATATACATAGATTTTAGACTTCTACTGTTCCCACTTAATTAATATTTCAATTATGTCAAAGCGTTGTTTTAGTATATTTATTGTTTATATAACTCTGCTTCTGCTGTGGTTGCTATTTTCCACAACCCTCTTGTAAAATGGGTATCGATATACATGATCGACTTCGAGAAATTCCCAATAGAAATATTTGCGAAATTCTTTTTGTTAGTTCAATACGAATGAGAAAAATCTAAATCAGAAATTCTTCTGTTCTGTTTTTTTTTATACTTTTCGATAGATCTATCAGCTACGTTGAGTCATAAAAAAAATATTCTCTTATATTTATGAGAAAGTTGATGATTTAAGATGCAACATCAAGATTTCTTCTGAAAACACGAAGTACAGAAATTTTCTTTTACAGCCACTCTTGAATTCCTTCCACCTTCTTCCCCCCACCAACCCCGCTCTCATCTGGGTCGAGCATAAAAATTCGTAATATCCTGAGAGTGAAATATCGGTAATTGGAAAAAATCCACTATCTTCGAAACACGTATAATCAATTAATTAGATCGCCGGCAAATCGGGCACATTCGAAAAATTCAATTTGTTCTGGAAAATGTTGCAGGTTGTTTTTTCTTCATCCAATTCGGTATTCACTCCGGAAGTGTCGGCGCTAATTGGCTTTCCGGGTAAAACGAATTTGACGATAATGCGACGACGGAATCCGATATAGCTGCTTAGTAGCTCGATCACAATTCTGTCAAAAATAAGGAAATTGAAAGTATTTTCGTCGACGTCGATGGCTGAAATGATAAAATTGTAATTTTAATAATTGCCTCTCGAGTTTCAAATGCACGGGGAAGATTATGATTTATTTTGTACTATACATTGCGAGAAAAGTAGTGGACTAATAAATATCTTTATGAGTAGAGACAATAAGATGATTAAAAAAAAATCAATCGTAAGCCGTTACATAAAGCAGTTACTGAATTGTCTCGGTAATATGATTTAAAAATTGGCTTAACCAATGAAACGAGCGCTATATAAACGTTTTACAAGTTGTCGTAGAACGATAAGGATAAATTGGTTATTAAATAATTGAATTTCGTGCTCAATTATTAAATTTAATATTCCAAAGGCATGCGATAAATAATTCAGTTCGTTTATTGCATCAGGCATCCATACGATATTTATGCACATGTAGTTGTAAAGCGCGCTTTGATTATTTTTCTCCCACTTATCAGACATTGAGAATGGGAACAATTTGATGGCTTTCGTTGCATATTTACGAAAAATATCCTCATACTTTATATATAATTTTATATGTATATATATATATATATATATATATATATATATAAATAAAAGTTAAAAAATTGAATATTTTCCACTAATAACGTCGGCAAAAATTCGGGAGATCGCGGTTGGGAATTTCGTAATAAGCGACCACTACGGGATCGATATCGCGATATTCCGTCGAGTAGGAGTATACAATATTGTATTTCGATTGTATCGATGTTAAAACAGCGTTAAAATTGTATTTGGTAAACAACAAAGAGATTCTTCCCTACCGTAAAAGGGTCGGCTTTTTTCTTTTTTCTTTTTTTTCATCGAAATCCATAACGAAGGAGGAGAATAATAATATTTTTATGCATAGCTGGGTTTTTTCTTTTTTATTATTACTTTCCGTTTTATAGCCAAAGGCTTAATTAAAATTCTCCCGATCAGGGTGGTGGTGGCGGTGGTGGCGGTGGATGCGTACTGGGCGTAAAAAGAAAAACAAACGTCGGGTTCGAGCGCTTTTATTGCAGCCATTCGGAACAGATGAATCTCTTTGCGTTTTTCTGCGTCTGAGAATATTTTTGGCTTGCGCCGGGCAGCGAGAGGAGCGCGGCGCGGCGCGAGAGAGAGCGAGAGCGAGAGAGAGAGCGAGAGAGAGAGAGAGAGAGAGAGGGGTTTAATACCCTCGCGAAAGATAAGCGGTCGGGAAGGAAAGAAAAAGAAAGAGAGTTTTTACGGCCGAATTAAAGCGCGGCCTCAATTAAGCGGGAGCGAATTCGACGGGGGTCGGACGGGGACGGGTGGGGTGGGAAAAAGTTGGCCGATAGATGGTTGATACGGAGCGTCCGTATTATGAGCTGGCTAATTTATCCAATACGAGCTCTCCTCGGCCCTGCTCGAGCTCCGGGATTGCTCGACGAGCCAGGGGGTGGGAGGGGGGAGGGAGGCGAAGCGATGGGAAACGCGAGTCGTGGAATGCAACACGAGTCGATCGAGACTCTACAGTTTATTGTTTATAATAAACTCGAAGCTTCGTTGGTGATCCGTTCGTGCGAGAGTGTGCGTGCGGGTGGGTTGGATAGGTGCGTGTGTGTGCGTGTTAGAGTGTTTGTGTACTCGGCGATGACGCAGAACCGCCGATTCTTTGAATCTCGCGATCTGGCGCTCGGGAAAGCTTCCCGGTGTTGTTTATTAGTAATTATATATATATACTGACATATATACGCTCGAATATCGGAAATCCAGTGTAAATTCAATTAGCGTTTGATTATCACTATTTACACACTATAAATTTCATCCGGTATAAATTCAATAACTAAGTGTGTGCTACGCGCATTTCAATCGGCTAATCTTTTCACTGGTTTTATCCTTAAAAACTGTATCGTGTTTTCTCAAAGAAGCACAATATTTGTCTTTAAAAGTTGTTCTAGTACACACACACACACACACACACACACACACAAAATGCAATTTACTCGAACGGTATCAAAGGATGCTTATATATAGGAATTACAAGCCCAATATAAAATTCATCCGCGATGACCGTGATTTTAAAGCGAAATTCCGTGTACCCTTCCGTCCGAGCTTCCATCGACCAATTCCAATTGTTACTTTATCGTCTCGACAGCGAGGTTAACACAAAACACACCCACCTGTCGGGCGCGTTAATTGCACCCGCGAACGGACATGCCGAAATGCAGCGTCGGCCAGTCTCGCTTTTATTTCAGATACACACAAACACGCGTACACATACACACGTGTGCGCGCGCGCGCGCACACACACATATTTATAGAAATCGAAGAAAAAAGCGGCTGATAAAAAAGAGAGGGGTTGGGGGGGGGATGGAAGAGAGTCCGCTCTGCCGTGGCTCCGCCGTCCTCGTTAGCTATTATTGATTTCGCGTCAGTCAGCCCTCGCCGTATAATATCCCTCATCTCGTGGAAAAGGCCGACACACACACACACACACACACACACACACACACACACACACGTACACACAGAACGGAAGCGCGCTCGGACGCCTCTCATGCTCGAGATTTTCCTCTCCGCGGCACGAGAGCGTCGTTATTCGATCCATATATATATATATACACCATAGGAGCACGGCTGCAGCGCTCGGCTGCTCCGATGGCGCGAATTCCCGGGCCTCCTTCGCTATGTCCCGACGACGACGCGGCAGTCTACGCGCCGTCCATTGATCCGGGGGATTCTCGTATGCGCGCTCTAAGTCAGCATCGGCAAAAACGGCGTGTGGTTAACCCGCGTAAATCCCATTATTGATCGATCATCGCTGGGTGTGACGCTCGCGTCGCGAGGGATCGCGGCAGCAGTCTGTCATCGCCTGTTTACATCTTCACGCCCCACGGCGAAGTCAGAAAAATACACACGCTAATTGCGCATTGGGCATTAAATTACTCGGGGCGCAAAATTGCGAGAAGCGTTGCTGTGTTTTTTTTTTTTTTTTTTTTTTTTTTGAGAATTTCGAAGAAGTCGGCAAAAGTAAAGAATTCGTAAAATTTCGAGGCGTATAAAAATTATTATTGCATCGTGTTTTTAAGCATCTTATGCTTGAAAAATTATAATGAAACATAATCTTAACAATAATTATAATATTTTAATAATTAATTATAATAATCATCATCTAATCAGTTTTTATGCCTAAAGCTATACAGATTGATAAATTCTAAAACAAATATTCAGATATTTCAATGAAATAATGTTTGTAGTTACGAATTTCGACGAAAAATTACCTAAGTGAAGGGTAAAATCACCCTTGATAATAGAATAATTAAAAAAAAAATCGTCGTTTTCAATGACTTTCCGTATTTAAATACACGTGATTTTTTAAAAAAAAGAAGAACAAAAGGATTATCCTAATTTTTCGGAACGAGTAATTTGATACCGAATACGTATTAATCTGTTTTTTGCTTACTTCTATGCAAATTAGCAATACATGAGGGAGTTTTCAAAGAGCAATATAAATGGTTTGTACTGAAAATTGTTTGCAGTATTTTTATAGGGTTGGTATGCAGGTCCCAGTTAATATTCTGTGGGGCCCTATAGTCACATTTTCTTTAAGAACGTCATCTCCCTCTCCCTCTCTCTTGCTTTCGTTTTCTCCTAGAAGAAATAAGATTATACAAAAAAAGAAAACAATAAACTTTAAAAACTGAAAATATTATTGATGATATTAGAAGCAGTTATATATCTTCTATTACTTATAATTGTTACCTTACGAATCGGAAGTAAGATGATAATTCAGCTTTTAAATAAAATATTAAAATTTAGAATTAAAATAATTTACAATTTCAGAAACTGAGATCAGAAAAATTCGTACTTAAGTAAGATATAGTAATAAAATATAAATAGCTCTAAAGTACTTTTTTTTATTAATCCAATTTTAATCTCTTAGAAGATTATTTTGCCGCAGAAAATTTTTAATTACATTTTCAGTATTTCGCTGTTAAAACTGTTTTTGGCTCGATCATTAAAAAATTAAAACGTGAAGTGGAAGATAAACATGTAGTCTTGCATAATAGTTTTTTGAATCGCTTTTCATGCGGAGAACGGCGCCATAATTCATGAACTGGATTTTGTTGTTCGTTTGCACACTCCCAGCTTGATTGGCCATTATTGCGACTCGGGCCAAAGACGAATAAAGGCCGTTTTGGGCGCGATCGACGTCCATTAATCGTACTAATAATTTCTGCGTCAGTCTCAGACTATGCGAACCGGGATCTGATCGTTTCGAAGGAGAACGAAGCGAATTATTCAGGACCATCGCTCGGCTGTCCGGGCGATTAACGCAAGGACTGTAAAACGAGATCTTTGTTAATGGAGAATGGAATTTGAATTTTAGGATTGGGTTCTCAGAGACAAGTCTGAACCACTGAATACGCCCACTGACACATGGGTGTGGAAATTCAAAGCAGTTACTATCTAGAATAATCTAGAAAAGATATCATGCAGACGCGCTCAAATAAATAAAAAAAAGCGAAAGATTTTACGGGGGATCTATTAATACAGTTCATCAGCTTAGGTATTCATACTTAAAGCTTGTTAATTCCGGTTAGGGTGCCGGGAAAAGATCATCGAGTTCTTCCATAGGCTGTCAAGTGTCAGTAATAACCAGATCATCGAATCATACTCGTATAGAAAGGTTTTTCTCGCCAGGTGAGACTATTTTGATTATTGTACGATGTAAGATGCATCGTAGGCCATGCAAACATATATAATGTAACATGTCTTCTCGTTATTATTGTTAAGATTATATACGAGAATCGAAGAACAATGTAAACTTTTTAATAAATTCTCATTATATCTTTCGCGAATAAGTAGCAAGACTTATAGACTCCGAATCAGCCTTAGACACTTGCTCTCGTTCATCCGCGGTTACAGTTCGTCCATGTGCGTGTATATAAATTGTTTCAGAATCTGGCTTAATGAACATTACGAAAATCCAGTCAAATGCCAAATTCTGATTGATTACTTGTATTTATATACCGACAACTCGTATTACCCGCACATACAGCTTATTAGTGATTCAGTTTATATCGGATTTCGATAGTTTTCAATGATTCAAATTCACTGCGTGCGGCGACATTTGTTTGCGATGCATATTGAGACTTGCGGGTTGTGTTTGTAAAGGACTCGTCTGCCTGTAAGTTCGATCTATATTTGGACGAGATTAATCTAGAATCCAGTCTCGCCTCACTCGTTTTCAAAAAACTTTAAGTTCCAGTATATTTTCTAAATTAAGAGCGTTAGAATTTTTGAGATTTAACGAAGATTCCTGTTGCTCGTGGCAAAGATATGCAGTAAATAATAATAAATAAGAGGCTAGCGCCATTTTTGAAACAGCATTAACCGAATTATAAAAGAAGTCGATGATGAAAGTATTACATTATTTGAAAATTACTAATTAATTTTACTTTTTCCGTTGTACAGATTAATTCTAAGGTATTTACTCTCTCAAGCTGTCCGATTAAAAATGAAAGGATATTTTATCGAATTAGCTGAAAATACACGGCAGAATTTCATTTTATAATCGAAACAAAATATTCCTGTCCTGCAGTAAAATTCCATCTCTCTCTCTCTCTCTCTCTCTCCTCTCTCTCTCTCTCCCTCCGGCTATTAATTATGAAAGCGCGCGCCGCGCCCTGTATAGAAGTAAAATGGATCGCTCTCGCGCACATACAGTATACTTCTTGCAGCACCAAGTGTAGCGCGCGATGCTACGGCGACGCCGGCGTTTCATTTTCCTAATGCAAATCCGGTCCTGTGCGAGCGCGCGCGCGCCCGCGTGAATTTTTCACAATCCCCCAAATTTTAATCTCTCGATCCGTTTTCCAGTTGCGCGCATATATATATATATATACGTATACATAGGCGATCGTCTTAATGCAACGAGGACGAGAGAGAGAGAGAGAGAGAGAGAGAGAGAGAGAGAGAGAGAGAGAGAGAGAGAGAAAACAAAGCAAGATAAAAAGCAAATCAAAGCTGCGCGCTTGTTCGCCTCCTCCTCCTCCTTCTCCACCTTCACGGGCTCCGTGGGAGCTGCGGGCTCGCTGGTGTCCCGTACCTATCCGCCTCTCCCGATGAATCCGTTCCGGGAGCTTTGATAATTCTCCATCCAGCCCTCCGCCGCCCCGGTGCCGACGCGTCGCGCGCCTCAAAGGGATTAGACTACCGGGAAAAATCGATGAGGCGTATAGACGGCGCTCGCGTCGCCTCTGGATTCCCGAGGATTTTTTTTTTTTTTCAGGATTAAAGGGACGAGGTGGACTCTTCGCTCTCTTAGCCACTTGGTCTGACTTTTAGTTTTTGTTCGAAATTCGATTATGACGTGCTTCGAGCCAGTCAAATGCAAGAGCTGCTCCGGCAATTCGATCGCAAATGTTCTGGCGAGATTGGCGCCTACGTCACGATTTAATCGTCGAAGAATTTGATTTTATATCCTTGCAGGGTCCAATCATAGCTTAGAAAATAAGAAATTAATAAATCGTAAAAGGCGAATATAATTGTCACTTTGTTCCGATGCGTCCATGAAGATTTGAATAATTTTCATCGCGTTGCGCGGTACTGATGAAAAAGCTTCTCGTTCGCCCCGCGACTACACTGACATTTCGCGGAAATCTCGAAAAAGAGCGAAACGAATTGTTTAATACAATTTGTAACGAGAGTCGCGGAGAGCCCGTTAATTCCATTGACTTCGCCAGCAAATTAGCTTAATTAAAAACGGAATTATTGTCTAGGGCAGGACAAATACAGTTCTGTTTAGACGGACGAGGGGTTGGGGGGTGGGGGGGGTGGAGAGAGTCGTTTTGGCAAGGCTAATTGACGAGATTTGTGTAATATATAGACTCTGGAATTTTCATTAATTTCAACGAAAATTAAACCTATTAATAACGCACGCTTGGTTCTCTCTTTCTCCGCGCATTTGTTTACGTAATGCACAAACGGTCCTCGAGCAATTGCAAGATTTATCAATTTTCTTTTCTCATTTTTACTCGACCTAGTTTCCAGCACAATGTGGCTAAGTCCCTGCCCATCTTCAAAGAAGACCTCTTTTTTCTTTTAAAAGTTAAAATGCTCCGACGAGAGATGTCGATGGCGCTTCATTGGGTCGAAGTCATCTTCAGCGATGCGAGCGCGCTTTCTTCGCTCGTCAGGCTCGATCTGCCGAAGCTTCGAAGTTAAAATTTCTGGGGATGTGCTCTTTTTTTACTCACTTTCATAATTCATCGGTTGTCACAGCGAAGTGACAGCCGTGCGAGCTTTTTGTATTTCCAAATTGAGCGAAAATGATGGATAGAATGGGAAGTAGATTTTTCGAATGAACTTGTTGAAACTCGGTGGGAATCTCTCACATTTAAAGTTAGAAATAAAGATTGACACGAAGATGGATTGTCTTCTGGAGAAAAGCTTGCTTTATTAGATCAAGTACTTTTCATTAAATAAAATATTACTAAATCCAAAGTAAGCTATGTGTTATATACCTCAAGATATTCTAAAGCAAGTGACTATTTGATAACTTCTTACTTAACTTGTGTATTTCCTCAGTTGATTGCTTGTCTACGTACATAAATCGCGAAAAATCCCCTGTCTTCTTTAGGGAATCAATAAATCGTGCCGCAGCTTCGCCTCCCGCTCGAGTCCACGAGATCAACTACACCTACGGCAATATCTGATCAAAGCAGCAATCTCTCGTCGCGATTGAATCGCGCAATTTCACGTATTCGAGATACAGCTGTTTCCCGAACTTATGGAAATTAACCCGATTCCACTTGGCTTTGTGCAAGAAGCGGAGCGCGATAGCTATGCGCGCGAGGTGACGGGAGCGAGCTCGGTAAGCAGCCGCATAAATGGACCAGCTCGAAGAGGCGAAGATGATTTTTATCACGGGTCGAATTTATTTTTTTTGCTCGTCGCCGAATACATCGTAAATTGGGCAATAGAGCTCGAGTGCAAGAGCGATAAGTTGGCAAGTTTGATAAAAAAAGAACTGCAAATATTCGAGCCTAAAATCTGTCTCTTGTCATTTGCCCGTACTCGTACTTTGCGTGCGATTTTTTGCAGTTTATCGGATGGAAGCCGTCCGGAAATAATTATATATAAGTCGGTTAGTATCATTTTGTATATCTAGAATTTTATTTCTCGTCAATATTCGTTGGGCATTTATATAAAGCTTTCCGACATGCATCGGAAAAATACGCTTTTAACAATGTACTTTCAATCTTAATTCAGCGGCAAAGTATGTGAAATGTGTTAAAGTCTCGTTCCTTCTTCGTTGCTGGACGTCGAATCTCCAAAAAAGGCTCCCTCCTTCCTACTTCTCGCTCACCGTAAACTTCGTGCATCGTGCAATTCCAGTTCCTTTTCGAAATCGTCCTGTCTTTCTCTCTCTCTCTCTCTCTCTCGCTTGCGCGCCTTCGACATTCTCATTTCACTCGCCCTCCGCGCCGTTAACTTCGCCATTCGAAACTTCTCCGCAATTCTGGGACGTATGCCGCTACCGCGATCGAACACGATGCCGTTCCCGTTTTCGCGTTTCTACACCTCCTCCATCTCCTGTATCTGTCTGTGTATCTCTTTTTTGTAACGTCGTCCCTTACGTACAGCGACAGTCCCATTTTACGAGTCAAAAACACGTCCTATTCCGCGCACGTAACATTTCTATTTAGCCGGGGAACAATTCGATTATACCACTCGAATGATTTCGATTTAATACGCGTGGCGTTGAAGGTGGGTAATGCCTCATTTCCATTGTATGTATATATAAAAGGGCTATAATTTATCTTTGATGTCGATGGATATAGAATTAACGAGCGAAACGCGAGATACCGCCTCTTTTTATTACCGCTGCTGAAAATAGTCTTGATATTGAAAATATATATACGTAATCGGGCAAAATAGTGTGCTTAAAATAAATTGCAGTCCCCGCATATATATGTATACGGTTGTTAAAGGCGCAATAAACCAGAACTATAATAAAGTAAGATCAGCGCATCAGCAGGCGAAAAGTATAAGACGCCGTAAAACTGCGCAAGAGCTAGGCTGAAGCACACGCCGTTCCCTAACCTAAAAAAAAAAAAGAAAAAATTGTTCCTGCGCGAAGCTCTGGCTTTTTTCCACCCACGGGACGCAATGCTTATCTATTTGGGGAAACCTCATAAGTCGTAAAATTTTTACCCGTCCTCGTCCTATACTCATGATCGAAGCCCTATATATAAGCTTCAGTGGGTCACGAGAATATGCCTGGAAGAGGAAGATTGCTCGCAGTTGGTTGGGTGGCACGACGACTGGACAGGCTGATAACCAAATGTTCCTACGTGTCTGCATAGTAAGGGGGGGAGGGGTTGAGTCGATGCTTACATCGTGGATTCGACTGTGGATTCTGGTATTGAAATGATAGTAGTTGGCTGGTCATTAGAGGGAATGAGTTATATGAGTCTAGGCTTAGACTGAATTGTGGGAATCTTTGCTTATATATGAAGCTGCGTATGAGGATAGGTAAATACATTGTTTCATGGAATTAGTTCCACTGTTTATAAATAATGACTAGGTATTATGTTCATTTTCAATTTTGACATGTATTGACTTAGAAAGTCATGTTAGACTATGTCCTTACTTGTTTATATGATGACGTATAGATTTATAAATTAGAAGATATGCTCTTCTAATTTCTTCTGACGTTGTTATTTATATTTTTGAATTTCTTAGGCAAATAATTCAATAGTAAGAATGACTCTTCTACAGCTAGTGATATTACTAATTATAGCCTTGTGTAGTACATGAATACATTTATTTTCTTTATATGATTTGTATTTCGAAAATTACTGCTCATAATATAATAATGATGGTTGCATTGAGATTCATATGTTCTTAAATTATATTCATTTTTACTGTATCCATAATAGTTTATTAAGTCAATACTTTTTTACCACTTTAACCTCAAAATCACATTTTAACATGATTTCCCGACTTTCTTCGCAAAATCGAGGTGAGGTAATTTTTACTTCATTTGTAAACTGCCTCACAAGATAAACAATCAATTTGCACAGACGTTTAAAAATGTACTATACTTTAATGTATGGGTACTATACTTGATCGAATAAATTTTTTTCTTCCCGGTCTTTTTTATATACACATGAAAAGCGAGTCCGTTACAATGCACACAGTAAAGCCGACGGAAAGTTTACTCTGAGTTCTCAGTATTCTGTCCAATACATCATTCGTTTAAGGAGCAAATTTCGTCGTCGAAAGGAATGCAAACAAAAATAAAAAACAAAAAAGCTCGCATTTCCCATTATTTTTAGCATACGTTTCGAAAAATATCGATCAGTTAAAAGAAAATGACATATAAAGCATGAAATATATATTTATATATTTTAACGAGAAAAACGTTATGCGGTCGGGATAAAGCTTCGACGCGAACTAGAAATCACGCGCGCATATATATGTATATTTATATAATATGGAGCAGTTAGACATTATTGACAAGTAATATATCTATATGTTGAAAGTGATGACGCAAGTCCTCTGTACACAATACGATCGTATATAAATTTACATTTATTGACGCGCATAGATCGCGCATTAATAGAGACATATTTAAATACACCGTGGTGTACAATTATAATTTCGTTCGAGAGTAATGCAAAATCTCATATCTCGAAGCATACTGGCGCAATCTAACGAGTGACATTAAACGCAATGGCAAAACGCTTCAAACGTACGTAATTCGATCGCGTAAGCGATTTAGCGACAAAGACCGCTCGAAAGCGTACAGCGACATAAACGGGTCGTTTTCCCGTTCCCGACGCACTACCCCCCCCTCCCCCCTATCTTTCCACGAGACATTAAATATCGCGCGGGCGCGAATAAAGTTCGCCAGCAGCGAAACAATGGGCGAGACAACGGGTGATGGGCCTTGAGGGGGGAGGGGTAGGAACTGCGTGGATGCGGGGAAAACGAAGGGGATAAAGAGCCTGGCACGCGCGCGCGCGCATACGCAAACGTCCGCTCGTTAACGGGGAAAAACGAGGTTTGGCAAATTATTGATTGCGTTAATGAATGGGGGGCAATTATGTATCTCGGGCTGGGGGAGGGGGCAGAGGGAGGTACGCCTATGTGGACACGTGTTCGATTATACGCACGGTATTGTATAATATTTAAATAATTTTTCTATCGCACATTTGCAGTCATTTTACGAGAGAAGAGCTGGGGAGAGTGAAACATCAAAGATGATGGATATGTATATATATATATATATATATATATATGTATATACAAACATACTGAATGCTTTAAATTATTGAAATACAAATAGTGCTGCCTTCTACCTTAAGTAATGAGTAAATGAATTTTTAACGAGTGTATCTGAATTTTCGTTTCTATATGTTGCTTTTTTAAAACAGGGAATTCAGAAACGGCTGACTAACATAAGCTGTATTAATAATTTTTTAAATTTTAATAGATAAGCATCCATTTTGAATTTTTTGTAATGAAACTTTGTTCAAAGATGCTTTGCACTCGATATTTCTCGTTCTTAAAATACATATTTTTCTTATTCTGGTCATCGCGTGCGACAGAATCAAAGAACGGAATTTAAAAATTTAATGATCTTTAAAAAAATTAGTACACAGAGTGGATAATAAAAGGTAATGTTAAAAACTGCACAAATCGTTCGTACTAAAATCTCGATCTTTAATTATCTCTTTGTGTAAAATCGCGTAGTACGTAGGAGCCACTATTAATTTATCGCAAGTGGAATGATAGTCTTGAATTCGCACGGGAAGGAATTAAAAATATTCGTACAATATAGTTTAGTTTTATTTAATATAGTTTCTTTAGTTTCTTTATTTATAGTTTGCGTATAATATAGTTTCTTTCGCCACTCTAAACTTAAAAATCACAAATTGAATTATCGAAAAAAAATCTTCAAATAGTCAAACTGCTTCACGTGGCATAAGTACTGAGCTTTCCCACTACTGTATATACAGATCAACATTATAATTTCATCCTTTTTAAATTTTACATATAGAGCAATACTCGAAGAAGAAATCTTCTCAGAACTCGCGACTCTATTGCGCATTTCGAAACTTTACCCTCCAAACATTAAGGTTAGAAAATAATAAAAAAAAAACATCTATTGTATAAAAATCAATGCACAGAAACAAGATATTCTGATGAATCGTCCTTTAAACTAATTACAGAAAAAAATCAATAAAAAATTTATAGCACGCTGTAATAATAAGCGCTGTCTGGCTCTTGCCCGTGCCACGCGTTACGCCCTATGCAGCAGGTAAATTACGTGGCGATGTGGCGTCACCGTCGCAAATTGAAGCGCCGGGAGGAGGAAAAAACGAGAGAGAAAAATGAAAATGCGCAAAACTACCTACCCGGCTACCGGCCGTAATAGCATCCATCCTCCTGCCGGGCACAGCGCGTGCATACGCCGGAGATTGCGAGATCTCGCGCGGCCATTGTCACTTCCCGATGAAGCGCCGCTCGAAATACCGGCGGGAAATTCAGCGCCGGGGTATTTACGAGGGGGATTTTTTTTCTCTTTCTTTGATGGTACTATGCATAGAGTTTTTTTTTTTTTTTTTTTTTTTTTAATATTACAATTAAGAGATAGAGGATCGCCGATGTATTGGAAATTATTTATGAGCTTCCGCGCTATATGGATGAGATAAGAGCGCGATTTGCGTCTGCGGCAGCGTTTGCACTACATTGGTTTATGTTTTTCGAGAACGATTTACAATGAATTTTGCATTTTTTGCGAATAAGCAGACAAATAAGTACAGATAATTCCAATCTAACTGAATTAAGTATTAATAAATTTTACGAACGAATCTTATATTTATAGTAGAAATAAATCCAAATCGTAACTGAGAATTGACACTATATCGAACGAAACTTTTAATGAAATTCTATAGTTATAACACTTGTTTAATTATTTGCGTTGCCGTACCAGCGGTATGCGAACTAATTATTAATAAAGAGCTTTTCATTCTATAATGCATCAGTTGCTAATATTTCATGGAATCCAAGCAATTTTTATCCAACTAGATATATTAGTTGATTTTGAAACCAAACTATATACTAAAATTACATCATTGTTAATAAATTCTTAAATTCGAAATCTGACAAGCGATCGAAGAAACTCGACTTTATAAGCAACGAGTACTTAAGAGGCCAGGATATAAGTATTGGCAACTAAACTATGCAGTTATTTTATTATAAGGTTACTATAAAATCGATTATTAGAAAACCAATATTCTGAGATAAATCTATGATTTGCAAAGTATAAGTGTTGGGTTTAGCGCAATTTTTTATGAAATCTTTATAAAATAATTTATGGAATTAATTTATTTCATTGACATCTGTAAATATCTGTTTCCAAATCTGGTTCTTCCTCAAGTGTGGCAAAGAACGAGGTATTTAGAGATATTTCGATACATGATTATATTCATGGCAATCTACTTACGAACCAGAAGCCCTTACAAGTACACAAATCCCTTCGAAATTTACGACGACCTTATCGATTGCACTGCTCTTGCTGAAATATCCTGTGGATTAACGAATGCTCAAGCAGACAGTACACGTGATTGCTCGTTGATATATATATCTATATATATTTGCCATTGATGAATTTGTGACAAAATTGTTTTTAATGCTGGATTTTTACACATTTGGCAGATACACAATTTTAATACGGTCTCTGTGAAATAGAATCTTCGATCAAAGAACCCTTTAATTAATCGCAAAGGGCTCAGGGCTTAATATCACGGATATGGTTGGTGGCCGGCTCTTTAGCGAAGTCTCTTTTAGTGAACCTGAGTGTTTTATTCAAAGTAACTCTATTGTTTTACGATACCAAACATAGTGGAGCCATTTGCACGTAGCTTCAGCGAAAAATTCTTCTCATCGATGATTGCGTCGAAGAAACTGTTTTAAAATTACATTTTTCATTTGAAAATATTAGTTCAATTATTATTATTTGATGGATTCATGCTGCTTGTTCACGCAGTCCTGAAGTTGGTCCTTACTTTTTGCTTATCCCTTGGAAGATAACGAAACAACTGATCGTGTATCTCTTAATCGAGTAATTCAGTGTACATATTTTTCGACATTGTATAAAGTCTTCCGACCTGCATAGCAATTAATTTCCTAATTAAAAATATACTATTATAATCCAAATTAACAATGAGTCACTCATGGTGCTTCAAAGTAGAAAACTAATTGTATAGATGATATGGGAACATTACTTCAAAGATTCGTGCATCGATCTTCCAACTTGACGATCGATATACAGTGTCCTCTATATGGATATCAGTCAATTCTTCGTTATCATGACTGGAAGAAGTACGTGAAGAAACTGTACGCTTCCGTGAAGGAAATCAGAACCAACTCAAAATACAATTAAACAATACAGCACTACCATGGATTTGTTTGTCAAAAATTTTAATAAACAACGGATTATGATATAAAGTTATTAGGTGGTTGTTAGACGGTAGGCTTCATAACTGACTCTGATCTTGAGATTGAATGAAGATGAAATTTTGGTTGATGTTCACTTTCCAGTATATATCTAATTGGGATTGTAATCTATTGTAATAATATATGTAAAATAACTAACACTATATACTTGCTATAGTAAAAATTAAATTATTCTTGCGTAACATTTGCGTAAGTCGTTTGAAAAAGAATCTTATTTACATACTGTGAAAGCCATGTTTCGGCGTTTTTGTTAGTGTTAAACTATATTAATTTTTTGATTATTAAAAAGGAAAAACATGAGTATTTCTGATACCTTTTTCAGTTTTCATCCAGGCTTCAAGGCAGAAAACTTGATCGATAAATCTTATACTAAGCATGAAATTATACCTAACAAAATTTAAAAGAAAATAAAAAGGACAAGAGTTTTACAAATTGGTGTCACACAGGTTGATGTTTAGCTCATATAGATTATAAAGACCCTATTTTTATAAACACATCAATGAACGTTCATGACAAAACAATGATTTAAATTTTCTATCATTTAGTACATAATATATATGCACATAAAAATCGAATGCTATAATCGTAAAATTTGTATGGCATAAATATACATTCTATTTCAGTTCGATCATCCATTATCTCCAATGGCAAAGTATAATCAGGCCTCGAAATTCTGTATTAAATTAGCATTTATATACAATATTCTATATATACAGGCAGATAAATAATTCTTCTTCCATTGTACTTTTAAAACGAGAATGCAACCCGGAGCACTTAATACAGACCTTTTGTATTAAAACTTGCATTTTCGGTATATATCCAGAATCTGCGAGTAGAGGGAGTAATTGCGGAAAAGAGGTGAATTTTTAGAACGTTCGATTCGAAAATAACACGTTTGCGGGACCGGGGATTCCCCGAAAGTTGCATGGCACGCGCCCGGCGCTCCCGTTGGCTTTCGTCCCGGGCGTCTGTAGAACGCGCTGCATCGCGTAATACGGCTCGAGTGACGAATGCTCGTACGTCAGAGGTCTCCTCGATCGCGGTCGATCTTCTTGAGTGGCGCGCGCCTGCGGGGTCATTAATTAATTGGGGACCGCGGCACGCCATCGAGGAGTTAAGGAATGGCTGTCTAGCGCTCTCGTTGCTATTTTAAGTTTATTATCAATTTTTACCAAAGTGACATAACACTAGGGGACGAGTATGAATTTGATCTTGATATTCAAAAAACTAATCGAATGAGTGTAGATAAACTTTTTTTTTCCGTGGGTGTCATTTCATTCTTTATTTTGCGATACTCTTACAATAATAGTTTTGATTCTGCTTATCAAAGTAGGTCAACTTATACAAATCGATTGTTATTTCTTTGAAATTCCGCAGAGAAAAGTTTTTGCGCTGCACATGTATAATATCATTCGTGGCTCGCGGCGATCATTCACCGTCTCTTTCGTTCGTACTTCGTTCTTTATTTCTCTTATTTTTTAGTTATATAATAGAGTTATCGGTGATTCGTACGGATTTACCCATTGGCTCGCGTATAGATGCAAGAATTTGAATTGCACCGGAGAGGGCGCGGGCGCAGTTTAACTAATAGGAGGGCGTTCAAGCTGCGGGCACTGAGCTGGCGCTACGGGCTTTTTCCTCGTATGAGAATCGGATAAAGCTTTATCTCGTTACCCCCGATGCTCAAGAGCCCAGCAGGCGGGTCCTGCGATTGGTTTTGCTGAAATTAAGGGTGGACAGAGAGAGAGAGAGAGAGAGAGAGAGAGAGAGAGAGAGAGAAAACAGAATAAGTAATTGCACTCTTAGTTATTAGAAATGGTCCGACTGGAGAATGTTTTGCAGTGGATGATGAACTCGAGTTAGATTCCTCCGTGATCACTAAATCGATGGTTATTTTTTATAATCATGCAATCTACTATCGATCTTACCCTCTGAGACTGTTCGGAACTGTGCATCGAAATACAGCTGCATTGTGTACTTGGTCATTCGTATTAAGGGCATATCGCATTTAGCATAATTTAATAATTTAAAATCATAATTTAATTAAAAATGGACAATTGCATCCTACCTGAGCAGCTGTAATCTAATCCTTTTTAGTTCCTGAATTTGCTTCGTACCAATTACTGATTGTTGAAAATATCAACTTTAATGAGACTCTTTCTGTTTTTACTCATACTGTTTGGATTTTTTTGAAAAAAATATAAAACTTCCTTAAAAGGTTGGCTAGTCCTATTTATGTCGCGACCGTGCTCTTTTTAATTTATTTAATTTTCCAGTTCCACTGTTTACTTTTTTACGGGTCAATCATTCGGGCATCTTAGAACCAATGTGAATTATCACATTTTCTTTCCGTTAATGACGATGTTGTATTACGTCATAATTCTCAATAATTTTTGCGAAATCCAAGATGGTTGATAGAATGTAACATAAAATCTGAATTTATTCATATTTGAATAATTGTGCATTTTATACGTACTTGTAAATTCACATATTTGTACATTTTATTTCATCGAGGGAAGCTGTACGCCGCATTAGAGTATGGTATTCAGTATTCTATCACTGGTTGGCACAAGCATAAGATTAAGTCTGTGAAGGATGGAAAAGCGTAGTTGTGAATACTGGAATACCTAAAAATAGCGTTCTTTAGGCGATTCTAAGATTAGTTTTATTTCTGAGTTAATAATCTTTATGGGACAGCGAATACAGCTGTAATGTGAAACTATCAAAGCTCGTGGTATGTGAAAAAAAGGAACCTAAAGTCTTTATCATGCTCAAATGGAAAAAAAACTTTCTCTCATCTAAAAAAGTTCTTCCAGACAAGTTCTAAAATCCTAATCATGTTACGAAGTTTTCGCAACAGTGCATTTATTTTATGCCTAATCACCTTAGTTTTAATATTATAAGAACTTTAATCTTATTTACTATTTTTGAGAAAGAGCTGATCTGTGATGAAGTTATTATTGTTCCCTATATGATTATGTTCTTAATAAAAAAATGCTTTTACAAAATTTTAAAAAATAATTGAAAATCATAAATTTTTGAACCGAGCGATGACTCGATCTATCAGATGATGATGTTACCGTGCATAAATAGCTTGTATATCTGAATATTAGCCGTGTTCGAAATACATTTAAAAAATTAATCGTCAAGAATTACAAAATATCAAATTGAAACTCGCGCTCTTCTTCGTTATGCAATAATAACACAAATAATTCAACTGATCGACTCTTAGTGCGAGTGACACAAAATAGAAGGGGCAAACAATTTTGGCATTGTCTTGCACAGCGTCCAGACCACGACACAGCCGCAGCCACGAAATTCAATGGAATACAGAATGCAGAGGCGTCCTAACAGAGTTATATTTTTGAGTCGTCAAGGGGCGACACGAGATAATTACATAGCATAAGAGTGGATTTTTTGTCCTTTAAAAATCCTGTCGCTTTTCGCAACGTTCCGTATTCATTGAGATATCATATAGTGATAGTTTTCGATTATAAATCGATTAACGAGGATTAGGAATTGATTTTTCACTTGTACCCGTAAAAATAGATTCCATCGCACTCCTACATGCGAGATCATATTTTTTTTTTTTGTTAGAATTTTCTATTGTACTTTATTACAATAAGGCACCGGCATTTTGTAATGAATTTCACTTAGCGACTAGAATTGTACAGAAAATAAACGTTGTACAGAAAACTCACTTTCTTTTATTACATGCATTTTCGTACAAAGATTCTTATACTCAAATTTTGTACTATTACGATGATAAATTACTTGTTTCCGCTTTCTTCATATTTGCAATCTTCTATTCTATCTAAATTGTAACTTGTAAACTTAGGTAAATAAATTCAATAGAACTCGCGAGGTGAACGATTAATCATCGTTTGACGACGAATCGAACAATTGCTCCACTGTGAAATCGAGTTAATTTCGAAAGTCAAATTATGCTCAGAATTCATCAAGCTATATGCGTAAGAGAAGAGCGCATAAATCTTCAAAAGTAATTATGATATATATATATATATATATATATATATATATATATATATATATATATAAAAGCTTCGAAGAATTAACCTCGATCGCGCACAGTACAGACCCCGGCCCGAGCCCCGTGTCGGTGTAGAAAAAATCCCTTTAATTAAAAAAGTTCGACTATTCTTCGCTGTGGGGGAGGGCGGCGTGGGAGGGGATTGGCGAACGGGTGGTAAGTTTATAACATCGCATCAGTTTAAAGTTCATTCGACGAAAGGAGGAACTACATTAAGTCGGCTAAGCCTCCGAGACGGCATATAATGCAACGCTTATGCCTGAACCGTATAGGTCTATATATATATATACATACATCGTGCTTGGACTTTTCTCATTTCTCAGCCTTTACCCCCTCTCGCCCCAACATTTTTTCTTTCTCTTACGCCTCGCATCGGGATTTATCGCGCGTTATAATTACAGGGTAATGCGCCGCGCGCGGCGCATTATATAATTCTGATAGAACGCTCTAAGCGTACCTGAAATACGTTCAATTAAATTTAATGGGCTGAATTTTTAATTTCGCTTATCAAGGCTCCGTGGGCGGGCTTTTCAATTTGCGTAAAACCCGATGATTTTGATAATACGGTATTCGCCGCGAAATTTAAAGGTTCGCTTTCAAAGCCTCGTTATGCGGCTGTATAATGTTAATTTGCGCGCGCTTGTCATAAAATTAATTCCACTTATGCGTCCACATAAAAGAGGGACGAAATATTGAATTAATCACGCTTACTAATGACGAGTGATTATCCTGACGACGATTGAAATTTTAAGCAAACCTGGTTAGAACTTTGGTGGGCTCGTTGCAAATTCTATTTTACGTTGTTGTTTAATGTAAAATCTTCGCGAGCGATTCACGAACCGACTACGGGCAATGATAGAAAGTGTGAGATTGAAATATGTCAATCGAATAAATTACAAAATGAAATGACGAAATAAAATCAAGTTTCGCATAGGTACGTTTCTGCCTTGGTCGTCGTTAAACTCGCGAGAACGACAGATGATTCATTACTGGGCGTATAAAAATTTAACGACAAATCATTAAATTACGTTAGTCGACACGGCGATGTCTTACTCTACTAATAATCAAAATACATAACTTGATTATGTTATTGTTATTAATTACATAACTACATCATAATCATAATTTGATGGTGATTTTTCATACAAGAAGAAACAGTTTTCAGTAAAAATTACGGTACTGTCCAATAATTTGATTACAGAGTGCAAAATTCTGCAAAATTATCGTAGTTTCTAATGAAGTTCATTAAATCGATTATAAATCTTCGACTTTTCGCTTATAAAATTTTCTAGAAATTTATGGTAATTTGATTGGTTTTTGTAGTCTGAGATTTGATTATTAACAAGAGGAGTCTACAGTGGCCGGGTAACCAATCCCTTCCAAGTTGATTAGATCCATCCAATCCAACTATTTACCTTTTTTATGCAAATGGAACTTCTTTATTTTTAATTAAATTCTGTATGAAATAGCATTTTTTAAGTTTTTTGATTTTATATATATATATATATGGTAATCCACTACTTCACCTTCTTTGGCACTTTCAATACATTATTTAATGTTTATGTAGTGAAATAGAATAAATTAAAGACAAACTAATTTTCGCTCAATAAGTATGATTATTTTCTAAACAAGCCTTACCTCGATGAAGTGTGTAGATATTGATTAATAAAATTAAAACAAAATAACGCTTGTCACTCCATTGAGTTAAGGTTTTTTTAGAAAATAATTATACGTATGCAGTCAAAATTAGTTTATCTATAATTTATTATATTCGATTATGGAAAGATATTAATTACATGAAATATATATGTATTTAGATAAATTATGTTCAAAAATTTAATGTCCTTTGCATATATTGGAGAAGTTAATTTATAATCTGATATAAATTAGTGAATACTTATCATATAGTACAATCATATAATAAGTCATGATATTAACGGTTTCCAATCGGGTCAAGTATTCGTAAAAATAATATTTCATACGGTATTTAATGAAAAATAAATGTTGATATTCTCCGTATGGACACAAGAAAGGTAAAGGATTCATTTTTGTAATAGAGACAACAATTCGACATCTTCCTTGTTCAAATTGTATTCGGTTGAGGTTTATGTAATCTTCCGTCTTTAAATACATAATTAAGTATGAAGTTGACAAACATTAAAATCTTCACGCGCAAAGAGTTCGCGGCAACATTCGACATATTCCGTAATAAGCTCAACGGTGTTCCTTAAGAATTGAAGCAGCATGATTACGATTTGACCGAGCGCGCGTATGTATTGTTCTTATCGGTATTATCAATAGAGAAATCTTTTATACTCCAGAAAGTTACATCTCTTTGCGCACAATTTTTTCTAGCAATTTCATTTGGCTATTGCGAATTCTGCATTTATTTCTGAATTGTTCAGGCAACAAAAAAAAAAAATCATTTACAATGATAAAGAGATTTTATTTTCGTATACGCTTCGCAGTATTGTAATTCTTTAAAATTTTATAATGAAACGAATGGAGTATTAAACATTGTGAATTTAATAGAATTATCATCATTAAACGGAATAAAACAATTTAAACCTAAAACAGAACAAATTCAAAATTCAACTGAAAAATGCTTCTCGATAAAAATGACATGCTTCCCGACATTAGGACTACAGTGAAAAACTGTTTTATCAAGATAAACCATTTGCAATCTTATTCAGGGCAAAATGAATATAACAGAGTTTTTTTTCACGATTTTCATTTCAATTTTAATTTTGTTTTAGTTATATCTGGGGTAACCTACATTTTATTTTAATATATTTCAGTTAGTCTCGGAGATCTTTGCTGCTTTTTTTTTTTTTTTTTTTTTTTTTAAATTTCATAATTATCGAAACAACGAAAGCGCATATTTAGAGAATTTTGTAATAAAATTAATTACTCATTTTAAAGTAGAGAACCAATGCTATATCACATTTATATTCTATAGTCCTCTTATTTAACATTTGAATGGCCGATAAAGGCCGGATATAAATTTAATTTTATTGGATTAATGTACATATATAATTCGGCCTTTCAAGAAGGGTAGTTTAGTTTAGCCCCTATTTTATTTTCCACTCTATTAAATATATATATATATATATATATTTGTGTGTAATATTAAATTTGTTTATTCTTTGCTTTGTCCACATTTAAAGCTTTTAATTTTACTTATAGAATATAAAGTTTCGTGTCAAGGTGAGCTCCGTTTCGATTATCCCGACGAATCTGAATAAATGGAGCGATGAGCGAATCACGTCAAAGGCCCTTCCCAAATTCAAATTGAACGATTATTCTTTTTTTAAATTTTATTACGAATTTTCAATTTCTCAGATGTTATTATAATTTTTTTCCCTCGTCCTTAAACAAAAAAAAATCTGAATGGAATGTGAATTCGGTTCGTGGAAGGATTGACGGTTTATGATTTAGCCTCTTTTTATTCATTTAAATTTTAAATATATAAGCCGGGTTACGTATTTCTATGCTGCTTATTAATTTTACGAATATTATAGGCTACTTAATAAGAGACTGCAAATAGGAATAAAACGAAGTGCTTCGATGTTATAATCTAATATTCAAGCGATAAAATTTCTGATATCCTCGGACGTGGTGGTTTGCTTTTTATTAAGTTTTATTATTATTATTTTTTTTTATATACATCTATACGCTTCCATACGAAATTGGATTTCTTCCGGTCTTTTAGCCTTAAAACTCCCTGGCATTAGGCAATCTGTAATTGCTTCAAATTATCTTCCCAACTATATAAATCCAGATACGACGAAAGCGTATTAAATGAATAATTTAAACGAATATGCGAGGTTACTTTTACACTTTTTAAAATCGATCCGAATTTTTTACGCGCCATAGCGACCTCAGCGTGTCGCAAAAAAGTTGATCTCTTTCAATATAAATATAATGGCCATTATGCTGATAAAATACCGTTGCATGACATATCAATATACCTCGGCTTCGTATGGCGAGCACTGGAATCGGAAGTACGTCAGGCTATATATATATATATATATATATATATATATATATATATATATATATATATATATATATATTATTTATTTCGAGCTCTATCGGTTTTTCACGCGGCGTTATATTTTATTGTCGCAGCGGTCATTAAACTTCTACTTGAAATAGAACAACTTTTTTTTTGTTGTAGCTCGCAGACGTCATCGCGACGCGCAAGCTCGCGATTTAACATCGGCATCAAATTTTACGCTCCGCGGAGAAAATTAATCGCAACGCAAATACAATGCATGCGATGAAAAACAAAATCTGGACGAAGTCTCATTTACGCATAAGATTATGAAAAGAAGTGCGTTGCTCCTCGTGCGACCGTTCCGATGTTCCTTATCGACGCGATTGAGCCAATATCTGACCGATACCTGGCCGATACGCGCAAGTTCGAATACGTATAAAAATCCAGAAAATAGATAAAATGACACCCATGGTACCCGGACACACACACACACACGCGCGCGCGCGCGCGCGCCCCGAGCATAAAAATAATCCAAAATCTATATCCAGGCGCTCATATAACCTTCCAGCCTGGTGCGTAACCGTGGAATTGCACCTATCTCGGAGCGTTCGATCGATCGCGCGGGAAATGACGTCGAAATATATATATATATATATATATATATATATATATATATATATATATCGGCTCGCGTGCATCGGGATGCCGATGCCTATCGCGGGGACGACGCCGCGCGGCGCCGTTTCGCCGAGCGCGTGACGAGCGGCTATTTGTCTTTTGGCTGGTGCGAGGGGCGCGCTCTCTCGCTCTTTCCATCTCTATCCGCCTATCCATCTATCCAGCCTGTCCACGTCTCTCTCTCGCGATTCAATGCCAAGTGAGCGCGGGCGCGACCGTGGCCGTTTACGCGCGGATATGTCATTTGTACGTATATAGGTATATGGGGGGGCCGGGATGATACGGGAATTTCCGAGCTGGCTCGGGCCCTTCGCCGATCAACGGGCCGCGGTGTCGCGTGTCCCGCGCGTCTTTTGTTTTTTTCTTTTGTTCTCATCCCTGGAGGATTGGTAGGGTGGGGGGGGGCGAGGGACGCGCGGTCGCGCCGACGATTGGGCACGGAATTTTTGCGCGGGACTTCAGTCGGGGCGAAATCCGGTCGAGCGAGGAGCTTCGGCCGGATATGACGTTCGATGGGGCAGGCTCGTGCTCACGGCGAAGAACGCGCGCCGCGCCTTTCGCGCGCGGTCGTTCGCGGCTTTTTGGCTCAGGAGCGATTTATTTTTCATTTGGTGTGATTTTTTTTTTTGGCCCCCCAAGAGCTGGTGTTAAAAGTTCAGGGAGCTCTCGGGGAAGTATTACGCGTATACGTCGCCACTAGGATTTCAGGAGTGATTTGCTAATGATATATAATTCAAGATCTATTGAGCGATATAGGTGATCGTTTCATTAGAACTCTCTATCGACGCAAATATCAGTCATAAAATGATTGAACTTTACTCGTACAGTGCCTCAGCCGTTTTTTATCCCGAAATCATCTTCATCGAGTGATACGTATTATATAAATAATATATAAATTCACGCATGTATAGATCTCATTCAGGTAAAATGTAATTATTTTAAATAAATATTAAATTACAGCTTACGAAAGAAATCACTTTGTACATTCGAGAAATTTTAATCCTTTTTTATTTCAGCTGAATCATCCCGGTGGAAAACGATAAATAAAGATTAATTTAAAATTATTAATATTTTTTTTCAATTTGAAATGTATATATACATAACATAAATATCAAAATTATATTAACAAATTGTATTCCTTGGTTTTAACTATATTTTATGGTTTTAACAATCCAAATTCTTTGTTTTATGTTACAGGTAAGTTACACGCACTATATCACAGTTCCGTATCCCAGAGCTCGTAAGTTTAACGAATTTGTAATATGATTAGATTATTCTACAAGTATTTGGTATAATCTACCGTTTGTACAAAGTTTATTTACCCTATAAGCCTATTTTTGAGCCTTTCCGTCGAAGATGGTTTTTGTCATCTTAATAGAATTTGGAAAATGTTCTCATAGTTCTTCTGAGTACTTTTGATTTTTGCATTTTTTTCTGTTTTTTTTTTGTTTTTAAATATGCCGTACTTGATTTATACAGTCATATACGTTTATCCTACGAATGGCCCATTTCGTATGCCAGGTTAGCTACCGTATGTTGAAATTCATGTTTATAGGTACATAACTTTTGAGTTCCAGCTCCGATTGTGCTCAATCATAAAAAGCTTTATTATAACAGACAAAGTTTTTTAACGTAAATCAAATGTGAAAAAAAAATAGATCGACAAAATCGTATTAACTTAGTAAAATGCAATGGATATTAGACTATTTTTTTGATTTTTGAATCTATATTATTTGAATCTCTAACTGATAGGGCGAAAGAGTAAATTTAAATCAGTCAAACTTTTAACATCACAATATTTTTGACATTATTCATTAAATAGGAAAGAACAGAGTTAAATAATATAGTGCGCATGATGTTTACGTATCATAATACTTTTTAAAACGTAACAGAAGTTTTTATCAGAAGTTCGAATCAGGGATGAAAATTTGGCAAAATTACAGAAGAAAGATGTATAATAAATATCTACTACATAAACGACTTGTATGATTTCTTATTAAAGTAGGCATTAAAGTAGTGAACGAATCCTGACTATTGATCACCGCCCAATCGGAAGCGAGCAAAATATCTATATAGCGTATTACACGCCAAAATATTAATTCCGCTAAGAATCCCCCAACGGAGGATTCAAACTTTGATCTATCTGTATTGTCTACTCCTATCGCGAATTGGCATTGCTGCACTCGGGAGTTTGAAGGATATATATATATATATATATATATATATATATATATATATATATATATCTTTACGAGGAAGGATCGATTTTGCCAGAGAATCGCCCACCCGGCGTTTTCCCGATTGCCATCGGGGGATTTAATCCCCGAGGCCGTGCAACTCTTAAAACTCAGGGGGGAGGGGCGGCGAAGAGCGCGAACTCGGCCTCCAAATTGATTATATCAGCGGGCGATCTACTGCGCGCGCGCGCGCGCGCAACGAGCTGGCTCCCGGGTCAAGTGCGCGAACTCTTCCTATTATAAACCAGCGGCGATGGATCGACGCACTGATCCCCTCTCCTCCTCTCTCTCCATCAGGTAATCCGATCTGGGTTTCTACAGGTATTTTTCGGGTGCCGCGTGTGGGTTATTGACTATATGTTAATGTGGGCCTGCATTTTACCGGGCCTAGGTTAACTGAAGAACGATCCTATCAAAAATGTAATCTGGATTTTCGATCGTAATCGATATGAAACCTCGGTGGATTTTACTGGATCATCATATGTATTTTTCTTAGATATCCAGTTAAAAACATCCAAAATGAAATTCGAGATTAGAAATTCATTAAAATCTATGTGAATTTTGCGGTATTCCAGCTAGATTACATATTAAAAGTTTGAATAAAAATTTTAACGAGAAATTGGCTAGGCTATTTACTCTTGTATATCTTTATAACGAGTATAATAATAATCAGAGAGTTAAGATATAAATCAAAAATATTTTTGATAAATTACTGTTGATTTAACCTGTACAGGGGACAGGCATTACTCGACGATTAGAATCATCGATAAGCGTGAGTATGATTAATGGAGATTTTTATTCATCACGTCAGATTGGAATGTTCACAATATTCTGACGCTTGGACGCATATAACAATAAACAGGGAGAATAAGGCTCTATAATAGATGTTATAAACACGGAGAATTGGGCTTTGCAATAGATGTATCTATTATTACTGTATCTTTTCGACACACCAAGCTATTCACCAAACTAGAGCCTTATTCATCTAAATCGATATCAATAGTTTTTTTACATTCCATTTAGTCTGGTTTAGTCGGCGCGCATTGGAAAGATTCGGAATCATTTATTCTGTGATCTGAGGTATACAGTCGAGAAATTGTGAGATTTTTTCCTATTCAGAATTTAGATATTAAGTGACTCTTGCATTCGGTGGATATGAAATAATAAACAGCCATTCCTGTTTTGTCCCTGTGTAGGAGATAATTACTGAATGTTAATTACTGAGAATTTTAATTCTTGGCGTCTTTAGATTTAGTAGTTCCTGTAGCTTCGACCTTATTCTGTGAAGATGCCTTTTTAACAATTGGTACTTTTCCGCTCTGTACTTTTTCGCTTTCGATGGTGATATACCTTTGGCGGACTTAGGTTTAGCCAGAGCAGCCTCCGTCTTAACTATAGCTGATTTCTTTGCCACAAACTTTTTCTCAACTGCTGATCGCTTTTCTGCAGGCTTTTTGACGACTTTTTCTCCCCTTCGGATTCAGTTCTTAATCTAAGTCGACTAGAAATCACAGTTGAGGCTTTCCTCAATTATTTTTTGATAGAGCTTGGTTATTTCTTTACATTGACTTTGTAAATGGCAGCTGTAGAATGGAACCGGTGCTCAACCTCGTAAATCTTTCCACCGCGAATAAAGCGCGGATTATATACATCAGGTTGGAGTTAAAGTCAGCCGTTTATGCCTTTCTTCCTTGAGTGACTTTTCAAAACAGTCTTCGAAACCCTTTCCTCCCTCTGGATCCTTCCTGACGTGCTCCAACAACGGCCACCTGGTGGGATCGTGAATTTTACAGGGATCCCGATTCTTCCTTCTTATTTTGGGCTCATTCGCTAATTTATTCAGTACCGCTCCACCCGGCTCTTATTGCCCCTCGACTTCTTTCCTCCATCTTCTGCCCATCGTTTATTAATCGAGAACCCGCTGGGAATCTTCTTCCTTTTATATGCCACGCCCTCGCCTCGGCATCTCTGCATCTTGCACGGATCAAAGGATATTTTTAGATCAATGGCCGAACGAGCGATACCTATATAGGTTGGTGACTTTTTCCGGTCCGACTCTCGAAGAAATTTTCTCCTATCTGTACAATTTCAACGTGCGCGCTTGTACCGCAACGTGGGCAGCGCGCGCCAAATATAGAACTTTCAAATATATACACTTTAAACGAATAACCAGTGGCGACAGTTTTATCCCCCGCAGTTGATTGCCGCCAACTTGGGCGTAGTGCAATCGCTTAAATGGTAAATTATTCGTAGATATGAATAAGTGGGTCAAAGAGCGAGAGCTAAAGGGGCGGCTCTCACCTCGATTATTCAATCATAGAGGTTCGATAGCTTCTAAAATTTTAATCGAATCTCCCCAGCTTCTTCTTGGCTCCTCTCTATCTTTCGTATAGACATAGTAAAAAATTACTGAATTTCATAGATTATTGTTGTTCGTAAAGTATTCGTGATATTGTTGTTTCTGAAAGTTCGCAGCCCTCGGCAATTGCGTAAAAGAGCCCGTGAAAAAAAACTCTGCCGATGCTCGCGAAATGAAAAGAATTAGATGACTGTACAAAATGATACTGGGAGATTAAATATAAATGCATTTCGTGGCATTTCCTTTTCTTAAGCCATCCATGCCTCAGAGTATTTATAGGAATTCTTTTTTCAATATACGCGTCCTTAGATTTTTTTAATTTTTTGCATCTAAGTACAAAATTGAAATTTTATTTAGATTCTTAAAATGGTCATAAAGAAGCTTACTTTATTATAGCTTATAATATTCTTTTCAAGCATGGCCTCTCAGTTCATGGAAAATATTATTCCGGTACCTTCAATCACTTTGAAAGATGAAATATGTCTTTCAAGTTGATTAATACCAGCTGTAATTGATTTTTATTCCATTTCCTATCGTCCTTTACTTTTGGTTCTAACGTTTATGCATGCATTCATACATATAAGATATGATCAATTTTAGAGTATAGATCTTGGGTGAACGTGTAATTTTATCTTCATTGATCGATCCTCATATACGAATAAGCTTCTTTATTTTTGTACTTACATTTATTGACTTCTTCCAATGGCTCTCTGTCATATTAATGTGAATGACTGACCTACTGTAATATTTTTAGGGTAATACCTATTTTGACATATTTATGACACACTGCAAACATACTCAACGTACGAGTTTAATGAAAACTGCGCTTATTAGTATTATTTTCCTAGTGTTACATTACATTTACCTTAAATAATAAATATTATCTCACCACAAAATTCTACACTTAAAAATCGAATTCTATCTTATTTCGTATTTACTAGTACAAATAAAATATGCGGCCAGCGTTGTATCTTCTTTTCTCTTTGGCTCGTCTCGGTCTCGCTTCTCGGGTCCCCCGTTATCGATCTGTTTTTGGTCGGGCCGACAGTGGCCCCCTCGCTCTTCCATCTATCGCATTTTTAGGCGAGGTGTGCGAATTTTCCAAGTTTTCGCGGGCGGAGAGAGAAGCTCGTTCATTTTATGCGATAGAGTGGAAAAGTCGAGCGAATTGAAACTTTGGCGAAAACTTTTTACTCGGCTCCATTCTCATTGATATATTGAATGTATCATTGCTTAAGGAAAAATTAACGTTACTTTTGTGGAACGAAATTGTTAACGTTGACCGGACGATAAAGAAACTGGTTATGTTCGCCATCTCATAAAGTATGTTGATTTTGTTCCCATTAAAGATGGTAATACCATAATTTGTGACCGTAAGTCAATCTTTTTTTTATAGTTGTTAGTTGTAAAGCAGATGTTTTTTTATCGACAATTATAAAGGAAATGTCCCTCGCCCATGCAGCAGCTGCAAACAAAAGTATAGAATAACATTGCTAAAAAAAGGTTCTCCACCTCAGTGCCATTTCTCTGCCGTCGAGCGTAATTACGGCCGTGATCAAAGAACAAAGAGAGAAGGAAAGCCGTTCTAGCTTTCTAAGAAGAAAAAAAGAGCCGAAGAGGATATACAGGGCAAAGCGATAAGGCATCGATGATAAATCACGGTCTGTGTTTCTGTGTGAATCCCGCGCGGCCGCGGTTTTATCTCGCATTATCGCTTCGCTGGCCGTACATAGCGCGGTCACTGCGCCAGGAACTGGCGGTCTTTTTAACCATCTATACATATATCGAATGTACGAGAGTCCGATTGTCCTCCACCCCCCGGGCTACTGGCTTATTAATTAATATTCGATAAATCGATGGGAATATAATTGTGTTTCGCCAGGAAAAAAAAACGGGCTCGATCGTGATAATGCGTCGGTATGCTTTTCCCTAGCGCTGAGAAAGCTGGTGAAGGGGGAGGGGGGCAAGTAACTGCTCTGACGCAATTCGAAACTTTTATATCCCCCGTGAATTCGTTTGCGAGCCCTTTCCTTGAGAAACCGCGGCTCGTTGATTTCATCTCGTTCTTTCATAAACGTGCTTTTACGCCGTATAAAAGCATTCCGCGCTATACGGATATTTCTTCGTTTCATGCTCACCTTTGTGACCCCGCCGATAAGTGAAGTTTATAACTGTAAATTAAAAAAAAAAAAAAAAAAACTACCACAGTTCAGCTTTTAGAGGCGATCAGACTTAAATGAGGCGGTAGAGGGGGAAATGGTACCGGGCTTCGCGATAATTCGCAGTAATTGTGACCAGCTTATTTTCCCGGTAAGCTTTCACGAAGGAACATCGAGATGGGAGAGAAAGAGAAGAAAATTCAGGTCAGCGATGAGTTTGGACGATGGGGCGTTCGGCAAAGAAACGGTATATGCTCGGTAATCTTAATCATGTAAAATAACCGGGCAAAGGCTGCGCGCATCCCTCGACAAAAGAAAGAAGAAATTCGCAGGGGCGATTCCTCGTAAATGAGAGCCGGGGGCACGTGGAAGACTCCTTTTTCATTAACGATTTAATTAAAGTAACGCACGGGACGCCGAGGAAGAAGAAAAGAGAAAGCGGAGTAGAATCGCCTCTCCCTTATTCGAATAAGTTCGCCGGCTGTGCTCGCGAGTTTATCATGAATTTAATACGCTGCACTGTTGCATTTCTATCGCTGCCGCAGATGCGCGTGAGGATATTCGCAATGCTCTCCTTTCAGGTCGTGTATTAGAGGGTAAATAGATGTGCTATGGCTCTCAGTTCCTTCCGTGGAAGGGGGGATGGTAAAAATAGTTACGACGGTGCCTAGAAGCATTATCGTAAAATTAGCTGCTTTTTCTCCTGAACATTATACCGTAGCCGTAAGAATTTCATTTGTGCCTGGACCGTGGGAGCTTGCGAAATAAAATAATCGATGCATGCATTGAAGAATTTCGTACATTTACACATTATCATTCAGAGAAAAATTCATCAAAACGGAAGAAAATTTGAAGTAATATCTAATTTAATCAAGTCGACACAACAAGTAGCAAGAATATCAATAGCGGTATCATGACAACCTATTTTTACATCAGTCGATATTCTGACGACTCTGCAAATCATGATTATTAATAAAGTATACTAAAATTTTTAATTTTAGATTGTTCTGAATATATTCAATTTTACTTAAATTGTTGTTAGTGAAAAAATGTAAGGGGCAACAAATGCGTCAATGTGAATTCAAATAAGACATTAGGTTTATTCAAAATTATTTATTAGATTCAGTACTTTCAAATTGGGTATCTAAAATACCAAGAACACTATTGTATCTCTAGTAAATTTTTTTTATCTACAGCAACTTTCTTTCTGAGCAATCGCCTAATTCTACTTCTTCAAGTACGATTAAGGTTCTTAAACTCTCCACAATTATTTGTTGCAAGAATAATATTTGTGCGTAAATCCTAATTACCTTGCATACTCTAACTCGTGAATTGTTGGCTAACTTCGATTAATAATAACTAAATAATTATGAGTTAGCATGCATATGTTTTATCAGAATTTTGGGGTGGAAATATTTTTATTTTAGAATCTGATACTAAAATAATGATGTTTCCAGTAGATCCGATTCTAGTGAGATATTAATTAAGTGTTTTACTTCCACAGTAGAAACAATAATAAATTAGTATACTGAAATCTATTAAAGTAGTCTATTATTTCAAGGTTCAATTTGAAAAATGTTAAACAATGGAATGAGTCTTTTTGGCAACTGAATCCTCATATATCTTTGGAATTAGTAACAGGTCTTCAAACTTTGCCCGACTTCTTTGGAGTTCATCGGTATTATCCCGATATGCATCAGATCCATCACGAAGATCTGACCGCGTCTCTTTGTAAGTTTTAATGCTATTGTAACAAATAGAATTGGTGCTACATTCCGTTTTTAATGAGATTATAGATAAGTCCCTCTTCGGAACACCAATTGAAAAGAATCGGAAAGGTTTTATGACAAAATTAAGTTAATTACGTACAGGAATGGCCTAAGAATTTAGTAGATAAGCTAACCTGCTTCTTATTCGAGTAATTATATCGGGATAAATAGATGAATTGTAAAAGTATAGATAGCAAAGATGTGTCAACATCATCGTATCATCAGCGTAAGACGATCAATAGGGTCACAATCCAATCCGGAGCCTCCGCCATGTAACTTTCTTTCCCTATACAACTAGATCCTTTTGGTCATTATTATTAGGCGATCGTGCTCGCGGCACCTCCGTATAATCGATGTTTTATCCGGTTCCAGTTCCCGCGAGTCCGAATTAGTTAACCTCGCGGCGTGCGGCTTTTGCTCCGCTAATACCGCCCGCGCCGGGGCTGGTTCCTGGAAGCTACCTACTCCGCGTCCCGCTTTTAGACTCGGAAATCAAACGACCGATGTTTATCGGATTCGGATATCGCGAAGGCCTAATGAGACATTCGGCCCGCTGATCCGAGAATATCCGCTTCTAATTGTGGACCTTCCACGGGAAACTTTTATAAAGATACACTTACCACTCATTTGCGGCCACGAATTAACCGCAAGACCTCCGAGGAGCAACTTTAAAAAAAAAAAAAAAAACAGTTTTAATTCGACTCGTGATTCATGTTCCAATCCGACGGGTCGTACTATTTGGGTTTCGTTTACTTGCAAAGATATACGGGGCAATAAAAAGGAAGAAAAAAAAGGTTTCGGACATATAAATGCATTTCTGGGAGTTTAAACATTTACCAGATCCAAGTAGAAGTTTTATCTCTGTTTCTCAAAACTGACGTTATTTTCATAAAGTTTACCAAATTCTATTTTAATTAGTCTGTTTTGGTCTTCTTCCGTTCAATATGAAAATGTTTAAGCTGAGAGCAATAAAATATTTCGTGTGTTTACGAAAGTCGGATCTCGAACGGAAAGTGTTCGAACTACTTTTAGGTCAATTTTACGACTGATTTAAATATCCAGCAACCTCATTTCAATAGATCCTGAACCGATATTACAGCTGACATTATTATTAAAGTTGAGATGGCGAAGACGTCAGCATAATCCAGAAAATTGGTCGATAGCAACCGGACACTTATTGCAAAAATATATAGTAGCAGCGTGCGCTGTAGAATTTCGGATTAAACCGTTCACGGACCCTTCGCGTCCAATAATGTATATATATATATATATGTATAGAACGCCAATCGAGGAAGGACAAGCGAGCGTGTAAAATCCCAGCGGTGGTGCACGTGCCCAATGCGCCACCTGGTCCGCTGGATATCTGCGGATGCTTACTCCAGACTAAAGTGTCCGTATCCTCAGGTTGGGTGGTGCGAGCAGGATTAGTAGCGGTCGCCCGGCTAGCCGAGCTTGTACACAACGACGACGGCTACGATATCTATACCCCGGTGCCTGCTGACCGCATGGTTCAGCTTTTTAAATTGGTTTAACAAGTTGAGAAATGCTATTGCTATAATTACATTTTTTTTTAGTATAGAATGATCGGTTGACAAAATGTACCTAGTTGGATTAATCGAATTTATAAATTATATTTGATTAATCCACTGGTAATAAAGTGTTTCAAGGTATTACTGGATGAAAAACTTAAAAATACTTTAGTTTGTAGAACTACCAGTATAATCTTAAGCTTGCACTTTAATTCTGAATCAGATTGAATGTTCATATACATGTAAATATGGCAAGACATTCTTTCACTGACACGTGTCAATTACGCTTATTTAAATCGATGAAATATATCATTATTTTGATCGAACATTGTACTTTATCTGAAGTCACTTCTTAATAATTGTGACGAAAGTAACGAGAAAGACGAATAGGATAATTGTGCTTTCATGATAAATTTTTCCTTAATGATAGAAATTAGAATAAGTAAGAGATGGAGATGTCTTCTAAAACATCTATCTAAGATGTTTTGAATATTTCTTCTTACATTCTATTAGAATATAAATAGCCGTTGCAATTAGTACAGTTCAGTTTCGTAAAAATTGCCTTTTGCTCTCTCATAGCCCCGAATTTCCCAAACTATGCCTGTACTGCGCACTCGCTCGCCCTGGCATCGGCTAAACCGACAATTGGCTTGCAGCAGCGGCATCTTCGACTCCGTGGGTCGATGCCGTGCGCGTCCGACTCCTCGCGTATCGCTCGAAAATTTCAATAAAATTCCACGGCCTCTCGCTTCCCGATATCTCGTGTCCCATTTCGCTGCGTAGGTGCATTGTCATCCATATATATATATATATATATATGCGTCTAGGCATATCTCTGCGCTATTCTGTATTTCTATGATGGAATGACGATTGTGGATGGCACGCGGAAGGGGACTGCGAAGGTCGATCGAGCGATTCACAACGATATTTGTATAGGATCTTCGAAGTTGATCACGGTATACTTCAATTTTGCATATATAGGGCCGAAAAGAGAGAAAACACTTTCTCTCTATATATTTGGATGTAGCTTCATTTAATTGAGCAAATATTTTATGTATATTTTTCGAAAGTACGGTTGGTGCACAAAGCTTCTCAGTCAAAATAGACACTGCTGTAGAGAATATTCCATGAATTTTTTGAGCATATAAATTACTTATAGGTATAACAATTACTGCTCAAATTTCAAAGAGCGAAAATGCGACTTCACTATGAAATTATTGCACGGCTATGATAAAATAGGAACTTTTAGAACTTTACAGATTAATGGGTGAAAAATTTCCACCCCGACGTAATGAGCCGACGGCGTTTTTAATCTTAAATAATTGGGTCTCGCCAGTCTCTTATAAACAGTGACCTACATATAACTGGTTCAATTACCTGCGTCATTGGTAATCAAGTTTCCGCGGAGGCGGCGATGGCGTCGGGCGTGCGCACGTTGCCGACGCATCTCCTCCCTCTTCCCCTCAACCCCCCGGCGAGTTAGTACACGGATTACCATTCGCTTTATATACGCTCGTTACATACGCGCTCGTAATGCGCGCAAACCGTATAACTTTGTAAATATAATAATACGCGGGTAATATTTGTAGAGTGGAAGCTCTGCGCTTGTGGGCTAGAATGATAATGGACGAATGCATAGGGGTTACGCTGTCGACGACGAGACGTTTCGACAATTTAATTGTAGGAATACGTTGGTACGGCGCACTTTTGATTCGATCGTAATTATATTGTACGGATTAATTAATTTGACTTGGGCGAAGTTAAAAAACTTTTTAATTAAAGATCGTAATATCTGACTTGTCGAACTTGGGAAACTTACTGCGTAATGCGGGATCAAAGCAGCTTTCGAAAATTGCGTTTTCAAACGAGCTTTTATCACTCAAAATAGAAATATCATTTAATGAGTATTAATGTTCAAAGAATCAATCACGTCTTTGCTTTTTCGTCAGGCTGATAAAGATAGATTTTTATTGTCTGTTGGAGTTTGCATCTGTTTAACGCTATCTTTCAATTGTTCAACTTATTTTTATTATTTAACTTATATCCATTATTCAAACTATCTTTAATTTAGATATCTGATAGTCGACTCAAGATTTGATATACTTAAATAAGTTCAATTAACCTGTTTGGACTAGGATTAATTCAGTAAAATTATTTTAATCATTACTGTCAAAGGCACAGCATCTGATTCTTTCCTACATTATCAATTACGGAAGAAATTTTATTCAGACTGTTCTATAAAAGTTTAAGATCATTAAACTAACATATTGTAAGATTGGAAACATAAGAAACGATTTGAAGCATTTGAAAGCAAGCATTTGAATTTCACATTTCACACAATTGCATCGATTACATTTGCATTTAATTGCATTTATGAAAAATTGACGCATACAGTGACGTGGTATTGTAACTGTACTGTAACGTAGAAAATCGTATTAACAATGATCAAGGCGAACGAAGTGAATCGCTTTAATTTCAAGACTCGCGTACACTTATATTAAGGCGGACCGTGCGACCATCCGAATTACAACTAACTTTCCAAACTTTTCCCGACAAAGCGGAATCTTGAAATGTTCTTCGAACAAAAGGCTTTGGCTCACAGTGTGTTCTTTCTGTGAATTTACAGCGGATTTTAATGCTCTCATTCGCCAACACTCGTATTCGCGACGAGGGCGATTTGGGAGTTTGATAAGTCTCGTATCATCATCCATTTACAATTCCTCGATATAGTTTGAGAAAACAAATAATATCGCATCACCGTTCAATCTTATTTACTCTCTTAAATCCCAATTGGACTGAACGCCAACTAAAAACAAAAAAAAAAAAAAAAAAAAAAAAACAAGAAAATATCAAGCTATCTTTATCAAGCTAGATAAATCGACAATGAAACTTGGCAGCCCATTCCCCGCGGCATACCTCTCTCGCTGTTCGGTCATCCAGCGGCGGCGCGATGCATACGCGAAAAAATGGCTCGCTCTTTTTTTTTTTTTCTTTTTTTTTTTGCATTGTCCCAAGGACTCTGAACAGTGCCCCCTTATAGGTTCATCAATCGGGCGATTACACAATATACCGCTCGATTAATTCTTTTCGAACGCATCGAGAATACGATATGCTTACACACAGATATCGATATATGCATGCATACGTGCTTAGAAACGACTGGCAATCGATGTGCATATATATATATATATATATATATATATATATATATATATATATGCATAGACTAACGGGGTGGAAGAGAAGGGGGCCGTAAACGCCGGCATTAAACGCGCGCCGTGTCGTTGCGCGAGCGAGGGGGAGGGAAGAGCTTCGTGACGCGTGACCCATATAAACGCGCACGCGCCCGCGTTTTAACGAAGCCAGCGCGGTTGATTTCGGCACCGCTCTTTGGCCGCGCCGCTATACATTCAACTGACGCTCCCGCGATTTTTGTTCGCATATATATATATATATATATATATATATATATATATATATGGTTTGGCCTAGAGCTTAGACATCTGTGTATGGGGTATTTTAACGATTCGCGAGGGGGGGGGGAATCGCTGTTGCACGCGTATATGGTTTACTTTATTAAACGAAGGTATAGTTTCACGCCGCGGATTTCGAAATGCATCCGAGTCGTGTATATATATATATATATATATATATATATATATAAATCGTCCGTTATAGATGCCAGTCGCACAATTATTTATTGGATCGCGGTCGCCGCGGCTGTTTGGTCCCGAAAGATTCTTTATGGTAGATTTGATATTGGCTCGAAAAAAAAAATAAATCGGAAAGTATACCTTTATCACCTAATTCGTAAATGGATAGAAATTTTTATTGAAAATCGGGTTTATAGATGCATTGAAGTTTTATTGGCAAAAGCGTATTTCATCGAGGATTTTTGGCGGGTATAATTTCATTTTCGTGGCTTGCTTTCGATTTTCTAAACATTACACGCACACATTCACGAAATTCTTCCACCGTTATATCTATTTATGGTTTGAAAGTAATACAACTTTAATTCATCAACAATATAACGTGCTTTTGAAACTTTCGCGAATGAATACCGTTCTCTCTATCTATCTCTCTCTCTCTTACTTTCTTTTTCCTTTCAAATATGCGGGTGCATTACTGTAGCACACAGTAGCACGTTCGCTGTATATGCACGCGCCGGTATAATAGAACCCCCTCCCCCCCTCTCTCTCTCTCTCTTTCTCCCTCTGTCTCTCGCCCTCTTGCGCAAAATTTGCTTTACGCGCAAATTATCAGTAAAAAAAAAAAAAAAAAAAAAAAAAAGGAGGGCACACGTAGGCACCTCCACCGCTGAAAGGCTAAAAAGTACCGCCAGTTTCTCTCGATCTCGACATTTTTCCACCGCCACCGTCTTCTCTCCCAGGGGAGGCCGGAATTCCCGAGGTTAGACCGAGTCGGCGCGTTAAAAAAACCGGCCCTCCCTCCACCCCCCCTCCCGAGCCCTGGCTCGTTTCCAAACCACCCGTTTTTGGCGAAAAGTTTCGCGCGCGAGAGAGGAGAGAGAGAGAGAGAGAGAGCGCGCGAATGAGAGCGAGGGAGAGGGCGGCTGCAGCGCGCCTCGGCGATCATACGTGCCGCGAACTCGTCCGCCCTGACTCATGGACGAAGAGTCTCACGGTGGCTTTTCGCTCGCTTCTCCTTACTCCTCTCTTATTTTCTTTCGGCTGTATTATTATTTATTCATTTCGTGCTCGAGTGTATCTGTAGAGGGCGGAAGTCGGCTCGGTTTTTCCACCGCTGTCGTCTTGGCCCTGTGCTCTCGCCAAGGGATCCGGGGTGGACGCGGCGTTACGGCTTATTTCCAGGCTGCTGTGGCTCAGTTCCGCTTAACGGCGCCCGACCGCGAAACAATTATGTCCGTCGCGTAGCTGCGGGGAGGCCGGCCACGTGCGCTGTTCGGCCTGGAGTTTATTGCGAGGAATTTTTTTTTTTTTCACGAGTTAGTCCGGGCTTACGAAAAAATAAGGAAACTGTACCTTGATTCTAGGGGGGCGGGGGAATAATCCTAACCGACCGTAAGAACTGCGTACGTCGACTCCGCGACCGAATTAAGCTGCTTTGATTAAAAAAAGAAAGATATACCGCTAGTACTGCTTGATTATGCGGATAGGATGAAGCAACAAAATACTATATCCATACTTTTTTTTTTGTCGTTGCGATAATTCGATTTCGTTATTTGCATCCATTTTGCATCTGTAATGATACACGGAGCCGCGGATTTCACTTTTTTCTCCCATAATTTTTCTCAATTTCGCTACCTGCTTGACTTGAATTCGAGACAACGATAAAATTATATTATCTTCTTTAATAGTATTTTAAACTTATTAGAAAGAATATTATTTGATTATGAAGCAGCCATAGAATGGAGTTCAATCCTGTTAAAAAACTTATTTTACTCAAAAAAAAAGGGAAATCAGATCGTGCGGCATACGTTAGTTGAGTCGTATCGTATAATCAGATAATTGTTAATAATAATGACTTGATAACGGATTATATGTACACAGCCCTGAAATAGGTAAAAAAAACTTTTTTATATTATATTATGTAAGTATTAAGATAATTTAAACTATTTTTCACTAATTCTCTAACAATAGTGGATAACAAATTTCGGAAGTGAATCTGATACTTACATAAACAATTGTTTTGCTGCCCATATTTATTTTTTAAGTTTTTTGATAATGCTTTATAATGGTTAAGAAAATCATGGTTTATAATTGAATTACTGTGAATTAAATAATGGGATGATGAAAATGTACGTAAACAGCATGTACAATTTATCTTGTTATTTTTACATGCTTATCTTTGTAAGGTCCCGTTCATGATGAAGTTCCCACAAAATTTATAGGCTTTCATAAAAAAAAAAAAATGATGACTTTGACTTTAATGCCAAGTTCATTTTTCAACATCCATTTTCGCTGTTTTCAATCGAAACATCTATTTTTAACCTCCAATACAGAAAATTCTGCGTTTATTTAATGCATTTTATTATTATTTATTTATTATTATCACAAATAATATCGAAAACTATTATTTCATCAAAATCAGAGACATCTGCCATATTCCTTTGACGAGGAATCGTGTTACTTATGTATAAAAGATAAGATTTTTTTCCGACTTACTTTTATGTAATACTATATATATATATATATATATATATATATATATATATATATATATACACATATATAATTATGTACAATGAATCTATATGAAACAAGTTTTTTTCGATAGTTTGCTAATCAAGAAACAGAATAAATCTACTAAAACTACAATTAAGCAGTTATACTACTCAGACGGATTGAAAATTGAGCTTTTTTTGAATTTTTTGACACCCAGCTGAAATCTATATATATAATTATTTGTTCTCAATTTATTATTATTTATATATTATTTATTATTATATTTATTTGTGCATGATTGGTTATAGAAATTGTTTACAGCGGTAAAAGAGATGGGAAGAAACAGTCAGTATTTATTTTCACACACACACACGCGCGCGCGCACGCACACACACAAAAGATATGGATCAGTTAACAGAGCGTATTGGCTCTCTCTTCCACTCTCTTTCTCTCTTTCTTTCTCTTCGCACTCTCCCTCTCTTCTACTCGCACTTTATATTTACATATAGTCGTTATTTACCACGTATTATAGTCCCACCGACGTGACGTATCGAGGCGAAGTCTTCTATGCCTCGAGAGTTATTTGGATATTATATATATATATATATATATATATATATATATATATATATATATATATATATATCTACACTGTATATTTATAGGTGCAGGAACGGCGAATGCACGCGTTTTATCGTGGGCGACGATGTTTTCAAAGCTGTTTATCCTATCCACCGCTGCTTTGGAACTTCTAATATACGGTGTGGCCGGGTGGTGGGGGGATTGGGGGGGGGAGGGGAGCGGGAATTCGACAACTGATTTACGCACTCTCTGAAGTTTGCGGACGCGTAAGAGGCCGCGTTTGTAATTCTGTCTTAGATTATTGTGCTTTGAAAGTGAGTGCATTTATTAGTAGAGGATGCATTTAATAGAATCTATGTATATACTTAAAGTATAATCTATATATTCTAATATAATATATGTGTAAATTTGCAAAATTAATGACGCCTTGAATAAAAAATGCTCCGCTTGTTTGTGGAATGTTTCGTTACTTTGTGTGCTGAGGCTTATCACTAACGGTTTTATCGACTCGCGAATGAATTTTCATCAATTAAGTATGCAAGATGACGACTAAATTTTCTGATAATTTCCATTATTGCTTATACTTGTATAATATACAATAGTTGACAATTTTTCGCATGACATGAAGCGATCAACGCGACTTTTTTCCTTCCTCTGATTTCCGAGACAATACGCTTTGCTTATTGGAATATTTACTTTATCATGGGTATCAACAATGACTTTTGACGACACTTTTCTGCCGCTGGTTAAAAAGAAAAAAAATCATACGAAACTTTAATGCAATGAACCCTAACGCAAATCGTTACTATCTATTCCGCTGCCCAGTACAAAGTTTTCTAAGAAGAATTATCGTACAAACGGAGAGAGAATGCATGAGAAATAGAAATCACTTGAAAGCTATTCTATCTCGTAGAGATTTGACTATATCGTCAATGCATAGATGTGTCTAGTAATACATTCTAGAATATGTAGTTGAAGTTATATATATATATATATATATATATATATATATATATATTTTAAAATATTAATTTTTAACTAATGTACTGCATTAGACTTTGTAAAACTTTCCGTTTTGGCCGCTCAGTCATTCGCTTTGCGTATATCGAACGATTAAACAATCGATCGTGCCATCGAACGGGGAAAAAAGAAAGACAAAATCCACGAGTTTACAATGCATCCATTAAAAGCTCGTCGAAGAGATGAGCTATCGCGCGACAACCCTGATTCTTCGAGAGTCAATAGAGATGAGTTACAAAGCCGGCAATGCAAAGCGCGAGTCTACCGCGCGCGAGTGACGCGTCTGTGGGAATGGGGGGGGGGGAGGGGAGGGGTCGAGGCACATGACGAAGTAATAAGCGCGATCTCCATTGCAAAGCGGGAGCAAAGAGCCCGAGTGTGTTTCTAGTTTCGGTCGTTTGCGAGGCTTCGTCGTCAGCCGTCCCCTCACCCTCGCGCCTCCCCCCGCCCCCCCCACGACGCTCTTCCACCACCGCGCACAGCCGTCATCCGCTTACATAAACAGACGGCGCGACGCCCGCGCTGGCACGTGCGCGGCGCGTTCAGTGTTTTAGGTATACAGCTCGCGTATATATATATATATATATATATATATATATATATATATATATGATGGTATTCGCGCCTCTCGCGCGAGGGGGAGGGGGAGTCGGTGCTGATTCTTTGCTTTGGCTCGCCTCGCTTCTCGCCCATCCCACCTACTTCTTCGCTGTTTGTACAATTTTTCTCTTTTCTCCGTTTTTTTTTTTTTTTTTTTTTTTTTTTTTTTTATGTCTCGGTAAAGTCGATACAAGTGAGAGAAAGAGAGACGATTGGTCGGATTTCGTGGCTCTCGCCGTCGACGAATCGATCATTCGGGATATGTGGTTAATAAGTGATTTATCTTTGTACACCTATATTTTCGTTTGTTCTTCCGACGAATTTAACTGTTTGCACATCTTGTAGAATGGGCAAGATGAAAATATTTCCTTGATCAATACTGATTTATTTTGGAATTTCACGAACTGTTTCAATTTATTTCTGCCTGCTTGAAAAATCTTTCAGTCCTAACAAGGATTATCAAACATTTTTCATTTATACGGTATTTACATTCTGCCAATGTATATGTTTTACATATTTTTCATTTCAATTGAAAAATGTTATTATGAAAATTAAAAAATTCTATATATATATATATATATATATATATATATTTATTTATATATAAATACTTAGTTTTTTAAAAGTAAAGGCAATTTCACATATCGCCTCCGTTGTTATATTCTGTTAATTATTGAAATTCATTAATTCTCGCTATTTGATCAGAATTATTGTTAAAAATAATGTAAAGTGGTTTAAAGTAAGATTTAAAAATTTTAAAAAATATTTCATTTACGATCATTTTGCTCAATTCCATCCTGTTTTTTCCTTGATCAAATATTCATTAATATGTCAAGCAAATATGATAATGTATGTAAAACGGGATTTGACATGTATGTAAATGCATTATTACATATTTCAACGGTATAAGCTTATCTCGAGTATTCTATGAGCTCATATATATATATATATATATATATATATATATATATATATATATATATAGGAGCCAAGAAGCCCGGAAAAAATCAGAGACATCCATAAAACATATATAAATAACCGCGTGTCGAATAGTTTTAATGTTCGCCGCGATTATATTATGCGGTCGCACCGCGAGTTACCAAGTCATACAAGTGCCGGGGTGGGAGCTTAAGCGTATATGTATATATAGATATACACACACACACACACACAGAGTGTCCATTTCTAACGAGATTTGCCGACCTCTCTCACTTTAACTCTCTCTCTCTCTCTCTCTCTCTCTCTCTCTCTCTCTCTCTCTCGGTATTTCATGAATTTGCTCCCATTTTTCTTTCATCGATATACCTTCTCCGGGACTCGCGTGACTTCTTACGTAACAACTGGCTGGCGGACACTGCGAGATATGGGAAGGTTCCTTCGAGTACAATCAAAGTCGTAAACACGATTTTCCGACTACCATAGTGTGCAAAATTACGGTTGGCAAATGCGAATTAAGACACGCGTGCTGGATAGTCACGCCCGAGGCCTAGGCCGCGATGGCATGCGATGTAAATCGCAACGTTCAGGTTGTATTGTAGGCAAGATCGTATAGTAAGAGATATAAAATAAGATCTTGCATTGATTGTAATGATTTTTAAACAGTGCATTTCAAATTTTGCTTTACGCCCACTGCTCGAGGCGCGCAGCTTTTCGTCCCGCAAATTGTGAATATACGTAAAATTAACCAGTTATTTTACAAGCATATTTATACATACTGACATTTATACATATATAATATTCTTAGAAATAAAAAGCGTCGGCGGAAAAAAGCAAATTTTACGTTCCAGCGTCAACTCCAACTGCACGAGAAACTGTGGAAACCACTTCTACTGCATTACACACGATGCTTGTTACATTTGGAGCGCGGCATTGCAACAGTTAAGGCGTAAAATTCGAATTTTATGCGCGTCCTCCTGTAACAATATATATTATTGAACTAGCGTGCGAAGCGAGGATTTTCCACGAAGCACAATCGCCACGACCACCGTTATATGCGAAAAATTGCATTTTTTTTTGCCTCTCTTTTTTATCAAGTAAGGCACTTTGCGCGAAAGCGAGCCGATGGATGTAAATGTCAAGAGATTAAAATCGTCTTTGACCAAAAGCTGTGTGACTAACACGCAGTTCTAGTGTGTAATCAATACAACTAAATATTCATTTCTTTTACTTCTTTAATCCTGCTTAAATAAGAAAGCACGGGCCATAAAATAATTTTAAACGTTTCAGAAAGTTTATATATTTTTTTTATTATTGACAACGTTGTACAGGCGTTGACTGAAATTTGATTTTATTTTCTACGTTTATCCACTCCTCTATTTCGACGTTAACATCGTGCCATGAATTTGGCTTTATGATAAAAATGCCCTACCAATTTTACGGTTTTCGCAGTTGATAATGTAATGCGTAAGAATAGAGTTTTTCAAGTTCTTACTTCTTTTCCACCAATAAGGCCATAGCTACTAGTTATATAAAGCTAGGTTCTAAAAACGTCAATTGACGCTGGACAGGCGTGAAATCCACAAGTTCGCAGGACACGCTCATCATAAATAGCAATACAAGTGTAATGCAACCGAAACTCTCTCGACATAGTCCTAATATTATTAATGTTATCAACTTAATCCTGAAATTTTAAAAATTTTCCAATAATTTTAAATCATCTAATAATCTCCCCCTTGAAATTCACGAAGGAATTTTTCTCCTTGAGAAGAAACAAATGGAGAATGTCCGGAAAAGTTCGTCAATGTCAGATTAGCCGAGATTGGCCGAGATGCTCATAATCTTGTAACAATCAAACCTTTTCGAGGAGGCGAATAAATACGGCGTGCCTCGTCTCCCCGTCGATTTTGCCGTTTCGATTATTGCACGAGCCCCTCGTAATAGCCAGAACTACGGCGAGAATTCGATAACTGCACTTGTGTGTCCCGTAAATGGGACGATCGCGAAGCGAGCGGCCGTAGCCGCCTTCGCCGCCGCCGCGACTGCTGGATTCTGGCGTATTTATACGGAAATGGTAACGGGCGCCGCGCCCGCGCCGCAGTCGTGTTCTAAAATCGTTGAAAAGCCGTCCGCGGACAATTTAACCCGCCGCGCGCTGCTGCTGCGGTGCGTATACTTCCCGAGAGCGGAGAGAGGGTGGGCGGAGAGTGGTGGGGAGGGGGAGGGGGAGGGGAAGTAGTAGAAAGCGCCTCGGCTTGATCCGCGAGTATTAGGCTCTTGACTGGAGAGTAAACCGGGGCTGGTCTTTTCGACTGCCTTCCCCTTCCTACGCCAGCGGTCGGGATCGAATGAAAAACTGCCGGCTCCTTTCCATTTACCGCGGTCAGGGGCTGGGCGAGGAGAAGGAGGCGTAGGTGGAGAGAGAAATATGCTTCAAGGGATTTTCGCTCGGGCGGATTCGGGGAGGCCATTACGGTAGGTACATATTTCGCTTTCTCGCTGGCGAGACTTGAAAAATCGCGTGCACGCGTATGTGTGTGTGTGTGTGTGTGTGTGTTTTCGTCGCCGCGTGGATTTTTTACCGCACGCAGTTTGAGGCCGTGTCAGGGTTGGTTTATGCATGGATCGTTACAGGGAGTGGTTGTGGATCGGAAATCGCGTTTCCCCTGCTATTTGGGCGTTAGCCTCGATTGAACTCTCAAGAGTCCCTATGGAATTACCTACATGAAGACATCTGCCTGGATATAAAAATCCCAAATTAAAAAAATTCATTGCATAGCTTGCGGGATAATTTTAATTGTAATAATTATAAGTATTCAGCCTACTTCCGCCCTACTGTGAAGACAAATAACGCATACAGAGGACTTCTAAAGCCTCGAACCGAGGAACATGATCACCTCGGCTTCGCCTTGGGCATCGTATCGCTCAAAGGAGTTTCAATTTCCTGCCCTTGTGGTGCAAAATACTACTGTTTCAGGGTTTAGTTGTGGATTCAAATTTATTTAATACTTACTGTATTATGTTTACATCAGTGTATCAGTGTATTACATCATGTACAAAAGTATTTTAAGAAATCAGTCGTCGTTAAATAATGTACTGTACTCATTTAATTCATTTTCTTTCTGAACGGTTGGGTATTAACCAAATACTGGAATACTAATTAAACAATTTATTTATTCTTTTTCAAATGATTTTGATATTACAATCATCGTAATTTCTAATCTACTTCGTAATTTCAGACATTCAAATATTTCTGGTAAACCAATAAATATTTTCATCTTCGTAAAAAATAAACCAACAGTATTTTTATTTTGATTTAGTCAATTTATTTTGATAAATGTCAAAAATGAAACTATAATTCGACACTTTTGAAGATTCTTAAGATACGAAATTGAACGATTTTTAAGATACGAAGAAAGAAACACTTGTCAAGAGGTACCTTTTTGGGATGATAAATGTGTACCTCAGAGATCTGACAGATTCTGTTGAACGTAGTTTACATTGGAAACTTTCAGTTCTTCGTAGTTCTTCATATTTTTCATATTCTTTTTTCCTACTACATTTCGAGGTTATACATAACAACAGCCGATTTACAGAATCTAAATGAGCTAACAATGGACTCACAATGAGATAACTGTACTCATTGAACTAATATGAACGTTTGGTAACTGAACATATGAACGTTTACTATGTATGATAGTTATTGTTTAATTCAGGCATGTTGAGTTTTATATTTTCCGTTGATCAATTCGAAAACCAAGATGAAACAGTCAATATGTGTATGAATTAGATGGAGCTTAGATCATCGATGGGAAATTATAACCAATGAATAACTCGATCAATCAACTAATCTCAACGCAACGACTTGCTATTACTGAACATACTCAGTTTTTATTGTTCGTCATCGTCTCGCGTTTACGCAACGTCGAGTTCAAATACCGCGCGTATTCTCCGCGCCAGAAAAGAATCCGCTCATCTCGTCTCTCGTAAATACACACTTCGCGCGGCTTTCCCAGGTCAATCCAGATTTCCCGCGGCTGGGCGCGGAAATGAAGTCGACGAGGAATACTGCGGACTTAACGCTCACGCGGCGAATCGAAGTGAATTGCACGAAGCGTTTGTATATTGGATAATTCAAAGGTCGGTTGAGCTGTTCGATAAAGTGTAGCTGGAATTGATTCTTACCACTATTGCTTATTAATTGCCAGCGGAGTTTAGCAGTTCAGGATCGATAGAGCTGTGATATTTGATGTAAACGTTTGTCTAGGTGTAATGGATATTTGCCTGGATGTAATGGATAATTGGATTATTATCACTGTAGCTATATAGATCCGTACTATGTCTTCTACCCGGAATATTGTTCATTAAAATTAATGTCTGATTTTTTTTCATCGAAGAAAAGAAATTTACCAATCTCCCGTTGAATCGCATGGTCAGCTGTTTGTTGACCTACGTAACTACATTCAAATTATGATTTAACGTGAGTCCTTATTTAGCTATTTTAAAAAGCTTTGCCCACGATGATCAGCCAGTAATTGACGAAACGTTGCTAATCAAATAATTGGTTTAATTTTTTTTTACCAATTATCCGCTTTGAAGGATTATGACAGATATGTAACTGATATATTGAAACTTTTTGCAGCAAATCAGAGCCAAAAGAAATATCTGCGAAAATATATATATGTATGTATAGGAAAATCTTGTTTTTCCCAAATTATAGCCATCGCAACTGCGATAAATTTTCAATCAGTGCTCCCGAATTCCAATTTCGCCTTTATCTTCGGCTCCGATGTACGTCAGAGAGTTTTTCACAGTTTCAAACTGCAAGATAACGCATGACACGAAAAACAGTATATTCCATTCGAATTTTCTCGAATTTTTATATATTCATAATAAAAGCCGTCGTAAAAATACTTAAATCATCCACGTTCGACTGCGTTCGAGCCACATCATTACTGGCGCAGAGCTGGGAAATTCGGTCGATCGTCCATGCAAGACGCTTATCCTTCACTTTCTATCTCTGTTTTATTTACATACGGGGGCGCGCGCGAGAAATCCGCTTTCCTCGCCGAATCTGGCGTCCGACGAGCGACGGTCCATCGATTTTCATTCTGTCTTTATTCTTCGATGAATTTCGAATTTATCTTACTGACACTCCCTTGTCACTTCTGTCTCGCGAAGTATCAGCTTTCGGTCTTATTAAATTCAGCTTTTTAACGTGAAAACCGCGTAATTAGCAGGATGTATTGAAATTAAAAAATACATTTATGGATTATTTATCTTGTCCAGGGGAAGCATTTAGCGACCGGTGCAATTACTGACTGTTTTCTTCGAACAAGAAAAAGTTTAAGAAAAACATCGGCGAGTCGCTGACAACGTTGCAGCCTTTTTTGACGATGTAAGCTCGGTGAAATGAAAGAAGAACTCCTCGGATATATTTAAAACTTGCAATGCGAAAAAGAAAAACAAACGGGAAAGAAAACAGCGCGACAATCGAATCTGCTTTCGAACATTTTTCATTTTTTTTTTCATTTTTTTTTTCTAGACGCGGATCGACAGCTGGTCTATCGGCCCTCGTGGCGTTCGGATTTATTACCGCGAGGCTCGCAGGTCGCTCTCGTGTTACGCAATAAGTGAACGACGGCTTTTTAAAGATGTCTCTCTCTTTCTCCCTCTTTCTCTCCCTCGCGTGTTCTCGGCAAGTATTTATTTTTTCGCCTTTTCGGTCTATCGTATATAATTTTTTTTTTCAATAACGAGAAGCAGATAGATTTTTCTATCTGCCTCGGTATTTTTCTAGCCGATTAGCTCGATTCGAAAGAAGAGGCTGTTGCACTTTTATTTTAGAGGCGATATTTTTGGAACGCGCTGGAAGTCAGATATATGTATGTCGTTGAAGGGAGGGATGGCTTTTTTTAGACGGAAATTAATTGATGTGGTTGTACGATTTAAATCCCAGTCGTGTCTACATAAAATTATGAGTGAATTATTTTTGAAGCATTTCATTATGGCCGTTAAAAATTTTTAAGTCCATTAACCTAATGACCGAATTCTCATTTATTAGTGATCATTGTATAATGTTTAGATAGGTCGCATCAATTTAATTAATAAATCTTTAAAGATATGGAAATTCGATTGAATCGTTAACAAATTTATTATTAATCAATACAGAATAGTTCACTAAATTAATTTGTAAAGCTGTTTATTTTTGGTAAATAATTATTATTAATTATAATTACCCGAATATTAGTAAATGGTAATTAAACTATCCAAAATGAGTACAATTTTCATTTTTCAACGGTAATTAAAAGTAAATTTAAGCTTACAAAAAATTATTATTTCTTAAAAAGGATACGATTAATGATTGTCAGAGCTTAAACGCTTGTAATGCTAATTAGATTAAAATTTAGCTTTAAGATTTGATATTTCGTTTTTCTCTAGCTTATCCAACTATCAAGAGGGAATAATTAATTATCATTTAATGAATGCTTTTAGTGGCTTTTACTCGGTGTGCTTTAAAGAACAAAAACAATGGATAAATATTTAAAACCAAAGATTAGTCTTTTATAACAATGATTAATTGCCCCGATTTATAAACAGAATCGTTTACGCAGCTGAAATATGAATGGGAATTCGTGAATTTTGAGGTTTTAAATTCTAAATGCGATGAAATGTTAAACATATTGAATTGATAAAGGCGACAGAATACTTAGCGATCCCGGCTAATAGAGTCTATTCAATATATTTATTGCCTTTCATCGATGTCCGATGTTCTATATAATATTTTTGTTTGCCATGAAATTTTTCATGGGTAATTAATATATAGATTTAGATTTTGTAGATTATTAATTTAGATATAGATATTCTTATGAGCCACTACATAATTATTTTTATTACATGCGTTTTCATTTGCTTTTCGAATCGGTATCTTCGGATTTCCAATTATAAACTTTCTTACTTTGAACGTATTACCAAAGCCTTTCATTATCTTTCAATCAGCTGTATGATTTTCATCACACGGATTCGAGCTTAAAAGTTCGAACATAACATTCTCTATCTCGTCATTCGCTCGGTCATCTATTATGCACAGGATGTATGCTCGTTCAATTCGCCCACTAGCGAGCCAGAAGCCGTCTGTTCCCACGTGTCGGGCAGCGATCGCTCGTTCGTCGAAATCGCGCACGGGCCTCGTTTTCTATCCGTCCAGCGTCACCTCAGATTATACAAGTAAACGCGTCGCCGCACGTTGAAAAGAAAAAAAAAATGGAAGAAACGGCAACGACAAAAAAAGTTCTCGAGGTTAAAGTGCGCGCGATAAAGCAAAGCTGATGCGCGTATGACATGAATCCGACGACGACGCGCCTCGTTAATTCTCTCTTATAAAGAGAGAGAGAGAGAGAGAGAGAGAGGGGGGGGGGAGTTTTCTCAATGGGAAGAAGGACTGACGTGCCATAAATCACAATTTTTGGCGGAGGGCTTTCTTTTCACTGCGAAAGAGAGCTCCTGTCTTTTAAGCGAACCGGTAGGGGAGGGGAGGACGAGATTAACCTACATCTCGATCGGCGAAGTTGTCGCGTTCTGCTTTAAGGGGAGAGAGAGAGAGAGAGAGAGAGAGAGAGAGAGAGAGAGAGAGAGACAGACAGAAAAGACGATAGGCATGGTAGGAATTCTCCCTCTCTATCTCTCGTTCACTTTAAAAGACAGGCAGATAGCTACGAGGGGAAGCTGGTGGGACATCTGTCGGTGGCTCCCCATAATTCCGTGGTTACGAAGCAATTTTATTAATTATCAATTTAATCATTTTTGTACAAGTACTATAAATTATACGCATACGATGTCAGTTCGAATCAAGCGATATATCTTGAATATTGGAAAGTAAAACGAGGGCGTGGCTATCAGTTGTAAAGCCAAAGATGGCGGACGCATCGTTGAGAGCTACACAGTGTTTATATGAAGTGGTTGCAATTTTTTTCTCTCAACGTTGGATGACTTGTGTGGTAAAATTGTATTAAAGGCCATTTTCCTAGTCGAATCTGAAAACTAGAAAATGTTAATAGGCTGGAAATTACAGTAGAGCTCCCAGAATACCGTATATGCATCGGAGTTGTTTCATTATGATACGCCGGCCGAAACTATTTTACGACGCGATCTGAGCAGCTCACGTTTGTTGCTGCATTCATTTGGTCCCGAGACGTCGAGAAAATTTACTGCGACTATTTGTCGCCTAATTTACTTTCGCAGCCGCTAACTGCTCGATAATCATTGTAAGATCTTTCTTGTGGTTCCGCAAAGGTTTCCAGCCTCCATGACGATTAGTTTATAAAGATAAATAAATAAATAAAATAGCAACTACTGTATGCTTTAATGGCGATGTTTGGCGTTTCTTTAGCGGAATATCTGATTAGCAGAGGTCGTATCATACTTCCCAGTAGAAATTTTCGAAATAAGAATATCTAGGAAAATAAATTTTTTTTTTTGAATGATAACAACAGTTCACAACGTAAAGAAAACTATCAACCAATTCAATATTTTCATTAAAGATAGCATATTTTTATCAAGACATCATTGAGAAAATTCATTCATTCATCTACAAATACCTCTTAAAGCGTACCTTCTCTTACAAGCAAACATAAAGAATCGAAATTAGAAGAAAGTTCTAATTTCTGCTCGATTGGATCAATGACAAACAGAAATTTCATTAAAATTTATTTTAGTACGGAAGATTTAAATGTTAGAATGCTCTAAGTCAGTACTCGGTGAAAAATACTTATCTAGATCGGAAGCTTATTTTTACACTTAGGCAGGATTATTTATACGTGATTAAATTAACAACTGAAGTTCCGCGAGATGAGAGCAAATTTAATATCGAAAATATCTTAAGTACAATTACCATTTCGTAGCTAATATCGATTAAATTCCAAACTTGGAAAAATTGGACTCATCTACGGAATTTCGCTCGTATACCGGAGCTCTAAGAAATTTCTTCCTGTTTTTTTTTTCTTATTTTTTTACTTTCATACTATCGTCCGCCCCTGAAAATTCAATATCACTCCGAAGCACGCGGGGTGCTTTCGTTCGCGGGGGCAGGATATACGATACTGAAAAAAGTATGCTTTTCCCGGAAATATGTGTGTCAAAGTTGACTTTTCATCCTATGCAGCATCGCCATGAAAATAATAATACACGTGCCTTCAAAGCTTCTCTGTGTACGCATTGATTTTAACTCTCGCTGGTTAATTCCTTTCAAATTAAGGGAGCGTGTATTATAGTGACGCAATTTGATTTTTTTTCCCCGTAATTGGAAATAAATTATTCGTTGTCCTGTTACAAGTTTCTTCAAACTATGAAAGATATTTCGATGAAATTGAACGTATGGAATTTTTAAGATAATATTACGCGTGCGTGTTTCAGAGCAGATCCATCGCGCGAGAAAACTTTTTCACTGCCACTGTACACTTTGCCACGAATTTCTATTTCAAACAGTCGTAAACTATACGTCAATGACTTATTTTAGGTATTTTTTTTTGTAGGTAATGCTTTGTTTTTGAAACAATGAAAATGTTCTTTATTATGTCTCAAGATGGAATTTGAAAAGTTTTCGATATATCATGGCTTCAATTGCCTTCTTCGTGTCGACATCTTTTTGACCTCAAATTTTATCGATGATATTGTCTTTTTTAAATAACACAGACGTTGCAAAATAGTTGCCAGATTTTTTTTAAGCTTCGATGGTAAGTAACGTTGTACCACTATAATCAAAAATTTCAATGGCATTCGACATATATATATATATATATATATATATATATATATATATATATATATATATATATATATATAATAATAATTGAGGAATTTGCAATCAAAATATTCTCGAAAATATGTGTAGCAGTAACGATCTTAATATCAGAAATGGTTTATATTAAAAAAAAATCAAAGACCAAAAACCCAACGAGTAAAACATACTACACGGTTACAACGCATGAGCTATAAACTATGATACGCCCTCTAATGGCAATAATTAAAAGTAGAAGAATTAGGTCATTAGTACCCCTGTGTTACCTTCTACGCATATTAAAAGCTTGCAACAGATGTAAGAAGTCTTATTATTTACTTTTTTTAATTTTAATAATTAATAAAAACGTTAGTTATGGGTGAAAAATATGGAATGAAGTTCATTTTCATTATTGCCCTATTGAGTACGAGGAAAAACAAAAACTGTAACAAAATTAATTTTGACGAATAGATATGCGAGAAAATCGGGAGAAGTCGAAAAACATTCACTGGGAGTATATCATTGATTCACAATTTTATAATTCTAATCAAAATTCTATGTATTTTTATATTTACTTTTGCAGTCCATGGCGCGCTAGAAGCGAAATATTAAAAATTAATGAATTATCATTTATTCATTATCTCAATTTGACTGTCAGATATCGTGCTAGTGAAGAAACTTTACAAAGAAAAAAAAACAACAAAAAAAAAACAAACAAAACGCGCATTGTTCAGCCTATCGTTCAAGTACAGCATCTGGAGCTCAACATATTTTCCACATCCTTGCATTCGTTTTGCATTGCAAATTAATGACTTCGCAGTCTGCAGCATCGCGAGCATTAATATTCCATCGTACTCGTGTAACGCGGACGGCTCTATACGCCCGCCCGACGCCTCTGGCCATATTTGCCCGTTGACGTCACGAGCGCTAATCCCAATAAACTGTCGAATAAATCCGCGCGAGGAGGGGCCGCTGAAAGCTCATTCGAACGGCACTTTTACAAAAGCCAACCGCCTCAGGGCCATCGGGCTTCGGGCGGCCTCTTGTACGTGTATACGTGTTTCCACTCCCCCCCCCCCTCCCCATCCGTCGCCCCCGCTACGCTACCGGCACCCTCGAACTCCTCGACTCGGTGAATGGGAGTTCATTGCAGCTTTCTGCACCGTATGGTTTCTAAATATAGCGGCGTCTAGTAGTAGCGAGTGAGTTATATATCTATCATAATGTACCAACTCAGTCACACAAAAACACACACACACACACACAAGCACGAGCGTATATCGCGCTTAGTATTCCATACGTGACTCTCGCACTGGCTTGCTCAGCAACTGGCGTATAAGTGTCGTGGTTTTTCTCCCGCATCCTCCCCGCTCGCTGTAGCTATTTTTTTTTTCTCTCCTCCGTGCCGGAAGGCAAGAACTTCGCTGCTGAGTTGGCGCCCGTTCTCCCACGCCCCCGCCCTCTGTCGCTTTGAGCTGGGGAATTCTCCGCGGGCAAGACGGGGGGGGGGCGACGACGGCGGCGGATCTCTTCTTCCTATACTTGTATAAATAATGTACATTCGTGATAGAATGGCAATATAATCCATTCGGTCGTTAATTTTATTACTGCTGACCGTGATCATTGGGTGAGGGGGGCGGGGCGAGTGAGTCGCAAAGAAAAGAATATACTCTCTCTCTCTCTCTCTCTATATATATATATATATATATATTATATATATATATATATATATTGTTACGCGGATAAAGAATTTGAGTCGATGATATAGATAACGACGTTATCAACGTATCAAAATTGTGATAATGAAGATTTACTATTAAAAACTTATTAACAAATGTTTCTATTACAAAAAAAAATGTTGGTTGAGTATAATTTCAGTAAGGGAAAAATATTTAATATGATAATGCTCGTAAAAATTCAAAATACCGCGGTACATTGTGACGCGAGTGCGGGATGTAAGTATAGTTTTCATTTGCCCATGGTTATCGTATACTATTTGTTGTCGCATCAAAAGTGGAACGAATCGTGTGGGAATAAGAAATTCTTCCCATTCACGGTCGTGCGCAAAATGGTACTTTGCGAACAATAACAGTAGGAAAAATTATTTTAACCTGATAACTCTGATGATTATTGACAAATTCAAATAATCTTTTTTTTTAAATATTACGTAAATTTGCGCTTATCTCGGATAATAATAATAATAACCTTTAATTTTGTTAAATTCATGATTATTTTTGATCGTAGATAATTATTTAACATCATATTTAGAAACCGTTAGTTATTCTAGAAATTTATATCCATTGACCATTATTTTAATCTAGCGTAATTTATTTTTTGAAAGTTAATTTAAGTCAGAACTGACGTAGATCTATTAAATTTTGTATTTTTTCCCATAGTAATATAGCGATTCGAAGGATATCCGAATAAATCTTGAAGGTTCAGTTAGAATGCAACTTTAGTTAAAGCTCTTCTTTGCTTTTTAAAGTTCGCACATAATATTGTATTCACTTAAAAACTTGCTTACCGTCTGATCGAATTTTGGCAATATCTAGTATTTTTATCAACTTGATCGTGGTATTCAAACAGTGCCTTTCTTGCTTATAGGCCGTAAACTGGAGCTTTACGACCTTGCGCGGTAAATAGCGTCCGAGGCCTTTCGAAGCCGGTTCGAAGGATTGCTACATATGACACGAGGTCGAAAAGTTCTGCGGCCGAGGTACAAATGTTATTTTACACAACACTCGTTTCAAAATTACGACTTCAACGTGGTTTTACGGCTATTGTGGCGTACAACGAAGTACGATATAGTAGTTTGTCAACGATGATTTTTAGCTGGTCAGACATCAATTGTCAATTGATCGGAAAACAAGAGAATAAATTGTCTTGCGTGTTCCGAAAGTTATTACTCATGCATAGTATGTACAAGCTACTTAATTTATGAACATGCGCGTAAAGCCAGCACTTCTCACATACTCCAGATCGAGAACGACGCTTCTTGAGAAAAATTAAGAGCAAAACATTTAAAACGCACGAAAATTGATCGTCTTGTCTCGTAAAGATACACAATCTTTATAAAATCGCTTTATGTTGCGTTCGCGTAATCGTTTTTTTTTTTTACAGAATGTCGGCCTGTTCTTCCGAAATCACGACTCGGCCCCCTATTCCCCACCCGCCATTATTCAATTTATCGACAAGCATCGCTCGCTCCCCATTCGCCGCGTGTAAATATATATATATATATGATGAAAATTAACCCGCTTCGTTCGCAAATTGCAAACGTTAAAAGCCGCGGAAGGCAAATGGTCGGCCGGGTGCGGGGGGGGGGTGGAGGTGGAGGAGGAAATCGGAAATCTCCGACGGCAGCGGACGGAGAGACGTATTTTTACGGCGCGCGCTGCGTCCGGCCGAGCTTTTACGGGCGGCTATAGCTGAGCTTATAACCATCGCCCCCCCTCCCCACCACCACTCCATCGCTCTCCTCAACCTCTCCTCCCCTACTTCGGTGGTCGATATTAATAAAGCTCCCCGTGGTGGCTTAGCGTTATAAAAGCGCCGCGTGCGAAAGTCGATGGTTGACGGGCGACCACCTTGGGAAGGACGCGACGGGGTCTCGCACTCCCTCGGAGTCTTTCGCCATTTTAAAATCAACGGTACGCCGCGGTTCCTTACATGTTTCGCTTGTTGTTGTTGTTGTTGTTGTTGTTGTTTCTGTTCCCGCTCTACTTCCCTGGTAAGCGTGCGAAAGAGAGCGCGCTACGTTCGTTCGTTCGTTTCCCGGATGCTGCGAGTTCTCCCGGGCAGCGAAGACGACGACGAGAGATCGAGAGAGATGGAAGGGGGCCTCGGGTCGGTATAAAGCGGGTCGAGGTTGCAGGCGAGACACGGGCAGACGACGGGCAAGGGGTGGGGGAGAGGGGAAACGAGTTATTTCGTGCTTATTTAAGCTTTTTGATTTTGCGCCCCCTTCCCCCGTTTTTCCGTGGATTGGCATTAAGCGCGCGCTTTTCTTCTCTTTCTTGCTGTCTCTCTCTCTCTCTCTCTCTCTCTATTCCTTCCTCTGTCTGTCGCTCCCTCTCATTCTCGTTCTCATTACACGCCGCTGCGTGAATTCGCAAGGTATTAAAACGTTATAAATATAAACGTCCGAGGAGCCCGAGCGCGTGGTCAGTGTCACTTTGATCGCTAGAACTTGAATTCGACGGATCTCAAGAACGGAATGTAACTCTTAGTTAGGGCGAAATTTTTTTTTTATCTATTATTACTTTCTCTTCCGATTATGCAGTCAGACAAAATTTCTAGCAAAGTGTACAGTACTCGGTTGTTACCCAGTTTATGGTAGGCTGCAGAAAAACTGAAAAATTACAGTACTTAAATTTTCGAAGGTTCGCTTCTAAATTTTCCTAGAAATATGGGATTTTTTTAATGATTTTTCTTTGCAACCTGCGATCAAGTTGCTGGACTAATATTTTCATTTTTTATCATAAATTATTTCTCGCTATATATAATTTTTTTATAACCCAACTTGTAAAGATAACTTTGTTTTGAATGACAGTACAAACGTGTATTTACAGCATTGCTCAACTCGCAAGACTAAGAAGACAAAAAATGTTTAAGCCATCCATTTGCTTCCAACGTCAATCAGACAATCATAAAAGGAACGGGACGTGGCTAAAGCTCCGTAGTTCCTGCTGTATGATTATTGTGACTCTATATTCGATGTTCAAGACTAACAGTAGTAAAGTCCGTGCGTTAAGACACCTGCAAGTCCTTTCTCACTGGCGCGCTCCTGTGGAGAAATTCACGACGACTATCGGAACATTTGAAATAGCGCCTAGAAACGGCAGTAGAAAATCCGTCGAAAGAGAGCTGTTAAAACGCGGCATAAAAGTACTTTTCTCGTTTATATATATGTGTGTGTGTGTGTGTGTGTGTCTGTTTTGCCGCCGTTCCGTACTCGGACATCTAACGGACCTCTTGGTGTTGCCATCCCCCCCCCTCCTGTGTTTTTTTACTACGTCCGCTCGCTGAAATGTGTATACCGAAAATGCTCCCTCGTAAAACTAATGAGGAATTTCCCGTGGGAATTTCTGTATAGTATCCGCGAAGATTAATGTCCAAACTTAAAAGTCTAAGCATACGACTTTGGCTAACGGAAAATTCAATTTCGCTAAGTTTCAACGTAATACATACATAATATTAAGATGTCTCGCGCGGCACATTAACGTGGCCACGTTTTTACGAAAAATAATCCCCCCCCCCCTCAACCCCGCACATTTAGAATTCGATAACATTGGAACATTGAAATTGATAGAGTTTTATGGGAGCGGTGAAAAATGAACTCGAACTGCTAATTTTGCAACAATAATGGAGTATGAAAAACGGTTAACGATTATGGAGTAAAGTAATTTGTGAGCAAAATGAAGATTTTTATTTTTAAAACCAAATTTTAATAAACATATAATGTTTTTATGATAAAATGAAAATTATTCGAATTTTTATATCCAAATAATGACATACAGGTAGAGAAGATTATACGCAAAATTCTATTTTCTGATTGGCGGCGAGAGAGAGAGAGAGAGAGAGAGAGAGAGAGAAAGAGAGAGACTGAGAGAGCCACGGACTCTTCTCTGCCGTCATAGCGAAGAGGATTTTACGCCAACAAAACAGGAGTAGAAAATTGTGCTTGAGTCTCAGAATGCGGGAAATTCCATTTTTAGATATGTAGAAAAATAAAATGACAGACGAGAGAAACATATCACTTTAAGCATACGACAATATATATATATATGAAAATTCACGAGGATATACCAGTCGGTGATAATATTCATCCATTTTTTTTTACACGAAGAAAATCAAGAACTCCATTAGCTGGAAATCAGGCAGTTTTTTAATCATGAAAAGTTCATTATATCATTAAGACATTAAGCGATCTGGCTTTTATAGTCCTTGAATTATCTTAAAATTTGTGACTTTCCCGATGCAATTACCGCCAGCTTAAGCGGATATATACCTATTATCTGCTCGGTCTAATCTAACTTTACAATTTACTTTTTATGCCTCAGCCCGGACCCCCTCTAATCAGAAAGCTAATTGGGTTATAGCAGGTTATAGCCACTGAGGAGGGGTAGGTGTTTGTAGAGGGCGGTAAATTTTATCGATCTCATATGTATGTATATATATATATATATATGCATTATTAGCGATTATTCATTTTGATTTAAATTCATTCCACGACCAATCGAAACAAATAACCTACTATTGCGAGAATAAATTATCTCACGTACAAACCGATCCCGATAATAACTGATTGCGTTTGGGTGTCAAAGTATTGAACGGTTTCATGTTCAGGACTCTAGTACATAGTCAATTAGTATGGCTAGAGAATGATTTTTCAACTTTATACTTTCCTCCAACAAATTCGATTTATAAAGATAGACGTATTAATTATACCATATTGGGCAAAAATATCCCTAAAGCCATTTTACGCGTTATGAGAAGCCTTTGTGAAAAAGTTTAGCAGTTTTAATTTATATTCATATTCATTGTTATTGTTATAATTATTATTCTCTTTATTATCATTATCATTTGTTTTTCCCCTATTTGTCGTTATTTTTCAAATTATCTACATCTGAGCTTCCTCGTCGCCTAATGAACGTGCGAAAAATAATTTTTGATGATATGATTCTCTCCTTTCAGAATCGATTTGGCACGTAAAATCTTACAAACTGTCATTTACATAAATTGCACGGGACATTTTTTCTGATTCTTATACCCCCCTCCCCCCCACAACCTTAATGAATATTATCGAACCTCGAACGAATCGGCGAACAAAGTATATATGTGTACGTATTAGCGTGGCTCGAGCTCGCCTCCGCCAGCCGTAAATTATGTTTCAGGTCAGTATTTCCCGCGTGATTTTGGTGCGCATTCTTGCTTATGTATATATATATATATATATATATATATATATATATATATATATATATACTTCTTGGCTCGTCGATCATTCCGCGTCGCCGCAACGACGACGCGCGAACGGAGGCTAAATTGGTATTACAGTATGCACCGGGCCGTTATTACTTAACTGACGCTCGGCGGGCTCTCTGCGGTTCCCCCTCCCGCCCCTCTTCTTTTGTTGCGGCTCCCGAGATAAAGTTGACGATCGAGATAAACGTGGCGACAAGGTGCGAGATCCCAGTGATAAAATCGATCTTTCCGATAGCTTTGGCCCTTTCAACTGCAGTACCGGCCAAAGATGTTGATAATTCAAGCACCGGGTGAGAAAAATTTGTCATTTACAAATTTTGCCGAGAACGTATTGAGTGACAGATAAAGAAATTGAAATTACGATTGATTGCTGAATTACAGAAGCGCTTAAAAATATAAACCAAATACCTCGTAACCTGAGCAAGCACAAATTTATTCATTTTATCGAGCCTAGATAATGAAAAATTCCGATTCATGCCCATTAAAAATAAGTCTTTCTAACGAGGTTTGCCTTGATTTATTTTGAAATTGGGTTAGAGGCGAGCCGAGTAAAAGCGAGATGATTATCTTCGCGCGGGTAAAATGCCAAGTGTGTGATCGAATCTACGGGGGCTGATGAGGTCGCGAGGGGAGGGAAAAAAAATGCCAACGAAAATTACAAATTACCGATATGCAAAGAGGGAGAGTATAAATAGCAGATCGGTATAATTACGTCCGCAGGGAAATAAAGAGGGCGATCGACAATATTTACATTATTTTAATTGCTATTAGGAAAACATTATGTTAAAAGTTGATTTGAGTTTTTCAAACGCTAAAAGATAAATTTATATTTAGATTTGATACCACGCTGTGCAATAGTCAGTGCTGTCTTATCGGAAAATTACACAGTCTATTGTGATCGGTGGCCTTGATGCCCAGATCGCCAATACGCCGCCAGGAGTAAATTAATGTAGAAGTGAGTAGTATCGGATCCCAACGAGTTCTTGTTCTTTAACAAATTAGTACGTCAGAATTATAAAATTAAATTTGATTCGGGGATATTTCTTCATTTTTATAATTTGAGACCCTCTTGGTATAATTTTATCGCAGTCTATTCATAGGCTGGGCGAGACTGATAAGTAACTATACCAGGAAATTGACAAATTTTTTTCGTTCTACCAATTTATTAAAATACGTTACTACCTGTAAGTAAACCTACTCTTAACGCCAATTCGTTCACCGCGGCGCCACGACCACCAATCCCGATAACAATGGAAAATTTTCAATTATCACGAGCTTTGAAGCTCGCCGTTATATATGAAGCAGCTCACGAATAATAATTCGGATCGCGGGCTCTTGAAACAATAGAGAGCGATGGATCGGTTCGCTCGCGTATATAACCTAGAAAATTCGAGGAGGCTTGGCCGGGAGGGGGGGCGGGGGCGGTGTTGCAAAGTTGCCCAGCCGCTGAAAGGCCGTGTTTTCGGGGGCTGCCCGTGGACAATGGAGAGAAGCTCTCGAACAGTCGAAAGGTGCGCGCACTTGCACTTGCAGTTCCGGAAAATGCAGCCGTACCGACGATTGCAAAAGAAAAAAGTTTCTCCGGACCCTCCTTCGACCTCCTCGTCGACGTCGTTGACGTTCGCGTTCCCGTTCTCGCTTTCTCTCTCCTTCTCTCTATCTCACTGTCCTTCGTCTATGTCTTTCTGTTCGACTCGGGCCCGCGAGTGATTTTCTCTCCTCGCCGTCTATCCTGTATTTTTTCCGGTCGCGATTTTTTTCAGACCGCCGACACTACTCCTCATTACTACTTCCATTATCCGGCGAAATGTTTGTCGAGGCGATTGCGAGAGCACTCTATGCACGCATCAATGGAGACGGATCTCTCTCCCTCTCTCTCTCTCTTCTTCCCTTTCAACTTTTGTTCTTCGTTTACGGAATGTTTTTCCTTACTTCGTTTTATTTTTGTTTCGAAGAACTATTTTTCTGCACCATTGTTCGCGTGGAATTTTTGTCATTTTTCATGCAACTTATTTGCTTCCGAGACTATTTCCCCTCGAGCATGCTGATTCTTTTCTTTACGAAAGATAATTTTTATTGTCACCGTTCGAATTTAGAAGTACAAATTTAGAAGATATTTCCGCTTTACGTTTCTGTATTTCCGTTTGATATAAAAAATTTTATCTACACGAAAAACATTTGAAACAATTTTTTTTGATTGAAAATAAAATTTATTGTCAAAATTTTGGATATCCTATTACTGATACTAAAAAGTATACTAGAATATTCCTACAATTTAGGAAATACTTGCTATTGACATATCAAATAATGCATTGATGAAATTGGCCAAACTTCAATTTCCGTATTTTGTAAAATTGAGGATTGAGAAAATAGTTTTAAGTGAAGCAAAGGAAGAAAGAGGCAGATGTAGAATGTGCGAGAGAGAGAGAGAGAGAGAGAGAGAGAGAGAGAGAGAGAGAGAGGGAGAGGGAGAGAGAGAGAATGAAAAACGAACGAATATAATTTATTCCACCTATGGCATAGATACTTTTCTAGTATGAAATTAACAGAATGTACAGGAAAAAAAATAAACAGACAATTGAATTTTGCACTCGATTTAAAACTTGAAAAGTGTGATCTCAGTTTTGAAGGAATATTACCGAAGATAAATCGGATGCAGACGTTCTTTTTTATTCAAAAGATTAGAGCATGTCAATACAAGCTTGACATATGTAGCATGTCATGAATATATCTGAAGATGCTGATTCAATATTAGGCGAATGTCTAAAACGTTTCTAAGGCTAATCACCCAAAATCGTTGCTTCCTGCGGTAAGTTTTGACAGATCAGGCAACAAGGCGATACGTCTGATATCAAAAAGGTGATTTTGTGTTTTTTTTTTTTTTTTTGACTTCGACAGAGGAACAATTAAATCTTTTTACCAAAACGAGGGAAAAATTTTGATAGAATTGACAGAATTGTATGGAAAAGAAAAGAATGTGATGGCTATATGGGTACAGAAACATTTTGAGACCGTGTATTATTAATAGCTAATGGACGAAAAGTGCCATGATAAATTTTACAGGCACCTTCCTCTTGAAGTCTGAATTTTAAGACTTGGCACTAAACCGAGTCTGGATGATGCAGACGATTCATAATAATGACGATGATTCCGAATGAGGTTAATTCCAGAGAATCGTTGAAATTGCGTATTCTGTGAAATATTCGGTATCATTGAATATAATGTCTTTATTTAATACACAAGACAGAGGGGGAAAAATAGGTAAACTATAAATAACTATTATAAGTATTGAGTGTATATAAAAGAACCATAAATGCGAACGCAGTTTAAAATGGCAAGACTGTTTCGAATGGCTGTCTTGAAGGGATGAAGATTGAGCTAGTCGCTTGATCTTAAACAGCTGAATATGCGAAAGAAGAATTATGAACGTCAGATCAAAGAAAAAGATCTTCGGTCGTTGCTGTACTTCCTTTGTCGTGCGATGTGGTTATGTTATATTCGCCAAAGCCCTGTCACAGGGCATTGTGACGTGCGAATTCTGGAAAACCTTTATTCTGCGGGAATTCGATAATGTGAGAAAGTCATTTTTCTCGCTCAAAAGCATATATAGTCTATTTAAAATGACTGTTCGCATATATTTGTCAATTTTTTCGGATTGTTTAAAATTGAAAAATAGTATCGAATGATTCTTTAAAGGAATAGATCACCACTGGCACATTATCTGCATGCGACTTTTACTTTGAAAATTGTTGAAATATAATCATGCTTGCTTATAGATATTTCGAGAAACTGGGACAGTAATCACCTAATTATTGAGCAGCAATAATAATCCACCTGAATTGATAAAACTGATGAAATAGTGATTTTATTTTAGTGAAATTGTACAGATAACGAAGGTAGATGGCGCACATATTTAAATGACTCTCGCAAGTAGACGAATAAGTAGATGAATAAGTAGGCGTATACACCTAAGTTACGATACCGACTTTCAAAACCGTCAGTTTTCCGCTAGTGAATCTGATACCATCATGAATATTTTTCTTCTGTCCCTAAAAAATTTACCCCACTCCAATCCATATTAATAATATACAAACTTACTAATAATTAATAATTTTATAGACTTAATTGGTTTTATTAATTATTCTTACTGCTTTTAATGCAGATTAAATGTATAATTTCGAACATGCAAGCATTATTACTCCTTTTCAAACCGATTTGACAGTTCGTTAATCCAGCTTACGGATTCTATCGTTAACTACGAATAAATAATCTCCCACGTATAAATACGAACGTACTGAGGGAAAAACCAATCTTTACGAATTTCCCGATACTGCATTAGCATTGCTCTGCGAGTTCGACGAAAGCCATTCCTCGAGCGCGGCATCTGTCCCTCGCCTCCCCCCCCCGTCTCCCACCCCTTCTTGTAAAATCGGCAAACGGCGAAGAAAACGAGGAGGCGTCGTCGGCGACTCTCGACACTGAACACTCTCATATCGACATAACGTACGTAACGCTCGGGCGGATGCGAAAAGCTCGCCTACCATAGGTCTGGGCTATCGGCGCGCTTCGAGTGGCGATCTAGTTTCGAGGGTCTCGCGCGCTCCTCCCCCATCCCTCCGTACCGCCCAATTGCCGATATATTATGTCGTTCGTATACGGGTATATCGCATCATGCGCATACGTAAGTATGGAAGAAAAAAGCACCATTCCGATATAATGCTTGTACGGCTCGACTTTTATCTATTTGATCCTTTAAAGGCTTTCGGATCGAGCGAGAGGGGGAGAGAGAGAGAGAGGGGGGGGTCAGAGAAGGAGAGAGGGAGGAACAGGGCGTACACATACCGCAATTCCTGGGATACAATGCTTTGGACCCACTCGAGTATGTGGACTGCTGCGGTCGAGTAGATGGGGGGTGGGTGTACAAAAACACCGCTCTCCTGTGTACCTACGCGAGCACACCTCGCGGAATAACATTCGGCGCGCTTCTGGGGTGTTTAATCGCGGTCGGAAAACAGAATAGCTGCGCTCGCCCGCGCGCGTGCACACGCACACACACAGATACTTATGCACGTATCTAGTGAGCGTAGAAAAGTAGAGCGGGACAGTGTTAGAGAGCCAAAGGTAATGGAGAAAAATAGATGGGTAGGCATTGTTTTATTTCCTAATGGGCGGAGCATATGAGAGAGAGAGAGAGAGAGAGGAGGAGGGGGGAGGTAGATATACAGATGGATATATGTGTATTTGTTTATAAGTACCGGCACAAATTAGAATAATGTATTACATTTTTATAACAAGAAATTGATAGACAAGATTATCAATACATAGAATTACATAAAATATGAAACAAGTTACAACAATTTATAAGAGAATATATTCGTACATATATGATAAAATAGAGAAAGAGAAAGAGAGAGAGAGAGAGAAGAAAGAGAGAGAGATAGAAAGAGTGGGAAATAAAGCCTAATAAAACATTGAGAGAAGAATAGATCGTATAATTTCATGCCTATGGGTAATCGATAAAAGGGGGCGCGATACATTCAAATATTTCACGACTATCGTAAATTTTTATTCATTTTAATTGTTTCGATGAAATCTCAATCTAGAAGTTATTGATATGGGAAATGTTCGACTGGGACGATTCATTTTATTTTATGTGTAGGCTTCATGCAGATTAATGTCCTTCTTTATCATATTAAATCTTAATTTAATGCCCTAGTGTAAAATCTCTTATTTTCCGTAAAGTTACAAATTCTTATAAAAGATGTTATTAATTAATTATGTGAATTATCTATAATGTATCAGTTTTGTTGAAAAATTTATTTGAATTTTGAATTTGAATCTTTTCACATTCAATTTTAATGTTTATTTATATGGAAATAACTCTCAAGCCTGATCCCCGAACAGTATCCTATTAGTCTTTCAATTAACTCGTCAATTTTAGGGTGTAAACCATCTATGGAATTCGCATTTTCAAGAGATTTACAAAACATCAACGTAAAATCTTTGTTCATATCACCTGAGAGTGAAGAGCCTGAAAATTAATTAAAAGAAGGTGTACAGATCTTTTCAAAGGTCAGTCGTTAGTTCTGGATGTGATGTAAGAAAAAAAACTGTTTTCTTTTTCTGATTCTGCTACAATATAAGAGAAGACCTTGGAATATTTTCGGTGGCTTCCCCATCTTTTCAATATGTCAAGATAAATAATTGCTTGGCTTTTCCCGATATCTTAAAGGATGCATGTATTAGCTCGTGCATGCGTAATTTGCGATAGTCATTAAATATATTCGGAATATCGACAAGTGATCAAAGACGCAAAGACTTCAAAGGGGTACTTGATTTCACAGAGATTTCTTTAAAAGCTAGGCGGCTTGTCGAACAACGTACTGCTACCTAAAAACAATTAACGTTATCATTCTCAAGTCGTTCGTCCCGGCAGATCGTAAGTTTTTAATTAAATTCAAGCAGTGCAGGTTTAGACATCTATGTGAGCACGCCACGGCAGGAAATCAGTTCAAGCGCCCAGATATAATGTGGAAGCGAACGCGGTAAAGAGCGCGATGCAGATGGGAGGAGGGCGATGCGGTGGGGGGGAGGGAGGGAGGCGGAAAATCATATACTTAACATAATATCGAAGCGATAAATGTCAATTTCAGAGTAATCCGAAAATGATAAAGGCTTTAATGACGAGAAGCGGACCGAGTTACCGGGCTTATAGATTGACCGTTTCCCCGGGGCAGAGAGAGAGAAAGAGAGAGACAGACTGAGAGAGAGAGAGAGAGAGAGAGAGAGAGAGAGAGAGAGAGAGAGAGGTCGGGGGGGGGATAATGGACTACATAATAATAATAACCGTTGATTCGTACGACCCGAGTATACGACCAGGGAGAGAAAGGAGATAAAGAGAGAGAGAGAGAGAGAGCGCGCGAAACGCGTCGAGGCACTTTAAAGGAAGGAATATATATATATAATATATACATCACGCCCAGCGCAGTCGTGCAAAGCACGCCAGGACTATACTCCCCGGTAGGGTTTAAAAGTGGCGGAGGGAAGGGCCGGACGGACATCACCCAGCCATCGGCTCTACTGGAATTCAGGTCTTGGGGCGACAACAGGTATTCTCCCGTTCGCCCCGGCGCTCGGTGCCACGTAACCGGGGCGCTCGACGACGCGCGACGAGTCGGTGGAGCGGGGGGGGGGGGGGCGGAAGGTTCGCGCGTATCGCCGCTCGGATCCGTCGATCGATCCACCGACGAGTCTCGGGGCAGCCGCTCCGCGAGCCTGCCCAACGAGATCGTGACGATCCGCGAAAGCCCGATCGGGCGGGAGGGGTGGATTTATGTTTCTTTTTTTTTTCTTTTTTTTTCATTTACGTCGTCGTTGCCCCGGAAAAATTAATTATGTCCGCTCGGCCGTACGGTGCTAGACGGACGTTTCCGCGTAAATGAAAAGCTTGGATGGTTGGGGGGGGGGCGGTGGCGAGCGGTAGAAATCATTGCGAACCTAATGGGACAGGGAGGGACGAGAGCGACGGAAATATAACGATCGGAGGAAAATTACACAGGTGGGAGAATGGGATTCCCCCGTGGTCGTTATTCTCTATATTCGAGTATATCGCCAGAGCTGGCAATCCAATTCCACGTGATGCAAAGTGTATAGGCGTGCGGCGCGTAAGTTGGTGTTAGTACGCGTATGGGATTCGTCCTCTCCACGCCCTCGAACGCGCGCTAATTATCGTGTTCTTTTTTTTTTTTTTTTGTTCTTCTTCTTCAATTAATGTCGAGCAAAGCGCGCACGGGAATGTATAATGGATTTTGTTGCTCATTTCATTCGTAGCTGGCTTTGTCCTCTTGGTTTTTCACAAAGTCGAACGAAGTCGCTGCTTTGTGAACATAAATATTTCCATTTTTATCTCGTCAAGAGCAAGGGAGGAATATAATAACATTTGATTATAATTTGAAATCTTGAAAGAGATACTTTTAAAACGAATAAAAGGAAGTTAGGTGAGATTATTCATATAAAATGTGATATCGCTTAAATAAGTTCAGAAATAAATCTCGATTGTATGGAAAAGCCTTCATTTCGGAAATGTGGTCGACATTGTAAGAACTAATTATCCAAATTTTCGTTCTCCAGAGTCAAGGATTCAATCGATACTATCGTCATTTTTAATTTTTATCTCGTCTTAAAAATATTAAAAACAATGCGATTTTATAGCTTTTGAAATTTTTATATAGTGCAATGTCATACCATTTAATGGCTTAATAGTATTCAATATTTTACTACTATCAAGACATTTTTTATAACAATTAAAGTTTTATGTCGTTCTTTTTTTTTTTTGATATATAAATTTTGTAATTTTATTGGCTCTTAACTCAAGCTATAAATTTCAATTAATACAAATACCGATATTTATGAAATGAATATACGTTATGCATAATTCGAGCTTCTAGTATTGCAGCTAACCGCAAATTTTTTCCTATAATATGTATCTCTTTGCATATTTCAACAATAATTTTCATAGAGAGATGGGCACAATTACCTGTACATAAATTTGATATCGAAAAAAAAATGTTGCAAAGACCGAAAACTAATTACATCTATAAAAAAAATCATAATGATCCCACTTTTATTTGAGATATAAATATGATAAAACTCTTAGCGCTCTAAGTTATATACTATATTTAAGATACCTAAAGTTCGTTAACATCGTTCTATCGGTCAAAGTCATAAAAATCTTACCGTAGCAACGATCTGTCAATTGGAAATACCTGTATGGATACATTTCTATGGCTTGGAAAAATGATTTTTTGAACTCTATTAAGTAGGACTTGATATTCATTTACAATGTAATCATACTTACAAGGTCTATACTATTAGGCTCTTGTTTTAAGGGATGCACAGTGTTTGTAGAGATCTCCTTCCCAATCAATTATATACGTAGCAATGCTTTTATCGAACCTAAATAAATGGGATTCATCGTTACTAGTATTGTGTTCGGCTTCACTATTACTTTTGACGAAAACATATTCGATCGCCTGGTAGTGAAGTTTCATTACGTCTTCATCCAGATCATGTACAAAATTACTTTTCTTTCGGTCAACAAAATTCTTCGACAAATCGAGTTAGGAAAAATTATCTGTCGTGAATTAATTGCACACCATCGACCGCGATCTTATTTTATGACGTCGGTAAGACAACTGTCAAAAAAGTCAGTATTATAAGCTCGCGTGCCACAGAAGCCGGTCATAACGATATTCATAAATCATATAATACGTCCGCGCGTCTCTTAATATCGCTCCCTATCCTTGAATTGTGCAGCTACTCGCCCCAACTTCCTTAAATTTTCTGCTACACCCATTGCCGTACGTTATTAAAATACTATAGATAGCTGAAACGGGTTGATTATATTTTTAATCCAGTTTATTCGATTTTTTTTTTCTTCTCTTAACTAAACAGAACTTCAATTACTGCAACTGAAAGCATTTACGCATGCCCAATGAAAACAAAGGAACAATAGACGTTTCCAGTCAAAAGATAGCGTTAGATTTTATCAAAAAGAAGAAAAAAAAGATTGTTGAAAGAAAAATCAGTGAAAAAATTCCAACAGTTTTTTTTAATTAAATGTAAGAGGAGAATAAGAAATTTCAATGCGATTTAAATGAAATGGACCGTTTGTTTCTATTTATTACAAGCAGTTGCTAATGTTACTTATCTAGATTTATATTGAGCGAATTTTTTTTTAATTAGTATAAAATGAGACTTGATAATAAGCATTATTTTATTTTTATGCTTTGTTCAGCTATATAAGGATTATAATGACAACCTAATATATCGCTAGCATCATGGATTTATACATAGATGACATTTTGTTTATAAGTTATAACTATCAGAGCTTTTATGTACAGTTTCTTATGAAAGCAATTATCCGCAATACGACTTGTGCTCAAATTAACAAGACTTTTTTTGTCAATAACATTCATTCGATCGTGAATCTCAATTTTAGCCTCTTAGAAATAGCCCTGCTCCGATACAATGCACTTATACCATAATTTTTCTTTTCCTCGACTATTGAGCATTTTTGAACTTCAGAGTTCTGCTTTAATCTCATCGATATTGACATGGGTAACGAGTCACAGTGAACAGTGCCCAATGGGTATGCTGGTTGTGGCAATAATAGGGTATTGTGACGAAACAAGCCTTCAATAATCACTCTTTCGAGCTGCATCGCGCAAAGCACGTAAAATTTCTACATACTACTCATTACAGATCATTGGAACTTTGGGCAAGTATTCATATTACACTACGACATTTCAAATGGAAATACACAACTTGTACAAACTTCAGGTATAATTGAACTTTGCGGCCTTTAATCAATCTCGTTGATGTTTCCAGGTCGACTTAATTAAAGTAATGTAAGTTAGATAGACTTAATTTAAAGTAATGTAAGGTCGGTCATCAGTTCATATAGTGAATCTTGCCCGCTGTCGCGTTCACATTATTTTGGGTAGAAACATTCGTAAAAATCTTTTCTCACGAGTCGAAGAGTACACTGATACTCGCAGCAACCTATATCCGGCTCAGAATAATTTTATCCAGTTTCTCCACGATATCGTCCATCATTCTGCCGTTAGGTCGTCCTGAATCTACATCATCTTCAACGTCTTTCCGTCCATTTTTAAAAATCATCCATATCATCCGAAAACTCTTGCTTGGCTCACAGCCGAATCACCAAAAGCAACTTATAACATTTTGAGAAGATTACTACAATTTATGCCATTTTTGTAGCAAAACTTCACGCAAATACTCCGATCTATTTTTTTCGAAAACTGACTAAGTTGATAAACACTCATACACAACTGTGAGAACTTCACTGCCAGCTCATAGTAGAGTTAACATACAATATGGCTAGCTACGAACATGTATTTTCCAGGCGAGTACAGAAGCATAACAACAAAGAAAACAATTTATCCAGATAGCCCGGAAAATTGTCTTTAACCTTATTTGAATGATTGTATGTATATGGCATATCTACTTAGAATCTTATTTATCTTTATTAATTCAATGATTATTATTATCTCGACTCGCAGATGCAGCTGAAAACGAGCAGGAATAATGTTTATCTATAATATTTTGGCTTTCTTTTCCATACTACGCCTTAACTAAATAAATCGTCCACAAGGTCGAAAGTATCCATCTTCGATAATTAAAGAGATCAAATGCGAATTATTCTTTTATTCGCGTGTAAATATATACGTTTCGTGGAGAGAACAAAAAAAAAAACCCCCGGCATTTCTCATACTTTCTGGATAAAAAAAGACCGAGGGAGACAGAGCGATGTGGGTCGGGCAGGGGCGGCGGGGAAGCTCGAGAAATATGGAAAGAAATTCTCCGACGCGCTTGTTTATTCTCCCAGAGGATGAAAGGATAACGAGCGCTCGTCGTCCTTGAATTTTCCCGGCCTCGCGTCTGTTTCGACATATCCCCGGGCCGCCTGCCGTAGCGTCGAAGAGATCCCCCCAACTCCGGAGCAGCAAAAGAAGCGTATGAATATAGCGCGTATCTCGGCTGCGGTGCGCGATTTATTCCTCTGCGTTCCTTCGCGCGCTTGATAACTTTTATTCGGTTATCTCTCGCGCCTGTTGATTCTTCTCCTTATCGAATTTCGCGCCGGTTGATCCGAATGCTTACACACACACACACACACACATATATATTTGGCTCTTGGGTTTTATACACGATTGTTTTTTCCCTACGGTCCAGTGCCAATATTATTATTCCACTTTGTAAATCGATCCGAATACAATGAATTTTATCGTTTCCTTTAAAAAAAAAAAGCAAAAAAAAAAACAAAGAAAATAAACTGAACAGACAGAATGAAAATTCAAAAGAAACACAATCCGGCATTCTTCGACCTTCCTCGGAATCCGCCCATCGCTAACAATCTCATTCCGAGCTGCGATCCAAATCTTCGGAACGACTCGCTTGGCAACGAGTTTTGACTTTTCTCGCCCCCCCCCCAGCCTTGAGGAGAAAAGAATGATGATCTCTCCTTGTCCGTAATTACTTTTGCCTTGGGATGGCCACCGTCCGTCCGCCCGTCCCGGTTCGTGCGATACGTACTTTTCAAAAAGGTACGGATACGGGGATAAAGAGCCGAAGGAACGACCGGACGAACGATTAATCGCGGCCCGTATCATAATGTGATATTCGAACGCCAGGTTCGAATTTTTGGCTCTGGGCCCTCGTTCTGAATCTTTTATTTGCCTGCCCCCATCCACCCCCCCTCGGTCACGTATAAATTCCGACGTTGATCGGCAATTAATGATCTCGCAATGTTGATCTACCCCATTGTATTTATCGTTCGGGATTAGTCTTCTGCGATCGACCCAACGGGGGGTACGATGAATAATTGATCGCGCGACTTGTGCGAAATGTTGAATACGGCGAGGATAGAATAGAAGTAGGCGTGGAGGCAATAAGAGGGCAGTTTAATAGAACTTACGATGATTGCAAATGTTTTCTTTTTGTATCTCATCTCCGTTTAAAGTTCATTTAAAATATTTGGGTGGTTCATATTTTAATAAGTGATATTTAGCCAGGAGAATTATCACTTTTGAGGAATGAATTTTTGATTTCACAAATAATTACCATTCATTCAGAAAATTTAACTTTTAATTTTGAATTTATTTTAAGTGTACTATTTATGCATTAGTTTATTTTCGCTGACAATCAGTAGATATTATAATTCAAAAGATTAATACTAAAAATTTCACATAACTGTGATAAGAGTTTGTTTGTCAGTGAAAATTATTAGGCTGAATAAAAAGTATTTTACATTTATATCAATGTGTTGCAGAAAATTTAAAAATTACGTTATAAAACGTAGAATATAATTGCGCATAGTCTATGAAATTAGCGTCCTTTTTTTAATGGAATAATTTGCCATGGCATTCATTAGCGGCGCCCTACTTGTAACATGAGAAATTAGTACATGTGCGCATTTAATTAGTCGTCTCCCCCATGATTCCGGCTCGGAGAATATTTAGTAATTGACTTAGTGCAGTAAAAGTACACCCTTTGCTTTGCTATAATACCGGCCCTTATTTGATAATGACGACTGGTTTAAGAAAATCTTATATTCAGTATATTTTCCCATAATCTTGCGTAATAAAAACCATGACCATCCAAATCCAGATAGCGATTAACGAAGAGCAACCAGGCAAGGATTAAATAAAATACTGCCCACGTTCTTTCGCCGACATTTTACGAAAATTCACCGAGTCGATTACCTCGATTATCTACGGCCTTTAAGCGTCCACAGCCGCGCGACCCATTTGTCCCGTTATTCCACATCCTAATTCTACGAAAAAGTCGGGCTCGCTGTCACGCAATGCGAAGTGGACGTCACGTATTGCGAAGGGGCTGCCTTTCCAGTTTGAATAAAGTGCCTGCGAATCAGACATCGCGAGGAGGGGGGGGGGAAGAGATTCTGAAAATTCGAAGCGACGCTAAGTACACAGGAAAAATTTTTCTCCTTCTCAAACAATTTTTTCCGGATGCGTGTATTTCAAATTTTACTTTCGTTTATTTCGTAAGCTCCAATAATAATTCATCGGAATTTCAATATTCCGTTCCAAAATAGCGCGAATGGCTAAGGACTCGGCGTCGACAATACTAAAGCACAAAAAAAAAAAAAAAAAAAAACGGGAGAAGAGAAACGATCGGCGGAAATCGATTACGAAGTAAATTGAATTTTTTAACTTTCGAGCGCCACTCGGAAATTCGAGTTTTTCCGATTTTAAAATTTACTTCAGCCTCGAGCCCCGAGATCTTGAACGGGGGCCGCTTGTATTAAACTCAAGAACTTTTATAGCCAAAACTCAGATCGTTCGCTTTAATTATCAAAGGGAATTCCTTCCGTCGATTCGATGGCCCCGAGTTTATAAATAAACCGCATTCCAATTTATCGCAAAGGAATTCTTTTCGCGAGCGATATTTATTAAGCCATTCCTTGTTCCTGCGTTCATTCGTATAAATTTCAGGCGTGTCTTAAATTTCCCCCTTTCTTCGGCTTAAAGGGAATTTTCATTCCCGTCAACTTTTCTCCGGGCGAAGTTTGATAGTGAAAGAGAAAGATTGATTCGGGCTGGATATACGACGAAGTACACCTTTGCACGAGAAAGTAATGCAAATGCTCGTACGAAGGCTTTTTCTTTCTTCTTTTTTTCTTATTTTTCAAGCAGATCGGAGACATTTTTAAAAGTATCTTAGAACTTTTTGAGCGATCGCATCTTAACGACTGGAATCGAGTCAAATATGAAATAGCCGATGCTCACTTGATTTAAGTAAATCCAAATTTCAGCCTAGGTCGATGCATTGGAAGGTTTGCAGTTGTAATATTCGCAGCTGCTCGATAGTCGCGCGGAAGGATGAAAAAATCAAGTGATCGACGAAAGTGACTTTTACCAATAATCGGGACATTCGCATGTCTGGTTGGGCGAGAAAAAATCAGGCAGTCTGCCGTTCTTACCTGCTTATTCCAAGCCCCAAGCCATCGGGAATGAGTAAATACACAGCGTCGTCTACGGCGTGGGAGAGCGGTAAATTTTTTTAGCTACGTCGTATACAGTGGCCCGCCGCGCGAATTGATACGGCCCTGGGAGTTTTTGGTTGGCTTTTTAGAGGACGCCGTTCCGAAACCGTCGACATTTATACGAAGATACTTGGTCGAGAGGCGGCGCTTCGGTTCCGAAGAATTTTACGAGCGGAGGATTTGGGCAATGCTGTTATGACGGGGTCGGAGAAATAAAGAGTAGTTAGAGGACGGGACGGCTAGGAATGTAATGTAAACGGGGGTTTTTTTTCCCCCCCCACTTGCTCACGCAGCGCTTCGATAAACAAAGTCGCTCAATTATACACAGTCATACAAGATAATTAAATACTTAATTTAAAGAATAAAATTTACATAAACATTAGCATTAGTTTATGTGTAACGCGAAAAGTTTGAGGAGGGAAAAAAAAAAAGAATTTTATTCGGTATTATTAATGTTACGTGCTCTAGTAAATGCGGGAACATTATCGCTGAATTTACAGCCGTTTAAATCTCTGCATTAATAATTTCATCCTATATGATTAAATTGTATTATTCACCGGGGCGAAGTTTTACCGTTTCGAAACAATTGGGGTCGAGAAAAATTATTTTGCAGCCTGGTGTTTTAATGTTTTTTTTTTTCCTTTCTCTTTTTAATGCTTGTCTAAAAGGAACTAGGTTGAAATTAGAACGTAAATTTTCCACTATTACTAGTTTTAATTATTTTTAAGACATAAAGGATGAAATGCGAGGCGGGAGAAAAGTTTTAATTATATAAAGCCGTATGAAAAATTAAATTTTTATAGCTTAAACGTTGCTGCTGGTTATTCAAATTTTTTTTTTTTTTGAAAAAATGTTTTCCTTTGATGAACCCTTGCATTTATTTACATTCAATAGCTTTAATTATTGTTATGAATTATATTATACCGAAGACAAGATAAAAATTGGTGATAGTGCCGTTAGCGTCATTGTTAATGTTACGTGCAATTATTTATGTAATTTTTAACTTTGTATGTATCTATTATATATAATTTTGAAGGAATTGCGCATAACTTTCGCAGTAAGAAAGCATGACTCTAATTTGCTCTATGTAATCAAGACATTTATATTCTGTAGAAATGTATTAAAATGCTCGAAATGTATACGTTAGTACCGAAATATTATATAAATTGAAAAGTTTATGTATATCTATGCATATATATATATATATATATATATATATATATATATATATATATATATACGTCTGCGTGTGTAAGCAGCTGGAATTAATTATTTAATTAATTAAACCAGCAGGGCTTTGCTAAATTACTAACGTCACTCATCAAATATACGCCCAACTATGCAGATCCAAAACTTTGTTGCTCTTCACTGTTTGAAAATAAATTATTCATCAATTCGATTCTACGGCTTCCCTCCCCGTTAACTTTCAATAACTGTATATGCGCCGAGCAGTTCGTTGCGAGCATATATCTGTAGTTTAGATGGTAAAAAGAGTCTACATAACTTCAAGCGAGTACGTGACTTTGCTCGATTAGTCCGCTTCTCTCTTTTCTCCTCTTCTTCTTTTCTTTCGCTTTCTTTCTAGCTCTCCCCCCCTCTCTCTCTCTCTCCCACTCACTTTTGCCGCGCTAGTGGGCCGAAAAATTTTTCCCCTCTGAATTTCAACGCTGACCATCCATATTTCACGCGCAATGCCCTCCGGCAACTCTTGAGGCAGCGAGGTGAGGGGGCGGCAGAGGGTGGAAGGCTCGGCGCCGAGCTAGTGGATTAGATACCGGGCGCTGGGCTGTAAACGCGAGCTCTCCGCTTTAACCTCGCCCCTTCGCCCTTGCCGAGGATCTCGCGGAGGAGCGTACGCGTCGCCTCGGCGAGAATGACCAGGAAAGCTAGGCGACTTTTCCTCATTTTACCCCCCCCCCTCCCTTCTTCCCATAATGACCGTTTTTATTTATTCGACCCGCCTTCTATCTCGCTTGAATTTCGTACGCTGCCGGTCGGCCCTCGGCAAGCTTTCTTTGATTTATAAGGTTAGTGGCTTAATTTTAGATATTCCGACAAATGAGGGCCGGGGGAACTTAATTGTCCGTTATTGGGTTCGTTTTGCTTAGCGGGAGGAAGACATTTTTCTCGCGAAGGTTCTTTCATATTCAAGTAATATATATATATATATATATATATATATATATATATTTAACCGTCGCGGCCTGAAAAGTAACAAAACGACCGCCCCCCGGTCGTCTATTATTCCACGACACTTCATCACATTTGGCGTACACAGCTCGCGAACACAACGTAAACACCGAAGCAAGCGCGGGTCGATGGACATCGTCGCTCTTAACGTCATTAAGCTCCACGCCATTGTGCAGGCGTCTGGCTCTCTTGCATGCCTCGTATTATGATAGTTCTAATGAATGTGTTCATGATATATATCTATATATATATATATATATATATATATATATATATATATATATATATACATGGAATTACACGTATAGTACGTATCTTGTAATCCCTTGCTATCTGGGTGGGTAAAAATAGGCAAAAATTTTTCAGGAGAACGATTGATTATCTGTATTAATAAGATCACTTAGAGATTTTTTTTTCCCTCAAATATTTATTTTACGAGCGGGAAATTTTTACGTTTCCGTAGTGTGATACGCGCGTAGATTGGCGAAGGTCGTGAGAATGATAACTTTATTTTAAAATAAGTAAATAGTTACGATAAAGGCACTCGTTGAAATTTATTTATTAAATTTATCGCAAAAGTTGATGCGATTGACATGAACTTTTCTTTTCGAGCGTTTTATAAAACAAAAAATCTAAGACTTTCAACTTATAAGGAGCATAAGAACATTTGTTCTCGTTCGAAGAAATATTAACCGGAAATAATTTACGTAGAATGGAAGAAATATTTTCTCTAATTTTTGCAAAAATGATTAAAACAGCGATTCTCTTGGCATTAGGGCCCAAACCAACACAGTATGTGAACAATATTGAAGCGTTTTAATATCTTGGAGCTACATATTACAAACAAATGAACTAGACTAATAATTAATTTTTATCCCTCTTATAGTATTATTGAAAAACGAAGTTTATAATAAGAACAGTATTATATAACAATATTGTCAGTGAAGTTGAAATCACCAAAAAGCCCCAATCGCAGGATTCGAGACACATCGGCCTCTCTTCGTTGACGGATTCTTCAAAAACTTAGAGTTGACCTTCAAATTACCATTCAATGCTACCTTGGGCTTAAAATCCAATCTTTGAAAGGACTTTAACCACTTACGCGCATAGACTTTTTTCACGAATAGCCCAGTCCTGGGAAGATATCGTCACGATCGAGCCCACGTGAAACTATCTCGCTTGCCAGAGACGATACATCGTGTTCTAATAATCAAAGGAGGAAATAGTTACAAAGCGAATGCGCGCGTATACTATAGAGAACACAATTAGATATATAATATAAGTTAAAAAAAAGTCACTATACATAAATGTGTATAAGGTATTATGTAAGATTGAGAAATTTGGTAAATTTGAAAGAAACAATCTCGTGATTTGGGCGGTTTAATTAGCGAACAGATTTTCATAAGGCCAGTTTGTCCCATTTGGTAATTGTTCATCTGTTAATGCGTCACTTATTGCATCTTCATTTCTTAATGTATCTTCTATTTAATGAAAATTACTAACAGTTTATGTTCAAAGAAAAAAAGATGCTGACTGATTAGAATTTACATCACCGAATGATTATTTAAACTTTTCCCATAAGGTACTTCAGTCTACCTTTTTTTTATCGATGTATTTCTACACTGGCATTTATTGGAATAGAACTAGGTTAAATATCGAAGACTTGGATATTTTCTGAAGATCCATAAATGAATTACAAAGATAAGATTTATTACTATCATTAGATCTCACATATTACATATTAATATTCACTCTTCAAAATGTTTGTTTAATTATGTTTTTAAATTTATTTCAATACACGAACGTCCTTGCGTGAGAAAAAGTCAATCTGCAAGAGTCACTAATTTTTCGTAATGCGGCTTCGACGTCCGCGACGACGCGAGCGAAGGACGAGAGACCGACGAAATTCGTTATCGACGCCAAACGAACCGCGTCCCGGGGCCATCGGACTCGCTCGGCTTCGATTCATCGATCGGTTCGCTCCGGATTTTGCGACTAATCGGTAATCGTCGCGCTGGATTTCGCGCAAACCGACGAGCGTGCCCGGCCCCGCGTAATTTAGTCACGCAGGGAATTTGCGGAGCCGACGTCTAAATCGCCCGCGACGCGCCCCGAGAGCCAGCGGGATAATTGGATTAGGCGCGTGTGCCGAATTGTCCGTGTGCAGAGAAGCGTCGGATAAGTCAAAAATTTTCAGAGTCTCACGTGGCTTATCCGTAATTGTACGATAAGACATTTAGATTTTATGGTGATTGCACTTGTCTGTCAAAAAGTTACATACTCATCGAAATTCAACCTCGGTACTGGCACTTGACAAAAGTCCCCCTCGCAGCTTTGGCCCTAGGAAAATGTCGAGCTGATGCGCGGCTCAGGGACTCGATTGAAGAGAAAAAAAATGAGGCTGGGAAATTGGCAGAAGAATATCCGAACGGGGAAAATGACGATCGACATATTGTTGGATGGAAAGCAAAGGCTTATTATTACGGTTTTCCCGCGCCATTCCCGAGCTTCGCCCCACATCGATAATGGCCCAAGTCCTGAAGCAGATGCTAAAACATAAATTATAAATATATCTAAGGATATCCAAATAAATCTCGGACCTTCGCGTACTTAGCGCCTTACCAGTCAACTCCGATCCCTCCTCATTCCTCGGCCAAATCAAGAACCTTCGATTCTCGCACGGTCCACACCGCGCGTCATAACGCATACGGCGATACGGGTCTATAATAATAATAATTATAATAATAATAATAAATAACAATAATAATAAAAATAAAAATAATAAATAATAATAATAATAATAATAATAATAATAATCCAATTCCCCTCCCTCGTTCTGCCCAGATACGGTGACATGGTGCCGGAGACAATAGCCGGGAAGATCGTCGGCGGTGTCTGCTCGCTCAGCGGGGTGCTCGTGATCGCCCTGCCGGTGCCCGTCATCGTCAGCAACTTCAGCCGGATTTATCACCAGAATCAGCGGGCCGACAAGAGGAAGGCGCAGAGGGTGAGTAGAGTTTCGATCTCTATATGGATGTATGTACATCAGTATATATATATATATATATATATATATATATATATATATATATATTACACCGAGGCGCATTGTCCCTCGGCGTAATGAGGGCGTGACGGAACAAGGGCTGGACCGGGGGGTGGGAGTAGTGCGAATAACGAATCAATTAGCTGACTGCGAGGGTTGCTGTAGGGGGGGGGGTTATTGAAAAAGAGAATACCGTCGAGAGGTACGAATCGATTCCTTAATTTCGATTAATGTGTGTGTGTGTGTGTGTGTGTGCGCGCGCGGGTGTGTATTGGTGCGTAGATAGAATTTTAAAAAATCGACCCGTGTACGATAAATTCGATGTTTTTTTTCCGAGCTGATTCGGAGCAGGTAAACTATGTGAATTAATAAATCTACTTTGTTATATCGCTGAATAATGCTCTTACGACGTTTCGTCGGCACTAGGCGGACCTTATCAAGCACTATTATTCGGGCAAAATTCGGGCAAAATGGAATTAATTAGAAAAATTGATGCGTGAAACAAGTTTTTAAACGACAAATATTAACATTTAATTACTTAAAAATATAAAATTATAATAATAGTTTACTCGTAATTTTACGTGCTATCCGCCATGAGTACGAGCTTAAACTGAATATAATGGAACAGAAATGAAATACTCGGAGTGAGCGGGGATAATGAACTTTAATGCGTCTTCCTATATTAGACGATCGTGTCGTATATAACTTGCTTAGCAGTTGCGCGTCTTCCTTTTTGTTTATTTCATTCGCCTACAACATGTCTGAAATTATTATTATTATCTTCTTTTTTTCTGTATTTAATAAACTTAGATTTGCTCGATCAAACTGATGGTTAATCTCAAGTTTACGTTTAACAATTACTAATTCAGTATTTTCAGATTTCTTATAGTCATTAATGCGTTCTCTTAGTGCTAGTATATTTCTTTACCTGAATACTATATATGTATAGTATTCACGTAAAATAAAAGTAATGAAATTATGGGATTCCCTTTGAGGGCTCACTTTGTAACAAATAGGTAACTACATAAAGATCTGTTTCGATAGAGTCCAGGTTAGTAATCTGCCTCGAGAAAAAAATACATTTAGTATCATTGTCGCTCCAACTGTATCGCAGCGTTGCCAAAGTCGCTAAATACGCAGTTTAGGAGCTGCACGCAGCTGGAGCTCGATAATTTTACGATATTTTAATTAACTTGACATTTTATGATATTCTTCCTAATGGATGGGTATTTTAGAAGTGGAATTTCGATCGCGGTCAGCATAGAGACGCGGCGAGTAACAGGAGTATCCCTCGTTCGCCCTTTTATATCTGGGCATGTAATTCAATTTTTCTAGGTTATTCGGTCGGGTGGAAGGAGGCGGGGGCGGAGTAAAATATTTTCCGCCGGAACGAGCTCTTAAATTTAGATTCTTAAATACGTTATATCGATATACCCGGATCTCGTGACTTCGGTTATTTGAGGAAGATACGGAGAGAGTATTAAGATTGAGGCTTGAATATTATTTTAGATATTGAATTTGCTTGATTTTATTGGATCGCATTGATTGTACTGCATAACACAATTTAACGATCTACATTCCATCCGATATAATTATAATATTTTATAAAAAAAAAAAAAAAAAAGTCTCCAAGACCGATAAAAATATCTATTAATCTGCTTTATATTCAACCGGCATACCGACGTGCAACGTGGAACACGCACACGCACACAATATATATATATATATATATATATATATATATATATATATATATATATTTGTAACTCCGGCCTTACATTTTCCCTCGCCTACGGGAGACGCTTCTACAACTTTAGTCGCGAAAAGGAATGGGATCTCGAGGCGTAGAGGAACGAAGTGGAATCGAAGGCACAAGAGTAATAGCAGGAATAAGATACCCGTTCCATTGTCCGTCGGTCCTGCTGTATTAAAAAATTTATTTATTTCGGACGGATATGAGAACGAAGTGGAGACAGGCAGGAATAACTGAGTCTCCGTCCCTCCACCGCTCCATCTCCTTACATTCCTTTAGCCAGACGTCTTTTCACGCGAATAATGAGCCAAAGCTCGTCGATTTGTGGCGACTCCGTCTCCGAAATAATTTTCGCGAATTTATTTATTTATTTATTTTTTTTTTTTTGTTCCACCGGATCTTGGTCCGATCCTTTTACCGTGGATTATCGGAAGGCCATCTGGTGGCTAGATAAAAGAGCCGAACTGAGGGAAGAAGGAGAACACGAGCGAGGGGGGGGGGCGAGAAAGGGATGGATAGAACGCACGCGAATTAGCGTGTCGTCGAGTCATGGCGGGGGCGAGGGAGAGAGAGAGAGAGAGAGTGCATATTTGTCTAACAGCCAAAATCTAAGGTAATTTGAGGTTCTGCATGCTCGTTCGACGATTTTTTTTTTTAAAAATATTTCAGGAAGCTAAGCCTGATATTAATTTCATTTTTAAAATAATCATCTACCATAGAAACAATTTAGTAAATTTCCATCACTTATTATGTATTTGGTATGTTAATTCAACGTTTTAAGATATCTTTTCAACAAAAAAGAAAACAATTAATACGTGAGAGATTGAATAAAAAATTCTTTTCATTAATAAAAATTACGACGAACTTCCGTAAGCTACGTAATGATTATTTTCGTTCTTAAAGCTCCCCGGACTAAGCGATGAAAGTGATAAGACGTTGAATCGTCGAATTTTTTAAAAACAATTATCTTGTTATCTTGCCTGTTTACAATCCAGTCTACGATGTGTCGGGAAAATTGACAATCTTTTCATTCTGACAATTTTTTCATTTTTTTTTTTTTTATCAATCTGACAATGCAATTTAAGTGCATTATTGTTAACGCCTTATCGAATGTTTTTTAGATCGGCGACACGTACATTAATCAGTATCGATTCGTTTACGACAATCTCAGAAATAATAGTGTCGAATTTTCTTTCGATTCGCCGCTATTGCAATTTTCGAGGGGCTGCATAAACGTGTGCGCATAAGCGTGTGTGTATAAAATGGAACCTTCGTTTGCATGTAGGTCATGTGGTCGATGACGTATATCCGAAGTAGATACCACGTGTAGCTGTATTTTATAAATTCAGCGATTGTTTGAAGTTCATTAGAATATTGAGATACCATTGAAAAAGGTTTATAGCAGTCCATGCATTATTATTTGCCACAATACGGACATTTGCACGTACTACGAATAGAGCTTATTTATATATTCTATTGATATTTATATCGAATTTTTCAACTCACTTATCCGATAACTTTCAGCCTTACGCGTAGCTACTCATTTTATTAGTAATTTTTTATTTATTAAATTGGCTGATTACTTTCTGTACTTTCCTTTTTTTCACGGGGGAAAAAAAACCCACCTTTTTTAATCAGAAAATAATGCCCCACTTTAATAGTCGATATATAGTGTATTATTAATATACTCGTTTTCATCACGTAATGGCATTTTATAGTTGTAATAACCCTTTGCTAGAAAGACATAAAGACGTATGAAAAGGTCGTAAAATTATGGCGTTCACTGTATTTATCAAAAATTAATATGATGTAAATCGTAAATAATTATTAACGGGTATTTTTTTCTTATCATTTCGAGGATGTGAAATTAACGGGAGAGTGTCTTAAAAATCAAAGTGACTTAGAACGATAACCATTTGAACGATAATATTGAGTTCAATGTCAATAAAGGCGACAAAATTAAACTTTGAAAATTTCGAAATTTCAAGTCGTAAACATTTCGAATCGGCGAACAATACAGCAATTCAAAGCTATATAATGACAATGTATTCCAATTACATATAGTGATAATATAAGTTTGTAAATGAGATAATCCATTTGTTGTTCAATTGAAAATTGTCTACATTGGCGTTGCCTTACGGGGCGGGAGAGCGACTATCTTCGCTCGGGGACGCTACGGAGACGATTATTATCGATATCGCTGCGCAATGATCGTTTTTCAAATACTGAACGGCTTCCCCGCGTCCGCCCCCTCCCCTCCCAAGATCCCGGTGGCATCTTTATCGAAATGCAGAGCACAAAAGAGCGCCCACGGATTTATTTTACACAGAGGCTTAAAAACTTTTCATCGAGCGGCACGCTTAGCGTATTTTCGCCGAGCGTCGGCCGGGTGGTTTACAGGGGGGGGGGGGGGGGAGGGGACGGTTACGAAAGCGGCGCCGAAACGTACGGGGCCCGCCCTCCAAAGTTTATCCTCGCTTATATCGCGGGCTCGTCGACCGCGATTTATCGGCGTTCATTTCGCGCGCGTTTTATCGGAGGAACGCGGAATGGCCGCGCGGGGGGATGGGGGGGGGGTGGAGGTAGAATATATATTTCGGAACTTCCAAAACGGGTGATATCTATCCTTCCCCCACCCCCTACCATCCAGTGTCACGAGCGCGTAAATCTCGATACCGACGCGCACGCGCGCGTTCTAATAATTTTTTCCTTATTCATATTGATGGGGTCGTTATTAAATAGGTAATTATAGGCAACGAAATTTACCGGGGGACAAGGTTTCCACAATTTCTCTACTCGGCCAAGTTGAGTTTTTTTTTATTTTTATGTTTTACCTCTTTATTTATATTTTTTTTCAGTTTCGAAATAACAATCCGCTGCGCGAGATCGAAGCCGCGATGAGGTGCATTCGTGAACAACCATCCTCAAATATCATGCTTTTTTAGAAAAAGAAAAAGAAAAATATGCAATACTTTCGCTCCGAGCACTGTTACACATGCAAAGGTGCTATGGACGGCTCAGCATAACTATATATATATACAACCTCCCAAGGGAAAAATAAATATATAGATTTTTCTTATCTCCCTCTCCTTGCCACTATCTCTCTCTCTCTCTCTCTCTCTCTCTCTCTCTCTCTCTATATATATATATATATATATATATATATATATATATATATATATATATAACATATACATATACACAAATATATATAAATGCCGGATTGAAAACTGCAGCTGTAGGACAAGTTAAATGAATGGTGAATAACATGGCTGGCTGAGCGGGGGGGGGGAGTCGAGAGAAAAGGAGAGAGAGAGAGAGAGAGAGAGAGAGAGGCGTATGATTTACGAGAGAGCCAACGCCGAGCGTGTACGCGAGCCACGCGGGTCGATGAAGAGAGCGCACGCGCACCGGACGGAATGAGACCTTTTCATTCTTCCTGTGATCCCTCCCCTCTCTCTCTCTCTCTCTCTCTCTCTCTCTCTCTCTTTTCTGATCTCGGTCTATCCTCGTAGATGCGCAGATTTCTATAACTTATTGCATGTATAGAACTTCGTTTTTTCTTTCAAATAGCTTTGTACATAAATAAAAATTTCTGTGTAGTAATAAAGTGTACAAAATTCATGACGACGTTTACAATAGATTATTACTTCGACTCGCGCCGAAGATAGAAAAATCTGTCAGATTAATAATTAACATCGATTTGCTGCTAAATATAAAAATACGAACTTGAAATCGAACATTGAATTATGGATATCAACTGTTTTCCGGGTTGCGAATGTCACGAGCGGCGGTAATTAATTATAGTCGATAAATATGCATAAGATGAAATAAAAAAAATAAATTGGGACTGATTACAAATTATAAAAATAATTCATGCTCTAATAATTTATATATATATTCATTTTATATGTTCATTGTTCATATTTAAATAAGCCATATAGCCAAATCCATTTGGTTAAACACATCATTAGAATTAAAGTAGCTTTATTAGATGCAACTAAAACTGATTTAATTTTCATAAATAATAGCTCGATTGATGCTGGAAAGGTGAATAATTGACTGAATAATAATTATTTGAATAATAATAATTTAAATGATAATACTAAAAGATTCAATTTAGTAAATTGAACTCTATCAACATATTTCATGTATATATATCTTAAATATATATCTAATAAATTAAAATAATTTTTAGTTATTAATTAATAATTATTAATTATTAGATTATTAAAAAAATCGTAAACATGAATACAATAGGTGACTGTAAAATAAATGGAAGGTAGTTGTAAATCGGCTTTCTTACTCAACGCGACGTCTCATGATAAATGTTTAAGATATTCTCGAAACTATCTTTAACAATGTTTTCAAATTCAGAGAATTATATTTTATCAATGATATCGCTTATTAAAAAAGGGCTTTTAACATCAACCTAAAAAGACTTCGATTTTTATTAATATATTGTATAATGTGTATAGTTCAAATTGGCAAATCATCCCCAATTTACGGACGCATTCTCGTTGCAAACAAAGCGCATTTGTTCTCGAAAGTTTGTATACTCGCGTCAATGCTCTGCCACTTAATGGATCGATACTTTTAACTCAAAAGGTATACTTGAGCTGCACTTCACAGTAATGCTAAATATTTTCCACTTTGCGAGACTACATAACCTCTGCATAAAATCATTTTGCAGACACAAATCTGAAAAGATTTTTTAAGAAATTTTCCATATTTTCCGATGCGTTCGAGAGCTATCTTTAACGAATTCATTCTAAATAGGCCGAGGAGAAGAGTCAGCATTCAAAACAGCCATATAAAAGAACTAAAAAAAAAAAAACACACACAGATTTACGGTGGGGCATAAAACGTCATTTACCCGCGCGAACTTGAGAAAATGCCAAGGGCTCCTGGGTACGGCGGAGAAGGTTGGGGAAGATTTAATTAACCTACTTTGGTAGCTGATCGGAAATAACGGAGGCGCGCGAGCGCTCGTGCTCGGCGACTATCGGCCACTGCCCCCTCCGAACCCTGCCCGTCGGTCCCGCTCGCGCCATTCACGGTAATACCTGCGTCCGTGCGCGAAGCCGTTCGCCTCCGTGTCTCTCGACCCTCGTGCACACGGACAGACGGGCGCGCGCGCGGATGCAGAGGTGGGCGCGAGCGCGCGGCCATCCGTCAACTCGTTCCATTTGTCTTGCTGCCCTCGCGGAGGGAGCGTCGAGCTTCTCATCCCCTGCCCCCCCCCTCACTTCCCAACCCTTGTCAACTACGTGCATAAGCATGCGCTTCCTTTCTCTCTTCTTACTATCACTCTCTCTCATCCTCGCACGGTGATTGACATTTTGCGTTTGTAGGTTAGGTCGTTGCCTCTCCCTCCCGCCCTCCGTCCCACTCGCCCGCCCTATTTCTCTCGCTCTCTGCCGTTACGTCCGTCTCCCCAGCCGCCCATAACAATACGCCTCGTTCGTTGTGTCACTGTTTTTCTTTTTTTTCCTCTTTCTGCACGTAGTGCCCACTTGCCCCGTCGAGGGGGCTGGGAGAGGTCGCGTCACATAGCCGGCGGCGGCGGCGGCTTTTTATGCTACCATCTCGTTCCGCCTGCCGCCGGTTACCGCTCTCGCTGCCGCTGCTGATATTCTGCTACTGTTGCTGCTGCTGCTGCTGCTGCTGCTGCTGCTACCGCGACAGCAATGAAATATCTCTCGAGCTTCGGCGGGCTGGTTAGTCGTGCCGTGTCGAGAAAAGATAGTTGGAAGCGATTGTTATTTGCTTATTTGCTGACGCGATGCATTTTATTTACATTTTATATACACGTATCGGTGAAATTTTTCAATTTTTCAATACTGTTAATAAGAAGAACGAGATTTACTGTAGACGAGATTAATTTTGAAACTCCAAAAAGAATTATTAATTCAATTAGCTTTTTATATATAATTAGAACTTACTACCAGTGAATATATAAATTCTTCATAATGTATTGGATTTAGTGATCCTACTGTCCGTAGTTGTAATGTAACACTTTAGTAATTTCTTCTACATCTGTATTCATATAAGAATTGGTGGCGCTTTACAGTTCACCCTTTTTTCGTAATCCTAATCTTGCGATCTAGATTACAAAATATTTATTTCACATTAAATAATATTATCATAAAATAAAGAGTATAAAACTTACGATCTATAAATTGTTGATAATTTTAAAAAGTACGTTATACATAGATTAAGACGAATCACATAGATATATAAACGACACATTAAACTAACTAAATATATTCAGAATAACAGAGATCGGTTGCTCCAAACCTAAATACGAGTTGCCACTTTCATGTAGTACATATATATATATATGCACACCCTAATATTGCTATGTATTAGCAAGATTAGGGTTACGAAAAAAGATAACCGAACCGTAATAAATTATTATATGAATAAATACGGATATACACGAATGTTATAATAAGTTGTATTATGACTATGGATAGTAGGATCATTAAATTCAGTACATTACGAAGATTTAATTCAATTCCATTCGTATAAGAATTACAGGAAAGAAGTACAAGAAAAATATTAGTGATTGCAGAATTTAAAAAAAAAGAAAATTCACCTGATTCTTGATATTTCAATGGTTATACAGTACGTAATATTAAGATTAAAAATTTCTCATTTACCTCAGCAGGTTTATACGATACACATATACAACGAACTGTAGCTGCAATAACGAATTTTCATATTCATCGTTTCTGCTTATAGTAAATCAATACAGATTCGTACAATAAATAGAAATCTTTCTAAAAGTATTAAATTTTATTAATATTAGTCTCTGTGTTCGTAGATCAGTTCGTTATATTGGAAATTAAATTTTTTGTTAAATATTCTGGTTATTTACTGCTCATTGAATTTCTTCAACATCCATCCACATTGCCGTAATGCAAGGAGAGAAATCATGCAAATTGATATAGAAATCGCTTACTACAGTGTTGGGTAGATATTTCTGAAAATACGAATTGCCGTAAGCGCGGCTATATCCATATACATAAAGGCAATTAAAGCCTCAGGAATTATTACAATCGGTATAATTTGCTTAAGTATCAAAAATAGAGCCGAACTAATCCATCGATAAAATCCGTGGCCTCTATCCGCGCCCAGTCCGTTTACCTGCAAACGAGCAACGTTCTACCTTTATTCGTTAAAAAGTAGTTTTTTTCCGAGGCTAAGGATGATCGGCGCTGATTCAAGAAGTTTGGATAGCGTCGAAGTTGATAATAAATCGTAGCTCAGAAGAGAATAGACGGTGTCCGACCACACACTGACGTGTACTACGTACGAGAACATTTCCTGACACGAGCTGGTAGTTCGTTTAGTAAAATATATAGTTAATTCGAAAAATAATCTTCCTCAACAATTGTACTACGTATAGGTAACTGCAACAGTTAAATCTACTATTGATAATTTCACGTTTAAATCAGAAAAACCTTAAATTTTCAATTAATTTAATATTTTCATCTAGTTGCCTGCTTATGTTTGTATCCTGAAACAAGGAAGTAATTGCTAATCACTGAATCTAAAAGTAACGCGTTTCTACACAGTTATACAATCGTACGATATCAGGGTAGAAAATTTTATTGGCCTCAGATTGAATTTTCCATTCGCTAACTAGTTGTACACCGTCCATTGGGCTTTGCCAGTACTTTAAAAAAAAAAAAAAAAAAAAAAAACACCAGCGCATGAATATCCTGTTGAACAAACAGAAATATCAACTGCGTATCTTGCAATAAACGAGATGTTAACGCATAATTTGTTAACAATCGTTTGTTTCAAGACCGTGGTTTAGTTTGCTTAAATTATCGTACCGAAATCACGTACCGATCGACGCGAAAATCCCCGTGGCTTAACACGCGCGTCGCGCAAGTAGCACACGTCCGAGAATAGCCAGAGCTATTATAATTCTTCCTCACCTACGCTGTCTTATCAACTTTGACCCTATTTTTGTCGCTGCCCCGCCGGCGCGAGGGCCTATTTAAATTCATTAAAAAAAGAAAAAAAAAAAACAAAAAAATAAAAAAACCACCTCCGTCTCCGCCCGAGCGGCGCGAAATTTTAATCAATTTTTACGAACTCTTAGCTCGAGCGACGCGGGAGGTCTAGTCAAATTTGCTTTCTGGGTCGAATCGCTCCCCGGGGCCTCCTCCCGATATCTCTTTATTGGATTTCCTTTATTTGCGTAAATTATAACGGGGCGGCGTACGGGACTCGGGGGGGGGGGGGAGTCGGCGGCTCGAACAACGGGTCCCGTCGTAAAAGGCGGCTCTTGGAAACGGGCGCGAACGGGCCGGGGAGAGGCTGCGCTGTTTAGGAAGCGCCGGAGAAGAAAACGCTGAATGGCTCCGGGGGTAAAGAAAGCATAAAAAACGAGGTATACGAGAAGCTATTCTCTCTTCCTCTTTCTCTCCCTGCCTCCCTCTCCCTTCCTCTCTCTCTCTCTCTCTCTCTCTCTCTCTATCTCCCACTCTCTCCCTTTCTCTCTCCCTGCCTGTCGTTCGCGTTTCAGCGCTACCGCGCCGCGAAGATAAATTTTATGCCCTCCTCCGCGTCAATTTTAGCGTTACAGCGCGGCGTAAATAAAGCGAGAGGCGTTGAGCGACCGTTTTTTCTATCTCCCGTCCCCCTCCCTGTTTCGCTCTCCTTTAATTGCCGTTTGTTTCGTTATAACCGGATAACGTAAATAAATTCATTACGCGAAAGACGAAAAAAGAAAAAAAAAAATTCGTTTCGCCGCTCGACGAAGCGCATTCTTTAATGCGCAGCTTTTGTTGCCCCACCCGGCAGTTATCGTGTCACGCCCGTTATTTTATTTTTCGTTCGCCGAGTTGAAAATGGCTTCCAAGAGAGATATTTTGTTGTAGTTTTTTTTTCTTCATTCTTTTTAGAATAATTGGAATTCGTCGAGATCATTGTCCGTATACTGGATTTTAAACGGATGAGAACAATGGACCATTGCGAGGCGTGTTCGGATATAAATCTTACTTGCAAACAAAAATAAGTGTAGATTGAAAATTATACGAGGTTTCTTGGTGGAAGAATTTTCGCTATTTATTTATTTCAATTTTAACCGAACAAGCTTTTTTATCAGAACAAATTAAAATACATAAAACAATGAATCGTAGCGCAAATCAATACAGAGCTCTATGAAAAGTATGAAAATAATTACACAATGTGTTTTGATTATTATTTCATGTCAATCAGACACCAAGCAAATCCAAAAAATTTTTATGGAGCTTATACTTAAAAATTTGAAACAGTCATGAAAATACCTTCATGTACATCCTAAATTATCTAGTCTGCAATTGATTTTTATTATGTTTTATTTATTCTACGTCGAGTTGTGAACAATAATTCATTGATTTACTTTTACTTTATTTTTTTTAATGCTCTGTTCTAAATAGAGAGAACTATTCTTTAGCTTAGTCTTTCAGTCAAATTTGAGATAAATATTTAGAAGGTAGAATAAATTTTTGGTTTATACTTTATAAATCATTTGCTCATTTATTTTTCATATATAATTGCTTCAGTAAAAATTAAAACTATCATTAAATTATTTGATAAAGAATATTCCGCAGAAAGATGTATTAATTCTAATAATTAAATCCATTAAGTTTATGAATCTCTGATATTAAAAAATGAAGAATAGTATTCTGTTGTTGCAATTAAAAAAAGAGGATAAAAAAGTAAATTATTCTAAAGACACTTTCTATTGGCAATTCTTCAATCTTGTGAAAAAGTAGTCTTTTGATTATTAGTGTCGCACGCCAAGGCGGCTTCTTCAATATTCTTTTGTCAAGTCGAAATAATTAGGCTGAATTGAAGGAATTTCTTCTTAGCTCGAATCGCGACGTCAATTCCATGGGTCATAAAGCAGACGTTTCCTGGCCTCGAGTGTACCGCTTCTGGAAAAGCAAAAAAAAAAAAATCAATGCTTCCTTGGCAATGAATCATTCCTTCCTTCGCGGTTTCTCTCGGGCTCACTTCTCTCTGCGACCGAGACAGTTATACATATCTATATGTAACGAATGACCCTCTCTTTTTTGCATTATATCATTATGCGCTGTATAATCAGAATTATTTCTTGGCGATATTTTTCATTCGTGGAAGCTCGCCCCTTTTACGCCCCTTTATCGAGCATGCGGTTATAAAGCCGATTGTCAAAGCGGGCACGTACGGCTTTTGGGCATTTCTCTCTATTTTTTTTTATTTCCTTCGATTTGAACTAATGTATAAGTCGAGGGCAATAATAAAATTAACGATCCGTGGTCCTTGAAGATTCTGACGTGCTTAATGTAGCGTCCATAATATTGCAGGTAAAAATAAGGGCAGTAATTTTTTTTCTTTTATTCATTTTTGTCATAATTTGAGAATGTTGGAACGGTAGCGTAATCGACGTTCATAACTCTCGATTTTATAGTTGAAATAATTTTTTATGGTAATAGACGAAGATTAGAAATTTTTATTGAATAGATTCGATTAAATATATTAGACAAAAAAAAAAACACATTTTTAAATCTAGAAGGTAATATTGAACTGCCTTTTTTATAAATTAAAACTTAGATGAAGATTGAATACATACAATATATACAATTTCTTATTTGCTTGTCGTCGATATCTAATACAATAAAGGATAACGTGTCTTGCGCGGTAGGAAAAATCTTAAAAACTACAACACAATCGGCACAAAATGTAGCGTTGGTATTATTCAATAATGTTTAGGGTACGCTTCATTTTCGCGATACGAATTACAATTATGAGCCGGCCCGCGTACACGCGGTAGAGTTGCGTCGGGGAAACGTGCAAGGCGTGCGCGATCGTTTTACATATTCCAGCTGACACGTAGTGCATAAAAATTATTGCTCGTCGTTCTAGAAATACCTGTGTATAAAAAATATAATGAAAAAGTATTGTATATGTATATATATGATTATCTGTATAATTAACATTAAAGTCTATGAGAAGTCAAATCAATCACTATATTATTAGTAGTTGGTTTGTCATTGGTCAGCCAACCCAATTGAAAATAATATTTATGGTTAACAAATGTATGTCAGTAATTATGTTTTTAAATTAGATTTTTTTTTTAAATCGTTGATATCCCTTGGCGAAATATTTAGAGGGCAAATAATTTACAGTTTTTTGGAGATTGAAAATTATTCGCTCGCCTATGAATATGTATTATACTCTTTCTATTAACATTATTCAGTTAGAGTGTCAAAATGCAAAATCGTTACATAATAATAAAAATTTATTTACAAATGACTGCATTTTACCTGCTCAAATTTACGTGAGACATTGGATGAAATTAAAAAAGCAGTGTATTTTTTTATTATCAAAAAATAAAAACAACGAATCAATATACAACGAAACAACGTCGCATACAAGATTTAATGCATCGTATTTTCATGCACAATTAAATAGTCACGGTTTTCGGATTTTTCGATAATTTTCTTCATCGACGTATAAAAAAAGCGTCACTATTGCGAAGCAACAGTTTTACCAACAAACTCTAAATGAGCGAAATCGCAAACGTTCCGAGCGCAACGAGACGCGCGCCAAGGGAGACGGCTGGGCGCCGGCCGCGGCCGAACGTGATCGTCGAACACAAATTTTCCCTTTACCATCTGTTCCCCGTATCGCGAACTTTCCCCGGAAGTCCGTGTGCCGCGTTATCGGATACTCCCTTGGCAGAAACCAAGGAAAAAATGGGACAAAAACTAAACGAACTCGCAATGCTCGCGATTCGTAATTTCGCGCCTCCCTCCCCCGGCTTATCTGATCGTTAATTCGCGATCGGTGCCGATGCGGACGAGGAGGAGGAGGAGGATAGTGGCTGGCGCGCATCCGTTAGCGCGGAAGCAATGCATAACCCGAGAAAGGCCCGTTTATTTTCCCTCGTCGAATCGCGCTCCCACCCCTCGCCCAGGGGAGGCCCTCCCCGCTCCTCCGCCAATCCCCCCGTCCCGCGGCGAATCCGCCGATTTCTTCGCTCAATTAATGGGCCGCTCGTAAATCAACGCCGCGCGCTCCTTTGACGATTTTCCAGAGCCCGAGGCGAGCTCGCGATAATTTTCGCCGCGTCCGATGGTTTCGGCGGGGCCGCTCAGGGCGTCACGTTCTCTCATGATTTTTGCCGGTTGGGGGCTGGGGTACAGGTGGTGGTGAAAATTTTGAGAAACTTTTTGAGTTTTGAGGAAGACTTACAGGTAGGATTAGGGGAGTGAGAGAGAGAGAGAGCGAGATGGTTTATAGCGCTGGACGAATTTGAAATGGAGGCAGGCCGATTGCGTGTAAAAATATATACTAATCCGGTTGTGCCGACGGAAATGATATACGATGATATGCGAAGCTTCTTCTAGCAGTACCGATGAGAGGGCTAAATATCCATATTCTACAATTCATAAAGCATTAAGGACGTGATGATAAGGAGTGCACGCGGTTAAGATACTAGATGCGATTTCTTAATAATTTTAAGTTGAGGGGTTTTTGAAATATTCTCATGCAAATGTAATAACAATATCAGATTAATAGGAAATATCATTTTAAAATGATATTTTTATGGGTTGAAAGATTTATGATTTTTATAGGTCATTTAATCGTTTTTTTCCAAAAATTTTTACGCAATGGAAGAAATAGGTTCCGTAGATCGTTAAAAATTAAAAAGTTAAGATTTAGTTCTCTTTTCAATAGAAAAACAAAAATCATGCTTTTCAGAAATGAACGACTAAGAATGTTTAGCAATTCAGCTTATTTTTCAAATTCTCTGTACGGACTTTTACACATATTCACACTTTTTTAACTATTCAAAAAATAGAAAAACTAGATTGAAGCGAGAAAATTCATTTTTGAAACCTCGTTCTGAAATTCTCACGATAGGTTTGAAGAATTTTAGGGGAATATATATCGATTCGTTCTAAAATTGTAAGAGCGTAGATATGAATGTATACAAATTACAAAAATAAAACTAAAACGGCAATCGTCGATGGCTTGCATAGAGATACTGCTCTTTTAACGCAAATATCGAACTTTGGAGTAATTATCGAAAATATTATTTTACAATAATACGCAGATAAGTTGTTAATAATCTAACAATTTCCAGCAAGTCTTAAGAATGCCGTTTAAAGAAGTTCATCTTCTAGACGGTTTAAACAGCTGCACAATCGTTTATTCATAATACTTTCGACATTCGCCATGGTACGAAATATTGATTAAATTTATAATTAAAGTGGGCAATTATGCCGGGCGAAGAAAGCCAGTTAAGCGTCCGTACGGATTCCGGGTCAAACATAACCTAAAAAGCAAACAAGCCCAGAAGAATTCGTCATTAAAATTCTGCCTTTGAGCAAAAAAGGCGACTCGTTAAAAGTGGCACTCGTGTCCAATCTTCAGAAGCTTTTTCAGACGTAGTCCAATAGAGGCAGCTGGGGGAGGAAGAAAGCGAGGGAGAGAGACATAAAGAGAGAGAGAGAGAGAGAGAGAGAGAGAGAGAGAGAGAGAGAGAGACACGTTTTCTTTCTGTGTTTCCCGGTGAAGTCGATGCGCTCGCTATTCGTCGGGCGTCAAAGTGAATTATTATCGTCGTCCTACTCGCTACATAGGCAGCAGTAGCAGCCAGATAAGTAGTAGTGCCGGTAACAGAAGCAGTTTTCAACAAAAGCGGATGCAAACAAAGCGGCAATCTGCCCGTTCCTCCACCTTTCCCCCTCACCCTCCCTCATCGCCGGATAGAATAAAACTCTCTCTGCATTTGTCAAACTACTCTCTCGGCGCATGCCCACCTGGAGGTTCGAGAATCTCAGAAGTAATAATCCCAGCACTGCTGAGAACTCGGTGCCTTCTATAGCACAAAGAATGTGTATATATATATAATGAAGAGTCATGTGGGCTCTTTAAGAAGTTCTCTGGAGCACAAGAAATTCGGCTTGGTCTGTTTACGAGAAAGAGCTGCTCTCTTGGATATCTATTTATGTGTACACGCCTAAACTGGCGTCGAACACTTTTTGCCGCAGTACTTTGCCGGCCGGAGTTTTCCTCTTTTGCGCGGCAGGCTCGTAAATAAACAAATCTCGAGCTGAATAACGCGAATTGCTTTTATTACATTTCCGGAATTCGTTCAAGGGCCTGTTTTCGAAACTCAACAATAACGAAGGTCTAGGAGACGACGTCTTACGGTGAATTAAACTCGAACGCGAAAGAAATTCGCCGATTCGCGACTCCGGCGATATTCGTGTCAAACCGAAGAGTGGGGAGGGGGGGGGCGACTAGCGCCGACTTTTCAACAGTGCCCTCCGAACGATTATCGATGTGTACGAAAGAACGAGAAGATAACGACGAGGGGAGTTTAACGGCGGGAGGGGGGGGTGGCTTCGGCGATCGTGTTGCGCCGCTCGAGCGGAACTGCGCCCACACACCGGTAGCATCCCAGGGATCGCCGCTAAGGAGCTTTAAAGCGCCCTAACAAAGAGTTACATACCGTTCCGGCCGCGCGGGTGGGCATAGGTGGGGATAGTTAAAAGCTCTCACCCTCCCCCCCCTCTCCGCGCGCCACTCTAGCCTTCTCTTTCAGTTTTGTCCCCGAAACTTTGCGCCTCCTCCTTCGCCCTCCGCGTAATCGCTTTATCGATTACCGAAAGTGTCGATTTCCATTAGTTACGCCGCGTCTCCAGAAGGAAAATCCTCACCTTCCCCTGCCCCCCACCACCCTCCCACGCGCGACCCGTCCCTTTTTCTTCTTTTGTCCGCCGACGATAAAGAGAAACTTTCCTTCTGGCGGCTACGCTTGGTACGAGCGTTTTTTTTCTCTTCCTCCCTCTTTTTCGGTTTTTCGTCTCGGTGCGAATGGAGAGAGAGAGAGAAAGAGAGAGAAAGTCAGAGGGAGAGAGAGAGATGGAGAGAGAGAGAGAGAGAGAGAGAGAGAGGGGCAGAGCGAGAGTAAATTTCGAAAACGCGACGGACGAGAGATATGGAGCTCGAGATGAAATTTACTGCCAAGTTCGTTTAAGCGTAATGAGAAAAAAGAAGGGGGGGCAGCTTTTATCTACTTTAAAGCGCTCTTAATTTTTTCGTTGAAAAACTGAAGAGTAGCTCCTTTGCCATTTATTTGCAAAGCAATTTAAATACTTTCGTAAATTCAATGATCGTACAAAAGGACGAGGAGAGGGTAAAGAGAGCTCGAATCCAATTGAATTATGGCAGCGAAGTCGTACGATCGTTAAGTATTAGAGTAAATGTGAGACTTTTCGTATAATTCCATTATATCGTTCGTGTTAAATAGACTGAGAATTTTGTAATACCGGCTCTGCGAGTGAGTTTAAAACCAAACTTTGCTTCCATCGATGATGTGCGTGTAAGGTTGTACGACAAAATCGAACGACAATAATCCCTTAGAACGAAATTGGTCTTGTCGAATCTCGAGTTGATCGCTCCCATGATCCGCGCGAAGCTAACGTATCTGCATTATCCGCATGGATTTTTTTTTTCCCCCCCAGTCAGAATTGACGCCGCGCGCGAATTATCGGCTTTCCGTCCTGCGGATGGGGAAAGAAACAAGAAAGCGATTCATCCGGTGTCCGAACCTGGCGGACAGGTGCGTTCGTGTCTCGTTTCGTTTAAGACGCACGCGCGTCGTTCCCGATCCGGACTCGAAGGTGCAAACCGTGCCTGCAGCAGATCGTCTCAGCGGACCAGCGATTCCGCTCTTTAATCAGGCGAATCAATCGGGCCCGATAGATGTATTTATTATATTTACAGAGTCGCTTATCGTCATTGTCAGCGAGCCGTAACTTTCGACGTACTGGCAGCGGAGCAATTGTTAGTCGCCAATCCGCGATCCGGCATGTTTCTTTTTTTTCTTCTTTTCTTCATTCTCATTTCACGCGACGCTCGAGCGAAGTGAGATGGGCGCGAAAAAGCTAAGCGCGGTTGGTTTACAGCCCGCTGAGTCCGTGTAATCCAGACTGAAACTGCAAGCTGTGGCCTTCGTTGAAGGCCGATGGAATAGGCCGCCGGAACGCGGCCTCTACATTATCGTATTTGTTCGGACTGCGATAGAAAAGAAGAAAACGTTGAAAAAGAAAAGCGACGTCACTGCGTAATAGAACGGCGATGTAACGGGGGATCATCTGTGTAGAGATCTGGGAATTACTTTATTGAATCGACGCCGTTCGTCTGTACGTACGCCAAGTGTGTACGAGATGGAAATTGGTTCGGATTGCCGGAAATTGTTCTCTCTTTCTCTCTCCCTCTTTCTCTCTGTCTCATTCGCTAAATTCTAAATATCGAGCAAATAAGATATGAAATTCACGATCATTCGCTTAATTTACGAAGCTACTTACACTGCAAGACTTATTTTTAATTCTACAAAAACACTCTGATCTGCATAAATATTTTGTTTTTTTTTTTGATGACTCTTCAGTCTTCAAAATTCTATAATAATTTTGATGCGATCGGTATTTTTGTTACTGATACACATTGCAGAGCATTAAAAACTAAATAAAGAATCGCAATTTTCGACTGAATGATTACAATTAATTAGATTATTAATATATTAATTAAATTATAATTATAATTATGAAATAATAAATTTTACTAGGATTTTCGGTGCAAGCGTATTTAATTCCTAACTCCGGAAATTCCTCATCCTTAAGGGAGTTCGGGCAGTCAGGGCCCCTTTCGAGCCGGTTGAATCATTAACGATATGCAAAGAAACGGTCAGTCGAGCCTCAACCGACACTTCATGGCAACTTAGTCGAAACATAAAAATATAAGAGATAACGCAATTTGAATCATTATAAAAAATACAATGAACAAAATACCGGACACACTTCTGAACAACTTTGAAGAGTAATTTTCTTAAAAAATCTGCAATTCCCATGCAACGTTCCACGTATAAATGTAATTTCGTCGTCTCAAAAATTTCGACCCTTCGAATACAGCATATTTCCAGTATTTGAGAGTACCCTTTAGCGCTCGTTACAATCGCAATCGCGCACATGACTGCTCAGCATATGAAAAACCGACACGAATGCGCGCCGTTATAAAAATTTATGCGACTCATTCGCCGTCCCCGATCATTGCCTGTGCTGTTCGATTTTGGGAGCCGAGGGCGAAAATCGAACAACCTGTTCATTCAAAAAAAAAAAAAAAAACATACGAACGTCTTTATATAATACGGGAATAATATCGCGCGCGTACGTAACTGCGCATCGGGCATAAAACGCGGCAGTGCGGTAAGGCGCTTTACCGGGGGGGGGGGGTGGCGGGGTGTTCGTGGCGGGGGTTGTTGATATACGCGGACATTTTCCGCGGACGGTGAATCTCGCGCTGTCTCGGTTCGTGCCTCGCGGGCCGTTTCGCCGCGGGCGCGGTCGTTAAGCAGGCGAGGGGAGGGGGTGGCGCAGATTCACTGCAGGGGTGTGTGGTGACGGGGGGGGGGGGTTTCGCGCGCTGAGAGAGATATCCGATACGTGCGTACAGGTATGGAGGTTCGCACTCTTGCAGCGCTCCTTCTTTGAATCATATTGAGTGTCTATTATTTATTGATTAAATTAAAGGTGGTTGGACCCGACAGTCTAGTAATTAATTCTGACTATGTTTTTTATGAAAAATTATTTCTTTAACTCAAAACTAGAGCAAAAGTGCAGAAGACAAAGATTATTAAATAGAGCAGAAATAAAAATATTGCAAGCTTTTTTTATTAAGCTTCTAATTCATACAGATTTATTTGGTAAAAATAAGATTTCTTTTATTTAATTTATAAAGGTTTTTTACAAAAAAAATATTGCAAATAAAGCTTGCAAATGTATTCGATAGTTTCGTTCAATTACAGAATTACCGATATGAATTAAAGAAATTTTCCCTGATAGTTCCTCATGTATAAACGATCAGAGACTTGTATTGAATGTAAACTTGAAGAGGAAATAGCATACGATTAATATATAAAAATGTGGCAAAAGTCAACAGGAAATCGCATGCAGACTCCTTATCAGAATCTGATCAGAGCATCTTAATCAAATTCTATCGATTCATAATAGGTATCCCTCAAATTCCTAGTTATTATTATATTAATAAGCGACAGAAATGATTTTTGGCCAAATTCTTAAATTATTTTCATTCTACATGAATTTTCTTAGATTTTTAAGTTCTTAACAACCATTAAATTAAATTTATTTTAATTTCATACTTATATACATTTAACCGACTGCAGTGTCATATTTTTATTACATCTTAAAATGCGACTCGCATGGGATTTGAATAAGGTTTTCGTTAAAGTTGATTGCTGTACGGTCGGCGCAATCTAATTACAATCTAATCAATAGAAAAACAAATTCATCATCTGCGATGCGATTTTATGCACGGTACCTATTTTGGATAGAATTATCTACGGATAAGACATGAAAATTTCACCAGAATCCGAGGCGATTTTCATTAAATAAGAACGCGAAATGAATATCTCATCTGAATCCGAATTATATTTAGTCGTGAATTTCATAAATATTTGTAAAGTGGCGATAGGTTTGCTGATAGTTTAGAGACAGACCGCTCTTCTTCAAAGTAATCCTGAGGTTAAAAAAAGTCTTTTTATCCTACAGAAGTAACGACTGACACTTATCGGAGGATTCATTAAAGCGTTTGAAACCGCTAAGCCGCACAGCAAAAAAAAAAAAAAAAGTCAGAGAAAAAGAAAGCGAGGGAGCGAGAGACAGCAACTAAAAAAAAAAAGAAATGTCGTACGTAAGTTGCCTCGTGTGTAACCATACCGCAAGAAAGCAAAAAAAAAAAAAAAGAGATTCTAAAAAGCTTCAAAACTGAAAACTTTAAGCTTTAAAGTGCCTGTTTTCATCCAGCCGCGGCGACTCCTTGCGGGAAATAGATTTTTCAAAAAATAATTTTTTTTTTTTTTACATTTAATACAGATTTCACAAGTATACGCGCGATATAGGCGTATATTAAATTTCATAGAAGTCTGCATATTCAATTGAGAATAGATTTAACAATATGAATTTTTTTATAGCACTATTATTCGGTTATAATATTTATGTAATAATTTTTTAAATTAATCTCATATTGAGTGTAATACTCGTACGAAACTTCACACGCGCATACCATAGGTGGTCGATTTAATAGCCCAGCTGCTGAAAAATCCATCTCGAATCGTCGACCTCTTAATTCCGCGCGTCAGCCCGAGCGCCTATTGAAATGTACGCGCGTGGATATTATCCGCGCAATTCTTCCGCGGCGTGGCTCACCTCTCCCTCCCGTTCGTATTCCTAGATTAAAATTCCAAATATCGTACGCGGATATACCGAAATTCGCTGTTGGAAAATTTCTAGAATGATAGTGTACGGTTCACCGCTTCCGGGATGCAACCGCCTGCCTCGGCTTATGCCATTGTATATATACATATACACACGTATATGTATATATACGTATATTTACACGCATGAATTTTACAAAATTAATTTTCACATCCTCGATAGTTAATGATTGTTTCTTTCGTCTTGCATTGCTCGGTGTTAGGAAAATGTTGATTTTATATACGATACATTGTTAACTTATGATTATTGATTCTACAGATATCAGAATTAATCTTATTGTAAATGGAACATAAAATATTACATGAAAAATAACCAAAGTCTATCTGTTTATTATTTATTCCACTTTTCTAAGTTCTCATATATTCGGTTGTACTTCTAACGATCGTAATGATTGTGCAATTAAGTTTTTATACATTGAATGGATTACAACGGATCAAAAACTTTAGGATGTGATTTAAATCACTCGTTAATGCACTTTACAGTATGATAAATAAAAATATAAAAAGTTCATTTAAAAATATGTTGAGCTAAAATTGACTGATTACGTTTCTTAACTGCTTAGAAGAATAATACGATTGATTTCTGTTGTGTAAATTTTTTATATTATTTGTCGATGTGTGACAGTTCATTAAGCTGTAAGACACGCAATTGGAAAATATCCATGTAATCGTATAATTGCACTTGCGCAGTTATAATACTGTGTATTGACTGGTGCTTTGAAGGTTGTCTTTGGATTCATTCGCATATTTTTATATGGCTGACCACACCGCGCACTTTCTACTTATCGTTACTCTGCGTATTCCCTCTAATTATTATTTGCGGTAATCGAAGAACATTAGTTCAGAATGTTTGAAAATTAGTTCAAGTGTTTGTAACACATGTAAAAATAATAAAATAGACAGTAGAAACGAGTTACATAGTAGAGTTACATAGAGTTACATAGTATTATGTAAAATTAATTTATTAACTTATCATATCACCTTTGATTTAAATGCGAGAATTATCAGAAAAATGAATATCGAAATTTACAATTAAATTTATATAAAACTAAAAACAACTTCTTACGCGCTCTATTGACGGGGGAAAAAATCAATTGTGTTCCCATCAGAATTTCACCCTGCCATTGCGCATCTGTGCCGGGAGAATAAAGCAATTAATTCAGAGACGTATTTGTAACGCATGAAATATATTTCCGCTCGTCCCAGGCAAAAATCGCGCCTCCCCTCGCTTACCCATGCAAATTCTAACGACGATCGCGGAATAACGTCGCCGCGCAAACGTACGGCACGATATTTTTCACGGGCAATTAACTTTTCCCCCTTATAAATACGCGAATGGCGGCTTAACGTAAATTTCATCGTTTCGCAACGCTAGCAAATGTCAAACTGGTCGGTTTTATTTGATGATGTCGCCCGTGCGAAAAGAGAAATGTACGGGGCCGTGGTAAAATCTCCCTTTCTGTCGATTTACGAATATTTAAAATTCAGATAGAAGAGGAAAAAGTTACCAGAAACATTTACAAAAATATTTATAAAAAGAAAAAATGTAATTCATCTATTCATTAATTGTGTGAATATTTTTAAAATTTATACAAATTACTTCATCTTAATTTCGTCAAATACTCGCCAAATGTCACTAATATCTGAATAAATTTTTTCTCTTTTACGTTAAATGTTATGAAAAATTAAGGAAGGGCTATTTAATGTATAGTAATGTAATTTCTCTCAGAATTTTGTCGTCAAAATAGAGGGATCGTTTTTTCACCAGATTAATTTCCAAGAATCTATACATTTTTTTAACTTACTCGGGCGTCCGACATTCACCGATTGGCTTATTCGTGAAATTCTGTGAGGGCCTTTCATTACATAAATTTAACGTTAAAATTTAAATTTAAAATCTAGAAATGAATCGGTGGAACCAAAGTCAGTCCGAAATATATTCTATATAGCTCGCTAATCGGTAGGGGCTCTTTGAACCGTGATAACGCTTTTAATCTAACGCAATAATTTTAATGCTCGATCATAAAGTTCGATAACATCAAGCACACGCATGCAAAACACGCGGTTGCGCATACACACATACATGCATATAATGCCGTAACTATGCATTATATATTGTTTAAACTATAAAAATTAATGACATAATTGTCGAATATGGTTCCTTCCATAAATATTTTATTATAAAAGTCATAAATTTCTTTGCTATTTCCATTCAGCGAATCGATAGATGCCGAAATGTTTTGGTATAACTGAACGAAGTTTTACAGTTCTTCTGGATGAAAATCTCTCACAATCGTTGCTTTACTTTATAACTTGACAATTTCCCGATCAACTATTTTACGCAGATATTTTCAATTTATAATCCTCCATTGTTTTGGAATCTATAAAAATAATGACATGAATAAGATTCAGTGCTTTAATTCTTTTGGAACATATAACCTTATATATTCAATGAATAGAAAACACAGATAATTGATTTTGCAAGTTAATTTATTAATTAACTTTATTTATTAGGTCTAGCTTTGAGTGTTTTTTTTAAAAGTCCTTATCAAGACCGTAACAATAACTTTCTATAATATGTGAAAAGTACACTCTTTCTATAAAAATTGTACTTTTTTATAAAAATTACAAAAGAATAAAAATACTAAAAAGGAAAAAACTCTTTCATTACGATATAAAATATAAAATTCTTTTGAAATAAGTAAAAAACTTAAAAAAAAAGGCGTAATTCACAGTTTTGAATATAACATTTTATTAACGATCTAAAGGAAACCCGTTGTATTAAAGATCTAAGGAAAACGTTATACTGAAGTGAAAAGCGGAATCAAAGGCAAATGAGAATATTACACGAGAGTTTCGCACGAAAGTCGTTTGAGACTGTTTGGGACAAGTGTCAAATAAATTCCGTTCCCGCAAGAGAACAAAAAGAATTTTTTTTACGACAAACCAAATTAAAACGCGATTTTAATTGTCCTCAATTTTATATGTCGGACAGCGCGACAATCTTAATAACGATATACTTTATTTCAGCTTATACTGTTCTACAAATAGTCCGGTTTTACATTTTCAGATCTTAAGTACTTTATTTCCCTCTCTCTTTCCTCCAAGTCCCTCACTCCCACCGGTTCTCAGGCTGCTGGAATATTTAATTGGGCATCTCGTAATGATATTCAATTAAACTATACTAAAACTCAGGCTATTGTCCTTTGTTCGTCCTATTTTCTTAATAGTCTCACCTCTGAAATGATTACATCCATAAATGCTAATGTGCCAGTCAAATTCCATCCGAATTTTCAGTTAAAAGTTTATAGGAGTTGGCCCGGACTCGCGGGATATCTTTAACCGAAACCCAACCTCTATACACACACACACACACACACACACACACACACACACACACACACACACACACACACACATATATATATATATATAATTCATGTCTGATTCGGCTACACTGCTCTACAAGGCTCGCTTATATGCACTGATTTACGTTGAATTAAAGTTTGAGCCGCGTAGAAAGTGGAATACCATTTTCATTATATGATCTTGCGACGTAGATAAAGAAAAAGTCCACCGGGTGTATGAGGGCGCCACTGCATAAGACTATGATCAGTTGGCAGTTAATACAGTGTTTCAAGGAGAGAACTGATATTTCAATTTCAAAATAGACATTTATACTTAAAACATTGATTCAAATGCTGTGCTATATTAACAAGATGGATATATGTGATATACTTTTATTTTTAAATAATTTAATCCAAATTAAATTGAATAACAATAATTATTAAAACAAATTTTTACCTTTTAATAATCGTAATGCGTGTATTATGTTTAGGAATCTAACTCTCAAATCAGCTGTAAATGACTATTTTCTTATCGGGTTTTTATTTTTATTTTTTTTTTTTGATTCACTCTTTAAGTTTATTCAACATTTCAGTATCAGTATATAAAGTAAATGAAATCTTAAAATTTTAGCAGCTTCCTACGTTTTACTTTGACGTATTTCGGTAATTTTACATTTTTTTTTTAAAAAGAAATTTTTAATGACGTTGAAATTTTAATCCACGCTTTTGCATATTTCATTTACACCCACGGCTGTCATTCTTTTTGGTTTTTTCTCCACCGCTAGTATCGCATATTATATTCAATTTAGCAATTCAATAGTTTTCCAAGCTTCTTTACTCATTCATAGCTCCATATTGTTAAAAAAAAAATTTTCATTTATATATTTCTCTTTTCACAGTCAGTTTACATTACAGGATATTTCCAGCTATTTGTCTGAATCCTCCATCTTTATCTTAATTCTATGCACATCCGCTCTTATCTGTTCCCACACAGCAATCCATTTTGCGGTATCCGTCCTGTTTCTTTTTTATCTTAAAGCACCGGCAATCACGCTCAAATATAAATTTTCCCCGGGCCTTTACTTTTTGTGTTCGGATCTCTGCCCTTTTCTTCTCACTTCCCCTCCCCCCAATCCATTTCCTTATTTCTTGCCGCGCGACCCTCTGTTTCTCCCTATCTACCCTCCCCTCCCGTCTCGTATCAAGCGTTCGACATTCCCCGTTCAGAAGAATCTCTGCCTTTTCATTATCTCCTTCCTTTTTTGCGAACTTTCTTCTCTGACGTCGTTTCGCGTGTACTCGGTTCTTTTAGTTGCAATATTGTTTGCTCTTGCCATTTTCTCGCTTTCATTTATCATTCGGTCCGTTCTTCTGGCCATAAAATGACACTATAAACTCGACTTTTATCTACCGCTTTCTATATCATCGTGGCTTCTTTTTTTTTACTTTTTCCGTCTTTGTTCTGTTTATTGAAACTTATACAGTTACGTAGTATGTCTAGCGTCTGTAGAGAAAAGCACCTTTTTCTTTTGCTCTTTTCTTTTTTCATTTCCTTTGATATAGTTTTCTATTTCATCACTTTTTCGCAGCTTCTTTTTAGTAATTTTTGCCTGCCTTTCATTAAAATGCTCATAAGAGCAATAAAAAAACAAATACTTATTCTTTGAAGGTTCGCCGTTTCATTCATTCATTTACGTCTCTTTGTATGAGTGTATACAAATATCGGTAAAGTTTAATTATCAGCATATGTAACAAAAATGTTTCTAAAAATACACCGCGAAAGGGTGGTCAAATTAAACCAATATTATAAGTGGGTCAAAATTTCTGCGTATGTGTAATTAGAAGTTCAAAGGGACGGTAACAATTTTGAAGCCAACACGCAACTTAAATTACGCAAATTACGTAAACATTCGATTGGATTAATTTCAAATATATATATATATATATATATATATATATATATATATATATGTTAGTTAAATTTGGCTTTATATAACAGTTTGGCATCGAAAATAGTTCATCGCTTAATTTACAGAGAGTACATTACAATAAAAACTTTTTCTCTATGCGCGTCTGCTTAATTATGGAAAAATCACGCAAGCATATTAGCATCACACACACACACACACACACACACACACACACACACACACACACACACGCGCGCGCGCGCGCGCACACACATATAATCACATTTATTAACAGAGTACCTTTTTGTATATAATTAGTTTGGACTTTTTCTAGCTTTTACGTTATATTTTTTAATGAAATTTTTTAATACGTTATTTAAAGTTTTTATTTGCTTTCTTTCATTAAGATGACTTGCCCCGAACTGACATTTTTTAAAAAGAGATCTACCGTCCAAATTTATAAGATAAAACATAAAACTACTCAAGTTTTTTGATACTTTAAAATAAAAACTTTTTTTAAAGACAACTTCGTCGGATATGTGGTACTCGGCGCTTGAATGCGCGGCAAAATGTACATATGAATTATGAATTGGAGATTACGAGTTTTGCACCTACGTATTTTTTTTGGAAATACTCCAATAATGGAACGATATTTTTTTATAGATTCGTATAACTTGACTTCTATAAGATTAGCGATTCTAACTAGACTGTAATACCTTTGTTTAAAAAAAACTGTCTTTAAGATAATATTTAGAATATAACTGTTTTACGTAAATCGTTAGAAAAAGAAACTAGGTTATCATTATGAAATTTGAAACAAATGACCTTTTCTGTTGTACTTATGTTATTTCGTTTTTTTTTTTTTTGTTATTACTACTACATTCAAAATAACTTGTACTCGTCAGTTTTCGATTTAACTAAAAAGTATTCATTTTCACTGTTATTTCCATTATTGCACCGTCTAGATTACGCTTTAGTCGTTGTGTGCGATAATCCAATTGATCGCGAATTACATGAACGAACGAGCGAGCGGTCCGGCCAATTATGAGCTACACCCCCCCCTCCCGGCCACCGTACGGCCACGGAGCGAACACGCGCGCGAGATCGCGAATACAGGGAACGTCAGTGATTTCACGGGTTACTCTTAGAAAATTACAAGATCGACCGTGGATTCGTTTACAGCCGCGGCTTAGAGCCCGTTTTATTCGTGAAACACGTTTATAAATTGAAAATTTTAATAAATATAAAAATATACATGTATATATGAACTGAATTTGTAAGAAATAAATCTCCGATACGGATTTTAATGAGACGAAAAGAATAAAAAAGCAATAGCCCCGGTTTTTAACCAAAGTTTTACGCATTAGAGCATTGGCCACCGTGGCCTACCTGCACAATTAACGATCGCACGCTCAAGCAGCCGAGCTAATAATTTAGAAATTCATTTTCCCCTACTTAACGTCCATATTTTATTTTGTCCCCCGGGATGACCGGGCTCCTCGCTGCTCCCAAAATTTTCCCCGCGAAATCCGATTAATCGTCGTTATTGTAACGCGCGCAGTTACAGGCCGAACGGATTGCCGTAAATCTCAAAATAATACCCGCGCCGCGATCGACTATTAATACAGTAACAACCCCCCCCACCCTCCGGATAATTAGCGATCGTATTAGGAACAGTTTGCGCTGAATATGCTGAACGCTCCATCCTCCGGATTAAATTCTTCCGGGAATTCGCTTGGAAATTATTTAGGCTGTGACTTCGAATGCCCTTTGCGCCGATAACGAAATTCATAAAAATCAATTGAATACATTTTTACCGTTCGCGTACGAAATGATTCGGTTGAAATAAAAAAAAAAAAAAAATTCACGTACGCTTTAGTAGTTCCGAGTAAATGCCTGTTTCTTTTTTTATTTATTACTTTTTATGCCATTGAATATTTATTTCTTTCAATGAGTGTAGAATCAAATTTTCAAGCTTAAAATTTTGTGAATAATTGTATTTTACGCACACGCACTGTAGGGAAATACAGCTTTGCATTATTGCACTGATCGTTGGATTGCGGCACAACCCTGTAGCGTGGCTGGCAATCCAAGCCTATGAAAAATCGTATATTAAGGGGATGGTATTGATCTAATATTTAACAGAGGCAAGCTATTTGCTTACGCCACCGATCGTAAACTGGGAAATTTTAAACCATTCGTAGAAACAAGCAACGGTTTATTGCATTTCATTATGACATTTTCAGTAAGGCTACGATTTGACGCCTGGCGCTGTCCTCTATTACACTATTTTCTTTCAACGATTTCGAGTATTTCATTGGCTATATCCGTCTCGGACGCGTGAGATCTATTAAAAAAAAAAAAAAAAGAACACGCACTGCGGAGAATTGAATGAAAGGTTTACCGTCCACAGTATACGTATTCAGACATCGCCTCTTCCTGCCCGCCCCTCCACGATCGATTCGCATCCCCTACCGTTCGCCAACGACGATCGGAAAATCCAACGCGACATCGGCCGGGGCGGCAGCGAACGACGTCCCGAAAAATTCGCGGAAGAACAGCGCCGAGGGCGAGGGGAGTCGAGGCACCCTTCGGAGTCGGTATCGCGCAACGCTGTCTGCTACTCAGCCGTGGGTGGAGGGTGGAGAAGGGGGGGGGGCGGGGTGGCGCGGGTGAGAAACTTTGACTCTTGGCCCGGGGCCAGCCCGTCCCTCGCGCACTTCATTGCCGCGCCGCGCCGATGATGCGGAGGCCCCGGCTTAATTCATTGTCGCTGCCGATGCTTTTTCCTCGGAGTCTGGGAGGGGGACGGACGAGGGTGAGAGAGAGAGAGAGAGAGAGAGAGAGAGAGAGAGAGAGAGAGAGCACGAGCGAGGAGTAGGGAATTATCTTGCCTGTTGATTTGATTTAATGAGCTGTAGGGAACTGTTGGATACAGGGCTATGCCGAGTAGGAAATCTGTTGGGATGCTTTGTTGAGCAGGCATTTATATAGAATTGTGTATTTCCGGGTGTTTATCCATACATCTATTGTTTAGAATTGTATTCGTTTGTGGGGGGGAGGGTTATTTATCCTGAAAAATAGTCAATCCCTGGCGAGGTAATCGTTATGATATCAATAGAAATCATTTTCAATGCTTGCAGTAGCGTTTAAATCTTATAATAACTGTAATTATAAATTTTAAATTCAATTATGCTGAATATTTAGCATGGATTTCATTCGAAGCATTCGCAGAATTATAATACTCAAATAATGTACGATCAATTAGATAATGGTACCTTCTGCACCATCGACGTGAATTTATGCACGAGGTATGCATACTCTTTTATAATACAGCGGGTATTACATTAGTGCATTATAATTGACTGCGATAATTTACAATAAATATTTAAATGACACCATTGATAATTATATTAAAAATAAAAAAATTAATATATACTCGTAGTGAATTAGAATGTAATATTTTACCCCCTAGAAATGAGGCGTGCAATATGAATTTTACGCTCGCTGTGTTATGAAAGTGTTTATCATTGCAATAATTGAGAATACAAATTATATAGTAAATAATATATTTGAAGTTGCTGAAATGATGGAAAATCCTTGGAAAACATTTCATATTGTGATACAGTATTTATAAACCTTAATGCACTGAAAGGTAGTATGAAATTTCTTTTTACATAAAAATAATAAATTAATTTTAAAATCTTAAGATCGAAAGATGTTGATCGTAATTATGAATTGAAAATCTATTGAAATTTTTTACTTTTGTTTCTGTAAACAGAATGCAAAACAAATAATAAGCTGAATAAAGAAAATTAGGGTATGCAAGAAATTCATGTAATTCATCTGAAATCGTTGTAAAAATATTCTACCGGTTATGTATATCTAATTTATTATTTATATTACTACTATGCGAGTGTATATAGAGCATTTTAGAAAAATCTCTTTTGCATTTATTATGCGTTCAATATAAATGGTCTGCGTCTCAGACCTAATTGAAAATTAAAACAACGATTTGAAAAGTTCGCAATCATCGTATTTTTTAAAAACGTTGCTGTGTTTGTAAATTCGTTTGTATTTTTAATGTCCTTCTAGTCTGTCCAATTTATGTATCCGCACAGTGTCTGCATTGCATTGTCTGGACCACTTTGTTTTTTCCAACCACTTAGCTGATCTTTCTGTAATATTATTATAATACTAGAAGTATTATTTAGGGTATTATATATAGTATAGTTAATACACTAACGTTATTTTAATCATGGATTCAACGATTTTATAATAGGGGATACAATATAAGGATTTTTAAAAATACGTTCGTCCTTATTTCCACTAGAAACTAGTAGGTGGCCAATAGAATTTTATCGAATATGAACTCAAAGTAATCAGCTTCAACTTTTAACGCTGGACTTTTGAACGGACGCATTAAAATTTAAAATTAATATCCAAAAGTATGAGATTTTGCTCAGTGGATATCTGTTTGTTCTACGGATTAACCTGATATGAATTGCATTGCGTCGAACTTTTTTTTCTACTTTTTTGGCGCAATACTGAAAATAAATGCATTGATCATTCGAGAAATAAATGTTAAAAACATTTTTAAAAATAAAGTTATTTTCTGCTTGTACTGCTTGATGTTTTACGACTTTATACATACATTGAGAAATATTCAACTCTAAACTAATTTATTAAAATTGTTATTACAAGCAGAGAAATTGGATCAGTATTAGTTTAATGTATTTCGAAAATTAAAATGGTTCGTATTACATAAAAGTAATTGGATGCGTGTTAAATTTAACAAATAAATAAGATCGTTTTATAACTGTTTATTAATAATTTTATTTCATGTCGATTGTTAATTAACATCTCGATTTTGGGAGAGTTTATTCACTTGGTTGATTTCATATAAAATAGTGAATTTTTTTTTTAGATAATGTAGACTTTCAATTTCATTATTCTTCTTTTCATAAAAAGAACAAATGTTCTAAATACAAACTGTATGAATAGAAATGATTTCTGCGCATTCGCGCAATTACAAATGAGAGCAAGAAATCGAAATTTATTTAACGCTCCCGATAATTACGCTAAAGCGATAACCGAAATCCGAATGCTCCCCGATGTAAAACTTCATATTTTCCTAAGTGTAAGAAATCCCCTCTCAGGTCTGGCCCGTTGCGCAGACTCCCGCAATTATCCCCGTTCCCGTTAACATGCGCGAGGGGCGCCCGCGGAGCTTCGACGCGTGATGCGATGCATTAACAGACGAGAGCGCCAGTGATGGAAGCCACCAGCCCGGCTCCGGCGCGCCGCTCTATCGAGGATTATTTCATTTTCTTCGCGATAACTTCGCCCGCTCATGCTGCTCTTCTTGTTTTATTATACGCGTTGCGTTCTTTCCCAAAATTCGAGGCTTTCGCACGACGCTTTATACCCATGCAGCTGTACGAGAAACTAGCGCGCAATGAACACGTGTTTTTAACTAACAACCTGACGTTCAACAGTCTGCAGAAATCTTCGAAATCAGTCCTCACAGACGTATCACAGCAGGATCTTTGACATTCGATACGGCTCTGACGAACGTCGTCCTATAAATATATATGCGATAATCGGTTTATCCCCGTCGCGCGGAGGTTCGATTCCCAGGACATTTGCACGTTCGGCCTCTCGTCCGCAACGTCGAGCTTCGACTTTTCCATTATCTCCGCAAAGTCGCTCATAAGATACGCCAGTTCTTCGCCCTTCCTTATTTAGCTCGTGGCCGTCATCTAACCGGTGAACGACAGCCACCACGAGCTTCAATTTCCGTCCCCGACTTTCTAAATATATAATATATATATATTACCGCAATAAGGACGAGGCCGCTTTGCGCGTTCGCAAGGCTTGAAAATACGTGGAAAAGCGTAAAGGCGTATAGAAACACGCTCATATCGAAAATTAGCACATTCAAAACAGTCCGAACCAAGATTGCCATCTTTACTTCCATCTACACGTGTACATTGGACTCGAAGACTTATGCATCTTGTTTTAAAGCACTAAAGAGGACAGGTGTACTATCCTTTGGATAAGACTCGCGGTAATTATCGATGTATTCCGACTTCCGACCAATCGATACGTGGCTGGAAATCCAAGTGGAAAGACGTTCGGAAAACTTACTGGAGCCGGTCTATCTTCCGCCGCTATATTTCGCAATTCTGATTGCTAGATGATCGAGATCTCCAAACAAGCAACAACAACAACAAAAAACGCAATAATTAAAGTGATCGAATGCGCTGCCACGTCCGTGCAAGATCGCGGCGAATCGAGCCTGACCGCTAGCTATAAATACGCATACTTCCTCCCATTAATTCGACACTTTTAACAGGACGCGGGCGTAAAATCGTCGCCGCTTGGAGCGTCGCGCCGGAATTTACGTTCGCGATTCGGAGCAATTCGCCAATGATCAAACGAGGCCGGACGCTCGAGGGCGATATCAAAGGATGGCCGGGCATCGGAGTCGCCCGCGAATGAAACGTAAAGTCGTAGACGCGGCCAGCGGATGAATAATCGGGGAGCGCGAGCAAGCAAGAGAGTAGGTTAATTCGGAGGGCTCCGCGAGCGTGCCGGATGATCAAAGGGAGGAAGATTTGAGGCTTTGCAGCGCCATTGGTCGGTTGTTCAATTAAACCCAGACCCCTTTCGCCCCGCTCCTTCCTACTTTCTCCCCCCTCCACTCGCTCTCTCATCCTCCTTGAATGCTGTAATTTCGACGAAGCTCAGACGTGGACTGTTGGCTTTCTACCTCCCACTCCGCCCCCTCCCTCAAAGGAAATTACATTAGACACCGTTTATGATGCATCGCCCGAGGGTTAATTGAATCGCGCGGATTTCAGCAATGCGATAGTTGGCCGAGAGATTTGAAGAATGCGGTCGAGCGACTTGCGATGCGCACGGCCGCGTCGCCGTTCGACGCGGTATTTGTACGTCTATCGAAAACTCTTGACGTTTCAGTGTATTATTTTGTTACTGTTTTGTAATTGTCAGTTCGGCGTTAATTCAGCTTTATCGAATTTTCCGTTTGGACGTAAGTGTGGCTTAAAAGTTTACAATTATAGATGAGCAAGCTTAGTAGTAAAACATTATCCGCTTTTATTACAATATTCGCTCGAAAGGATCTTAATTATTAATCGCGAATTTATATAATCATCTGCACATGTTTCTTTTGACATGTTTCAGTTTATCTAGGTTTCAATATTTTAAATAGTTGCATTCTTCATTGTCATTAAGTTAATGTCGGACAATATTCTACTATCCTAAATGAGCCATAATAAATAGTTTCTAGTTAATTCAAGGTTCACTACATCGATCATGAGAAATAAGCATATTAGTTAACTTTTCTACACTATTTTCAAAAATGTATCTTTTTTTTAAAACTTTTTTAAACCAATTCTGATTATGCTGATTAATTCATAAAAGTTAGTGAATGAAGACAAATCTTGATAACTCGTAAAATGTAAAATTCATTGATCAATTAAAGACTATAATTACCGTTTAAGATAATCCAAATAAAGATTCGGGGTTAAAGAGCTCTTTCCGGCGATACCCGCGATAAGATCATGCAGCCCCAATGACGTCGACAGGCGAAAGAATGCAAATTGAGGGCGTACAGGAAATAAGAGGGCCGTGCATCTGTGCAAAAACGATAATTGAACTTGCGACTCTCGGAGTAAAACTAGAAAAAGAAGGGGGAAGGGCGGATGGGGATAAAAGAAGCTCTCTTGGAAAAAGCCGAAAAATTGCGAAAAATGCTATTTCGTGCCAAAGGACTGCTTATCTAACTTCTTCCTTTGGATTCGGAATATTTTTCTCTCTCGTTGTTTTCATTCCAGCACCACATCCCTTTCTCTCGCTCTCGCCCTCTACCCCTCTCTCTCTCTCTATCTCTCTTTCTCTCGCTCATCTATTCTATCCACTACTCCTCTCTGACTGCGAAATTCCGACAAGCTCGCCTTTACCCTTCATCCCCTCCATCGCTCTAAAACGCCCGGCGAAATCGAGTAAAGCGAGTTTCTACCCGCTTCCCCTTTTGGCAAGAATTGCGTTTACGTTTACTTTTCCACCTCGATTCCTCCCGGCGAATTCCGAGAAGTTCGCTTCGGTCCCATTCGGTCAGACGATCGTTGCACGATCGCGGCGCTCTCAACGAACAAGTTGCCGTCCTACACGCTCTCGGTTAACAATGGGAGCTCGCCCCCATGTACATATATATATATATATATATATATATATATATATATATATATCGTAGAGAGAGAGAGAGAGATATTCGTCGAGACTCGGGGCGTATACGCAAAAATCAACGGCGGCAAACAACCGCGGAGCATCGTTCCCCTCCCCCCCCATAAGCCACGGGAGCCACGCGCCGCGCCCCCCTCCCCTTATCTTAACTCGCGTTTAACGAGTACTCGCCGACGCTTGGCGGCGCGGCGCTTTTACGGCGCTCTATACGTCGAGGCCGCGCATAGCCGCGAGCGTGGCGTAGGGTGCGATAAGAGACTTTACGAGTGCCGCGCGACGCTCGCCCATACGCCGATTTTAATGTCCTTATACCGGCGCAACGAGAGGCGCCCACCTGGACACATAGTATGCGTTATGGAGTTAGAGTTATGGATATACATATATACATACGTCTATATATATATGTATATGTACATATATATATATATATATATATATATATATATATATATATATATATTGTGAGAGTGTGTGTGTGTGTGTGTGTGTGTCTACGTACGTATACGGAAAAGCCGCGAGTTGTTACCGTACTTAATTGGGAATACGTGAACATATCTTGACTATACATTTTCAGGAATGAATGGTTTTATTAGGGATTTTATCGCGTCCGAGCAAATGAAATTTTTGCGTATGTGGCGGAGGGGGGGGGGCAACGTACGGAAAATTTATCACCCTTGATAAAGTTGATGGAATTTGATCTGACAGCTAAAATTCGTTTTCTCCATAAATTTGACCGGTTTGATTGATATTAACTGAAAAATAATTCATGGAAACTTCACGCGTGCTCTTACCGAATATTACAAAATATCAACTTGCTGCACGTCCTATTTACTCTTATCCTGACTGTTTTGCAAGTTTAAAAGTTTAAACGAAGAAAAAGCTACCAGGATCCTCAGGCAGGTGCTAAAAACGCCTCGAGTTTATTCGCGTTTATTGCCGGAACCAATGAAATTCGAAAAGTCCTGCGCGCGAGTTTTACCGCGTAATTGAGGGAAGGACCGTGGATAAATTTGCCATCGTTTTACTTTAAGCTCGGACGTGGATCGCGCTCGATTTTCTGTACCGCTTTTCCTCGGGCCCCGGTGCTCTTTATTCTCGGACGTAGAGTCGGGCAAATTGGCCGAGGGTCTCGGTTCTAAAATTCGAGGATCTCTTTACCAATGGAAAGTCCGACGTCAGCGCCACTCTTGACCGACTCGATTGTTGAATTCGCTTTGAAAGCCAAAAATAACGGAGCTCATAAAAAGAGCCAATTCATCGAATGGAATATGAAGATCTACCATATTCGCTGATTTCTTAAATAAACTGCGATAGAAGATATGATTGTAAGGATAGAATTTCTGGCGAATACCATTCTTTGGTTGTCATATAATACAAGTTTAGTTATATTTTTTTAGATGTATGATAAGTCAGTATTTTTTCTTTGTCTCCTTTTTCTCTACAATGCGGCGGAAAAATATATTTATAATTAATAATATAGGGCTAATATTCATCAATTAAAAGCCACTCTTCTGTAGATTAGTCAATTATAAAAAAAATATTGATTGCATTCAATTGTATTAACTATTTTATTTTACAATTAATTGAAAACAGGGTAAACTCTTCATGAAATATGTTTACATAATATCAGGTATATTGTGAATTAAACCGCACTTGGATAGTTTTGACATTTTCACGAATATTTCTTCTGACAATGTTGTTTCGACTGTGATGCCGTCATCAAGAAACGAGACAGAGTGTGAAAAAACATTATAAATTCAAAAATTATAGAGATACATAACGATAACTTGGATGCAATATTTACGGCGATCGAGTGTAACGAAATCCAAAGCCACGAACTTATGGCGGTGAAATACAACGTTCTAATTTAACGCTCGTTTGCAGATAATTTCATTGTAATGCAAGAGTAATTCAGGTATGAAATTTACTAAATTCAAAGCAATTTCAGATAAATTCATTTTGAAATTTGAGATGCTGGTTCTAAAAGAGGGGAAACATCAAACTTGATCATGTCGTTTCTAATATTTTTATTATTATTCGAAGCTTTTAATATATCAAAAATTTCCAAACTGTTTTATCTTTTACTTTAATGTATATTGCGTATCAACGTACAGTTATTTAAATCAATACTATGTAGTGTTTTTAATCAATTTTCTGCCATATTTGCCGTTTGTTTTATTGGTATTTTTTTTTTTTACAGATTTTATACGTTCTCTGAGACGTGTATTTAATGAGGCCAGTTTGTCATATTGGACGTATATTGCAATCTCAACAATTGAATTCGCAAACGCCATCGTTATATTTAAAATTAATTTTCTCTTCATTGTTCACTACAATATTGATTTTAAGATTGACTTAGTAACATGTTTCGTATTGACATTGAGATCCTTTGGGTAACCAGAGGCATATAAGTAATCAGATGGCAGATACCCTCTTTAGTTTGTGGACATGTGCAAAGTTGATTCTACGGTATTTTAAAACCTTTTTTTATAAATCAGCGTATCAATAATAGAGCTATAGAGCTATCATAGTCATTGCTTAATGCTAGTTTTTTTTTTTATAAATTTATTTAATTATTATATGAAGTATTGTTTAAATTAATCTGTCTATAACGGAATGAAATGCGCTAAACTGTGATGTGAATCGACTGATTTGAATTATATACAAATCGTGAGAAAATGTAAAATTAGATTTCTTATATAATCTCGTAAAAAAGTTTATTATATTCTTTTCTTATTTACGAATAAAGAGAATTTAGGTAATTTTGTTCGTCAACATCAATTATAAATTTATAGTTGGAATGTCGTATATTTATATAGTTTTAACGAATTTAGTTGAGGGTACGAGCTTGTCCATAAAAAAAAATCTCATCTACATATCTTGAACAGAAGAGTATATTTTTTCTAGAGGAGAGATTTGACAGACCTAAATGTGACAAAAAATTCCACAGAATAGTGACGAGAGTGGCGAACCCATAGGTAGGCCACGATGCTGTAAATAAAATTTTTCATTATTAAATATAGATTTCAGACTTTGTCTAGATTTTCGATAACGACATCATAGCCGAAACAATGTTAACAGGAAAAATATTGGTTTTGATTCGTAATTTATCGCATATCGTGTATTTTATTCTCGAGTTCCTGGATGAATATATTCGTCGCAACTTTTTCCCCTTGCAGCTAATGGAAAGCTCGATTATATTCACTTGGACAACTTGAGTTAAATACGTTTTGAATGTACATCTGGCGAGCGTAGCAGCACACTTTGATAGTTCCGCACGAAGTTTTCTAGTATATTTGTGTATCTACGAGTTAATACTATACCGTTCAGTTGGGACAACTTAAGCCTTACAATGGCGCTATCTGTGCGCCCGAGGCAAACTTTATCGTTAAGTCACCCAAGTAAAATTTGTCCAACTTACGAGACAGACAATAAAGTGCCCGAGTTCTGTTTTATCGCTGCCAAGTTTATCGACTACCAAATTTTTCGACCTGGCGTGTATATAATAATAATAATACTTCGATTTACGATCGTTGCGAAGCCAAAGCGGCTCGATCGGCCGAATCGGGCAAGCCCGGGTCTTATCCCAAACAAAGACGCGCGGATAAACGTATGGCCTTTAGCTCCACCTCAGGCGCATTCGATGCAAATTAGACGTCGGCCAAGTCTGTGCGCCTCGCGGCATAGAGGGCAGTGATCATGACGCACGGGCTCGCAAATTGCTCGTACTCGATGAACGCGCGGAAAACTGCTGCTACGTGCAGTGGTCGAATTCAATTAGCCGGAGCAACGAGGTTGCGTCAATCCGCTATATACTCCGCTCGATCTCCCCGTACATACACACACACACACACACATTTTAGTTATATGTGTATATATGTATGTTGATACAGTTGTTGCAATCGTTGCAATCTTTTTGTTATTTATTCAAGCAATATCGAATTATCAGCGAAGTTAGTGTTAAATTTACTAATATATTTCATTGTAAAATGTACATGACTTAAGGTTGAACGTTTGGTATACTCTGTTAATTTCACTGTATATATTTAAAAATGAGGGTTTGTGAATCTTTGATACGAATGTTTGTTCGCATAATAATGTCACAATATATAAACAGGATCTTCTGCGGCACAACTATAGAACGCATTGAAGCACGATTATCTTAGATAAATTAGAATTTTGCAACGATTGGATAATGTCTATGGGAACGATTCTTATTTTCTCATCAATTGTATTTTATCATTAATATTTTATTAAATTTATTATCGCCTGTCGTGGATACCCCATATGGATTATTCGACAAAGAAGTTCCATATAATGTTATACTGCTTATGCTTTTGTTTAAGTTATACTACCGACACACTTTACGCAAGGCACTTACACAAGTATCGTTGTTTCTTCGCTTGTGCGCATTATTGTTCCGTGGTAATGCGCGATGCTTAGCAAGAAATCAGAATACGGAATTTCTGCGTACGATATGTCAACGGTCTTAGGCGGAACGATTACGTAATTCATGCCATTCGGTGTGTCGGGGTTGGCTTGGCGCAGTTTCGAGGGGACGCTAGTTTTTCACGGCTCTACTAATGTTAAAAAATCACGCCCCCCCCCTGTAAATATGTGTTCGGGCGCAATTTGAGCGGTGCCACTGAAAAAGAATTTCATATTCGCCCAGATTGAAAGCGAAGTTGGAAAAAAGTCTGTTTAAGGTCAAGGCGCGCATATGTAGAACGATATTCCAGCTGACATCAGGCTTTTACCGTCGTCACTCAGCGGCTTTAAATCGGTAATGAAGAGACATCTTCTTGATTTGGGTTAATTTTACGGAAACCACGTGTTATTTGTGATTTACGCTTTATAAATGCGTGCACGTAAAGTTCCACTTGTATTTTAATTAAACTGAAGAAACTATTACGTTTCCGTGATTTGAACAGGAATGACTTACAGTGATATTCTATAGTATATGTAGTGCCTAAAGTACACTTCGATATTAGACGAAATATCACACAATAAGTGCCTTACTAAATTTACTTTTCATGTTGCAAACTTGGGACTAATGTTGTGACTCACGATAGTTTCTTTTAAGAATGAACTTTTTTTCGTTATAAATATATAGCAATTTTCTTGTCTTTAGTAGTGCTATCCTAAGGAAACCAAAATGTCGACAGAATAAATTAATACCATTAATGAATTTCTATATTAGACATTCTATTGTATTTCATTATAGACATATCTATCTATCTATCTGTCTATCTCTACTTAATCTCTAGCCTATTGTGAATCTTATTATGGAAATTTCTATCTATCTCTACCAGATCACCGCATCGACGTGGCTCAGTATAGAATACCTATGCCGATCTGACCGAGCTTGATAATAGCCTATATTCCCGATGCTTGATACAGCTGTCCGTATAAGGCGATCCCTGGATCGCCGCGGCTCGATTATTTTACCATATAAAAGTACTTTTCTTCCACCCGCGGGGGGGAGGGGGGTGGTGGTGGAGGTGGTGCTTTGAACGACCAATTTTTCGTTTCGCAATTTGTTTCGCGCACGAGCGCTTTGCTGCGCCCTTTTGACGACCTCATTTTTTACGCAAGCGCGTTGCTTTTTGCCCCGGCAACAATTTGTCAATCTTATCGTATACGATACCGGCGGTTATTGGGGGCGGGGGCGGGAAATTCGTTGTGTCTGAAAAATTGCCCTCGATTCTGCGCTACGGATATCCGAGGCCGCGGTTTTCGGGGGGTAAATAATACGTATGGGATATCATGAGATGAATTTATGCGACGACCTCGCCTCGGACTATAGGTCGATATGATGGGTATCCTATCAGGGCCTGTGCAAAAAACCGTGCACGATCAATTTTTTACCTTTGGCAGTGTATTTTTCCTTTTATAAAACTTAGATGACCCATAGCCAAGTGTAATCATGTCGAAAAATAAAATGGGTCAGTTTTGAAATTTTTCATTTCTACTCTTGGAACGTCAATCCGTTGCCTTGATTTCATTATAATCGGTACTAGTTGGTAATATATAAATATCTGCTCTGCAGTTCATACTTGGGACATTCAAATGCTGTGGCGCATTGAATGAGAAATTTTTGTCCATGTACCTTCGTTTAATGTTTTAAATTGTATTCAGGAGCATAGCGAGCTTTTCACACATGAGAGTTTTTGGTTCTCGTCTTATCGTTATTAATTGAAAACTATATTCTTTTGCAAGTTATCCCGAGTAAATGTACTTCATTCGCTTTTCCGTCTACGCTCCTTTCAACGAGCGCAGATCAGCGCCTCATGCTGCCATACTCGTTTCGTAAACGAAAGAATAAGGAATGCCATTTGCCTAGGGATTCAATAACGAATCCTGAATTTCCGACTGCCAACCGGGTCGTAAATCCCTCCTAAATACTCCCCACGTTCGCGCGAGACTCGCTCCCAACCTCGGCATGCAATCGCGCGCGCAGGCCTCCCTGCACGAATCATCTCGCGCCTCGCAAATTGCATCTTAATGCGCGCCACTCGCGCGGCGGATACGGGAAGCAATAACCGTCATCGCCCTCTCCCCCCCCCTTCCTTTCCACCAATTGCGGCTTGCATCCCCCATCCCCTTTCGCCCTCGTGGAAAGAAAGCTTACGCTTCTCCCCGCTCCTCCACCACCCATGCACCAACTCACGGAAGCGGCTTTTCCCAGGCTGAGAGCCGAGCGCGAGCTCTCGTTAGTCGACCGCATACCGAGGTATCTCGCCCGTTAGCAGTCCCTCGCCAGCCACGTGAAATTAAGACCGTTCCGCCGGGATTAAATGCTTATATCGAGGGGCTCGAGGGGTGGGAGCGGTAATGCCGTACTGCCTCGATCTGCTTGTTGCAGGATTGAGCCGCGGTTGGAAGTTTGGGGTGGAGGGGGCGAGTTCTCTTTTAGAACTGCGCGATCGGGGCGCGATTCGGTGGCGCGGCTGTAGGAACGAAGCTGCTCGGAGCTGCTGAGCCTCTCGGGACTTGAGGGATACGGGGTACATAGTTTAAGTTGGCGATGAACAGTTATCTGCAAAGAGCTGGATTTTTTACAAAACAAGAACAGATACATTATTATGTTAGATCGTGGAAAGGTTGAAAAAAAAAGTTATTGCACGTTCGTAAAATAAAACGGCATGAAGATTTTTTAAGAATTGAAATCAGGAAATTGTCAATCGATTGCAGACCTTCTTCGTCTATGTAAATTTTTACCCGATTCTATCTATTTTGTCAAGCAAATCCAGGCAAAAGTAGCCGCGTTCACTGATCGTTGCGGCCAGGCCGACTATACTCGTCCCACCGATCGGACGCAGTAGAGACGGCTCGATCTCGCAAGAGCTCTGGCCATTTTCGCACCTGCGACAATCGACGACGTTCCCCACCCACCGGCACGCATTAGCGCGCCAACTTTATCGATCGATACCCTCGAATTGAATTCCGCGCTCCCGGCCGAGCGTCCCGGGTTTTACAGCCCCGGAGGATTATCTTAATCGTCGGTGGGTTTCCAATGTGGGAAAGGGGAAGGGAGAGGAGCGGGAGGGCTCGGGCAAGCGTTGAGTATTACGGGCGAAACAATAACGGGACACTCGTCCAAGTCAAATCAGATTGGCGAAATGATACGTGTTGATTTCCGTATATTGGATCCCGGGTCGATTGGGATATCAAGATGTTCGAATATGGGAATCGTAAAATTATTAAACTGGTAATTACGTCGAGTATCGGATTGGGAAAAGTGTTTCGATTTAAAAGCATAATTTTTAAGCATATACAGAATGCAGCATGTGTTCCAACCTTTCTTTTGAAGCTTCCTACGTTTTATAGAGAATTAAAATCTAGAATTTGGAATAGCCTTGAACACAAGATACATACATTTCCTGTATCACGAATCAAATAAAAAATATACTTAAATTTCAATGAATCTAATCTCACACTTCTCAAAAGTATGATTCTATTCAATCAAATGAAAAACGACGGTCTGTCTCATTTAAATGCCATTCTGGTTCAATATGTTCCTTTTTTTCATCCATTCTTCCGGGCTTACATTTCACTTTTTTTTTCAGAATGGCTAATTGCATTATAGTCGGCTATATGGGTGGAAAGTTAAGTTTATCACTGGCATAAATTTTCGAATACAACCATGAAGACGACGTTCGGAAAATGGAACGGCTTTTAAACTGTCCAAGTTTCTTGCATAGCGTCAACTATTAACCACCCGCGTTCGACTATGACCCCATCGCGCGGACCCAAGCGTGCTCCAACCGTTTAATTATCAATCTTGAATAAAACGCTGCCTATCTCAGCCTTCTAGTTGTCAATTCATAAGCCGATCGGATTCTCGACGAAGAAGTCAGTTGTCTCTCTCTCTCTCTCTCTCTATAAACCTCTGTCGACTTTGTCTCTTCTGCACTTCCTTGCTCCTTGTATATATATATATATATATAACTAACAGGAAGCGTTTAACTACGAAACGCTCACCCGGGCAGACTTTAACGTTCGTATCCCTCTCATCACCTCCCTTCTCGTATACGCGTCCCGCTGGGTGAGATTTATATATGTATGCGAAAAGCGCGGAAAACCCGCAGACTATGAAATTCAAAGCTCGGCCACCCGAGAGCCGGGACGAGGTGGCGCGGGCGCATCGATCAAACCGCACGCGGCTGTCCGGCCTCCCCTCCCCCCTCACACACACCCGAATGAATAATTCAGGAACGCGTCTGTGCAACGCAGCCAGCCAGCCAGTCAGCCAGCCGCCGCAACAATAGCGTGCGGTGCGTGCGGCCGCAAAATAAAGCGACGTGTGGCCCTTTCGCGCGCGCGTCCTTCGGCGCTGGGTGCAGAGCCTGGCTGACGTTCCCGTTGCCGAGCCCGAGCCCAAGGATACACCGGTGGCGGGAGGGGGGGGTAGGATGACTTCCGGGTGTCCCGATGTATTTTCATCATATACCCGGAATTCTATTGGTATTCGATGAGATTGAGGATTGCAATTGGTTTCAGGATGGATGTCGTGTATGCAGGACCATTTTGGTTACGCGAAAGACGCATCCCTGGATTCGGAATGAGCTGGATGCCAATCCATAATTTGGATTAATTAACCGTTAATTATTATAGGTAGAGTAAGAATCAGTAATAAATATGTACATCGAAGGAGAATCAAATGCAGATGAGAAATTTCATACAGAATGAGCGAAGACACCGATTATCTCGAATATGAACTTTGTAAAGTCTAGGGCACTTTCTGCACCAGATTTGAAACAAACCGCTTATACGAATCTACCTCAATAAATATCTCCTGTCCAACTTATTGCCAATTATGCCAATTGATATTTAGTTGATTTTAGCCGAGTTTCGAGACGCTTGAATCACGGTGCTAAAAAAGTATCAAATAGTGCGCATGTCCGAAGATCAAAAAATTTACAGATATAATTTTAAAGGTCGTGAGACTTCGTTCAATCTAAATCCAGTCAGTCAATATCCATATGGTGATCATCGCAACTTTTTCCAATTTTCATATAAAAATCTTCAAAAGCGATATATCATATCTATTAACAAGCTTCAATTGAAAAAGTCTTAACTGTGTTTGACAAATGATTTTTAGAAAAATACAAAAATCTTCAGCCAGTTAATGGTTCTATTAATTCAGAGACTGTGCGGTATAACGAAACTACGACAAAGATAACAAGAAAGCCGAAATCCGTTCCTAGTAGATAATTGAAAATGAGCTGTAACATTGACATTTGGCATCTAATTGTGAGAGTTGGGTTCGATCAATAATATTAAACGGAAATTTTAGCCAGTAGAGAGAAATGTGCACGCTTTACGACGAACTTTCAAAACGTCACTGACTTATCCAGTCCTTTTCGATATATCATTTTAGAGATGTCTTTCATACAATGGGATTTTATTCAACATTCCAATGATCTAGAAAATGTATTGTTCCTTGAAAGAAATGCCACAACCGCGTCAAATAATAATAATTAATTTATTATGATCGAGTATGTGATGTCATCGTTCACGAGTTTATAGTGAGCAATACATAGGAAGCTATTAATAGTATTATTATCCCTATCTAGGAATGCAATAAATTATCCTATAATTGAACCCGCCACATGATCTGCAATTAAAAGTTTGGGTAGAAATTATTACGCTTACCAATATGAATCAATCACGATATTGTAAGTGCATTATATTTATGATTACAGAGCTAATCAAGAATAACGTCGAGGCAACTATTTTGTAAGCGAATACGAAGACAAAGTCGTTTTAATTCAGTGACTTCCAACAATTCCGTCTGATTTACTATTTCAATTTCCTATTCGTTTAGCGTTTCCAATGACTTCGGTATAGATTTGGAATATCGAGTCTTTTACTCATGGATAATGCCGATAAACTATCGGCATTGTTTGTTTACAGAACATTTGAAAAAGCAAAAAATATTATACACGGAAAAGCATTGAATTGAACTAGGACTGCAAATAATGTAAAATAACTTTTTATTTCATAGTACAAAAAAAATCTTTCAATGTATGGGACGATAGATAAAATCTCTTTTTATATTCATGTAACTTATTGTTTCTTTTATGAAAAAATTTATTTAAACTTTTTACGCAATGATCAATTTTGTTAAATCGTCTCAATTTCACTTTCTAAATGGTGAGAAAAGATGCGTTTCGCAATTATCATGATTAATATTTGCTACAAAATCGAAGTATAAATCATAAATTTTCAATTAGTAGAGCTCCTTAATATCCCGAGGACGGCTACAGGGGAAATCATTTATAGACAATACCATTCTGATATGATTATGCTTTTAGAATTTCAAATGCGATAGTCTGCTGTAATTTTTTAATTATAATTAATTATAATATTTATATAATATAATATTATATATATATAATTTTGCCAAGACCCTTGTTTTCAATACCTTCGCATAGTACCAATGGCAACTGGGCTAATTATAGTCTTTAATACTCCGCTCGACGACGGAATGGACGAACGAATAAAATCCCGCGGACACGGCGCGATTTCTCGAAAATCGGCTCATAGTTTCGCAGAGTTTCGCGGGCAGTCGATCAAGCCGGGGGTAGAGCCGCCCGGGGCGGATCTCCGACGACGAAAGAAGGTAAAGTGAAGGTTAAAAGGTAACGAGGAGGGACCGGGCGCGGCGACGACGACGGCAGCTGCCGCGACGCGATCGCGAATGAGCTTTTTGTCATTTTCGCGCGAGATCCGATCATAGCCACGTTTCTGATCGATCAGCCGGTGTGAATTTTCCCGTGCAGAAATATACTCGGCATATCCCTAGTTCGGACTAGATCCTAGTCAGTATTACTCATGATTTCCTCATGTAGGTAAATCTCGCCAGATCCGAGTTAGATTTCCCTTCGATCATCTAATAATCATCTTATATTAATTATTACTTTCTCGACTTTATTCAGATTTCCTTATCTTTTATTGATTCTTGAAAGAAATGCGTGTTTTGTATAGTCAAAATTTTACAAGCAGAAAACTTAAGGAAATGATTAGGATTTCTATCTTGGTTTTAGTTAGATTTCCTTAACTTCTCCCTATTTTGGAAAAACTCACGTTTTTCTAGGCGGAATCTGCATAGTAAGAGAAGTAAGGAAATGGTTAGGCTTTCTATTTTGATTCTAGTTAGATTTCCTCAACTTTTTCTAATATTGGAAAGAACGATGTTTTTTGTAGTCAAGGCCTTATGTGTACAGAAATTATATATATATATATATATGTGTGTGTGTGTGTGTGTGTGTGTGTGTGTGTGTGTGTGTGTGTGTGTGTGTGTGTGTGTGTGTGTGTGTGTGTGTGTGTGTACAATATATATATATATATATATATACCCGCAGATCTTTCCAACATGGGAAAGAATTTAAAAAATTGATTTACTATACAGGTATTATCTTGTGTTTATAAAATATTATTATATGATCTTAAGTGCTGTACAGTCATATGCAAAGAATAGTATAGTAATCGCATATTGCGTTTTAGCATAGTGCATAATACGTTAGCTGAATTGAAGGGCCTGTTTAAAAATCATACATGCGTGTTCAGAGTAAGAACACGTGTTTTACACGTATCAGCAATTCTCAGCTAGACATTACATTAACACGATTGATTTGTAGATTACAATATATCCGACTCATTGTCATTTTATGAATATTTACAAAAAAAAAATTTTCTCAGCAATTAACCAGAGAGACGCTTGGTCCGCTTGGTCTTGGATGATTTCAAATTTTCTCCCGAGCAACGCGCTGGAAAAATATTTCGTAATTATAACCTTTTTGTTGGAAAACTAGTTTCGCTAAGAAAGCCCCATATCGTAAACATCGAAGACAAACTGCTGGAATACCGAGCGCGGGCTGCTAGGAAATACATGGCGTGCATCGAGCCAAAGCGATCATTGCTCGGCTCGCACGCCCCGACACACCGACTCGGTCGAGTATTCCGTATTTGGGGGGGGGGGGGAAGTGAGCGCCGGCGTCGGCGCGCTTTTCTCGTCTACTGCTTTTGTCCGTGCTTTGCCCTTTGCGCTCGCGGGTTAAAAATCTATTCCAGAAAGGCAGGGAGTCAGCGTATGTATGTGTGTGTGTGTGTGTGGATGTGTCTCTCTCTCCGTACGTATATACGAAAGTAAAAGAGAGAGAGAGAACGAGAGAGAGAGAGAGGGAGAGAGCGACAGAGCTGTAGAGAAGAAGGGAGAGGGAAGAAAGAATAGAAACGATCACAGACGAGTGAGAAGAATTGTTCTTCTGCACGTCCGGGAGACGCGTGTATATATATGTGCATATATAGATATAGACGAATATGCCTCGGAGGCGTGTTTTCGTTTCTTTTGATGTTGAAACGCCTGCTTGACTCTGTTCTTCGTACCTTTGATCCGGGAAATTTTCGTTTTTAATTTTTGCACCGTGAGTTCGTTAAGCGTCTCCCTCCCTCTCTCTCTCTCTCTCTAACGCATACAGACTTTCTTTCGTAAAATAAACGATTCGTTAAAATAATGATTTTCGAGCTCTGCAACGACGTAAAGGTTACACGAGGCAAATTAGAGAATATCCAGAAATCCCGCAATTGGTTTGTTATATTTTTTAACGGAAATTGGTGCCGATATAAGGAGCAGTTTGTGCAGTACAGTTCAGAATTTCTATTCGGTTGAATTTAACGTATGCATTATTCATTGGAGTTAACTTGCAAAACTTTGCGCTTATCTCGCTAATTAGATGATTATGCCATGTATAAAGTATATTTTGTCTAAAGGAACAGTAAAGGCTGTGAAAAGCAAATAATACGATTATATATTTTGCTTCACCCAATTATATAGCTAAATTCTCAATTTCTCAATCAAATGTTCTCGAAAGAAACAATTTACAAATATTTTACACTATAGACAAACTTTCAATTAGATTTAAATCGTTTGTCTATATATTATTGTATATGGGGAAACAATTTCGACGCCTCGTTAACACGAGCCAACTATTAAAAAAAAAAAAAAACAAAAAAAAAACAATAATTTGCACGCCACTGATCTCTTCATTCTGAATGTAAATTGACCGCGGAGGCCGCTTCTGCTTCTGCAAGCTGTTTGAAAATTCCTCCGAGCGAATGTAAAAATAGGTTTAACGAGTGTGTGTGTATGAAGAAAAATAAAAAGAAGAACGCACGCACGTAACATTTCAAACGAACCGGATGCAAAAGAGGCGCGTATCGATGTCAATCAACGATTGACTTTTCGTTCTAAATTTGAATTTTTTTCCATATTTTCTTCCTCTTTTTTCTTTTTTTTTGTTGAAAAAGTATTGCGGACGTTATCGAAGCAGTTAATAAAAAATTTTTTTTACCAACCAATTTTTTAGTCTCGCTAATGATTTATATAAGAGTTAACGCGGTAGCGATCGTTGCCGTTCATACATATTCAATAACTGATGATCGATATCTTCTCATATATCCGTTAACGGTTTGCATTGCGCCGCGAGCTACTACTACTCTCGTTAAATTTGCGTTTTATTCCGATGAAGGAATGCGCGAACGGTTACTTAAAATTGCATTCGAGCGCTTTTGAAAAAGTAATTATGAGCATTATATATTTATTTATTTTTTGCGCTAAATGGAAGCGTCGATTATCGGTCCCCGTCAGTTTATGCACGAAGATTGAACATTGTCTGCTTTAATACTGACTAGATGTGGATGCTGTTTTATGTGTTTTATCATTTATTTAATCGAAAGTATTAATAATGGAACGGATTATTTTCTTCGAAATTTTATTAATTCTTTTTATTTATTACGTACATGATCATCTGTGAACAATTCGGTTCTTTCGAGATGATGCATTATCGATCCGAAGCAGAGTTTCGTTCGAAATAAAAATGTTTATATTTAATAGCAACATATTCGTATCTCCAATTATTAACAGGCAGATGGATTCTGTCTTTGACAGCGTCCATCGTGAATTGTTACTGTCCAAACTTTCTTAACATGGGTTTACCTAACGACTTACCGCAATGGATCAAATAATACTTAACCAATAGCATCGTCGTAAGATAGCACCGTCCGAATAAGAGGAGTGCTTTCGTTGCACTTTCATACATTTTCCGATGTGCCACAAGGCTCTCGTTTAGGATTCAGCTTCTTTTTAACATTTTGATCAATAACTTACCCAGCTGCCCATTTCATACGCAACGTCTAATTCATGACGAGAATCTTGAGCTATTCAATCAATTGCAAGCTCAGAATTGATATTAATGCATTTGATCCCTTGCCCAAGCCAAGTACTCTTACTCGTTGTAAGTCTGTTAAGGAGCTTGGAATGATTTTCAAATCATCATGTAGATTATCAGACGATATTGACACCCTACGTTCTGAAGGAAAATAATTGTTGTAAAATAATCGAATTAATCGACTTTTTCAATAGCTTTTCATGGCTTAATCATGTGATTCGCAAAAAATCCATTGTGTATATTCAGGTTAAATGACTTATACTATATATCGTTTAAAGCTCCTACACCTACGAATTTCGAAAACAATGATTTTTCTTCTTTAAGGAAAATCTATGATTTATCACGAATCCTCTATATCCACCCGTGCATGGTTGAATTATTTATATTTTATATTTATTAACAATTTCAGAAATTGCGATTGTATCAGAGACATGTTTCAAAATTCATTCAAAATTATGGAAAAACTTTCATCACAATTAAGATCGTACGTTTGGAAATGAATTAATTTACAATTCGTCAGTGAAAATTAAAAATGTCGTGAATTACGTATAAAGAGGTTAATAACAATGAATCATAAAAATATTCATTATTTTTTATAGCATATACTATTATCGTTAACTCATTTGGAAAAGGATCATATATTTCAATAAATATACAAATAAATAAATAAATTACTACTTCATCGGACCCGGTAAATATTCTCGAATTTTGTTCGCTAATAGCTAAGGCATATATTATTTTAGTTTGGTATCAGATAAATTCCTCTTTAAAATTAAAATTCTGAAGGTTGAACTTTTCTACACTATATAAAATATTCCTCCGAGAACCAATTTAAATTAATGAAATAACGACTCGTATCTCATTCACCCCAAGCATAAATGAAGAATCGATAAACCGGACAATGTCGAAGCCCAATTATTTATTAAAGCCACTACGGCTTCTAAAATAAATCCAGAATTCCCAGTAAAAAGCTCATTCGATAACAAATAATCTATAATGAGGAAACGGGGGAGAGGAAAGCATGCAAAAAATTTACACCAACTATCGGAAGTCGGGCGGCTTCGTCGTGTAATTAGCGCGGAAGTATTTGCCGATGATGCGATATTGCGCTTGGTTAAAGGCGCGTCCGGCTGTTGATTTGCCGATGGTGGCAGTGGCCTTTTTGGGGAAACAAGAAGATAACGTAACACTGGGCCGATGCGAAAGGGGGAATTACGTAATGAAGCTTTGATTGAAAGAGTCCCGGTAGCCACAAGTTTATAAAAAAAAGTTAATTAATAATGCGCAATTTTCGGCTCGAAGTACAAAAGATTATTTAATTGTATATTCTGGTATAAATATTATGCGATTTGATTTGTTCTCAAACGGATAGAGCAGAATTTTAGAAATATGCAATGGTACCATGGGAGTATAGTAAACGCTTCTTGGACAAAATCTGACTGCAGAAGAATTGACTTACTTTAATGAGATTATAGTAGCTATATAGTGCATATAATGAAGTAATTGACAAAGCCATGGTTTAAAATAAGAAAGTTACATGTTTCCAATACTAGTAATTTATTCGATAATGGTCTTTTCTTATTCCACAAATGTCACTCTTGACTGTCTTTTTTTTAGTCTTACCTTAAAGCGACCATGTAATCTAAGACTAGAATTTTGCGATTCAATTTTTCCGAATGTTTTGCCGGTAAAGTGAAGAAAATAACTGTTCGATTAGATTCAGCCTTATTATATCTCTCTGTCTCTCTCTTTCTCTCTCTGTATTTCGATTCTTTTCAATTGAAAATTTACTTTACTTTTTTTGTATATGATTATTGTATACGAAAAATACTGCCAAATAGAGTACTCGAGAAATGGAAGAAATAAAATTTAAATATATATATATATATATATATATATATATATATATATTATAGATCGTCTTTAGATACGCCACGCCGGAGAATAATAAGATAACTCAAGAAACGTAAAGAATAAGAGGAACGGAGCTTGTTTTCCGAATTGATTCATAATCTGTCAACCTAAATATTTCCACAACATTGAAGAATTCGAAATCTAGGACTACGAGCAGATACAAACATATTTATATGTATACATATCTTATTTCTTGCCTTTATTTTGTTCCTTCTATCGTTTTACCGAAAATGTACACCATACGCTCAATATTATTTTCGGGTATCTTGTACGAAAAAAATATGGGAACTGGATAACTCAAGAAATGGAAAAAATAAAACTTGTTCAGTGAAATAAATCATTGTTAGTAAATTTGGTGTTAGAAAATTAAAATTTGGAGTTTGACAGACTATGAATAAAATAGGAAGATGAGCTTTGTTCCTAGTATAAAGTTAATTTACGCAGTGCAAGTAATTTAAGTAAATAAGTATTTATTTTCTTCATTTATCAAAGATTATAGAGTCAGCAATTTCGAATGGAAATAGGTTGAATTTGAAGAAACAAATTAATAATAATGATGCCCGCACTAGCAAGATTGAATGCATAATCAACGGAAATATACGGCAGCCGATGATACCTCTCCGACATTCATTCGGAGTCAAAGCACGGCATTAAAACTTTTTAAGCGAATCCCTCGACGTGGACTCCCGTCCAATTTTTGATCTCCGCTCGTTCGAACATAAATTTTTTCCTCGCTCCACCCAATATAATATCAAAGCTCTCGGCCAAGCAATTGGCCCCGATGCTCCGATTCCATCGGTCGCGGGCTCCCCATTCTGGCCGGGATGTCCCCCGCGCGACGGCTGAGGTCGTTAGTTCACGTTGCGCTTTAATTACGCGACTGACTTTTCCGGCAAGCGCGAGATGATTATTACAAAGTTTGTCATAGAGATGAGGAACAAGGGACTTTTTTGAGGTTTTCGACTTTTGGACGCATTTCTTAGGACTTTCTTCGAGGCTTATAAAGTTTATTCACTATACGTATATTACATATAAAAAAAACTACAATTTCTTTCGATTTATAGATACACTGGGAGACACTGATACATTTCTCACGTCTCTCTCTCTCTTCTCTCTCTCTCTCTCTCTCTCTCTCTCTCTGCATCGATTTCTTTGTGCTTTGATAGGCTCCTACCTTTGAAAAGATAACTAACAACGCGTAGGTGAGGGAGAACATTTGTATGCCGTCCCGAGTAACAGCGAGAATTTTTAACTAATATCCCTGCTTCTTTTTATACGTTCTTTTTAGTATTATTATTATTTTTTTTATCGATATTCCACGTGTATTTCCTGCATATGTTATTTTTTTCATCTTTCCACTTTATTTGTACTTGTAGTTGTTATTCTTTATTTTTATTATAATTTTCTTATAATGTAAATTATTTTCTTCTACATGCTACGGTCATATGGCCAATAATTAGTCATCAATCAATCGATCCAATTTGTAATTTCGTTTCATTCGGTTACTGTAACAATTTTATAATAAAGTCGACGAAAAGACGGTCATGACTACTTTTTGAAAATGACATATGATTGACATGTCAATCTCTGACTGTATGCCGCAAAGCCCAGTGCGTAACATAGAAATTTCATCAAAGAAATTCGCGTATACATACAAGATGTACTTCATAATACAATCGTGTAATGAAAAATTTTCTTCTCAATTATGTATTGTGCCGATCAGAATAATTCTTCCAATTTTTATATAGTATCTTTGCATTAATCTTCAATAAGAGTATATTTATACATAAATATTATGAGAACAGACAACTTTCGATTTTAAACATTTTTTAATAAAAACTTTAAATAATCATGAGGATTATACTAATTTCTATGATAATACGAATTTAAACAATTCAACTTATCATGAATATAGCCACAGTTGCATTAAATAAAGGAAAATAAATAATGTTAATTCTTTTAATACGATATTAGAAGCGACATTTTTCAGGCAAAATTTATGTGGAAAACAACATTTTTCCAGTATGGAAATTCACAGTCGGAGGGTGTTGATGGGTCTGCATACATAAACATCATTTTTTAACCTTTGCGCATAGAACGAATTGTTAAATCGAGGCTTGTAATTTTAATCAAAAAGAACGGTAAAATGTGCAGAAGCGAATACAGACGATTGGCTTAGTAAGTTGTGATTTATTTTGCCATTGTTCCATCAGTTGCAGAATTTCTGAGAAGCTTTTATTCAAATCCAGAATAATGCAGTTTAGTTTCGTAAATGGCGTAATGTCATATAGGTAAAATATATTGTGTACTGCATGTAGACTGTATCTGCGGTATTAATCTCACTATTATTATAACTGATATTTCCATTGTAATAAATAGTCCAATTTCAGAAGCAGTCAGATATTGTTGAAAATAAAATAAATCATGAATTTTCAAATATCGAATGCCAGAAATAACCTAAAGGAGGAGAATTATTAAAATTAAGTTTAATTTGATTATTCTGTACCTTTGCTAATATAGCTTCTTATTCTATCAAAAATGTAAATCTATGGTTAATACTGAAATAAAAAATGCAGATTTAATATAGAAATGAAAATAGATTTAAATTGAATGAAAAATTTATTTAAATTTATTTAAGATTATCTTTTTAATGTTAAAAAGGAATCTAAATATGATAACTATTTTCAATAAACATCTTGTTAACCGAGATATTTATTCCTTATATACTTCATTCAAATAAATTGATATTTAAATAATTGTAATCTTGCATTTTAGATTTTAACTAAATCAAAGGACGATGGTGGTGCATTAATGCAGTTTTAATGAATTTTTATGTTCATTTTTAGGATATAACCTGATAATTTAATGGTTCTTCTTAGTTTAAATATCATTAATGAACAATAATACTTATTGAAAAAATACGTATAATACAAAATAATAATAATCTAATAACATCTACTAATAACAGTATTAGTAATATCGCATTGGCAAGTCCAACTCATAACTAAAAAATTATTATACATGTCTTATACATTAAGTTGATTTGTCCCTACGACAAGCAGATTCTTCTTGCTTAAACACTAATTTATTTTGATTTAGTTACCCTAACTGTAATCGCTATTGTAAATAAGTTATATGTTTACATTACATCGTAAAAAAAAAACTGCAAACCCGTTAAAAGCTAATGAATCGTTCTATATTGTACAACATGGCTTAGCTTATATATTTCGTTACAATCTGACCCCCTGTCCAGTCGGAGAAATATAACGAGGCTTTAATAAATTTTGTCGATAATAAATTACGTAATGCGTGTAGCGGTTTTTCATGTAAATTTGGGCCGCAAATAAATTTATATCGTTGAAAGTTTGTCGCAGAATATGGTGATGAAGTTTATGGAGGCCTTCCAACGCGCCTTTTATCGATAAATTGCTCTACTAGTGAAGGCAATTCCGTTAAACTTTTCAGTGCGTATAGTCTGCACAATTATAAATTATTCCGCCGGAAATTTATGCCGATCTAAATTTGGATACATAATTGTTGAATGATGTATGGACCGTGGCGATCTTCATTGTACATTGTAAAGGATGCTTTAATGGCATTCTCTGGCGAGAGACGCGAATTCAGGAGGAACGAGTACAATGGGCCGTGGTCTGTATTCATGAAATACGTCGGTTAGCGTTACTTTGACCCGATAAAAAAATAGATATAAGATTAATAAGAGGTTTGTTAGAAATAAGACGATGAAGGGGTATGAAGATTAACAGTGGGTGGGAAATGGAATTAAAGTTTCCTAAAAACTTTATGTGTAGTGAATCATATTATTTTGAAAAATGATCGAAACACCGTTAGAGAAGTCGCTGAGGATATTGAAATATCGACTAATACCAGAAAATTTTTCTGGATGCTCTGATCGTGAAACATTTGTGAGCAAAAACTGACGTAAAAAAGCAGACGCAGACAATCATAATTCCAACCTCAATATTCATCGGAATTTTTTGATTGAAAAACTTGATAAGACTCATCTGAAAGGCCGGAGATTTCGAGAGATTGGGGGAATAAAGATATCGTCGTTGCGATAGCTCAAGGCTATACTAAAATGTAATTATTCGAAATGATTGCCGTATTGAAATAGGAAACGGATTACTTTGAGGTTTATTATATTGCTTTCATAAAACAGTAATATTCCCGTGGAAAGGAGGATGTTTTTTTTACGAAAATAAAGAGTTATATGACTTTTCGAAATAATCTCGTACATTTTTTTAAAGGATTTTTATGCGACGTCAGTTCGCGTCCAAGGCAAAACGTTGAGAATGATTGCACACTGATGTATAAACCAGTAAACTCACCTATAAATACAATGTAAATAGTAATACACGCGTAAACCAGGATGAGATACTAATATGACCTACGATGTCGTGATTCGAGGCTTCCAGTCGTTAATTAGGTCGTTAGTTTCCTGTAAAATTCGAGCGATTCCCGAATTAATGCACGCTCGACTGGGGTACGCTAAAGATTTGCAGAACGAGCCGGCGTAGCTGTACGCGCACGGGAACTCGGTTTAGGCAGGCCTCGGTCGACGTAGGGGATTCCCGACCAAGGCGCTTTACACTCCGTCGGGACGAATTACCGAAGCCGAGGGAAAGCGATACGCGCTTGGCAGCCGCGGAGCGGCTTCAGTTATTATCCACGCGGAAAATGGCGGAGGGTCGGGGGTAGGGCGGAAGAGACGCGTTGAGAATCAGCCCTTTATACAGAGCCAACGCAACAGCACCTTCTTCTTGTCTTTAATTAATTAAGCGTGTAATTAGCGCGGCAGAGAAGGCGCGGGCGCGCGAGCGCGCTAATACGTAACGTAAGTGCAATACACAACGATGCACTCGAGTTATTGACCGGAAGATACACACACACACACACACACACACACACACACACACACACACACACACACACACACACACACACACACACACACACACACACACACACACACATATATATATATATATATAGCCTAGCGGAAAATTGACCCTGCCTGGTATATACTGAGGGTGGGTGCGAATCTTCGTATCAGCAAAAATCAGGAGGGCGGATGGGTCGAAATATCCATCGGTCGTTCACTGCGTGCTGTCACTCACATTAAAAGAAACATCCTTTAAAAATTTTGTTTTACAAAATAAGCTGAAAAAAAAACAAGCTGAAATAGACGAAATTAAGTAAATCTGCATAATCATGTTTTGAAATGTGTATTCGTGCTTTATTCGATCATGTTCTCATTTCTAGATAGAAATAATTGTTTAGTAATCTATGTTGAATAATTTTATTATCACGATTTGAAAGTATGTATGATTTAAATTCTTCAAGCTTTAGTTTTTGTAATGTAATGTTTTATACTTATTTACTGACAATTAAAATGAATTTCTTCAAATAAATTATTGAATTCCTATAATGATCATTGGATCACCTTACTCTGAAATAATCAAGCTTATACATCTTTCTCGTCATAATGTATAATTGTCATATTATTATAATAGAATAATCAAATTATTATATTTTTAATTTGGTAAATCAGAAAGAAATTTATTATAGAAAAAATTATGATTAGCTTTTAGGAACCGATATTCTCTGCTAAATCTAATACTGAATGATGGAATTAAAAAAAGTATTGAAAAAAGCCTCTTTTCATTGACTCTAGAAAATGATCTCCGCTAGAGAGAGAGCGAAAGAAAGCGAGAGAAAGAGAGAGAGTTCATTATCGGTTGATCACCAGTCGTGGAATTTTACGGCAATGTACCTGCACCGTCGCTGAAATGTCTTCGCCGAAATGTGGCTTTTTTCTAAAGAGGATTATTTTAAATTCTATGCATCGTTAAACTCTTTTGAGAGAGAGAGAGAGAGAGAGAGAGAGAGAGAGAGAGAGAGAGACAGAGAGACAGCGAGACAGAGAGACAGAGAGAGAAAGAGAAATAGAGAGATATTTAATGGGAATTGATTTCACCATGGAATAAAATCCCTTTTCGTGTTAAAAAAAATGCAATAGTTTACAAAATGAATGATAAATGACTCAATTTATATGTCATAAATTCAATATCATAAACTAATAAATAATGTGGATAATAATAAATAATTATTTAATTGTTCGTTATAATTAATATTAATATAATAATACAAAGACTAGTAATAATGATAATAACAATGACCAGAAGTGAAATCCAAAGAGAGACAAGAAGAGAGAGATAGCGAAAGAGAGAGAGAGAGAGAGAGAGAGAGAGAGAGAGAGAGAGACTGAGGGATCCAAAAGTGCCTAGTGAATGCACCATTCAGTCGCAGAGAAGGCGGGCGGGAGGAGATGGCCCTGCTTCCCTAATCCGTGAAATTGATTTATGAAGATCAACTCCAGCGGCCAAATTTCTTGGGTCCGCGCTATCCGTTTATCGCCGAAGCTCTCTCTAAGAGAGCCAATGTCCTCACCGTTTAGCCGGGGAACTACTAACTGTATGACCTGAAGGTGGCGCCAATCCTGACTAAGACGAACAGGGTCGAATGATCCGGCTCTTCGTTGGTCTAAAGAGCTATTCAGCGATCAAATGTAGATCTTTTTTTTGTTGTAGTTGTCGTTTCGTCTCAGGCTCGTCATCCGTTAAATCAATCACTTTAAACTTGTGAGTAAAATATCTCGTTTCTTCTGTTTTTAATAAAAATCGTCCATAATTAATGAAAAGGATTGAGAAGTTACTCGCTGGTTGGGTAACCGACTCAGAGACTTGTTTCTCCGATAATATTATGAATTATTGAAATTACAGCAAAAATTTGTCACAATTTTTTGGAAATCAGAATAAATTTTTAATCGTATTTATAGTAAATACAAAAATAAATAAAATACTAATTTAAAACTAATAGTATTTTTAGATGTATATTTATGTCGTTGACGGAATGCCCTTAATAAAATTTAATTCTGTCAATATTTTCTTATAACTATTACAGACAATAATCGCATTATCAATGCCTTGATAATCTCATTATCTGTTATAAAATTCAAAAATGTAAATTTATCCACATATGAATTATCCACATGATATTTTTCATGTAAAAATGGAAAGAAAAATTACTTTCTCACAATATTTTTGTCTTTCGCATCAGAAGCCATTCAATGTTCCAATAATAAAATTAATCCAATGGTCACATTGTAAAATTTCCGTACCAGTTTCTCGGTTCTTCTATTACTTCCTTCAACGATTACGCATTCGTAACCGGAATTCACTCTTCCTCCTGTTGCCACGGCTGGACAGCTGCATTTGGACGTGCCAATCTTCCAGTAGTAATGCCCCGGTATGGTCGGACGCGTCGGCGGAACCCACGCTCGCATCGCCGTTCCGTCGTCGGGGCATTAATCGCACGTTCGGTAATTGCAATTACCCTCGTACCTGCTGCTCCGCTCTTTCATCCACAGATTTATTACGTTCGGCGTCGGATGCGCGCGCGGTCCGCAGTGACACTTATGCTACGCACACGCACACACCGTCACCGGGTATTTATAAGTGTTCGCATTCTTCAGTTCTGCGATACTGCAGTGTTATAGCATGGGATGAGGTATTTCGCGCTTTATTGGATGTATATAACCTGATGCCTCGGGTAGAATTTTGTTTTTCACGCAGATATAAATCATTTTCGATTTAAGCGTTAAAATCGGAAGCCTGTTATTACCTGTTCTGAAGATAGAATTACTATTTATAACGGTTGAAGTACATGTTTTTTGTTTTCATATTATCGATCAACTGTAAGATAGAGCATAATATCTAGGTAAGGAAGCGAAGATATGATAACCCTTCATTTTAATATTACATACATCAGAACTTTAGTATAATTGAAATATCAATTATTGCGTGATTTTTGTACAATACGAAATGTTGAAAAATCTTCTTTACCCTGTCGTTACTCTCAAATGATATGATTTTATATTATTGACACGGTTCGTCTAGATGATCATTAAATCTTATTAATTGAATTAATGATTAATTATTAATTACGAATCATATTATCAGATTTAGCAGATACCTAAAACAGAGGGATTAAATTTTATTGTCAAGAAAAGAAATTTAATCAGGTTCAATCTGTCCGAATGAAACAGACAGTCATAGCCATTTCGTAATTCTGTCAAGTTGTACTTTCTGTCTCTCTCTGGAAAGAGAGAGAGAGAGAGAGAGAGAGCTAGATAGAGATCTAGCCACAAATGAGAAAATACACTTTTATTTAGAACGAATTTTAACTTCAAAAAGATAGTCATCCTACCGTATAGCATCAACAAATACTTTACGTTTATACATAGACCTCCACTTGGAGCTAAAATCAACGATCAAATACTTTTCATCGAATGGCTATCATCAAGTTTCATAAAGATTTTGTAAAATAAGTATTACAATTACACTTGTAACGTAACGTATTGAGAATTTTACCCCAAGGAAGCGTTTCTTTAATCTTCCTAACCACAAATCTGAGCAACTACGCGCAAAACTAATTCTGCTGAGGGCGGTTTGAGGGCGACGCGTTTGACCCGGTTTACGATTGGCGTGTGTGGCTCGCACAGGGTAAATATGGGTGGGGGGGTTGGTGGGCATAGCACAGTCGCGAGAGAGAGAGAGAGAGAGAGAGAGACAGAGTGTTTGCGGTGGGAACCAACGGAGAGGAACCGACCAACTTAGAAACCGAAAGGGGACGCGTCGGGTTTCGTAATTTGGCGCAAATCAGTGCGCGAGATTCGTGGGTACCTCCGCATATAAGGAAATGAACGTGCTTTTTGACGAAAGCATGCGATTGTCTCGATTTTGGAAGAACACTAATAATAATAACGATGATAACCTGGGTGACGAGTAGGACGGTGCCCGAATGTCTATCGCCGCATTAGAAGCAAATCTATAGACATATGAAGCTTTGAAAAATACGAAACTTACTTCAAATGAAGGCGTCCCCAAAAATTGAATGTTTTCCAAATAGGTGCGTTTAGTATGAATTACATCCCCTAGAGTTTTGAAGTTTGCATAGCCACTAAGCAGCTTTTCATACCATTTGTAAAAACACCTATCCGTTATTTTTCGATACATGATATGCATGCAAATTTCTTTAAATTCAACAATTGATTCTTGAGCAGTGTTAAGGAGATGCTGTGGATTTGAATGAAAGTAAATTCTGATATCGAACACAGTTTACAAATCGAAAAAGAGAACTGTGTTAATAAAGAAAAAAATTAAATACTATAAATACTCTAATAAAGATGAATTAAGAACACTGATTTTTCTATAAGTAAAATTACTTTTCACTCCACGTACATAGTATAAATGGGTGACTCGTAGTTGAAAGTTTATTTAATAAAGTTTTGTAGCGATGATACGAAAGTAAGATTGTCCAATGCAAAAACTAAGTTTTTCATTACAGTTTCAAACGAAACTATTCCAACAGTTGTAACTGATGGTATACATTTGGTGCGAGGTTAGTGAAATACAGCCGTCTAACTTTTGCATAATCCTCTCACATTTATTTCGCTTAAAACGAGGAAGTTACATTATAAAGATATTAATTGCGGAGTTATGCGTTATGAATTACGGCAAGGCAAAGGAAAAATATTTTACAAGAATTTCCGACGTCGCGTTTTCTTTTTACGTCCTGTTATTTATGTTTGGAAATTTAACAATAAGTTATTTTTTGCTCATTGATCTTCTGTTTATCTACACAAATGTATAGATGCATTTGTGTTCATGTCTGTGTATGCACACATATACATTTATCAGTATGTGTGTGTTCACGTAAATATAAAAACATTTCAACGTTGAATTTTTTTTAGTATTTTTATAATAAATGATAATAGGTGTTAAAAAAAATCTACCCGATTTGATGTTCAATATCGTAAAAGGAGTACAGCTAACAACCGCCAGCTTGTCCCTTAATATTAGGCGTTCATATATTCCATCCCTTTACCAACAATATTGGCGCGAATTTCTCCGAAAATATAATACGACACGATACATCGACGACGTGATCAGAAGGGATCAAAACGCGAATTTTGCAAAATCGAAATAAAATGAAACATTAAAAACCTTTATTTTCCAATTACTTGCCTTGAAACTCATTGAATCTATAATGCATGAAAATTCACGTTTTAACAGGAGATTGTACCAGTGCCATCTCGTTAATCTGGACAATTTAAGAAAGATAGTAAGAGTTAAGTACTTGAAATTGAAAAATTGAAAATGACAAAACAAGATGAAATCATGTTGATATTTATTTATATTTTATAAGTTATCTATGATCACCACTATGCAGAATAATGAAGTACGTAATGCACACATGTAATATTTAATGTTTTATAATGTGTCATCGTAATGAGCCTTCGATACGAAATTTATTAGTAAATATAAATAAATATTATGTTTTATATGAAAGCTTATTCTAACTTTTCTTAATATTAATAATTTTGTGTTATAAATAGTTGAATATTACAGTTTGATTTTAAAAAGATTTATCAGACATGTTTCTATTTGAAATTTATTTATATATTCATAAGAAAATTTTACTCGACTACAATTTTTTGTACGCTGTCCTGAAAGAGTTGTCTATAATTCATTTATTTCTTTTTATAGACCTCAAAACACAAATCTCTTAACAACATCAAATTCTACGTTCTTTTACTAATATTTCTTTATTTTTTCTTTTACTTATTTTTATATACAAATTAATATTAAATAAATTTTCATAAAAATTTAAAGGTGGAATTAAATTTGGAGTTTCTTTAGTCATTTCCCAACTGTCGCCCTATACTTGCCGCAATCGCGGGACGGTTGCCGTATCCCGAAATAGGCGTGCGTCGGATGCATATAAGCCGAACACGAGAACATAAATTCAACCACCTATAAGGCTGCATGCATAATGCAGAGAGAGAGAGAGAGAGAGAGATGATATACAAAGCTCCCCGTTCACACGGCCGAACTGTTAGCTTTCGCTCGTTGTAATTTAAATTTCCGCTGATATATATGTCGAGCCCGAGCCTTGGCGTGGGCTTTCCGTTTCTAATGATAATCATACACGCGTCTACGTACACACAGCCACACGCACACACACGCGAGTCCTGGTAGGCAACCGAGATGGCGCTGCGTTCAAAGTTGAAAAAGATTGACGAGACAGCAGTCGGAATTGAATTAAACTTCGCTCGCGGCGCGGCGTTGCGAAGAGAAATTTAGTACAGCTGGACAGAGAAATAATCGGTAACTCGGACTTGCCAGCATTCGTAGACTTTGATACAATTGCATTTGTTTCCAGCGGGTCTTATTGACAGGATCCGATTTATTCTACATAAATCTTTTTACGAAATTAGCGAAAAAAACTCATTATGCTAATTTTCACGATGAAGCTTAGTCGCTCTTTGCCTCCCCCTCTCTCAAAAGAGTTTAACGATGCATAGAATTTAAAATAATTCTCCTTAGAAAAAAGCCACATTTCAGCGAAGGTGCAGATACATTGCGGCAAAATTTCACGGCTGTTAATCAACCGATAATGAACTGATGTATCCTTCAGTAGTGGATTCTGGAACTGAGGTGTATTCAGAAGTGGTTCACGAGGGGCCTGTAGACAAAAATGATACAAATTCTCTAAGCCATTTTCTAGAATCAGAATAATAGCAAACATAGCTTCATTCATTAGGTGGAACATATTAGATAAAGTTTGGAACTAGATAAATTTTTTCATAGGTGTAGATTAACGTTCGAGTTGAGAACTGCGTAAGTAAAAACTTGTGTATAATTAACTGGTATATTCAGTTCAGAAGGCTCAGTATGTATTGCAGAAAGAACAGACAGCAGTTGCAAGGAAAAGGTTTTGAACTTTTATAGGTTAATATCATCAATATCGTAACAAATTTAGGCTAAAGAAAAATCGCATATCAATAAAACAGAATACACGGCTTATTTATAGATGTTGGAAAACTAACTTGATTGCGGGTGGAAATAAAACGAAAGAGTTAACGTCTTATCTGTACTAAAGGGAAAATTCTGCCCGCCTTCTTGTACTTCTTGAACATTGGAAAGCGATTTTTTTCAGAGATAATTTTTTAATCTGTATTTTTATACAATTATTTTACACTTGTCTCGATACCACACTTTACGGCTTAGTCTTGTTTATTTGCTGATATGGTTATTGGCGATTAGAGAAGGCTATTCATTTGCTACGGTATTGATTTCTTGTCAATACTCTTTAGAGGCTTATATTAGTCTATACAACTTCGAGGCTTTTTTCGTACAAGAGTTGTCTGTTCTTTCTACAATACATACCGAGCCTTCTGAGTTGAATATACCTGTGAAATATATAATACCAGCACCTCAGCACCTCAACTAACACTAAGCGATATTGCCTTGGTGTAAATATATATATATACACAGCGCGATTAATACTTGAGAACATCAAGAGAGCAACAGAACGCCATCCACCGCTGATCCGCGAGGATCATCGCGGGCCCGGTACGTGCGTATAATACGGACGTCTAGGGGGGCGCGTCGAAACCGCACGACGGCGGTGGCGGCCAGCGCGGCGGTGGGTGGATGGTTGGGCTGTGGGGGTGGTTGCACACACTCGTCGACGCAGGGTCAATTATTCCTCCTCGGGCCAGCTGTCGCGCGTGCGGTTCGAGGCTCGACCGCGCGAGCGCGCGCGATGAAGCTTCCTGAGAGGGAGGGGGGGGTTGAGAGGGCGATTCGCGCCTCTCGGACCGGTTAGGCCGGGTGGCTTTACCGGGTGGTTGGATTAGAGGTTGGAAAGTCGAAATGGGCTCGAAACTCTTGACCCGCTCTACCGGTATAGTTGGCCACTTTTGCCACGGATTCGAATTACTCGCTAGGACGCGATTCTTTAAAATGCGATCCTCTCTTTTTAATCGCGAACCGTGATTAATTTTACGCGAAAAAGGCAAGTCGCTTTGTCTCATGATCGCTTTAATTCAAAAGTTGCGATATGAAATTTGATTTCTACGTGCCGTTTAACTAGACTAATATATAATCCGAATCGCTCTTAAGTTGGGCCGTAATGAATTTCTAGTCAAGCATTGTTCCTAATAACTATAGAAAATCACATAGCAAAGGATAAACAAGCACATAAATATTTAATAATGAATTCTTATTCATGAATTTTTTTCGACTGCGTTTTGAAATTGATTTCACGGATTGAGGATATCGGGGTAATTTCAAGGTTAAAATAAATTTTTTTCGTAATCGGAATCGTGTATTTTAAATATTCAGAAAGAAAAATTAGTTGATAAGTTGGTTCAAACTTTCATTTTCATAGCCCCCACGTCTCTTCGTCTATTGCCATACCTTCGATATAATATATACTATATACTTTTGTAAATCTGTCAGTTCTCTCATTTATTGATGATTTTTAGAATGACGTGAGATTTGAAACATCTGTCAATAAAGTGTATCTTATTAAGTATTTCTCGTATCCGGCGAAAACGTGAAGTTGATATAAAACGAAGTCGATGAAATTCCAACTATTTCTCGCATGAAAAGAAATTCTGTCCAACACTTGTTCCATAATTTGTAATTTTAATGAATCCAATTTTCGCTCGGCTCGGGCTTAATGGTCGAGAAAGAGAGAGGGAGAGGGAGAGAGACTCCTCACGTATACTCGCTTATGGCGCTATCATTATAAAGCAGGAGGAAGTTTCCGCGATGGGCCCGTAACATCTTTAGAACCCGATACCCGATCTTTCCGTACGCACTTAATGGTTTAACGTCAACGGCAGTTCTTACGTACTTTGCCCCGATGTAGAGCGGTATGGCGCATTGAATTTTATCGCAAAATAATATTATTTGTTCCGAGTATAATTTTTAAATTTAAATTGGAGTATTTTAGAGCCCGGTAATTTTGTTCTTTGACGGAATATGTCGAAGGTAACGGTATCTTCAACGGTTCTATGCATGAAATATTTCTCGCCGTCCCCCCCCCTCCCCCACTATAGAAGTAACTTCTCGACATAATATAATAAATTTAACGGAACTAATAAAAGATACAATTTAGAGCTTATACGATATAACGGTATCACGTCCCATTGGGATGGCAATCATAATTTTGAGGTCGTTAAAGTTTAGAGTTTATTTCGGCTCCTTGAACGGCCTCGATTCCAAATAAAGCCGGCCGTGGTCCTTAATATAAATTCTCGTAAAATCGTCCCTGTGTCGTATTGGAATATAATGTAAGGCGCTTCGCTCCCGAGACGGAGATACACTTTAAGGGATATACAAAGTTAACGGTTAATTGCAGTGCATTAATGACAGGCGAATATTACACTGCCGGAAAATCTCATACCGAAGTTCGTATTTTTTTTTTTTTTGTCAGTTTAGTGGTCGATATTTGTCGATAACTAACACAGGCAATAGTTGGTAAATTCCAAAGAATTGAAAAAGGTTTCATGTGCATTCTCGCCTGAGAATGTCAAAAATCGACGTCTCTGCCAAGGAAGAGGCGACGTCCCTGAGTATAATGGAAGTCGTCGGGAGGACTCGACGAATCAATTTTAAGCAGAACTCATGATTTTTAAGTACCACTTGAATCCGTGGTAGAATTCTTTACTATTTTGGATATTCTTTTTAGAAATATAGTGGTAGGCAGAAAGGCCCCGGGGAACACAAAAAATTTCCTTGATCATTCGAGATATTGCCGATCTATGAATATTTTGTCGACATTAGTCAGTGGAATAATAAATCTGTATAGATCATGTTTTCAAGACGAAAAAAGAAAGAATTTCAGATGCTTCGAAATTAGTTGGTTTTATGCTTCCGGATGTTCATTGACTATGGATTTATGCCGAAAAATTATTTACTTAATACGCTTTTGTTTAGAAAGCTCTATAATAATAAGAGCTCGTCGGACAAATGGGAATTTGGATTGATCGCATCAAAAAACTTCGCAAAGTATTACTTCGGTATTTTATCTTTTTCTTTATGCTTCGAATATAATTCTAAAATAAAATAAAATTTATTCAAGCAATTAAATTATAGCGATACGCATTCAAGATTTATAATTAATATAGCAAATTTAAAATGTAGTAAAGATATTAAAATCAAGTCTCGAAGTTTTTAAGTAAATCACGTTAAAAAAGAAGCTGCAGTATAATGTAGACTTTATGGCGGAAATATATCATCTTTTAACTAGATTTTTGCCAATATTCGAAATTAGCGAAGCTCTTGTAAAAATTTATTTTACTAGTGTACAGAAATTATGCGTCTCAAAGAACAGGCGCGTTTAGTATAGTTAAAGTAAATATTTATACAATAATTTGATTATTATGAAACTTACAAAATTGTCACATCGAATCATTCCAAGGATATTTTTCATAGCGCTATCTCTAAGCGGAATCTGAATTAAGACAAATACTAAATCATTCTAAAAAATTGACCAATCCCCTTTATTCGCCTTAGTAAAAACGATTTATATAGTTTTATTTTTCGAAAGTAGGCTCTCTATCGATTCGATAACTGCTGCCAAAAACGATTACTAGCCTAAAATCTCTATTGGCTTTAAATCAGTATCAAATTTATTAACTGCCTACAGCCGTAATTTACTTTAATAACTACCGTGGAATTACGAAAAATATTCAGATTCGAGGCTGTAAATAATAACGGAAACCCACCCGCCTACCCGAACTAGTTTTCGGCGACTCCATACTCTCCTCCTTCAAAAATACGGCGATATATATATATAGGATCATATTATAACGCGTTCGGAAAAATATTCGCGCTGCGCCCCACTCTGTATATAATGCGTGGTCGTACGTAGGCGGTTTGAGGAGATCTGGCTATATACAAAGCTCGTAAACCTGCCCCATGCCACACTTGCGGGGCGCGGGTATCGTGGCACGGGGTGAAAGGGTGCCGCGGTAAAGGGCGGGGGGGAGGAGGAGGGAGAGGAAGAAGCACACACTAGAGTAGAAGAGATATAATCGAGCTCTTTCCCGGCGGCATCGGCAACAGCAGGCCGCAGACTCCCCCCGCTCGATCGAGAGATCGTCCTCGTAAAATTCACTCTCGCGATTATGATTCCGCGGTGTTGGGGGAAGGGGGGGGGGAGCGCTCGGGGTAGTGCATTCATATATATATATATATATATATATATATATATATATATATATATATATCTAAGGGCTGAGTAAAGGTATTCCCGTCGTAAACGGGAAGGGAAGTGCTTCGCCTCTGTATGGCGTGCGCACGAAATGCAATTCAGTCGAATGCTGAGAAGGGAGGAAAAGGCTCTTCTATTCCTTAGGCAGCGATCCTCTGCAACGGTGGAAAGCACTAAGTGTGCGAGTCTGGGCACGCGCGTGCGTGCGTGCGTGCGTGCGTGCTTGTGTCTATGTGTTTGCGCGCGTCTGCACGTGTGTTAGTGAGATAGAAAGAGGCGGGGTGAAAGGGCGCAAGAGAGGAAATTACGAGGGACTTTACTGCCTGTTTGGTCGTTTTTGTCGCAAGCTCGCTTCTCTTGTCATACTCTCTTCTCCGTTTTATGCTTCGTAAAGCTGCTTCCTGCAGCGGCAGTCTCCCCCCCCCTCTCTGTCTCTCTTTCTCTACGGTATTTTATCATTTTTATTTTATACAAGCGAATTCCAATGATAATTGAGCACAAGCTCCCCGGAATGGGTTTATGGCTCTTGAACTGCTACGTGTATTAAAACGAGATTATTTTCAAGATGTCGAGTCTTAATTGTCAACAAGTTTCTCTCTCTATCCCTCTCTCTCTCTCTCTCTCTCTCTCTCTCTCTCTCTCTACCCCTGTTACTGCTACCCACGACGATTTTACGCGCGCATGTGATTTCCAATCGTATATACATGAAAAAAGCCGCCTGCATTTCATTTTTTCCCGATGCGTTTAGTGTCATAAGACTTTCGTAATAACACGAAACAATCAAATTTTATCTAATTCGCGTTACATATATGCGAATTCGAAATTACTTCGTAAGATAATTTTTTTGAGATATCGGAAGCTAGAAGAAAGTACAAACGTTCTTTTTTCTTAATAAGCTAGAAAAATCATCGTCAAGTACAAAGTTTACTCTTACTTACCAATAATGTTCAGTTTTCATAAAAATCTTACGTTTTCGCGAAAATTCGCTATTTTGTAAAACGCTGAATAGTTCTTCGGAATGTTAAAAAAATGTGATATCGTAGTCGACGATATTTGATAAGAAATAAAGAATTTTTACACTTTTATGATAATTAATAGAAGCCGCGACATAACCTTTTAGAGCGTATTTAGATTAGAGCATCTAAAAGCCGACGTCGAGAAGCAGTTCTGCAGCCCGATTTAGATTCCAGTGGGTTTACGTAACTTATATCTTTCATAGATTATATAATCGTTGGTGCCTTTTAGATTATAAGGCATATAATATCTTAGAGTGTAATCATCATCGTTTATTGTTAACCCAATTCTCGAAGTACGCGTGCAACGGCAGTAAACACGTAAGCCCAATAAAAGTCCAAAATAGCTAATGAAGCTATAATAATCAGGCTGTATGCCACGGCAGCGTAATAATAGTAACAGTTACGATCTATAGCCGGACATAATAAAGTCGGCAAGTTTTTGGCGAGAGGGCGCGCGTCGCACTGCCTCGCCCCGCGACGACGTATACGCAGGAAATCACGACGATTATTCCCCGGTGTGTTACGCGAGGCGATACAATTCAATATTGCACGGTAACGCCCCCTATCCCGCCCCCTCTCGTCGCTCCGTCGTAACGTCGGTAATTGATCGGCTGCAATTATCGGATGCGTTATACATCAAAGGACGTTTCACGCGCTTGCGCATACGGTACGCATTGCCAAGTCGGCCGAGCGTCCGATGGATTATTATACTGGGAATCGCTAACCCATCAAATCCGAACAAACCCCTCCCCCTCCCCCAGACTATGTATGTATCACAACATGCAATACGAGAAAGTGTAGGGAATGAAGGGGCGAGCGGCTTTCCCTTCGCGCGATGAAATTCCTATCTGGTGTGTGTGTGTGTGTGTTTGTGTGTGCATGTGTGGTAGACCCGCCCATTTAAAACCAGCTTAATTTTGTTAATTTATTCGCCCCGGGGAGTGAATATCGAGGCTCGCACGCGAAGGGCAGGGCACGCCGCGGATCGAGCTCGCGAAATCAGGTTAACGAGGCATTAAAAACGTGTATACGTTTCAATATGTGTAGATGACTGTGTATATACACAAAGAACAGGTCTCGCGCGTCAAAAATTCGGGCAAAAGGAAGATAGGAGAGGATTTGGGGCGGTGTGTGTGTGTGTGTGTGTGTGTTTATGTGAGTGGCGCTAGAAGACGAACCCGCGCGAGCTAGACGGGGCGCTGACGCAAAAAGCAAGCGTTTCAAGAGCCGAGAGACCCCTGGAATTTGCGGAACGTATAACGAGCGCGCGCTACAAACTTTAATTGCCGCCGTGCGCGCGAGTAGAGAGGGACAGAGAGAGAGAGAGAGAGAGAGAGAGAGAGAGAGAGAGAGAGACAGAGTTGAACGGGCGGTCATTACCGTGAGCTAACGCCTCAAGCGTGAGTAAAGTCAAGCTGCCTATGAATATGTGTGTGTGTGTGTGCGTGCGCGCGTGTTACGATAAAGCTGTGCTATCTATTCTGCACTCATTGTGCGTTCGCGATTTTCTCTCTCCCTCTTTTTTTTTCTTGCTCTCTCGATGTTTATAACGAGCTGAGATCAGCATCCGTTTCATTTTCGAACGATTCCGAGGTGGTGTGACTAACGATTTTCTATAGAGCGATATGGAAAGTTCTTTTTCGTTTGTTTCTTTTTTTTTTTGACGGTATATGATAATAGAGGGGATCGTATATTAACAGGAAGTGCTTTGGCGTAATTTCTGTCGTTTGCATAAATTTACAATATTCTCTGGACAAGATGCTTAAGCTAATCTGATTTGTTTACTCAATTGTGATAAAAGTCTGGTTACTATCTGGGCTTATTTTTATGGAATATCAAATAAACGAATAAGGATAAGAGTTTGTAAATTTTGCTCCTCAAAAATATAATAGATATTAGTGAACTTTTCAAATAACTCGCGGCAATAACGAACGTTTTGACATTGAATTCAAAGGAGGTTCTTGAAAATAATATTAATTTGCAGATATTACGATATTACCCTAGTACTGTGAGACATTACTGTGTCGTTAATACCAGGTAATACCGCGGAAATCGCAATCACCGCCTGGTTGTAATACCGACGTGGCAATTACCATTACCATGATGTTAATTATCGGTAGAGGCATCAAGTGACTTACATTGTCGCTGTCAATATGGTTGGAGATATTGTAAGGAATTCATAATAGAAATAATGACACTTTATGTGAAGCCGTAAAGAATCGATGATTAGGGAACGTTTATTTGAAAGTATTTTTTTTTTGTTAATAGTTTACATAAAAATCTTAACGGTGCGCATATTTATTCGAGCAATTATTAATTTTTGAGTGTACCGTGTTTAGCCAAGGCGAAATTTACTGGCCAGTTAACCAAGCCTATCGGTTAATTAACCTCCAACACGGTCGATCTTTCATATCGCGATCTACTGCGCGAGAGCGTGAAAAATTCTACAAATATAACTACATCGAAATATGCCCAAAAAAAAAAAGACACATCCGTTTCGAATCCCCGCTTCCAAGTCGCAGCATCGTCGATCTCGGCCGGATTCTGCATCGGGCACCGAAAGTCCAAAATCGACGTAACGTTTTATAAGCGCGACGTCGCCGCCAATCCGTCCGTAGCGAAATACATCCTCGGGGACGGCGACGGAGAGAGAGAGAGAGAGAGAGAGAGAGAGACAGAGACAGAGTGAAAGAGACACATGCACAAGCCAATGCAAATGACTGCGGAATCAGGCCAGACTGTAAATGAACAGATCCCACCCTCGCCCTCCCTCTACCTCTCCCGCCGGTGCTCCGGGTATGCATCGGGGCGGAGGGTGGCTGCAGCTACGCGGCAGCACGGCTCCGCTTTAAGCCCATTAAGGCCAACGGTCGTGACGCGTCGCGCTCTGCCCCCCCCCCGTCCCTCCCACCCTCCCCCCGCCAGCGCTCTTCTTGATCCCTGGGCAAGCAGCCCCGGCCGCTGGCGCTGATGAATTTTGCCGGTGCCCAGGCCCGATTGGCCGGCCGCGCATGACGATAATTGCGCGCGCGAGAGAGCGAGACCGACGGCCTGCCCTCCCCCCCCCCCAAACTCACCCCAGCAGAGCCGGGCAGCCCGAGCGCCCCGGTATAATTACGCCAGCCGGCGGCCGGGCCCGATGAGGGATTCGCGCGCGGGGAACGGGGCGGGGGGAGCTCAGGGCGCTCTCTAGTGGCGATCCCTCGCGCAATTGCGTCCGCGCGCGAAGATCCGGGACGGAGCGCGATCCCGTGCGGATCAGTGCGGTCTAGACGGGGGGGGGGGGTTGCGTGTAATTGGCGGCGTCGCTCCGCGACGTCCTGCCGGCTTTTGTTCCAATTCGTCATATAATTGGTCGAAAATCATAGGATCGTCCAGCGGAATTGTTCTCCATAACTCGATTCTGTGGTTTTTTATGGCCTTTTGACGTATGCACTTCTTATGGACGCGAGACTGAGAAATGAAGAGAACTTACAAAATCTGCGTGAGAAGTGCGCGAGTATCTAATTTATGTAAAACAAGAAATTCATACACTATTCTCATTATTAGTATTAAATTATTACGATAATATTTATTAGAGGAACATGATATTACGCTCATGAACTTTTAGCATCGATTTTCAAAAATCCGTTTATTTTTCAGTCCTTGGCCTATGAGCACATTATTAATTGTATAAATTAGAATGTGGATAATTTATAGACAACCGCGCTGAAGTTGAGAATCCCGTGATTTCGCGCGGGGATCTTTGGAACTAATAACGGTTGATTGCGCAATTGATTTACTCGATACCAGGTGCTCGCTCCGAACATCGGTGTTCACAGTTTCAAATCGAGGACTGATCCAATATCAGACGAAATTTTTTAAAGTATCTTTTTTATCATCTCTAGTGACCAAGCGGTCAAAAAGTCATCTGTAATTTGACGTTGACGTAATAATTTAAATGTATTGGATCGTAGGTTCATTTATTTTTTGGACATGCCTACGTGATCCACATAACTGTTCTGATTCTATATCAATCTTCTAGGAATATTGAATAGCTAACTAAATGGATTCATCAGTTTTTTTACTGTCCGAAATGAATTTACGCACAATTCCGGCTTCGATATTTCATTATCTTAAAGTTTGTCCGTTTTTTTTTTTTTTTTTTTTTTTTTTATTAAAACGCTTTGGGCATATCAAAATAACCTTGAATTTCTATCTGTGATTTATGATAATTTCTCTAAGACCACATATAATGCTTCCTATGCACCTCTTTCCGTATAAAACTAAGTCACTAGAAAATACATACGAGAATAACGAAGCTTAATTATACATGATATGCACTTTATCTTCGGTATGAATTGGAAATGCACAAATACTTGCAATTAATAATTAAGAGCTAATATAATTTTCTGGTTTTTCGACTATTATAATTTGAAAGAAAAGATTCTTCGTAGTATTAAAGTTCGATAATTTTGAATCTCTAGTATAAATAAATTATCGTTCTTTCAAATTTATTCATCCTCTTCAATAGAAAATAAAGAATTCATGTAGAAAAAAAAGAAAATATTGTCATCTATACTCATTTTTCATTATATTTAGATTTACAGAGACGGCTTAGGCTCCATTATTTTCAACCCTACGAGCTGTCACCATTCCATTGTGCTGGTACTTTATACTTCATTCATTCTGAATTTACGCATTTCCAATTTGGAAAATCCAATTTTCCAATAGTAATGCCCGTTGAAATTTCTGGCCCACGTTGAGAAATTTAGCACAAACCATAATGTCCACCATTTATTTGTTTCCGACTGAATAGAGTATTATGTAAAAATTCAAATTCATAGAACGTATTCGACTGTGAGTGATTTGGTATTCTTATTTGAAACTAAACAGTTTGAGTATGATATCGAATACATTTCTATATGCATATGGTGTGATAAAAACTAAAACTAAGCAAAATTATGCACCTGAAAAATAACTGTGCAATATGATATTATTCTGCAAGCGGCATCGTCGGTAAACTCAGATTAAAGTTTTATAAACTATAGAATTTTTAATGGAACTACAATAATGAAATTGACTACTTTATTTACTGTTCAATATCCAGTTATATGCAAACAAAATCTACAGTTAACGACAAAATTATCAGAATAACATAAGATTGTTATGGCACGTCCATTTAATGTACATTAAATATCAAATCATAGTTATGCTATTGACAAACAGTTACTTTTTATTCGTTAGAGCATCTCATTATTGCATTAAAGTTTTGAAATCAAGTTGCGTTCAGCCCGTTCGATAGAAATTTGTTAGACACGGTTTGCCTCTATCATTCACCAATTAGAATTTATTAACGTAATCAGCGATAAATTCAAGTAATTTCTGGTAATCAGATTTTATTCTGAAATATATTGAAGCCTGTGGATATTGGAATAGATAAATCATCGTTTGTTCATGTTTGTTCTTATTTCATAAGAACAAAATTACATAATAATAATTATGATTGCACTACAACAATATATTACTGTAAAATTTTAAAATCAATCCAAGACTTCTTTCGTATTAAAAATGTAATACGAAGTACTGACAAATTTTTAATTTGCGTGAACTTTGTCGATTTCCAGAAAGCGAGACTGGCCCGAATAAGGATCGCCAAGGCATCGAGCGGCGCGGCGTTCGTCAGCAAGAAGAAGGCGGCCGAGGCGCGACTCGCCGCCCAGGAGAGCGGCCTGGAAATGGACGAGAACTACAGGCAGGAGGACATATTCGAACTGCAGCATCATCACTTGCTGCGCTGTCTCGAGAAGACGACTGTGAGTCAGAGACATCCCGTAGATTTTTTTTGTTCTTTTTTGTTTTTTTTTTTTTTTAGTTTTATTCCAGGCTGTATGGCGACGTGTGGCGGGTGGGACGGCACGGAAGCCCGAAATTGGATAAACGTGATTTATGGCCCTTTAACGACGTGCGCGCCTCTGTCTGGATCGCATACGAAACTTCCCGTACGATACCGTGGATTTTTACGAATGTCAAAAACAAAAATCAGACTTTGCAAATGGTCGCGTTTATTTTGGAATTTTTCAAAGTTATATAATTATATGTGTATATATATATATGTATATATATATATATATATATATATATATATATATGTGTGTGTGTGTGTATGTGTAGGCACATCTAATGCAAGGTTTGCCCACGCTTGCCTAATTGATTAACTCCGCTTTATCCGTATACATTGTGTTTTACATTCGACCTTCTGCGAGTAAGTGCCCGTAATAAATTTCTCCTTTTACTGCGCCCTCCCAACGTATACTGTTCGTAAATTTATATTCTTTAGAAAAAAAATTTTCTCGCAAACTGATACGTTTACGACGAGCTATTTTTCTTTATATTGCTCGCAGCTAAGAACTCGAAAGCGAACGGTAAAGCGTTTATTTTACTGTTCAATTTATTTTTATTACGGACTTAATAATCGACGACTGACTGGCCCGCGCTAAATTTAACCGGAGAGTGATTTTTTGATAAATCTTTGCGAATTCGTTAAGCGTAACAGTCGCATCGTATATTATCCGTATAATCCATCAGATTAATTATGAAGATTTGAAAAGTAAATTTTTCCCTTTTTTCTTTTAAATCGCGATGAATACATGTGTGTAGGCTTTAAGTTGGTAATAGCCCATAAACTGCCATAGTATTGATTTTCAAATTAAAACTTTTTGCATTAACGGTAAACTGTTTACTATAGCATTAGAAGTTTATTCCGCCGATAAATTATGTTAGGGAAATTTAAAGTTTTACATATAAATCAAACTGACACCGGTAGAACAATATAGGTGAATCTGGATGGATCCAGGGCGTAAGCGATATATAAAGCCAAAATGAATATTTTAACGTACAATCCTTACTATTTGCGAGTGTCAACTGAAATACGTATTTATAATACTTATATACTGATACACCAAGAATAACTGTATTTTAAGTAAAGTTATATAAAGTTGGGTAAAATATATACACCATTATTTTCAAATACTCAAGACCCAAATATTATTGAATAGGAAGAGAAGAACAATTTTAATCAATCGATGAAGCAATTACTAAATATTGAATTTGCCTCAAAACCAAGCCTTCATTTTCAATTTGAGTTTTGCGTCATGATTACGTCAGTGTATCACAGCGATGTCGAACTATTAAATATACTTCGATTTGATAGATATTACCTGGATTGATACACGTGTTTCCGCTTTCATGCACGACGTATTATCGAGTTCTATTGACTAGTATGACGTGTTTTGTAACGCAATCGTATTCCATTGTCAGAGCGGTCATAATACTTCTCTCGTGAAATAGAGCAACTACTCTCTGGTGCAATAACGTCATCCAGGCGCGAAACAGAGATTCAAATTTAGGATTACATTCGACGCGTCGTAAAAACAAATTACTACAACGTAAATTTCCTTTCGCCGTCGCAATCTGTAATTCCGCAACAAAATTAAGACGATGCATCAGTTCCCTCATTCCGCGGCTCTCACCCTCAAAAGTTTCATAACTCTAATTTCCCCTATTCTCCATGCAAAACGCGCGATGCAGCCGAGCTTTTCGTCCAAAGTACGATCGACGCCGCACCCGGTGCGAAATCAATCCGAGGCTCGTCGGTGCATCGGCTGGATGCCCCTAACTTTTCCAATACGCGTGGAAACTGGGATTCGATCCCGCGGCTATGTACGAGCATGGGTAACAATTAGGCCGCGGCCACCCCTACACGCAACTTTCACTAATCGTTATTCAATCCTGAAATGTATATTAGTGTATCTAAATGTATATTATGTATACAACGATTATATCCTCGGACATTCGATCGCTCGTGCAACGTTAAAACAAACTCTTGGCGCCCACCCCTCACTCGGGCTCGTGTACCGAAAAGCAGGCAGATATCTTGAATACACACAGCCCCGTACCGAAACTCCATTTCCCCGCCTGCTGTAGCCGTCTAATCTCTCTATGATCGCGAGGACGTTGGCGATCGACTCCTCGTTAAACGGAAAGCCGATACCGTGACGGCGGGTAAGCTTTTTTGCTTTGTATTATTTTCACCCGAAGACGATTGTCCTCATTTCCCGTTCTCATTCGCGGGAGAAAATGTGGGTCAAAGGTCGAGTCCCAGTCAATGAAGATTGCTCGATTATGGAGAAGTTTGGACAAGAAGAAGAAGAACTGGAAGAAGAAGTAGTTCTTGCTGTGTATCCGGGGTATATTCAACGCCGCGCTGTCTTCCAAGCGAGACGATTGCTCGGAATTTACTCATGAAAAATGAGCCATCTATTTTCGAAACAGTCTAAGTTCAGATCGGACGGAATATCTTTAGTATTTACTCTGCGAGCATCGTGCAAGTATCCGTATCGCCCAAAAAATTGTCAGTGACCACATCTAATTATTCCAGTCTTCTTTGGAATAACTTCCACGCCCCGAAGTTGGATTACATTTCCCATCAGCAGAACTACTAGATTTTCCAAGATGTACCAGTCTTCCTCCCCCCCACCCTCTCATTGACACAGGGCGCTATTATATCAGCGACGCTCCGCCCCCGTCGACCCGATCTCCATTGTCCTCCTTCTATTTTATGGGATCATAAAGCTCGCGTCGCAGGCTCGTTCATAGGGCGCGGCTGCCTGTACAAATCCACCGATGAATTTGCTCAGCACGTCGCCCCCCCCCCCCCACTTCTCTCAACCTCTCTACCTCGCCACGTCTTTTATCGTTTCTTCGATCGCAGCCGGTTGATCGCAATTATCCCGAATATGCTCGCGAAGAGAAAGTCGACACCGCCTTACGGCACGAAATAGCGGATGAGCCAGATATTCCGCGCGGTTGCGGGCGAACAGCTGTCCCAAGGGATGTCGGAGGCAGGAGAGGGGGAGGCTGGAGCTCTGTTAGCAAGTGCTCGTTCGCGACTGATTCTGCTGATTCAGTCGATGATCTGAAACTCGTCGGTTCTCTCTTAAGCGCTCTCTCGATAAAGTCTGCGGCCGAGCGGAGAAGTTTCACTTCCACACATTATCCACACACACATACATATATATATATATCGACCTCGCAAAGATACTTTTGACCTATCTCTGGGATGCAACCATCAATCGCCCATATATAATCTTGGAGAAGGTCGTCCTAATTTCCGATGAAGCCTCCTTCGTTTCGAATTAATTTGCAGATGAATATTACGCCCTTCAATCTTTACGTTAAAGGTGAAAATGGATGTTTTCGAATGCTGGCATGTTTTCGCGTCAAGCAAAGTTTGTATGAATTAATAGCGACTAACTGGCATTTAAGCTCCATCCTTTGTGCGCGCGCACTCGCGTACGTGTGCGTTGTCAATTATTCTTGCGTGCGCAAGAAATGAGAAACGTGTATGAGGAATGATGGATGATACGCGATATGTCGTTCCAAGTGACAATCGTCGGAGATATGACACAATTCTTTTCCAGTGCAAAATACAGAAGAACGATGAAATATATACATCATACTACATGTATTCTAAAAAAATATAGACGTTCAGATCATTGAAATTACTACAAAAATTTCATGTTCTCCAGTTAAGACTCGTCTGAAAAATCAATGGAGAGAGGCCGAACACATTAAAATATTACAATATGAGCGTGATTATCGGAAGAAAAAGAAATATTTACCTCTTTGATGAGAAATGAATTTGAAAACGACTTCATCACGTTCATAAAATGTGTGGAATATACGAAACATTGCGATGATAGTTTTACGTTTATATAAAGTTTGTCTATTGATGTATTAAGAAAAGGAGGATTGATATCCCACACGTGATTTTTTAGAATATGGCTGAAAAATGACCAACCGTGTATATATATATATATATATATATATATATATATATATATATGTAAGTATAAAATAATCTTTTTCAAAAATACACTATATGAACTGTTAGATAATACAGAATGTATAGTAATAAGAATGTAATATATAACGGACACATTCGTCATTTTTTCATCTTTGAAATATCAAGATATCTTGTATCGATATTATTAAATGTCGCGATTAAATATTGATATACGAATGAGAAGGATTACTTTGGAGAAGAGTATATTATAGAAGAATACAATTAAGGCTACTTCGATGTACTATATATAAATTAAATTTAATTGTACGGAGAAAAGAAGATCCGAAAAATTATAACGAAACTGATGAGAAACGTTTCATATATCTTTAAATTATTATTTTACTCGTTATACAATAGCATATTCAAAATGATGGATTCCGGTCTTAATTCCGTTCATTGATCCTTAACTAACGGACATCCGCCTGTTCAAACAGCCTATCAGGATTCGAATCCATTATAAAAAAGCGAAGCCCAGACAAATGGATCAAATCCAATCCCACCAATTAATGCGTCAATACCGCGTAAGAAAACAAAACAAAAAAAAAAAAGCGACTAAAATTCCGGGATCACTTCGCGCTTGCAAAGGACCTGGCGATGAGGCCTCGCGCGGTGACTGTCCTGATGGTGAAGCCCTCGAAGGCTCCCGATCGAGCCTTCGGCAGCGGCAACTGCGGAGACGTCTGCAGTCTCCGTCCGGGAGCCGACCAGGCTGGTGTCTAAATTTAGACAGGGCCACCATCCCGACTCACCCCGTATATCCAAGCTGCTTTGGCCGAGTCGCTTGTATTGGTCTATATGCCTGTGTGTGTGTGCGCGCGCGCGCGCGTGTGTGTATGAATACTCTCCGAAGCTTTTAAACGACCTCACCTGCCGTTGTTTGTTCAGGACGCCTCTGTGTATAGTTCTGCATATATATGTGTGTGTGTGCGTGTACCTTCACCCCACCTCGAACGTCAGCGCTGGGAATGCGCGTTTATTTGCGCACGAGCGAAAGTCCGTGCAGCGGCTTCGGATTGCTCCCTTCTTCGAGTATAATCACGTACGACGGAGAGGGGGCGGGCCGGGTTGAGCTTTGGTTGTCGAGTGTCTACAACAACGTGCAGGTATACAGACGGACGTAATTTTGCGCGGCTCGCGCGTTGGTACATCGCCGTAGTCATAGGACGTCGTATTTGCCATTGTCTCTTCCGAAGTTTCGAACGAGTCGCGCTTATTGCCGGACCTTCGCTCACCGCTGACTTTCTGCCCTGCCGATTTCCTGCGGTGATCTCGTTTCGTTGTTATTGGGATATTACCGAATTCCAAGCGAGTGCGATCAACTACTTTTGGATGGAGCTAAATGGACCAAAAGCCGAGGCATGGAGGCTGAACGGTGACGGCTTTTCTTTAAGTATATTATTTTCATTGTATAAAAGAAAAAATACAATATCGATTTTTCGAGGGCAGAGTTGAGTTGAGTCAACTCAGACTAAATTTGAGACTCGACTAAAACTTGAGAGTGGCAGTAGATAGTGTCACTTTTAGCCACAGAAACGCGGCAGTTCTATATTAGTTTTGATTTTTAACAACAAAAAACTATGCCCGCCAAAGAAGGATCGTTTCTTTTTCTTTTGTACAATTATTTCCTCAAGATAGAATGTGCTTTACTGTTTAATTAGAATTATATTAGTTATTCTCAGCGCGAACTGCAAACAGTGTAACTTCCGATGTATTTACAACACCTCGTGCCCTAATCGTCGTAAAATCATATATTTCAATCCATGTAGTCGTGTATTATACCAACAATACAAGAAATTGCTTGAAATTTCAGAAACTTACAATTGCGTAATTATACTTACATTCATATATAATTCTTTCTAAAAGTTAAAAGGTTTTTGGATACGTAGAATCTGCATAGCCAGATGGGAAACTGTACACCTCGACAAGCGGTGCGAAGAAAAAAGCATCTTGGACGTGAATGTTGACCATCTCAACGTAAGCTTAATTCCGTGTATCGCGATCAACGTTATTCACAATATCTGCCACATGCTATAAGTCGACCAGGTCAACATGAATTTCATAGTCCATATGGTTCATATAGTCCGTACTACCATCCACAGACTCTTCATGGGGATATTCGTCCAGGAAATCAACCTGTATGAAATTCTGGAGGAGCTGTTGACAGCTCAGATCAACCAAGAGGCACATCTCCATATTCTGCTACATCCACGCACAATGAAAATGAAAGTACTGGAGCTTCTGATAATCAATATGCACAAGCAGATGGAAAGGCTGGATCTACTTGAACCGATTGGTTTTTTTCAGCTATGCCGACATTAATTTTAAGAACATCTTAAACTTCCTTAACAGATAATCATGCGTAATTATGCTTCTTGCGTTAGGAGTAGTTATAAAGTGAAGATGATATGAGACGAACCTGATGAATGACAAACAAGAATATCGGAGTTGGCAATTCTAACTTGTGTACGATTGTAAATGAATTATGAATGTTTCTTCATTCATTTAATATAATTTATTCTCTTTTACAAATATGCTTACTTCTATGTCAACTTACTATAAATGAAAAACTTGTGTATATGAATTTTCATATCACTGAAATTCGCTGAATTAAGCGATGTAAGCTGAACAGCGACATATATTTTTATGTGATAATACGCATTTGTTGAATTTGGATCGTTTCAACGTCATTTCAATCAATTAGAGACCAAGGGCGTGATTTAATAATTGTCGTACAGGCTACAATGATCCCTAATTGCACTCCAATCCAGAAGGCAAAAATGCCACCGTTAAAGACTTTATTTTACGGTGCAGCAAATCGACAATGATTAGCCGGACTTGTAGCGCGCTGAATTACAGTTTCGCGCTCGAATATTCCCTCTAAATGCGTCGCTGGCGGTTAATTCAATTTATTCGCCGAGCTGCGCCTCCTTTGTTATTTGTTTTAGAATTTTACGCCCGCAGTAAAACGAATGGCGGTACGAGAACGCAGTAAAAAAAAAGAGAGAGAAAGAGGGACAGAGGGTCAATACCATCGACGAAGCTTTGGAGAGTCGATTCCAGGCAGGGGAGGGGGGCGCGAATCGCCAATGAAAATAACTTCAGCCGCGACCATTGCCGACGAAGATTAAAATCGATCTTCCCGCTTTCTGAAAGAGAGTCATTTTATCTTACCTCGTACAGTCGTACCTCTGAGGTTATGATTGTCTGGTTCTTGCGTATGTGAGGCATTCGAGTGGGAGAGGGTTAGATACATAAATAGACGTGTAGTTACTTGTAGTCAGTCATAGATATAAGGACAGAGTATATTGTAACTAAAAACAACATAGATAAATACTTCATATCTACACAGCACCTCGGTCCTATGAAAATCACAGGAAGTGAAGGATGTGGCAAACAATGAAAGTCGAATCGAAACATTAGTCATGACTTAAATTCTGCAGTGGTGAAAAAAAAAACAAATTAATAATTTACTAGCTGATATCAGAGATTTAATAAGTATATGCTCAAGCAAAGCTTAAGTAAGTGTAAGGGACGATACAGAATAAATAAGCAATATATTCAAATACTTATGAGGCATAATATGCATTTATGACTTAAATCTACTGAGTGACGATTGATTATGAGTCTTTACTGAAATATTATTCCAGAAAGGAGCATATGCCAGGGAGAGAGAGACAGGCAGAGTGAGAGAGAGAGAGAGGAAGATAGAGAATTAGAATTTTATTTATTAAAGCCTAAGGAGAGAGAGAGAGAGAGAGAGAGACTGCGTCATATCCCTACTCCGAATATTAAATTATTGGCACGATTGAGGCTAGCCATCGATTCATCATGCGTCTGTGCCATTGCTGCAAAGGCGCGATAAGTCTAAAGTGCACTTAATTGCTGCCCTGGTCGAGAGTAAAGTAGAGCATCAGAAGGGATCGCTTATTTGATCCTCTCGTGGTTTTCAAGTTTATTTAGATAGAATGATTTTGTTGAAAGCCTATATTTTCGGTGAGATTAAAATGTCCGGTGGGTATTTTTAGATCCTATATTTATGGAAAAAAAGTATTTAACTATATAAATCCAACCCTTTCCTTCCTGATAAATTTATTTGAGCAGGAGACGAAGCAAATAAACGAACGAACGAACTTGAATAAATACGGCTTCGGAAAAAATTTTCCGGAAAAAAGTGCCCACTCGGGCCAACGCGCCGATGCAATTGCCGAGCAAATATATGGATTTGCTAAAGTAAATCGTCGCGTTGGGATGCAAATAAGTACATAGTAAAATGCTAAAAGGGATCGGGGCTTTGCGAGCTGAAATCAATGCCGCACAGCTCGGATTAACGAGCGAATTCTTTTGAAATTTAATTCTAAGCAGATGAAGAGGTGTAATTTTACATTAAGGTATGGGATTTAAAGCACCTGGTTGTATATATATAGCAGGTAAAATGATATTTAATGCTGAATTCAGATTGTAGCTTGAAGACGATAAAAATCTAAGTTATGGGATTCCCAAATTCACAAAGAATAATTGAGCTATAGAATAATAACATCATCAATTAATTTTCCATTATACAGTATTATATGATTTTTATCAAATAGATTAGTTAAGATAGTTGGGACAACCAATTATTAAAGATAGTTGGAGTTTTTACGAAACTTTTGAAGATATTAATATTCCGAATAATTATAAGATGATTATATTGGATGTAGTATCTTCATTTACGAATATACCATTGGATTATTTAATGAAATCATAGAAGAAAAATGGACAGAAGTTAGTCCACACAGAAAATTATCAAATGATTAATTTATTAAAGCAATAAATTTAGTTTTTTGAAGTACAATTTTTTCCTTTCAAAATAATTTTTATGAACAAAGATATGGCAGTCTAATGATATCACCTTTATGACCGACCGTTGCCATTTTGATAATGGAAAAATTAGAAAGTATTGTATTAAACAATTAAAATTTTTAACCGATTATCCATAAAAGATATGCAAAGATATAAAGAGAGTAAGAGCGATAAAAATATATACTAATTCAATTCAAAACAGTCGACCTAAGTACAATTGTAATCAAAAATAATAGCGAGAGCACGCCATACAAAAGGTCCGAAAGATATGTCGGCATTTACCGAAAGAACTCGCCGATGATATGTTTCTTTAATGTCGATGTTTATACGCAAATTGTTAAAACTAAGAATACATTTAGAAAGAATACATTTAAAACTATATAGAGACTACACAAATCCGTTAAAAGATCTGACTTAAGCATATATGCTAAAAGTTAACTAATAACATATCATTCTATTGTTAAGATTGCGGTTTTAATATAATTAATGTCTTGTTTTAACATAATGTTCTTGATTAAAACACATTTATATGAAAAAAAGGTCTCTAAAGAAAAATCGCCAGATACATTTTATACTTATACCTCGCTATTCGAACAATGCACGAGTCATCCACTAATTCAGCTTTCCTGACTTCTGTTCCAGCGAACTTGCCTTTCCAAACTTGCGTACTCGATCTTGAAGCGCTTCTTCGAGTACTTTGCAAGCGCCCTGGCATAGGCACCATCGTCCTTTCCATTTAAAATCCAATGGTGCGCATTTATGCACTATATACAACTGTATACTTCATACTCCACCATTCGTAAGCATATACGGGATAAAAATTTTCCCTCTCTTTCGCTCTCTCTCTCTCTCTCTCTCTCTCTTATCTCGAGCTCGGCCGACTGTTCGTAGTCCATCCGACAAAATGCACTTCCATACCCGTAAAAAGGTGCGACTTTCAGCCGGCAGGCCTATGAATATTTCATCAGCGCCGCTCGCCGAGTAACGACTATTTTCAGAGCAGTCCGTTCATTTTACAATACGACGGGGGTCCCGGGGGATAAATGCCTCGTTCGGAAATTCTTTTTTTTTTTTTCAATCTAACGCACGGGGGCGAGGGGACGAATCCTAACTCGGCGAGTCGGACTTTGATTTGGGCCAGAATTGGATATTAAAAAAATATGTTACTGCGTCGCGTGAATGCTCCCAAGTGTTATAGATCGATATCTTATAATTATACAGTACAAGAAGTATAGGGAATATAATTTGAAGCTACTCGTGAATATTTTTTAAAAATCAAAAATGTAAAGCGCTCTTTTATGAAAGTTTGCAAGTAAAATTTAAGCGGGATTTTTTTCTCTGATTCTTCTTTTGTACGTGAAAGAGGAGAATAATATTAAGCCTTATGCAGTAGCTGAATACCGTCTTGGTATTATGATGATATTACTTCGACTTACAAAGTCAAATCGCAAGTTATAAAAGTTAAACTAAATTCCTTCGGAATTCTTATTAAATATAACCTGATTTCCTCCCTCCTCCCAGTAAACATTTAAGTTTTCCTTTAAAACGCTAATTTAAAAACAAAAACGAAAAATAGCAACTCGTATTTATCCAGTGTTTTTCTTCCTCCCGAGTTTTTTTTTTGAATATACAGCGCCTCCAAATACTCGCGGAGGCGCGCGTGTAATGGAAAATAGGGCGTTCACCCGAGTTTATACAGTGGGGCTTTCAAAGAACAAAAAAATTTTTTTCGTGTCGTCGAATATCTCGCATTCCTCAAAAAGGGTAGGTCAGCTGGAAAAAGGGATATAGAATATGAACTGCGGGTCAGCCGCGAAAAAACTTTTTCACGCCAAGGATATTTTTACGGCTGTATCGGTATATAGTTAGATGCACTACGTTATACTGGAAAGAGAAGCCATTCTTGGAGCATGTTGGAGCATCGTCGTAAGCAGACTGTTCGCAGTACTGGATTTGAAAAAAAAAAAAAATGTGGAACAGACAAGATAGCCTAACGGTAATAAAATTATGCTCCCTCTAGCTGTATATACATTTGCAGCAAGCTCCCGGCTAATCGATGCTGCCAATGTGAACAACAAATTTATATATATATATATATATATATATATATATATATATATATATCATCCGTTCGTGCATTTACGGACTAAATTACCCTTATTTCTATTTTCACATGGACATTCACTCGGATATGAAACCTTCAAGGGTCAACATGCCCAATCTCAGTCTGTAACTGTTTTACGAATTTCCATTCGACTATTTCATCGATAAATACGATTTATACGAAATCTTTGGAAAATTACAGAGGAAGAATACATCTCCTGACAACGCAGCACTCCAATCAAAGAAGTGGAAGGAGGGGGGGGGGAGAAGTCTCCTCTCCCTATACGAAACCCACCTAATCAGACCCTCGCAAGGTGGCAATCGACGCGAGAACTCATCGAAAGCAGCCCCCCCCCTCCCCGCCACCAAGCGCCGCCGTACCTTTTCACGGTATGGCGGCGGCAACGCCCCGCTGGCAAACAAATGAATAATTCAATCGGGCAAAGTAGCAGCACCGCCCAACTCAATTAAAACCCTCCGTAACGCGGCGGCAGCAGTCCATTAGAATGCTTTGGGCATTTCGCATCCTCCAGCCCGCTTCCCCACCCCTTTGCCGCCTTTTCACCGAGTCGCCCACCATGGCTGCGGGCGGCCTCGTTATTTCAGCTTCAGCCCCCTCGCCGCTCGCCGGATGGGAGGGGGAGGGGGGCAAAATCGATGGCAGCTCCCGCGCGCCCTTTGACGCGCTGCGGCTCGCCGGAAGTCGCGCGAAGTCGTCGTCCCCCCCCCCTTCACCATCCCACCGCCGAATCAGATAGGAGTCGCTCACCGCGCGCTATCTGGGTTAAGTGTGTCGAAGTAAGAGGAGGGGTAGGAGGGGCAGGCAGAGTCCCAGAAACTCGCCGGGGCGGGTAGGGACAATGGGGATGGGCGGGAGGGTGGCGGGGACGACGGGTCGGTTCCGGGGACGTGCGGCGGACGGCGTTAAAGGAGACGAGGCGACGGAGCCTGCTTTCGCCGTATCCGATACACACGTTCGATCGAGGGTTTTGCTTTTCTATTTGGACTCGGCTTCTTTAAATAGAATCTGAAGAGATGGCTTTGCTCGGTTAGGCTGTAAACGGAACATGCTATATATATATACAGTTAGTAAACGGAATCGTACACAAGTTTTACTCTCTATAGGCTTAGTGAGTATATTTGTTAGAGTTACAATTCCGCGACATATATCGGAAATTTTGAATACTCTACGTGTGAAAATGTCTGTCATAGTTATAATTTTTTGCGATTGATACGATTAAAATCATGATGGTTTTCATGTCTGGGTTTTGTTTAGTTAATACTAGTGTCTTTAAGCCAAAAAGCTTATAAAAGCTTGCAATTAATTCTAAAAATATATATTTGATATTAATGAGATTGTCCTACTATCGGAATTTATTTTAATTATTTTATGGCAGCAACATGGATTGCGCTGATATTAAAGATTTTCTAGTGATTATTTTTACGTAATATTATGAAAATACACGAAGTTCATCCATTACACTTGCAGGCTGTACGGTAACAAAAGGAATTACTTTCTCTGACAAATTTATAGCACCTGCTGGGAAATCGAGAAAAATATAGCTCAGAATTTTTTCTTTCCGTTGTAGCACAGCAAACTACACAAAGGGTGGCGAGTCGACAATTTATGTTTCAGTCGAAGCAATAGAGTTAAGTTTGAAAAGAAAGTTATACTAACTTGTAAAATACAAAATTGTACAAATAACGTATTAAAGATGGAAAAATGTTTTTTTATTATGCAATTATTTATCAACTTAAAACTCACATCAACAAATAATCGATAAAATAATTTTGTAGGTAACTCACTTATTAATTAAATGAGATTAACTTTATTAAATCGTATTATGTATAGTTAACATTGGGAAATAACGATTTTTGGATCTCTTAATAGCATCCATGGAAATTAACCCTGACGCTGCATACATTTTGGACTTGATTATGCAGTTCTATAAACATACTTTAGTAAAAAAAAAAGAAATCTCCCATTAATATTTATCGTAAATTAGAAGAATTATATATATTTATTGCTTAGTAAATTAGTCGATTTGTCCAAATTCGTTATTCTAAATGGACTAACAGAATGAAGTTTCGTATCATACATAATATTTCTTTAATGATAATGAAGCGTCTGTTATCGAATCCATTATGTACTTTTTGCTCATAAGCTAACACGATCCCAATAATTAAAATTGTATTCACGTGACGATGCTTCTGCCGTCACCTACCACTCCGATGGTCAATCTAATAAAACAAGCAAATCGAATGCTTATCGCGATCGCGTATATATATAGAGCCTGACCGTAGTTCACAGAGCATGCGCCGTTTCACAGATCCGGCATCGGCATCGAGACTCGTAATGAATTTTTTACCCAGCCCCTGGCTGTCGCAGCCCTCGCGCCTACATCCACGGATATGCCCTCTCGGCAAACGGCTTTTGAGAATCGTTTTAGAGAAGACGCGCGCCCGCGCGAGGCAAGAATTGTTGGAGGAATGAACAAAAACGAGGGCGAAAGCCGAGCACGTGTAAAAAGAAAAAAAAAAAAAAAACCCAGAGCGACTTTAAAGCCCCCGGTCTTACGTACAGAAATGGTCGAGACTGAGCGAAAGATCGAAATCGCCGGGAAAGCGGACGGGGCTTCGACTCTCGCGGTGGCCGGCAACCGCGGCAACCGGCGCGGCCTTTGTTGCCCGTCGATGGCGGCGCTGGCAAAGATACACGGCGCCTCGTGTCGGTATCGCGTCCTTCCGCTCGCCGGGCGAAGGTAAGAGAGAGAGAGAGAGAGAGAGATAGTCCTCCGGTGTGCTCGGGCGACCTCGTTAAGATGAACATTGTTGCTCGCCGTCGCCTCTTCTTCAAGGGTATTTTTCTAATACTAGACGCTGATCGAGAATTGCTCGAAATTCATTTACGAGCTTCGTTCGCTGAAGGAAAGTTAGCCCGGCGCAAATTGCGCTTTATATGCCGTCGGTATAATGTTACGTACAGAATTATAATCTGGTTATTGCGACGACAGTGCGAAACACAGGCCTCTCTTACCGGCAGTATTATACATGTGTGATAGTCATTGTTTCAAGATTTATACAATAGAACCGCATCCTCGATAGTTCGAAACTGGTGCCAGATCGTGTCAGCTTCTCGACACATCGGGAGTAGCAGAAATTTCAATTTTGAATAATGCTAATGTTTGAAAAAGAAACTTAAAGACAAAACCATAATCTGACGAAATACAAATGTTTTATTAGTGAAGACTAATTCTTCACCTTTATAATTCTTTATATTCGTTCGTAATTTTCGTCATTTAATCGAAAATTCCGAGGGAATTTCAATCCGAACAGTTGAAAACTAAAGGCGTTCCAAAATCTCACACCGAATCCATTTTACGCCAATCGATCCTGAAGGAAAAAAGATTGAAAGTAGCTAACTCGCATAATATAGATTGTCGTCCGAGCTTAATCAAACTTTCCTCAAAATTAGATTGATAAAAAAAGAAAAGAATAGCAATGGAAAAATTTTTGCTGCCCGCGCAAAGCTATTTCCCGCTCGGCGTCGGACGACTCCTCCGCAAAATTCCTCATGTAACCGACGCAGCTCGCAATTTCCACCCAATTTACGGAGGGCGGGCTACGTACGGGCGTGCAGAAGTGCGCTCGGCGCGCGAGGCGCTGCCAACGGCACAATGCATCGAGGCCAGAACGAGGAAGGACGGCGAAGGGACTCCTCTCCCGATAAGGAACATTGTGGGGCGGAGGGGGGGAGGGGGCGGACGACTGAAAACTACACCGGGCCCGGCCTCCGCGCGAAATAGGAACGCGACGAACGCGAGCCCCGTTTTACGGCGTGTCCGTTCTGCGGAAGACAAGGTTGCCCGCCCTCCCCCGACCACCTGCCAAACCCCTTGCCCAGTGGAACTACTGCTGATGTCGTATTCCAACGGCTCGGGCGGCAATGCATAGCCTAGCAGCGGCATTAGATTTTGGCGAAGGTAGCTCTTAGTCTAGGCGAGTGCTCTCAAAGGATTATGTGTGTGTGTGTGTGTGTGTGTGTTCTCTTCCACGGGATTGGCAAATTTCGTTTATCAACACTGAAAGGAACGATGAAATTGTCACTTTATTTCTTGCGTTCTGTCGTTCCGCGGGCAACGTTCAATAATTGATCGAACTGGAAGAAGAACTGTATGGAAAGTATGTGATGGTAGCCAGCGCTCGATCCCCAGCACGACTCCGAAAGAAATGAACGACCGATTAATCAGCTGACCATTAAAATTAAAGCATAATGAAATATGCTATCGGTGGAAAGCCTATGAAAGTGTTTAGCCTCCCCAGTTCAACGACCAGTTACCCATGGAAACGAAAACATTGGATTAAGAATAAAAATAGATAATTCTGATATGAGCAATATCAATGGAGTTCGGAGACAAAATTTAATTTAATCGGTAACCCGAAGCAGTTTCGCTTAGACGCGCGACGCATTTAATTCGATAATTTTTCAAGCATTTGCTAAGGAAAAAATTATCAGAAACAAATGTTACACCGTCAATCATCGAGGGCTTACAGAGACGCTCTGAGCGCTGAGGCGGAGTTAGCTCTGAGCATTGAGTGCGTTGGTCGGTCGGTCGTAGCTCATGACGTCAACAGTTCGACAGTCACATTTTCTGTTGCATTTTGTGCGTAATACTAATTAGAAGAATATTACCAACCATATTATTATATTTATTTTTAAAAAATAGAATCTATTATAAAAAGCCAAGATCGTGTAAGGTAAAAAATTGTAGAAATCAATGAAAGACGGATAAAATCTCTACTTTTGAGATATGTAGTTATCAAAAGACAAATAAAAGTGGTGGAATGAAAGCAATCGAATTGAGAGTGCGGACGTTTTTTTTAATTATTGTTTATAAATTACAATGCAGCAGCTCAAATAACAAAAAACATCGAAAAATAGGCGGCTATTAAACGGGAATTAAAAAATTAGCAAAAACTTGATTAATATATGTCTATTTGTTATTTGATGAATAAAATTTATAAAAATATTCCTTGTAAGTATTGAAATTGACAAATTCATCCTATTAAACGGTTCTTTTACCTTGAATTAATATTCATTTAACCGCAAATGATGAACATTGAAAAAAAATTAACGCTCTTTTTCATTTTAGCACCATTGTTTCCGTTCGTGCATCCCATCTCATTGTACAAAGCTAACGAAGAACCTCGGCCCCCCGCCCCACCGGAGCTCACTGATCCGCGTATACGACCGTGGCTCACGCTCAACTTCGTCTACTTCGCTCGGGGCCGCGGAGTCTCGTCGTCGACATTTTCGCGCGTCGATATGCGCGCCCCCGGCCCCTCGCAAGAATTCTCCCGTCGCTGTGGCGTCGCCGCTCCCCCCCCCGTACCCCCCGCCCCCACCACGCACTAGATCAGGTGACAATTTATGCGCGCTCGGGTAATTTACGCGCGGTGCGTGTACGCCGTAATGTACACACCGAGCGCCAGAGGCCGAGGCGATGACGCTATTTACGACGGGCTACGTGGGACTGCCGGGCCAGTCCCCGATACCGGGCAGTAAATTCTCGGCCGAGCCATGTCGCGCGAGCTCCGCGTTCGCGCGCCGAGCGCGGGATTGCCGGCGTGTTTCCGGCGTTGTCGTCGTTATACAGCGGCCGGGCTTCGTTGCGGGGCGGCGAGGGAGGGGCGAGATACAGCGCTCTCGGGTCTCGGTCTTCGTTTCTTTTTAGCGACAGGCGCGCCGCAATTCGAGCGCGAACGTGGCGTTCGCTTTCGATGGTTCTGCGTTTGGTCGGGTAAACGTCGTGCGAGCAGGTCTGGGATTTTGGGGCGCAGAATTGAGACAGTGGAATTGCGAGAAATGAGAGTGTTCATTGAAAATTCTGGGAAATTAATCAGATCGATCGGTATGGGATACCATATGATACGGAAAACTTTTCTATATCATTACAAAAATTTCATTAGCAAAGTTTCACACATCGCTAATTTAGCTTTGTTTAATTCAAATCTTGTTTTTATCGAAGATGTGGCCTGAGTGAACCAGTCTTCTATGATTTTCGTTTACATGTTTTCATAAAACATGTTATATTTATGTTAATTTTTGGATGATACGATTGATAACTACTTACGTTACATTATGACGTATAAGAACTGAAAATTTTTGCGAAACATACAATTATCTGGATATATTAATGTTGAAAATTTCTTCACAGTCATACTTTTGTCACAGTTAAACGTGTTCCATCCGGTTAAAACGAATAAATTCTAAATTTTGAATTGCAACAAAACTTCTGTCAATAAACTTTTCTTTTAAAAATAAGCATCTACACATATATATAGTCGCGGAGTTACACAATCTCGGAACTACAGCCGAAACTCGACAGCTGAGGGTTACAGTCCGATTGCTTAGTTAATCCGAATTCAGTTTTGGCCTAGTTAGAATTTAGACGGCTGCCGGGATGCGGGAAAACAGATTTTCCCCGTAATGGAAAGGATTTTCAAACGACGATTTTATAGAAATCTCCGAGAGTCCTGGATACGTCGTATAATCACTGGCTTTATTTATCGGAGCACTGCTCTTCAGGAACCTTTTGTTGGGCTATCTTTTTATTCCCCTTCCGTAATTGTTGAATAGAACGAGACGTCATTGCTTTTTATTTTCAACATTATTTTTACATTTCCTTTACTTTTATATCTATTATTCAGTAATTGTTTAAAAATCGTCTGTTATTATTTTACTGCACTAAACGCTTCTGTCCTTTCATTTACGTTGAACAGACAATTATTAGGAATCTTCATAAAAATTTCCACTACGAATATTTCCAATATTAAACTATCGTTAATATTTCATTATCCTGATCAAATCAAACATTCAACTGATATTCCATTTACCTGGTTTATATTCAGTTAGATCGAGTCGAGCTGTAAAATACCTTTCGTTAATTTTAACGCAATACAATCAGCTTTACGCAATTCCCCTGATGGCACGCTTATTCGCAACGATAAATTAATTCTGATAGATTTCAATTATTCCCCTACAACATGTTCAGGCGGAAATATCGCGCTCATACGACGCGGAAAATATCATCGATAACCATTGTATCAAAGTGTGCGGTCGTTGTGGAAGCTACGGATTTGCCGAACTCGCGTTATATTAATAACTATCTATGGACATTTACAACGTTCTTATACCAGCTAAGTGATAGGAATTTACTGATTTTGGTGAATTTTTATTTTTCAAATGATTTTTGAAAGTTATTCGCATGTAATACTTCATATAATGTACATTCTATTTATTTTAATGCTAGATTCCAGATGAGGCAAAGTTATGAACGTTAAGATCATAGAATTAATGCGAAAACTCACAATTTATGTAACGATGCATTAAAGTCCTTTCATGCTGACGTACTGTGAACAAAATCCACAAACTTAATGGTATTAATGTCAGGGTAAGAAATGGAAATTTCTGAATGCATTAGATTCAGTTTGTATAATCATTAAATTTCAAAAGGTTATAACATGAATAGAAACACAACATGTAATTCGTACATTTTGTATTATCAAACTATATTGATTTCTGTAAGATATAGTTTCAGAACTAGAAGTTCATCATTCAAAAGCACAAATATAAACAAGCTTTTGAATCTCATGTATTAACGCATAAATGCTTTCGCTCACGAAGTTTTATAAAGAATACCTGTAGCCGTAAGCGCTTGTCAAAATCAAAATATCATCATACAGTACATTTCAACACCTAACAATATAGCCATATCGAATAAATGATTTGATTAACAGCAGAAAATGACTTTCCATTGAAAATGTCATTTCTGTCCCGAATCATCGCGATTCGCGTGAATTTACGCTGTTCTGTTTCTGTCCAATGATGCTTTTAATTAAAGAAACGTGTCTGTAATAGTTTCGATTATGCGAAATACGCAAAGTGGAATAGCAATGCAAGATACAAAATTTAATGATAAGGAATTGGAAGTCTTGCGTTATTCGTCCGAGATTCTTTACAAACGTAGCCGAATTGATAGAAGTAACGCCTATAATTTAGCAACTACAAAGCTAAAATTCTTAACCAAGTTCATTGTCATAATAACATACGCTAATTATCTAGGGGTATCTCTGGTCATGCCTCTATTTGAACGGTCATAAAGAATATTCATGATGCCAAAGTCAGACTCGTACCAGATTTTTATAGCGAACATTTAACGCGTGAGTTCAAATAAATATATTGCGGTCAATTATTATAGCACCTAATAAACGCATTTGACGATAGCGCATGGCATCTGAGCAATTATACGGTATATGTACATATTTATACATAGTTAATGCATATGACGAGTCCTGAAGAAAAAAGTTTTCAAAAAGATTATAAAATTAATTATTATAAAAATATGGCAGTCATGCTCCGCCAAATGCTCGTTCGACATTGTAAAAGTGATTCAGTCATAATAGTTCCAAATGCCTAAGTGGAAGTTTCAAGATTCCGAAATCCAGAAGCTTCAACTGTCAGACTGCCCGCACGTCTCTCCATTGGATTACCTCTTACTTTTGTCAATGTCACATGGCCTGGTTAACGATCAGTCCCGTTCTTATCAAGAAGTCAAGAAGTGATTCTTGGATAGACTGGAAAGACGATCAATTTCTTTCACGTGGAATTTCTAGACTGACAGACAAAAGATTGATAAAAGTAGTGGCCAGCGACGGTCAGTAGTTTGGACATTAATTGCATAACACTTTCCTTCTATCAGAGTTTCATATTTAGAAGGAAAAAAAAAATGGAGGCAAGCTGTACCAGCCGTCATTAACTTTCATATTTCGAATGACGTTAAGAACATTCGTCACGAACACGACTCAAGGAAAGATCTTAGCTCTCCCAAGTTGAAAAAGAACTGGTAAATAATGCTTTCTTTGTACCTGGAGCGCCGCTAACAAAAAGTAAAGGAAAGAATCCGGCCTCGCACCCCGGATCCTTTTTAGCATTAACCCTCGCCCGCCCTCGCCTTCTTCTCGTGACAACCGACCAACAAAAGCTGCAGCCTGAGCGAATTTCCGCTCGGCGTCACTGTCGACGCCGCCACGGAGCAGCCCATTGTTCAGATCTCTCTTTCTCTCTCTCTCTCTCTATGTTCCGAGATCGCCGCGATCTGTTTTTTCTTCCCCACCGCGTCTTCTATAATATATATATATAATTTGTCCTTCTCCGCGTTCTCGGTCAGCGCCCACTTCCTTCCACCGCTGCTATAAGCTGCGTTATTTTGCGCGAATCACTTGCTGGCTCTTCCCCCGCGCTTACGGCTCAACGGGGAATCAGTGCGCGACACTGACATCTGACTTCTTGGTACACATAAAATCTTCCAGGTTCGTCCTTTCTCCTCCTCCTCTCGTCCGGAATTGAGGGCGGGAGCTGTCCAAGTATGCGCGCTCCGCAGGGTTGATTTTGCTGACGCGTGTGGAGAGGAGAGAGAGAGAGAGAGAGAGAGAGAGAGAAAGAGAGAGAGGGATTTGACGGATCGATTGATTTATTCGTTGGCTGTAAATATATATATATATATATATATATATATATATATATATATATATTGAAAACTATCGTACGGGAGTTGGTTGGCGCGGTTGCCCGAAACGCGGCAGGCTTTCATCGATACCGAGTGTGTTAGCCGCGATCGGACAGAGGGGGCGGGGGCGTATGTAACTCCCTTTCGATTCTGTCTAATGTAACTTTCCTCTTTGGAAACGTGCAGGGAATAAACTTTGATTTTCAAGAAAAAGCGATTCTTCGAACCTCAATACCGTTAGTTCCGATAGAGTATACACGGCGCCAGTTTCTTCCGTCAATTTTTCGTTTAATTATGATAAATTTCCTTTTCGCCCATGGTTCAATGCATTCGGCCGACGAGTCCGCGGTTTCCGGCCAGCGATCCGTCATTCCACGGGCGCTTTCGAGCTACTTGAAAGTCTATATACCTGATTGGGCGGGACGGCCAATGCTGCCCGATAAGAACTTTTCCCCAGAAACCGCTCGGGTCTGGACGTTGCCGCGGTGTTTCGATTTTCCAGGATCGGATGTAAGAAAGATTTTTATTGCCAAAAAAGTTTTCGGAATCCCATTGAAAACTTGGTACTGGATTTCTTACCGTTCGGCTTCATTAGGCCTTTGAAATTATTTCTTCGGGAAAAATGTACAAATAAAAAATGATGCTGTAACGGCATTGTAGAAATTGCCAATTATTTTCAATTTCGAAGTAGGGCGCGCTTTTAAGCTTGAAAAATGGGACTGTAAATATAATGATATTTTTGGAATATAATGAGATTTTTCTAAATGTGATGATTGTTATTCAACGATATTTAATAAACTTCTTCAATATTAATTGAAAAATTGAAATTACTTTGAAAAACCAAATGTTGGATTTGGAATAGTATAAGGATGATAGACAGTTTGCTTGTAAAAAAAAAACAACATAATCTGACATTAGAAAATATTACATTTATTAAAGAAAAATCTGACAAGGTTATTTAATTATAAATGTAAATACCTTCTTTATTCTCTTGAGAAGAGACCGACTGCATTTGTTGAATTTAAATTAAATTTCATCTGTTTTTAAATTAATTATGACGACATAGAAATTATAGAAATAAATGACTCGGAAATATTTGCGTTCATAGGGTAATATCAGTACTACGAAAAAATTCCTGACTTTTTAGCGTATTTCTTATTAATTATCATTTTTATATTATTAACTATTTTTTGTCTTCGAATTAGCAATTCATGATTATTGCATTGCCTTGGTAATATTGTTTAGAAATATGACAATTTGAGAAATTCGTTTTAATCGAAATTCGAATATGTTTTCACAGTCCAAGATTATCAAATCTAATTTATGTTATCAAATATAAAGAATTATCAAATGTAATTTTGTAATATTATGAGAAATCCATTTGACACCTAATATTTACAGATGCAATATGGATTTGATAGATTGGATATGGAATTTTAGGTCAAGCCACATCTATTTTCTTTATTAATCTAATTTACGTCCATTATTCTGTCATAGTTATAGCATTAAAGTACAAAATTGTATATCGCGTTTCATCGTCATAAAACTGATGTTTTCAGTACTAATTATTCATTCTCATTGTTGTGAGTATATTAAATATTAGCTTTCTTTTTTAATTTACAATTGAAAATAACCCACATAACTTTATGCCACTAGCGTTATATTGCTAGTAATTTATTATGGATCAAAATTATTAATGATAACATTATTTGAGAAAGGCTTCGGTTACAATGTAAATGTTTACAAAGCATTTCAAAATATTATACAACATATTTTACATTGTAATGAGAAATTTTCGTTTCAAGGGAAAATCACCGTGCATTATTAATCAATGTAAGTTTTGTCAATCTGTCAAAGTAGAATGTAATGGCATCCAATAATTTTAATTAATATCTCTCTATTGAAATGTTTTAATTTATTTGAGTAATTAAAGTTAAAAAACAAAACGTCCAAGTCGCGATTTCAACGCGGGCATACAAATACACCACTAATCATAAAACAGAAAGGTATACTCGAAATTACGTACAAATGAACTGGGTCGAGCGGGACACTCTGTAATTTTGCGCTCTCGTGTTTTACGCAATGCGTATAATATGATACATAATTTATGGAGAAAGCTCGAAACGAGAAGAAAAGAAAAGTTTTTTTATCGACTTTAACGAGATTATATGTATAATACAACTTTTTTTTTTTAACGTCGCCATACTTAATGCTAAGAACGTAAATCATAACGCTAAAAAAATACTCAAAATGGCACACGAGCTTCTTAACAAGCCATTGTTATTCAAAAATATCAAAATAAAGCAAAGCCGTGATTTATTAATGAATTATACGATAATTACTACCATGCGGCGATTAGCTTACGTCGGTATAAATGAAAAAAAAAAAAACCTCATCCTACGATTCTCATCAAAGTGACGCCGCGACCGCGCGTCGTGAGCTCGGATATTTGCCCTCGTGAAGCGCGACAATTTAAATTTTTGTTTTGCGCACGAGGCGCGCCCGTGAATCCATCGGCACGCGTCGCGCGACACGACGGGCGAATTGAATTTTCACGCGCCTCTGTTCGCGAACGAATTCAGTCGATCTCTTCGATGACATTTGCCGAGCACTTTTGAATCACCCAAGTCACACGACTAAGGGCGCGATTTCAAATTAGTCGCGTAGAATGCTTTGAATTAAATTTTGTCAAATCGAGTGTACGAGGCAAGCGTTGAAGTGGCGAATTTTTCTCGAAATGGAAAATTCCGATCTAAAAATCAAGCGAATACGAAATAGGCACGCTTAAGAAATCAGGGGATTCGGGAACAAGTGAATAAGACGAATGGAAAAAAAGTTAAAGGGAGCGAGAGAGATTTCATCGATGATCGAAAGCGGGAAGTCATCCGGCAATGTCGACGTTATTTGAAAAATTCGCATTCTCAATTTTACCGCTCCTTTCCCAGTCTCTCTCTCTCTCTCCTCTCTCTCTCTCTCTCTCTCTCTCTCTCTCTTCTTTATCCCCTTTCTCTCGCATACTTGCTTTTCATACACGCGGTTTATATGAAGAAAACCAGACTGCACCTCCTTTCGCTCGACTGCGCTCGTGCTCTATTTCCCCTCCACCCTTCTTCTTTCATTTTGTACTTTTCCGCGGAGCTATTTTTTCCCTTCCGCTCCTTTCGCGCCTTCGCACGCTTCTTCGGGCGGTGAATTTCGTTCGCGCGCGCCTCCTGCAGCGAGTCTCGAAAGGGAGAGCGAAGCCCGCCCTTTTTATCCGGCTAAAACGTACGAATGACGGGGGCAATCGCGCAAAGTGAAGAAAATCGTTCGAGGCTAGACACGTTAGGGTGGGGAGAAAAATGGCCGTGGACGCCTTCTTAACGCGGGCGTGGGAGCTCGCGATTCCTGAAAACTCGGCAGGCAAAGCTTGGCTGCAATTACGAAATATCTCTGATCAAACTGTCCTAATTTTATGCTTCGGTAAAAGATAGCCGATGAATATCATACAATATATACCATTCATTGGAATATATGTTTGTTAAATATTTTTAATTTTTGATTACTTCTGTTTATGGGATGAAAATTCATTTTCCTAGCGTCGGTTTTACAGGATATCTTGAACTCTAAATTTTGAAAATTGAAAGTTAAAGGAAGCAAAAAGCAACTTTACTTTTTATACAGTAGATAATACTATTTGGACACGCGTGTATTTACTTAATTTTTTTTTTATCTCCTTGTTATTAAAGGCATCGCTCGCTCGGTTCAGATATGTTAATCCGAGTACACATGGCCTCTTATTTAATGAATATACATCTAAATAAATGTGTGGATCATCATCTAAAAGTGAGGTACATTTTATGGCTGTGTTTACATCATATACGCACAGTGATAGACACCGCCGGTAATACGTATAGGCAAAGCACAGCTGTTCCCCATCTTTTTTAGAGAGAAATATTTATACTTATTTTCATACAGTCTTGGCATCGGGGATTATTTTCATACGCATGCTCTGTACACTTTGTCTATAGTTTATATGTTACAACGCAGGTGGCATTTCTATGACATGTTAACGTCATTGAGCAAGTTTGTGCCGACAACATATATTAAAATTTTGGATAGTAAGACAATCATGCTCACTCATAACTGCGTATGTGCTTTGCATACCACACACGCATTCACATTCACATCAAAGTTTTTTTCTTTTACACTACCAGAGCAACAAAATCACCTTCAAGTCATAAAGACCTAAGAACAGACCGAAATTCTTTTCTTTAAATTACTGTACTTTCTTCATCACATTGATTGGGTAAATTACGGGGTACACTCTGTCTACTCTTATATCTATTGTTGATATTGCAATTGGTAGGTTAGAATCCAGTATATTACAAAATTTCGATCGTCACGTGAGCAGACATAGTGATATCTGATTGACCTTGCCAGCGGGGGTTTTTTTCGGGCTAAGATACCCGAATAAGATTATGTATCGAAAAAAAAAACATTACTGCAGTAAAGGTACGACATTTATACGTGTTATATTCTTTTGATTCGCTGCAATTTGCGCCCGCCTACATGTACTATTCACGTGTCTACATTTTGTTTTAATCACTCAATTTATAAATTATTAATTATCGAAATGTTGTCGAAACGAATATGCCTTAGACCCACTATGATAAAGCATTCGATATACCACTTGGAATTAAATTACGAAAACTTCCTCGACCTATGCTTCTTTTAAATACCTATTGAAAAAATGCTTTAAATTACTTCCACTTGGTGTACTATAATACCTGTATATAAAAAAGGTCTTTATCTTTAAAACACAACATTTTGTTCATTGATTCCCATTAGCGTTTCATAACGACGTCTAATATCGGACCGCTCTCTTTCTTTTTCTGAATTTTTGCAACAAATATTCATCCGATAAGATTTTACAGTGACTGCAGAAAGGCTTGAGGAACTTTTTATAACCGTACCCAACCGCCCAAGGACCTTCGCCAATCCGCTTGCTATGCGCTTATTTTAAAGTCGATCTTAAGGTAAGTAAATTTAGTGAAGCTGACAGGCCGGAGCGGGCTGGAATTTATTGGAAGATTTCATAAATTTTTCATGCAGTCTGTTCTATTTTTAAAAGGCATGCGCCCGAGCCGCTGGAGAAAAGGGGAATTTCGGAGGGGGGGGGGGTGCTTATAATTAATAAAGAGTAAAAATATGATTAAAAAGAATGTCGTATGACTGTAAACCGAAATTACAAGGGCCATAAATCACGTTCATTTTTTTCAATTAAAAGGGATAAAAATGATTTGCATGATATGTGTACTGTAAAAGTAGAAAATATTATAATTATAAATAATTTTATACAATAACTCGTATAAATATGTCGAACAATTGAAAAAACTGCATGCGTATTAGACAGTACTTGAGAACTGAAGCGGGTATCCAGATTTTGTTAAATGAAAAGGTTTTTTTTTTCATCTGTATCTACAGGAAAGAGTCTGAAGCGACATAAATTGTTGTAATCATTTATTTACAACTGAGGCCAATATATCATTTCAATATTAGCTCTCACTAAATTATAAAGTCACCGAGACTCGGGCTGGAATACAAAACAACAGGAGAGTCATTAAAGATGATTTACGTACGTATTATTCTACTTAATAAATTGTAAGAGTACTGTCAAATTTCGCCTTAAAGCTCTTTTCGAAAGTAAACTATTTGAAGCTCAGCAGAATCAAAAGCGTTTGTTTTTTCACTTGTGCGGCAAAACTTCTTTAATACATATATATATATATATATATATATATATATATATATATATATATATTTCATCATGTATGTATCGTAAAATCTAATAAACTGCACGTTTCAATTTTTCTTTCAGCCTATCATTACTACAGCCGCCAATTCCCCCCATCCCCGCCCCAAAAGATACATATATATATATATCTATACGCAATATATTGTCGTTCTGGAATAGTTTTAATCTTTCGTTCCACGCCGCTCATTCGCGTTACAAAACTGGCGCCCGAAGCGCCAATCCCTCGATATTCATCCGGTTTTACAGCTTGTACGATTGCGAAATAGCAATAAAAGGAGAAGGAACAAGTGGAGAGGGAAAAAAAAAAATTCGCCCGCGCACTCGCTCTTCACTCTCCCGGGAGGCATGTAAATGGCCCGTGTACTATACTCCCGCTGCCGCTCGTCTCGCGGAGCGATTGCTTCGGATATTTATCGGTTAGCGACCGCCGCGTCTATTCGCCCGAATTTCCGTCGAACGAACATATATATATATATATATATATATATATATATATACTACCGATCGCTACACCCGCTCGCCCTCTCTTTTTTAGTACACGATTTTAGTATGAAGATCCGAACAAACGAGTTTGCTTTATGCGACGTTAACCGCGTTAAGTGTCGGAAGGTGAGATTTCCTGAATTTTTTTTTCTTTCCTCATCGGGCGAGGCAAACAGTATTTTAGGCTCCATTATTCCGCAGTAGGTCCAAGCGTAACGAGGGGGGAAGGGTAAGGGAGTAAAGTACCTTAAGAGTTTTATCGGCCCGTCGTAAAAATGACTTTGGCCCAAGTGCTAGATAGCGGGAAAAGGTTGTAAATTTGTCAATGTTTTCGCGATAAATCTTCGTCCTGCCCGCCTCCACGCTGCTTTCGAAACAAAAACAAAAGACCCCCCCCCCAGTCGTTCCTTTATGCGCCTCTGCACTACATGCACGCGTATGTAATATCCCGAAGCGACGTGTTACGTAACGCGACAAACTCGTGACGGATTTGTCGTTGGGGAGTGGGGGGGGGGTGGGGGAGAAACATAGCCGGCGTTATTTACAGGCATCGGAAGAAAACGGTCGGGTGCGCGCGCGCCTTTGTCGCGCAAAGGGAAATTTCGATGTATAGCGCGGGGGGGGGGGGGGGGGTTAGGGTTCAGTGGGAACTTCAATGCGCGCGTCGAGATTTTTCGGATTCGCATCGGAGCACTTTTTATCTCCGAGGCGCGGGGAATAAATAAAATCCTGTCCTGCAAAGGAACTGTCGCAATTTCGACAAAGGACCGATTCTTGAATACTATTTTAATGCGCATTGTGCATTGTCAGTTACTTTCTGCCTGTAGTATATTTTTTCAATGCTGCGTACATACTGAAGATTCGAAAGTATGCACTGACTATATTCTAGCATTTTTTAATACATCGATAGCTCCGAAACTAATTGAACCTTTCTGTTTATTCTCTGATATTAAGTTTCGTATATGATTCAACAATCGGTAAAAAATCGTAATTATATTCTCTAACCGATATTTCAATATTCAATATAAATATATCATATCTATCTATCTATATATATATATATATATATATATATATATATATATATATATATATTATCTATATATATATGACAAAAGTTGATATTATCATAAAAATTAACAAGTAAGATTTACGACGTCACATAGAAAATAGGTTTTGCCGTGGAAAACTATACATCGGGGACGTATTATATGTTTACTTCTCGACGAAGTTTATTTTCTAGAGAGTGACTGAAAGGTTTAAAAAATAAACATATCAATTGCACATTACAGAGTGAATTTCAAGTTAGTATTGCAAAGACAAAGAACGTGCTTTCATTAAAAGTTGCAATGATCAAATGGGCGGTAATATATGATAAAAGAAGCAGCGTTAGATTAAATTTTTAAGAACGCAGAGAATTTTCCACGACCGTTCTAATTCATTTTTCCATTCAGTACGAGAAATACATGTATGTATATGTGTATGCGCATATATGCACGCGCAGCTATTCTCGCGGATAAATATGCCAGAGATTTTCTCCTGGAAATAATAATGAAGTCGCGTGGGAGAAGGAATAATGCGAATTTGTTTTCGTGGCTGGAAAAAGATTATTCGCCCGGTATGACCTAAATGCGAATTCCGGGAGTCGAATAACTCGGGGCTGATAACCCAGTCCGCCTCCTTTATGCGGCGCATCGCGCGGCGATTCGTAATTCGTAATTCTCGTTGCGCGGTCCCCCGCAGTTTTCGAGGCAAGAATTATTTTTGATTAATATACGCAAAAAAAAAAATTATCCTAGACAGCTCGTAAGCGCGATAAGATACGTGGAAATGTTAAAATTAAAATCTTGCTTTATGGTTAGTGGTGGAATTGAGCCGGAAATGCGGCGAGGCATAGTTTTTAAATAACTGACTTGACAAACTTTCACTGACTTATGCTTTTTTCAAATTCTTGACAAACGGATCTTTAGAAATATTATAGATTCATGATATTGATATATAACTTGTCATGTTTTGTCTAAAAAGAAGGGACAAATTCAAATATTTAATCGCTCGTTCAATTATAATTTGAAAGCAACCCAACGAGTAAGAAAAACTGAATGAGCAGCACCATCATTAAATTAATATTTAAAAAGTTCTTTAAAATATGTTAATGCATACGTAAATATGGCAATTTTTTCATTTAACTATATGTATTGGTTATGAACTGTGAGCTCAGGAATGTAAGACTTTTCGAAACTACTTAAAACTTTGACGGGAAGTAGTTAGAAACTTCGAATTCATTTATCGCTGGATTTCAATGATATCGATGAATCAATTGAGCTCAAATTTTAAATTATTGTTGAAAACGCATATTACGACAGGAGAAGAGGTAGTAAAATTGGAGCATATTACTGATTTTCAACTGTTCAATTCGTTTGATATGTGAAAATTCCACTTCCTCCGTTCGCAGAATTTAACACATTAACATTCGAGCCCCTTTGCTTCATCTGTATCATCTGTATCCTATTACAGTAAATTAGAAGCTGACATATAATATATTATCTATAACAGCTGGTAGTGATTCCAATTGAAGGAGTTTTTGCACACCACCAATCCTATGTACAAGTTCAATTCAGAAAATAACTATTCTATCCAGTACTCATTAGCGTATTTTAAATGTTTTTTCTTTTTTTATTTTGTAACTGAAAGCCGTTATACTCCATTAAAAGTATAGGAGAGTTTAAATTCTCCGAGCACTAAAGAGATCTAAACAAGCGCGCAGTTTTCCACTGGCTCAAATCTGGAGATGATAAAAAGAGAGGGTGATAGAGAGTATTTTAAAGCTTATGCAAGATTCAGTATCGATCTTCACGCGGCTCTCCTCCGCCGCGCCGCGGACCGAAGTCGCAAAGTAGGTCACAGAACGAAAGATTAAAGCTATCCATCTACGATCGATCGCCCCGGCGCAGTCCTAGCCGTGCCCCCCCATTAAAACGAAGCGCTTCCTGTTACAGGACCGGGAGTTCGTCGAGATGGAGGTGCCGTACAACGGGGCCCCCAAGAGGCCGGGCTCGCCCTCGCCACTCACCTCGCCTGCCCACAGCACCGCCTCCCGGGGCGGCCTGCTGCAGTCCTGCTGCGGACGCTGCTATCCCCAGCGCTACCAGGTACGCGGTCGGCGCATCCTCGGCACCTCGAGCAACTCGATGATGGAGGCCGGCCTCGCCGCGCCCCCCGGCTCCTCGCCCGCGGGCCGGGCCCTCCTCGGCGGCGGCGGCGGCGGCGGCGGCTGCGGGCCCTCCTCCGGGTCCCGGGCCGCCGGCGGCTCCAGCAGCGGCGAGGACGACCCGGCCCTGGTGCCGAACGTCGCGTTCAGCGTGCCCGGGGAGGGGGCCTCGACGTCGTCGGCCGGCCGCGGCGGCGGCGGCGGCGCCTCCTCCTCCGCGTCGGGCGGCCGCCACGGGCCCGGCGGCAGCTCGAGCCCCTACAACGAGACGCGCGTCTGAGGCTGCGAGCCGGTCCGTCCCAGAACCGACGCCCCAGCCGCGGACCCGCCGCGCTCGTACCTTGGATCCCGATCCTAGGAGCTTTCCCCCCCCCCCACCTCCCATCCTCCCGACCTCCCCGACCAACCCCACACCATCGCCCCATAATATAGTGCGCGCTGGACGTTTCGAGGATTAGGATGGGGGCGCGCTGCAAGGAGTCTCCTTCCGGCTTATTATTTTTCCGGCTCGTCGCAATGGTTGAGTGTAAATATATATATTGAAGTATACATCGTATACAATATATATACGTGGGGGGGGGGAGGGGGATAGTTGATCCGTGCGCGCGGATAAGATTTTTATATTTAATTGCAAAGCTATACTGTTAGATAGAGTGAGAGAGTTTTAAAGTATATCTATATCTGTTAGTCGAACGGACAAATTGATGTTAATCCAGTGCGAAGCTTATCGCTATGAAACTTGTTACGGCGCACTGTCGCGACGATATTATGAAGAAAAAAAAGAAACTACAACAACAACAAAAAAGGCAGAAAAGAGATTTTCTGTTTCTTCGTTAATATCGATTTGTTAGGCTACTTTTTTCTTCTTTTTTTCCTTAAGGAAGATAATCAAAGCAGTTATGTTTTGGGTTATTGGCTCGATAAGTCGAGAGACGCGGCTACGTCCTATAGCATCGCGATCTATTCGTGTAGTCTTTGATCTTAATCGCTTAGAGACGATTTTTTCATTTATCAAATAAATAGCAAATATTAAAGAACTGAAAGAGTGTCGAGCTTACCAAAAAGACAAGGTAGAATAGGCCTTTACGGGATACTCGTTCGTAGAGAATTAAATGTGATAAATATAGATTAACGTATGATGTATATCTGTTCTAAAGTATAATTTTACTTTACAGACTTTGAGCCATAGACGAAATCAATCGCACAAATACTTTTTTAATGTCTCCAGAATGTATATTCAATATCGTCAAACAATGACGATATATATATATAGGCAAATTCCAATAAGATTAAGATTTAGCTTAAAATAAAAGAATAAGAAACTCTTTGGCTACGGTTTTAGGAAGTAATTTATATTGTATCTTGTACTATACAAGATCTTCCCTGAAATTGTAGAGTCCATCGACATACTTCACGCATAATTGAGATAATCATTATTAGTAATTTAAAAATGAAAGTTCTAGTAAAAAGCGTCCACACGTAATTTTGCTGAAAGTTATTCAACTCGGGTTTTTTTAAGGACTGTTATGAATATCGAATTATTTTTTGGTGAAAATTAATTTGTTTTAGCGCAATTCATGAAAAATAAATTGAAATCATGGTTTGTGCAGTTATATTATGTCAGATTTTATTAAAAAATATAATTTTGAAAGAAAACGTAAGTTCTAAAGGAAGTTTTTCGAATATTCTAAAATAATTTCGAAACGCCGTGGTTTTTATCGGTTTTAATGTATTTCGCCATGGCAATTCCATTTTAGCCAAAAACCGCAATGTTCACAATCAGCATCGCAAAAATATTTTAGAAAAATTTCTATAGTATAATCTTTAAGAAGTTTCATATTGAGATTGAATTTAAGTTGTATTTATATTTTTGTAAATATAGCTAGTTATATTTAGTGTTTTAAATTAATATTTTATATTAAATGAAGTATCGATCACAGCATATTTTGTAAACTACGAGGAATGCATTGTCTGCTTAAAAATATTTACATTTTCGATATTACATGCTGCCGTCAAGCTTAATCTTACTGGAATTTCCGCATCTGTATACTTCTTTAATTGAATTATACGAATGAATTTCCGCGATCGATAGCGTTTTTCCTCGACTTTTCTTTTAACCGGAAATAAAATGGAACTAGTCAATTATGAGTACTACTTTGTTTTCGTTCGATCTATATAGTTTATAAAGCAGTTTTTTTCGTAAGAGAAAAAATAAAATAATAAACAAGCGCGATTCGATTTTGCATTCATTTTCAAACGTTGCTTTAATGGGACAGAAGCTTCACCGGGATGTATTTCAAGATTTCAATATCGAATTCCTCTCCGTATTATATATAAATTAACCGAAATTTTTTCTAAAAACAGGCATTCCGTTAAATCGATTGATTCGTTTCTCTGTCAATGCTATCGATCGCATACAGCGTGCAGCAAAAAGCCAAAAAAAAAACCACCACCACAACAACCAAAACATTTTTGAAACGCTGACTGAAGTAAAATAGGCGCCGACGTCAGTGGTCGTTTTCTTCCGCGAACAGTCACGACAACCGGCGCATTTTCATGAAAAGAGCCGGAAGATAATTTTACCGCGCCTCTCTTTAACGTCTCTCGGGCTCGAATTAAATTTTTACGGCTCTCGTGGATTTCAACTTATAAGTGTAAAAAAAAGCAACAACATTTATGTGTATATAACGAAGTACGTTTATTATAAGCGATATACGAGAGATAACGAGGCGCGTCATAAATGCAAACAAAAGAAATCAATAACATATATAAATAAATAAATAAATAAATAAATATATATATAGTGTATATATATATATATATATATAGTGTATATATATATATATATATATATATAAGAAATAGAGGAAAGGAAATAATAGACTTTAAATCCCTTCCAGGGGTTAATCGAGCGGTAGCGATTTATTCGTACTGAATAGGGCATAGCTCGTAGTTCTTTAATATATATATATATATATATATATATATATATATATATATATATATATATATATATATATGTATATACCGAAGTCGTGCGTTTTTATTAAATAATAATGCAAAGCGAGCGCCAATTCGAGCGACAGAATATTATTATTATTATTATTAAAACGTCGTTGTTTTTAAAGCGGACCATCCCGAAAATATTCGGAATATCCGGATATATAAAGTTCTCCCGAATTAAAAGCAGATCGGCCAAATTCTAAATGAACGTTGATGGTTGTTTCGCGGCCAAATTTTCACGCTGTCTCTCCCCTCAGCGACTAAAACTTTTCTAGTCCAGAGTATATAAAGATTGATAGATAGATAGATAGATAGATAGATAGATAGATAGAAAGATAGGTAGATAGATAGATAGATATATCGCCTCTAACGCCTTAATAGGGTAGCATAAGAAAAGGCTCGCGCTCCTTCCTGAACTGTAGATAAAATTTCGACTGTTGAACAATTTCGCTCTGGACTATAATCTGACGTCTATAGTATAAAAAAGGGGGGACAAATCAAGATCCTGTTGGATCGCAACTACAGTATTTTCTCGCGACTCGCGATCGACGAATTTTCGTCAAGTTTTTCCTCGCGTTAGACGCCGAGAGTCTAGCTCTCGTATTTTTTTCCGCTTCTGCTTTAATTTAGTCTAACTGTAAATAAGCTCACGACCGGAACTACTTCGTGCTTTTTTATTACAGACCTGTAGGCGATTTAACTTTACTCTAGGGAATTTCATTGCGACGACTGATCTTATTTTATAAAGCAATGGTTTATGATCTTGAGATTTTTTCAATCGGTGCTGAATTATTTTAAGTATTTGTAATATTAAAATGAAAATGACGCTGCTAAAGAGAATTATTCGCTAAATTTAAAAATGTATGCTTTTATATTACTCTTTTTTTTAATTAACACTCAACGTGAAAATACTGCAAATGCTCAAAAATAATTATAACGGCAAATTAATGTACCTGTGCTATTACGACAATTCAATGAATCTACCGAATAGACTTTTGATTTTTGCTTGCATGTCTGACTGATTATTGATCGGTTCTACTTGAACTACTTAAAGGAGTTGTTTCGGTAGAGATATGGTGATATCTCTGTCTGCTTAGACAATCGAAGGGTAATAAACTATAAGGTTTAATTATAATGAAATAATTTATATAATTCTTGTATTATTAATGATAAAAAACGTTATTTGTAATATTGTTTCTATTTTATTTTACCATAGCAAGTATTTAGGATACGTTACGTCTCCAACGAAATTTCACATGTAAGAAAACTCTTTTAATTCTAACAAACGGCCATGAGAGGTTTTACAAAAAAAGCAGAAGAGACGAATAAAAAACGGAAGTACCAGAAAAACTTCCGTATTCGCGAAACGGGTATGTGGGTCAAAGAGGGACGGGGTGCCGGAAATCCGGAAATGTCTGCAAAGTCCTAGGCACTCGGTGCTCCTTCATTTTTCTTTTTTTTTTATTTCGCGGAAATTTGATTCTAACAAGAATCCACTCTGTCCCGCTGGACTCGGGGATGTCGGAAAATTCGTCATTTCCGGATACGAGGAATCGGGCGAGCTAGTGCGGCGGGCAATGTTTTTAAAAATGAACCGGCCCGAGCTTACGGGCTCAGCGCACAGTCGATTATTTCACGGGAAAATTGCTTTACGGGACGGAGGTAAGGCTCGTAAAATTTAGCACGAACTGATGGGAGGGGGTATAAAAGTGCGCCTCACGTTTGAGGGCATGAAATTTTTCGGGTTTATTAGGCATCCAAGAACGCTGATTAACCATCCTTCCTTTTTTCCATCTTAGTTCGCTTTTAACTTTCCGTTTGTATGGAAATCATTCCTGTTATTCGATAGATTTTTACGATTCATTTTTTACGAGTATTTTTACGTATGCGTATATATGAATGCGCAATACAATTTTGCTTTCGCTTTATTTTGTCTGAAATGCCAATTATTATTCCAAAAAAATAAATTATTGGTTTAATTTTTTATCATTGAATTGTTTTCATTTACAGAAATCCATAAAGTGAAATATATTTCTCTATCACAAATATAGAATTAATTCTTTAAAGCCCATAAAAGACATGCACTAGAATTTCATTAAAGTATTTCATAGCTGTCCGAGGTCTTTGAGTATTATCGTTTTTTATACCGGTAACGTTAATTTTTCCTTTTCACCTATTTTTAACGATAAATTTTTATTATCGCTACTTTAAGTAATCAGCTGATAGACTTTAAAACTTTTTCTATGCTTTTAAAGTTATTAAAAGTTTAATAATAAGCTGAAGAACTTAAAAAGGTTATTTTACTGTTCAATTAAAACCTCTCGGGTGGCTTATATAATCAATAAAACGTTATTACTGTATATATAAAAAATTCAATTTATATTTAATAAAAAGATTTCAAGATTTACGTAACCCGTATTTCAAAAAGTATTATTCTATTTGACAATCAGCTTGTTATAATATTTATTCGTGTACATATTAAATAATATTTTTGTTTTATCTTACGTCCACTAAATGAGGAAACTAATAACGAATAATGTACGTAGCTCTCCGTTTAGTTATCTAAACATACGCATTAAAAAATCTAATTTAAATGCGCGTATACGCATAGAGAAAACTTTATTTGTCTGTATTAAAAATTATACTTAATTTTTTGTTGGCTAAAAGATTTTTCAAAAAGATATCAAGATCATAAATCACTAATACCGTAGCATATATACATTTCTTTCCTCCAAGATACGATAATTATTCTGTTGTCAATTTCGAAACTTGACTTTTGAATTTATGAAATAAAAATAGTATTAAAAATCGATATCTTCTTGTTCGTATCGAGATCGATAAATACTGACTAGCTAGTTCAAGATAGAAAGATAAATATATCTAAAAAGAAGGAGAAATATATGTGCATACATATGTACATGTATATGTATGTATATGTAGATAAAATCGAGTCCCAACCTGCCCTTTGTCTTCCATTTATAGATATATGTATATATAAATATTCCCTGCCATCGAATGGCGAACATTACACTTTTCTCCAATTTTTTCTATTATACTTAAACCGATAATGGGAGAGGGTCGAAGGGGAAAAAGACAGTAAAAAAAAGGGAACGTCCTCTATTCGAGTCCGATCGTTTTATCCTTCTTTTACTCTTTCCTCGATTCTTCCCTATACCCTACTTTATCCTTACTCAGCTCTATATATATATATATATATATATATATATATATATATATATATATATACATATATATAACCCAGCCCCCTCCCCACATAGACTCGCTCGGCTGCCGCGAGCTCGCGAGCGTCCAATAAAACCGCCAAATGAAATCCCAAAAGCAAGAGAAGGGAGAATAAAAAAAACAAAGCGTGAAATTAAAGATAATAATAATAATAATAATAATAATAAGAGCCTAAGAATTCTCAATCGATCTTCCTGCGCAAGCGCGTCAATCGTTCGGCACCTGCGCCAGCAGGCTCCGCCCCGCCAAAGTGGCGCTTATGCGTATTGTTGTAAAAAAAGAATTAACGAGCGCCAGGAGAGGCGGATCGAGTACACGCGAGTGCGTCGTCGGGCTTTCGTTTGACCGACGAATGGCCAAAAAAACGGCACCGAGCGTGGAAAAATTAGGGGAGCGGTTCAATAATTCATCATTAGCAATTATATATAGAGTATGTAGATAAATATAAAAAAGATATAATATCTCAGTGTACTCGATGCGCTTTTCCGCAGCGCGAATTTTACATTGTCCATCGAGTATTCGAGGCAATCCTCGAAACATCATCTCGGGACGAAACTCATTTGCTTGTCGTCGTCTTCGTTGTCATTGTCGTCGTCCTCTAGAAAAAAAAAATAAAAACAAGAACAACAACAGCAACAGCAGTAAGAAAACACCTCTTAGGTACTTAGGCGCGATGGAAAGTGAAAGAATTAAGAACACCAAAACTTTTGCGACCCCCACTAACTATCGAATCGCGCTGTGCCTCCCGTTCGAGCGCAGCATAAATCTTATTAAAATAACGAAAGGTATAAAGTAATAAAAGCCGATAGCGTCGAAGACTTACGTCGGACTAGTTTGAGAAACCACGCGCGCGCAAAAGACGAGAAACGGGGGTCTTGTAAATATTTATAAATATGGTAAATAATAATAATAATACTAATAATAGATGGGAGGACATATTGACGACTTTAAAAAAAAAAAAAAAAAGGTGCAAGGCGACGGTATGCAGGATTATCAAAAAGCTCTTCAAACGACCGAACAGCTCGTAGGTTAAAAAACTCAAACGTTTCGGAGCCTTTTGGCCATTCTGTGTACGTAATTCTATATATAGAAATTATCATAGCTTCGTAAGGGAGCTATAACGGAGACCGTAGGATGTTAAGCGTTTTAGGATAACGATATATAATTTTTACGTGAGATGAAGAGAAACAAAGAAATATATGTATAGAGGCGGTCGGATTGAACAATGTACCTTTGAAATTCTATACGGGATTCTGTCTGCGATACGATTCGAAGCCGGGCGCAAAAGAAAAACCAATGGAAGAATACACGCAGAAATCGCGAGCGTTCCCGTCGATTATCAATTTTATATACATAATGTGTACAGTATCGACGGGGCTTTAAACAAACGGATAGGAGGACAGAGTATATTGTGTGCGTGTGTGTATGTGTGCGTGCGTGCGCTTGTGTCTGTGTGATATGTCGCTCTACCATCGACGTTCACATTTCGCGTTGCCAATCACGAAAAAATTTCGCTCGACGCCTAGTAAACTCCATATTTGGGATTATTCTTCTATTACAAAAAAAAAAAAAAATAATAAAAAATTACAAGCTATTTCCGCATTTTCAAGCCTAAATAACATCTTAAAACTTCTTTCAAATTCAACTGTTTAAACCAAACATATCGATTAATCGCGATAGATTTTACAGTCGAATCTTTTTGTGTAAAAATAAAATTATAAATAAATAGAAGAAATATAAAATGTAAGGAGGGACTGACTAACGTCGAAAGTTAGCGGGCAATTCGATCGATTAAATCGGCGACTTTCTGGAAATTTCTACCAGGATTACGGAGAGAAGGCTAAAAATAAAGAAAATAAGCTCTCTCGGATTTTTGCATTTATAGTCTCCAATTATAAAGGATCGGCTCGCATGTACGAAAAAAAAAAACAAAACAAAATACTCAAAGAGTCCCATGGACAAAAGTGACGTATGTGTGCTCGTGTGCGTAACCGTTTCCATACAGCTCAGTCGCGTCGAGAGGTTCATTACGATCGCTGAATGGAAACTATAGTAAATTGTACTTCGTTAAATTGCGAATATCGTAGTTATGGGAACAGGGGTATTGGAAACGGACGGGATTTCGATAGTGGTGCGAAGCATCGTTATTTCTTTTTATCCTTATTATCGTGGAGGACGGGAGTAAGTTTTAACGTGGGAAAATTACGATGCGACAAAGAGCGGGATTTTGCCGAGAAATTGCGTAGGTTGAGAGATGCCTGCGAGAGTTTTCCCTTTCCTATAATCGTGGATATGTAGCGAACGAATTATCGAATACGGAATGATTGATCGACCGCGAGGCTGGCTATCCCGGTGAAATATTTCTTTCTGGCAAGCTTTCGTTTGGATACTGATTGGCTCGTCTTAAGAAGTTGGGATAAAAACCGCATTGAACCGAGGATAGGAAAGCCTCTTGAAATAGCGACCGAATCGCGAGCGAAAACCATGTTTAAAAATGAATACAATCGTGGCCATAAAACTTATTTATGCGGATAGAGGCATAAATTTGTTTCAATCCGTTTGAATTGACATGATCTAAAACAGATTCAAATGGATGCGCGATTTAACGGGCTTCGGCTCATTAAAATTATGTAATATTGATCTTATTGACATGGAGCGAAACGATTCAGGCAACGGATTTCGTTTTTGAGCGAACTAAAACATAGTCAATCCTTATCAATGGTTTCACATAGATTAAGAGTAATGTATCATTCAATACGTTTCAATACGATTTTTATCCCTCGATTGAATTTGCCTCGATACAAAATTTCTACCAGGTAGACTTTTTCAGCTTCGCCGAGCTTAAAAGTAACTTTATTCGAAAGTTTACGGCAGTTAGCGCACCGTTAATTAGATCGTCGTTGAAGATCGAGCAAAAAAAAAAAAAAAAAAAAAGAAAAGAAGATCGAGCGGAAGCTTGGCGAAAGCAAAATCCTCGGCCATTCGGCTCTAATCGCAAAAGAATGAAGAGAGAACGAGATTGTTACTCTTAGAGCTGGAACGACTATCCCGGCTGCCAGGTTGATAAAAGTAAGCGAGCAGAAAAAAAGATCAGGAAGAACGTCTCCGGGCAGGGGGCTTGGGAGAGGATGAAAGTAAGGGAATGGGTAGGGGGGAGAGGGAAGAAAAGTCCACCAGTCATTCTTTTGTACAGTTATAGATCACGCTTAAACTTCCCCCCAGTTTCGCGGGCTCGTCAATTTTATTCTTCCCCTTTTAGAAACTCGATCGAATCGTCGCGGATTTCAACGATTCTCAGTCTTCGAGATAAAAGAGGGACGGGATAAAAAGAAGAAAAGAGGGATGGGGGGAAGATACCGGTGAGACGGGGACCGGTCCATTCCTATTATACGACTACTTTTCATTTGGCTTTTACATATACATATAGATATATTTGTGTAGAAATTCAGTCGCCATAGGTTGTTATTCGTTTAAACTATAATGGACTCTTCCGCGCGTGACAGGAAGTCTCAGGGACTGGGAGAGATAATTTAAAAAGAACTCTCAAGCACCTTCTCGGAGAAAACAATGAGTCCGTGTCAGCCTATATATATATATATATATATATATATATATATATATATATATATATCATATTCATGAAATAATTGGTATGTAGTCGAAAAATTCGCGCCCCCCCTCCCGCATCATTAATTCATGAGTAATTGCACGGGAATTCTCCGCCCGAAGACCCGCCAGCAACTTCTGCGGACTTGAGAGATTCCGCGAATGGGTTAATTAAAATCTGCCGCGGCGTAGAGAGAGAAAGAGAGAGAGAGAGAGAGAGAGAGGGGGTGGGAGAAGGATCGTTAATAACGCCGTTGAATGAAACTCGTTCGTTTTCGGGGGACGCTTCCTATACCGCGCTGTACGGCTGCAGCATCGTCGCCTGATTTTATTAAGGTCGGGATGCTGGCTTTCGTGCTCTTCCTGCCCTTTAACTCCCCCCCCCCTCCCCCCGCTCCCCGCCCAGGCAGCCCGCTTCGGCTGGAAACGTTGCGGCGGACAAAGGAGGGGGGGAGGGCGGAGTCTGGGAGCGAGCCCCTGTTTGATTAAAACCGGCGGGTGTGCTGGAAAGTCTGCGGACCTCGTTGCGCATTGGCGACATCGCCGAATTAGCGACGATGCGCGCGAGATGCTTAATTAAATGAAATACGCGCTCGCGCTGATTCCAACGCCTCTACATTTTCGAGATAAAGACGAAGAAATATGCGAAACGAGCGATTTTACCTTTTCGTGATATCTTTTCAGTAAGCAAGTTACAACAAGTAATACAACAAATATATCAAATTACGCGTCATGTTTGCTATTTATATTTCTGACCTCATAATCGACAAAGCATTGATTTTTGACGGATTGTAGCTTGACTGCTTTTAGTCGATTTCAAAACATTCTTCCTGATAATCAACGTACTTTTATGACGAGTGCATGCTTAAATATTCTAGGCACCTATCAAATAGGTATTATAAACGCATAAATTACTTTTCCGAATAAAGAAAACAGCTGCCGATTAAGCTGTAAAATTAAACTTTGCGTTCTCACTGCTGTTGTCATTCGAATATTGTTACTATGACCACTACCACTATTACTATTACTTTTGCAACTACTACCACTACTACTTCCACTACTACTACTACGATTAATGCCACTATTACTATCACTACTACATTCGAATGAAAATACAGTCTAAAAATTGGCGTAAAATAAACTGAACTCGGACATTAGTGAAACTCAACGGGAATTTTATGCCCATGTAATAAAATGGTAATTTTTGTATCATGGGCAAAATAATTGATTTGGACGTTATGATGAATATTATTTCTTCAGTATAAAGTAAGCGTGAAGCAGGCAACAGATTATAGAGACAAACATTATAAAAAAAAATAATAATTGTTTGCCGGGTCTGCGATTTTTATCAATCTACCATTTGCACGGTGAAAACAGAAATATAAATAGTAACTTACATCATTCTCGGCCAATTTAATACCAATACAATCAAACTAATAATTACAGTGAGTTAATCTTTAAACTTTTTCAGAATTTAAAGGATGTGTCATTTTAATCGTTCACCAATTATAAGATCAGCCAGCCCTTCTATATTTAGCGAATATTGTACGAATCCCATATTGCGGGCGTTGAAGTAACATTGTTTACCGAAACAAATCATCACGTCGTGAAATTCGGATTTGCGCGGCTCGCTGTATATTCGCTAACGAGTTTGCACGGGCTGTCGCTGGAATTTTCCAAATTAACATGGAATTCGCGCGGACATTGGAACACCGCCGTCGGGTCACGTACGGAGACGGGGCAAAATTTTCAGCGTCTTTCCGCCAACTCCTCCTCCCGAGCCCTCCGCCCGCCTATATCTTTTCATTTTCCGCTTTAACGGGCCGAGCTTATACCGCTGACTTCGTTGGACTTTGGAGTGAGAGAGATAGAGTGAGAGAAAGAAAGAGACTATGGGTGGCACAATTACGTTGCCCCGGGGGCGCAGTCACGCCGCAATCGTCTTTTATCCGTTTCCGCGGATGAAAATCTCACACGTAGCGCGTTAGTCGGACGAGGCCGCGGTCGGACAGTGAGGGCGAAGGGTCTAAGAGTTGGATGGAGGGTGGAGGAAGGAGGGGAGGAGTAGTTGCCGGTAAGAAGTTCAATCGCCCTTCGCGTTCCCGCGGAAACTTGGGCGCGGACTTTGCAGACGATCCCTGCCGATAATTAATGAATCGCTTAATGAGATGGGTCGTAAAATAAAGGCGAACGACCGAATCGATTTTCGTAAACATCAGTTTGCTAATTAATAGCGGCGGGTGGGTCGGCGGCCGGGTCGTGATTTGGTTCTATCGCTGAAAAAACTATTGCCGACTCCCCTTGGCGGGGTGGGGGAGGGCTGATTAGTTGCCCTGTCAAACATAATTCAGTCGCCCCCGTCCCCTTAACGAGTGGCTTATTGTGAAATTAGTTCCTGCAAATTCGGGCACTTTTTAATTAACGTCAAGCTGGGACTGGAAACGGAAATTATTTTCTTTATCGAGAATTTTTGCCAACGGAGTGCCAGGCATTTCAGAAGAGTTTGCAAGGAAATCTTTTAGCAATCGTTCTTTTTCCGAAAAGAACTCGTGTAAATTCTCAAAAAAAATAAAATAGGAATAGGTGATACAAAATTAATTTACTTGCCAACATTTTCAGTTGTTTTAAATTAATATAATAAAATCACTTAAGAGGTAGAACAAATTTTATACTTGTTCAATATTTGTATTTTTATTGTTTAGTTTGCTGTAGACAAAAAATTATGTCGATTTTCTAAGTAGAAGAAAAGTAATCATTCACTACTCATATGACATTTTCTACAACGTAATAAACTGAGAAATGGGCACTTGATGGTGATATTTCGAAGGAACAGCATGAGATTCGTCATTCACTAAAGATCCTTTGTAATGATAATCGGAAAAAAGACAGTGGCCATCTACTGGTCAGTACTGGAATAGACTGACGTTATAGACTATTTCTTTAAAGATATTTTTATCTTTATCTGGAATATTTACCATTGGAAGGAATACTTTTTTAATTCTTACTTGAAACTTTATATTATTATATTATCGAGAATTTTCATTATGTCGCAAAGAATTATTTAGCGAAAATGTGTGCTTCTTGGTTTACGCTCGAGGCAAGGTTACTTGTTTAAAAGTTCGAAGCTTAGAAGATCGTGTAGAGCCGCTTCTTGTATCCATAAATTGATTAATTCATATCTAAAAACAATCAGAGACTCGCCAATGAAGAAGTTCTCTCGAGGTCAGATTCGATTTGCAATCTCTCAATATAGTGCGAGCTTTTTGACGCTGTTTGGGGTATAGGATATTATATATATACAATTAACCAGGATTATTATAATACATCTACAAGAAAGCCACATGTTTAATGGTACACCCTTGATTCATATTCATATTTGCTATTTGTAATATTATCGTGCGAGTTCCCACTTATTTGTAAAGAGACTATTCCCTCTGTCTCTCTCTCTCTCTCTCTCTTTCTCTCACCATGACTTCTGTGGAAAAAGTGTGGTGGAGGGATTGGTTTTTCGACACAAAAGGATTTCTCCCCACCAAGGTATTGACGAACGAAATAACACCAGCGCCCTCTTTCAGTTACTCGAATGGCTCTGGCGAGATTTTTTTTTCTTTTAAGTGAAATTTGAACTTACCCCTTGCTGTACAGGGGTATAAACCGAACGCAGTCGACTAGACTGGCATATTAATGCTCTTCTCGTTTTAAGTTGCAATTTCTTGCCTGGTACTTCGTTGTATAATCTGAAACGAATAAAATGGGATGCGCTAGAGCGGTTAAAACTTTTTACGCGACCGTCTCTCTCTCTCTCTCTCTCTCTCTCTCTCTCTCTTTCTTGTCCTATCTCACTCTTTCCATCCGGAACATAAAAACGGATGTATAACGTATATGTAAAAGCCATTAGTCTCGAGTCTCACCTACATCTCCATTTCGCGAATTGGTCAGGCCTTATCCTAAAATCCTGTGCGTATATATATATATATACAGAAGATAAATGTGCATATGTCACGCACCCATATGATATATATATATATATATATATATATATATATATATAAACAAGAAAATACAAGCGCCACCGATGTGTATTTGTATTATACATCTATATTTGCTCGGATGAAGATCCTCGCGGTTTGAGCGCGCCTCGTCTCTCCTATAAACCCCCTCTAGCTTTTCTGAATATGTGCACCAGCCCCTGCTCCCCCCGTGAGCCCCAGTTGTCTCGACGCTAAGTTCATTCGCGTATAGACTGTGTATCCCGTGTCGTGTGCGTTTTTTTTTTCTTTTTAGCCCTGCACGTCTCGTAAGTGTAACGTGTATTATATCTCTGTGGACGTGTACGCGGGTATGTGGGGGTCTCTTTGTGGGCGTGTGCGTGTGCCTCTGTGTCTGTAATAACGTGCTCGTGTGCCCGTAGAAATGCATGGGTGTGGATTCATGTGCAGCGTTGAAGACGAAATAATTAATTCACTTGAATGAGATATACGTGAAAGTTCATTTTTTTTTCCAAACTATTTGCCACTGGCCTTTGCATTCAAATGAGACATTGTGGTTGGACGAGTAAATATGCACGGACTACTTTCGGGCTATGACGATGAGTCGTATAAAAAGTAGATCTACGCAATTATCCTTTGCTTTTGTTAATAATACCAATAACAATGTCATTATTCAAATAAACTTTCACGTCTTCATAAAATGACTACTTAAATAATCAAAAAATTCGATTGGGATTAGATTAGCTTTTTCATGTTTGTTTAAAAGAAACTCACACGATAAATGACAACTGCTTAATATGATAATACTAATATGTTTTCTGTTCTCAAAACGTGAATGTGCAGCGATACTGTAAATCTGTTGTGAGTAACTGGCAAATCAGTGATATTAACAAATCAAGTATAGCTTATGTGCAATGCAGTGATCACATTTTTATGGCTGTGGTAGATTATGCTTATCCCGATTCAACTTATTCCAAACACTATCGACTTTTCTATATGAAAATTTAATAGAAAAATTGAAGGCCGAATCAAATGCTGAAGGTAACATCGCGATATTTTCACCAATTGTAAGCAATGCCTTTAAAATAAGCGTTGATCTTTATATATTCAATAACAGTATAATTAATTGGATGGAAAATCAGATCCAGTATTTTATTTTCACGTCACCTGATCAGTTTTCAGGCGACTAATAATAGCATCGAGAAAACTGTTCATCAATCCATTTATGGCAAGGCATCGTATCATTTAAAATAAGTAGATTATAATTAATGTGATTAATGTATTAGATTGAACTATGGAGTTTTTAAAGTTACAGGGAGCCACACAGACACCCACCCACACACACACAGCCTCACAAACACACACACACATCACTCACGCGTGCACGTCCGAGAGAACGACTAGGTAAATGCTTAACGGATTTAGTCAATGCGCTGCTCGGTGACGCATACGAGTAAAAAAAAAGCCATTTCCATTAATTTCTCGACGATATTTTCCCCGCATAGCCTATAGATAATACATTCTAGAAGGGTGAATTTTTCGGAGCGGGAGCTTTATCCGAATGCAAGCAGTGGCCATTCGAAAATAAATCGAATGACAGAGTGTAACTAGCTTCGAGGTAAGTAAGCCAACGAAATGCGAATTACCGCCCAGAACTATTGTTATTATTGTATTATTATTATTACTATTATTATTGTTATTTTTGTTGATAATATTATTATGATCGGCGGATCGTTCAGGTCTGATTGTTCTAATTATCGCATAACTCGCACCGGTCCACCTCATTAAACCGACGATAACAAAAACAAAAAGAGCTTGCATTACAATCGAAGCAAACGCGCTTTCAATTCGACACGAGAAGATTGCCACGCCAAATGCGGCTTCGCATATTGTCAGAAAAATTCCATCGACCCCCACCCTTCCGCCAAAAGTTAAAGTACATATACAATATGCGCACGAAAGAAAATCTGATGTTCGCGCTGTATTCGAGGACACGCGCCGACGCCGCGGCCAGCTCCCGCCCCGAAAGATTCGCCGGGCCCTTTGCATTACACAGCAGACAGGCGTCGAAGGCCAAGTAAGGCCCGGGGCCCAAGCACGGACGCAAAATTAACGGAAAATTGCGCTTTCATGATGGATCGCGCGCACGCGCTTAACGCAGCCGAGGAGGAAGCGCGTCGGCACGGCGACGGTTGGCGGCAACCCCCAGCAGCCGAGGCATCCACTGCAGACGGCGGACAATGTAACGAGCAAAGTCGATTTTTTACTACTCGCTGTGCCCTCTCACTTGTGTACCCAGTCTGTCTATATATATATATATATAATTATGTACCCTCATGCTCCCGGTATCTTACGCTAGGATGTATATATGTATACAGAACGCGCGGCAGGGCTACGGCCTCGGGGGCTCTAGAATCGGCGGAGGACTAAATTTTTCATTTCACGTATTTTCATTACGTTACACTTTTTCCAAGTTTCGCGAAGAGATGGAAATTTCACATCTGTAATGTGAACGGCGCGCCGAGTAAACAATGAAATTCCGAATACCCGAAGAACTGAAATGTTCGAATCTGGCGGATTAACATGCCAGGGTTCGAGTGTTTTTACAAATGAATTTTAAATTTGGCATCTGAGAAGGAAAGAACAATGTAAAGGATATAGCGCAGTAACGTAATGTAACTTGCCTTTTACATTTTTCCATCCTGTGTTATGAATAATAATTGTCAGACTCAGGATTTGATTTAAAGATATTTTTAGAAATTAATGCAATTGTTTTTTCAATGTCCATCGTCCTAAAGTAAGTTACGGCCACTATGATATTCTAGAGCTTTCAGCCTGCTCGGCGATTGACATTATTTACTAACTATTGAACTAACTCTTGCCACCCACTGTATCGTAAATCCGAATCATTTATAAATAATACCTAACTATATGTAAAGCAAACTCTGTCGTTAATGGTCCCCGCAAAACAATCGATAATTTTGTAATTAATTGTAAATACACGATCAGTATTAACGTATCGCTAATTTGCTGTCTCCCCCGTTCAGTAGAAAGTTGCTTCTTTTTTCTTTTGTTCATTATTATCTGGTAAAATCGTAATAACAATGATAACCACCTCAGGTAAATCATATATATCTGTGTAAAACCATAACATATTCTCTGTATTTTCAGCGACGATAAATTGGCGATGCAATGGTGCCAGCCTCTCACTTTTTATTTCCTTTCTTTTTCCTACTTTGCCTGAAAAACTCAATTCGAAAATATCCACAGGCAATTGCAGGAGTATGCACATAGACAAAACGAAGTACCGCTCATATTTCCGCCGCGCCTAATTAACTCCGCACTCGAGCTCACGCTTAGGAAATGGAAAATGCGAAAGCATGGGGAGCCGCCGCGCTCCAGTTTAGGGAGAGGTGAGCAGTAAAAAAAAAAAAACGAAATCGTCGCGGGCCAAACAAGATAAAGAACAGAAATCCGGCACGACTCCCTGTACATGTCTCTGTGTGCATATGTGTGTTTGGTATATGTGCGTACATACACACCGAACCATCGAGAACAGATCCTAATCCGCGTTAATGAAAAACTCGACTTTTCCGCCCGTCGGCCGTGGGTGGGTGTGGAAGGGAGGGGGGGCGACGAGCGTTAGAAATATCCCGCTGTAATTCTCGAGCGATAGGCCTGCGCTGCATAGGTCGAGATAAAGGAAATCGACGCGCCGATATGGGAAATATGTAGTACAGCGTCGACGTTCGATTCGCGCGCCGTTTGTGTTAGTGTACGCGAGTCCGCGCTTTCGATTGCGAAGCGAATCGGGTTACGCGTCAGCGAAAATATAATTCACGGTGGCTCTCTGCAAATATATATATGTGTGTGTATGTGTGTGTTTATATACATACACATTGACATAGTTCGTCATATCTTTGAACCAACTCTCTCTCTCTCTCTCTCTCTCTCTCTCTTTTTCTCTCTCTTTCCCATTCTGTGCATCTGCGATCCGTGCAATCGCGTGTCAGCAATATTTGCAAAAATATTACATGATTTGATTTTTAAATATTCTTTATGGAGATTACTTTCTCACTGAATTATCTCATTAAAATGTCGTACATGTTGAAGTTTGATCGGCCATTCGTGAAAGCGCTTATTGATCTGAAAATCGGTAATATTACTTTTGGTATTGCATTTTCTCATATATATATATACACTTTTTATATTATTCGGTGTTCACAGTTTGTAAATTTTTAATAGACTTCGTTTGTGCCAATGTCAAAAACAGTACGCAATCAATTATTCACATTTTTACAAATTGCGTCCATTAAGGATAACAGTCGATAACAACGGATTTTCATTTTTTTAATGTCTTGTTAATGCATCGACGATCCATAGTAAATAAAATTATTTGCACTATTTTCATCGGGATTTACATCTACTTATATATTTAAATTTAATCACACTTGTTTAGTTCGTTTAAATTTCATGACGACTCAGCGACAGAACAAGTGAATTGTACTTGAAATCATCCTTGTTTTAATGAATTTTATCTTCTTTGTGTTTTTATTGCAAAAGCAATACGCAAAAATATCTAATATTTTACTCCAATGAATTTCAATATGTTTTTTCATATTCAAAATAGTACATGGGAGTAAATCCAAGAAAGAGGATTCTCTTGTGCGTAGCAATTGGATAGATTGGATCAGAATTTTATTGCAGTGTATTTACTTAAAGCCAGAAAAGAGAGGAAATGAAATATTGACAGACGAAGCCATATTGACACAATAGAAGAAGAAGACAAAGAGAAATCAAAAGAGAGTCCTATAGAGAGATTATAATATAAGTCAAAATTTGATAGAGTAAACATTCAAAGATGTTTTTGAGTCGAATGAATATTGAGCCACCGTGGAAATCTTAGCTATTATTAAAAACTAGTTTGCACCTTTTAGATAATATCCTCATAGAGTGCAAATAGAATTATTATTACTAAAACAACGCTTAAAGTTAATTTAAGGACTTGTAATTATCGAATGGTATCAATAGTTTTAGGAAAACCAATTTTTCCTACTCAAATAGCCAATTGACCAAATATTGCAATAAAATCACAACAATTCACCAGAGGAATTCGAGAGTGCGCACTCTGATGCTTTATATGAAACCAACTGCACAAATGAAACCAATCAAATTATATAGACATAATTATTAGACTAAGAGTAACAGCAGAAGTAGTTGAACGTAACATAAAGCACATACCACTCATTAGACATCATCGCGATAACGTAGTTATCTAATAATTAGAGCAATTGACTAGATAGAAAAAAATCAGACGCTAATGCAAAGGATGAGTCGATATCAGCTTGAAACTGTCATATCTAAGCAATTAGCTAATTAGCAAAAATATTAAAAATTAGGCAAGCACACACACATTAGATCGCTTCGTCGTTACTGAATCCACATTAGTTCATAATTATTAATAACTAGAGAAAAAAATCGGACGGGCTTGCTTGATCATGACTATAGTCGAGTCACGCTTTAATGAAACAGAATTCAGCGCAGCCGATTCCGTGCATCATTGCGATGAAAGAAATAAAGACAAAATAATTTGCATAACCATCTTTTCAAAACTGCTTTTCACACGAATTTCGCTATGTTTAGGTAAATTTTTTTACATGCAAACCGATCATTGCTCAATGATAACGCAGAGGCGTCAAGTATCATTCTTCGCCTATATACATATTGTAGAAACACGTACATTACATAATGTCCATCCATGTCATACGTAGCAGTAGTGATACAATGCGCAAACTGATGGAGACATCGATAAGTTGCTCTAGCGATACGTGTACATTTCGCCTCGATATTTCCTTGCGTCAAGTGTAACTGTAAATTGACGGATGTAACCGCGATGCTTCGCGACTGACGGCAACTGTTTCCATCAGCGTGCGTAAAGTAGAGCGCGCTTAGTTATGTACTACTAATTTTCGAAACGACCTCGGCAAGCGCAGCACGAAACTCCGTGAACAGAGCTGTAGCGGTAAAATTGAGAGAAAGAAAAGAAATAAATGATAGATAATAAAAAGAGCCCGTCGTGTGCACCAACACCAAACAATTTGTCTAGAGCGTGTGCTTGTGTGGTTGTGGATTTTTCAGCAGGCGTACAGTCAGTACATCCCGGCAACGAGAGCCCAGGTCTCGACGGGCCGTCAGCCTGGCGGGGGCCAGACGGGCGCCGCAGCTGGCACGGACGACACCTACCTCGTCGAGGCCTCGTTCTGAGCGCGCGCAACCACCCACGATCGCGCGCCGCCTTGCTTGCCCTACTGCGTACCTCGTCTTCGCTCTTCTGCACGACCTCTCTCGAATTTCTCCTGATCCGCCACTCTCACCGCACCGCTCTCACCGGGTAACAAGTAGCACCCACCGCACTACCGACAGATGAAACGGAGAATGGGAGAACGATAGTGGGAAAAGACAGCCAGTCGGATCACCCATTGAGCTCGAACGTGTAGACACGGACCGGACTAACACTCTAGAGAGTTAGCGGACAATGACCTGTAGAGCGAGTGAGAGAAAGCACGATCCACAATGTAAATTAAAACACCATCACCACTGTCTCACCATCACCCGATTGTGACGATTGAAATTGTAACATTTTTTTTTCCACGTATAATCATAACGCACGTAGCTTTTTTGACCGGAGCTCAGGATTCAGGGCATAGTGCGGGATAGCTTATATTATAAAACGATACCGAGATAAAGCAAAGGAAGTAGGGACGCACGCGTTGTCTTCTATTTACTGACTCCTAAAACGTCATTAGGAGTTAGCAGGACATTGTAGTGCCGTATTAGCCTGTTTAAGTTCGTGTGCTCCTGCGATTTTAGCGAAGAAGATATTAATGAAATGTTTAATAGAAAAATCAAATGTAAAGCAAAATAATAATGAAAAAGAAATTAAGTAAATAAATAAAACAAGCAGCATCGCGAACATAAAGCGAGCCAACTCAACTAATAGTCAAAATCAATGAAAAAATTCTTCTATTTCCGTGCTCGGCATCGACGATACGAACAACGCCATTGGCCCGACTCATCGCCATCGTTTCCATCCGCATCTTCATCCACGCCGGCCACAACTGGGAACGCCGACCCGGACTGCGACGACTACGACAACGACGACGACGACAACGACGACGGCCGCATCGACGGACCAATCGACGGGGGCCACCTGATCGTTTGCCACCGTGACCATTGGGGACCGACCTCGCGCCAATCCCAATTAACACGTAACCGAATGTAAATAAAACTCCGCTCCTGGAACGGACGGACTTTTTTCGTGGACTTGCGCCCGCATACAAAATGTAAAAAAAAAAAAAACAATGAACGACGCTCAATGAACGTGCAATTAAATGGATCTCGGAACGTATAATGTGGGGCACGATTGGAATTGATTGTCGTCACAAATTATGCACGCGACAATATGATAAATGAACAATGAATATACATATAACAAAAAAAAAAAAAAAAAAAAAATACGTATTCGCGTTGATCATCGGCGAGGGTAGAGCTTGTCGTTTCAGCTGACGGCCACCGATAACATGGATAGAGTGGTGCTTGTTTACGGCGACCGTATAGAAGTGAGAACAAAGGTAAAGAACGTTTTTAGGAAACAAAGGATATAATTACACAAAAATAAAAACCCATTGTCAGCACGTACGTTGCAATATCAGCTAATTGATCGTTCACGATATTGATTATATATCTCCATATATACATTGATATGGATCACACTTGCTTTATCTTATTGTAAATCAATTATGACCTTTCTATCTGTGTTGAAGAATTAGCTCTATATATGTGCAGAGTGAAAGGAACACTATAGCAAGATTTAGAGGAATTTGATAGAAAGATAGAGAGGTAGAGTTAGAAAGAGAGAGAGATAGTGCGAGAGAAAGTTTGAAAGAAATATAAAAGGAGAGAAAAAGCAGAACCAAGGAAGTTCTTCTCTCCTGCAGCTTCGTTTGTCGAAACCTGCGAGCAAACGAGATCATCCTGAAAAAAAAAAAGTTGCTTCGCCTGGCTTCTTCCTCTACATGTCGTTGTGCAAGCCTACTAACACACTCAGAAAGAAGAAATGTGACAATAACTGTGGATCTATAGTTTCGTTTTATTTTCTTAGACCTTCCTTAGGTCTCTAATTTATTTATATAATTTTTCATATTACTTATTATATACTTAAGCCTGCGTATCTCTATTAAGCTTTATATTTGCACATAGCTCAGTATCATTAACAATATAATTGAATGCATTTTCGAATTGCTGCATCGCTTTTTAGATTTTTTTCCCATTCATATTACACACGTTTTTCGACTTAAAATTAAGAATGAAAAAAAATATGGAAATGCTGAACATTCTTATATTTACGCTTATTAGGTTAAGGAGTCTCTCTCTCCTATTCTACATAGAAGAAGAATTCTAATTTAAGTACAAGACGTCTCTAACTTTCTTGAAAAACCAGAATTTAAAACAGTATTAGTAACACAGTGGAATGCTAAGCAAATATTGATGTTGTGATATTATCGATAAAAAACAAATGTTTAACATTAATTACATATAATCAGTATTTTAAATATTATATAGAAGTAGTAAAAATTCTAGACTTAATTTTCTGAACATTGTATTATATTAACATTACAATTATTATTATGTTTAATAGCTGTTGAAGTAGTTAAAACCTCCAAATATATTTTTCTATTTTGAATGCCTATATACATTTAATTACTTAAATCTATGTATTTCGTCTTAATTGTTATATCTGTGTTGATTATCTCTTTTCCCTTAATTATTATTATTATTAAGACTACGTTAAATTATTCGATAAGTGTCTGTAGCTTAGTTTATTTATTGTGTCTTGCTTAATAAGTATAAACAAAAAAAAACAACAGCAAAACGAAAAGTAATCTGTGTGTCGCATGTATAGCTTGTGAACGTAATCCGCTTCGAAATTCCCCTTTTATATTACAATTACTATTATTATTATATAATGTAAGGTCTTTTCCATAATTTTCTACAACTTTATTCGCTTTGGCGAAGGTAAGCAGATTTTCTAGGGTACAGGCACGAGGAGAGCATGCACTTATTTATGGAGGCATGAAAGGAAGCCCAAGGGGATTTTGGATTGACATTTCGCGAAAGAAATATCCGCTATCTCGATCCCCTCGTGCTGTCACTGGAAGATCCTGCTTCTTCTCGCAAAGGCTTTAAAGTCGACGCTCTTATATATTATATATACTACTGAATCCTTTTTTTTTTAGAGGGAGCACGAGAAAAAGACTGTGAAAACGTCGGGAGAATGAGATGTGTAAATGATTGATAAAGTAAAAGAGTAGAAAGAAGCTTAGAATAGAGAATATTGAAAGAGCCAAGGAAAAAGTGTGGATGCAGTGTCCCTGTTAAGAAGGAAGTTTCTTTTTTTTTATCATACAGTAAAAATCAGGCTGATCATTATATATTCAATATGCTTTTACCTCGGACAGTGGGCTATGCCAAACGATTAGGAAAATCTAAATTACACCATGATACGATTTTTAAATAATTTCGTATCGCATTTACAGTATCATCTGAATTTAGTGTATGATATTTCTCCTATGATAGATATATAGCTACAGTAAAGTTTTTTGCATGAGTATCACACGATTTTTAATATATTGCTATTGGAACCGACTTGTAGACCAATGATAATACACAAAATTTATCTCGGAACGCATTGCTTCTTAACGGGGCTGTATACCTGCCAGGTATATGGGTTGCGGTTGTCTGTGTGTATGTTCAGTAGACCTAAAGCTAGGGTTGGTAAGGATAACGAGCACGCAATGCGGAGCGCAGTGGATGGGAACTGAAACATGTCCGAAATACCAATTGTTCCAGGATCTAAAGAAGCGCGGTTCCCACACCTGCGACATGCAGGCCCTACGGCCACTTCCGGCTCCCAACACCATCACGACCAACACGTCGGCCATGAGTACCTCCGGTGGACAGCTACCGCTCACGATCTCGGAGACCGCTTGAGTCGAAATCAGAGACCGAAATATACCACCACCACCACCACCACCACCACAATCATCACAAATCCGCTATTGATTCACCTACTAGTACCGAACCACCGTCCTCCTCTACTTGCTCGAATAAATACGAGACCCACAGAAGCGTGTCTGGTCTAGCTTATACGGTGAGACCATCTTAAACCAACTACTTCTTCATCTAAGATTTCTCGGCTGTCTTCGCATTCTTACATTTTGAGAGAAAGAGAGTGGGGCAGGAGGAAGAGAGGGATAGTGAGAGAGAGAGAGAGAGAGAGAGAGAGAGAGAGAGAGAGAGTGAGAAAGATAATGTCCGCGGGGTTCTAATTTCACGGTTATAAGATACTTTTGTCTATTGTAGATATTTAGGCCAAGTGAGAATGGTTTGGGGGTAAGTGTATCAATGGCATGGTAAATAGTAAGTATAGCAACATTATAATAAAATTTTTCTAAAGCTTGCCTATTTTATTATCAACATAGCTACTATCTTTTCGAATGATTGTATATTTATTTGGCCATTGCACTTACCCCACAGTCCTTTAACTAAATCCGTGAACTTTATAAGAATTTTTTAGACATGAAACATTCTAGTATTCTTTAGCACTTCAATTAAATAATAAAAAAAAATTTTGAGACATAAAAGAAAAAGTAAGAAAGACACTGCTATAGCGTGATAAGTATGGTGCATCTCGTGCTTGCAGAATTTTGCGAACTACTAAGGAATGTTTATCTTTGATATTATTATTTTTTTCAAAGACATAGCATGATTTCTTTCTCTAAGAAATAGAATTAATAACAAAAAGTGCAAATAAGTTGCACTCTCTACAGAGATCTAATCTTTTTTTTTTAATCTTTATATTTTTATAATTATTATATTTCTCATTATAATATAATTTTTGCTGTAGTCCACTTACCGCAGTATATCACATCTCTTTCTCTTAAAAATTTTTATCACTCTGAGTGCTTTAAAATTGCCATATAAAACATAAAAGTGGAAAAAGTCTTAAAAATCATTTATAAAATGGAAAATCGGATGCGAAGGCAGCTTTAGTTTAGTTTTTTTTGGAATAATAATAATGTGTAAAACGAGAAAAGAATAACAGGAACCAGGAAAATACCGGAAAAAGGAGCTCTGTCATATATGTTCAGAAAGGATGGAAAGAGAGGGAGAAAAAGAGAGAGGGAGAGCGAGAGAGAGAAATAGAGAGAGAGAGAGAGAGAGAGAGAGAGAGAGAGAGAGAGAGAGAGAGTGGATGTGTGTAATCTTGCGCAGAAGACAAACTGTCTCGAGGCACGGACTCGGAGCTCCTTTTATCGGTTTGGATCGATTCGCAAGTGGAAAGCCCTGGGGCAGCTCGGAGCAGAGCACCACTTTGTACGCAGGCTCCCCAGGTTAGATAGATAGAGAGAGAGAGAGAGAGAGAGAGAGAGAGAGGACAAACTAAGGCACTCATACGCTCATCGAATGATACATGTGTGTATACACAAAGGAACGAGCTTTTACCCTCAGAGGGTATTCTAGGAATCTTCAAAGCAATGTTGAACAAAGGAAATAGGATCGATACAAGGGTAGAGCCAATTGAGCACTTTATACACAGTTTGTCCACGATTATTTCCGATATCGTCTCTACAAGCTTTTTTACCCTCAGGCTGTACGTCGGGTTTTATTATTATTTTTTTTCTCATTTCATTTCGCTATCGACAGTGCAACCCGGAAACTTGGAATTTAAGACGGCTTGCGAGCTTTCTTCTTCTGCGCCTCGTTGGTCAGATATCCACTGCGGGTAACGAGAGGCCAATACTTACCTCGCGTTCTTCGCTCGCGCATGCTTTTCTAAGATCGCTTTCACTAAGCCGACTCGTTGCCAGAGGGTGCCATGTGTTCAGGCCGCAAATCGAATTTCATCGACGGGTATTGCATCTGATGATGCCGAAGCCATCTCCTTGACTAATTGGCGTTTAAGCAGCTCTATCGTTGTACAGAACATCTTTATTGAATCATAAAATATGTTTCTTCGATGTAAATGGATAATTTCTAATAAAATATTTACGAACAGAGTATTATATGTTGGAATTGCAGGTTTTCGCAGCATTTAATGTGAAACTATAGTTGTTAGTTAGGTATAGTTAAGTTTGATTACAGCTATTTGAAACACGGTAATGACTTTTCCAAATAAAGATTACCTTCAAATGCTGTTGGGGGGGGGGGGTCGGGGTGAGGTTGAGTAGAAGAGGTCATTTTACAACCGAAAAAGAGCAGCGAGGGAAAAAGAAAGAATAAAATAAGACCTCGTGTAAAACAGGTAAGCAAGAATCGAGTGGAGCGCGTCTCGGGAGTATCTCGTAATCGATCGAAGCTCCGAAAGATAGGAGCTCTCGATAAAAATGCAAGCGCCCGGCTTTTCCAGCAGCGTTGCCAATTCCGTAGCCCCCTATGAAACGCGGTCGAGGGTTTTCTTCCGCCATCGTTCCTGGCCCTTCGGAATGTGCGGGGTAGAATTATAATTAATGCACAGACAACACTCGATGGTGCGCGCATCCGCCACCCGCTTCAGGCGGGCATCGGGGACTCCGGCTCTCCCGATCGACGGCAATCGAGATCAGTGGGTCTGGTAGGCGATTCGCGGTGACGCTTGGAATATTGAATGACTTGCAATTTTCTCATTTGGTATCGAGCAAATTACTTAAACGCCATCTACCTGGTCTATTGAAAGGACCGCGTTATTGACTTCGATGTTCAATCGAGGGTCGGCTGACTGTGATTCGACCTAAATAAAACCTGTCCCTCCTGACGCCGTCTCGAAGTCTTCTCCTCGTGTTTCATCAAAGCGATAAGTGAAACAGTCGCCCCTCTATTAAGACACGCTTGCATAATGACATTCTTCTTCGAAAATCCGGCCATTGCGCCCATTCGTTGGAACATAGCTCGATGTCGAATTTAGCAGTATTAGAGAAGCTCGCACCGAGTAAAATTGATCAGACGAAAGTAAAAGTTAAGAAAAAAAAAAAAAGAATACGAAAAAATTGTTAAGAGTTTTTCAACATTAAAAGAGATACTCACATATCGAATGGAATTGTGATCGTCTGTTTTTGTTTTCTTTGATTTTGCAGCTGCGATAAGGCCCACAGACACACAAAATCGAGCGAATCAGAGGTACCGAGTGCCAAGAATAGTTAAGGAATATAGATATATATCAGTGAACGTCGCAGATTACACGTCGCCTAGATAATGTAAAGAAGAATGTAACAAGGAAGGGAAAAATATATATATATATATATATATATATATATATATATATATATATGTATATAAATTAAATAATGGAAACATTCAAACAATTGAATAATTATTGTACGAACGAAAAATTGTTGATAAATTCAAGGGATATTTCGTAGTATGTGATGGCGAGCGATATATATATATATATATATATATATATATATATATCGCTTATTGTGGTAAATAATAATAATGTTATTCAATGATAATTAATATAAACAAACAAACAAAAAACACTTCGCCTTGTAACATAATTAAACACTTGAGACGAACAAAAAAAACGATACTCTTTTCCTCAATCTTGTATTAGGCTAGTTAATAATTTTTTGAAATTGTACGGCGACGAGCATCGTATGCTCTCTTTTGTTTTCTTCTTCTTTTTTTTCTTTTTTTAATGTTAATGTATAGAAACTTACAGCTGCACGCTGTATTAAAATAAACGATGTAAGTAGCTGAATTAGGAGGATAAATGCAGGGAGATAGAGCGAAACCGTTGTAAAACAGTGGCCTTTCGCGGTCTCTTCCATAGAACTGATCGCCGAAGAAAAACGAAGCCATATATATATATATATATATATATATATATATATATATATATATATATATATATATACAATAAATTGTTACAAAGACCACGAAGATCGATGAAATTTCATTATTTTCGACGGAGCTTATACAAAAGCTGCTGTGATTTTTTCTTGCAATCCTATGTGTGCAAGAATTGGATAATCTATGTTTTATTATTTTAAATTAATGACACAGTCTCGATTATATATATATATATATATATATATAAATAATTATATATTTTCTCAGCTCTTCTTAGTTATTAATAACAATTAAACTCTCTGATTATATAAGAGACACCTTTTTATCAAAGGAAATAAAATGGGACTGTTCTTAAATTATTCACTAAAGCTATTTTTCAGTAAATTATCATCAAAATTTCATAAATATAATTTTAGTTTTGAAAGTTACTTATTATTAGCAGACAGATGTATTTCGATGCGTACATCTGTCAACTTTTTTACTAACTGATTTTTTTTGCATAATCCATTTTTAATTCTTGCAACAAATCGTCTTTTTAAATAATCCGATTCACAATGAATAATACTATACGGTATTCTCCTGATTCAAAAATCCTGTTAGCCATTGTGATACATCGTTGCATAATTCGTTTTATGTATAAACTCCGCCGGACACAAGTGAATTCCACCGATCTTTGCCGGGGAAAATAATATAGAAATACATATAGTTGAAAATCGAGGTAAATGAGACGTTAAATCTTATAAAATACACAGCTCTCTGTCGCGGGGGCCTTTGGCTCTGCACGATTAGACTCAGAAAGTCTAATGATTTAAAAACAAAGAAACAAAAAAACAAGAAAAATAAAACAAAAAAAGAAACAAAAAAATGCGTAGAAGAGCCGATTGAGAGTGAGATATAGGAATGAGATGCGTTTGTGAGTGAGAGAGAGAGAGAGAGAGAGAGAGAGAGGAGAGACAGCGAGTATACCTCTGTAAATTAAATAAGAAGATGCCCTCGTTCTTTCAAACTTCGCGCCTGCGCGAAGTTATAATAATGTAACCTAAGTGTGTCAAGAATCGCGAAAGAGTCGTCGAGCCCGCGCAGATTGCGCGACGTGCGTCCGTTAAATACGTGTAAAACATTATCTTTAAAGCTACCCCTTTGCTCTTTCTCTTTTGTTCTTTGCTTTCTTCTTCTCGTACAATAATTGCGACAGTAACAATGAATATACCTCTTATACATTATTATGAAGTAACGCCGAGTTTCTCATTATTGGATTTCGCTTCGGCCCCCTGGGACGATTAAAATTATTCAAGAGCGGCTTAATTGAGGATCGTTCGTTAAATAACGGAGGGGAGGAGGGGATAATTAACGCCTTAAATCGCAGTTCTGTCTTAGCACGGGAAATGCACGACCTGAATTATATATTTTGAATTCGAGGGAGCTGCAGTTCTTATTGGAGATGCTCGCGCCATCTGCACGCGCTCGGACGACACATATATTCTTAGACATAGAGATAAAATGTGTATAAATTAAGTTGCGACTAAGAAAATGGTGCATTAAAAGAGAAAACAAACTAAAAGACATTATGTAAATAAAATTGGCGGCCTTGCCGTGAAAAAAAGTTGACATTGTCCAAGCGTATATAGAAAGTAGGAGAAAATTTATCGCATCGGCGTTGTTGTCGCATGGCAAAATATTTATTTATTGTAATTAGGTATAAGAAGAGAGATATTTCCTGTTTCTTCTTTTTTTGTTTTAATAGATAATTGTATCGATTCGAACATTTTCATGTTTCATTTAACGATGATATATCAAAGGTTAAATGGAAATAGAAATAGAAATAGCCAGAAAAATGTTGGCTTTAATTACTTCAAGTTGAATCGGAAAATCGACAAAATCATCTAATTGAGGTAATTTTGTACCGAATCAGGGATTACCTGTATATTTTTTAATTTCGATTCCAGAATATTATATGTTAAGAGTCGTTATTATATATATATATATATATATATATATATATATATATATATATTTGTTGATTTTGAAACACAATCCCTTATTACAATATAGGAAGATCTAAAGAAATTGAAAACAGTTTTGAAGGAAGCCAAATTATTATACCGCGTGAATTCGCGAATAAAGTACAGATAATGATAATTCATTTCGCGAAAATTTGTACATATTAATATTATATATGTACATATATATACATATATATATATATATATATATATATATATATATATATATTACAAAATTATAAACGAGTGCAATATTTATATATAGATCGCGCGGAGCGCGTAATGCAGAATGATAAACAAACAAAAAGTAAACAACGCACGTATATATCAATAAATAAATATATATATATACACGCGCCGTAGACAGAAATCAGAATCGGTGTATTCCTCTTGTTGTGTATGTCTGGCTGTGCGCGCGCGTGCGTATGCTTGTATGATAGGTGTATAGAGAAAGAAAGAGCACGCATCTCTCGCATACCGTGCAATGAAGTTATAAGGAGAGTGGAAAAATCAGAAATAGAGAGATAAAAAATAAACTAAACAATACAAACGGGGGAACGGGTTATATGGGTATTAAGAAAGTACACGCGGGAGAGTCGACGAAACGATTTTAAATCGCTGGGGGGGGGGAGGTGATCTTTATTTTCTTATTAAGTCGACCCGAAGTTTTGGCATGACCCCTTCGAAAGTTTCGCAGTTACGAACGAGTTCCTGTTTTATTTACATTGGAGTCGATTTGGTTTCTTTTTGTCTCTCTTATTTTTTTCCTCGCTTTATCGTTCAAAACTTCTTGCCGGAGAAGTTAGCCAAGCTTCTCCCAATGGAAATCCGCTATTGCGAAAATCCGACTATACTTATCTATTAGTTTTCTTCATTAGCTTGTATTAGATTTAACGGGGGGGGGGTCGGAAGAATTAATGCAGACTTAAGTTCGAATGATTATTTTATCGTGGATATATATAAGAAGCTTTATCGAACGATAGAGAGTTTGGGATTAGCGCGCGGGAAAACGAATATTGCCCGTTTCTCGGTCTCGTGTCTTAACTGAAATAAATAAATTAATATATATATATATATATATATATATATATATATATATATATATGAATAAACTGATAATAATTATAAATTATACCTAATTAATTATTTAAACAAAGAAAAAAGTGAACTCGCTTCCTCTTCCACATTCCTACGTAACGTGTAAAGAAAAAAAGTAAATGAGTAAATTCAAATAATTAGAATTAAAATAAAAAGTATATTCTTTATCGTCGTCGATTTTTTTTAACGCGCGAAGAATGAGTAGGAGATTAAAAAAAAAAATTTACTTATCTAAGTGTCTCGTTTTATGCTCGATGAATCGACGATGTTCTCAGAAATCGGCGTACAAGATTAAAAATCTATATATACATATAAATCTATATATACACAAGAAGAGATGTGCGAAAAAAATAAAATCGAAAAAGTATGTGCACGCGTTGCGAAAAGACAACAATTTATCATTTATATATAGTAGCGCAAATTAAATTAAGGACTAGACGGAGATAGGAGTAGAGACGATAATTCGAAATAAGGAGTATAAGACGAGCGATGATAGTCGCGGGAAATATCTAATAAATCTTTAATCAGTCGGGCAGTAAGCCTCTAAATTGTTATATAGAAATTAAACATACCAAGTCCCAACACCATTGACCATAGAAATTTGAAATAATCGAACGTGGGAAGAAGCGTAAAAGTAAGTTAACGATAAATTTATGTGAGAAGAAAAAGGAAAAAAATTGCCGGGGGCGAAATTCCGTATAAAGTAAAATAAATCATCGGTGTTCCTTACCATAGTTTCTGTATACGTTCAAACTTATATATATATATATATATATATATATATATATATATATATATATATATATCGCGTAGAACGCGAGAAATCCGATGTCGCGCGCGAGCAGAAGCAAAAAACAAAAAAAATGTCAGATAGGTGTGAGAAATTGTCGGTGGGACCCGCAAAGAGAGAGTGAGAGAGAGAGAGTGCGAAAAACGAGTCTTTCAATTTTACTATACCGTGTACGATCGATTTTTCTGCTCTTTTTTTGCTCGAAGCAAGATTAAATAATGCGTATATAATGTACCTTCGTCTTCTCCTCGCGCACTCCCCCCTCCCCAACTCTACCGTCAAGATCAAAGCGCCGGCCTCAGCGCCGGCGACATTCGAATCGAACGACGAACTCACGCACTCTCGCGATCGTCCTTGAATAGAGAAGCGCCCGTATCACGGAGGCCGCCCGGCCCTCCTTCGCAGTAGATCAACCCAATGTATGGTCGGACGTGGATGTCCAACCTGGCTCCTCGCCGTTATCTTGCTTTGACGCTCGTTCACGGAACGGCAAGTATCTCGGAGCACTGATTTAGAGGGTTATTTGCGATCTGGTCAGGCCCAAAAACAAAAACGAATCGACTCAAGTTTTTAATGATTTATTGTCGCGAGATTCCTCATTCATGATATAAACAGACCAATGGGGGCAAAATTAAGGCTCCTAAGTACTCTATCTCCAAGGATTTTGATTCGCTGGATACGAAACTGGCAACAGATTTGATCAGCTTTTTCTGAGACGTTCTAACCCACAAATTTTGTTCGTAAGTTTCAATATTGCAGTCTGACAATGGGCTTATAAAGGCCTAGAATAGTTACACAGTAGATTTCAGTAATATCACCGAGCAGATCAATTCCAATCTAGCGAAAAATAACGTTTTCTTTTTTCATTATATTGAAGTCGCGAACTTTCTGTCTCTCTGAGGTCGTATTCGGATTCAGCGCATTAAAATAATTTAAAACAAAAGTTGACCGTAATTTCTGTTATTAAAAGTCGATAAAATTTTATTAACGTATTTATTGATATATTTACTACATCTCTTTATTCCATATCTATTACATCATTAGAATATTAAAATTTAATCGAAAAAATAAATTTAGATTGTTCTCTCGTTATCTTGACAATACCATTGCATGAAATGCGACGTAAGGTCGAAACAAAAAAGCCCTTTGCGGAGACAAAAGTCGACGAGGAGAAAAGCAGCGGGAGCAGACATCGTTCGCTGTCGTCGTTGTCGCGCGTAATATTGTGCTCTTCTACTTTTTTTCATGCGCAAAACACAGAATAAAGAAAAAGCAACTAAAATCAGTAAAGGAGGAGCCGAGACAAAACGTAAAGAAACAAACAGGGACTGGCCGTCCAGATCGAGTTTTTTTGTTCTTGAAAACACGGACACGTTTCTCTAAAGTTAAAATAGTAAAGCTAAAATTGCACACATACACACACATGTGAAAATTTAATGATAGATTTCGTAAAAAAAGCTCAATAAAAATGTATTTGCTAATGTTCTACTATTAATTAAATATCAAAAATATATTACTTATATTATAAATAAATTTTTAATTTGTCAAATTTTTAAATATTCGAATTTATAAATTGACTGATTTACTCATTTTATTTCTTTAGCCATCTTTTTAAGATTATTAAATTATTATATGTTTATTTTTGATTGAAAGAACTTGATTGAATCAAACATATTTCAATTATAAATATTATTCGTCATTATGCAGTAAATAATTAGATTCAACCTCGCATACGCATTAAAAATGTGTCAGATATACATTGAAATGAGTCACTAAACTATCGGAACAACATTCAATTATGGTCAATAAATCAATTATTGCCCGCTACAGAAAAGAACCATCTAGACCAAAATCAGTATTCAAAAATCTCAAGCGTATAATTTGTATGATAACATTGTAAAGAAAATTCATTAAAACTTACAATAGTCACGTGAAAACTGAATTCACACTTCTCAAGCCTAAATTGAATAATATTGAGGTAGAACGCAACAAAATTTACAGAAAATAAATGGATAATAAAAATATAAGAATGGAAAAACGATTAATTATTATGATGCAAGAATATTAAACGCTCGACTCGAGATGGAAAATTCGTATATAACTGGCGATTCTCTTAAACGGAGAAGACAGCAAAGAAACGATCAGGCATATCCCGCGGCAAAGAAACTCTTACAATTATCTAATGAGCTTAATTTTCTATGTTGGCCAGTGGTCTTGGCCGCTGAAAATTGTTTTAAAAGTTTGCCCGAGGCTTTGTTTTTAACAAAGTATTATAGGAGAGCGCGCGAAGGAAACGTCACATTAAGTTACTTTATTCATTAAACGCAATAACATTCAGTTTTTAAAGGTACCTGATCAATGGAAAACCTATAGTATGTAATAGCTGTGTAACTCAGTATACATATATATACATACATCAAGAGCTAAATTGCATTCTACATATACTGATCCATATACGTTAACATTGCGCGCCAGATATCGACTTCGGGACTTAAAGAGGAAAAAAATTAATATTCTACTATTAATTTTTTATTAAATAGTACTATATGATTTCAACCTGACCTATCGCTTATCATATAAACCGTAAATGTACAGTTCCTCAGCTCATCGTATCGCATCGCTAACGTTCCGATCGTAATTACGTACAAAATGAATTCCACGGGAATGATCGACCGTTTGCACCTTTTTTTTTCTCTTCACCGATTAGTTACATTAAAGATAGTTCAATGGAAACGTAAAAATGATTCGCTCGCCAGAGCAAAAATCAATGTAAAGACAAGCGAAACGTATTATAGATTAACGAGGAAAAAGTTAAGGTAAGAGGGGTTGTATATATATGAAGAAAACAAGCCTCCGGCAAGATTACAAATATATGTAGTTTAATATGAGAAGGGAAAAAGTGAAGGGACGTCGCAGGAGGAGGAGGGAGGGAGGAAAATTCTTTGTAAGACAAGGCCAGCCGGAAAATACACGAGAAACTTCTACGCAAAGGTACTCGCAATCCAATAACCCAGATGGGCAGGGAACTTGGGGGCTATGTTAAGGTTGGAATCGCAACAAACTGGCGAGAATGAGAGGAGAAACGTCGCGGGAGGGGGGGTTGTATCGTCGTTAGAGCAACGCAACCAATAAAAAGAAACAGAAAAAAAGCAACAATATGAAATGTTTTTGTTTTTTCGAGGTGGGGAACAGTGACAGGATGTAAGAAAAGGGCACGTCCAGTATTATAAGGGGTGGCCGATACTCTTCCTGGGCTGTGCGCGCCCTCTTCGGGAATATACCCGTTTGCCCGCATTATATATACATTGAGGTATTGCGGCAGAGGGTGAGGCGGAGGAGCTACTGGAGAAGGCGATAACTGTGCGCGGGGGACGTCCGAGTCGGTCGAATGTATAGTGGGACAAAAGCAGCGACTTCAACTGACGCGACGCGGCAATCTAGGACTATATATATATATATATATATATATATATATATATATATATATAGATACGGGATAGGTATAACATTATACAATTCTACGCGACATCTACATGGCAGTCCGGGAGTGTATCTGTATGCGCGTGCATACTTGCGTGTGTCCGAGTATATATATATATATATATATATATATATATATATATATATATATATACACGGAAATAAAATAGAAATAGATATAGACAGATATAGTGTGCGTGAGAGCCAGAGAGAGAGAGAGTGAGAGAGAGGGTAGAATAGAGAGGAAATATTTATTTCAATGAAAATGGGTTGCCAATAGTTGAAAAAGTATTTAATATGTAGAAGAAATTCTAGGGATAAATAATACCTTGTCGATACAGAACGGTACATATACGAAATAAGGAAAGCTCGGAAAACTCTCGATGCGACACACGGAGGAATAATGTAGTGCTGCTAGCAGTGTTGTTTGACCACATAGAACATGTTAATATAATTTATACGTTACAAATACGAATCGAGAAGAGGTAATAGGCGAAAGAAAGAGAGAGAGAGAGTGATAGTGAGAGAGAGAGAGAGAGAGAGAGAGAGAGAGAGAGAGAGAGAGAGAGAGAGAGAGTAAAAAGATGCGAGAAAAAGAGAGTGGATAAAAGTATATATAATACAAATCGATCGTGGATCGATCAAATTTTGCGAGTATAATATAGGGGGGGGGGGCACCAGAGTGGGCCAGATTGTCGAAAGGCGAAGAGTATTATGTAATATTGTAAACGAAACAATAGGGACTTATTGATGAACAAAAAAATAAAATGGAAAAGAAAAAAATGGAGAAAACGAGAAAAGCAAAAAAAAAGTATATTTATTATTAATGCATATACGAACCGATGAGATGAATATATGAATGAAATAATGACAAAATAAAGTACTGTCTTTATTCACGTTTCCTGGCGATTGTTATTGCAATAAAAATAATCATTCCGCCCGACCTTTTTCCCATCTGCACATCCTTGATTATCATTGCAGCTGAAATCAACAGTAGGTAAGTCCATGTTATATATATATATAAAATTGAAAATACTTGATTAAAATAAAATTGTCAAATCTTTTGTCATATATGTTTCGCTTCTTAAATTATTTTAATTCTAAGAAAAAAAATGAAAGAAAAGTAATGATAAGAAGTATATATTAGTTTTTGCTTCAAAATAAAGTATACTTAGTTAGGTATCATTTATGTCATGAGTATCATAATAAACATTAAATGAAATTAATCAATTTGGTAATTTAATTATTAGTGTAGTTAAAGTGGTATAATTAACTTTTCAATAATAAGCAATGAAAAAATTAATACTTATTTTATTCATCAAATGGACACTGTATTGTTAAAATTATTATAGCTAATATGCAATTATTAAATTAAATACAGATTTTAATGAAGTCCATCGTTTCGTGATCGTATTACATCCTGTATTATTACAAATTAATTCATGAATTAATGTAACATATAATAAGAACAATCTATTTTCAAGTGTTTTTATTTTCATATAATAGTGATAATTTATCTTGTGCCTTAAATCTAATTTATGTTTGTTATGCAGTCATAAATCTAAATGTATAACAGATAATATTTGTTGAAGTATATAAAAGTTATATGGCAAACGTTGCCGGCACTTGCACACTCATTGTTGGTAAAAAAATTAAGGCAGTGAGAAGGAAGTAAGACGGCAAAAATAATTGAAGTCGTTTTCAGGATTTTGGAATCCGCGTACGTTTTTGTAAAATGAATGAATCGTCAATTTTAAACATAAGCTTCTATTGCCACGAACGTACGCTTAGAAAATTGAAGAAGAATTTTGGATGAACTTTTTTACAGGTGCTTCGTATTTATGACAGAAAAAACTTGTCACTTTCATATCCTGGAAATTAATCGCAATCTACGCCTTCAAGTCGTCAAAGAAAGGTAACTCAAAATTTAATTTCTATAAGGCTCTTTGAAGAAAACAACTTTTTGTCCCCTTAATTTTTTTACCATAATTTTTCCTAGATAATTGAAATTCATTTTTATTACAAAATAATTTAGTTTTTTTCGCAGCAATTTAATTACAAAAGAACACGTTACATTCGATTATGTCATTAATCCTATTGCTTGTTTAATTGAATTTTTTCTTTACTCGCCAAATTATTTCAGTCACATAAACGAAAAACAATAAAGAAGACATGAAAAAAGCAGCTATAGATGAAGAATACAATGTTGCATCTAGACGATTTTTTAAATACGAAAAATGACTTTTTTTTAATTGTCGTACAAATGTAAAATTTCCGCGTTCAAGATTTTAATACGCTAAGTTACAACCTGTCATTTTTATCAAATAAAAACAATTTTTCCACGAGTACTTTTATTATTATATATATATATATATATATATATATATATATATATATATATATATAGAGAGAGAGAGAGAGAGAGAGAGAGAGATTTGATTCGTTTCGCTTTTGTAATTAATACATATGAAAAACAAACCAATAGGTTTTTTTTTTCAAATCAAAGAGTACGTTTTAATCCATAAACAAGCGTACAATATTTGTTTGTTTTTTTTTTCTTGCAACACTTTCTGGCGCATTAAATTCTGTATTCTCGTACAGCAATAGCGCCGATAAAAACGTGCAAATGCTAATCCTCGACCGCAGCCAAATGCGATTTATCATTAAACGCTCGTTTATCGATGCCGCCTGTTTCGCGCATTTTTCCCGATCTAGGAGTCGACGTGCAATCCAGCACGCAGCGTAGCCTCCGCCTCATCTCGAACATCATCGCCGACTTTGAGGAACGCGCAACGTTATTATATATGTACAGAACAGGGAATTTCGGGGATCGCGCGCACGCATCGTATTTGCGTGTGTGTATGTATGCGTGTGTGTGTGTGTGTGTATGTGTGTGTAAATATGTGTATAAACGTAACGCGTCGAGGCGGTCGCCTCAGAGGAAGCTGCTCCAGTAGACGACGTTCAGGATGAAGAAGGCGAAGGGGAAGAGGAAGCGCGAGACCTTGTCGATGTAGATGGCGGTGGCGCGGCCCTCGCAGCAGGTGTCGTACTGAACCACGGAGGGACGGACCGGGCTGCGGCTCCTGTCCGACTCCGATCTCATCGGTGTCTGTTGAAAAAAGCGGGAGAAAAAAATATATACATACAATTATTTATTTATACAATGTACCTCATGAGAATCAGTTTTATTAAAATCCGTTTTTGGTAATTTCAACTTTTAACTTTTTTTTCGACAGTTTAAGTTTTATTAATGTCTGCTTTTGGCAATTTAAATTATATGAAATTGTATATTATGCCATGCTATTACGGGAGACTCGTGAACTACAATGAATTTAATTGTATAATAAGTTTAATTGTCACTGGCAATTTATTTTCATATTCAGTAGCTTTATAATACGTTATTCCATTTAAAAATTGAACGAATCGTTGTATTAACACAGCTCGATATAATTTATCTTCATTTGACATTGTATTACTGTCAGTATATAAACAATACATGTAGCAAAAACTGCTCGACTTATACTTAAAATTCAATTGCTACAATTTTTGTCGTCACTTTTTGATGCACTAATATCTAATAAATTTACTGTCTATTCTACGGGCGGGAGGATGAAGAAAATTCATTTAAGAAAGGTGTACGTGCCACAGAAGTTATCAATGGCAATAACAAATTTATAAAGTAATGACAAAACAGTTCAATGGTTTGATTTTTAAGTAACATGTTGAAAATTATCGAGCAAATACAGTCTACAAGAAATAATTATAAAGAATATCATTCAATTAATTGGAATGTTTACAATACTTTGTTTTATCTTGTAGAAAATAAATAAATGTTTAAAATGATAATTTCAATTTAGCTTCTCGATCTCTTAATTTGTTCATCGTATCAATGATTGGAATTTTCTTATTTTTATTTTTAAATAAATTTTAAAGTACGCTCTTTTTCCTGCATATTGCAGGCCTACCTGACGAATAAGTAAAGCTTGATAAGAGTAATAAGTAAATTTCATACATAACGCTCAAATTAATCATTTGTATCAGAGGAGATAATATTTTTTATGATAATAGTTATTGATAATTTTTTAATACAAATTTTATTTCAAAAAAAAGAATGGAAAAAAAATAAATTTTAATTATTCGGTGTAAATAAACTACGTTCTTGATTATGATATAATTGTTGTTATTATTACTATTATTATTATTATTATTGTTATTATTATTATTATTATTATTTTACAAATTTAAAAACTAATGAAAATTGTTATTTGACGCATTAAGTATTCGAAACAATATTTTTATGTATTACATGAGGGTTATTGCAGATTTAAAAGAATGACTAATTTTTCTTATATTCGGTCTATTTTAAGTAAAACGACTGCTTAATGAATGTTAGGTAATAGTACAGTTACTATCAGGGCTATAAAGATTAGCTACTTTGAACGATTGACTTTTTTCATCAGTTCACGTTGTAATTAAAACACATTGTCAATAGTTTATTACTCTGCGTTTAAGGGCATCCCCTATGATTTTACTGATAAACCGTCACGTATTACACGTGAAATTTAAAGCATCTAAAATTGTCATTTTCAATTTTAGAAAATTTCTTTTGGGCAACGAAATAACTCGATTCATTCGATAGAATTTCAAAAAAAACTTCGTCAACATTTCTGGCTATTAAACTTATCTACGCAATACTTCAATTACAACATTAGTTTTTCATGATGAATATTACAATAAATCCATTAAGAATAAGAGTGTAGCTACTTGGACAAGTTAAATAACCATGAATATCATCATTGAAATTTCAAAAATATATAATTAAGACGTGCTTTTCGGTTCATTAATAATGACTGATTATTTATAAATTTTAAGCCAATAACTCTCGTAGTTTAAAAAAAAAAGATAAAAAAAAACTTTCAGATTACAGTGAAATTCCTGCTGTGAAAAAACTGTGATTCACCGATATTACAATATTAAAGAGAGAACAGTTCGATTTCCCTTAATCCAATAAACCGTGCATTGTTACAAAATACATAAAGAATCAAAACGAACGGTTACCACAACTATAGCACGGTTTTAGTCCGCACGCGTGCTTTTGAAAACCGTATCGTTTAATTATTTATCGTTAAAATATAGCCGATGAACGAATATGTACGGAAAATTAAAAGTTCCGCTCGGGCAGTCAATTTTATATATATATATATATATATATATATATATATATATATATATATAACGGGGTTGGATTACCCCTATTTCGTTGCCGACGCGCGCAATTTCAATACTATTGGCAATAGAAGCCGCGCGAATATAAAATAAAAGGCATGCTCGACAAGATTTGCAGGGTTCTTTCATCCAAAAAAAAAAAAATTATGTTTTTATTTTTTACATAATTTAGGTATGCGAATAACGTCGATATCGGAAACAAATCATCGATGTCGCGAACAAGGAAGACGTAGTTAGTACGGAAAAAAATGTTTTCATCAAAAAAGAACTTTTTATTTCTTACCACTTTTCTTTGCGCTCGTAAAATATCGTTTACAAGTTTTAAACGAAGATGCTTTATTCTGTTTTTTTTTATCTGAAATCTATTCCCCGTATTAAATACACGTCATCCTTCATTACTACATGCAATTTATCGATTAACTTTTTCAGTGCACAAATTTTATACTTTTTCATAATACAGAAATTTTTTTAAGATTTTTTGCTTAACATTTTTTTCTTATAGAACCTGTTATAAAATCAATATTTTATTAGAGAAAATTGGTACTTTCATCAATAAACAGATCATCTTAGTTGGATTTTCGTAAATTCGAACCGTCTAAGATTACCGTTGTCTTCGTTAGAAATGCTAATCGTATAAAATTAGCATTTCTAGAATAACGCTTTGCAGACAACATTTGCTCCCGTAGCCCTCGCTATAATCTCGGCCGTACTTAGCTAACCTTGAAGTCGTCGATCGCGTCCCGCAGATCCTCGTCGGAGTAGCCCTTCATGGCTTTCGTGGCGACCGGGCCCATGTAATTGTTCACCACGGCGAACTCCATGAGCGAGAGGAAGACGAAGACGCTGCACGACGACATCCAGATGTCAATGGCCTTGACGTAGGAGACCGGGGGCAACGACTGCTGCGACTGTGTGTTTTGCGTGGCTGTGGGCGAGAAAGCGCACGTTCGTCTTTTACGTCGTACGTGTTTATGAGATTTTTTTTTTTTTTTTTTTTGGCTTCCCAGAAAAATATCTATAAGTATTTAGATTCTGTAAAGTTGAAAAATATTTTCGAAGACGAGACATTTGTTTGTTTATCGGGAAAAAATATTTCGACCGAGATAAAAAAAAATTATTAATGACGACATTCATAGAACGGAAAAATAATATTTAAACATTTTATCTTTATGCGAGCGACAGACTTAAGATTTTTTGATGCGCCTTGGATAATAAAAATAATCTGCAAATTTACATGAGAATATACGTAAAATGTTTGCCGGTGTCCTGATACCGACAAAGTTACGCAAATATGATAAAAAGAGGAAAATTTATATGAAATTAAACAATAATACTATTCATTGTAGTAAACGAAAAACTACTTTATATAATTATTTCCCTATCTCTTGTTCTTACGTTAAAATATCTTCACGTTGCTCTCTCATTTTATAGCTGGGTATTACAATCAGATCTACAGTTTGTAGAAAATAGTTTCTTCTGTAGAAAATCGATTAGGAAATGAAAGAAAAGATTATGTTATAAATCCAACAGGAAGAAATTATTCTTATTATCAGTGGTATTATCGAGAAAAAATTCTACCAAATACAATTAAGTATTGTATCGATGATCAATAGCGGAACTGAGATTGATGCCCATTCCTAAGTATATACAATTACTTGTTGGATTGCGAGAAAGGTGAAAATCCGATTTTCGTCTATCAGTTAAAAACTTTAAGGCTCTAAAGATTCTAAAAAACGACAGCATCATCACCAATTATTTCTTATCAATATACTTATGTCTACAAAATTGCTGTTCGGTTTGCGAGTGCGACAAAAGAAGGGTTGTCCTCTATAACGTTGTAAAATTTTATAAATAAATAAATTAGAAGACCTCTATAATTTTTTTGTTACTGCTAAACTTTTTCATTATTGAGGTCTTTAATAACTACGACGACGACTATGAGATTTATCATCTTCTTTCTAATTATTTTTACCAAGTTACTTGAGCAATCGTCACAGTTTAATTGAGGAAATCAGTATTTTTTACGTAAAATTTCACTGCATCATTGATTTTATAAATAATAATGAGTTTAATAAATGAGTTTATAAATAAAAAACATTTAGTAAAAAAGTAATAATAATAATGCTATAATATATGATATAATACATAATATAATACATGTTATAATTCATAATTATTAGAGTCTTCAAATTGAAACAATTTTATTTAAGAAAGTTTATTTCTTAGTTTGATCTATCTATATTACGCGCAACATCCAAATATAAGAGAATCGAAAAATTTCTCATAGATGGTTTTGTGTTGCCATGTTTCAAGCTATGCGCCATTGCTGAGAAAATAGCAGATATTATCATCGTTTTCTGGAAATACCGTCAATATCGATTGGGAGAACGGTACTGTTTACAAAGTATGTGCTTGGAATCAGGAAGGTGAAAAATATCGTAAATAGATGGCACATCTGATTACGTCGACGGAAAGCAGGGGAGGCGAAGCAGATGGAACATATGAAGGAAGTTAATTTTTGCGCTTCCTTTCATGAACGTACAAGAGAAATAATAAGTTTCAGTTCTCCTAACTAGCTTCACACTTACTATCTCGCGAAACTGTCGACATTGAAATGGTCCGCTTAAAAATTCCAGATCGATTAGCCATTTATTTCGAACGCGTTCAACGTTCTTCGATAAAAGAGAGAACGTGCGTAGGGGTTAGTAATTCGTTCTTTTATTTGTATGCAAAGGCATTTGTGAAGAAATAAAAGCGATTTTATAATCTGTTTATCGGAATCATTCTCTGTAATCATGTGTACACAATGCTTTAGTCGAGTGAGAACAAATTTTTTAATTTCTTGATAAACAATAACTTTCAAATATCTGCGTCACTGAGTTTTTGACATTTTATTTGACGATTTCCTTTTCAGTTTCTTTGACAATTCATTTACATAATTTATAGGATTATTGTAAAATTTTCAAGTGCTAATGTGTTAAAATTATTCAAATAAAGCTGGCTTGCAAATGTAAATTAATAATTTAGAAATAAATTACCGTCAGTCGTAAAATTCAGTTTAAAGCGACATAAACAGAGATTGATGGATTCAAGCTATTGTGTGTGATGACAGCGATAATCTACAAAATTACACTATCCGACAGATCGAGATGCGAATTTATTAAACACAGTTATCGCTATATATAAAAAAAAGAATAAAAAAAAAGAAAGATAATTTAATTTGTTGGCTAGATTCGGGAAGACAGTTTCAAAAGTATGTATTCCCTGCGTATTAACGGAGCTGAGCAGATAATTGAATCGGAATTGCTTGAGAACGATGCCATTATCGATAGACTTAATATCTAGCAGAATTCGTTTCACAACCAAAAATTAGCATGGATTTTCACATGGATTTCCAAGCAATTTCAAAATTATGGATGAATAATTTATATATATATATATCGATGGGGTAACATCGAATTAAATTCTATGACATACAAATTTAAATTCTGTATAATTATGCCCAGGTATTCTATTAGCGTGGAATGTTTGATAAAAAAAACTTAAACATATTGCGATATCAGTAATTAGGGGGGGGGGGGCAAGGAGAACCTGAGTCAGACCTGGTTCCAAGCCTCTGTTTAATAGTTTCTTACAGCTTCTCTATGCGGAGAATGTGTTTACCATCAGACAGGCCCAATAATTTTTGCTCTAGTATTTGCCTAAGCATAATCATAATGAGAATAATTAAAATAATTCACATTGTATCTTTTATTATTCTTTTGTATGTTTTTTCGTTTTTCAATTCAGTGGTTCTTGACTCTCTTCATGGAATTGTGTTATTACTTTTTTTCTCTTGTTCATGTACCTATAGATAGATATACATAAACGGATATATATATACGATATATATATATATATATATATATATATATATATATATAGAGAGAGAGAGAGAGAGAGAGAGAGAGAGAGAGAGAATATATATCTGTATGTATGTATATACCTTATAAGTGTCGAAACTACTGCACCGATCACCTTCAAATTTTAACCATGTATTCTATACGTTGAGTATTAGATGATATAGACGAAAAATTTTTGTCAATCCCCTTGTTTTAAGAAAATTTTTTAATTACCAATGCTCGAATATTGAGATAATTCTCTATAAGACAAGAGTAATAATACGTCCTATTATTATAATCATCTTTAGAAACCAACGATGTAAATTAGATATTAATAATAATAATCGGATAAGCATGAACTAAACTTGAAAATAATCAGTTAAAATAAGTGAAAGTAAAAAAGAGACAGAACAGATATTCATGAAGCACTCGATAAATCTTCTTCAATTACACCTCGTCTTCACTAAGATCAGTCCCAACGATTGATTTTCTAATAGTAGAATAGTTTATTGAGTTACCCTCGATATAATTAGCTTTAAAGGAAGATTCTAGAATCGGCAGGAACAGTAAATGCAGAAACAATGCAGAGCCTCTGTACGATTAGCACGCATGTGGATGAATGATTGCTCAGTTCTATTGGATGCACTTTCGGCAGTGGGAGCTTTGGATAATTGGAATAGATATAGAAGGTAAAAAGTAGAACCTATGGAAATAGCCAACGATAAAAAGTGAGTGAGAGGCAGAGAGAGAGAGAGAGAGAGAGAGAGAGAGAGAGAGAGAGGCGATGACAAGTGGGACGAGGAATAGCTCTTGAAAGAATCGAAACCAAAACACCCCTCGCGGTTGTATGACACCCCGTAATTTTGTAAGGCTTCTCCGATCCGCGCCCCGAATTCGCTCTCGCCTGCGTATCGGGCGACGCATGCATATTACGCGTATGATTTTAAATTAATTGCCGCGCGTGCCTCGGGCGCACGAGCTAATTCAATTGGCGCTTTATTGTTGCGTGTATAATCGAATCGGCGCGTTCGGCTCACTGGCCAATGGTCATGGCGCGTCGAGCCGCAAATCGCGGTTAACGGTGGGGCGGCTATTTCCGAATAAAGTAGCATGGAATACAAGCTCGTTACTTCGTGGCTCGAGAAAGGCGGCAAAACGCACGTTTTTAATATGTCATCTGTCTTGACCGCTATAATATTCATTTGAAATTGGGGCGAACATTGCGAATAGATAAAAAAAAAGTAGAAAATATATTATGGATTATCATGATAATTGATTTAGTGGTTGTTCTTATTTGTCGTATTATGGGGGCTTGTAGACGTAAAGACCTAATATATTTGATAAGATTCAATTTTGTAGATCATGATATTTATAGTCTTTTATAATAACCACAGCTTTCAATGAACGGTCCAAATATGTAAGGACTGCCAGATGATTGATCGATTTCTTTTAGTGTATAGTAAAGGTATTTATATATTGTAGCCAATGGGATTAAATAGAAAAGAAAATATGCCTGCAACGATTGCATAATTCTGAAGTCTATTTGATATTGAACTCTATACTAGCCATTGATTAGAAGAACTTTAGCAACTTTACATGGAAACGATCGAGCAAATATAACAAATGCTAAAAAATATCGCAGATGGAATAATAATTCCGCTGAAGAAACGTATATTCAAGACACAATTTACAATGAGAGAAAAATAAATCCATCAAAATATCGTGTAGATTCATTAAAATATACTACAACAACACCCATCTATCAATCTATTTAGTACACGTATCGCTGTAACTGTGAAGCCATTTAAGCTTGAAAGAATTCATCATGCTTTCGTCACATGTATAAAAAAAAAAACACCATTTCATGAACCATAACCAGAATCAAAAAGTCACGATGATTTTACGATTAATCTTAATCATGATTGTACATCAATAAATTTGTCACATGATATAGAATCTTACATTGTTTAAATTGTAATACATAGTTACATTAAAATCAATTTTAAAGTAATCTATAAATTTTTTATTTTATACTTAACTGTTCAATAAAGCATAAAAAGTAATAATCTATATGAAAATTAAAATTAAAAATTCAAATGCAATATTTTAGATAATGTTCCTATTACATTTTATCTGAAATATTTTTTATTCTTCTTTTATCCGAAAAATATAACTTACACGTACTGTTATCTACATTGTTATTAGGCTGTTAGAAATAATATTCTAGATTATATGGTATTAAAGAGATTATATGATAACCAGGAAATTTAAACAATTATCCTATTCCTATTTAAAATAGTATCATATATGCTTTTCCCTTTGATTCATATTAGCGTATTGTTATAGCCCATATTCCAAACAGAAACGTATATGGCGAAATGAATTTTCAAAAAGTAAAATATATAAATAAATATTTATTAATAAACCCAAGCAGAGGTATAAAAGCACAAAATAAAAAATACTTCGTAAAGGTGAAAAGATATTTAATTTAAAGAGGAGCCTCTTAGGTGTCAATTGCCTATTATGCATCCGCCATATTGCATAGTTCTTTACATAACCACTAATCCTATCATTGACCCCTTTGGATGCATGAAAGAATAAACTCACGAGCGTTTCACAAGTTAAGAACATTACTTCTTCCATAATACGTGTATCTTTTGTTTTCATCTTGTACTCCCAGTTATATAATATTTATTAATTAGAGATTTCATTTTTCTATTTATAATATTTATATTGATAAAAAATTATTCTTATTTGTTAGGCATAAAAGCTCAACACATAGATATTGTTTATTATTCTTACTCGGGAAACTACAAATTTATACATAAACAAACCATTTTATTTAACTCCATTTATAATTTACGTTTAAAATTAATAAAAATATTACAACCTCATATTCAAATACAATAAATTAGATACGATTAATTTTCTCTTTCAATAAAATTATTATAACTTACCAAGAGTAAGCAGTGATGTGACACCGAGAGTAACCCTGGCAGGAATAGCTTCGGGCTTGATCCAGAACGCGATCCAGGACATGACAACAATAAGAGCAGAAGGTATGTAGGTGTGAAAGAGATGGTACCCAAGTCTACGTCGTAAGTTAAAGACGATCTGTATGCAAGTGAAGTTGCCGGTCGAATACTCGATCGTACAATCAGTCGTATAATTATTGGCTATGTCGAGTTGTGGCAGTTCGATTTCTGGATTAACGACAAGTGGATCGGTGACGTTCCAGATGAACACCAGATCCTGCGTCGTGTGTGACACTGTAATTCGAGAATTTACGTTTTTATACTTTTGACATCCATATGGTAATAAAGAATAGTCGAGTGCTCGAATCACTTTAGGAAACATGTGGAGCACTATAAGGAATTTTTTACAGGATTAAAATCTTACGTAGATATGAGTTATGACATTTAAGAAATATTTAATCAAACTATTACTTACAACTCTCGATCATCATTGAACATATTTGGGTATCATGGGGATAAGACTCGAATTTCATTGCGCACGACAATACCAAGGTTAATCTGAAAGAAATTTTCATAATCAATAAGCTCAGCTGTAAAATGATCTGATTAAAATTAATATTCTCAATTCCTTTTAAAATGTCGTTATTTTTTTAATCGAAAAATCAAAGTTATTCGTTACTTTTAGATATAAAGCAATAGACGCAGTGAGAGGCATACTTCGACATGTAGAGCAGAGTCTTATCATGATATAGCCAAAGGTAATGATTGGGTATCGACATCTCATGAAACGTGACTTTCTTCGCATTCTTGAAAAAGCAGTCGGGTCTCCAAATATTGTGCAGCCAATCGACGTCCAGGATCCGGTATTCCTCCGACATGTTTTCCGGCATCCTCAGTCGTGAGTCTCGCCAGCTTTGAGCCAGAAATATGTCAGCCACGTAAGTCTACGTCAGAGGAGTATTGACAGTTATGAAATTATCAAAGAGCAGTGACTTTTTATGATTCAAAATATCAATTGAATTCAGACGATTAAAAAAATTAAATTATTGAAATGGTCTGGCATTATTATTGAAAATATTGGACTTTTTTCAATTCTGTTTCGATATGGAATTACAATCTTTCTTACCATGGACTCTTCGTTAATGGAGTCTATGCTAAGGACGGTGACGTGGAAGTAGACGATGGTGGGCTGGCCCAAGTACTTGGGCGCTCTGTGCTTGTCGTAATTCTTTGGATTTATCGGCAATATGTCCCTCAGGGATAGCGATAGCTCCCTTCTGCCATAGTCCTCACTTTCCATTTCTCTGCAAGATCAGCACAATATTGTTTACATAATTTAAACACCGAGTACTTGAGCAGTTAAATGTATATTAAAAAGAAATGGAAATTAGTACATTCAACGGAATTAGTCGCACAGATGGAGATTACGTAAACTGTAGGGAACGATCATTCACTATTGTCCCATATAATGTATACGATTTTTCTTTCAATACGAGTTTTCATCTTTCTATATTCTATTCTATGCCCGTGTAAGTAATGAGATGATGGTGATTAAAAAGTTGATAGTATTCGCTAACAGTGACGAGCCGAGCAAAGCGATGGTTGTTGGTTAGCGTATGCTGAACCACCTAGAGCGAAGGAGACAGAAAAGTAGACTAACATTTCAATATCAGTTACAGCATTTCATTATTTGCATATTAAATTGTATTTTATTTAAAATGCAGATAAATTTTGTTATAATATAATTATATTTTTTAATAATATTTTTTTTTCATGAAACTTTAAAATTCAGAAGATTTAAAAAAAAATGAAACAATTCACTAACATTTAGAAATGTTAATTCAAGTTTTTTTCTGTTATACTTTAATTTTTTAAACAAAAGTTATTTATATCTGAATTATGATTGTAAAAGTTCAATTAAATAATACAGTGGCATAATAAATATCAATATCTTTTAAGTAATTACTTATTGGAATTAAAAAGAAAAAAATTGAGATTTGATTATAACTGATTAAGCTATCCACTTGTCAGTCCCGCTCACTTCGCGGAGCAAATATATACAGCGTGATCGAAAAAGCAGAGATGTTGTTCGTGACAGGAATCGCTCAAGAGAGGAAATAATGATTTTTGACAGATACATACAGTGGTCAGAGGACCTTATTTTCGACCGAGATAAGTAGAAATGATACATTTCCATACGAGTGTCGAAGTTAATTATTTACCACGTGAGACAGTTTACCCACTAGCGCAGCGAAGGATATAAGTCGCAGGAGATAAAAATAAATTTACGCACTAGTGTTGTATTATATTTTTCACCACGAGAGCCAATAAAAACATGTTAAAGTTAATGATCAGAGTGGTGAACAAATACTGGTCCAAATTTCAAAAAATTGAAAAAATTGGTTGGATTATTATCTCTTTGGACAGTGGGACCACTGAGAGAGTTTCTTGTCATATTATTTATCATTTAATACTGTCATTAAAAGCGCACTATAAACATATTAAAACCCATTCTTAATTATACCATGTGCATTACTTTATACATTTACTTTCGCTCTGTTATTATGAGCTTCAATGAAAATAGTTATTAATACTTGGTCAAACGTATGTTGTTCAAAATTGTTTTCTATCACCAATTTAAGCCTGATACCCGATATTAATCTAGAATTTGAATTCTCTCGCGATATTCAAATTAATGTATAGCTCAAAGATAAATGTAATAATATGCGAATTTTAGAATCGAACAGTATTATGTAAGGATTACTGGCGAATATTATAAGTTTCTATGTAATATGGCATGGTATTGTACACTAATTAATGACTAAAGATTAAAGTCAATTAATTATTATTAATGTGTTAGCATATAGGGATAGAATATGCAAAATTTATATCCCACAGTATTTTTTCTTGGTTGTAAAAAGTTTACTAACTTTATTAGTATGGTAATAAAGTAATCAACAAAAATTTAGTACAACAAGAATCATTTTCATTAGAAAAATATTTTGTTTTGTAAAGAAATAATGAAATTCTCGTCATAATATAAAAAAAGCTATTTGAAAAAACAAAAACGATTAAAAACAATGAAAAACATTTGTTTGAAGAAATATCTTGATGCACGAGATGTTCTCAAAATAGATATATCTGTAAAATAGTTATTAATATGTAATATAAAGTAGTTAACTGCGTTATCTTGATTATCTATTTCATTGCACATTTCGAACTACCCAAAAAAAAACAAAGTTACATGTGCCTCTCTAACCACGAGCAAAGGCGTAATCCGGATTACTTGACCTTGCGAGTTCGAACTAATTCGTTCAATACGGCGAAGGCGCGCGAATAAACCGAAAAAAAAAAACTTCTATCCCCGTCCACTCTCATTGATACAGACGTTACAAGGCGAAAAGCGCAGCGCTCGCCGTCGACGTGGAAGGACGCGCATTAAAAAAAGTAAAATCTAAAATAAAATCGCTGACGCTCATAATATCGTACGGCTACTGAAATACTTCGTCACGTATTGGGGCGAGGGGGGGAGGGTAATAAGCGGAATTTCCAACGGGGAACATCTGTTTCGCACAACTGTCGGCGCCGGTGCCGATAAAGCGCCCGTCGCAGCCAATTCATCCGGATGAAATTGTCGACTCGCGCCCGATCTCTCCCTCCCCCCGCCCCCGGCGTCAATACAATTTTATCGCCAGGATAATTTTCGCGGCCATCGATATTTGCCAGAAACCAAGCCAGCTTCTGTCGTCATCGCGCATTTAATGATTGCGGTAACGTACGATGTACATAGCTTGTACCACTGTCGTCGGATTAGCATCGCTCCCAACCTCTCGTTTTTTCTCTCATCCTCTCTTCGTGACGGTATTCAATGAGCGGGAAAAAGAAATAGTCGACATAAGAATAAAATTTTAGTTTAAGTATATATATATATATATATATATATATATATATATATATATATATATCGTATATAGGAGGCCCCACGTGTAGAGACAGCGCGAATATTAGCTATATTCCGATGAAACAGCAATATCGGGAAGGCAGAAGCCATAAGAGGTCTTCGTGCCGTGCATACCCTAAAGTTCCATCCGACAACGTTCTTTTCCCTCCCCGTATGTATATATATATATATATATATATATATATATATATATATATATATTTGCCGGGTATATAAAGTGCATTAATAATAGATGCGAGAAAGTGAGGGAAAAGGGGGTTAAAGGTGCGTACGCCGGCTCCCGGTCTTCCGCGTCCGCGATTATATCGGCCGGGATGGCCCAACATCGATCCGTGTATTATTTTCTGAATTTCCCAGAAACGCTCCGAGGGCCGGGATAGGGACGCAACGAATAAACTGTTATACGAAAGAGCCTAGCAGGATTTTCTTGATAAACAAATAGGCCACGTAATGATGGATGAATTAAATTTTGATCGACCGCATTAGAATGCAATGATTTTTATGGAAATTTTTAAGGGAAAAAACTGCATATGAATACCTTTAAAACAAACAATAAACAACTAAAAAACGCTTCATTAATCTAAAAATCTCGAGCGTAAGAAAAAAGCATTTTAAAAAAAAAAAATACATCAGAACAAAATTGTCGATAAATTGACAATGAGCATACTAGTCTAGAAGCATACCATATTATTAAAATTATTTTCAAAAGAATAATCAATTCGAATTATTTTTTTGGCCAAATCTATATGCAAAGATTTCAGACAATAACAAAATTTCAACGGATAGCTATTTCTTTAAAAAAAATGAGATCTTGAAAATGAATTATTTGTTGATACGAATCGTCCTTTGAAAGATAGTTATTCTTTTTTTTTTTAATTATAAATAAAATCAATATCCACATTTTTACAAATTTTTAGAATGTACAATTTTTCGAAAATTTCCAATTAAAAACTGAAGTTAGATTTCATTTTATATGGATTATTTATTGATATGTTAAGAAAAATTACTAGTTATCCATTATTTTTAATAGTAAATGTATAGTTTTGTACATCATTATTTTTTTAAATTTAACATTTAAATTTATCAGCTATTCGAAGTCTCAAGTTGAAAACGGTTTCTATTTTTGTTTGTTTTTTTTTTTTTTTGTAAAATGTAAATGTATATTTAATTAGTAAACTAGTATACGATACGTGTTATTAGCGTTAATAAAGTCCATTAACCATTACTTTACACCGAGTAGTCAGCTAGTTTTCGCCGTCAAGTAGTGCGCTTACTTACATCTCACGTATCGGACACCATAGCATAGCACGTGTGATACAAAACCGCCAAATTAATTATGATATATCTAAAATTAATACATCACAATTTACAAAAAAAAAACTCAGCACTTTAAACGATTTTAATAGCTGCATTGCTCATATATGACGGTTGGATACGATTCCGCGCTGAGGAGCTTCGACTCGCGCGAGCGAGCGAGATAAAAGATGCGGGGCAAATCGTTTGCATTCTTGCATTTTGGTTCACCATAGAAAATGAGACCTCGAATCAAACACGAACTTTTTATAGTATTGTCGTTCTTATTTCTATGGATTTCATCCACGAGAGGACAATGCAAAATCAAGTTTACTGAATGACATCGGTCAAGTTCGAAGTTTTTTTAATGTCATTTATTATTTTAAGAAATAGTTCAACTGTATCGGTAATTTTAATGGCAATCTTCTGCTAGTATTATTCAATGCAGTGTATAAAATTCGTTAAGGCGAATAGTTTAATTAAATACTCTTTTGCATAATACGTTTCTTTATTGAAGGTAAAAAAATTATTTCATTGATTCTAATACATATTTAATTGGCAAATACTTGGATTAATATTTATTTCAATTGAACAAAAAATTTTTTCAGACGAATTTCAATTGGGTTCTAGCTGTTGGAACTGCCATTTAGATTTTCTAATTAACAAGAAACGTTACAAATATATTGATAGACAAAATATATTTACGTAAGTAATAGTGTTTTTCAGAAACGAATTAGAAGAAATTAAGTGAGCATTGAAACAAAAGAGCTTTGCCGCGTTTTATTCCCAATTGAAATGGGCCTCGAATTCATCAACTTATATTACTATTTATACTACTTTTTAAGATGTATATGGAGGTTTACATATTTATCCGCCCCCATTATTATATGTAAAAATGCTTTATACAGTAACTTTGACAATTATCAATCGATATTCCCAAGCTTGTGATTCAAATAAATTCATTATTGCACCGTGAAATAATGGACAACCTAGGCTAAGCAAAAGCGTGCGCTGCAATTACGGGCTTAGATCGCTGAGAGCGTTCTAAAAATATTCATCCTGTTCGTGCAAATTCGTACAAATTAATTTCTGATGATGAATATAATTTACGGAAGAAGTACGCGTATATACATCTTGCCTCGACCCGTGACTTTTGATAAGAAAAACACTGGCTGGCCATTGTTTGAACAGTCATTGAATGCCGGTGGGTTGGCTAAGTGAAAAAAGAACGAGTCGCTTCACCACCCCCCCACCCACCCCTGCGATTTCAAAGGCGCACCCTCGAAATGTCCACGTGAAATTCGACCTCCGTGGGGGGGGGGGGGGGGTTAGTGTAAGCGCGGTTAATACGCGTACTTCTTTCGTTTCTGTGGTGCGTGGGCGTGAGAGATTAATGAGCATCGGGAAGCGAGCGAAGGAAGAAGCGTTGGCGATAATTTCGAATGTGAAAGACGTGATAAGTAGAACAAAAGTCGACGGCTGTGTAATGAAAAAAAAACCGTAAAGGTAAATTGTAGAACGATCAATTTATGTATACACTTATATAATGTAAAAAGTACCGAACGTACAAATGATATGATTAATTTTCATTAATAATATTTCAAATATTTAATGTTTAATAGCTGCTATTACTGTCAAATTTGACTTTGTCAATTGCGTTAATCTAATTAAACTCGTGAAACTATTAGATTAAAAACAAGAAATAACCACAAATTTCTTCGCCACATGAGCCACTGACTGCTCTTATACGCAATGTATCAAGACCCTTATTAAAATATATTTTTAATAGTAAAAATGTTATTACATGTTATGTTTACATAAATAAATAAAATTTTGCCGGATCGATCTTTTTTGATGCATGAATAATGACGAATTGAAATCTAAAACAATTTACAAATTAAATTCAACACGAAGCACACAAAGAAAGTATTTAAATCAGAACAATGTCATTCGTTCAAACGTAAAAAATTTTAAATTCCGTTAGATAAACTGACAAAAATACAACGTGCGCGTCAGAAAAAATGAAAGATAAAAATAAATAGAACGAAAACAAGAACAAAAAACAAATTAAAAGCCAGCTTAGCTGGTATAACTTTTACCTTGCGATCTTCGGAAAAAATCGATACCCGCGGTTTCTCCCCGGAAGTCGAATTGTACGTGAGGTCAGGCGATTGACTTTAAAGTGCCAACCCTCGACCTCCGTGGAGAGGACGGCCTCGCACACTTTGACTCTGAGCGAGCAAACGGTAACAGAAAGAATGCGCACATCATTCGTGTTTCGTCGTGAAAAAAAGGCCATTCTCTACATATTCAGACAATTAGGTGCTAATGCGAATTTACGAGAATATCTAGATCGCACATAAGACTTGTGATATACAAACTCAAATGAACTAATAGTCAGTACGGCATTTATATGTCAATTATTCTCGACAAGGCGGACTTGTAAAATGCTTCTTCTGGCTTTTCTATTTCTCGCTTGTTTATTTATTTACACAATCTGTTATTTTTACTTATATTTTTTAATATCTATATTTTCTTTACAAGTACAATCGAAAATGTTCGAAATAGAATTCCTTCGAATTATTACAACTAAAATTCAGCATTTGCTGTAAGTTTATAAATATGAACATTGTATAGTCTTAAAAATAAAAATAAATCAAGAGAAAAAAAAAGAAATATTTCAAATTCCGAACTATTTAACAAAAAGCGATCTTTCATTCTCTTGTTGTAACGAAAATTATCAAGATAAACAATAAATTTCATCGAGCATTAAATATCGCCTAGCGATAAAGTAAAAATGGAGAGGGGAGGGAATAGTCTGCCCGATCAATTTAAGCAAATACTTACGGATACTGTAAGGCTGCCATGTCGAAGAGGGTGTAAAGGTAGCAGCATAGGATAACCAGAGAATGTCTCCTCATACCTATAAAATACAATTTTCCATCAAAAGAACGGCATTTTAAAGCAGTTATTATTATTAATCTTCAATTCAATTGTGTTATCGATGTTTATGAAGCACGGCGCATAAAGTAGGAAAAGTCAAATCGAAACGAGTTAGGTGTTTACCTATTGGAAATTCTGATTTCTATCGAAAAGCCGATGAAAAAAAAAAAAAACAACAAATTGTTCTCGCCTCCTTGCGGATTAAATCGATGTCGCGCAATTTTAATACGTAAAAAATACTCTCTCTCCCCGCGGCAAAGTGAGTTTCGATTTCGTTTATAATCGCGGAATAACGTGAGCAATCGCCAATCATAAATCGCGCCTCGCGACTCGATAAAAGCACGTCAGTTCGCCCCGCGACGAGGACGTGGCTCTCGTCGACCGCGGCCTTACCGATCAGCTGGACATTCTACACCGGTGCGCTTGCGGCAGACTTGTCCTCCCCTACGACGCGCTGTCCTCCGGTTTCTCTCGCCTCCGTGGTCCTCAACGGTGGGTGGCCGCCTCCATGGCCCGCCAGGCCGAGAGCCGAGGCGCGGGCCCGGCAATCGAGACGAGCCAGTCAGGCAGCGGCGTGGATACGCCGATCGCCCGGGGCCTGTCGCATCCTGCGTGAGGCAGAGACAGAGGATGCGGGATGTGTGTGTGTGAGTGTGTTACAGTGGCAGACAGAGAGAGAGAGAGAGGGAGGGAGAGAGAGAGAGAGAGTGAAAGAGAGAGGAACGGAGGGCGATAGAGAACGGGCCGCGGTGCGCCGACGAGGAAGCGTAACGACGTTATACACTCAGAGCCCATCGCGCCCCGCCCGATGACTCTAAGCCAATTTCCCTATCGACTAACTGATTAAGCCCTACTCCCTTTCATCGACGGGCTGGGGAGGAGGAGGAGGAGGAGGGGGGTGACGATGCCTCGCGCTATACCGGTGTACGCGAAACGTACGTATACGCCCGCAGGCCGGCAGCGAATGCAGCGACGCCTCGGTTGTATGAGGATTGGTGAGACGAGGGGGAGGGGTGAATGGGATGTGGAGCGTAAGAGTTAATGGCGACGCGGGGTTGATTTTTGCGGATGACGCCGGAAGAAAAGTTAGTTGCGCGCGGTTATCCCCTGTCGGAATATATTGTAATTACACTGAACCAACATTCCGCATTATAGATCGGTATATGGTTCGTCCATTGCTTCAAAAGTCCGTATTGATTACTCTATTTTATTTATGTTTCTCTTGATTTTTATTTTTTCTCGATTTCTTGATTTTTTGTATCCAGGAAAGAATGCTGCTACATGAAGAATATAATAAGATTTTTATTCTCTTACTTTCTATTTCTATTTCCGATTTTTTGTAATCTTTTATTATAGCAGGAAGTTTATTAAAATAAGTCAATCAATATTCAGATATACAAAAATTATAAATAGTATTGAATTTGAATAGAATTAAGTTGAAATAAATGAATTTCAATCGTTTGTTCATTGCTTATATCTGGAAAAAAAGCAAAAGGTAGATGAGTCTACAAACTAGAAAAATTATAATGTCAGCCTTATATATATATATATATATATATATATATATATATATATATATATATATATATATATAGATTCGATTAATGTATCGAAAATACAGAGGACCAGCAGTAGTGGCAAGATTACAATTCTCAAATACGAAAGTCAATCACACTTTCGCGTTTCATTTCAAATCTAACTCTAGAGAGATGTATGCGACACCATAGTTTTCTTTATAATTATATAAGATAAATTACGAATTTATTTATGTTCCTATAATGAGCAAAAAATTATTCATAACATGTGCTAAAAAATGATAGAATAATCCACCTCAAATTCTGCAACAAATGAAACGTTGAGCTTCCACGAATTGCGTTAGACACCCGACCAAGGATGTATGATGCCAATCGTTGTATGCTAGAGAGAGGTGGGAAGCAAGGAGATTCCGTTTATATCGACTGAGGGACATATATATATATATATATATATATATATATATATATATATATATATATATAAATCTAAATCCTCAATCAGAGGGAACGTATAAGTGGGTTTAAGCCGACGTGGTCGCAGGGTCGCGTCAAACACGATCACGAGAGCCAAGAGAGCTCACACCCCTACCTCTGTACGCCCCCTCCTTTTCGCCAGACTTGCAACTCTGTCTGTGACTCTCTTCAGTATGTATACACAAACACACACACACACACACACACACACACACACACACACACACACACACACACACACACACACACACACACACACACACACACACACACACACACACATGTGTGTATATATATGTATATTTCTTCAAGAAGACCTATTTCTTTAATAAATTCTTTATCAAAACGGCGATAGCATTGCCCCTCAGTAGCATGGCTTCACAAAAGTACGTCCAACTATTACCAATGTATACTTATCTATCAATCAAAAATAAATGCTTTAAACCATAATAGGCAATCAGATACCATTTATATATCGAGATCTTAATTCTTTCTAGTCTTTCTAATCTGAACTGTGTAGAAACTTCGAAAACTCCATTCCAGTTTCTTCACAGAGAGGACACGTATAGCTGGACAAGTTATTTAGACTATGAGATAGCCGGAAATCATATGTGTTAGGCTTTGAGGGCATGCTCAGCGCTGAATTTGCATTAAAAAATCGTGATGAGATTATCCAAGCGTTAGGGTAATTTTCACTTGACTCAGTCCATTAGCATATTAGTAATAATAATACTGCTTATTCTGACTTTTCGATGGGATTCAAAGTAAAGGCTTAATTGAAGACTTACTGTCAGAATAAGAAATATTGATTCTTTATTCTTCTACCTTTATGTCAGGTATCCGTCAAAGATCCCACTTAGGTTCCTTGCTATTTATTTTTTTCGCAAATGATGTACCTTCCTATATAAAGTAGTCTAACTTTTATATATGCTAACGATAGTATATTAAGCCGTTCCGTTTGTTCATAAATGAGATTCTCTATATTTCAATTAAGGAATTGATCTATACGTAATGCACTCTATATATTTCTATGTTTAAATTCCTCCCATACAATACAATGCAATCGTCCATTGAATTTATTTATGTATCAAATTGATATTTTACTTCTCGATGTTATTCTGTCACCGAATTAAGGATCACATTCAATTTATCTTATATTTTTTTTAGATCACATTGGAAGTATCTTCTCCAACAAAAATAAATTAGTAGATTTTATAAAAAGAAAGACTTTCAAATTTAAATGATCAAACTTAGTTTGAAATCTGCTTAATTCAATAGCAATACGAATTTTCACATACGGATCTATACTTTTGACTCCGAACGCATATAAATCTCGATTGAGACTTCATACTATAAAACATAAAATATGACGATATATATATATATATATATATATATATATATATATATATATATATTATGAAAAGTGACACATGAAAGATGACTACTCGATATAAAGATGTTCATTTCCTTCATTGTCAGTAAATTATGTACATATTTATTATGATGCCCTATTTACATTTAAAATTCTTAATAATATTATCAGTTGCAATATTATAAATAGGTGATTTGCAGTCCGTGAAATATTATACATGCTTAGAAATATGAAACATTTATGTAAATATTGTAGCGATCAAAATTATGCATCTATTCACCTCTTTATGTAGATTGCGGGAAAGAATTCCTAATTCTTCAAAACGTTGCTCAATTGTAGGCTCATTTAAATAGAAAATTAAGAAATACCTGCAATAATTTTCTGATTTAATTTACATTTAATTATTAAGTGCCTGACATTTCATGTGCTTCAGCTCATTTCATCTGATTTCTTCATTAAGGCAACTACTTGTATCACAATTATTACTTCAGTATAATATATTACTTTAAATCGTGAACCATTTGAATAACAGATTTCCAATTACAATAAGATTTGCAATCTGATACTGTTATGAATCTAGTATATATACGATGACTTTATATTTGTATCATTTTATATTTATATCAAATTATATTTAGGTATAGCAGCATACATTTAGGTATAGAATTGTTTCATTGACTCTAATTGTTGTACATATATAGTATGATCTCAGTTATTATATTATGTTTGTATTTTCATAGTAGCATTAACTCAGCATTAACTCAGTATCTATATCAAGTATCTCATTAATTTACATTATGCTTTTTCATTTAATTTTATATCTTTTAATTAATAAAATATATATTTAATTTCAATTATATATATATATATATATATATATATATATATATATATTATTATTGAATTATTTTGAAATTATTACAACATCTATATAATATAAATATAAAATATTGAATTCAACTTATCAATAGTTGGACTCAATATCAGTTGCTTTATTCCTATTATATAGCAGCTATACGTTTGTTACCATCTATATCACATGCTTATTATAGATATATTGTATTTTTTTCCTATAGCTATATATACCTTATATATAAATAATAAATTATAACGATGGCATGTGTGTCGTCACAACATGTGATAAATATCATTACAAATTCTTTTAATCGGCGTTCCAGCAATCGAGAGTGCAGTTTAGGAAAAACTCTTATCTCCAATTGAGTTTAAAGATATATACTTATGATTTTTAAAGTGCTCATTACAAATATCATAATATAAATTAATAACTCTGGTATTTTCATTGTGAAATATACGAAAGATCTATCAGAATCATAAGCTGTCAAACAATTTTAAGTATTTAAAAACATCCTTCAAAGGGAAGGTGTAGATTAAACGAAAATACATATACATTTTTTACAGGCTAATTGGGACTGTACAATAGATATTTACATAGATTTTCTATTTTGTTATGTTATTAGTATTTACATCGTATAAAATTATATTTGTATACTCTGTTCTCACATGCCTGAAAGAAGTTTAAAACGTTCAATCAAGCTTTTATATTTTATTTGACGATTGAATGATTTCTATTGAATATTTCTTTCGCGCATATTTTTCAAGTATAAGTGATATTACCATATTACATGATTTAATTCATAAAGAATTATCTCAAATATTTATGTAAGACAGGGATGCAGCAAGATTGTAATGATATTATCTCGTTATATTGATTGTCAATGAAATTTTCCGCCGCAGGTTTTGGTACATAAACCACGATTTATACATACATTTACAGAATAGTTGACAATATAATTTTCCTTTATTCTTCGCTTGATAAATAATGTATTTTTTAGTTTGCAGTTTTCCACATTCTTTTAACTTTACATTTAATTTATTATATGAAACATCTTTTATATCTGCTGCAGCTCCGTGTGCAGCCTCTTTTTCAGAATAAGTCGACATTTTCATTTCTTACAATACCTACATGCGGCGTGGACCAGTAAAATTCAAATACTTTTTTTTTGACAGTAAGCTAAATTGAAAAAGGTTTTGCTTTATTTTCATTAGGTGTACATATGATATTTTCTCTAATGATGAGGATTGCAAGCTTTTAAAAGCGTTTTTTGAATCAGGTAGAATATAAAAATTCGAGGGATACGTCAAGAGCAGCATTAATAGTGATGCATTTCGCTGTCAATATCAAAGCTTCTTTAAATATAATTTTTTGAACGCAGATATTTAGTTGTTTTTCTACTAGTACTACATTTATATCAATTGAAGTTGAAGTTGTCATCGGTTTATATTCACGGTTGTAAGTGTTAACAAATTTTTGACATTAGATGTTCGATATACGGTTCATTACCGAACTTTTATACAGACTGATAAGCAATTTTTAACAATAATTATCGTTATATTGGTTATTATTGTTTTTTTTTGTATATTGTTTTTGTATTTTTTTATATTTTATATTTTGTATTTTTTTTGTATTTTGTTTTTTCTGTATAGCTTTTAATATTTTTTATAGAATTGGAGTGTTTTTCTTAAATCGCGTTCGCTACGATGTTTTATTCTATCTTTTAAACACAATTGTTTTGGCACAGCTATAAGGATATTAGTCCAAGTACTGGATCGAAAATCAAGTGGGATTCTGATGGCTGCACTTTGAATTTTTTCCAGCTTGTTTAGTAAGTAAATCAACCATATTCAATGATTGAACGAAAATATCTTCTATATAATATAGTGAGAGTCTAGACATTGCAATACCACAATTTTCTAGGTAAAAATTTAAGAATTGATAGCGCCCTCATACGTTTATTTTTAACAGTTTCGATGTAAGAATCATAAGTCAGTTCGTAATCAAATATAATTTCGAGAAAATCAGCTGAATTTTGAGATTTTATGGAAGTCTTGTGAAATTATGGATTTTAATGTCTGCAGTTTCGGATGTTATTCCTTTATTATTATTATCAAGATATAGTAGTACAGTTTTGTTTTGCAGACGAGCTGAGGCCTGAATTTGTCAAGTTTCTAGAAATTGTTTTTATGATATTCTCGGTGGATATTTTACATAAACCGCAAAATCATATGCAAACTGTGAGATACAGATATAGTGTTTTTAGTTTTTTTTTTGTCTTTGAACTATAGATTAAGAACAGTAACGGGCTGATAGCCACTGCTTTGGGGACTACGTTTTAGTCAAATGTGTACTCGTGTTCTTTGTAGTCAGTATGTTTTTGTCTTATGTGATTTACAAAATTTAAAGAGTGTTACTAATTTTTCAAAGCAACCTATTCCCACTAATCTGGCCAATAAAATGTCAATATTTACATTATCAAATGCTGCTTCTATATCATACAAAGCATTAAGTACGTTTTTTTAAACAAACTCCTCCTCAGTTTTAAGCCTCATATTTACTAAATTATCTACACTTGATCTTTTTTGTATTAAAAACAAAGATAATACTTTGTAAACGAACATCTGAAAATTATTTACATCTTTCCATATTTTATATATTTATATACTATTTGCATATTTTTCTATTGTATGTCATTACAATTGAACAGCACACCTCTATGATATTTCTGGATTTTTTACTGCAGTCTTCAGCAGGATTAAATCTATTCAGTATGTAAATAATAAATTCCAGTCAAATTTTATTGACTGTCCCAAAATTTTACCTACTTTCAAATCCTGCTGGGTATAAAATTTGTAAGATGTGTTTTATGAATAATTGAGATATATATTTCTAAGAATATATTTTCACTCTTGGGTGATTCCACAGATTAAACGATGTACAACATCGATAAATTTCTCTCATGGACGATTAAGTCATTCGAGAGTTATTTTCTTTCCTCGACACGTGCAAAATATAACTTGTCATTTTTGAAGAATAAATATAAATCATTCGCCCAAAATAAATACTATTTGTACGTTTCGCCCTCAGTTACCTGCTGGGCTCGTCAGTAGGACGACAGGTAACCAATTCCTAGACGTACGATGCTTGCTAAAATCGAATGAATAAAACTCTCGAATGACTTAATCGTCGATGAGAGAAGTTTATCGATGTTGTACATCGTTTAATCTGTGGAATCACCCAAGAGTGAAAATATATTCTTAGAAATATATCTCAAGTATTTAATTTAAGTCCACAAAACAAGTCCTCGTAATTATAATATTACAACAATTTCTATCCACACTCCGTATCAAAACTTGAAAGCCAATTGTGTTACTAGCATTAATTATGTTGTTAGTAAAAGATGGTAAGTGGGTCGATTTAAATTCAGGTTGGAGATTACGTGAGCTCAGAAAATTTATGTTCGGAAAACATGCTTGCTGGTCTCATTCTTCGAACTCGCCTAATCTTTCAGTGTCTCGAATGCTTTTAACTTTAGACTGTGCACTGGAATACTTCAATTACGCAGCAGAGAGGTAAGTCTATGAATTTCATACATTATTTCCTTTACATATGTATTTTATTTATTTTTTCTTGTTCTTTTTATTTATTTCTTATTTATTCATAGATAAGTTCATTATCATTACTATTATTATTTCTCCTTTTTTACTTTCTATTTTTTATTTAACTTATTATTTGAGTGGATGATTCGCAGTTTTTTTTTCAATATATTGAAGTTAGCAATTTAATTAATTAAGGACATGGCATTGATAGATAACTTTTCTTCTCCGAGCCACGTTTTATATAAATTATATATATTAAGAATAAAAATATTAAATTTCTTATTCTTAAACTCGCCTTCATGGCTCTACCGTATCACTTGATACTTGAAATTTCTCTTTTCTAAGATTTTTCATGATTTTTATTACATTTTGTATGCCTTATCTAATTGTCTATTTGGCTTATCTTTATTGAAAAAAAAAATTTCTGCTAGTACCTATGCTTACTCACTTACGCATTGCGACAGTTTATTTGAAATATTTTAGTTTTTGTTACAGCTCAAACAGTTATAATACCCACAACTGATACATCAAGGAAATATTTTTTGCGTATGAATCAGCATTAGCAAAATGAAGTCAGTAATACTTCTCTTCGTACTGATTATTTGTGTTATTAATATATCGCAGACTATAGCTCAAGGTCGCCGTGTAGCAAACTGCACAAATGATGAAGAGAAAGTAGCATGCGGACAGGCATGTAATGGAACAGGAATCTGTGTGGGCTACGATTGTATGTGTTATAATTAATAGATATGCTCAATACCCGTCAGTCATTAATAATGAGTTTTAATGGACTAAAACTGTATTGTATTTAAAAATGTGTAATTTATAATCATTTTTTATTGTTTTGATGTATATATTGATATAATATACTTCCTTTATAAATCTAACTTTATCGTGTTCAGTGCTTTAAACTTATAAAATTCCGTTTTCTTTTTTTGTTTATTTCTAACTAAAACATACCAAAGCTTCAACTTTAACAACATCATTCATAAAATTCACATTACTTTCATAGTTTTTCATGCAGTTGCCTCCAATTCGCGTCGGCCATATTCATGAGCTCTGATCACCTCCATTAGCAGTGCAAACGATGTTAAAAATACTTGATTTCGAATGGATTTTAATGAAAAATTTGCGGTACTAAGTTTAAATAAATTTTGATCAGTTTCATTCGGTAATTTTTGAATGATTAATTCTTTTTGTCTTCGTTTTTCTTCTTCTTTTTTTTTTTTTTTTTAATTATTTTACTATTTATTCCCGTAGGACGCTGTACATAAGGCGTGTCCTATCATCGCGTTCAGATACATTGCCCTCGGCTCATGACATGCAAAGTAGCCTTCCCGTCGTATCGATAGGTCATCCAGAGCTATTTATCTTTCGGGCGTTCGACCAACTGAAACTGGCATTCGGGGAGCTAGCCTCACTGCCAGACCTAGCAGCACCGTCGAGGACACCTCGATGACACGCGAGAATGGGCAGCTACACCGCGACAGCTAATGCTCTCGTGCTCAGTAAAGTTCCAAATATTTTTGAGGAAATATCATTGTCATCGAATTCAACACATAAATCTTTGTATTTCTTTCATTTTCTTGAGGGAGAGAGATTTGTTACGGCAGCAACCTTTTCCGTGTCGATTGGGAATCTACTTTGTTCAAGTATACGACCAAGATACTTTCGAGTAGAATCGACAAATTTGCATTAATCGACGTCTGGTTTCAGACAGGCTCCTCATAGTCGATAAAATACTTATCTCAATAGTTGCATATGTTGCCGATACGTTCCTGAGACTATTAAAATATCGTTTCAATAAGCAAAATCATATCGTACTAATTCCCGTGTTATTACTCTTACATAGGCGAATAAGTCATGTCCGTAATTCTAACGTTTCAACAGATATTAATATTTACAATGTTTTTAATTTGTTATCTAAATTTGTGATAAATGAATAGAAAATAATATGAAAACTAGCACCGTATATTATTTAAATTAAAATATAACTAGCAGCGAAGAAACATTTAGCTTAAAACAAATGTCCATTTGAATAAAGAAAGAACAAGGTATTCATTCTTTAGTTTAATTATGTCAATGATTGCTCTTATAGTAAGATTTGGTTCTCCTCTGAGTATAGTTTCCCCTTATGAGTGCAGTCCGAACTGTATAACATTAAATTCCTACTCAAGCGAGTGATCGGGTGTCTTTCAATTGTAAGGTCGATCTGCCAATATCTATTGTTATCCCTCGTAATTTATATAATGTTGCATTGATTTACAGCAATGGATAGATATATGTTTTCGTCACCTGATTCACTTTTCTATTGTGGGTGAACTCAAAGTAACATTTTATCGACCACCTCATTAATTGAATTTTGCAATGCTTCGTTTTCTTTTTTTCGAAATACGACTTTAATATTCTTTTTCAGAAGATCGTACAAGGGCTTGACTAAAATCAAAACATTTCAAATTAAGCATCTAAAGCAGCTTGAAAGTGATACAAATTGTTATACATTCTTAGCATGATGCGTTTCAATATTCTTATCATTTAATCGTCTAAGGTGAAAGTTATTATATCCTAAGTAATCAATTACTATATCAAAATTAATTTATGACATCCTGATATTTGAAAAAGTTCTCATGGCATTTCTAAATGTTCCTCGAAACTTTCTGTGGCAATTAAAAAATCATAAAAGAATTTTTAAAGAAAGAATAATGTTCCCGGTTTTAACTAATTCCGAAAATAACTTCTGTACGAATTTTGCGAAAACCGACAGTGCAAGACGTTAATTCACATTCGCGTAAAAGCTGTACGAATGATGTAAATTTAATGGATTCTGGTACATTTTCACATTATAGTCCCCGCTCTTAAGATCAAACGTGGTAAATTACCATTTATTTTTTAAAGTTAAAATTAGAATTAAAATTTATTTTTATTTTTATTAAATTTTAGTTTTATTTTTAATTTTTAATATAATTTATTCTAGTAATAAGTTTTATTTCAGATTCTACGGGGGTGAATATAAACATGGACAGTCTGACTGTCATTATTTTAGCTAATATATTATATTATAAAGACTGTAAGACAGATAAAAATATTTATTAATTCAAAGACAAAATGTTTGAAATAATTAATGCAATACACAGATGACATAATGTAACCAACGAAATGATTAATTTCATCGTTTCACAATCGTTGCAAATGATGTTCACGTTATTATCCCTCCCCCTCCCCCTACTTCTCATCATTCTATCCTCTACTTTGCAGCTTCTGAAATGTACTATTATATAAATTTACCGTTACAAACATTTATATAAAATATGTACTCCACACATCATTCATTATGTATTAAACTTCAAAATGATTTAACCACTGAAACAGCTGTCAGGATTAATAAAGTAATTTTTGTGAAACTTTTCCAAGTGAATTTATTTATTTATTCTACCTTAGAATATTAATATTAATTATTAATAATGTTTCACTTAGTGTTAACATAGTTTAAATTTTTAGAAATAACTGCGAAATTTTAGATAATTTTTTTAATAACATAAATAAAAAATTCCAGGACTTTGAGAAACAGTTTATAATTACATACGTGTGAAAATCTGAATTTTGCACAAGAAGAAAATGGAATCACTTCATCGAAGAAAGCTTCACCAGACAAGCTGATGATGCATTTGCTTAATTTGCTTATATTGTATAAGCTACATCAAATCTTTTTGCTTAAGAAATTCAATCTTTTTCCTTAAGAAATTCTATCTACGATAATAAAATTATAATTTCCCAATACTAATTTATTACAATTAATGTCGGTATACTAAGAAATATATTTAGATTTATAGATCGTTCCATTAACTACTAAACTATTTCTTAATGCCCTATATGAAAAATACCCAAATTCGAATGATTAGACGTAACTAATTTTATTTAATAAATAAAAACGAATATCATGTTTTACAGTATTATCAAATTAAAAATTAGTACAGAAAAAATATTAAGAACATAAGTGATATAATTGAGCTTAGCATCACACTGGTTCGATCGTATATATTTATATGTAAAAAATTTGATAGTATTATAGTTTTTAAGTATACTTTGATAATAATAGGTTCTTAAAAAAAATTTGGGAAATTGAATTGTTATTTTGAAGCACATTTCTTACGTCAGTATATATTTTGTTTATAGATTATTAGTAAAAACTAAACCTATGTTATTTTTTCATGACTCTTCACTCAAGTTTGCAATACTCGTTTTACAAAAACAACAAAAAAATTTAAAAAACCGAAAAATAATTAAATGTAATTAATTTAACACCAGTCAACTATAATATTATTCAATTAGAGTTAACAACAAAATATTCTATAGTCATAGTTACTTTACAATTTAGATATAGCGGGCTTCAAGATTTGAAAAAAACGACAGTGGTAAATTTAAGCTGCGCTTAATTGGTAAAAAAAGGTAAAGAAAATGCTGTCTAAAAGATAAAATATATATTTTTAATTACTGATCAACTTGAATTACAGGTAGCAGAAGAACATTAATATGAGAAAATGATTAAGAAAAGCCATAAATAAGAATGATTGATGAATCATACTATTCTGGAACTATTGCTGGAAAGTTAGTTGGGATACATTAATTTGATTAACGAGAATTATAAATTGTCCATAAAAAACGATCGCATTTTGGACATTGAGGAACTTTGGGTCCTAAAGCTGTACCGAGACTTTAGGTTTACATTGGAACGAAGGTTGGGTTTGTTTCCCGGCATTGCAGGACTGTCCTAATATAATATGAAGTTCCTTTATGCCGAATAATCATTTGTTATATTTTATAATTCAAAGAAATAAAACTTTTTTCATTCAATGGATAATTAACTAAGTTTATTATGATTTTCTTCACGTCCTGTTTACGAATTATTTTGTTTTTAAATGTTTTAACTTTTTTATATAAATAAATAATATTTTTCTAGATTATATGCTTATTCATTGTACCAATACAGCCTATGATGAATGTTTTATTTCTTGTTTATATATTTTCTACGCAGCAAATAGTAGCAGTAAAATGAAGTGTTATGAATTAATTCCAACCAATCAAACAGTTAATAAAGAATATTATTTGAGTGTTATGCGTCGTTTGCGTGAAGCCATTCGTCTCAAAAGGCCAAATTTATGAAAACACAACTGTTGGTTTTTGCGTCACGATAATGCACCAGCTCACACTGCAATGATTTTACGTGAGCATTTTGTCAAAAATTCAACCAATATCGTTCCGCAACCATCGTGCTCAACTGATTTAGCACCGTGAGACTTATGGCTGTTCGGCAAACTCAAAAGACCACTTCGGGGAGACGGTTTTGATTCGATTGAAGAAATAACTAATACCGAATATATAACTGATACCGGATAAATAACCGAATCGAAGAAGGAACTCATGGCCATTTCGGAATACGAGTATAAATAATGCTTTGAAAATTAAAAAAAGCGTTGGCACAGTTTTATTGCATCCGGGAGGGGGGTATTTTGATGGGGATAAATTAGATTTAGAAGAATAAATAAAGAGTTCAAAAGTTATAAATAAAATCTTGCTCATATTTGAACATAGTAGTAAATAGTGTAGGATTCTGCAGGGATGATAAAGAGATGGTAGCATGTGGAAATCTGTGCAATAAATTAACTGTCTGTGAAGGGAGGTTTAGTTGTATATGTTATAGGTGCTGGGAGTGATTCATGGAAAGTTCAATGTAGTTGCTATTGAATAGAATGTAAATTGAATAATAAAATATTAACAGTTTTTTCATATTAAAATTTATCAATATATGTTTATTTTTAAATCTCAGATGTTTAAATTCAAATTTGGATATACAAATACTCGAGAACAATAAACGAGAGGCTATTTTAAAGTTTTAGTATGTTTTATAAACGACATCTCATGTATCGACAGAGAGTGTATTAATAAATTACGATTATTAAGAGGTTTTCTTCTGATTACTTTTATCTAACTAATATTTAAGAAAATGGGATATCGTTACTGCCATTTCCAATTATCCCATGCGTTTAGTAATTCTCGTGCAAATAAGAGAAGATTTACTCTTCGTAGATATCTATTGGATTTAAAAAAAAAAAATAAATCTCCCTTCCTCTTACTGATTGTCCTCTGTACCAACCTTTGTTCATCATCTGATTGTCATAGTTTCATTTTAATTCTCATATGAATTAAGGACTTTGTTCATACGACGGTATTTTACTCTTTGGTGATGTGAAATTCTACTTGTATAATGTAAATCAGCAGTAAAAATATCAACTAAATTTATAAAGTGCTTTGAAAGAAATTCTATATCACCAGAGAATAAAATATTATATAAGTAGTCCAAATATATTATACTTGTTGAACAAATTTGTACGGCTTGCGATTTGTATATATTCGGCCTCTGTTTCCGTTCGCAAGTAAAACATCAGCGTTGCATTCTCCAGAATTGCACGGCTCTATTGACGTAATAGCGTATCACAAAGACAAATACGTACAAATTTATGCTGACGTATAAATTGGTAACTTAGCATTAGCACTTTGGTGCAACAGTTGGTCGAATATAGTCACTTAAAGATTGCATTATCTTATTTATGCATAGAATCGAAAATCTCTACATATTATCTCTAATGTAGTTCTAATGCTGAGGATCTGTTTATAATCTATAAAAAACGTACATAGTATGTAACTAAGAATGAAATTTTGAATCTCTATCTGCGCATTAGTTTAAATTTTTTTACAATCTTTTACTAATATTAGCGAGCCTATTAAAGACTAACATGGCAATTAAGTCAGACTGAATGAAATACGTTCTTTCTTAAATAATTTATTTATTTTAAAGATTTTAATTTATTTATTTTGAAGACGTTCCAGATTCACTAGACAAGACAATTTTTTTTAAACAATCACTTTTTTAATAAAATAATTTTGTGCGTAATACAATAATTGTGCTATCACATTAAAATAAAATAATAAAGAAAAATGTATAAAATATTTTAGAAGAAAGAATCATAAAGCATTCGGTTTATTTCTATGAATTGCTCAGAATATTTCTTTATTCAGTAAGTAAATCCTCGCACGATTTGTAGTCTAAGTGCCATGGAATTTTCGTAGCCAATGAAAGTCCAGTCAGTCAATCAAGTTTACTACGACCACTTTCATGCGCTGATCAACCAAATTAGGGTGTTTTTACGTATAATTGTTTTTAAAATTTTATTAAAAAATTAAATTTTTAAAAAACTGTGGACACGGAATCTCGAACAAGAATCGCATTTTAGACCTGTCCTTTTATGTTATTTTTTTCCTATGAATGAGCTAATTTTTGAAGAATTAAAAAATTTTTATTAGATGTCAAGATAATATTATTAATTTAGTAACCATTTATCATCTTTACGCACGATGCCGATCCGTGCTCACTATTTATTTTTTCCAACTTCAGTTCTGCTGCTAATTTCTGAACTTAGTATGTCTGATTTTGAAGCCAAAGCAATAATCAATCGAGTTTATGCCGCAATATTAGCATAAACCGTTATAAACAGTTAGTTTTAACTGTTTAAATTAGAAAAATTATCAAAAAAAGAACTTTTTATTTCTTTATAGCTGAAATGGGACCCTCTTTATTTCAAAGTAGAACGAAAAAAGTTCACAGAATTATTGTTTCGTAACTTTTCGAAAAACTGATAAATACTATTAGTTTCTATTCAGGCAACTAAAATCAATGCAGTTGAAGAAATGTTTAGGTTGTACTCATATGCAGTTGCCACGGTTAAACGTACATTCGGTATATTAGCACGGCCGTCAGTCGGTAGGCCGCAATCCCCTATTTTTTACACATGCAACTCGAGTATCCATCATTAGCGCTTAAGTACAGGCTGCGTGGTTGGTTCGTTGGCACCAGCGCTTTTTTTATTAGAGTCGTTTACAGCGTTAATTTTTCAGTTTCACTAGTGTGTGCGTCTACTCTAGTTAATAATAACTTCACTATTTCTCATTTTTATCTGAATATATCCACACGCACCTTCATCATATACTCATAAGGATAAATTTTAAACTTTTCCTTGGTCTCTCACGCGCGACTTTGCAAACCGTAGAAGCACTTTTAATTCGTTAAAAGTGTAATTTCGAGTCTGCACAAATTATATTTCTTAGCCTATTCATTTTCATTAGACCTTTTCATCTTGGTACTCCAGCCGTGTTCGGCATTTTATTTCCCAAGCCATCTTAGTGCTCTCATTTCACATTTAGACATCCCATTGGCCATTGCAGACAAGAATAATTTAATCATAAAGAGGAAGCTGCTTTGCACTTTTTCAAACAATAACGAACAATTATTTGTGTCTTAAAGTTCGCGTACCATCATTGGTATGCGAGAAATAATCTTTAAAGTGTGAAAAATAAGTTCTGAAGCGCACGATCGCTCATTTTCAGGCGAAGCGCAATATTAGACAGGGACAGCATGATGGGCGCTTAACATGGTAACCAGCGATAGCGTGCTTCGAAGCTTATCTCTCGTGAACCAATAAAGGTAATCGAATTTTACAATACACAAAATTGTTCGTTATCGAATAAGAAATAATTCTGTTTACTTTTTCGGAACAGGTGAGTCAAATTTAGATTAATTGATGAAACAAATAAATAAAACAAAAAAAAAACATTCTTTTTAATTGAAACAGTAAAAACTTAGTGATAATAACATTTTCTGATAATATTACGAGGTGGGCTTGATTGATTATTGCTTTAGGTTCAAGATGAGACGTATTAAGTCTTGAAATTCACAGTGCCGTGCATAACCATACAAAATATAATTACTAAACTAACAATATATCCAGTATGTTACTGACGGATTCTTTAAGAATTTTGAATCTCAAATATTACTTTTAATATGTAAGAATAAAGGCACCTAGGCGAGTTTTAGCGAGATGGTGCGTTATTTTTGTTAAAAGAAAAAACTAAATTAGCTCTATTTATTATTTGTATATATATATATATATATATATATATATATATATATATATATATATGTATATTATATATATATATATATATATATATATATATATATATATATAACGTAATAAGAACGCGTAAATAAATACGTAATTAAATAATAATCATTCTAAATTCTTATTTTTGGAAAAGGTTCTGTCCTCTATTTTGTCCAAATGGTTTTTCGTGGAATTTTACCGCTATGAGTGGCAGATTCAACGGTTTCCGGCCTCTAATAAAGCAGACGAATGATCTGGCTTTTTGGCTTCCCTGTGTCGGTCCTTCGCAAGAAGAGAAACGCGCGCACGTCCTCGAATATAAAATCAAATATTCATTCGAAATTTAAATTCATTGAAAAATATATTTTAAGCATATTTAAACTCGCATTGAAAAATTTAATAAACATTATTTTCAATTGACATTTCAATAAAGATATCCTTCTTATTTGTAATCCATTCTTGTCTTTAAATACTATTTCGAGTGGAAAATGATTAAAAACATCTTAAGACACAATACAAAATTTTAATTTTTATAAAATGGCGCTTTATTAATTCTTGGAAATTCTGTACATATTTTAGACTGTACTTTTTCTATTATTTTAATGTAAAATTTAACAAGGTTTTCAATTCTCAACTGTGCAGTAAATGTGCGGGTCTAGATATTTAACAGAGCCAGATTAAAGAATTAATTTTTTATGAAATTATGTGTGTGTGTGTGTGTGTGTGTGTGTGCGCGCGCGCGCGTGCGTGTGTGTGTGTGAGAGAGAGAGTTTGTGGAATTTGTGTTGTGGGTTGATGATCATGATACTCAACACACACATACAACTTTGTTAAGCAAATGCAATAAACACTCCCATACTTTCATAGTCCTAAATTATTCTAATTTATTTATCTACTCTGTCAACAATACTCTTCACGTACGTTTCTCTCCTTCTAGTTTTGTATAATCTAAATAAATATATTTAATGAGTTTTAGAACATCCCATTTTTAAAAATTTATATATGTGTCTGTGTGTGTGTATCACTGTTTCAAATTTTCAAAATCAACAGAAGCACCCACGTGTGCACGTACATCTGCACGTACGCCCGCACGTATGATACACTTTTAGATAGAAGCAAAAAATTATTTTAATTAATGATTAACCACCGAAGAATTGTCGAATATCCTAATAAAAAATAAAATATAAATACTTCAATGGCTTCAAATTTATTATAAATACATTTTATGTTTTTTAGATGATCATTATTAATATATAAAAATTTTTTGTATAAAATACTGGGTATACTGTGTAAAATTTTTCTTAAAATCCTTAAAAGGTTCATTGATTCATTAAAATGTATTTATTTATTAAAAATTTTATTCTATTTAATGTATTGTTTATGGGTTCGAAAAACAACGTACTTGAATCAATTAAATATTTTTTTTGGAGTAAATCTATTGGTATTTAATAAAATATTTATTTTCTTCATTGATCAATTTTTATATTGAATGATTTGATTATATCAATACATTTTTTGTTTTTTGAATGTATAATATATGATACATAAAATATTTATTATTTTCAAAAAAATTAATCTCTATTTTAAAATTGTATGCTACTGATTAAAAGCATTGAAACCTTCTATACCTAAATATTGATTAAATATTTTACGAATTTCATTTAAAAAAATAATACCTATATTTAAAAGTCTGCTTTTATTAAAGAATATTGGCATTTCTACTTTTGGTGTTTATCAACAGTAGTATAAATCTGGTATAATATTAAAAACAGTTTCTCTACACACACCTATGCGCACATCTATACACGAGCGAAAGAAAAAATCTATATTGGATTTTCTCATCAAAAAAGTGAATTTTCATGATAAATATATATATATATATATATATATATATATATATATATATATATATCATAAAATATGTAATTTTTATAAATAATGCAAATTGTATCTATAATTTTGCTAACTTCACCCAAGATAGTAATCTAATCAATTTATTAAACAGTTAAATAATATTTATGTAAAAAATACTCTGTATATAAATTTATATTTCTAAAGATAATTTTACTGTGATAAAATTTCTGAAGAAAAAATGAATAATTCTATCCCATCAGTGCTGTAGCTGTATTCAGTTAGTCCCGAGATAGTCACTTCGCCCTACTTTTATGAATATTTACATACTTTTATTTATGTTTTTGGCACGTTGATTACGAATATCGTAATGGTTTTAAACGAAACTTGAACATTTATTCCAGCACTTGAACATTATATCCGAATCCATCAAAAATCCATAAAAATTGTGGGTTTTCAAATTTATCTCAGAAAATAACAAAAAATTCAAAGTATCCAATAAAAATTATGTATTTGAATGAAATTTACCAATTTTGTGTAAAATATTTTTTTGAAATTTTAAAATTTGCCGAGATACGTTCGAAGGAATTTTTTATGGTTTTTGTCATGAAATACATACTTAAATACATATATTATAATCTAAAATATAATATATTATACATTTTCTTAATTTATATAAAAAGTAAAAAAATGAAACCAAGCAATTCATTCAAAATATATAACTAAAATAATCAAATTGTAATAAAATCTAAGATCGTGATGAAAGAAATTAACTTAACATTGAAATATTCTTAATGGCCATTGTTAACATGTAATCAATGCTTAAGAATTGAATAGACCTAGTAAAACTGATTAATTATAGACTATAAATTTTTTGCAAAAATTACTTGAATATTCTTCATATTTTTGGGTCATCCTATATAATCATATTTGACATATAACTTAATAACTTGTATTTTTAGATATGTCGAATTTCGGAGCAATCGAATTCCTAAATTTTTTTTAGCATGTACAAACAAAAACACGCTTTGTCTTTATAAATTATTATAATTATGATTACGATACGTTATAATATATAATCGATGCAACTTAGAATCACTAATGAATTAAAAATGCACTTTAAGAACAATTTAAACATTATTTTGACATGTACTTCCAGACCCGGCTAACAAGGGAATTGTACATACTAAATTATTTCATTTTTTATTTCCAAAATAACTACCCAGATAAAATTATACTGAGGACCTGTTCACTCTGTGAAATCATTGGACTCTCTTACACGAGTCATTTGAAAACCGTTTAAAATCAGCTTAAATCACTTCTCATAATTGAAATCATTTATGAAAATTATTTGAAATGATTTTGAAATCAGTTAAAAACCAGTTTTCAGTTTCAATAAATTATACTTTCCATTAAATCACTAGTAACAGAATCTTGTGAGAATATTGAAAATTTATGTGAGAAAGTTATTGTAATGTTAGCAAAATATAATTTCGGATCTGAGTAGTGATGATTTTTCAAATATTAATGTTATTGGGTCTTAAGCAAAGATCACAGTGATCTTAGAAGTGATAGATTACATCAAGCAAAAGATACTAAAATACAAAAATTTTAAAAAAATATGTAAATTTATTTAGTGAGAATAACTAATTTTCTAACAAACAATATAACTAAATATATGTTAAAAATTGATGCATATTTAAAAATGTTTATGGCAACAAACATTACTGAAGTCAGCTTTTTTATTCCGTAATTTAACTGTACTTAGTGATAAAAGTTTGAAATCTTAGAGCAATTACGTATTCATAGGTAGGAAGTCTAAAGACATTGGTGTTATACTATTAATAAGGACCAATATGTAATTCTAATAATTTTATGTAACCGAATTATAAGCTATGCATCTACTATGTGTTGACTCCAAATACATTTTGATGGTTAAATTAATAAATATTTCTATTGGTGTTACAGTACAATTAAATAAATTAAAATTAATACATAAAAATATCAATATTTATTTATATCAATATTAATACATATCGATATACAATTAATTCAAAATTATAATGACAGTCAGACTGTCCTTGTTTAAAATCATCCCCGTAATAGAGGAACCGTAGCGAAACGTTGGACAACTGCATCAAATCTTTAGTTAGGTAAAGGTGGTGGGGACAGTCGGTTTGCACTTTACTAATAAAGAACTTTTTTCGGCTAATATATTTTTATTTCAGATTAGTCTACGGGGTTGATTTTAAACAAGGACAGTCTAACTGTCATTAGAATTTCCAGTTAATTGTATATTGATATGTATTAATATTGATATATAAGTATTATAATTGATATAAAAAATACATATTGATATTATTATGTTATTATTAATTTTAATTTATTTAATTGGACTGTAGGAGCAAGAAAAATATTTATTAATTTATCCAAATATAGTCGACATAAGACGATTAAAGTAAAACATTTTGATGGTGTTTTAGTAGATTTAGGTTTCTTTGAAAAAAAAATATATATTAAATTGTTGAATGTGTTTTCACAAACATGCGTAAATATTCAATTTACAATTCATTGATTTTAATTCATTCGATGGACTAGGAACTATAGTTTCTTTTGCGTGCTGTTCTGGAAAAGATACTATTCCTCAATATTTATTAACCATTTTAATTACCACAAACTTTTCAAAGACGGGTCCGCAAGCACATGTCAAAATAATTTATAAATTATAATTTCATAGTACCGTATACCCACGTTATAAATAAGTGAGTGCATAGGCACGCTTTAAATAAGGAACTTTTTTATTGAATAATAATAAGTAATAATTTTAAAACCTACACGAATTGATACTCATATATCTTTACATATGCTTGACTATTAAAAAATTGATTCCAATACTTTCTTTTATTTTAATTAAAAACAAATAAATATAATCCTGAAATGTAATTTTATTACTATCTTAAGCTATAAATTTTTTTTTTGAGAATGAAGAATATTTACGTGAAATTTAAATGAGAAAAAATTTCATTTTTATAATATACAATACATAATAGAGAAAAACTTTTAAATGACTAGTATGTCCAATACACCATATTTAAATTATTTTATACTTTTGTAGAATCTAAATCTGAATAGATTAATACTACTTGCCATTTATAGCTATTGAAGTCAACTTGAGAATGTATTTCTTTTTCGAATTCCTAATACTGAGCGTCATAAAAATTTGAAAAATTAAAGGATAATCTGCAACATCATAGATCAATTGATCTACTTAAATAATAAGAGCATATTAATAAATACCAATAAAAGGGGAAGCACATTAACTTTGTGACTTTTCAAATATTAGATGAAAACTTTGGGAAGAATACTATGCATGATTTTTCTAAATTATGCAGTATTGCACAATGTTTTAACATTTATATCGTGCAGTAAGGGATATATTTACATTTATTGATTGCTCGATTCAATAGTAAACTATGCATTAGAACAGTATATATATATAAAATACTTAAATTCGACTGTATGCACATCAGCCAATTTTGTTTCATGAATAAAAGGTAACCATGATTTACGATAATATCATATATTAAGCCGGAAATATTTTCAACAATGCTTGTTAACAGAAAGTATTTTTTATTGATATAAGTGAGCTTAAGCACCGCTCCTCGTAATTTTGCCTATATGGTATAGTATTGCTTATACCAATATGCTTATATACAGATAATTTGATATTATTACAGTTTTAAGTGTACTTTAATGATAATACGTAATTCAAAAAAGCTCGGCATAAAATAAAGATAACAAACGGAAAAATACGACTACTCGTGAAAGATGATAAATACGATATATTTAAGCAAGTAATTTACAATCAGATTTCACGGGATATATCATCTCAGCTCTATGCCGATCATATACAGTGGTATATAAGAACATCTCGAGACTATATTTCAACATTGTTTTAACTTGGGAACGAGAATAAAATAAAAAAGTAAGTCTATTACGATTATTAATTCTTAAATTTGCGCTTATCGAGAAATTGACAAAGCCTTTAACTTCAGGTAAATGGAATTGTTTTTGTAAAGCACATTTCTCATGTCAGTGTAGAAATTTTTTCACTAAAATATATAATTCTCATGGTCAATCGGAATCCTTTTACAAAAAATAACAAATAAACAAAAAAAAAAAACATGAAAAAATTGAAATTAGGAAAATGAAAATTTCTAATATTTATATATTTCCCTCGCAGGAAACAGCTGCAGCAAAATGAAGTCAGCAGTCCTCTTTTTCTTACTGATTATGTGCGCTCTTAATATATCCTTTACTATAGCCGCATGCAAGCCTCGTCGTGTAGCAAACTGCACAAATGATGCAGAGAAAGAAGCGTGTGGCGAACAGTGCAAAAAATCCGGCGTCTGTGTAGGATACGACTGTATGTGTTACACTTGCTAGCGGTGTTTTCTGGAAATTACAATATACTTATTGTTAGATTTTTGTAAGTAGAATTTACGTTGGATAATAATATATGCAATGTTTTCCCATATTAACATTTATCACTATGTGTATATTTTTTTAACTTAGATGTTATCATCTTATTATATTAATACTCGAGCAGACTAAGTGTGAGACTATTTTACAGTACAAATTATTGATTATAATCTTGCAGAGAAAAACTTTTCATACTAAACATGCTTGGAAAGCCAATTTTTGGCACTGGTGGCGAAACAAGGTCGCTTTATCGAAGATTTTTTGTCTAATTTTGAGCTTTGAACTAATCTAACAATTGAAAGTTTCTTGTAAAGTACTAAATAATTAAAAAATGACTCGAATAAATATATACATAAGTATTAATTCTAGACGTTCTAGGGTTGTAGAAACTGTCCTCCTTCCCCCTCTAACACCTTATTCCGTCGAAAATTCAATAACATAGTAAGTATTTTGTGTAAATTTTCTTATAGAATTTTGAGTAGAATATGTATAGAAGGTCTTTCGTGTAAAAAACAATCTTGTATCCTCGCTAAAATGGGGTTATTTGGAGAGGTAAAGGGTATCATACTCACTTTCGGAAGGTGGAATTTTTATAATCTGCTATTATATTCATCATCAGAGACCCTAAAAAAATATGTCCATTGATTTCATGATCGACAATTGTTGTGCGCGATATGACGTCATCCCGACAGCCTAAAGGTTCATATTGATGCACTAAGTATTTGCAAATCTCACCAACCATAAATATTAAAGATTAAATAGCACGGACGTCTAAAGGCTGTAGTAGTAATACTCGTAATCGAAGAGCGACGGTGCTCCTGGATAATTAAATAAATAAATAAATAATTTGCATCGAGAAAAAGATATAAAATTTGAAGTAGAATATTTTGTAATTAAAAAAAGTTGGTCAACGCATTGTTCAATGGCAAATAATTTTCTATAAGATAAATTTATAAATTTGGAATTACAATTTGGAAGTATGGTACAGTCTTCAAAACAGCAATAAAAATACATCTTTCGATATATATACATATATATATATATATATATATATATATATATATATATATATCGAAATTATTTAAAGAATTAATAAGTTTTGATAAGACAACAACTTCTTTTCAATTTTCTGCTAAAACTCTATCTGTATGTGCCTGCGCATATAAGCGATGTTGTATATATTAATAAAGGTATACGCATCATGAGTGAAACGCAATCGACGAATATATTCGTTGCTCTTTTCTCAGAATTAAAATCCAGAAAAAATACTTTTAACAAAAGTAAAATAGTTAGACAAATTTGATGTGTTCTTAGCATATTAAGAATTTTAAATATGTCGTTTCATGTATTTTTTAAAAAATTTTTATAAAGCACTTTCTGAAATTTCAAAATACATTAACGCAAAAAATATTCTATAATTAAATTAAAAATCAATATACTGACATAGTCAGACTAAAATTGTCTATCTATTTAGCATGCTACCGCGCGCCTTGATAAGTCAGTTATAGAAAGAAAAGTAATAGTTTATATATATTAGATTATAGCTATATATGTTACACTATTGTATCATATATTACATTCTAAATATTTATGGAAGGCAATCTACACTTATTTTCGATTCTATATTAGGTAAAAATATCAGCATGATTTAGTTTTAGTTTGAAATTTAAAATGAAAAACATTATTACCTAGAAAGTGTATGCATATATTTTGATGAAAAACTGTCATTTTTCTTTGAGAAAATTTTCCTTAAAACTGTTATCTTGATCTTGTATCGAATTATATGATATTTTTTCAATTCTAAAATACATAGTTTTTAAAAAAATGTCTTACTTTTTAATTATAAAATAAGAAATTAGTTGAAATTATTTTGGAAAACAGTAGCTTATTTAATCGTTCGTCCAATTTTGTTACTAAATTTTTGTTTGTAGGTAAATGAAGTCAAATTTAATTTCATGAAAAAATTAGAAAGCAGATAAGAATTTAGCAAATAAAAATTTTATCTTGTTCTATCATTTCTTTTATCTGAGCTTTTATTATATATGTGTTAGAGACGTAATAAAGCCAAACGTTGAAAATGAAAAAAGTTTAAGAAATTGTAGATTATTTTTCAAGAATAAGCAGTCAGAAAATAGGTTTAAAAAACTATTTTTTCCTTCAGAGTATCGACAAAATGGTTTTCGCCTATACAAGCTTCGGCTATAAGAATGAGTAAGGGAAAAAAATTTTAATATCATAGAATGAAAACGTATCCAGTTTTGACGCAGTGCCTTACACCCGGCCGCTCGAAAATAACTCGCGCCATTATAAAATTTAATTCGTTGGACATGGAAAGAAATTCATATCGTTGATTTCCGCATCTATGCTGAAAGGTATCTGTCAAAACAGTTCGAATGAGACGCGCTGTAAAATACAAAAGGCAAAATAAAATAGAAACTATATTTGTGAATTAACATCTACTTTCTATATTAATGTAAATTCATTGATTGATGGACTTATGACAGTTCTACGTATTTGTAAACTTTCAAACTTACTAGCGAAATGGTGTAGAACTAAAAATATTTTAAAAACCTTGTTTATTTATATTTTAAAAACCTCATATTATTCTTTTATGAATTTTATTATATTAAAACTATTCGTTTCGATTGAATGTATACTGTATTTGATGAGTCCAATTTTGACTCGGTCTAAATTCTCATATTTACATCTCTTTTAACCAATAATTTTATATTCGAGCTTTCGCAGCAGATAGTAATGAACTTAACATTTAAATAATACAATTTCAAATAACTGTCACCTCCTGTTGATTGCAACCACAAGGTCATTGGATCCCAGTTTGCTAAATTAATCTTGCATTACTTGTTCTATTTTTTATAAAGTAAAGCAGAGGTATTTTGTTTATGTCTTTTTATACTTATAGTATAATCCCCCAAGGATGTAAGCGCAATTGATGTTGTTGCTGGTAATTGAATATTTTAATTAATAGGAAATTAAGGCCACTTAATTTAATTATGTAACTGTAAACACACAACCAATGGGTGCCCATTTCTTTTTGGCATCGTTCAATAAATATGCTTGACGGTTAATGAGAATTATAATATATTTATTTTGATCTACTTTTATCAAACGCAGATGTTAGAATGACTACGCATATTTAAGTTATAAAAACATGATATATTGAGGATGTTAGAAATTTTATTATTTTTTGTAATAATAACTATTAAAACAGGAAAAGTGGCTCCATATAAACAATTTATTGGATTTAATCGTAAAATTATGGCATTTATGTCTAATTCTAGAATAAAATGAAATTATGGCTCCATACTAATTATAATTGAGTTAGCTTCTTAGGAGTTTATATTTGTTTATAAGAAAATAATTGCCTCGTCGAAATAAATGTGCAACCATTTTGTTATAAATTAAAAATGTATAAAAGCACACACTAAACATAAAATGTACAATATTTAACATTGCTTAAAGTAATTTAGTTCTACAGAATTTGTAACTAATTAAACAAAAATGTTTGATCAAAGTATTATTTTCATTTATTATGTATTATGTGTGTGATTTACTTAAATAAATATAATAACTGCTGGTTAACAGATATATCTAAATTATTCTGATACTATGGTTACTCTTGTCAGCATTACTAGACACGTGTGTTTTTCTCATGTACAGTATTTTTCTCTATTTTTCTATAATTGTAAATAAATATATTTAAAACTTCTACGTCAAAAATATCTGATAAATTTAATTATTTGTTTAATTAAAATACGTATGGCAATCTTGCTTCGGTTTAATCGGTGAATTGTAATAAAAAAAATTGAAAGTTTTAATATTAAATGACTTGTAATTTTATTGAAGCATTTCAATAAACACTTTCCGAATATATTTAATTTTCATATACCTAAATAATATTTATACAAAATATGTTCCCTATAAATAACAGCTTGCATAGTTTACATAAATAAATCTAAAACACCAAAATATAATAATACATAAATAGTTTTAACATTAAAAAAGTTGTGAAATCATTTATCAATAGCCGAGTTTATTTTCACATCATTTTGTCCACGCGTGGATTCATAAAAAAGAGTTAATTATCTTGAATCATCGATGTATTTAGGTGAACATTATTATGCTATTTTTTCTGATATTTCATTATTATTAAAAAAAGCAGGTATGAACTTGCCATGCCCGTTCCCACAAAGATTATGCTGTTTTTCTGTTAACAATTAATTTTTACAAATTAAACAATATCTTATTATATAATTGTTATCTATATTTCACTCATAATAAACTATAAATCATATAAATCATATGTATTTATATTTTTGACTGCTTTTTTTAATAATAATGAATTATCAGAAAAAAAAGCAGAAGAATTTTCACCTAAAAACATCGATGATTTAAGATAATTAACTCTTTTTTCTGAATCCACGCGTGGACAAAATGATGTGAAAATAAACTCGGCTTTTTTAGAGTTTTAAATTTATTTATGTAAACTATACAAGCTGTTACCTATAGAGATGCATATAAAATGCACTTAGGCATTTGTTTTAATGATCCATTGTTTTAAGTGGTTATTGCGTTACATAATTTATTATTTATTAATCTATTTCGGAAGATTGTAGAAAAATATTTTCTATAAATATTATTTAGGTATATGAAAATTAAATATTAATTAATAAATATTTTAATATTTTATAAAAAAATATGAAAAAAATAATAAAATAATAAAAAAATAAATAAATAAATAAATAATAAAAAAATTAAAATAAAAATATATTTATTAATTTGTATATGGGCAGTCGACATAAGTACAATTAAATTATTTTGAAAATTAAATATATTATTATGTATGTATTTTTAACTTTTTTGAACTTAAAAATATTTTATAGCAAGTTTTTAGAAAATACATGAGAAATGTATTTAAAATCCTTATTATGCTAGGGATAAGATTGATAAGTAGTAAATTTCTTAATATGCTAAGAACATAAATTATTATTTTTCCCTTTATCACAGTTCGCAGAACATTTTACTATATTAGTGAACTAATTTTTAATTTACATGTAGAATAATTTTTGGGTTAATCTTTGGAACTTTCGGAAATTATGTTATAAAAATTTTTTATAAAATACATGAGAAGATGTATTTAAAATTATTACTATGCTAAGAATAGATTAAACTCAAATAAATATTTTATTTTTGTTAAAAATTGTTTTTTTACAAATTGGATTTTTTTTAATTTAAGGATTTAAGGATATTATTCAATTCAATTTGTTCTAAAAATAACAGATAAATATTCTTAGCACGTTTTGGCCATTGTTTTTTTGTAATATCTTTATCACTCATATGAAGCCGACTCCACTCACAATATTATATTTTTTGTTAATAATTAAAAGTTCACTCGTTGGTATTGCATTTATTTTTAACTTACTGATTTTTACTATACCTTGATCTGTACGATCAAATAATTATAGTTGTAATATTAGTACAGTATTAATTATTATCAAATCAATTTTTAAAATTTTTTTAAAATTACAACATTTATCACATTGAACTTTAATTTCTTGCCAATTTTCAATATTGTAATCTATAATATCTTGTAATGTACAGTTTCGATTAATTTGTGGTATGCAAAGATTTACAATATAATTAGATATATCATTCTGTTGTTGCTCGTCGCAAACAGGACATCTGACTGTTTCAATAATTTCATTTTTAATAGCGTTTTGTAATGTGACTGACTGGTTACATAGACACAATAAAAATACTGCACCGTCCTTCTGTACATTCCTTTACCATCCTAAATTTCTAATATTGGTTCTAAAGAATTCTAAAAAAAGACAGTTTTTATAATCGCAGTAGAGATCTGCGTATTGTTTAGGCCGTCCCATCAATAGATCCCACGATTTTGTGTATATATATATAATATGCATCGGATATTAAAGTAAGAAGCACAAATAGTTATTAAAGTATAGGAAGCGCAGAATCATGACAGAGGTGGTAAGAGTTTCGAATATACGGGGTGTCGTAGATCTGACTGAACGCTTTATTATATCTGTATAGCTTATAAAAATCTAAAAGCACCAATAAAAAAATATTTATGTCAGTTGTTGTTAGTTGTTTATTTATCAAAAATGCGTATAAAAAAACTCAGTATTTGATTTCCGGTCTATTGTCAAAAAACTCAGTAATTTGATTTTCAGCTGGAATTAGAAAATATAGGCGGAGCCTCTCATAGTCGATGAAAGAAATGGGAGGAAACGAATATTAATAGTTTATTTTCATTAGCAATAAAGTCATCATGGTGCGGTCATCACTCTGCCCTCTTATGTATCTTTTATATATATATATATATATATATATATATATATATATATATATATAATCGAAACTTTAATAACTTCTCATACTATTCTACGCTCCTGATATTTAAAATAACGTGTTGGCAGATCCCCGATGCAGAATTACTATTCTCACCTATATTTATTAAATATCTGCCACCTCTTATAATACTGTACTCTCCTGATACTCTGATCTCACTATACAATGCCAAACTGTATAATGTTTTAATGCATCAGAGATGTAGCACATTATTGGGATCTTACGAAAATTCCGGTTATTGATTTAATAAGCACATTCTAAGTGAGGAATTTCGAATTTCAAGCTGAGACTGAGCCGTAAAATGCGAATGTATGGTAGGAGTACTATAAATATATTTTGGGTTGTATTAAAGATTATTAAGTCACAAAATTATTAAGTACCAAATTCTATGGATATTCTATGGGTGTTCAGTTTCATATTAATCCGAGTTACAAGGTTCAGCCAAGTGGAACATTTTCGTTATGTAGAATTTAAAATAATAACTGATTATTTCAAATCAAAATGTTAAATACATAAGCACTCTTAGTTTGTCGTATAATTTAATTTCTTTTATCAACACAATAATGCTTTCAAATTTAAAAATATCAAATTTACAAATCAACAATGATCGATATGGCTACTTTAAAGAGGTTTAGTTATTGATAAATAAATATCTTTGTTATAAACATTTTAGCATTTTAAAATTCTCTTGAATGTTCTTTGTACATATTTAAGGATTTCTGCGAACAAATTTATTTTTATTTTTGTGCTCCCTGCGCGATTTTTACCATTTTGTCTCATAATGCGACGTCAAAAAGTGTAGAATTCTAAAGCCAGAGTAGACTTGTTTGTTTTGAAATAAGTAGGGGCAAGGTAAGACTGGTGTAGTGCCGACAGAGATACTATATAAAAGACTCGTTTGCGTACGCATGATTCATTCTCGCTTGTATTCTCATACGATTGACTCCGTTTTAGATTATTTCTTCGACGTGAGTATTTTTAACAGTCAATTTTATTATTATTTTGTATTTTATATTACGATTTTATGATTATTAAAGTAAAATTCTTGTTCAATTGTTTGAAATTGATTATTTTCTTCTGTAATCTCCGTGCAAATCCCTAAATTATTCAGTGCTCTTTTTTAGCGAATGTGATTAAAGTTCTTCTAAAATATCTGTGCCATCAACTAATCAAAAATAATAAAAAATCCATTTTGTAAATTAAATTTATTTATCAAAATATTATTCTTTTTAATTATTATAACTCTATGTAAATCTAACGCCTATGCATATTGTCGTAATAATATTCCAATTTTCAAACAATTGTGAGTGAAATTTCATAAAAGGAATTCTTTGATATACTGTTGTTCCTTTATATTTACTTTACTTTTACTTTATATATTTACTTTTAGTTATACCTTTATCCTCAGTAATCTAATAAAAAATGTTTGATGTTTTGTTTCTAACAGAAAAGAGTTTAATGATTTAATCAAATGAATTCTAAATTCCGACAACTGGAATTATATAAACTTTAAAGTGGTTGAATTGTAGGAGATATTCTTAAACACTGTTAACTTTTATATTCTAAGAAATTGTATTTTTTATATTTGACACTCAAAATGGATGATTACATTCTATTAGGCTTAGTAATTCATTAATTTTTTGGACAAATCTTCGGTTCGCATATGTAGCAGAACTTTTTTTGCTTCCTCCAATTGGGACTGTGGCGCCGGGGGATGTTTGAATTAATAAATAAACGAACATCAAATTTTATTTTGATATTCGTTTACAGAATAATATGTTATATGTTATTGCACTTTTTGTTTCTATTCTTATAATAGAAAAGCGACAACAATTTACGTTGTTATTAACAATTATAGTTTTTTAGAAATTAATAAGAATGAAGTATAACACTAAAAAACCTACCAGAAATTTAAAATAAATTTTATGGGTGTATCAATATTTTATAATATTATAAACCTAATTATCAATAATATTTTTAAAAATATAAGGGCAAATTGAAAGAGAATCAGCACATGCGTCTAGTAATTACAAATGCAGATATTTATATGCTGAAAAGTTTTTATTTTTTTCAATTAATATATTTCTAACCTATTAATAATAATGAGGATTTCAATATTTGAAAATAATTTTATTGTCATAAACTTTCTTTTAGATTTCGTGAAGGATTCTCTGGGTAATATAGTTCTGTATCCAAAACGTTCTTAACCATTCAAATGATCATAAGAAAATAATTTTCAAATTTTATACTAAAATGAGTGAAACATTTTATTTTTTAAGACTTATGAGCAGCTGAAGTTTATAGCATTACAATTTTTAAATATTAGGCCTCCAAATTCTGAAAATTAGAAAACGGATGATACTTGAATATCTCTATTATATTAATTGTTAAATAATAACATTAATTAGTATTTATTGTTGTGACTATATGAGATATATTTTTAATTATACGCTATTACGTTCAGTATAAATAAAAACGTAATAAAAAGAAAAAAAAATGTTTATGAAAAACAAGCATAGAGTAATTAGACCATTTGGGATTTTTTCGCGCTAAGACAGATCCTGACAATAGCCAGATGTCTGAATCGATCGTTGTGCCTCATTGAGAAAAAAGTTGCGTTGTGTTGGAAAATTAACTGCTATTATAATAGTTATAATAATATATAAACTTCAAAATTATCATGTAAAAAATACTCTGTGTATACATCTATATACTTATAGATAATTTTATGGTTATAAGGTTGTATGCTCATTTATTTGCACTGATACAGCTTATATTAAATATTTTATTTCTTGTCAGAGCTCACATACCTACGATAAATAAATATTTAATATATTTATATTTATTTTCCTTCGCAGGAAACAATAGCAGCATCATGAAGACAATAGTTCTCCTTTTCGTACTTATTATTTACGCACTTCACATCACCTTCACTATCGCTTCATGCCTTCCTCATCAAGTAGGATTGTGCAGAAACAAACAAGAAAAGGTAAAATGTGGAACTCTCTGCAATAACGCAGGCATCTGTGAACAGGACTTTTATTGTATGTGTTATACTTGCTAGTAGTAATGATTTGTAAGAAGATGAATGTACATGTTATTAAATATAAGGTTGTATAATAAAATATAAAATTTTTTTAGATACTTCAATCAATCGATATGTATTTGTGTTTTATATTGAACTGTTTACCTTTCAATTTGAATATTGAAATAATTGAGCAAAATAAATATAAGTCTATTTTAAAATAATTTAATTGTACTTTTATCGACTGCTTATATGCAAATTAATAAATATTTTTTCATTGGTCTTACAGTCCAATCAAATCAATCGAAAACAATACGTAACAATATACATGTCTACGTTAACATTAATACATCAATACAGAAAAATAATAAAAATAAAAATAAAAATTAAATTAAAAATTATAATGGCGGTTAGACGGTCCTTATTGACAGTCGCCCTCGTTGAATTAATTTGAAAATAATATATTTGCTAAAAAATTTTTGTTAGTAAAGTGCAGTCTGACTGTCCCCAACACCCTTACCCAATTGAAGATCGAGTCCAACGTTTCGAGCTCGCTACGTCTCCTCATCAGGAACTGAATGAAACTTCTGATGAGGAGCCGTAGCGAGCTCGCAACGTTGGATGTTTCCTTCTCACTGTTGCTTAGAGAGCTCAGCGAGAAAGCGCACTGCATGAATATTTCCGCCCACATTCGTCCTATGGACGAATTAAGATGTTTCGTATTTATCTATCTTTTCAGCTGTTGTCTTCATTAATGTATAGTGAAGCCAGCCGGGCGGTATGTCTACGAAATGTACTTGATGCCATCTGAACTATAAGGACGCGCACGTGTCCGTCGGCACGAGGGTAGATCTCTGTAATACGGCCCAATGATCACTTAGTCGCCGGATAGCGATCATGTCTGAGTAGCACTAATTACCCTATGGCAAAGTTTTTGGTTTCCTTTCTCCACTGTCCCCTCTCCTGTAGATGTTGTAAATACTCGGACGGCCAACGTCTCCAGAATTGGATTTGGATTCTCTCCAATAACTGAAAGCGGCTAAGACGACCTTCAGGAACAATCGGTAGCTATTCATCCGGAATGCACGCTGCTGTTTCGCCAATTAAGTGCGAAGAGGTGAGCGCATCCAAGTCTTCTGGGTCGTCGCTGAGCACCGAACGCAAGCTTAAGGTGGTGCTTCACGTACTTAGGGCCAAGGACTTCCGACAGGTTCTTCAAGACGCTGTCGGAGAGACTGGACGCGTAAAAGATTTGACCTTCAGGGTGACACTGGAATTCCTAAATTTGGAGTGTGTCACGACCGACGAGGACATCGCGAACGCGTTAAATCGGGAAACGGGACGGACTGCAGACCGTCGGCCCCATGTTTTCGACGTTAACAGTCGAGGACAGAGAATGTCGATCTGCGATTTTGACGTAAAAGTGGCTACCGACCTCTTAAGGAAAAGGCGTATTAAAATCGGGTGGGTTATATCAAGAATAGGAGCAAGGATACGCGGCTCGCGATGCTATAGATGCCTCGGGTTCGGTCATGTACGGAAAGACTGTAAAGGACTGGACAGACGAAGCTGCTGCTAGCGATGCGGTCTCGAGGGTCATTCCTACAGGGACTGCAAGAGTCGTGGGGAGTGTTTCCTGTGCACTGAGGATAATATCCGAGACAGGGGAGACTTACCCTGCTCGTCCTCCTGTGCCGCGTTCAGGATAGCATTAAGAGAACAGAAGACAAAGACAGTCACACAATGACGATGACGATATTCCAATACAATATGAACGGGAGTAGCGTTGCAGACGCACTGCTTCCACAGATTGCGGCGAACTGGACATCGACGTGCTGATTATCAGTGAGCAATACAAAGAGAGACGATGACCGACTTGGCTCACAAGCAGCTCGGGCTAGTCCGCAGTTTGGCTACGTGGAAAGGGCCTGTCGAATATCGAACGCAGCGGGACTGAGGAGGACTGTGCCTGGGTGACGGTCGCTGACATTACCTATGTCAGTGTTTACCTGAGCCTAAACAGCAGCGCCTCTGAGTACGCGGCTAAACTTGGAAAACTCGAGGACGCGGTGTGATAAATCCCTGGTAACGTGATCGTGGTGGGCGATTTTAACGCGCAAGCGATCAAGTGGGGAATGCCCTTGAACAACAGACGGGGAAGACTGCTGCTGGAGATGGCCGCAAGGCTGGAGCTGGCAGTAGTTAACGAAGGAACGATACCGACGTACAGACGACCGGGGTATGGTAACTCCATACCAGACGTGACTCTGACCTCGGACAGAATTCGGACTAGGATAAGGGCGTAGCGGGTGATCCAGAACTATACGGCCAGTGAAAACCAGTACATTGCCTTCAAACTGACAGACGCGACGAGACAGATGAGGAGACGGGGCACAAGATCTACGTGGTGGAACCCCAAGCGCCTAGACATAGACGAACTCGAAAGGTATCTGCAAAATGCAGAACCTCCCTTACGAGAGATGCCTCAAGAGTTGACGAACCGGGACAGTGTGGAGGCCTTAGCGGCGGCAACGACTGGCTTTCTCCAGTGCCTATGCGATGCCACCATGCTCAGGAAACTGAAAGTACGAAACAGACGACAAACGTACTGGTGGACAGCCGAGATCGCTGATCTCAGAAGCAATTGTTTGAAGCTGAGACGGTAAGCTCAACGAGCCCAAAGTCGAGGCGTAGTGGGACTATACTCTACGGAGTATAGTCGTGCCAGACAGTCACTGAGATACGAGATCAATGACAGTAAGAAACGGTGTTGGACAAAACTAATCGACGAGGTGGACTCGGATCCCTGGGGCAACGGCGATAAAATTGTAACATGCGCCCTGGCAGGTCGGGGTCCGCCGAAACTACGAGACGCGAAAGTGATGGAGCGGATAGTTGAGAGACTTTTTCCAACCCATCCCAACAGAACGGATGCGACAAATGAAATGACAGATATAGAGATCCCTCTCTTGACGTGACGAACATCTTTCATGCGGCGAACAGAGGCTGTCATGCAACCAGATCACTGGTTGTGCTGGTGACCCTGGACGTTCGTAACGTCTTTAACTTTGCAAAATGGACAGAGATACTGGGGGCGTTGGAGTTGACTTTCAAGGTTGACTCCTACCTCCTTCGTATCATACGGGACTACTTACGGGACCGAGGACTGACGTATGATACTTTGGACGGAAAGAAATGGAAACGCGTGACAGCGGGGGTGGCGCAGGGTTCCATTTTAGGCCCCGACTTCTGGAACGTACAATACGGCGGATTATTGAGACTAGACATGCCCTCGGACGCGCGTCTCATTTCCTATGCCGACGATGTAGTAGCCGTAATAGTCGCAGGCGACTATCACTTGATTCAGTTAAAGCTGAATCAGGTCATGAGACGCGTGAACGAATGGATGACAGATCACGAACTGCAGCTCGCGCTGCAAAAGACTGAGTTGTTGCTGCTGACTCACAGACGTATACAGACGGTGGTTCCGATGAGGTTAGGGACGGAAAGACTGGAAACCAGGAGCGAAGTCAAGTACCTTGGCGTTACCTTGGATACGAAGCTGAGCTTCTGGCCCCACCTACTAAACGCGGCGACAAAGGCAGCAGAAAAGACCAAGGCTCTAAGTAGACTGATGGCCAATACGAACGGACCGAAACAGAACGTTCGTAGACTGCTGATGAGCGTTACCCACTCAATTTTGCTTTACGGGGCGGAGGTTTGGGCAGACGCGATGAATATCAGGAAACGCGCCAACGCCATGAAAAGCGTACAAAGGGTGAGCGCGTTAAGAATCGCATGTGTGTATCGTACCGTGTCTGAGAGCGCCGTTTTCGTGATTGCTGGGATCATTCCCATCGTTCTGCTCGTGGCCGAACGGAAGCGAATTTACGAGCGGAGCCCGAACGTTGGAAGGGAAGATGCTGTGACCGAAGACGAAAGAGGACGACGACGAAAGAGGACGATGGACGAAAAGACTAATACCCGAAATCGGCCTATGGAAAGAGAGGAAATACGGAGAGGTGGACTTCTACCTTACCCAATTTCTGACCGGACACGGATACTTCCGTAAGTACCTCTGCAAGATGAAGAGGGTCGCCTCTTCAATATGCAAGTACTGCGGATGGGCTTGGGACGATGCGGAGCACACATTTTTTGTGTGCGAACATTGGACTGAGCCACAACTAGAGCTACAGACGAGGACAGGAGCGATCACGCCAAAAAACGTGACGAAAATTATGATGACGGACGCGGACAGCTTGCGGTTGATCGCAAAATACGTTATGAATGTGCTTCAGAGCAAAAGAGCAGATGTATGTCTGGACGATTGAAAGTCAGTGAAGAGTGACTGTAATATGGAGTATGCATGAGAATCTGTAATGAAGGATACGAACGTGAAATGACCACGCAAGGACTGCCGCCCAGGCTGAAGTAATGTGTATAACAGTTCCGGTCTGGTGTCGGTGCAACACGGAGATATGTGATTAGTGCGTAGTGACATGGGTTTTCTATCGAGTCACACATACTCCGGTGGCCGTTTTTCAGAACCATTTTTTATGAACGATCATCGGAGATGCATAAACAACATTCACAGACTCCGCAAAAAAAAAAAATTGTGTTCCGGAAATAAGTTTTCTACTTCAAAAAAGAATCTCTAAAGGAATCATTGAAAAGAAAAAAGAGAAGTTAGTACCAGTAAACTAAAAATTCATAATTTATTTTGGCTTTACGATTTCGCCCAAAATTTTGTGAATTTGCGTACTACAGGCAACAAATTTTGGCACGTGGCATACGAAGTAGCGACAAGAAAAGCACACAAGTACCGTGAAACGACTAGCGGTGGAGACTTCATCGTGATACTACATTGTATACGGCAGCTCAGAACTTGCTCAGCTCACTGGCAAAGGATCAGTCGGCTGAAAAAAGGATATCAAATGAGAAGACTAAAGAAACAAGCAGCCACGCCATGACGGCACGCCACACACGATGCAAGGCTGCTACAAACTGGCAGCGCCTCGACCGAGTCAATCTGGGCAGGCAACGGGAGGAGGCCATGTAGAGAGCTGGCGCCCTACACGAGTACTATATATAGATATGCAGTGCGACCGAATTCCGAAATATATCTAAGGGAAATCTACCTTGTCTATATGGACCGTGATTTATAATAAACGCTGCGAATTTTTTATTTCAAATTTCCTCGTCTTCTTTCCTAGGATTCATTATTATCTCGTAATTTCGTTCTACCGAAATCTCCTATCCCCAGCTCCTTCTCTCAGATACTCTACATGATGATGTTATTAGAGATCCTTAGAGCCATATTTCGAGATCGCGATGGGAAGAAACCCGTCCACAAGATTGAGCGACTAATCACCAACATGACAAATTCATTAATCCCCAAAATGAAAGCTGACATCCGCATAAAACATATCCTATAAATGCTATTATTATAAATACTAAAAAAATCATACGTCCTACTTTCCACGTTTTAATGTATAAAAAAGCAGATTAGTAAATGTGTCGTTCAATATAAAAAAAAACTATAATTTCCATCTTCTTGTATAACATGAGAAACTGCCCAATGAAAATTAGCAAATCGTTTGGATCATAAGAAAATTCCCGTAATTGATTTAATAAAGACATTCTAAGTAAGGATCCCGAATTTCAAACTGAGACTCAAGCGGCCGAAAATGCGAATGGTAGGAGTACTATAAATATATTTTGGGTTGTATGAAGGATTATTAGGTAAGAAAATTATTAAGTACCAAATTTTATGGGTATTCTATGGATGTTCAGTTTCATATTAAGTGGAACATTTTCGTTATGTAGTATTTAAAATAATAACTGATGATTTCAAATCAAAATGTTTAATTAATACATAAGCATTCTTAGTTTGTCGTATAATTTAATTTCGTTTATCAACACAATAATGTTTTCAAAATTAAAAATATCAAATTTATAAATCAACAATTTTCGATAAGCCTACTTTAAAGTGGTTTAGTTATTGATAAATAAATATAATTGTTATAAAAATTTTAGCATTTTAAAATTCTCTTGAGTGTTCTTTGTATATATTTAAGGATTTCTGCATACAAATTTATTTTTATTTTTGTGCTCCCTGCGTGATTATTTACCATTTTGTCAAATAATTCGACGTCAAAAAGTGCAGAGTTTATATTATAAATACATACTTTTTATTATACGAACATCAAATATTATTTTGTTATTCTCTATATAGCATAATATGGGATATTTCATTGCATTTGTTGTTTCTTATGCTTATAATATAAAAACGACAACTATTTAGATTGTTATGAACAATGATAGTTTTTTATCAGGTATGTGAATAAGTCTTTCCCGTTTTTTTTCAAATTTTGAGCCTTTATTGTGAAAAAATGGTTACAAATGAATTATTGAAAGTATTGACCATCGCTAGCTACAACTTTTTCCATCTTTCTGGCAACATACGAATCCCGTTGCGAAAAAATTCGACCGGTTTGGCCTCTATCCAGTCATCCACCCATTTTTTGGCTTCCTCGTAGGAATGGAAGTGCTGGTCAGCCAGGCCATGCGTCATCGATCTGAAGAGATGGTAATCAGACGGAGCAACGTCTGGACTATACGGCGGGTGGGGTAGGACTTCCCATTTGAGCGTTTCTAAGTATGTTTTCACCGGCGGTGCAACATGTGGGCGAGCATTGTCATGTTGCAAAATAACTTTGTCGTGCCTGTCGGAGTATTATGGCCGTTTTTCTCGCAGTACGCGGCTCAAACGCATCAACTGTCGTCGATAGACCTCGCCTGTGATCCTTTCATTCGGTTTCAGAAGCTCATAGTAAACCACACCTAGCTGGTCCCACCATATACAGAGCATGAGCTTGGCGCCATGAATATTTGGCTTGGCCGTCGATGATGATGCATGGCCGGGTAGTCCCCATGATTTTCTCCGCTTCGGATTATCGTAACGTATCCACTTTTCATCGCCAGTCACGATACGATGCAGAAAACCCTTTCTTTTATGTCGCTGAAGCAGCTGTTCGCAAGTGAAAAAACGCCGTTCGACGTCTCTCAGCTTCAGTTCGTACGGCACCCAATTTCCTTGCTTTTGGATCATTCCCATGGCTTTCAAACGCTTGGAAATGGTTGTTCGGTCAACTCCCAATGCTTCAACAAGTTCTTCTTGCGTTTGACAAGAATCTTCATCAAGCAAAGTCGCCAATTCTCGATCTTCAAAGATTTGCGGCCGCCGGGAACGCTCCTTGTCTTCCACGTCAAAATCACCGTTTTTGAAGCGTCGAAACCATCCGCCAACACTTGAATCATCGACACAACCTTCTCCATAAGCCTCCTGAAGCAATCGATGCGTCTCGGCAGCAGATTTCTTCAAATTGAACCAATAAAGTGAAACTTCCCGCAAATGACGTCGACTCGGCTCAAATTTCGACATTTTCACGATATCAAAAATTTATGATGCGAAAAAATTTTAACTAATGTGTTAGTATGGAATTGTTGACATATGAATAAGCTTTGATTATGACATATGTAACCATTGAATACTCGCACAGTATTGGTGGCGCCATCTCTTACAAAAAACGGGAAAGACTTATTCACACTCCTAATAGAAATTAATAAGAATGAAGTGTATCACTAAAAATCCTACAAGAAATCTAAAATAAAGTTGATAGTTGTATCAATATTTTATAATATTGCAAACGTAATTATGATTAATTTTTCAAAAATAGAAGGGCAAATTGCAATAGAATCGCCACATGTCTGTGTTTAGTTAATTGCACATGCAGACATTTATATACTTAGAAGTTTAATTTTTTCAATTAATATATTTTCAAACAAGGAATCATTATTCGAATTGCTATAATTTAAAATATTCTTAATGTAATAGACTTTCTTTCAGATTCCGAGAAGGAATCCGTAGGTAATACAATTTTGTATTGATCAAGTTATTAACCATTGAAATGACAACAAGAAAGTAATTTTCTGATTTCATACTTAAAATGAGAAATAGAAAATACATAGCAATATCATTACCAAACTATTACCATGCAAGACAAATCCATATTTTTATGGATTATAATGCTATAGTGACGCACATATTTTATACAATAAGCATTAATTATTTTAATTTTTAACACTCATTAGCAGCTCAAATTTATAGCATTACATTCTGTAAATATTAAGCTTCAAAATTCTGAAAATACGAAAGCGGATAATATTTGAATATTTCTGTTTTATTAATGGCTAAATAATAAACTTTGATTATTATTTATTAATGTTACTATATGAAATATATTTTGTAATTATACACGATTACGTTCAGTATAAATAAAGACGTAATAGAAAGAAAATAAACGGAAACAACAAGCAACAGAGTAATTGGACCATGCTGGAGTTTCTTGCACTAAGAATGCTCCTCACGATAACATAAGTCTAAATCGAACATTGAGCCTCATAGATAAAAAATTTGCGTTGAGTTGTTAAAGTAACTGCTTTATAATTGTTATAGTAATATCTAAACTTCAAGATTATCTATGTGAAAAATACGCTATGCATAAATCTATATTATTACAAATAATTTTATGGTTATAAGGTTCTGTGGTTATTTATTTCCACTGTCACAGCTTATATTAAATATTTTATTTCATTCTAGAGCTCTGTTACCTACGCTAAATGAATAGTCTATATATTTATATATTTTCTTCGCAGGAAACAATAGTAGCAAAATGAAGACAGCAGTGCTGCTTTGCGTACTGGTTATTTATGCTTTTAATATAACGCTTACTAAAGCTTCATGCGATCCAAGAAAAATAGGTTTCTGCAGACCCAAACAAGAAAAGGTAGCATGTGGAAATCTGTGCAATAAAGCAGGCGTCTGTGTACAGGACTTTTTTTGTATGTGTTATACTTGCTAGTAAGGATGATTGGTAAAAAGTTTAATGTACTTGTTATGGAATAGAAGGTTGTATAATAAAATATAAAATAATTTTAGATACTTCAATCAATCGATATGTACTTGTCATTTATACTCAACCGTTTAACTTTCAATTTGAATATTTAACTAATTTAGCAAAATAAACGTAAATCTATTTTATTATATTATTATGATCATTATATAAGAGCAATTACTAAAGAAAAAAGAATTTTATAGGTAATATAATGCTACATTGCTGTTCTAGGTGGCAATTCCAGTTCATCTTTCTATATTGGTCTATGCTAAGACATCTGACTTTATCCGAAATGATTATTTCATGTCCCTTAATCAGTTTTTCAGCGTGTTCGCTATTTGTATTACTTCTTGAAGATCAACAGTTCATTTTTACAAGGAATCACTGCGAGCAGTGATTATAGTTCATTATACTAGCTTTCAAACATTTTACATGTTTGTTGCATAGTGTTCATTAAGTCGGCCAAGAGTGTACGACGGGTAATGGAGAATGAATCATCCGTGTAGCCTATAGTCCTACAATAACGTTTTTTGAAGCTGTGCAAGGTTTTCTGCGCCAAGAAAATCATTTTGCATCAAAATGCATCGTTTTTTGAGGCCAAGCACCATTGATGTTGGGAAAGAAATCCTCACTGTGTATATTGCAATGGATTTTACCCCTAATGATAATGGATAGATTCCTAGTACCAAGCATATAGCAGATCCAGTTCTCTAGCAGATATAAAACAGCATGATTGATCAGCGCAGTTTTTTTATCTTCAATTGTAGTCTAATTAAACACCCCTTCAATGTTGAATCTGTTTTTTTTCTTCTTTTTTTTCGTTTACTTTCTATATTAATGTAAATTCATTGATTGATGGACTATGACATTTCTACGTATTTGCAAACTTTCAAACCTATTAGCGAAATGGTTTGGAATTAAAAACATTTTAAAATCTTTGTTTATAATTTTGACAACATCACTCTGGTGTAATGAAATACTAGTAATCTATCTTTGAGTCCGCCAGGTATAATATATAAGTCGAAACTGATGTGTAAGTTAATTTTTAGTTACTAAGATTTATGTTCCTGCATTTTTCGGTGCTAAACTACCTCACAAATAAGGAACTTCGACAACTATCTTAAAATATAATAATAATCTAAGTTGACGCTGTTTGACTAAAGCGTTGCAGTAATGCAGAGTAGATGTAAATAAAGTTCATGATTAATTATAATTTTTCATATAACTGCTGATAAAATAATTACCGCCGCTATGAACATTTAAGAACATATATATCTCATAATACTTCTGATATATAGCAATTGAAATATGTATATATAATTCATTTCAAATGACTCTCGATCCTACTGTTTATTGCGACTGCAAGTCCATTTGATTAAAGTCTGCTAGAATAATCTTGACTGTATACACGGACAGTCTGACTGCCATTATAATTTTTAATTTAATTTTTATTTTTATTATTTTTGTGTATTGATGTATTAATGTTAATGTACATATGTATTGATATTGTTACGTATTGTTTTCGATTGATTTGATTGGACTGTACGACCAATGAAAAAATGTTTTTTAATTTATATTTATTTTTATCAAATGCAGATTTTCCAATAAAACACGCATTTTTAAGTTAAAAAAATATGAAATATTGAGGATGTTAGAAATTTACTATATTATAATGTAATAATTAGTACAGCCTTCATAATAGAAATATACAGAAATTTTAATATTTTTTGTAATAATAACTAGTAAATCAGGACAAATGAGTTGACGCAATCAATTTATTAAATTTATTAACGAGTATTCAAAAATCAGTGATAATATGATCGTACAATTATGGTATTTATGTTTAATTCTCGAATAAAACAAAATTATTCCTCGACACTAATTATCATTGAGTTGTCTTTTTGAAAGTTATATTCATTTATTAGAATATACTTGCCTGGTAGAAATAAATATGCAATCATTTTCTTATAAAAAAATATTCAAAAGCTCAAACTAAAAAATCCTTTTAACTAAAAAACTATTCCTTAATTTAATTTAGTTCTACAGAATTTGTAACTAATTTAAAAAAAAGTTTGATTAAAGTATTATTTTCATTTATGAAGTATTATGTGTGTGATTTACTTAAATAAATATAATAACTGCTGGTTAACAGATACATCTAAATTATTCTGACATGCTGTGTACTCTATCAATATTACTAGACACGTGTGTTTTTCTCTTGTAGAATGTATTTTCTCTATTTTTTGATCATTGTAAATAAATATATTTAATACCTTTTACGTAAAAAATATCCCATAAATATAGTGATTGTTTAATCACCATACGTACTGCACTCTTCTGTACGTTTAATGGCCAAGTTGTCATAAAAAATGCAAAAAAATGAAAATAAATTTGAATTGCAAAATTAGAAGCCAGATAAGAATTTATCAAATAAAAATTTTTTCTTTACCAAAAATTATTTCTTCATTGGTGCATTTATAATATACGCATAAAGATATTGTTGCCTCCAGCAACTATACCGGATATATATATATATATATATATATATATATATATATATACATATATATATATACATATATATATATATACATATATATATATATATACATATATATATATATATATATATATATATAATATATATATATATATATATATATATATATATATATATATATATACATACTAGCATCCTCCGTCTCGGCTTCGCTCGAGATAATAATTTAACCGATTTCATAAACAATTCAATAATATCTAAGTACAACGTACTCTTATAAATACAAATCTATATTTCTATAAATAATTGACCGTAATTTACCTATCGTCGCTTCTGTATAAAAAGCTGCTTCAATGTAGCGTCCACTTCAAAAAGTTAATATTTTGCCGACCATTTTATATATATATATATAGATATGCATATCAAATACGGCTACAGTGGAAAAAATTGTACTTTCGAGTTCGAGCGGTAGAAAAAGATGTGCAAGTGTCTCGAGACGACGTTTACAGAGAGCATCATGTTCGGACTATAGGAAATGTCTCAGGACGACTAGAATACAATGTCTAGTAGTTGGAATGAAAAAAAAAAACTATGATGTTGAATATTATTATCAGGATCGTTATTATTAAGATTGTTATTATTATCATTAATATTATCATTATTATTACAATTATTATTTTAATTTGTATTAATATTAGTCTTCATATTTTGAGGCGGATTCACCGTCATAAAACGTAGTAGTTCATAACATTATGTTATTCTATAATAGTGTTATAATTAATCAATTATTATTATTACGACACCTAGGTTGGTTTCGATGTAGCTTATATGAAAAGTTTTTGTCGAGCGTATTTTAGAACGAAAGAGAAAGCGATAATCATAATAATATTTGTACGAGATGAAGGGAAGTACTACATTTCTATAATAAAAAAACCTTCCTTCATCCCTCCTACTACCATGTATTTTCCCAGCGAGGAAAAATTCAGCGGCTTCGCGCTCCCACTATAAATACCGGCCCGCTGGACTGCGAAAAGCAAACTGTCGGTCGCGTTTGTAGCGAGTGAAATAATCTTCTTGTACCGTATATCCAAGCTATAGAATAAAGTAAGGATTCTATATTACAAAGTTTGTTTCCAAAACCTTTCCTTCCGCGATACGCGTGCTTGTTTTCAGAGCAGGAGACACGGGTCTAGGAGACAGAAAGCTGTCGCTGGACTTGTAGACTCCGCTAAAAATAAACGCAACGGCCTAAGGCAATAGTGGGAGGCTGAAAGCGTGTCGCTGCTACCCTTAGGGGATATCGGAGCCGTCGCCGCTCCGAATCCGACACGTTGGAGTAAGAGCCACCCGGACGTGTCCTTCACCAGCGTCGAACCGCACCTCGTCGACGCTCTCGCGAAAAAAGTATCCGCGATCCGCCCTGCGTATACCCGGCTTCAATACGCGAAGGCGTTGGCCGAAAATTACGGGGAGAATTCGCCGGTAACTAACGACATTAAATCGCCGTTAAGATTTCGCGGGTAACACCAGCTTCGGCTGGACGTCATAAAAAAATTGGGGACTCGTCCGGGATACGTTCATAGATCGCGGACACTTTTTGTCCTTTTTCATTTCGCGTTTTATTATTACTAGGCCGGTTCGCGTAGCGATGAATAGAGCGAAGCGGTACTGTACTTAATATTTTTTTTTGTTTCTAATTTTTTTTTAGTGGCCGGGAAAGCTTATAAGCAAAGGAGGAATCGGGAACATATGAGGCGGCAACGTGAGACCCGGTTATTGATCCGAGGCCAGATACCAGAGGCGGAGCAGGTAAAACGGGAAAAGCAAGGGCTAAACCGCGTCCCGGATCAGGAATTAGAGGATACCGTTTGGCGAATATATCGGCCCATCCACAACCGATATCTGTGGGGACTCACGGCGCAGCGGCCAGTAAAACGGGAAGCCGTTTTTCTGCCAGCCCCGGCATTCGTAAACCAGAAAAATTATAATTACCAGCGCGACCAAGGCGTTCCGAGCATCAACAGAGATCCGCCGAGGCTCGGCGTACTCCCGAGCTGCGTACGCCTTTCGGAATTTCACCAACCGGTCGTTGACCGTCCACTGGCCCTGGTGTATCCCCCGTGGACTGGCTTGCCCTCGCTAGCGGAGTTAGTCCGCCCCGCGACTGGTGCGACAGGACTTCGTATCGTCGCTGAGCTCACCTCACCGAAGCTCACAGACCTACCACCGGCGCTACCTGTCGTGCCGTTGCCCGCCGCAGCGTACCTGACCTCGCCACCGCTGACCGCTTCCGCGCCTGCCTCAACCGAAGCGCCGCCGTCAGCCGCTGACGGACGATTACCGCAGCCCACTGCAGCGCACCTGATCGCACCGCCGCTGACCGCCGACGCACGACTTCCGCAGCCCGCTGCAGCGCACCTGACCGCGCCTCCGCTAACCGCTTCTGCGCCTGCCTCGAACGAAGCGCCAACGCACGACTGCCGCAGCCCACCGCAGTGCAACTGACCGTGCCCCTGTCGGTGCAGCCGACAGGCCCGGTCGAAGCGACTACGTCGGGGTGGTTGTCGCCGATCCGAGGCCTCCGGCTAAAACTGTCTGGCTGACCGGTGACCCCCCGCGTACTGACGGACGAGGAACTTCGCGCCGCGGAGGAGAGACAGAGCCGGGAAAAGGGGGACCAAGCGACCGAGCACGATATATCGACCGCAATCTCTGTACAAGGAAGGATGATCCTCATAGCCGTACGAGACTCGCGGGGTGGAAACGAAAATTATTTCTGAACTCGAAGAGCGAGAGCGAGGAAGAATGAAATAAACCTAAAATTAAAAAAAAAAATTTTATACACATATACCATATAGGCGTTTGAGAATTATTTTAATAAATGTGGAATTTAAATGAAATCTATATTTATTGAGTGTACCCTATTTGCCTTTCCCACTTCTATCATTGAATTCCTAAATTTTATTATTGTTTTAATATTTAATCTTTATTTAATGTTTGATTGTTTTTAATCTATCCTTAATTTTTCTTGATTAATTTTGAATCTTTGTTTTGATTTTTAATTGTATTCCTTCTGTTCTTTTCTAATTTTTAATCTTTATTAATTTGAATCTTTATTATAACTTTTATTTTTATTCTAAACTTTTAATTCTCTTTATTTTCTAAATATTTTTTTTAACTAGATTTTTTTTTAACTTTTAACAACTAACTTATTTTATGACTAACTAAATTTTTTTTCAAACCTTTTTAAACTCTTTTTAGATATAATTTTAACTAGATTTTAAGTTTTAATCCTTTTTAATTCCCAACTTTTTTACTTTAATTCTTAATTAAATTTTTATCTTTATTTAATTCGCCATTTAATTTTTATTAATTCTTAATGTTGTTCCTTTTGTTGTTTTACGCTTTAATTTTAACTATTATTTTATGTTAACTATTAATTTTTTTCTAGTTTTAATTATCATACGTTCTGTACTCTTGTGTATATTTCATGGCCAATTTGTCATAAAAAATGCAAATAAATTTAAATTGCAAAATTAGAAGCCAGATAAGAATTTAGCAAATAAAAATTTTTTCTTTATCAATTCTTTCTTCATTGGTGCTTTTATAATATACGCATAAAGATATAATAATTATACATCAAAGTTTGAAAATGAAATAAATAAAAGAAGTTTTATTTTTTAAGAATAAGATATCCGGAATCAGTTCGAAGAAAATGAATTTGAAAAAAATTCGCTTTAGACAGTATTTAAAAAAAATTTTTGGCAAGAGAAACGCATAAGATGAACCAAAGACGCTTCTTTCCTTTAAATCTTAAAAGTAAGAAAAAGAAAAACGTACATCAAAATGCCACATGGATTCATAAATCTTAATGTACGTACGGGACTGATATTATCTTTTAATATAAACTTTCCAATCCCCAATTTATGAATAATTCGTGTAGCTTACAGCACACAACTTCGACATCAAATTTGGAATTATTACTAAAATAATCTCCGATCAAAGAAATTATTGCGGAGGTTGAATGTAATCTTTTTGGTTTAAATGATGAGGAAAAAGAAATGTAGGAACTCTTTGGTTAATGTCATTAGTAGTTTTAAAAGAGAAAATAAATTAGATAATTTTTGAAATAGTAATTTTATAAATGACTTAATTATGGCGAAGAATTTTTAGAGAAACAACCCTAATATAATCTTCCAAAACAACGACAAAGGTAATATAACTGTAGCTTCCAATAAAATTGATTCATAAATAGTATAAATAATATATTAAATGATGATAGTACTTATTTAAAATTTAGTAGTCCGCGTATCACTAAGCTGCAAAATAATTTAAAAGAATTATTAAATAATTTGAAAAGAAATGAGTATATGTATACAATTTTCCACTCGTTGGGTGCTTACATATGAAACCATAAACTGTCACTGTATATTGCTTATTAATATAATATTACTCTGTCACTGTCTAAACAGTGACACGTTTGTGTATCGCCAATTGTTTACGTGTCTTCAGGGACTCCTACAATAAGCCGCAAGAAGATTGTATTTCCTAGAGCAAAAAAAAGGCCATAACTATTTTAGCAGATATAGAGCGAATGAACTATTTTCAATTCATGCTCTTTCTAAGCTTTGAAGTAACCAGCCACTAACGCCACTTGTAAAATTGTCGCATGAGGTCTTCATCGAATTGAAAGCCGCGTACAACCGTTCTTTCGATCGAATGACCTCAGGAAGCCATCTATAAACTAGATTTCCCAGTCACACCAAAGATGGCATTACTGTTTTGCCCAGTATTCAACAAAATCTACGAAACGTTGTCTATAATTCTATCAGAATCTATGCTGACCCTGCATTTTTTATCAAAGATAAATACTGCCCGTGATTTCTGTCTCTGCATCTAGAGGATGTCTATGCTGTACAAGATTCTAGGAAATTTTTATGTTTAATTTTTTGCCTCAGTCTATAGATCTTTTAATTTTTAGGGTCGTTTTTATAGCTTTCACGTTAACTGTCACTTCCAGCGGCTCAACGCCGAGTAATACTCGCTGAATGAATGCGAAGTATGTAACAGATCCAGTCCACTATAATATCTAAGATCGTACGATTGATTAGCGTAGTTTTGGATGAATAAAAAGATTGCGCTACCAAAATAATCTTTATCGAATAAATAACAAATTTTTGTGCGTCATACGTTAGTTAACCAAAGTTAGCATTGCTACTGATATGCATACGACCCCGACGATTTCATTAAAAATTTTTTTTAATAAAAAAGGCATTTAAAAAATTCGGCATGTTTATTCGGAACAGATGGACAACCGTCTCCTCGTCCGTTTTAGAGCTTCTATGTAAATAGTTTAAGAGTTCTTAACAAAAGGATTGTGCCAGCAAAATGAGCTTCAAAATTCCCTCAGTAATCAGGTAATTTTTATTCCTAATAGGATAGTTAGCTAAAATTATCCTTGCTACAAAAGTGCAAATGCCCCCATTTTTTAATCTGTAAAAGTAGTAAAATATTGGCATACATATTTTCCTGGCCATTATAGATTTTCGTTTAACGATCCTTCGAAGTCTGTGCATTCTTATGATCGAACAGCATTTTTTTCTTTCATCTCCTTTGAACCTTGCAGATTTGCTGAAAGGTATCAGTCAGAAGAGTTCAAACGAGACACGCAAGTTGCTCACATATATCGATTTTCGTGCTTTTATTCGAAATATTTTTGATAAGAGCAACATTCTGTGCAAATTTTGTCCAGTTCATTGCTCTTGGGTTTTAAATTCTTTTATCCTGCAAAGTAAAATACAAACTAAATTTTTGCGTTAAAACATACTTCCTATGTTACTGTAAATTCATTGACGAACTTATGCCAATGCTACGTATTTGCAAACTTCCAAGTCTATTAGAGAAATGGCGTAGAAAGAAAAACATTTTAGAAATTTTATTTATAATTTTGATCACACCTATTCTTGTGTATAATATACAAGTCTAAACTGGTGTGTAACTTAATTTTGCGCTACTAAGATTTATGTTCCTACATTTTTCGGTGCTAAACTACCTCACAAATAATGAATTGCCACAAACGGCAAGGTCATGATTCATTAGAATTCCTCATATTATTCTTTTATGAATACTATTATATTAAAACTATTCGTTTCGATTGAATGTATACTGTATTTGATGAGTCCAATTTTGACTCGGTCTAAATTCTCATATTTACATCTCTTTTAACCAATAATTTTATATTCGAGCTTTCGCAGCAGATAGTAATGAACTTAACATTTAAATAATACAATTTCAAATAACTGTCACCTCCTGTTGATTGCAACCACAAGGTCATTGGATCCCAGTTTGCTAAATTAATCTTGCATTACTTGTTTTATTTTTTATAAAGTAAAGCAGAGGTATTTTGTTTATTTCTCTTTATACTTATAGTATAATCCCCCAAGGATGTAAGCGCAATTGATGTTGTTGCTGGTAATTGAATATTTTAATTAATAGGAAATTAAGGCCACTTAATTTAATTATGTAACTGTAAACACACAACCAATGGGTGCCCATTTCTTTTTGGCATCGTTCAATAAATATGCTTGACGGTTAATGAGAATTATAATATATTTATTTTGATCTACTTTATCAAACGCAGATGTTAGAATGACTACGCATATTTAAGTTATAAAAACATGATATATTGAGGATGTTAGAAATTTTATTATTTTTTGTAATAATAACTATTAAAACAGGAAAAGTGGCTCCATATAAACAATTTATTGGATTTAATCGTAAAATTATGGCATTTATGTCTAATTCTAGAATAAAATGAAATTATGGCTCCATACTAATTATAATTGAGTTAGCTTCTTAGGAGTTTATATTTGTTTATAAGAAAATAATTGCCTCGTCGAAATAAATGTGCAACCATTTTGTTACAAATTAAAAATGTATAAAAGCACACACTAAACATAAAATGTACAATATTTAACATTGCTTAAAGTAATTTAGTTCTACAGAATTTGTAACTAATTAAACAAAAATATTTGATCAAAGTATTATTTTCATTTATTATGTATTATGTGTGTGATTTACTTAAATAAATATAATAACTGCTAGTTAACAGATATATCTAAATTATTCTGATACTATGGTTACTCTTGTCAGCATTACTAGACACGTGTGTTTTTCTCATGTACAGTATTTTTCTCTATTTTTCTATAATTGTAAATAAATATATTTAAAACTTCTACGTCAAAAATATCTGATAAATTTAATTATTTGTTTAATTAAAATACGTATGGCAATCTTGCTTCGGTTTAATCGGTGAATTGTAATAAAAAAAATTGAAAGTTTTAATATTAAATGACTTGTAATTTTATTGAAGCATTTCAATAAACACTTTCCGAATATATTTAATTTTCATATACCTAAATAATATTTATACAAAATATGTTCCCTATAAATAACAGCTTGCATAGTTTACATAAATAAATCTAAAACACCAAAATATAATAATACATAAATAGTTTTAACATTAAAAAAGTTGTGAAATCATTTATCAATAGCCGAGTTTATTTTCACATCATTTTGTCCACGCGTGGATTCATAAAAAAGAGTTAATTATCTTGAATCATCGATGTATTTAGGTGAACATTATTATGCTATTTTTTCTGATATTTCATTATTATTAAAAAAAGCAGGTATGAACTTGCCATGCCCGTTCCCACAAAGATTATGCTGTTTTTCTGTTAACAATTAATTTTTACAAATTAAACAATATCTTATTATATAATTGTTATCTATATTTCACTCATAATAAACTATAAATCATATAAATCATATGTATTTATATTTTTGACTGCTTTTTTTAATAATAATGAATTATCAGAAAAAAAAGCAGAAGAATTTTCACCTAAAAACATCGATGATTTAAGATAATTAACTCTTTTTTCTGAATCCACGCGTGGACAAAATGATGTGAAAATAAACTCGGCTTTTTTAGAGTTTTAAATTGATTTATGTAAACTATACAAGCTGTTACCTATAGAGATGCATATAAAATGCACTTAGGCATTTGTTTTAATGATCCATTGTTTTAAGTGGTTATTGCGTTACATAATTTATTATTTATTAATCTATTTCGGAAGATTGTAGAAAAATATTTTCTATAAATATTATTTAGGTATATGAAAATTAAATATTAATTAATAAATATTTTAATATTTTATAAAAAAATATGAAAAAAATAATAAAATAATAAAAAAATAAATAAATAAATAAATAATAAAAAAATTAAAATAAAAATATATTTATTAATTTGTATATGGGCAGTCGACATAAGTACAATTAAATTATTTTGAAAATTAAATATATTATTATGTATGTATTTTTAACTTTTTTGAACTTAAAAATATTTTATAGCAAGTTTTTATAAAATACATGAGAAATGTATTTAAAATCCTTATTATGCTAGGGATAAGATTGATAAGTAGTAAATTTCTTAATATGCTAAGAACATAAATTATTATTTTTCCCTTTATCACAGTTCGCAGAACATTTTACTATATTAGTGAACTAATTTTTAATTTACATATAGAATAATTTTTGGGTTAATCTTTGGAACTTTCGGAAATTATGTTATAAAAATTTTTTATAAAATACATGAGAAGATGTATTTAAAATTATTACTATGCTAAGAATAGATTAAACTCAAATAAATATTTTATTTTTGTTAAAAATTGTTTTTTTACAAATTGGATTTTTTTTAATTTAAGGATTTAAGGATATTATTCAATTCAATTTGTTCTAAAAATAACAGATAAATATTCTTAGCACGTTTTGGCCATTGTTTTTTTGTGATATCTTTATCACTCATATGAAGCCGACTCCACTCACAATATTATATTTTTTGTTAATAATTAAAAGTTCACTCGTTGGTATTGCATTTATTTTTAACTTACTGATTTTTACTATACCTTGATCTGTACGATCAAATAACTATAGTTGTAATATTAGTACAGTATTAATTATTATCAAATCAATTTTTAAAATTTTTTTAAAATTACAACATTTATCACATTGAACTTTAATTTCTTGCCAATTTTCAATATTGTAATCTATAATATCTTGTAATGTACAGTTTCGATTAATTTGTGGTATGCAAAGATTTACAATATAATTAGATATATCATTCTGTTGTTGCTCATCGCAAACAGGACATCTGACTGTTTCAATAATTTCATTTTTAATAGCGTTTTGTAATGTGACTGACTCGTTACATAGACACAATAAAAATACTGCACCGTCCTTCTGTACATTCCTTTACCATCCTAAATTTCTAATATTGGTTCTAAAGAATTCTAAAAAAAGACAGTTTTTATAATCGCAGTAGAGATCTACGTATTGTTTAGGCCGTCCCATCAATAGATCCCACGATTTTGTGTATATATATATATATATATAATATGCATCGGGTAGTAAAGTAAGAAGCACAAATAGTTATTAAACTATAGGAAGCGCAGAATCATGACAGAGGTGGTAAGAGTTTCGAATATACGGGGTGTCGTAGATCTGACTGAACGCTTTATTATATCTGTATAGCTTATAAAAATCTAAAAGCACCAATAAAAAAATATTTATGTCAGTTGTTGTTAGTTGTTTATTTATCAAAAATGCGTATAAAAAAACTCAGTATTTGATTTCCGGTCGATTGTCAAAAAACTCAGTAATTTGATTTTCAGCTGGAATTAGAAAATATAGGCGGAGCCTCTCATAGTCGATGAAAGAAATGGGAGGAAACGAATATTAATAGTTTATTTTCATTAGCAATAAAGTCATCATGGTGCGGTCATCACTCTGCCCTCTTATGTATCTTTTATATCTATATATATATATATAATCGAAACTTTAATCACTTCTCATACTATTCTACGCTCCTGATATTTAAAATAACGTGTTGGCAGATCCCCGATGCAGAATTACTATTCTCACCTATATTTATTAAATATCTGCCACCTCTTATAATATTGTACTCTCCTGATGCTCTGATCTCACTATACAATGCCAAACTGTATAATGTTTTAATGCATCAGAGATGTAGCACATTATTGGGATCTTACGAAAATTCCGGTAATTGATTTAATAAGCACATTCTAAGTGAGGAATTTCGAATTTCAAGCTGAGACTGAGCCGTAAAATGCGAATGTATGGTAGGAGTACTATAAATATATTTTGGGTTGTATTAAAGATTATTAAGTGACAAAATTATTAAGTACCAAATTCTATGGGTATTCTATGGGTGTTCAGTTTCATATTAATCCGAGTTACAAGGTTCAGCCAAGTGGAACATTTTCGTTATGTAGAATTTAAAATAATAACTGATTATTTCAAATCAAAATGTTAAATACATAAGCACTCTTAGTTTGTCGTATAATTTAATTTCTTTTATCAACACAATAATGCTTTCAAATTTAAAAATATCAAATTTACAAATCAACAATGATCGATATGGCTACTTTAAAGAGGTTTAGTTATTGATAAATAAATATCTTTGTTATAAACATTTTAGCATTTTAAAATTCTCTTGAATGTTCTTTGTACATATTTAAGGATTTCTGCGAACAAATTTATTTTTATTTTTGTGCTCCCTGCGCGATTTTTTACCATTTTGTCTCATAATGCGACGTCAGAAAGTGTAGAATTCTGAAGCCAGAGTAAACTTGTTTGTTTTGGAATAAGTACGGGCAAGGTAAGACTGGTGTAGTGCCGACAGAGATACTATATAAAAGACTCGTTTGCGTACGCATGATTCATTCTCGCTTGTATTCTCATACGATTGACTCTGTTTTACATTATTTCTTCGACGTGAGTATTTGTAACAGCCAATTTTATTATTATTTTGTATTTTATATTACGATTTTATGATTATTAAAGTAAAATTCTTGTTCAATTGTTTGAAATTGTTTATTTTCTTCTGTAATCTCCGTGCAAATCCCTAAATTATTCAGTGCTCTTTTTTAGCGAATGTGATTAAAGTTCTTCTAAAATATCTGTGCCACCGACTAATCAAAAATAATAAAAAATCCATTTTGTAAATTAAATTTATTTATCAAAATATTATTCTTTTTAATTATTATAACTCTATGTAAATCTAACGCCTATGCATATTGTCGTAATAATATTCCAAGTTTCAAACAATTGTGAGTGAAATTTCATAAAAGGAATTCTTTGATATACTGTTGTTCCTTTATATTTACTTTACTTTTACTTTATATATTTACTTTTAGTTATACCTTTATCCTCAGTAATCTAATAAAAAATGTTTGATGTTTTGTTTCTAACAGAAAAGAGTTTAATGATTTAATCAAATGAATTCTAAATTCCGACGACTGGAATTATATTAAGTTTAAAGTGGTTGAATTGTAGGAGATATTCTTAAACACTGTTAACTTTTATATTCTAAGAAATTGTATTTTTTATATTTGACACTCAAAATCGATGATTACATTCTATTAGGCTTAGTAATTCATTAATTTTTTGGACAAATCTTGGGTTCGCATATGTAGCAGAACTTTTTTTGCTTCCTCCAATTGGGACTGTGGCGCCGGGGGATGTTTGAATTAATAAATAAACGAACATCAAATGTTATTTTGATATTCGTTTACAGAATAATATGTTATATGTTATTGCACTTTTTGTTTCTATTCTTATAATAGAAAAGCGACAACAATTTACGTTGTTATTAACAATTATAGTTTTTTAGAAATTAATAAGAATGAAGTATAACACTAAAAAACCTACCAGAAATTTAAAATAAATCTTATGGCTGTATCAATATTTTATAATATTATAAACTGAATTATCAATAATATTTTTAAAAATATAAGGGCAAATTGAAAGAGAATCAGCACATGCGTCTAGTAATTACAAATGCAGATATTTATATGCTGAAAAGTTTTTATTTTTTTCAATTAATATATTTCGAACCTAGTAATAATACTGAGGATTTCAATATTTGAAAATAATTTTATTGTCATAAACTTTCTTTTAGATTTTGTGAAGGATTCTCTAGGTAATATAGTTCTGTATCCAAAACGTTCTTAACCATTCAAATGATCATAAGAAAATAATTTTCAAATTTTATACTAAAATGAGTGAAACATTTTATTTTTTAAGACTTATGAGCAGCTGAAGTTCATAGCATTACAGTTTTTGAATATTAGGCTTCCAACTTCTGAAAATTAGAAAACGGATGATACTTGGATATCTCTATTATATTAATTATTAAATAATAACATTAATTAGTATTTATTGTTGTGACTATATGAGATATATTTTTAATTTTACACTATTACGTTCAGTATAAATAAAAACGTAATAAAAAGAAAAAAAAATGTTTATGAAAAACAAGCATAGAGTAATTAGACCATTTGGGATTTTTTCGCGCTAAGACAGATCCTGACAATAGCCAGATGTCTGAATCGATCGTTGTGCCTCATTGAGAAAAAAGTTGCGTTGTGTTGGAAAATTAACTGCTATTATAATAGTTATAATAATATATAAACTTCAAAATTATCTATGTAAAAAATACTCTGTGTATACATCTATATACTTATAGATAATTTTATGGTTATAAGGTTGTGTGCTAATTTATTTGCACTGATACAGCTTATATTAAATATTTTATTTCTTGTCAGAGCTCACATACCTACGCTAAATAAATATTTAATATATTTATATTTATTTTCCTTCGCAGGAAACAATAGCAGCATCATGAAGACAATAGTTCTCCTTTTCGTACTTATTATTTACGCACTTCACATCACCTTCACTATCGCTTCATGTCTTCCTCATCAAGTAGGGTTGTGCAGAAATAAAGAAGAAAAGGTGAAATGTGGAACTCTCTGCAATAACGCAGGCATCTGTGAACAGGACTTTTATTGTATGTGTTATACTTGCTAGTAGTAATGATTTGTAAAAAGATGAATGTACTTGTTATTAAATATGAGGTTGTATAATACAATATAAAATGTTTTTAGATACTTCAATCAATCGATATGTATTTGTGTTTTATATTGAACTGCTTACCTTTCAATTTGAATATTGAAATAATTGAGCAAAATAAACATAAGTCTATTTGAAAATAATTTAATTGTATTTTTATCGACTGCTTATATACAAATTAATAAATATTTTTTCATTGGTCTTCCAGTCCAATCAAATCAATCGAAAACAATACGTAACATTATCAATACATATCTACGTTAACATTAATACATCAATACACAAAAATAATAATAATAAAAATAAAAATTAAATTAAAAATTATAATGGCAGTTAGACTGTCCTTATTTACAGTCGCACTCGTAGAATTAATCTGAAAATAAAATATTAGCTGAAAAAAATTTTATTAGTAAAATGCAGTCTAATTGTCCCCAACACCCTTACCTAATTGAAGATCTCGTCCAACGTTTCGAGCTCGCTACGGCTCCTCATCAGACTTTTCTTTCAGTCCCTGAAAGTCAGACTGCACTTTACTAACAAAATTTTTTTCAGCTAATATTTTTTTTTCAAATTAGTCTACGGGGGTGACTGTAAATAAGGACAGTCTGATTGTTATTATAATTTTTAATTTAATTTGAATGTTTATTTTTATTATTGTTATGTATTGATCTATTTTGTTAATGTATATATGTATTGATATTGTTACGTATTGTTTTCGATTAATTTGATTGGACTGTAAGACCAATGAAAAAAAATATTTTATAATAAGTCTATTTTATTATATTACTAAGATCTTATATAAATTAAGATCATTAGCTAAGAGTAGTTACTAAAGAAATATGGATAGAAAGTAAGAATGGACTAAAGGTGATTGGATGTATCACGAGAATTTTTGCCATATGTGTATATTTCTGAGCGACGGGGTACTATGGTACAGATTAGGCCAAAACGTGCGCATGACACATTCTTACTTGTATTTTTCTAAATATTCCAATTGTATAGTAAGAAGAAAAAGTGAAAATTAATTATCAAACTTTAAACTTTTGACATATAAAGCTAAAAATACAAATTTTGACTAGGCTATTATTTTTTATCATATAGTCTATAATAATTAACTTCTTTTCTTCCTCTGTCATTAATACTTTTTTTCAATTTGAATTTGTTTTTTTCTGTTTTAAATGAGAATTGCGTAGAGCAGATGTCATAAAAAAATTAAGTAAAAATCTCCTGCAAATTACTCTTAAGCTAATATTTTTTAGAAAATTTGCTTGTAAAATTTTGAAAAAATTCGCAGCTGACTGCATGGACAAGCAAAGATTCGCAGCTGAGTGTATGTGTCGAAATTGGCTCTCAATGTGTCCTGCACGTGGCCGGGAGATGCCTGTCATTCGTTCCTTCTCACTATTGCTTAGAGAACTCAGCGAGAAAGCGCACTGCGTGAATATTTCCGCCCACCTTCGTCCTATGGACGAATTAAGATGTTTCGTATTTATCTATCTTTCCATCTGTTGTCTTCATTAATGTATATTGAAGCCAGCTGGGCGGTATGTCTACGAAATGTACTTGACGCCATCCGAACTGTAACGACGTGTACGTCTCCGTCGGCACCCGGGTAGATCTCTATAATACGGCCCAATGGTCACTTAGTTGCCGGGTAGCAATCATGCCTTAGTAGCACTAATTATCCTATGGCAAAGTTTTTGGTTTCCTTTCTCCACTTTCCCCTCTCCTGTAGATGTTTAAATACTCGGACGTCCAACGTCTCCAGAATTGATTTCGGATTCTCTCCAATAACTGAAAGCGGCTAAGACGGCCTTCAGGAACAAACGGTAGCTATTCATCCGGAATGCACGCTGCTGTTTCACCAATTAAGAAGTGGGAAGAGGTGAGCGCATCCAAGTCTTCTACGTCGTCGCTGAGCGGGCCTAATGGACGTCGATTAAGGCAGGCTTCAATTTCACTCAGTGTGGTCGAAAATTCCTAGAAGATAAGCAGATGCTCATCGAACGCAAGCTTAAGGTGGTGCTTCACGAACTTAAGGCCAACTTCCCAAATCCTTCCATAGTGCGGCGTGGTGGGAGGAATAAATTTCCACGTAGTGCCGTTGTTCGGTACGGTGAACGCATTCGATTGATAAGATTCTGAAACGGCACTAAACATCTCTGTTAGTTCTCACGCAGCGCCTCTAAATATGGTGGAATTGTCACTGTACATGTTTCGGCACGCTCTTTTGCTGATGAATCTTCTGTTGCTGATGAATCTTCTGTATGTCAAGATAAATGTAGGCATCGTGAGATCACTTACCGCCTCAAGGAGAATGTAAGGGTTGCAAAGTATACAAACAGGGCAATATAACCTTTGTAAGCTCTGCAGCCACGCCCCTTTATCGTACGGGTCTGAAAAGTTCTGGCGTAATCGACGCCTGAGGTAGTAAACGACCGCGTCGGGGTTACTGAGTTCGCAGGTAGCGCGCCAATCAGTTGGCTACCTAGTCGGGGTTTGACGCGCTGAGATTTAATGCAGATTCGGATCGCGAATTTAACAAGCTGTCGTCTACCTAAAATCCATACTAGTTGGTTTACAGTATTCGATGTTAATGTTGGTCCACCATGGAGACAAATTTTATGAGCATAATTTATAAAAAGTCGACTCATATGTGACAGACGCGGCGAAATCGGCGGATTTTTGTCTCATACGGCAGGTGCGACTGCGCAAGTCGCCCTCCCCGCCAAGCGAAGGATTCCGTCTGTCTCGGTCAAAAGCGGATTGAGTTTGCATAATGCGTTGCCCTTTGCGAGTGATTTACCGGCACGTATAAGTTCGAGCTATGCGGCGAAAGCGTGTGCCTCTGCTAAACGTATAATTATGTTTCGTGTTCCCGTAAGTTCCGCGATAGTGAGAGGGCCAATAAATTGTCCTAGATCAGTTTTTCGTCTGCGAAGGAATAGCAAGGGTGTAATGCAATATGCCATGATGCGTATTAGTCGAGTCAGAGTCGAGAAGCGAGTCAGTATTTCTGGCTCATTCACGGATGTGCTTGCGTACGTTTGCACAGCATTATTTTTCGAGGCCAGTTCTCGGTAGACGCCGACAGCCAGTCATGTCCATGCCATCATAAATTTGATTCACGCAATTCAATCAGGATCGCTCCTCGCGACGCAATATCAGCCGGATCTTCTTTACTGGGAACGTGTTCCCACTTTGCGTCAGGCAATTAATTCTGTTTGAATGCGGGAAACCTGAATCGCCACGAATGTCTTCCAGTGGTATGAACGCTTATTTAATCATCTCAGCACGATCTCACTATCAGTCCGCATATACACGGGGAGATTTTTCATTAAATCTAAAGTCTTCAAATGGCAAATAAGCTTCGTTAGTAGATCGGCGCCGCATAATTCGAGATTTGGAACGCTGACGGGTTTTACCGATGTAACTTTAGTTTTTACCGTTAAATGTCGCATTTGAAAATGCCATTCACCTTCTTGCATACATAAGTATACCGCTGCTACATACGCGCGCGTAGATGTATCTGAAAATCCGTAAATTTGTGGGAAGCGAATAGCGAATAAAAAACGAGCCGATAAGGAATCACAATAATTTATCCACCGTTCGAGAATTTCATCAGGCAGCCGAGAGTCTCAGTCGCTCTTTATAATGCACAAATCTTACCTGATAATTTTCACAGAGTCTTTCGTTTTTAATGTACTGAAGTCAAATTTGTCTTCGGTCGAATTCCAGTGCACTCCTAAGGTTTTGACACGTTCATCACGATATATAGATTTAGATCGTACCACTTCATTGCCTTGTACATGTGAGGGAAGTATTTTAGGATCGTTCGCGGCATATTTATCTAATTGAATTCCTGCGGTGGCTCTCAATGTGTCCCGCACGTGGCCGGGAGATGCCCGTCATTCTTACCTTCTCAGTATTGCTTAGAGAGCCGAGCGAGAAAGCGCACTGGATATATGGATATTTTTCATAACTCTGAAATGGTAAATTGTTTTTGGTGTCACATTAAGGGGGCATCTTTAGTCTTTTTGCATAAATTATCAAAATTTTTTTCTTGCAGTAAACTTTATTATCACACTACAATTTTTTTTATGTTAAAAAAAAACATATTGAAGTCTGCAAAAAAAATTTTTTTTTCATTTTTCATCCAATATGGCCCAGATATAGCTGCCACAACGAAGCTTGCTTTTTTTGGCTCACATCATATCTTGACACAGGAAGCTCTGAAATGAAAAATTCAAAAAGCATATTAAAGTATAAGAAAGTAGCTATAGCCGGTACTAGAATTATGAATATTCGATTATATTTGCGCACTTTTTTAAACAACATAACCTCAAAAAATAAGCCGAAAATTATAAAAGCCCGCCATTTTGTTTTTATTTTACTTAAACTTCTTGATTTTAGTACGGGCTATACCCACTTTCTTATACTTTAATATGCGTTTTGAATTTTTCATTTCAGAGCTTCCTGTGTCAAGATATGATGTAAGCCCAAAAAAAGCAAACTTCGTTGTGGCATCCATATCTGGGCCATATTGGATGAAAAATGAAAAGAAAAATTTTTTTGCAGACTTCAATATGTATTTTTTAATATAAAAAAATTGTAGTGTGATAATAAAGTTTACTGCAAGAAAAAAATCTTGAAAATTTATGCAAAAAGACTAGAGATGCCCCCTTAATGTGACACCAAAAACAATTTACCATAATACAATTTAGTCATAACTCGCACGATTTCATGAAGCTAAATAACTTTTTTTTTGCGATTAAAATTATTTTTTGATAAGTTTACGAGATAATTCTTTTTATTTATTATTCTTTGTCTTCCTCGTCGAAGCTTTCTCGTTTCTGCTAGCGACAGCCTCTGTTCGATCTGTATCTTCCGTTCTTGAAAGACCTTTGAGGTCAGCGAATCCTTGCTTAGAAGAAAAGTAAGCTAAGTTAAGAACATCATAGAGGATTGGTGATGCATGTTTAAATTATTCTCTTTTGGCAAGGCGATTGCCTCAGATTCAGAGAGGTAAATCACCGCATTATAAAAGATATATATATACTTTCAGTAGTTACATCTTCACAAGACTTACGTTCGTAGCGTGACTGCGTTATACTATATAGTTATTTTTATGAAAATATGAACATGAAGAAAATGAGCTGCTTACAGAGTTTTTTACAATTGACTATATTGTAATAAAGGACGTAACATAAAATAGAAGAAATTCAACATAGCTTATCTGATAACTAAAGTTGCAAAATATTATGAAACTATTATGAGTTAAAGAATGTATAAGAGATGTAACAACATTACAATCTTGAATATATGAACTCACTAATACAGTTTTCTTTCAATCTCTCCTTCAATTCTCCAATATGAACACATTAAGTTTATTATTTAGTCTACAAAGATGCTTTGATGAAGATTTTTATGAATTAAATCTATTACGTATATAATTTTTTTAATCTGTAAAAGGGTCGCAGCACCTGAAAATTATCACCAACGATTTTCCTAATGTTTCTTCAGAGTTGTACAAGCTCCCACTATCGAGCCTATATGTTTAGAATTTCTGAATAGACTTTGGATTGAATATTTAATTCAAGATCCATGCTATATAAATCCCCATCGCCATATAGAGATCCTTTTTGTAAGGAAAGTCTTAGACGCTTGCAGAGAAAAGGGAACAGGTTATCCCAAGTTTCTTCAGACAAATGACTGTTGTGTGCAACGTAAGTAATTAAGGTAGTATTCTACTTTACAAAGTAGAAGTATAGTCTAAAGTAAAATACTGCCTTAAGTTCTGCAATATCGAATCTGTGCACCTCCAGTTCATCTTCCATGCGTAACATGGACCTATGACATGTTGACACAGTCGAGAAAGCAGCCCCATGAAGTGGACTACTTTGAAGATCATTGTCCCGAAGATACCTGGCCTCCAATCTCTCCAGAGTAGTATGAAATAATGATTTTAGGCTCATAAGTCGAAAATTATTTGCCAAGGTATGCCTAATCTTATCCATTATAGCTATTCGCTTGATCATCCTTCGAAGTCTACGCATCTTTACGAGACGAGAAGCGCTTCTTAAAAGAACAAGACGCGCTATAAAATACAAATTAAATTTGTGGGTTAACATCTACTTTCTATATTAATGTAAATTTATTGATTGATGAACTTATGACAATTCAACATATTTTAAACTCTCAAGCCTATTAGCGAAATGATTAGAAATAAACACATTTTAGAAACATTGTTTATAATATGGATCACACCTATTCTCGCGTATTGAAATATGAGTAGTAGTATTAAGAGTAACTTTATTTCCGTCAGATATAATATACAAGTCTAAACTGGTCTTTAAGTTCATTTTTAGCTACTAAGATTTATGTTCCTGCATTTTTCGGTGCTATACTACCTCACAAATAATAAACTGCCATAACCGTCTTAAAATATACTAATATTATAAATTTATGGTATTTCAGTAAAGCGTTGCAGTAATGCAGTGTAGATAAATAAATAAATAAAGGTATAGATAAATAAAGGTTATGATTCATTATAATTCCTCATATTACTCTTTTATGTATACCATTATTTTAAAACTATTCGTTTTGATTGAATATATACTGTATTTGACGAGTCCAATTTTTACTCAGACTAATTTCTCATATTTACATTTCTTTTCATCAATGATTTACATCCGAGGTTTCGTAGTAGATAATAAAGAACTTAACATTTAAATAATACAATTTTAAATAACTGTCACCTCTTGTCGATTGCAACCACAAGGTCTTTGGATCCCAGTTTGCTAAATTAATCTTGCATTACTTGTTTTATTTTTTATAAAGTAAAGCAGAGGTATTTTGTTTATTTCTCTTTATACTTGTAGTATAATCCCCAAAGGGTGCAAGCGCAATTGATGTTGTTGCTGGTAATTGAATATTTTAAGTAATAGGAAATTAAGACCGCTTATTTTAATTATGTAACTATAAACACACAACCAATGGGTGCCCTTTTTCTTTTGACATCGTTCAATAAATATGCTTGACGGTTAATAAGAATTATAATATATTTATTTTGATCTACTTTTATCAAACGCAGATGTTAGAATGACTTCGCATATTTAAGTTATAAAAATATGAAATATTGAGGATGGTAGAAATTTAGTATATTATGATGTAATACATCATCCATAAAAGAATTATATAAAATTTTATTATTTTTTGTAAGAATAACTATTAAAGCAGGAAAAGTGACTCCATATAAACAATTTATTGGATTTAATCGTAAAATTATGGCATTTATGTTTAATTCTAGAATAAAATGAAATTATTACTCGATACTAATTATAATTGAGTTTTCATTTTAGGAGTTTATAATTTAATTGTACTTTTGTCGACTGCTTATATACAAATTAATAAATATTTGGTTATAAGAAAATACTTGCCTGGATAAATAAATATGCAATCATTTTGTTATAGATTAAAAAATGTATAAAAGCACACACTAAACATAAAATGTTCAATATTTAACATTGCTTAAAGTTATTTAGTTCTACACAGTTTGTAACTAATTAAATAAAAATGTTTGATGAAAGTATTATTTTCATTTATTAAGTATTATGTGTGTGATTTACTTAAATACATATAATAACTGCTGGTTAACAGATGCATCTAAATTATTCTGATACGATGTGTACTCTTGTCAACATTACTAGACACGTGTGTTTTTCTCATGTACAGTATTTTTCCTTATTTTTCTATAACTGTAAATAAATATCTTTAAAACTTCTACGTCAAAAATATCTGATAAATTTAATTATTTTTTAATTACAATACGTACGGCTTTCTTACTTCGGTTTAATCGCTGAATTGCAATAAAAAAGTGCATAAAAATTAAAAGAAGCTTTAATATTAAGTGGCTTGTGATTTTATTGAAGATTTTCAATAAATGCTTTCCGATAATGACAGAGATGCTTTCCCGTATCGTTCATTGCATGCTACATCGTACTTCGAGAAACTCTTAATAATCCTGATATTAATCATGCACTTAATGAAGGATCCTTTTTTACAGGTCTACATTCTGTTCCTCTAATTCTAGATTATGTACATATCTTTCATAACACCCCGACCGATATTCCAAGGGAATTGAACTCCGGTTAGCATAAAACTATCATACGTTTCAGCAATTGTCCACTTTGTTGGGTATTGTCGATTAGGCCAATGGTCGCGGTAAAAGGCTTCGGCCTGCCTTAACATACCGTTTCCCATGCAAAAAAAAATGTATTACTTGTATATATTTATGAACAATGTATATGCTAGTCATTGAATATTTTAATTAATAGGAAATTAAGACCACTTAATTTAATTATGTACATGTATAAAAAATTATATTAAACTGAATTATATAGATGTGTTTCCTTATTTCAAACTGAGAATTGCAATCTGACATACAACCAATGGTTGCAACATTGAAAGAAGTTTTAATATTAAATGACTTGTAATTTTATTGAAGAATTTCAATATATTTAATTTCCGAATATATTTAATTTTCATATAAGTAAATAATAATTATACAAAATATTTTCCCTATAAATAACAGCTTGTATAGTTTACCTAAATAAATCTAAAATACCAAAATATAATAATACATAAATAGTTTTAACGGAAATGCAGCTTAATAAAGTTGTGAGATCATTTATCAATAGCCGAGTTTATTTTCACATCATTTTGTCCACGCGTGGATTCATAAAAAAGAGTTAATTATCTTGAATCGTCAATGTTTTTAGGTGAACATTCTTCTATGTTTTCTGATAATTCATTATTATTCAAAAAAGCAGGTATGAACTTGCCAGGCCCGTTCCCACAAAGATTATGCTGTTTTTTTTTGTTCGGGAGCGGAGAATCATGACAGAGGTGGTAAGAGTTTCAAATATACGGAGTGTCGCAGATACGACTGACCACGTTATTATATCTGTATAGCTTATAAAAATCTAAAAGCACCAATAAAAAAATATTTATGTCAATTGTTGTTAGTTGTCGATTTATCGAAAATGCGTATCGAAAAACTCAGTATTTGGATTTTCGGTCGAGAGGCTGGAATTAGAAAATATAGGTGGAGCCTCTCATAGTCTATGAAAGAAATGGGAGGAAACGAATATTAATAGTTTATTTTTATTAGAAATAAAGTCATCATGATGTGGTCATTATTCTGCGCGCTTGTGTATCTTATATATATACATAATCGAAACTCTTATCACTTCTCATACTATTCTACGCTCCTGATATTTAAAATAATGTGTTTGCAGGTCCCAGATGCAGAATTACTATTCTCACCTATAACCTCCTTTACTATTATCGAATCCTGATCTGTAGTGATAATGTGTCTAGTCGTTTCTATGGCATTCGGTATATATTTATTGAATATCTGCTACTTCTTCTAATATTATACTCTCCTGATACTCTGGATTCACTATACAATGCCAATTAATGCATCAGATGTGCGTTATTGTAGAACGGTATATATATATATATATATATATATATATATATATATATATTATATATATATATATATACATAAAGCGTCATATGTCAGAGTTTATTTCACTATATATATAAAGCGTCTTAGTCTGGACTTTTACTACAGTTTGGTGCGTCTGAAGCTTATTGCTATGTGTTACTGTTACTATATATATATATATATATATATATATATATATATATATATATATATATATATATATACACATAAATGTGTTTTTAACCATTTTCTATAGTCGCACATGGAGTTTTATATTAAAAACTGCTTTTTAGTCAAAAATATCGATAAAGAAATGATAAATAATGTTTTTTTTATTGAAAATTTGAAATCTCAGTTTTGAAATAAATAGTGTAGCGGCCGTGCCATGTCAGCGGTTCTGAAACTCGCCATCGTGGCGCTGCCGCGCCATATGATTTTTGCCAGTCTTAGATGTGATTATCAAATATCTATTTTTCAATCTTTGTAACATTTCAAAAATTCAGTTGCACATTTGTTTTTATAAAACACACGTATGTGCTCGCCGGCAGTTCGTCTGTGTCAGCGACACATCCGCCTATTCTTCATTATTTCCAATTCAGTGGAGTGGGCTGTTCTAAAAAAGGGTAGCTTGACAAAAAATATGGGTAGGAACCGTTCCAAACGAAGAAAGGTAATCTATATTTTAGACGCGTGAACCTCGCTTTATCAATGCGTCCGTATATCCAAGCAGTTACCTAAGCGTTGACAATGGACAGGAAAAATAACAACCACTGGTCATTCCCGCTTGACCACTAGCGTTTTCCTTCGTTTAACCTCCATTTAAGGCAAAAAAAAGAAGTGCAGATTATAAAATTTTTAGATACACTGATTTGCTATGAAGAAAAGCAAATATGTTCTAAAGGCAGCGAAAGAACCAGTTGATTGTTTTTAAATTATTTCAAAGATAAAGAGGATAAATTGTGTTCCGAGAATAAGTTTTCTACTACAAGAAATTGTCTTTTGATTATGCCATAAGCCTAGGACTGAGCAAATTCAGCAATATTATCTATGATAGAAAAGGAAAAATAATTGAAAAGAAAAAAGAGAATACATAATTTGCACTTCGCGAGTAGCTGGGCAATGCATAAGCTTACCAGTAAACTAAAAACTCATGATTTATTTTGGCTTTATGATTTCGCCAATAACTATGTGAATTTGCGTACTAGAGGAAACAAATTTTGGCACGTGTAATATGAAGTATCGACAAGAAAAGCGGCCGAGCACCGTGGAATGAACAGCGACGGAGACTTCCTCGGGATACTACATAGTACACGGCAGCTCAAAACTTGCTCAGGTCACTCGCAAAGGATCAGTCGTCTGAAAAAAGTATATCAAATGAGAAGAATAAAGAAACAATCAGTCATGCCCTGACGGCATGCCATACATGTTGCAAGACTGCTTCAAGATGGCAGCGCCTCGACAGAGTCAGTCTGGGCAGGCAACGGTAGGAAGCCATGTAAAGAGCGAGCGCACTACACGAGTACTATACATAGATATGCAGTGCGACCTAATTCAGAAATATATATAAGGGAAACCTTGTATATATGGAACGTGATTTATAATCAACGCTGCGAATTTTTTATTTCAAACTTTTTATTTCGACTTTTTTTATTTCAAACGATTCATAAGCGGTGAAAACGACACCATGGATAAGTCAGCCGGCAGAAGACTTGTGACGACGAATACCGATCAAATCATGGGATTTATGAAGTTAGACCGACATGTGGCATCTCGTGACATCGCCCAGAAAATGAGAGTTAGTCACCAAACCATTTTAAACCATCTTCAGAAGAATGGATACAAACAAAAGCTTGATGTTTGGGTGCCGCATGATTTGACGCAAAAAAACCTTCTGGACCGAATGAACGCCTGCGATGTGCTGCTGAAACGGAACGAACTTGATCCATTTTTGAAGCAGATGGTGACTGGCGACGATGGATCACATTCGACAATATTAAGCGAAAACGATCGTGGTTCAAGGCCGATGGACCGTCCCAAACAGTGGCCAAGACGGGATTGACGGCCATGAAGGTTTTGTTGTGCGTTTGGTGGAATTGGAAGGGAATCATCCACTACGAACTGCTCCCATATGGCCAGACGAAGTACTTATCGAGATCCTCACGGTTCACGGTAAACTTAATACGCACGGTTATAGAAAGATTAGAGATTTGGAGAGAAATTGAAAATAAGTTGTTGCATTTTCCTAAAATAGGAATTTGATAGATCCTACCAAGTTTATTGGGGAATTTTATAATAGATATTTACAGGATGCATGTTGATCACTGTATTGAAGACTATTATTCAAATCGAAGAATGCGGGTAAAAAATAGAAAAATAATTCTAATTCAAGCTTCATAAAAGATTCTGAAAGAAAACTGTATTCTAGAACATTCTGTTAACCAATTTTTTTGAATAAATAAATATATCATTGAAAATGAAATTGTATGGTTCCATAGATAGATTATTTATTTATTTATAATTTATAGGGTGTTACGAACAGAATCGAAATTAGATGTAAAAATTAGTGTTAAATCTTTAGCGTTTATAATTTCTAGAATAAAGTTTTATTAATCGATTCCATTCTAGCTATTATTATAATTAGTTCTACGTGAAATATTTTAATATTGTTTGAATTCAAATTTAAAATAAGATATTTTCTTTATAGACGATAGTCATGTTATAGTTTATGTTATATGTTTATAGTTTAAGAAAGTAGAAGTGCAAAGATAAAATTAATTGATGATTTTGATTTTTGGAATTATTTAATCTGACACCTATTGAAATAATGCGTAATAGTTTTTAAGAAATTTTTATAATATCGCGTTGCCATTATATATATACATAAGTTTAGTGTTTCTTTTGTAACTAAGTATACTTATAAATTATATTGCGAGAAATGTTTAGTTTTAACATTGGAAATAATGTAAATAAAAGTTTGAAAATAATATTATATTCGCAGGAGAATATATGAGTAAGAAATGTTATGCGATCTCCTCGGACAAAACGGCGCCGAACGAATTATAAAAACTGTTTATAAATGATATGTAAGTACGTACGAGATATTGAATACTGCATAACGAAATCATCGGTGGGCGATTTGAAATCTTATTTTATAAGTTATTATTTGACATTTTGAATTGGACTCAATGAATTAATTTAATTGGGTTTGAATTGATATTAATTAATTATTGAAGTCAGGATCGCGAGCAAACCTTCGTTAAAGGCCACCAAATTGTATTCAACTAAGGTATACGCTTGGTCCGTACTATGACGGGTAAAATCGAAGATTTTCCTGAAAACTGACTTCTATATGATTTACAACTAAGGTAATCAAATATTAGTCGGAGGAAAATCTTGAGATTTTACGAAAGAGGTTTGACTGGTTATGCTTCCGTAAAAGCAATTGATCAGTACCATGACGGGTAAAATCGAAGATTTTCCTAAAAACTGACTTTTATATGATTTACAAATAAGGTAATGAAATATTAGTTGGAGGAAAATCTTGAGATTTCACGAAAGAGGTTTGGACGGTGTTAGATTACCACCTCGGGTTCTCCAACCGTCCGGCTGCGCTAAGTGTTTAGGCTGCGATCGACGAATGGGGCTTATCGCCCGAAATTTGACCCGCGATAAGAAGAAAGTCTATAAAGGGCGTCGTTTGAGCGCAGAAGGCATTATTCGTATCTCGTCTGTACACTAAGGTGATTGCTATTTGTATTTTACTTTCATTATATATATTAAAAATCAATTTAATTAAAAACTGTTTTTTAAACCTTTATTGTTTTTAAACCTCCCAGCAGTAATATATTACATAGGGATTAGATATTCCTTTTAAAAAATTGAGACATTTGAGGATCTCAATTGCAGCCCCTGAAAATATCAGAAATCACTGTCGGTAAAGTGACTTCCAAATCTTTATGATTTTTGGGATTTTTTATTCAAATTATGGTAATACGTAGTACATAACGCCACGAGGCTAATGAGTGATTCATTATACCACCCGATGTAGCACTTATAGGCCGCTTGTCTTATCCTATTTTAGAGTACGAGTAACATAAATTAGCCACTCTATTGTAGATATCATAGGGAGTAAAAACTTTCGGAAGTATAAAAGAATATTTCAATTATAATTTTGTTGCTCGATATAAAGAGCTTGGATTTATTTACTTAAGTGAATAATAATAAAAATAATAACAACTATTAGAACTCTCAGTATCATGGTAAACCCATAATAATAAAACTACTGACTGTCCAATACAAGTTATAGCAAAAACATGGTTTTTAATTACAGTTACTCCTCAAAATGATATCTGACATGTAGGTAAAACATATCCTATAAATGCAACTATTATGAATTTTAAAAAAATTATACTTCCTACTACCCACGTTTTAACGAATAAAAAAGCAGATTAGTAAATATACCGTTCAATATTAAAAAAACCATAATTTATATCTTGTCTAATATGAGTAAATGCGTAATGAATATTAATACAATAATGGGATGACAATTCCGATAATTGATTTAATAAGCACATTCTTAGTAAGGATCCCGAATTTCACACTGAGAAGGTTAAAGGAGTAGATAATCTTATTAAACAAGAGTAAAAGAGATTGAATAGTGTATTTGATTATATTAAAGAGATGTTCATTTAATTAATTTTTTAAATGATGTATAAAAAAAATCTGAAATGATAATACGTTATCAATAATTAAATATCATTTTCATATTGGAAATTCTAAAAATCTTTAAAACTCAATTTTTATTATAAGTAAAAAGAACATAATTATTCAAATTTTAATTGAAGAATTTATTATAAAATTTAATTTAATTGTTGAGAGTATATTATCTGTTTCGTGAAGTTCTACTTAGATCAAACTAACAAGAATGGAAATGACAGTAATCATCGAATTTATAACTAATAATGATAATAATGACAATAATAATAATAATAATAATAATAATAATAATAATAATAATAATAATAATAATAATAATAATAATAATAATAATAATAATAATAATAATAATAATAATAATAATAATAGTAATAGTAATAAAAGGATGATGTGTGTTCTGGTGCAATAAATAAACAGAAACTAATTTTAATTTTATATTGGAAAGTTTAATGAATAAAAAAAGGCATAGAAAATGGCATAAAAATCCTCCACTCAGTGAGTGGAGGAAAAAGCCTCAAATATTACAAAATATGACAATGAACCGACATACAGGCGAAATTACCACGGTAAATAATTAATATAAATGAAGAACAAAAGGTCACCTATTTTATTGCGAGAGCTCTCTTACCTTTATAATAATGTACAAGATTTTTACGCCGGCGCTCAGAACAAGAGGTGAGGGCTCAAGTGGGAGAGTACCTCCGCATTCCCTCCTAGACAGCGTCGTGATCCCAACGTCTTGGGCAACACCGACGGCAGCCTCGGCTCTGCAGCCGCTCGGGAGGTCTCTCAGAGATACGCTCGGGGGCGTCTCTCAACAAAGCCTCTTCGCTTTGTCCACGGGTGTGCTTATGAGCAGGGTGCGCACCAAACAAACCACACAACTTAAATTCTTATCAACGCTTACACACCAAAGCACGCGACACGCGATTCCGTAAAAATACAAAGATTTGTGTACACACAAATCACGCAAAAGCAGAACACGACACGGGATTTTACTCAAAAATGCAATGTTCGCTCGCGGGAAACCAAACAAGAAGTGGCGTCGACCTCGAGAAAAAATAGCCCCAAATTTATACATCGGTGGTGGGAGAAACAGATCGGGCTCCTTGCAGACGAGACGCATCGCTGACCAGATGGCGAACCTTTTCCGTCGTCATCTCGGATTTTCATTCGGGCAGAGTGCGGGCCATATAAGCATAAATGTAATAAACTAGGCGTGCACTGCATACCTCGGACAGCTGCGCGCAGTTTCGGTTGCGACGATGTTTTCCTTTCCGTTTATGACAGTTATTTCCATGATATTTTTAAATCTAAATTACGGAGCCCGAACATTCTCTTTATTCTCCCTGATAATAAAATTAGTAAGATAAAAATATTTTTTCATATTAAAAATATTTTATTTGGAAATATTAATACTTTTAAGATTTTGAATAGGTTAGTTCATTAATTCAATAATTATAAGATGTATAGTTGTATTGGTTATTCAGAGTGACATGTATAATCTGTAATTATACATCAGTGCATTGATGGCTCAATATATTACTTATCGGCCACCCAAGCGGCCGTACAGTGCGAGTATCTGATACGAAGTACTATAAAATTATTTTGTTATGTATTAAAAATTATAAGAAACAAAATTTAAACGTATCGCCTCCTGATATTTATTATATAACGTATACAGGAACTCCAAGCTTTGTAAGACAAAAAGAACGAGCATTTAGGTAAACGATATTAGATAACTTACATATTAGCAGGTAGTAGCAGCTGAAATTAAAAAACTGTATAATATATATACTATTGTGTACAAATATGAGTAAGACTTTTCAATTAAAATGTTTTTATTTTTAAGTTGGTAGTACTGTCTGAGTTATCTGCCAAATTTCATGCAATTATCTTCATTTGTTATATAGTTACGCTTGTTTTTTGTGAACAAAGAAAAGTTGTCTCTTCGGTTTTTATAGTGTCTGAAATTATTCAACAAAGAAATAGCATTAAATTTTGTGCGCCAATTGAAATATCGGCCGCCGAAATGTTCAGAATGTTGCAGAAGGCCTTTGGCGAGAAGTCAAGGTATGTCAAGTGTAAGTGTTTATGATTGGCACGAATTATTCAAATAAGGTCGAGAACGCGTTGAAGACGAGACACATCAAAGACAACCAAGAACATTTATTGATGGGCTACACGTCGACAAAATCAAAGAATTGGTTCCGCAAAATCGTCGATTGACTACTAGAGCACTTGCTGATGTTGTTGGAATTTCAAATGGGTCAGTCAACACCATTTTGAAAGACATTTTGTGCCTGAAAAGAGTGAAAGCTCGATTGGTGCCAAAAACACTCTTTTTTTTTTTTTGAAAAAACGGCGTCGCATGAAGATCTGTGAAACAATGCTTTCGGACTATCAGGACAAGTTGGAACGCATAATATTTGGAGATGAGATTTGGGTCTACGCTTGCGATTCAGAAACAATATTGTTCCACAACCACCGTCCGCGCCTGTTTAAGTACCGTGTGACTTGTGGCTGTTCAGCAAACTCAAAAGAACACTTCGGGTATAAAAAATGTCTTGAAAATTGGAAAAAGCGTTGTCATAGTTTCATTGCATCCGGGGCGAGGTTATTTTAAGGGTGATAAATTAGATTTCGAATAAATAAAGTTTTCAAAAATTATAAATAAAGTCTTACTCATATTTGTAGACCGCAGTAAATAGATTCATGCCAGTTTCATGGTGTAGGATTCTGCAGGGATGATAAAGAGATGGTAGCATATGGAAATCTGTGCAATAAAGCAGCTGTCTGTGAAGGGGGTGTAGTTATATGTGTTACAGGTGCTAGGAGTGATTCATGGAAAGTTCAATGTAGTGGTTAATGAATAGAATGTAGATTGAGTAATAAAATATTAAAGGTTTTTACATATTAAGATTTATCAATATATGTTTATTTTTGAATCTCAGATGTTTAAATTCAAATTTGGGTAAACATATACTCGAGAACAATAAATGTGAGACTATTTTAAAGTTTTAGTATTTCTTATAAACGATATCTAATACATAAACATTTCAAAAGTTATAAATAAAGTTTTATTCATATTTGCACACAGTAGTATATATATATATATATATATATATATATATATATATATATATATATATATAGATAGATAGATATTCCATAACTTCAAATTAATCCGGGTTACAAAGTTGAAGCAAGCTGAACTTTTTTGTTATGTAGAATTTAAAATAGAAACTGATCATTTCAAATCAAATATTTAAAAAAACATTTTTATTTTGTCGTATAATTTACATTCTTTTATCAACACAATAATGTTTTCAAATTTCAAAATGTTTTTAAAACTAACATAAGTAAAAAATTCGTGAGTTAAAAAATCGATTATTTTCAATACGACTACTTTAAAGTGGTTTAGTTATTGATTAATAAATAGATTTGTAATAAAAAATTTAGCATTTTAAAATTCTCTTGAGTGTTCTTTAAACCTACTTAAGCATTTCTGCGGACAAATGTAATCTTATTTTTCTGCTCCATGCGCGATTTTTTACTATTTGGTCTCATAATGTGACGTTAAAAAGTGTGGAGTTCTAAAGCAAAAGTGAGTTTGTTTGTTTTGGAATAAGTGCCACAGAGGTATGAGTATGGTAGAGCCGAAAGACAGATACTATATAATAGACTCGTTTGCGAACGCATGATTCATTCTCGCTTGTATTCTCATACGATTGACTCTGTTTTACATTATTTCTTCAACGTGAGTACTTTTAACAGCCAAGTTTATTATTATTTTGTATTTTATATTTTAATTTTTTGATTATTAAAGTTAAAATTCTTGCTCAATTATTTGAAATTCTTCGAAAATAGTTGTGTCATCAAATATACTTTTCGAACCCTTGTATCTCTTACTTATGCATATTGTCGTAATTATATGCAAATTTTAGAACATTCACGAATGCTTGTAATTTCATTAAAGAAAAAGACAATCAAAGATATATTTTTCTTAAATATTTTTACCAATTTTCTTATCATAAAATTGTGAAAACAATTTAATTGTTTTCACAATGAAATTGAAAGAGAATCAGCACATATGTCTAGTAATTGCAAATTCAGATATTTATATGCTTAAAAGTTTTTTTTTTAATTAGTATATTTCCAAACTATTAATAATAATTAGAATTTCAATATTTGAAAATAATTTTAATGTCAGAAACTATCATTTAAATTTCGTAAAGGAATCTCTAGGTAATATAGTTCTGTATCTAAAACGTTCTTAACCATTCAAATGATGATAAAAAAATAATTTTCAAATTTTATACTTAAAATGAGTGAAACATATTATTTTTTAAGACTTATGAGCAGCTGAAGTTTATAGCATTACAGTTTTTAAATATTAGGCTTCCAAATTCTGAAAATTAGAAAACGGATGATACTTGGATATCTCTATTATATTAATTGTTAAATAATAACATTAATTAGTATTCATTGTTGTGACTATATGAGATATATTTTGTAATTATACACTATTACGTTCAGTATAAATAATGACGTAATAAAAAGAAAACAATGTTTATTAAAAACAAGCATAGAGTAATTAGACAATTTGGGATTTTGTCGCGCTAAGACTGCTCCTCACAATAGCCAGATGTCTGAATCGATCGTTGTGCCTCATTGAGAAAAAAGTTGCGTTGTGTTGGAAAATTAACTGCTATTATAATAGTTATAATAATATATAATCTTCAAAATTATCTATGTAAAAAATACTCTGTGTATACATCTATATACTTATAGATAATTTTATGGTTATAAGGTTGTGTGCTCATTTATTTGCACTGATACAGCTTATATTAAATATTTTATTTCTTGTTAGAACTCACATACCTATGTTAAATAAATATTTAATTAATATTTATTTTCCTTCGCAGGAAACAATAGCAGCATAATGAAGACAGCAGTGCTCCTTTTCGTACTTATTATTTACGCACTTAACATCACCTTTACTATCGCTTCATGCCTTCCTCATCAAGTAGGATTGTGCAGAAACAGTTCAGAAAAGATAACATGTGGAACTCTCTGCAATAAAGCAGGCATCTGTGAACAGGACTTTTATTGTATGTGTTATACTTGCTAGTAGTAATGATTTGTAAAAAGTTTAATGTACTTATTATGGAATAGAAGGTTATATAGTAAAATAAAAAAGATTTTTAGATAATCTATTTAATGGATATATATTTGTTTTTTATAGTCACCTATTTAAATTTTTAATTTGACTAATCAAATAATTGAGCATAATAAAAATAAGTCTACTTTATTGTTTTATGCATAAGATTTTACATAATCCGCCTCGAATTTGCGCTATAAATTAAGATCTTTATCTATCAGCAATTACTAAAGAAAGAAGAAAATTATAAGTAATTATTTCTATCCACTTCTTAATTACATATTTGGAGAGCGATTATTATAATTAGATATTTTCTGAGAGACGGAACACTAAGGTACAGAGTAGGCCAAAAGGCGCGCATGACATATTCTTACTTGTATCTTCTGAAATATTCCGATTGTATAGTAAAAAGAAAAAGTGAAAATTAATCCAGAGGCTTAAAATTTTTTACATGTAAGGTTAAAAATACAAATTTTGAGTCTTCATGAAACAAATCATCCTTCCGGAAACAAACTTTTTATTACAAATCCTATAGTCTATTATAATTAACTTCTTTTCTTCCTCTGTCATTAATCCTTTTTTAAATTTGAATTTTTTTTGGTCTTAAATGAGAAATGTGTGGAGCCGATATCATAAAAAAATCAATTAAACATCTCCTGCATATTGTTATTAAGCGAATATCTTTTGGAAAATTTGCTTGTGAATTGTTGAAATCTCCATTATCGTGAGCTTTCTCCGGAAGTATATATATATATATATATATATATATATATATATATATATATATATTGCATATTTTCGTAGTTTAAACTAAATACCACGAATATTTAGTTAGAGGTGCCAACTAATACTAAAGCAAAATAATGGTCTGCGAATAGCATATTTTTTAAGCGGATGCTGAGATATGACCTTTTTATACGGGAGCGAGGATGAATATATGATATAGAGATTTTCGGGCTTATTAGTAAATTCACTTTCTATTTAACCATCGCTTCGAGTTCTCAAAATAAACTCCTTTTTTCTTCCCCCGCGAGAATTGGTTACAGAAAAGCTATTCTTTGACACCGTTGGTGCAGCATTGTTCAAAGTCTTTTCAATTTTACATTTGTGTATAGAAACAAATAAAGGAAAATAAGTGTTCATAAAAACATAGAAATTTTAATATTAAAAATAAGGAACGTATATGGTGGCATGGAATTCAATAAATAGAGTTAAATTTAGTTTTAATGTTTATTTAATATTATATCGCGAGGCATAAAAAATCTCCACTCACCGAGTGCAGAAAAAAGCTCTTATTTAACAAATAGAGTTTATCATTTAATGCAAGCTCGATTAAGATCGCACACTTGATTTATATAGCAGCTTATATATTATAAATGGATTATAATATAACGTATAAAGAGAAAAATATAATTTGTCTTCGCAAATTTTGTTTAATATGATCTGACGTATAACCATCTTATAAGAGAAGAAGGAGAGAAGAGAGAGCCAGAGAAGGAGAGAGGACAGAGAATCAAATTTTCCCAAATAAGAAAAAATAAAAAATAAAATGTACAAAAGACATCCAAAGTGGGAGTAGTGTCAGGTTAACCTGGAAAACAAAATGAATAAGAAAAGAAAAATAATTTTGTTTTATTTTTCAACATAGTTCCCTTTTAGAATGATACACTTCTCGCAACGTTCTGGCTTTATTTTAAATCTATTTTTTAACTTTCCAAAATAAGTATCTGTCTCGGCGATGACTTCCTCGTTTGAGCAAAAGTTTTTTCCCGCGAGACATTTCTTCATGTTAGAGAATAAGAAGAAGTCGCAGAGAGCCAAATCGAATGAATACAGGGGGTGCGGCATCAATTGCTCACACAATTCATATAGTGTTGCTAAAACGTATAAAAAGTAAGACAATTAATAAATATATATATATATTTATATATATATATATTTATATATATATATATACAACCACCGCTCGTGACGATATACACAGTAATCCAACGTCCTTATTTCTTGAAGCCTAATGGCCCTCCGCAATCCTATAAACGTAAACAAACTCCCCCTTTCTTAATACATATCGTCTATCTCTTCCTGTATATTTATCCAAAGCATTATACAATTAAATGCATATGACCATATACATATACATATACACGCGCACACATATCCATACGCATACATAATACATCTATACACGCATATAATTGCACACATATAAATACATCAAAATCCTATCTTTTTAAAACATTAAATTATGATTAGCGCAAACATCAGTTTGGTGGCGACAACTCCAGATAAATGTGTTGGTACGTTATCGTAATGACGCCTTTTTTCACCAAATGTGGGCGTGCCTCCTTTAATTTGTTTGTCAAAGTTGTCCAATAACTCACTATAGTATTGTCCAGTGATCATTCTTCCTTTTTCTAAAAAGTCCATCAGGATGGTGCCCTTCACATCCCAAATAATCGTCGCCTTCTTTTGAGCAGATTCACCGCGAGCAATCCATTGTTTTGATTCTTACGTAGTTTCTGGTCTGTAATGATGAATCCAAGTTTCATCAATCGTTAAAACTCGACGCAAAAAGTCCTTCGGATCTCGCTTAAATTGTTCCAAACACTGCTTCGAAGTTAACAGCCTATGGGTGAGCAATCGCGGAACCCATGGGGCCGACAATTTTTTCATAGCCAACTTATCATGTAAAATATTACTATTAATCAATCTGAAATTTGTTTTGGCGTCGTTTGATAGATAGATGTCAGCACTCGATAATAACATCAACTTCCTTAAGGAACGTCCTCTGTCTTCAAACACGGCTACTTATTGAACCGCCCTTGTATATATCGTAAATGATACTTTAGAGAATATATCATAGTTTTCTATGCATCACGTTATTAATCATTGAAATATCAATAAGAAAATTATTTTCAGATTTCATATTTTATGTTACTTGATTTTTATAACATGTGCATGTTGCCTAATCCGGTCATACTATCTCGATTTTTGAGTTTTAGATGGAGTTTCGGTTTCAACGCAGTTCGTCACATTGTATATGTATGCCATACTTACCTTTGGAGCATGGGCGTTCTACTATGTAATAAAATAATTATAAATTGAAAATTAAAAAAATTAGCGTTTTCCATATATACGAGTTCTATCGTAAAAGTATTCGATCTACCTTCATATAGTGGTGAACCTTTTCTTTTTAATTATCTTTATTTAAATAATAATAGACAAGAATATTTGGTTTTTCATTTTTTAATTGCCGCAGCATAAAGTCAAAGTTAATTATTTTGAATGTGCTACAAAAGTTTTAATCACTAACTACCTATTAGATTAAGAAAGATAAGTTTTCAATTAGCGACATAGAAAAAAGAGACTGACTATTTCTAGATCAAACAGAGGAATGTATGCTACTTTTACAGTGGAAGGTATCAAAATATAATCGACTGCGAAGGTAATTTTCTTTTGTATCTTCCTAGATGCTCGTCTACTGTTTGAATAATACCTTTTAAACGTAGGTCCGAAAGTCGAAAATATACATATACTATTAGCGAACATAATTCCTAATGTAGAAGGTTCAAAACAACCTCAGCAGTCTTTTTTATGAACTATGATAAATTCAGTATATACAAAAATTGTAGACACCGTAGTATCTACTGGAGCACTAGCCATATAGCTAAATATATAGTGGCTCGTATAATCTACATGGTATCAAATATTACATAATTATACTTATCACTGGAGTAACTCGCTTAGTTTTATTATCTATAGATAGAGATATAAACCATATCATACAGAAACTGTATCTAATACATAGAAAAGTTTAGATCTAATCATATGAAATGATCGAACTGGACAATAGCAGAGTGCTACAAAGGAGACGTAGTTCATGAGGATTGGTGACACACAATATCCACAAACTTATTCAGTGAATTGACCAGTAATATCGTTGCTGTTTCCTTTCACTACTTTCATTGACGTGATTGTTATTTCTAGCCGATTGTTCAGTAATTTGTAGGCTTAGTCTCTCAACAAGCTTATTCGGATCATCCTAGTATACTAACTCTATTGAAGAATCTTTCTTCGCTCTTTTATATTTAGCTATGAGACCTCCAGCTCCTTTTTTGTATGATCACTGCGATTATTTTTATGATCTTCTGAACTTATTAATGTGTCATTCGAATTTTTTTTTATGAGTGGCTCCATTAGTCCATTACTTTTAGGACAAGTTATATATCGAATTTACTGCGGCTTTGATCTAAAATATCAGTGTTAATACTGTCTTAGTGCATAGATTTGAATGTTCAACTCATCATTGAGTTATCTAATGAGGCAAGCAGCATCTTTGATGGATGCTGAGCGAATATTATTATCTATCATGAAACTCAATTTTTTAGGGGCCTATTTGGCTTTTTAATGCTGTAATTATCCGAAATGAGATTAGAATACTGTAAACTTTTTGATTCGACAAGCTTTTCAAGTGGTGTAATTATTGGTTTCAATGTCTCACCTAGAACTTTTTCAAGATTCTCTTTCCCATGTCTCAATAGTGCAGATTTTCTTTTAATAGCTTCACGAGCTTACAAGAGCTCGCTAAGGATATTTTTTTCTTTCACAAAGTCTGACATAGTGTCTTGTTGCTGCATAACATTGAACTGAGTGATTAAGATTTTTTAAATTTCTTTTGATTGGAAAACAATCAAACTTTTTCAGTATCTTTCACTATCTTCCGTTATTTATCGCTCTATCTTTGTCAAGAACAACAAATCCATATTTGTTATTTTTCCAACATTCAGAGCTAAGATTTTGAAACTCGTTGAAAGTCAGAGCAATATTAACATAGTTATCATAACTATGTTTTAAATTCACATCATCTTGACGATAAATTACTAACATATCCGTATTATGTCTAATAAGATGTTTTGGTATATGAGCATATGATTGGCATAGGTAGAAGCAGCCTACACTTTTATATGTCTCCTCATGCAGAAAAATGCTCTGACGTTATCCTGTTTTTCACATGCTATATCATCAAAAATCAGAATTGAATTGGGCAATGCTTGATCTGGTGATATTGCAGATTCGTCTTCACTAAACGGTAGATATGTGACTAGAGTGTTAACACTTACCCTTATTTAACTGTACACAATAGCGATATTCACAATATATATTTATTAAATCAAGATAAATTTCTTCCATTTACTTCGTCCAGCATCAAGGATTCGAAAGGAGTAATCATGTTAGGCTTATTCAGATCTTGATACTTTGGATATACATTATGATTTATATCATGTATTATCATCTTATTTATCTCTTACATGTCAGTTTGTCAAAGTAACGGTTCTTTTTTAGATAAAGTATAGTTTCCGTGATTGAGTAACACATGGTTGTTATCTTGTTCCTCTTTTATTGAATCATTAAATTATTATCCCATCCATATTTTTATCTGCAAAAAAGTGTTCTTTATTTATAATATGATTTGAAATTTCTATTACTTTATCTTATGACTCTAGGAGAATATTTTCTGACTAAATTTGTCAATTACTTTTTGCTTAATTAAGAGTTAGACATTCCATCTTATAGATGTTACCATTTTTTCAGCTCTAATTACTATATATATATATATATGCTATTATTAATCAAGGATATACCGTTGTAGATCTTGCTGTCCCCTCTCCGATTCTTCAATATTCTTCATTTATCATTTAGTGTTCGTATCATTCTACATAATTCTTTAATTTCCAGCGTTATATTAAACAATTTTTGAAAAATAGACATTCAATTTACTCCACTTCGTATACAACTGATTTCTCAATGATTATTTCTAGATACGCTTTGGATAAATTTGTATTTCATTCGCATTGCATAATACTTCTGCATTTCGTTATAAATTCTGTCATATATTTAAAGCATAAATTATGCAATATAGAAGCTGTCTAACTCTATATATTATACAGCTTTTTATCTAATGTTACTATGTAATTAATACGTAACATTTTTTTTTCATTATTAAATAAATGAAATAACAAATAGATATATCATTATTAATCGAGTATTTTTTTAAATATCATTTTTTGACCATATTCGTATTAAGTCTACGTTATACATGATATATGCATTAATATTTTTTTTTAAATTAATATTTAATTCAAGAAAGTGCAGTAATCGAATGGTCCTCGGCAACGTTAATTAATAGTATATTTGAAACTAATAATCAAAAATATCCTACGGTTGGTCCTGTGTAATTTATATGATTTACCAAAAGGACAAAATTTTTAACGATACTATTTTTAAATCTACAAAATTACAAACAGTGGTCATCAAAACATATGTTAAAAAAAAGTTAGTGTAAAATACATTAATAATTTTATTTCTTAAACACGAAAATTTTCATTGTAGTTTATCAAGATTTTTTCGGAGTTATTGAAGAAAATATACAATTGATATTTATGTATATTATAAACCAAATTTTTTTTGTAATGTCTACATATGTTAAAGGTCATGCAGAATACTCTACTTTAAAACTATACTATTATTTAAAGCATAATGTTGAAAACCAGAAATAATATTAAGTTATTTATTTCTAATTTGAAATATGATCATAACGTAAAAAAGTTAACGATATTCTTTATCTACTTTTAATTAAAGTTAATGAATATTTTAACATGATTTACTTCAATATTAAATTAATTTATAATTCTGTTAAAAGTATAAGAATTTATGACAATATATAAATATTATATCAACATGATATAAATATTTTTTCTTTTACTATTGTTTTATTATATCTTATATATATATATATATATATATATATATTAACTTAGATAAAAATATAATTTAAAATTAAAAATTGTACTTATGTCGACTGTTCTGAATTAAATTAATAAATATTTTTCCCGCACTCGGGGCGCAAAATACGATTTTCTGCAGCTGGCAAGAGGGGGCAAAATACTACTTTTCCTCCCTAGGGAGGAAAAGTGTTTATGGCCGCTTCCTGACGAATTAGAAAGCAGAATTTTACTTTTCCTCCCTTGGGAGGAAAAGTCCGGTAGGATTCTCAGTTTTCCGTGCCTGCGTAACATCTGGCATTTCCGATGTTTAGACTTACAAGTATATGCACCAGTCCACCACGCGCTCGACCTTTTTTTCACACTTTAAGTTAGGTATTCAAGATTTTAAAATAAAATAAGATTTATATTCTATCTGAAATTTATTATAAAAATTTTTATGTTTTTTAAGTATTAAAAATTATCTATATCTTTTTTTTAATTAGTTTTAATTTTAAATTCTATTTATTATGCTATTAAATATTTTAAAATTTTTTGAGCGTAGATTATTAAAAAAGTTATAATCTTCAGTTGATTATCAATTGATTGATCCCCTGCACCCCCATCACCCAATCCTACATCTCTTTTTACATACTATATCAATTTCCAAATAAAAGGAAATTATTTAATTTTATTTTATTCAATTCAAATAAATTGCACGTATAACCTTAAGAGAAAACCGATAATATTATATTTTTTTTCAAACTCAACGAATTACATTTTATGTTAAGGCAACTGATTTCAGAGCGAGTATCATTTGGACCTTTAGATTTTATACCTGCTCGCTCGATGTAAACATGACTGTAAACATGGAGGGGGGGGGGTTAACATTCCTTAATTCTGTGAGTTTACCGTTCAATTTGTTATGCATTTCTTTGAGAATGAAAAAGCGCCTTCGTATGGGAAAATAGTATGTGACACACGGGAAAAAAGGCGTTTTCGGACCCGGATAATTTGAGTCCGTCGCTTCGCTCGGGCGGCAAACATACCCACGTCGGAAAACGCCTATTTTGCTCCCTTGTGTCACAATGTACTATTATCGGTTTTACAGTCTTTAAATTATCATATATTATCTAAAATAATGACAGTCACACTGTTCGTGTTTATGATCACCCCCGTAGAATCTGAAATAAAACTTATTATTACAATAAATTATATCTGAAAATTTTAAATAAAAATAAAATAAAATAAATAATAAAATAAAAATAAAGTAAAATTAATAATAAAATAAAATAAAGTAAAATTAATAATAAATAAAATAAGTAAATAATAAATAAAATAAAAATACAATAATAAGTAAAATAAAAAATAAAAAATAATAAAAGTACTTATTCTATGTTAGTAAAGGACAAACTGACTGCCCCACCACCTTAAATTTAGGATCACCTTGCCCGACATTTCGAACCACTACGGTTCATCCTCAGGAACTAAACTAAATTGAAAAACCCAGCATGCTACTCTATATACCCCATCCCCACTCTAAATTTATTAATATAACATTTATAGGACACCCCTTGTTTTTCTGTAACTTAAATGCGAAATACAAGTTCTACATTAATAAGAAATGATAAGTGTTGTCCAAATTACTCGACTCTAACATTAAATTTACATTATTGGGATTTTTCAAAATATGAATATTTTCAATAATTTCTCTTTTATATTTATTCTTAATACCATATTCCAAAATATTTACATTTTTAAAGTCGAAAGGACAGGAAAAATAACAACTACTAGTCTTTGTCGTATTCGTTCGACTTCATCTCGTTTCCCTTCGTTTGACCTTCTTTTTCTCGCTCGCAGGCGATGACCCACTTCTCTGAACCCTGATTGGCTGACAGACATGGGCCCACACTGCAAAAGCTATAAAAAATGGATCTACATGAATATTAATATTTATACATAACTTTTCCTTGCCGATACCATGACACTAATATGAGCAATTATAGCACACGGTGTATGAACAAATGTATGATTACATACATATACTCATAAAGAGATATATATATATATGTGTGTGTGTGTGTGTGTGTGTGTGTGTGTGTGTGTGTGTGTGTGTGTGTGTGTGTGTGTGAACGCCCAATTTATTCGTTTTATTGTGTAGCAATTAAATGTAGCGGGTGTTTTTGTTCGGGACACCCGTTATGTACAATCGCCGTATACAAGCTGGTGTAGGAACTCTCGGGTTCCCCTACCACAGTCTACTTCTCAATATTCGCGCGGTTATACGTTAGAAGGGGATAGCAGGCACAGGCCTAATACAGTTGACGCGGCTCTCTCTTGCCGCGCGAAATGAATCTCCTCCCATGTATTGGTCTAACTATGTTCGGTGGTAGAGAGAGAGTAGATAGTATGCTCTCACTCTATTTCGAGTTTGCAGGTGTATCTACTGTGCGTGTTTCAGTGATCGTCACGACCTTTTCATCACTATATCCTAATGTAATTAATTCGCAAAGGTTTCTGAATTATTATAAGATATGAATGAATTAAATTTTGGTGATATTGAATTTCCAGTAAAACTGAAAGATGTTGCAAAATGGAAAAAATGAAATAGTCTATCTGTAAATGTTTATATAACTTAGAAAGAATGAACGGAATTCTGAGGTATCACCTTGTCACATTTCATCCAATAAGAAGGAGAGATATGTAAACCTTCTCCTCATTCACGTTTACTACATTGACGAATATGAAGAAAATAATATTCATGATGATAATCCTAGCTCGCCGAAATAGTATTATGTTTGAATTAAAAGTTTTTCCAGACTTTAAAGCTAAAAATTGAATAAAGCACGTGCAAAATCATTTCAATTTGAGAGCTGTTTACAAATTTTTTATAGTGAAGAAAAACTGAAAAATACTATTGTAAAAATATGAGCGAATGTAGAATAAATTTACCAAACAATTCGAGTACCATTCGTAAATTTGAAGAACATAAAGAGAACGAGAAAGTGTCATTTTTCATTTATGCAGATTTTGAATGTTTGTTACAGCTTAATTAAAATAAGAACGTTTTTCAGCGTCACAAAGCGTGTAGCATGGACTATTATTTAAAATGTAGTTAAGATGACAAATTATCAGTTTACAAATTGTATAGACAAAAAAATGAAGACGACGTGACACCTGCACAATGGTTCGTTCGTGAACTCAAATCCATTCCAGAGCATATAGATCGAGATAATAGCATATAGACTCTATAAGGCGCCATTTGGCATATATATACTTATGACACACATTTTATATAAAAACAAATTGGTGCGTCTTCGTTTATGAAAGGTTGAGTTTCTCTAATACTCCACAATAAAGAAAAATACATTTCATTCACAAAGTTTATGGATGGCTACAATCTGAGGTCGTTTTCTCGGCATTACTCCCATATTCTCAAGGAAAATACAGAGCACAGTTCTGATTGAAATGACAGTGAACATATTGAAATTCAGTGTACTCAGAGTCGAGTGTAATATTACTGCGGAAGCTTTTATTAACAATAAAAAGGTTCGTGTCATTGATGAATTCTTTCCCAGAGTTCCTCCAGGATATAAAATCATGGAAGTTCAACCTCATGTTATATATTTACCACTGAGTGTTAAGTCTATGGATCATCCTCAAATCCGAATAGTTAATCAAGACGGTAATTTCGTTAATTTTTGAGGAGAGGAAATTACTATTAGACTTCATATTAAATCTATACAATGGAGATTGTTTTAATTCTAGCACGCATATAAGGACTCCATCATGTCAATCGACAATCAGTCGATTGAAGAATTTAAGACCGTTAACACGGAAGAACATTCAATTGCTCCAAAGTCTGGGTCTAAAACTAAAATCTAAAATGGACGAAATTCTAAAAATTCAACCAGGTGTCGTATTATATGAGTCAATTATTCATTATGAAATCCACGCATATCAACCATACACAACACTAAGCTTTGATAACAATGACGAAATTCGTATTTCTATCCAACATGAAGATTTGTGTCTCCTACAATCACGAAGTTCTATCCGTGTTACTGGAAAGTAATATGGATAGAAAATACTGATGGCAGCTTGTCGATTAAATCTAGAGTTGTTATCAAAGCTATTTGTCATCTGTTTGATAAAATTAGCTATAAAATTAATGAAGTTTAAATAGACTAAAGTAAAAATGTCGGATTAAATAGTGTGATCAAAGAGTGGACTTCGTTTATTTCCAATAAGACTCTCATGCTTGAAAATGCAGGTTGGCTTGGTAATGATAAATCGTCGAAATCTCTGTTGGATAGACAAGGAAACTTTGACATTGCTATTTCACTGAATATGATATTTGGCTGTCCAGAAGATTACAAAAAAATTGTAGTTAATATGAAGCATAAACTTATTCTCCTAATAATGATAGTACATATGAAAAATGTGACATAAAAAACCAAGGTTGAATGGCTAATGCCTTATGTCATTGTATTTGATAAACAAAAAATACAATTTTTCCATTTCATTGGCGAGGATAATCCCATCACAATGTGTTATCGTTAATGGGAACTATTTAAATATCCTGTTCTACCAGCGTTAAGAAGCATATCTGGACAGTGTAAACTTCGAATCAATTGGAATAATCTCGTTTTGTCATTCTCGGCTTAGAGACGAAGAAGAAAAATGAACCTGTTGTAAATGTAAGTCGTTTTGATCATTGTAATATTAGTAACGTAAGGCTTTTCATAAATTCGTAATAATACTCTAAATCATGACATTTCTAATAATCAATATGCATTACTCTATTATATGTATGCAAAATTTAATAAAGCATACTATAGAAGAAGTAAGAGATCCTCAGCCACTCCTTACAAAGACACAGTTTCTTTTAAATGGACCACTCACAGTTATTGATTATTAGCGACAAAATGAATCTATAAAGAACGCTTCTGTACACGTGCGGCTAGAAATTGAGCTAAGACATAACTTTTGAGACAATACTGCAGCTTATTGTTTGATCTTGCATGACTGCATCGTTCAGTATAATCCAATAAGTGGAGATGAGAAAAAGGTAATTTAAATAGTCATAGAAATATTTCTAAAGTGAAACTCATCAAATTCTTCTATTAATCCTCCATTAGCAAGCGGTAGAAAAAAAATAAAAGTAACACTAATAGCTATAGGCATAATGGAATATTTCAAGGGACACTTTCCTCTCTTCCAGATATTGCTCGAAACAAAAGAAACCTTGGGTAATTCGTCGTTGTAACGTGAGACGAGATACTTGCAAAATTTTAAGGAGTGGGAGTGTATCAGTATGAATGTATACGTTCTGGCACACTTTTTGCTGCGCCAGAATGTCTATGTGCCAGTATGCCTATAGCTTATCTACTCATAACTTTAGATCTGTTGAGTAATTGTTTTTGTTAGCAAATGTATAATAGCTAACTAAAAAACCATACAAAAATAGACTGAAAATCCTATATTAATATGTAAATTCCAGAGATCCTAGAATCTATCAGTAATTTTTCAGATTATCTAAAACTTGTAAAATATTATATGTGGATAATTATAACAATAGAAATGAACGTGTTTTTATCTTTGCATAGAAAGAAAATCAATTTGCATATAACGATTGACCGATGCTAGTATCAAATATATTTATCATACAATGTTCAGTGAGTTAAATATAGATATCTTCTAAATAGTACAATTTAAAAAATAACATTTAAAAATGTCACTATTCAGTCGGTATACGAAGAACTATAAGTAAATTATTGGTTTTTTATTATGAATTCGATGTAGTCTAACATTGCACTAGTTCCTTTCAATTATAAATTTATTAAATTATTGTCACTTTTCCATTTTATTATACATTAATTTTTATTTATATTGCCCTACCCTTCACTCTATACATATACACTAGGTTGATACAAACTTGCATATTTTATAATTATCCATAATGACTTCTCTAATGTAATTTTTTTCCATTTTTGTAAAATGCATCACATTATATAAAACATGAAATATTTATTATAATGTTTGATAGGTTATTTATCTCTAGAAAATATAATAGACTATACTGATTTATAAATGTTCAGTGATTGTTATGTATGTGTCGCCGATTGCGATAAACTAAAGTGCCTGGCAGAAAACTTGAGTGTGTTACTCCATTGATGAAATCTCGATAATACGAGACTTTCGAGTATATGTTGCCGCGAATGGTATTATCGCAATCTTTACGATTTTTATTTGCAATTCCTATAACAATATCACCAATTACAAGTGGTGCACCTTCATCATACTGTAAAATATAAATATATATCTTTAAAAAAACGTATAATAAAAGTTCAATTTTTTTTAAATCATGAAAATGACGAATAAATAATAATAACAATATTTAGCTTTTAAGCTATATCGAATAAATGAATGAATGAGAGAGAATAAATAGACATATCATGTATCTTTATTAAATGAACTAAAATTTATAGAATGTAATGATATTAACTTTTATAATGCATTTTGAAAGTGTAAAGTTATTTTAATGCCTTATGATTATGAAAAACCTGACAGAAGAGACTGAAAAAAAAACAGATCGACTTATTATAAATTGGTATATTAAATATTTGAATACTATATAAGTTACAATTATTTCTATTTTAAGCATTTAAATATTTTATTAAAATATAAAACAGACTTACACTGCATAGACCTCTGCGGTCCAAGTCTGGAAGCGGCTGCATTGTACCACACATTTGTGATTCAGTATTGACAAATGGATATAGTAACTTACAGTGTTCATCTAAAGCAATATCAACATGTGCACACATTAATACATGATCATGATTCTCAGATACTCTAGGTCTACTGGTAATTCCTTTAGTTTTTCTTTCATCTGGCATAGTAAATCCGTATCCAGCTACAGTTGCTTCTAAATCCAATCTTGTATGTTCACTAGCCAAATACAATTTTTTCAAATGAAAATTAATATTCAAGTTTAAAGTATCCTCTAACTGAAAGAATATCATGTAAAAAAAATTAATTTGTATTAATGAAAGTAACGGTAGAGAAAGCATCATCATTCATCTTTAATCTGTAATTTAAGCAAAAACTGTAATTTACCTGTAAAACTGAGATAGGATGACTTTTATAGGGTGGGTGACTACTTAATACGTATATAAATATAATTTCTTGGGCAGCTGTATAATTGTCTTTTAAATTCACTGATCCTAAGATTACATAAAATCGTAACTTCAGTAATTCATCGGTCACTGGATCTAAAAAACACTCCGCTGAACTCAAAATAAACAAGTCAGATATAATACCACCACTACAAGCTAAGTAACGAGTGTAGCTGTTATTATGTTTCCCAATTATTCCAACTTGGTATCTATAACTTGGTCCATATGCAACTATTCCACCAACAAGTTCTTCCGTTCTGAAGCCTATCGAAGAAAGAAAGAATAATTTAGTTATTGTTGAAATTTTACATTACATAATTTTTCTATGATTTCTTATCCAGTATGTTTATTAAAAATAAATTATTTTTTAATATCAAGAACAATGTGTGTAGTGTAACATCATCCCGTGTAGAAAATGCCTACATAAAGGGATCCCTATGTTTTTGGATAACCATTATTTACGAGTACACTCTATAATGAACAGTTATAGGGTGTTGCTAATTCTTAAATTACTAAATCTATATAATATATAAATATTTCTATATAAATAAGTCTAATTACTAAATCTTTCTCTCAGTGTATCAATAATGGAAAAGGATTTTCAATATTTTTAACTAACTGTTTTAAATCAAATTTTTATAATAAACGTATGACAAATTCATTGCTTCGACTTCAACATAACAAATGATCTACCAATGTGATCATAGTTCTCACAATCATCCAAGCTGCTGGACGATTCCAGAACTATAAATGCAAATAACACCTACGCAATTTTACATGACGTGCCTTGTGATGGAGTTTTGCATTGTGTGTGTGAATTTGGTAAATGTTATTAGTAGTCGATTATTGTATAAAACCCTGAATTAATTAAGTACCCTTTAAGTTACTTAGCCCCCAGCCCATTTTTAGGATGTTAACAATGATGAAAAGGCTGACCACGTAAATTAAAATTTTCCAAGCAGAGTATCAAGATGTACGTAGCAGTCGTAATTTAACTAGTCTTCGCCCCCTGTTGTGGATATTCCACCTTCTCGTAAGTATTCAGAAGTGAAAAATAATTGATTAAGATTCCCATTGAAAAGAAATTTATTTTTACGAAGCATTGTTTTATCGATCCCCGAAAAATAGGAAGAAATATAATCGTGGATGAGCGAAGTAAAATAAACAAGCAGCATTCTCCTATAATCTATACACGGTAAATTTGAGACATGTACAAAAATTACAGAGAAGTTAGCTAAGTTGTTGACCTGCGTATTTTTTCAGACTGGTCATAATACTTCACACTATCACACATACATTATGTACCAGTTTTCCGATTGCTTTACAGCTTATTATTCGTTGTAGATTTTCGACGATTCAAAAACTATCTGCTGTTTACTGGAGTATTTTTCTATAATTGGATGAGTAAATTCCGACAATAATCTATTTAATTGTATTAATATAATAAATGTATATATGTAAATGTACGTGTCGATTATAAAATGAATATATTTATGATTGAAATAAATGCCTGCGAGGATAAAACGTCGCCTTTCAGAATATTTGTTTAAGTGCAATGGCATATCTCGAGGCATTCCGGCTGAATAGGAAGTACAAATATCTATCAAGGTCGGTATGGAAATCTATTGCTTTCAGGTATAACGCAAACCTTTTAATAAAAAAATGCTGAGTTGGAGAGATACGTTTTTTTCCCTCTATAGTTTCTGGCAATTAATCAAGATCTTTATTCAATGAATCATTATCTTTCTTTTAGTAGTGTCATTAGTAATTGGAGTAATTGAACATTACGCAAAAAAAAGTGAACGTTTTCTTGTCGTATTACGCTCCTATATGACCTCAGCCTGTGGCAATAGCACGTGCTAGCAGAGCTTACAGTATTAAGTTGCCCATACAGCTACGAGATGTATCGACCAGTCCAATGAAGAAAAGCGATGTACTGTTCCCTAATGAAGTAATTATGGGAGCTTATGAGCTATCGATTATATGCCTTTCTTTTTTTCCTTAACTGTTCACTTCTCTACTACATTTTTACATTTTAGAGTACTATCCCTATTGTGATAGTGTGTGTGTGTGTGTGTGTTCAATATCCTGGGAAAAACTTGAGGGCATTTCTGCAAAAAAGGAAACTCGTATGCTTAAAAGTTTATTGGGTTTGAAAATATATCTGAAACACCTCTATAATTCTCGATTTCACATTCAACTTTGTTGTTTCAGCTTGTTGATTTGGCAAAACTACGTTGTAAAATGCATGTTTCCCTTCTTAATTAAATGATAATCTATCATTTGATTGACAATCACAGAGATTCAAAATTTTTACGATATAAGAACAGCAATGCATGATCACATGATTCTTTATTGTGATAGGTAATATGCTATTTTATACGTACTGGAAAAATATAGACATTCCTAGCCTAGTAAAGAATTAAGAGCTTTCTTTCGAAAAATACACGAGAAATCTTCAGGTCTAAATATTTATTACAACATATTAATTAAATCATGAATTAATTTTTTAATGTTATTTAACCTTTGTTTATTTTATTTTTGTAAAATCAATGTATTCTAATGCAATATTGTATTTCTTCATTATACTGTCTTATTTATTATATTGTATAAAAATATTTATATTTACAAATATAGTAAATGTTCAGCTATACTATCTCTTCACAAAGAAGTATGACATTCAAAACGTTAGAGGAAATTTATTATATTTTTTTAATTAAAGTAGAACTATTTTAATTCAATGTATTTTTTATGGATATTCTATTTGAATCATAACTTAATTAACTTAGCTTTATTATATAGATACTACATGTATTAATATTTTTATTTTAAAATTAATTCTTAATAAACAAAAATAAAGTAAACTAATAATTCTTACCACAATTAACTAATAGTGCTCTTGAAATTAAAATAAATACGAAAATTATTCTCGATACAGGCATTTTCTAACTTGCAGTTATAATTAAATACTACTATTTATACATTTAATATTTTTACTCAAAATCGATTCTTATAAAAAAACAATCATGAAGATAAGAGATACTTCTTTTGAAACAGAATAGTTATGATAATAGCTTCCTTATACATAAAGATAAATTTTTGTCTGTTTGTTTATGGTCTGTGTTTTATGCGTTTTCGACGTTTGATATAGAAACTCGTGTTGAAGTACTATGAAATGATATTTTTTACTTGTACTGAAGCATATTATAATATCATTTAGAATTTGACGGGGATCTATGTAAAGCGATGATATAATGTCTTTATTGCTCCTTAAAATGTGCGGCTGAAGCGAGCAGTACACCGAACAGGTAGTTTTCAATTAAAGGTCAACCTTTCTCTAAGGGCATTACCTTTGGTTCATGAAACCAGATCTGCAATCAACATCCAGTTCACTTGCAGCGCATGTAAAGGATTCAAGAATCAAGTCAAGCAGTTTATAAACAAAAGAATTTTCAACATATCCTGTGTGAATGTAACTGAATTTTATGTAAAAATGTGCGATGTTATTATGTAATGAAAAAATACCCGTGTACAAATCACAATAAATAACAATTGCCAAACATCTTCGTTAAAATAAAGAAGGTAAATCTAATGATTAACAGTGCGTAGGAACAAGAACAAATAATTGAATGCACTATTTCGAATAACAGCCATTCTCTAAGTCATTGATTGAAAATCAAGAAATTGCAAGAAGCCTATACAATTTATAATTCTTCACAAGTTACACCAGCAAGCATTCATCGATGATTATCAGTTTTCACTATTAAGAATTTTTCAATAAATTTAAGTAGTTTGTACATTTCGTCTAGATGAGTCTAAAATAAGGCTCTTCCTGGAGGAAAGACAGTCACAAAACTAATGTATACAATAAACATATATTAAACAAGAGTGTCTCTATCAAAATCTTCTCATTTTGTGCCCTTCAGATCCGAAAATATTTACGCTAATTCACAATCAGTTTTAAAGTAAAAAAAGTGACTGACATTTGATATACAATACTAGTAAACTCAAGTAGTATTATAAAGAGTCATGTTTCAATGTTAATAAATATTCTTACGATCAATTTACAAACTGATGTTCAACTGACATTGAGAATGTCGAACCGAAAAAATAAAAATTAGACAAATATTATAATGTCTTTCAAAAACGTCAAAACGACATCGATGTTCCTATATTACAGGTAAGAGAAAGAAAAGTACTTGAATCACAAAGAGAAACTGAACGCCATCGATTTATTGAACGGTATTCCAAATTCGCAAGAATAATTATTCACCAAATACATCCCAACTAATCGAATAATATTCCGTCAGTCACCGTGAATGAACTGTCAATAGCAAAACTGTTATAATACATCAAAAAAATATGTTACTACTCAAATCCAATATTAGGGTCCTATAACGCGTTCATATATCCCTCCTATAACAGAAGGACTACTATAACACGTTCATATATTCCTGATGTATAATGTAAGTATAATTCCGATTTTACAAAAATCTTAATTGTGGCAATCTCGGATTTAGTATCCATTTCAAGTCGACTATCGATTATAAGAACCTGATGAAAATTATCGGATAGTGTGACAATTACTATAAAATCGATGCAATATGCGGAAAATATAGCATTAGCCGATACAAAATTCAATAAGTAATAGTTCAAGATAAAGAACGTGAACTTATCTTTAATTATAAATGCGACCCGGCCTTGTGGAAAGTCGATGACAATATGAGAAAGTACTAGATTAAAAAAAGTTGTAACAATTCCTTACTCTCCCTCGAGATAACTATCGCGAGAGTGCCTGGATTTTTGAGGACAGGATTTTGCCAGTCGGATTTTACCGGTTTACGGTAAAATCGAAAAAATAACCGAACTAAGTTTTAGTTACAAAAATAAAACAGAATAGATTCTTAAATTAATATATATCAGTAACAAAGATTATATATATTTATACTAGAACACACGTTGTTACTTATTCACAATTATGCGATTTAATCCGCGAACTTTTTATAATACATTGGCGTACTACCTATATATGAATTACTCGAAAGGAACCGGAAGGAATTTTGATACGTATGAAGCATGTTCGTCTATAACGGAGTATCTAGCAATTACTCGATCCTTATTACTTCGTCGCTTCGGATCAGCACGACGCCTGCTAGCGCACCACGTCCCAAGTTCTTTTAGCAAGCACAAAACACGTCAGAATCCTTGCAATCAGGGTCACAACTTTGTGCGGAGTGAGAAGTGAAACCTCAGTGAAAACACCCAGGATCAAGTCTTACTAAGCTTCAAAAAGATTAATTTAATAGGACGGCTGGTCTTTGATGATGCATCGTGCAATCAAAATCACGTCTGTATTATTTAGGAATTTCGGACGGATTTCTAGTGCTTAGGAATCGGGAAAGCTCTAACGAACTTTTTTCGGCAGCAAGGCCGAAAGAACAGTGCTTTTGTGATGGAAAACTTGACCTTTCATATACGAAAAATCAGTCTGTCGAATATTTACGCCTCCGCTCTATTATAATTATTTTGCCAATCGAGATTTTGTCCTAGAGGACACTGTATTCTCACAATTAATAAAGAATATGTATTTATTAAAATAATAATAATAATAAATAATATAACAAATTACTATATTAATAATTACAAGAAATAATTATTAATCTAGTATTTCGACCTTGAAGACGCTCGCATACGCGTGATTACTTACTTAATTCGAGCAATAATTATTTACTCGTATGCCTCCATACAAGTACAACATGATCCATGTAGATAAAAGTTTAAATCGCATAACTTTTTATTCTTTCAATAAAATTGGGCAATCGAAATGTAGTGACTAGTGCCTTCACTGCATTTCAAGCTGAGTTTCGAGTTAATTCGCGGGCTAGGTACATCTAATTGTTTTCGGGCGCACGTATTTAAATTTCTTGACTGGGATCGCGCAGTCGACTATTTGCGTCCGTTCAATGCGCCCTTAAGTCGTACCTTACCTACTCAGCTAGATTGTCGCAAGGTCTATGTCAAAACATTGACCAAAATTGGTTTAGAATGAAGGTAATAGTCTAAGAAAAAGGCATCTTTCTATTACTGTATTAATAGAACGTTACCTTCCGAATGGATGAGAAGTAAATCGAAAATTCTTACTATATTTTTCTATATCACAAGGTCGAGTGTATTGTTACGCTTGTCGTCTTTTATCAACGGCAGAATCAGCTTTATCTAATGATGGCTTAAATGGTTGGAAACACATTCTTAAGATATCTTAAAAATGTACAAATAATGGAAAAATTAATAGAATCTATTTTGATTAAGTCATTATTCACAATATTTAGTGACTGTATTACTTCGCATACTTGATACACTTAATAAATATTTATTAAGTTTTATATTATATATAATATACATATATATATATATATATATATAATATTTATTAATAGATACCATATATCGTTGCTCAGGACAGTCATACAACAATGCAGCTAATATGTCCAGATATTATAATGACTTACAAACAAAATTAGAAGAGATTTATTCTTCTGCAATCTATATACCATGTGTTGTACATTCGCTGAATTTAGTTGGTGTTCATTCCACGTCATGTAGTACTGAAATAATTTCATTGTTTGATCTATTAAAAAAATTGTATTAGCTTTTCTTGTATTGGATATATCTTTGGAATGTTTGAAAATCACAAGGTATATCAAAAGTACCAAAAATTCTGTCTTCAACTTGATGGTTAGATAGAACTGACTCTGTATCGGCTCTTCAATTATAATATCCCAACTTTCTCAAGGATTTAGAAATAATTATTGAAAATGAAAATCAGAATACAGAGATTAAATACGAAATTAGATGTATAAGTAATAAGATCGAAGATTTAGATATCGTATTTTGTAACTCTATCTTGAAACGATATTTTATTACGTATAAACAAAAAATTTGCGCTTTCGCAAAGAAAAAAATACTGATTCTTCTATAGTAATTGCTTTGTTTTCGTGAAGCAATTTTATCCAAAATATATGATTAAAATGAAGAAAAGAAACTTGTAAATTGTAAAAGATAGAGAGATTATACTAGCTAAAGAAAACGCGTCAGCTCTAAGCTTTCTTTTTGTGTATCAACAGATAGTATAATTGTAGAACAAAAAAATGCATTTAAAGTTGCAGTTTTTATTCCGATTATTGATAAGTTTATATTATTTATTGTTTATCTCGTGCAACTATTAATGTGTGTTTTTTGGGTGTTTCAAAGACGGTAGGGAAGACTTCAATGACGACGAACGTTCAGGGCGGCCGAGAGAAAAGATAAGCAAAAGAACATCGAGAAAGTATGTTCATTCGTCAAAAATAAGCCGAAATCTTCAGTGCGTTACATGGAAGTGGAATTAAATTTGTCAGCAGCATCGATTCATCGCATTTTGACCACCCATTTGGGACTCCGAAAAGTTCTTGTGCCTCAATTCCAAAAGTTCCTTTTCCTCAATCCCCCGCTTCAAAATCAGTAGTATAAAGACATTATTAAAGAAGGCAAAAGAAACCAAAACTATAGTATTTTATATATGATCCGAAAAACAAACGTCAAAGTGCAAAATGAAAAGCTCCGAGAAGGCAAAATATTGTTCATATTCATATTCAATTATTCATATTCAATCAAAAATCAGAACATTGTTCACACAGAACATATTTCAGCATTTATACAATTGCAAGGGCATTATCGATCATTTCATATGTCAAAACAGTTAATACTGTGTATTATCTTAGTTTTATGAAGATTTTCTCTTGCCCTTATTCATCGTGTTCGGCCAGAATATACATGAAAATGCGCCGTCCTATGGATCGACATTGGTGACTGATTTTTTGATCAGAAATGGCATTCTGACAGTTAGTTATCACCGTATTCACCTGAAATGATATTTTGCGACTTCTACTTATTCGGTGACTGAATAAGTAGATGTAAAATAAACTGAAAAAGTCATTTGACGTGCTGTTCGAACCCGCTAAACTTTGTATTGAATCGGAAGGAGACTATTTTGAAGCAAATAAATGGATTTTGCAAAAATAACTTATTGTTATTTTTTTTTTAAGTCCGGGAACTTTTAAAACAGACCTTGTATATATATATATATATATATATATATATATATATATATATATATATATACTGTCGTTTTTCTTTTCCCACATTTTTCTAAGAGTTCAAGTAGTGGTCATGATTTTCAATAGAAATTTACAAAACAAAATAATTACCTTAGAAATCATTTACATTATTTCAAGTGCAATTTACAAATACTAAGATAATATTACGTATAGAATAAAATCGTTTCTTGAATCACATATAAAATTTTTAAAAATATATGTAAGTGTTGTCGATTCGTCGAGACATTTGTTCAATTTGAGAACTATACTTGTTAAAATATAGGCTATAAAGAAAATTAAATGATAGGGATTCGTTGAAAATAAGACACAATTTCTTTTAGAATTATTTAGGCTAGTTCGAAAAGAGAGCATTATTCTTTCTTAGTAAATTAATATTGCATCAAGTTTAAAAGTTATGTAATATTAAACCTTAAATTTATGTCGAAATTCGAAACATATGTAAAGAAATAAAGCGAATGATATTATACCTATTTATGCTAGCGAGCGATGTTGTATTTATAGTTCAAGAAAAAATATATACAATTACCTCGGACAAAAGCGGTTGCGAGATAAATAATCTCACGAGATGTTAAATGAAACACAATTTTTTGGTTTGTAAAGCAAAGACAAGATAAGAGAGATTTTGAAATGCTTAAATTTAAGAAAAATTGTATATTACGAAGCGACTATAAAAATAGAAGTCGATGAAAAAGGAACCTAAAAATCGCGTGCAGTCTCTCGTTATAGGCCGAACTACATGTACAAATAAAGTACATACTTGAACCGTGCCGTGACAGGAAAACCGAAGATTTTATCGTAAAATAGCTTATATACAGTTTGACAAATAGGTGGCCGAATACTTGCTATGGAGAAAATCTTGAGGTTTTCAAAAGAGGTGAAATGGTTCTGCTTCCTAAAAACAGTGATCCGTGCTGTGACGGGAAATTCGGATATTTTCCTTAAAAAAAAGCCTTTCTACAGACTTATATTGAAATAAGTCGTATTCTGGCTTTCGGAAAATATCGAGAATTTCAAAATCAGGGGGCGCATATGGTTGGCCACCTCGGGCTCTCTATCCGCCCGGCTGCGTGAAGAGTTTGGACTGCGATCTGCGCGAGTGAGGCTTATCGCTTGTAATTGGACTCCTTTTCGAGGGGAGTGAAGGGTCTATAAAATTGGGCCGTAAAAGCGTTTGAGTCATTGCTTTTCTGGTCTTTGATGCTAGTTTTGTATTCACTCTTTTTATATATTAAACTTATTTTATTGAAACGTTTGTTGTTGTTTTATACTCATTTTAATAAATCCCAGCATTTGTTTTATTTGTAACAACTACCGTTGTATATTTAAACAGGATTTTAGAAACAAAATTATTCTATATGTCTAAACTGTACGTAACGTTTGCATGGAGGTAACTTTTTTTTAATGAAAGACTTAATTAATTTGAAAGTAACTAAATTTAATAATTTATCAAATTAAATTATAATTAAATTAAATTAAATTAAATTAAACTATTATAAACTGCATTTTATCATAATTGAAAGAAAAATTACAATTCAGTATTTTGTTATCTCGGAGTTTTATTGCATATAAATAAATATACTTTTGACTAAATTCATAGTGCTAAAAATTACGTTCGGTTACATTTCTTGTTAAAATACAGTAACATACCTTGTCTCAGAGTAGGGGTTTTTATAATGAATTCTGATTGAAAAATTTTTCTGGACATTTTTACTTCTCATTTTATTTGCACTTGCGTTTCTATTCAATCATGCTTGTCATTCTTTAAATCGCTATAATTACAGAAGTGAAATTTCTTCTAAAACAATGTACTGATCCGAAAAACTCTTCATTCAATTACACTGTGAATGTGTATTATATAAACAATATTCATTTTATTATTAGTCTATTCTTTAGTACAATATGTGTAATTCTATTTTTTTATTATAAAATAAAACACATTGTAATGAAAATAATATTTTTTGATCCAAAGTAATTGGATCGCCATTAAATAAAAAAGATTGTACACCTTTTTAATCAGATTCAAATATGTGTGGCCGATTCCGATGAACTACAGTGCCTGCTATAAGTCTTGAATGCGTTACTCCCCGAATAAAGTCTCGGTAATAGAATACATTTCTATATACATTGCCATAAACAGTATTGTCACAGTCTTTTCGATGTTTATTTGCAATTCCTACCACAACATCGCCGATTACAAGAGGAGCACCTTCATCATACTGTAAAATGTCATTTTTAATAATAAAGTATGATAAAAAATTATATTAAATATAAATGCATAAAAAAAATGTATTTATTGCATTAGGAAATTAAAGAAACTAATTTCTATCCTCTAATCAATAAGGGAAACATTTCGAATATATTAAAACAAAAAGTTAGAATAACTAAATAAATAACTTGAATTATATTTTATTATGAGGCCTACGTTATTATGTAAAAATTCAAATTCATAGAACGTATTCGACTGTGAGTGATTTGATATTCGTAAGTTTTTGATATTCTATTTGAAAGTAAATAGTTTAAGTATGATATTGAATACATTTCTATATGCATATGGTGTAATAAAAACTAAAACTAAGCAAAATTATGCACAATAACTGTGCAATATGATATTATTCTGCTAGCAGTATCGTCGGTAAACTCATATTAAAGTTTTATAAACTATAGAATTTTTAATGGAACCACAATTATGCAATTGACTACTTTATTTACTGTTCAATATCGAGTTATATTCAAACAAAATTTACAGTTGAGGCCTACGATGGCTCGATCGTTAGAGCCAAGGACTAGTAAATAGGTGATCCGAGTTCAATTCCCGGTCTCGGCTGATTGACACAAGCACCGCTGTAATAATTTGCATGTGCGAGGGATAAAAGAATTCGATCTGTAGAGATTTCGCATGGCGCATCTCCGAGGAAGTTTCCGTACGTTACGTTCTACCTAGCGACTGTGTTTTGCGGTAAGGATTTGACACATTCCTGAGACAACAGGACCGGGACGTGAAGCAAGATGAATATTATATCAAATTCTCTTTAAAATTTCTGCTACTCCAGGTGAAGTTCTTCTACGGTGAAAATTTTCATAGCATTAATCTAATGTATTATGTTATATACAATATAAGAGACGTATTAAATGAAGTAAATCGAGCAGCGCGTATAGATACACTGTGTATGAATTAATTGTATTTTGTGTACATTATTGGTTACAATTTATTAAGTGCAATTCAGACATTTTCTTGAATCATTGATTGGAGGCTTCTTGTCCCTCATAGTTTTTTAAATAAATAATATACAAGTAGTAATCTATAGGTTTATTGTAATTTATTTACTCCTATGTAATAACAGAGACAGGTAAGGAAAGAGCATGTATAGTAGCAAAAAGAGCTTCAAAAAGCATGTTACTTTCACAACATAGCGCAAATGATATAACGGTAGTCGTATTCGAGCAGAGGAACAACGACCCGCCGATCATCACATCGTTGAACATGCCGTACGAGGAGGAATACCCACCGCAAGAGTTCCAAGGCCTGGTGAAGGAAGCCACCGACAAAATGAACCTACTGTGAGAGGATGTGATGCTAACGGTCATCAAACGTCAAAAATTGACTATGCAAAGTTTTCTAAACTAGCAAGGGAGAGAGTAGGCAAAAGCCCCCCAACCTAAACGCCAGGTCTCCTCACACAGATAGCGATAGAGAATGAAGTCAATAGGCTGGGAAACATCCCAGAAAAAGCCTTGCTTGAATCATGTTCGATAAGAAGAAACCGAAAAAACACCAAATCATGGTGTAATGCAGACCTTAGAGGACTAAGGATAGGAAGCTCCTCAGGGTAGCGAGGGAAAAGGGTACAGAGGAAAGCTGGTCTAAATACAAAAACAGCTTTAACGAATACAAAAGTAGTATAAGGAAAGCTAAATGGGAACCCATAAAAAGTTTCAGTGAATCAGTCAAGGGCGTAAATAAGGCACTGAGGTTTAGAAAGATTCTCAAAAAAGAGCCAAAGGTTTGAAAGAGTATCAAACGACCAGATAACTCATGGACTGAAACGGGGAGGCAAACCCTAGAATTATTAATGGAGGTACACTTCCGTTACCGTTACAACGGCAATCCATAAGCGGCGACAAACGACAAACGGTAGGACAGATAGTGACCAGGCAAAAACTGACATGGGCCATAAACTCATTCAATCCCTAAAAATCAGTCTTTCATCGTTTCTTTTAAAAACACTAGAAAGAATAATTGATCTACACATAAAGGAAACTGCTGATGTAGAAAAGAACTGTACAACACAACAAATCTATAGAGAGTGCGTTACACAAAGTAGTAGAGATCCGTACAGAATCAATAAAGAATACATTGGAGGAGATTGGAACTGAACAACTGACCAAAGACTGGGTGATGTAAATGCTGAGAAGCAGAACGATCAACTCAGACAAGGGCGACAACTTGATAAAAAGAACTAGGGATACGCCGCAGAGAGGAGTTATCTCTCCTCTTCTATGGCTCATAGTGATCAACAAAATTCTAAAAAACCTAGTAAATAAGAGAATAAAAGTAATAGCATACACAGATGACATGGTGATACTGATCACGGAAAAACACCTAATTACGATCAAAGACATCGTGGAATCAGAACTAAAAGAAATATTCGAATGGGCAGAACAGAACGGACTGGGTGTGAACCCGGATAAAACGGAACTGGTCCTCTTCAGTAGGAAATATGAAATCCCCAAGATAGAACCACCGAAACTGACAGGACGAGTATTAACGTTTGCCAAAAAGGCAAGATAGCTTGGAGTAGTTTGTTGACTCCAAATTATCCTGGAAAAGGAATGTGGAGGAAAAATTGAAAAAAGGTGTAAATGAGTTCTGTACTTGTAGGAGAATGTTTAGAAAAAGATGGGGATCACAGTCATATATCATCTATTGGATGTACACAGACAGCGTAAGATAATACCTATGTAGCATAATCACCTATGGAGCCTCTATGGTGGAGGATAAAAAGGCAAACCGAAAGATGCTAGCAAAGGTACAAAGAATTGCGACCCTAGCGATAACAGGAATCATAAGAAGTACACCACAAGCAATACTAGAAGTGATGCGGAACCTACAGCCTATAGATCTGCACATAAAAAGGCTAGCCGCAAAGGAGCTCTAAGACACAGAGAATCGAATTTGTGGAAACAGATCAACTATGGGCATAGAACGATTTTGTAAGAAATGGGAAAGCTGAACAGGAACCTGATAGATGAGCTAGCACCAAACCAGGCTTCCAGATGGATATAGAAATAAAGATACCGGCAAAGGAGGACTGGGTAAACCACTCCAAGATAAACGCGGACGAAATCTCGGTCTTCACAGAGGTATTGAATTCCGAAAAAGAAACAGGAATAGGGATATACTCGGGACAAGTGCAAGTCCAAAAGTCATATATAATTAACGATAAATGCAGTGTTCTGCAGGCAGAGATCCTAGCCTTTAAAAAAGCGGCGAAGCTACTGAAGAATAGAAACCTAAAAAAAGCAACTATCTACACAGATAGCCAAGCTGCTTTAAAAGCTCTAGGGCTAAAATCGATTAGATCGAACTCAGTAATGAACTGCCAGGACAGTATCATGGATGCGGAACAATGAAATCAGACTCTGCAGGGTACAAGGACACCATGGTGTAAAAGACAATACCAGAGCGAATGAACACAATTAAGAAGAGTATAGACAAGACCATGAAAGCAAAACATAGTGAACGGTGGAAGATAAGAAACGACTGCGATTGATGAAACAAGAACTAGTGACTTCTTAAGGCACAAAAAAGTCATCGTTGGCATGATTACAGGAATAATCCCGGGATATTGTGCAACAGGCGTCAACCTCAAAAGATGAAGAAGACGTCTGATGATTCCTGTAGAGAATGCAATACGAAGGGGGAAATAATAACCTTCTTACTATGTCGTTGTCCAGCCCTAGCAAGTAAAAGTCTCACAATGTTACGAGAAAGCTTTAAGGAGGATCTGAAAGAGGTTTCAAATGCGAATATTGGCACATTAGCTAAATTTGCGAGAAACTGGAATTGTTTCTCTGAGGAGAAATAGGTTAAAGGGAAATATTGGGTATCACAATGGGCCTAAGACCACCGACCGTAATTGCGATGCCCGACTAGGACAGAGCATAAGCCCTTATAACCTAATCTAACCTAACCATGCAAGAAAAGATATTTCCATTGCAATGTCCGACTTATAGTTTCAGATCATAGGAAACAACTATATTATTCTATCAAAAAGACTGTAAGATTGATAAAAATATTTATAAATCTATATTTATAAAGCGTTTCGAAAATAAATATTTAACAATTGTATAACCTACCAAAATATTATTTTATTAATTGTTGCATTTTATTTATTGAATATTTATTTTAGATCCAGATAATGAATTTGGTATCTATAAAATAGAAAAGTAAGAGTCAGTGTGCAGTCATTTTAGTTATGACAGCGCGCTACCAATTTTATTTATAACAAGCAATGAAGAATGTATACCTAAAGAGGTCTGTATTTCTCTTACAATATCTCTAAGCTCACTTCTGAATAACGATGCCCATAGATGTAAGGCATATTGCGAAATTTAAGTATATATATATGTAAGATATTTGAAAGAAGAACTTGTTAATGCTCATCCGCAGATCGACAGACAGGTTCTGTAAGTCACCGAGCAATGCTATACTTAGAACTTTATTTCCCTTTCTATAATTCGCTATCAAATTTGTTTCATGATTGGTACTATTTATTTTCCGTAGACTTATGATTTATGTGCAATGATTTAAAAATTGAAGCCGGATAATCGTTTAAATTTTTCTAATAAAATTTTAACTTGAAAACTTCTTAAGTGCGTTAATTTGTTGCAGCACTGCATAAACAACCGACTAAACCTATCGATAGATTTCATAGCACTTGATATAAAATATTTGCCTAATATGTCATTTAAAACTGAACATAGTTTAAAAATTTGCAAATCTTATGAAAGTGTTTATTGTAATAAACTTACATTGCAGAGACCTCGGCGCTCTAGGCCTGAAATTTGTTTCATTTTTCCACAAATTTCTTTTGCAGAGTCTAACTGGGTGATAGACTGAAGTGTACACTCTGTATGCTCAACAATATCAACTGGTGAATACATTAATACATAATCAATAGTTTCAGACAACCTAGGCCGACTGGTACTCGAAGTACGTGCTCTTTGATCTAGCGATGTAAACCCGTATCCAGCTACCGTTGTTGGTAAATCTAATCTGGTATGTTCATCGGGTAGATACAATTTTTTCAAATGAAAATTAATATTCAACATTAAATTATCCTCTAACTGGAAGAATATCACTTAGGAAATTGATATAATTGAAAATAAAAGGTTATAAGCACAATAACTTATTTTTAATGCCTAATTTAAAAAAACAACAATAATTTACCTGTAATATTGCTATATTATGCCTGTTACGTATTGGGGCATCAGTGAATGTGTATATAAATATAACTTCTTGGGTAGCTGTTTGATTATATTTTAAATTTATCGATCCCAAAATGACATACAATCGAAACTTCAAAAATTCTTCTTTTTTGTCCAGAATGCACTCAGTAGAACCAATTATAAAAAGGTCAGAAAGTATACCACCGGAACAAGCTAAATATCGGGCAAAACTGTTATTATATTTACCAATTATTGCAACTTGATAGCTATAATCCGGTTGACTTGCGGGAGCTCCACCAATTAGACTTTCCATTGTTAATTCTAAATTATAGTAATAAAAAAAGAAAATGCCATTATTTTATGATCTAAATTTAAAGAAACCCGTAATTTGGTTCATAAAATTATTATGTTCCAAAGAACATCGAAAAATAACAATATGAATTATATGAACAATATTAGTAATAACAATATGATTTCGCTTTAAAATTCTAGGAAATTCTTTGGGTTACCTAAAAAAAAACACACAAGGTAAAGTTTTCGAAATTAGGAAATCGCCTAAAATTAATTTAAGTTAAAGTTAAAGATTTTTGCCAAAGCTACTAATGTTATTTAATTATATAATCAATGTGTTCAATTGTTAGCGATAAGCGTATTTAAAGCAGAGGCCTACGAGAGCTCGATCGCTAGAGCGAAGGACTAGTGACTTGGTGATCCGACTTCAAATCCCGGTCTCGGCCGATTGACACAAACACCGCTGTAATAATTTACATACAATAATAATTAATACAGCCTTTTCTCATATCAGTTTACTGCCAAACATGCGAACACAAAATATATAATATAAGAAATCTTTCGCTCAAAGATATTTTTTTGATACCTATTTTCAAACACAATATTAAATATATTTAAAACATGTAAATTTAATTCGGCCCTTAATGTTGTTTTTCCTTTCTTATTTCACAACACGGAGTATGAATGAATTAAAAAAAATATAGATGAACAATATATTCTTAATATTTCCATTGTTCATAATGAAGAAATTCAAGCACTCTCGAGTTATCAATAAATTTAATTTATGTATTAAACTTCGCAACCTTTTCTTCTTACATTATAGGGAACATACTGTCCCATTTTCGTATTCGACTTGAAGTTCGATATATAGATAAGGCAATCAAAAAAAAATGTTTGTAAATATAACTCAGACCTGTAGAACCAACAAAATATCATGTTTTGCAAAACTATATATTTGAGAATCAATGAATTATTGGACACATAAAATGCACGCTTCTAAATATTCGCATATAATTACTTAAAATATATCAATAAAATTTAATGCAAATAAAATGTGTACAAATAGTAAATGACTCCCCGTGTATGCTACTCTAATCTTATGCATATTAATATAATGAAGTTTCAAACACAAAGTAAATAACATAAGAACTCTATTATATTTAGCACGATAAAATGTTGACTTTAAAAGTTAAAATAAAATTTTTTAATACAGGAGGAAGCAAAATTCAATTTTCTTCGCCTTATCTCATGGGAAATTAATATTACTTTCTTTCTTTATAGATAATAATAATGTAAAAAAATACTGTGCTATTTAATATTACTAAAATTGACCGATAACTTTAAATAATAATTTGTTCCTTTGAGGGAGCGCTACAAAATTGTGTAATATACCTTAAATACAAAAAAACTATCATATTCATAGTTCATAGGGTGAATCGCCGTGAATTGCTATTCAATAAAAGTATGGCTTCGTATAAGAGTAATTTCTATTATCTTTTTCTATAATGGAATCCATAATATATATATATATATATATATATATATATATATATATATATATTATAAATTACGTAAACTCAAATTAAACATGAAATTTATATTTTTGTCACTTAATATCGAAAGATTCTTTCGTATTTCTTCAATCTTTATTGTGCAATTGCATCTATTGATGAAGGCTTTTTATGCTATTTATCTTTACTGTTATACATAAAAATTCAATTCAATTATAATATTGTATTGGCATTCCGACTATCGGCAGTTTCTATAAACTTTTATGCAAAAGTTCACCTAAATGTCAGACAGTATCAAAACCAAGTTGGGATGGAGAATTTCGAGGTAGATAATTAAGACCCAAATATCCACTTATACCACTGGTATTCATTATTGGCAAAATGAGCAGCTATATTATTCATTTTTCTATTATATTAAAAATATTGAAAATATTTAACTATTTTAATTCAATCTATTAATATTTTTATTGTTAACATTAATATCTAATATAGAGAAGTAAAATAAATCTCTAATGCTTACCGGAATTGGTAAAAAATGGAGTTACTATTACAATAAATATCGAAATTATCTTAAAGAAATACATATTGGAGCTATTACTATGGTCGAAATGCTGCAGCATACATGAAATATTTGACACAAAAACGACGCTATATACTACACTTATGATATCAATCAGAAAGATAAGAAATTCCTCTTTGAAAAAAAATTATTAATAGAATACATTCTTATACGAAAATATAAATTTTTGTATAATGGCTTGTGATTCCATTGGTTTCACCTCTAACGAATAATATTATGTACAAGCATAATCTCATTATTTCACGGCGTGCATGGCGACCTCAATCCACCCAGGGGCTAGCTTATGCCTGTAAAATAATAGCTTGCTTAAACATGCATATTTCAAACATATTTTTGAAATATAATAGTTCTTATTAAGCGATAGGACACATTGATATTTGAATGATGAAATAGTAAATTATGCAATTGAGAAGCAAAATAAATATTTTAGGACAACAGTATGTTTACCCCACTCTCAAAAGGTCTTTGCTCTGTTCTTGAAAAAAAAATTAAAAACTGCGAACTGTAAATAACTTCAAAGACTTCTTCTGTATAGTATCTGAAAAAATAGTATATTGCGACAGAAGACAAATAATACTTCATGTGATCCATCGCAGCACTTATTGGCCGAGTATTGTATAATATTATATAGTACGAGTAACAAAAATTCACCTCTCTGTGATTAATACACAGGAAAGTAAAAAATTCAAAGAGGGAGAAATAATATTGGAATCATTATACAATATTACATTCAAAATCTAATTCGTAGGTTGACTATAGAAAGCTAGGAATTTTATTTATGTTATTTAAACTCGATTTATTTATGCTACCAAATACTGGTGCTAATCATGAATGTAAGTCAACGATGTGTTTGTAAACAAGAAATATACAAATACCATATTTCTAGACAAATTATTCTGTTCTTAGCCTTCCATTGTATAAGGACTGTTTTTTGTTTTTCCGAAAAAATGATTGATATAACAATAGACAAATGTATTTTGTAAAATCTCACATGAAACTTGGAAAAACTGCAACTAAAACTTATAATTGAATCGAATAACTATATAGCAATGAATAGCTTTGACATATATTTGAGTGGTCTAAGCGTGTCGTAAGATGGCCAAGATGTTGAAAATGATTCACACTCAAGTGGGCATTCGACGTTAACGGATGAAAAAATATTTGAAAAATCGATAATTATAAATAAAACATTAGCAATATTCATAAATACCAATTTTCAATTCAAAATTTTATATTTGATACTGTTACACCTCAATTTATTATTCCCCAAATATATAATGTTAGAAATATTGCACATCACCAATATCCATACCTCACATACAAATACATTTAAAACATGAAAACTGACTCTAAACTTTTCAATTATTAATGCAACAGAAGTTTCGAATCTGTCATAAGACAACATCACTCGGCCACTAGTTACTTCGCCCAGTGCCTTAGACTCCGCTGTTGCATCAAGTTACAACGTGATGTGAATCGGTGGGTGGTTCACTTAAGCTTTTTCTCGAGTTCGAGGGTTGGAAATGTTGTTAAAATTTTTTATAATCGCAAGGAATCTTAAAATTACTAAACATTATGTCTACAACTAGATGATTAACTAGAGCTAACCCAGTATCAGCCCTTCGATAAGAATATCCAAATTTTAATGATGCTTCAATAATAAGATTTGAAAATAAAAACTACACTGGAGACATTAAATATGAAGTCAGATTTACAATTAATACGCTTAAAAATTAGGAATCGTTTTATTATCTGTTCTTTGGAACGATATTTTCAGTTGATCTTTCTGCAGTAATTCATTTGTTGACATGATTAGGAAATTTTATCCAAAGTTTTAGGTCAAAGCTTGATATGCATGAGAACGAAGAAAGGAAACTTGTAAAGTGTAAAAAGTAGTGAGATTATAGTATGCAAAAATAACGAGTTAGTAAGAGGCTTTCTTTTTGTATATCATAAACAGATGGAATATTTTTAGAGGGAAAACTAAATTTTGAATTGCAGTTTTTACTCCGATTATTCATAAGTTATGCATACAATTAATAATAAAAGATGAGCATAGAAGTACTTTACTAACAGATAAGCAATAGCAATAAGCAATTACAATAAGCGCTTACAAGTAACACAATTAGTGTTTTTTTCAAATGCAGAGATAGATATCAGAATACTATCAACAATGCTCCAATCAAACTGCTTTGAAAGGGTCTGACACACATGCAAATAACATTGAATATTAATTCAATGAATATTACTCATTTCCGAGTCTGCTGTACATATATCTCGAATCTCGCTCTCTACGCGCGTATCCTTTCGAATGCGAATGCACATTCAAGGTTACCCTGGGCTCCGCTGACCAGGACTAGATCAAGCAGCCTCTTCTTGGGGCAGCGACGACGGATGCTGAGTGTGGGCTGCTCTCTGGAGCTCACGATGACTAGACGGGGCCTCCTGATCGTGTGGAACCTTGACCAGGGCAAGTTCAGATAGACGAACTGAAGAAATGCAGGGCAGCGAAAATCACGGCCAAAAGAAATTTTCAATTAAACTACGATGCGACCTTCTAAGTAATCCACATTCCGATGCATATGCGTACAGTTGTTTACAAATAAAAAGGACTGGTTTGTGTTGCTCGGAATGAGATGATCGACCGTGCATCTCGTTACAGTGCAAATAGATGGCTCACCTTCATCTCTAATTCTAGCACTCCATATTAGCTCATCTAGATGATATAATTTTATGACTCCATTAATTAAGCTATAAATAATATTCCTTTTAATTTTACCGAATAATTAGAATGAAAATTTAAAGTTCCATTTGAAAAAGTATATTCAATAAATGAATAGGTGATAATTTTATTTTCATAATCAATGGAAGTCAAATCTAAGTAGTGAATTTAATTATTAGATTGAATACCATTTGTAAATTTAATAGTCAGATTTACGTTTACAATTTTTTATCTCATATCAGTAGTACGTTTTTTACATTCATCATGATAATAAATAATACATATGATACTAGAAATAGAGAATGATAATAATTTTATACATATAAAACTATTTTAAGAATGTCATAACCTCGGATACATCTAGAATTCGAGTATCGAAATCTGAAGTATCTGGGACACTCAGAAGTAAGAACCAGGTTTCAAAGAGCATTCTTGAACAATGAAAATCATTCAAATGTATACCTACTGATCAGAAAAAGTATATATCTAAAGCCATAGAATACAAGAATCCATACATAAGATCTCAACGGTACATATACACGAGCCCGGGCCTTGCTAGATCAAGGCTCGGAAGGCTCTTTAATGAGCGAAGGTGTCGCACAGCTACTCGGCCTTAAAAAGGAATCCGTAAATGTTCCGTTGTCTGTAGCGGGAGACGACACCGCTGAGCAACACCGCATGTGCTAGGACTTCTACGATATGCTCGCGATTGGATCGGAAAAGTCAATTAGAAACAGATGCTCTTGTCCTCCTACGTTTAACGTCTAAATTGCCTTCGCGTAATTTATTTGAGCTCGACCTTCGGCAATTTGAAAATATAAATTTAGCCGATCCACAATTTTATATTCTGAACAAGGTTGACATTATATTAGGCGCCGAAGTTTTCGAGCGTTTATTGCTCCCTGTATTATGCCCCTTTCCTAAATTATAGCACAGAATACTGTTTTCAGATTGATTGTTTCTGGATCAACACTAAATAACATGTCACGGTGGGCGAAGGAACGTCCCAAAAGCGCCCTACACGCACTGCATATTACAGCCAATATTTGTCTGAACAAAGCGTTAGATCGGTTCACGGAGCTTGAAAAAAGGTACACTTGAGCCCGATCAATGAAATACGACTAATGGCGCTCGGCGCTTTAAAATCTATGTACCGTCGGTTTCAATTCGGTCCGCTATTAGCTATAGCCTCTAGAGATTTCATGAAAACCTTTGAAATAATTGAACGCATATCGCGGGTCCCGTACAATCATTCTCATAAGGAGTGCGCGTGATATTTACCAAATCATGCAGTTTCTGGTTATGGGAAAATTTGAATCGTCTTTGACACCTCTCGGCCAGCAGACAATCAAGAATGTCTAAATGATTTTTTGTTTGAGGGACCGCCTCCATAAGAATCAAGAATCTCTCTTTGATTATTCTGAATTGGCGTCGATATAAGTACGTTTTTACCGCGGACATCCTTAAAATGTTCCGGCAAATTCGAGTCGCGTCATCCGATCGAGATTTCCAGAAGAAACTGTGGGCACCTAACTATATATATATATATATATATATATATATATATAGAGGGAGAGAGAGAGAGAGAGAGCGCTCTTATAGGATTTGTGGTCACAAATATGTATGTGTGTGTACACTAAAAACGGAATTCGCTCTGTTTAATTCAACTGACTATTCTCACAGTACTTTCTACTAAAATATTCATTTGAAAGCGATACAAATTTGAATGAAAAGTAGGCAAAGAATAAGACGGGCATTATACATGCTCCACATAAAGAACCGTAAATAACAGTTTCGCTTTCCGTCCAAATAGCTGCACTTATTTGAATCATTGAAAGATAAACTAACAAAGACTTAACTTAGATTTTAATAAACTGTAAAACATATAACGTGAGAAAACTTTGTAGAATATTTTTATTGAAATAATATAATTCTAGCATACTGCTGACTTTGTATATTTTAACAGGCATCGATAAGTTGGAATCAAGGCAACGTGTTTTTTTAATGAAAGACTTAATTAATATCGAAGCTAATTACACTAGGATAATTTTTGTATTATCATAATTGGAAGAAAAATTATAATTTAGTACTTTTTAGCACGGAGTTTATTGCTTATAAATAAAAATTTTATTAACTACATTCGTAATGCTAGAATTTACATTTGATGAAGCTTTCCGTGCCTTAGTTTGAGTTTTCTTGTAATAACTCTGATTTGAGAATTTGTCTGGACATTTTATATTCCTTATTTTAGTTGCACTTGTATTTCTTGTCTAAATTTTCAAATCACTAAAATAATAAACGTAAAATGTATTCTAAAATAACATACTAATCCAAACTACTCTTCATTATATTACACTGTAAATGTGTATTATAAAAATAATATTTATTTCTTTTTGAATTATTAACCTTGTCTACAATATTTGTGTAATTCTTTTCCTTTTTTTATGAAATATAGCACTTCGTAATGAAAATAATATTTGCTGATCTAAAGTACTGAGGTCACCATTTCCCTTTAGACTGCAGGAATTTTAACCTTCTAATGGCTATTTAAAACTTGCCAAATTAATGCGGTGTATCATGTATTAAGTATATACAAAGTTCTTGTCAAACGTCGAACCTACATATAAGCTTTGCATAAAATATAAGTACAGTTTAAATGTTAAATAAAAACAACTATACAAATTTTTAATCACTTTTAAATATATGTATTCGATTGCGATGAACTACAGTGCCTGGTATAAGACTTGAATGTGTTACTCCCCTAATAAAGTCTCGGTAATAGAATACATTGCTATATACATTACCATAATTAGTATTGTCACAATCCTTACGATGTTTATTTGCAATTCCTACCACAACATCACCGATTACAAGAGGAGCGCCTTCGTCGTACTGTAATATATCATTTTAATAATAAAGTATTATAAAAATTATATTAAATATAAATGCATAAAAAATGAATTTATTGTATTATAAAATTGAACCGTTTTGCGGAATTCCAGTTTATATGTGTCAGATATTTGAATTGAGAACTAATCATCGTGTATCTGCAGATCAAGCGGAAAGGTTGGTACTAATTATGTTTCTTTGATCATTGTATAGGTAACATAAAATTAATATCTATTCTAATAAATTGGCCGATAGCACAACGTGCCATAAGCAGTCCTCTTACACTACCGTGTGCTCTAAGGTGTCAGTGCAATGATTCAAAAATAAAAGTCAGATAATCATTTAAATTTTTAAGGTAAAATTTTAACATGATAACTTCTTACGTTCGTTAATTTTTTGTAGCACTGCATTAACAACCGACTAAACATACCGATAGATTTCATTATTCTTGGTACAAAATATTTGCTTAATATGTAATTTAAAACTGAAGTTATTTTAAAGATTTGAAAATGGTATTTGAGTATACATTGTAATAAACTTACATTGCAAAGACCTCGGCGCTCGAGGCCTGAAATTGGTTTCATTTTTCCACATATTTCCTTTGCAGAGTCCACCTGGACTGAAAATCGAAGTTTACACTCTGTATTTGGAACAATATCCACTGCGGAATACATTAATATATGATCATTATTCTCAGACACCCTAGGTCTACTGTTACTTAAAGTACGTGCTCTTTCGTCTAACGATGTAAATCCGTATCCAGCTACAGTTGCTGGTAAATCCAATCTTATATGTTCGTCGGGCAGATACAATTTTTTCAAATGAAAATTAATATTCAACATTAAATTATCCGCTAACTGAAAAAATATCATTTAGATAATGAAACTGATATCATTGAAAATAAAGGGAGATAAAGCAAAAGTACTCATTTTTTATCTGTAATTTTAGAAATAAGTTTAATTTACCTGTAATATTGCTATATTATGCCTGTTACGTATTGGGGCTTCAGTGAAAGTGTATATGAAGACAACATCTTGGGCAGCTGTATAATTGTCTTTTAAATTGACCGATGCCAAAACTATAAAGAATTGTAACTTTACTAGTTCTTCTTTTTTATCCAAAAAGCACTCAGTAGGACCAATTATAAAAAGATCAGAAATAATACCGCCGGTACAAGCTAAATATTTCGTGAAACTGTTATTATGTTTACCAATTATTGCCACTTGATAGCCATAATCGGGTTGATTTGCGATTGCTCCACCAATTAGTCTTTCCACTGTTAATTCTAAATTAAATTAATAAAAAAAGATTTTAAGATCTAAATTTTAAAATTCGAAACCTGTAATTTGATCCGTGAGATTATTATGTTCCGAAGAACAGCATCATAAAACAATATTAAAAATTTTAGTAATAAATAAACGCAGGAAGAAACGCATTATCTCATTTCCAAAATTCGAAAACCACTTACAATACGGTGTTCAATTATTTCTATAGAGTAATTTTCTTAATTTAAATTAATTTCTTGTTTATCAAGTAATTAAATTGATAAAATTATTTCTTAAAACTAATAAAGATATCATTTAGTGAGCATAAAAGTATCAGTTTTCTTTCAGTCTAAAACTATGTTATTATGAAAGATTCAGAAAAGATTAAAAAAAAAAACAGAAAATCATTGAAAATCCGCATTGCATAAAAATTAATATTTTCAAATTGATCGCATGATATGATTAATAGTTACGAATCAATTCGAAAAACGTAGATATATCAAGTTGTAGTTAACTATGAAGCACTCTTAAGTTATGAATAAATTGAATTTCAGTATTTAACATCACAATCTTTCTTTCTTACCAGTTTTACATTCTTATAATTAATATATTCATGTATAGTATTCTTCTTACTATTCCTATTATTAATTATTTTTATTATTTCCCGTTCTCGTACTTGAATTCAAGACCAACATTCAGATAAGGCATTCCAAAAAATTTTTCTTAAAACAACCAAGACCTGAGTCGCCCAAAAAAAATGTTGATTTCAAAATACAATTTTATAATACTGAAGATACAAAATTCAAATTGTTCTTTGCCCTATCTCGCGGAAATTTATAACACTTTCTCTTAAAAAAAAAAAAATAAAAATATAAGAGAAAGAATACTATGTAATGTAATACACTAAAATCAATTGTTAACCTTAAGTACTATTTTACTTCTTTGAGAGGGCCCTAGAAAATTGTCTAATGCATCCTGATATCCTGATTCAGAAAAAGTATCATATATATATATATATATATATATATATATATATATATAAATCGCCTTCTCATGCTATTTACCTTTATTTTTATTCATAAAAATTATATTTAAGTATAATATTTTATTGGCCTTGCAGCTCTCAGCCACTTTCATAATATTTTATCTAAAAGTTTTCCTAAATTTCAAACAATAACAAAACCAAGATGGAATGGAGAATTTCGAGAGAGATAATAATGACACAAATATCCATTTACAAAATTGTGTATTAATTACTGGCAAAATGGCAGGCTATATTATTCGTTTTTCTATTATATTATAAATATATTATATATTCATATAAAAGTTTTATTCTAGCAAGCTGTTTGTAAATAAGTACTGCATTGAAAATATTAAAATATTTAAATTCAATCTATAAATATTTTTATTGTCAACATGAATATCTAATATAGAGAAGTGAAATAAATCTACAATACTTACCGGAATTAATAAATAATGGACTTATAGTTATTATAAATATGGAAATTATTGTAGAGAAATACATATTGTAGTTAGTACTATTGATGAAATACTGGTGCATGTATGAGATATTTTAAAAAGATCGACGCTATATAACACAATTATGATATCAATCAGAAAGATAAGCGATTATTCTTTCAGAATATAATTTTTATTATAATAAATAAATATAAATGTTTGCATAATGGCTTATGATTTCGTTTCGTTCGTCTTTAACGAATAAAATGAAAAAGGTAAGTAAAATCGGTCGAGTACTTGATATTTCCTAGATGCTAACTGGGAGGAAAGAATACACGTACTAGTTCCGGGTAAATTATTAATACGGTTATACGGTTATTCGATTATATCACCATAGATTGAAATGATTTTAATCTCCTGTTTTTAATTTTAAAATCATCATCCTTAATAAAACTATTAAACTATTGAAATTTCCTTTATCAAGCATGGCAATCATTTAAATGCATTTTGCTTAACAAATATAAGATACTTCATTAAATGAAATTAAATAAATATATATATATATATATATATATATATATATATATATATATTGAAATAAAGTTTATGAATAATATTAAAGTACTAAATACATAGACTTTCATAACTTTCTATAAAGTTTTTTTTAAATATTCAAAGAGTACATTTTTAATGGTGATAAGAGGAAGCTTATATTATGATTGGTATATTAATAACACAACAATGAATTATTAAACAAAATGCATAATTAATTTGCTGAGCATCAAGTTGCGCAGAACCGTATTCTTAATAACACATATAGATATTTATTGAAAATAAGGCCTCAAGGCCTTTCTTAGTCTGAGTGAAAGTGGTATACGTACTTTTTTATATCTATCATTTACATGAATCGCAAGACGAAAATTCGGAATTATACCACCACATAGTATCAAATTATTAGATATTTTTAGTTAGTCTGAAAATTTACATATTTCATTTGTTTATATAGTACATAGGATTTGAATCGGGTGGACTTATATCACATAATTTCTTAAAAATAGTACTCGATATTTATGATTTACAAGTATAATATCATTATTTCACGGCGTGCAAGAAATATTGTTCATGTAAGTAGAAAAATAGGTATTTTACGTCGAAGGTACATTTATCTGAGTCTGAAAAGGCCTTTACTCTTGCCTGGAGAACCTCCAATGTATAAATAATGTATAATTTAAAAACTTCCAATGTATAAATAACTCCAAAGCCTTTTTCTGTGTACTGTCTGAAAATGAACTGCGTCATAAATTAATAATATTTAAACTTAGTAAAGAAGTGTGATCAATCTGGTAGCAAATACTACATTAAATTTAACCAAATTTGAATAATACAAAAACTATTAAGCAGTTTTACATTTTTATAAATTACTAGTTTTTTAGATTATCAATTACTTTTTTAGATGTATCAAACCAAAAGAAAAGTAAACTTAAAATTATAAGTTCATTCATAATGTTATATTGCTACAATAAACAATAAATTATTAATATTAGGAAAAATAAATAAGTCAGAGAAAAGTAAAACTCTGACATAGTAAAATACTATGTCAGAGAAAAGATAATCTTCATCTTATTTTAAAATACGGACTGCCTAACTTGAACTGCAAAACAAATATAGAGCGCGAGATGATCCAGACGCAGGCCCAACTAGCATCAATTTCGGATGTCTTAAATGCCGTGGGGCCGTATGAATGAAGAATCAAAGATAAGGAGAGAAAAACTATAGAGTCCTACGCAGTATTTTTTCTGATCTTTCTATTTTACATTTTGTCAAGAAAAAGTAATATTATACATGTTAAAAAAGGCTCTATTTTGCCATCGTTTTATGTTGCTCCGTAGAGATATAATTTACATTTAGGGATAATTTACATTTTTCTCCCTTGAAAAAGGTAGAAAAAATCCCTATTTTATCTACCTGTAGTTTTCTGCCTATGCTCCGTGAGTGTGGAAATAGGATATTTTTTACCAGGTAGGAAAAAGCTTTATTTATTATACGAGAGGTTTACAGCCCAAGACGAAGACAAAACATCTATTGTTTTTTTATTTAAAATTACCATGAACATCTAGACTCCATCTTCTATAGAATTATTAAACATTCATTGTCAATAAACTCATGAATAAGAATACCAATCTTTTTAGGATTTAATATGGCTCTAATTCTAATGTCCTCTCATATTGATGAAACAATCTATTCTAATCTTAATGCAATAATATTAATAATTTTTAATAATAATAGTATTTTTCATTTTATATGATAAATGACAATATTTTGATACGTTTCTATATTGGTAACAAAATAACATCAATATTAAATAGGATACTTTTTCTAATTTAATGCAAAATGATAACAATATGAACTTTGTTTGTCCTCATATTTATTCTTATATGTATCTATTAAACACGATATTGTTGCGGACGAATTTTCTTCATATTGCTATGTTTCCATGTTTTAGGAAAATTTGTTATTTACCAGCTCTTGAGCTCGTTGCGTCGAAGTCGTCTTGGACTCATTGCGCGTGAATAGAATAGAATCTATTGTAACCTTCTGTAATCTCCGGATTGAACTCATGTGTGCACCCTATGTGGCGCCATATACAAATTCTAATTTGAGAAACATAATGAAAGCTAAGTACAAAAAATAAAATTATAATACTAGAAAATATTATTGTCAATTAATATATAAGGTAATGATGTTTCATTTTTATAAAAAAGTATTATTTTGATATATTCTTATTTATATCTTTGTTATGTTACATTAACTTATGTTTACCTTCAAACTATTCACGCATACGCTAACATATTTGGTAGGGAGGATCCATAAATGTTTCGAATTAAATTTTTTGGAAAATCTTGAACTCAGCATGAAATATACAGTTTTTAAATACAAATTAAAAGCCTTATATGTAAAAATCATCATACTGAAGACTTCATAACATAATTTACATAAACAAAAGAAAAAATATTCTTTACATTTGAGAGTGATATTTTCAGTTTTCCTTTAATAATGTCTCTATAATTATACATTAGAATCCTTTTTTATATTAATGCAATATCCAACACTTATAAAGAACTACAGAAAATAGTTAATGTATTATCTCTTTCACTTGATTATTAACAGTGATATATCTCCCCTATTTCTGTAATTTGTTTAATATACCCATTCGTGTATATGTAATTAATACTAGCATGCAATCCGTATGTAATATTTGATAGCAAAATTATAATAGTAGATAGTCTCTAGTCATTCTAGCACATAGGCATTCAAGAACACCCTCCTCCCTTGAAAAGTGTGCCATGCTCCCATCTAAGGTATGCTGGAGGGGACATGGCACAGTTTACACGTGAATATACTTTATAACGTCGCTCTATATATGCTCCAAATATCGGTGCTAATCAGTGATGGAGGTCTACGATGTGTTTGTAAACAAAGCACATGTAGATTATTACAGCGGCACTTGTGTCAATCGAGCGAGACCGGGATTTGAACTCGGATCATCAAGTTCCTAGTCTTTCGCTCTAGTGATCGAGCCATCGTAGACCTCCTCGTTGTATTGTGTGCAAGGTCCGGAAAAGTGGGGAATCCATTCAACGTTAATGGACCATTATACCCATATCAAAGTCAACTATTTTTTTTTCATTTTTCTGTTTTCTTTTTTTATTTTTGACAAATCAAGGACTCATTGAATAATTTCATGAGTTCCATATTGTTTAGCGTACAATTAATCTTGTAAATTGGATTAGGCTATGTGCATACTGTGACATATAAAACAAGTTTTATTAGTAGTATTATTAGACTACTAGAGGTATGATTAAACGAGTATTAAGATTTCTCATCTTATTTCATCCTTTATGAAAATCTTGCTAGCATCGGAAAAAGTATCACGCAGAAAGCTTCTAAGTGTATGATATTCCAACGTTGTCTTCCAAAATATTCAATGATAATTATTTTTCAGTAACATATTGATTGATCCCCATGAAAAGGAATATTTGAATAGACGACAAACAGGATTGCCTTCATAACTGAGTGGTATAATGCTATTTCCATTAAAATATAATTATTTCTCATTTGTTTGAATACATTAGTATCTGCAGCATACTCCATCTTTAAAATAAGCTCTATTATCTATTTAATCTTTCTCACGTCTCTACTGATGGGATTATATTGAACTCTACGATCGTGTAAGATCAAGCAATAAGTTGTGGTATTGGATGGAAAGTTCCCTTCAACCTCAAATTCTCTGTAAGCAATGTTTGACGATCTCTTGCATAGTATGTGTTTTTGGAAATTTGTATACAAATCATAAAATATTTTATATTGATTATTACATATATCAGTATTTAAATTATTATATGGATACTATTACGAATTCAAGAAAAGTTTCACGTTACTAATATATTTTTTCTATTAGCCAATTGTTGGAATCCAGTTGTTTCGAGAAGTGGAGAGACATCTTATAAACATGAGTGTATAAGCACAGAACTTACATTCCTGATCAATACTTCTGTGTATAAAAATAGGAACATCTAAAAGTGAAAACGGCTAGAGTACGACAATACAAAGTCATGCTTAGAAAAAATATTGTACAATGTCCGGAAGATAAAGTATTCTTCTGCGACATGCAGAGATTTCAAACAAATAACGGAAAAAGTTTTATATAGAAAGAACTCGATTTCCTCACTTTAGAAAGAGGTGCGTTATCAATGGGGTATCGCTTTCAGCCAGCCACTCCATGGAATCCATTAACAGGAGGTAAAAAACAACCTAATGAGCGGTTGAAACGGAATTACCATGGAATAAAATGGGAATATGGCGATATCCTTTATCATACACTGAAAATGATATTGGAGATTTGTTGTACTGGAGTCTAAAAATTCTACGTGAAGGCTCGAAAAAAGAAGGAATAGTTATCAAACCTTTTACCAAATATGTAAGTAGCTTTTATTCTTTCTCATACTTTTTCACAATTTTTCATATTTTATCAAACTTTCTTCATACTTTTTCGTAATTTTTTCTTTAATTTCAGACATATAGCTGATGTGGAGAAGCTACAATGGCCATCACTAACATAATAAAGGACAATGCGTGCTTTGTGGAAATCACACATTATACAGAAGGCAATTGCCAATCCGTAAGGTGTTTTGCGCACATGGTTAAATTATTTCAGTGGAAAGTCGGGACGGAACAAAATTGGTTCAAAAAAACAACATTATTGTAAAAGGTAGTCTACTGACTGAAAAAATTTTATATTAATAAATATTTTAATCATAAAAAAATTTAAACGCATTTATAATTTTATTAAAAAAAATTATTCTATGTGGTGATTAAAATATTTATTATTTTTTATCTTACTTTAAAAATTTTTTTTAAATAATTTAAAAAATATTTAATTAGTTAATACAAGAACTACTTAAATACAAAAATTCTTCAAATAGTTAATACAAGAAAATTAATTAAAAGTTTATTGATATTGATATGATTGAAAAACATTTGAATTTTCTTTTTATTTTATGTTTATTTAAAATTTTTTAAATAATTATATAAAATAAGTATTTTAAAAAAGTAAATTTGAAATTAAAAATAAATGTATAAATAAATGTAAAATGATAAAAAAAATTGAAATTACATTTTAAAATTAAAAGAAAAAACATTCTTAGAATTGCGAAATTTGTTAAATATTTATTAATTTATGCATATATATATATATATATATATATATATATATATATATATATATCAGGTATGTGAATAAGTCTTTCCCGTTTTTTTTTCAAATTTTGAGCCTTTATTGTGAAAAAATGGTTACAAATGAATTATTGAAAGTATTGGCCATCGCTAGCTACAACTTTTTCCCATCTTTCTGGCAACATACGAATCCCGTTGCGAAAAAATTCGACCGGTTTGGCCTCTATCCAGTCATCCACCCATTTTTTGGCTTCCTCGTAGGAATGGAAGTGCTGGTCAGCCAGGCCATGCGTCATCGATCTGAAGAGATGGTAATCAGACGGAGCAACGTCTGGATTATACGGCGGGTGGGGTAGGACTTCCCATTTGAGCGTTTCTAAGTATGTTTTCACCGGCGGTGCAACATGTGGGCGAGCATTGTCATGTTGCAAAATAACTTTGTCGTGCCTGTCGGAGTATTGTGGCCGTTTTTCTCGCAGTGCGCGGCTCAAACGCATCAATTGTCGTCGATAGACCTCGCCTGTGATCCTTTCATTCGGTTTCAGAAGCTCATAGTAAACCACACCTAGCTGGTCCCACCATATACAGAGCATGAGCTTGGCGCCATGAATATTTGGCTTGGCCGTCGATGATGATGCATGGCCGGGTAGTCCCCATGATTTTCTTCGCTTCGGATTATCGTAACGTATCCACTTTTCATCGCCAGTCACGATATGATGCAGAAAACCCTTTCTTTTATGTCGCTGAAGCAGCTGTTCGCAAGTGAAAAAACGCCGTTCGACGTCTCTCAGCTTCAGTTCGTACGGCACCCAATTTCCTTGCTTTTGGATCATTCCCATGGCTTTCAAACGCTTGGAAATGGTTGTTCGGTCAACTCCCAATGCTTCAGCAAGTTCTTCTTGCGTTTGACAAGAATCTTCATCAAGCAAAGTCGCCAATTCTCGATCTTCAAAGATTTGCGGCCGCCCGGAACGCTCCTTGTCTTCCACGTCGAAATCACCGCTTTTGAAGCGTCGAAACCATCCGCGAACACTTGAATCATCGACACAACCTTCTCCATAAGCCTCCTGAAGCAATCGATGCGTCTCGGCAGCAGATTTCTTCAAATTGAACCAATAAAGTGAAACTTCCCGCAAATGACGTCGACTCGGCTCAAATTTCGACATTTTCACGATATCAAAAATTTATGATGTGAAAAAATTTTAACTAATGTGTTAGTATGGAATTGTTGACATATGAATAAGCTTTGATTATGACATATGTAACCATTGAATACTCGCACAGTATTGGTGGCGCCATCTCTTACAAAAAACGGGAAAGACTTATTCACACTCCTAATATTTTGTTGGCCTTGCAGCTTGTTTTTTACAAATAAAAATTAAAAAATAAGGAATCCATTGCTGTTTTAATATAGCCTACGTCAATATATGGATTCTAGAAACAAAACAAAGAATATTACTTTTATTATTATTATTTTATTTTTAATTTCCAATATAATTTATTATAGTAATAAATATTATATATAGGTCTTGTAATAATAAATAAATAAATATATATATATATATATATATATATATATATATATATAGGTCTTATATGAAATCCCTACTGAGTTTTGCAACATAATACAATATAATGTTTCAAAAATTGAATCTATCCTTTTAACGGAGATGCCTGCAGATCAATAAACTTATTCAAATCTTTTTGCTGTTTGGAGCATAATTTTTTTATATTTTATATTGTAATGTTTTTAATAATAAAAAGATACCTTCACTAGCGAGTTTAGATTCTACGTAAATTGGTGATAAAATCACGGCGTAGACCCGATCTATGTTTTGAAAATATGATTTTTTTCTAAGAACATAAATTTTAGATTAAGAAATTTGGTCTAATAAATAATAAAAATTTATTCAATTTTTAACTGCGTAAAAAATAAAACTACAGACTCAGTATACATTTATAATAAAATATTTAAGAAAAGCAAAATAACTAGGCAAATTTGATATGTTTTTAGAAATTAAGAAATTTCAAAAATAAATATCTATTATTGTAAAAGTTAACTTGGGTCGGCAAATTTGGTTTTTATTATACGTATTTGTATTTTTTTTTCTCTATTCATATGTTATTACAATATATTTCTATCCCGTGTAGTGCAATTCTTGTTCGTATTAATATGTTTGCGGCGTTGTTATATTTTATTTTTTACGCTGTATTAGAATAGCCTCTTTGGCTGCTCTGCTGGGAATACAATTTTCATTGCTATTTGAATGAGCAGATATCCTTAAGACTTGTATTTTGATTTCTTTTCTTAATTTATTAAATTTTATGAGTTTATAATTCATTTCATTAACTATTTAATTATTGGCACTGAGATTGTGAGTGAATTTAGTATACATTTTGAATCCGCACCTATATAAATGGAGGTGTGTCGAGTAGATTCAGCATATCTGATACCAAGAAGTATTTAGCATATCTGAAGCAAATGTTTCAGCTGAAAAGGTAGAGAATTCGATTGTAAATTAATAAAAAATTTTATCGGTCTTACAGTTTTTCTACAATAATATAATATACTAATGTAATGAGAGTCGGACAGTCCTTATTTATAATTACGACCGTAGAATCTGAAATCTAGAAATTACTACTAAAAAGTAAAATAAAAATTAAATTAAATAAAAAATAAATAAAAAAGTTAGAGTTCAGTAAATTTTATGAGAGTTTGGTCCTTGAAAATTAACCAGAACTGCTCGAAACGTCGGAAATGAAAAGTAAATTTAAATTGAAGCTGGTAGGGGCAGTCAGGTTCTCCTTTATAAACATAGAATATAGATTATTTTATTTGTATTATTTTTAATTTTTAATTTAATTGATTTTTTATTTTATTTGTTATTAGTCATTTGTATTTTAAATTCTATAGGGGTTATTATAAACTAGGAGAGTCTGACTGTCATTATATTAGTATAATATTTTATTGTATAAAGACTGTAAAACCGACAAAAATATTTAGTAATGTAATTCACAACAGTCGACATAAGTACAATTTTGAATTCATAATGTAAACTTCAGTTAAAGTTTTTGGTCTGCATATCTAGTTCCTGTAATAGATATGGATCCATAACTAAATATATATAAAGTTTTTATATTTATATTTTTGAAGTCAAAATTATTACTTTTATTGGAATATTTTCAATCGAATTTGGGCTAAATAAAATTTTATTTAGCCCAGAAGTTATTATACACACAACGTTTCATGGACACGTATCATCGATCTCATCAGGTGCTTCAAGAAAATTAAAAATAATGTACAAATTAATTACAAATTTGAAAATTATATTTTTAAATTGTACATATTTAAAACCATTTTTACTTGATTTTGACTAAATTCCAGTTGATGGCCTTCAAATAAATTTACTATGAAATAAATAAATAAATTTATTATTGTACATGGTTTAATCTTTATTTCTTTTAGAGCTTATATTGTTTAGGTTCATTTTCATAGATTTATCATATTTCAGAATTATGTAATGAATCGGCTTTTGTAATTTAGGTTTTTTTCCAACTCTTCTATATCTTCTATATGAAAAATATTTATATAGGCTGAATTTGTGGGTATTGATGCTATAGAATATGAAAAAATTACTTAGATGCTTCACATACGTGGCGGTAGTAGGATGGATTTACTAAAAACTGCATTTGTGCATGGAGTCCATAATTCTTAATGTATATTTCAATGCTAAATTGTATATATTTGAGCTGTAATCTAATTTGCATCTCATTAGAGTCGTCCATAATAAGTTTTTGTTTTGTATTAACATTTTTATCAGAGACAAAAATTGTGTAATCGTCGGTAAATATTCTGTCAATTGCAGGAGGGATAATAAATTTAGTGATTGCATCTATGGCCATGATAAAACGATTTCATTTCAAATTTAATATGGTTCTAAATACACTCAATTGGCAATGAATTTTATTGTTGTATTTTTCAAAAAGCTCAAATTTGACCCATTTTCGATGCTGTAATTCATCATTTCCTAATAGTTCTACATTCATTGCAATTGCATTGGTCCCGTGCTCTCTTTTCAATATTTTCTCTTTCTTTCCGCCAATCATCGAGGATTTTATAGTGGGCGAACACTTCCTTTTGAAATGATTTATTGTTCATATCTGGTTGGTGGGCATTGATGCCATAGGATTCAACACTCTTTTGTTTTTTTATTTTTCTCTTTGGCTGGAATCTTTTTTTTGCGTCTTGCTGCTCTTATCATATTCAAGTGCGCTCTATTCTGCTGCAATGCTTTTCCAATAGAGGGGATGTTTTTGCCACTTGCTTTACAAATAGCTAATATAGTATTTTCAGCATTAGTTGACACCCAAGCTAAATGGCATCTACATTTATAAGAGTTTGTTTTAGCATAATGAATTAATATAATAAGCTTTTATAAGTATATAAGCTTTTATTCGTATATAGGCGTTTATTCGTATATAAGCTTTTATTCGTATATAAGCTTTTATTCGTATATAAGCTTTTAATTTATAAGAGTTTGTTGTAGCATAATGGATTCGTTAATAATAATAAGCAAATCAAAAGAGGCCTACGAGGGCTCGATGGCTAGAGCGAAGCACTAGTAACTTGGTGATCCGAGTTCGAATCCCGGTCTCGGCCGATTGACACAGGCACAGCTGTAATAATTTCCATATGCTTTGTTTACAAACACATCGTAGACCTCCGTCGCTGATTAGCGCCGATAATTGGAAGCATAAATAGAGTGACGTTAAATAACATAAAAAAAAAATGAATTCGTTTTGCATCAATATATTTTGCGATAAATGCGTTAAAACTTTCAGCTCGATTTGTTGTGAAATTACATTATAAACTTTCTGCATTGCTTATTGCCCTGTGAATGCACATTTTTATGTCGTTGAAAAAATTTAATTTTTCAAGATCATGTACAAAATTATTAGAATTTTGTACACAATATTATAATATTATATAAACACAATTACGTTGTGTTTACAATGACTATGATCGCCAAAAATATGGTAGAGTATCATATCATACTAATTTAGAAAGACAAAGCGTGTTATTTTTTTACAGGATAACCAAAGAAACTACTGCATCGATTATTCTGGAATTCGACATATAGATTCTATATTATGTTTGGAAGGACATAGCCTATGTTTTTTACTGAAAATCATTTTACTTTCATCAATAAATTAAGTTAGCAGTTTTAGTATTAAGTTTCAGCAGCGGCCACTAGGTGGCGTCTTGAATCACGAACATCAACTCAAAGTAGTCCGCTTCAAGTATTAATACCAGGCTAGCTTAACGAATGATCATATCCAACATTCGGATTCGTATTCTGAAGAAGGTGTTACGTTAGTCGGCGTTACCTTTTTATTCTTCAGATGAATCCCGCACTACTCTCATACCTTATGGATATGTTTTGATTTTTGTAAATTTTATTTTCTCTCACATGGTAAAATCTCTCTCTCTTCCTCTTTTCTCTCTCTTCTCTTATAAAATGGTTGTGTATGCAAAATCATACTGAATATAATTTGTGAGGACAAATTATTTTTTTATTTTATACGTTACATTAACTTCAAAAGTGACATAGGCCCTTTTTGGTTTGAATAAAAGGAAAAATATGATTCGTTACTAATAAACTCGAAACTATGCATATTATATTATATTATATTATATATATATATATATATATATATATATATATATATATATATATAGCAAATACATCGTCACTTTTGTATAAAAAGATCCAGTGTGTTCGCTTAAGAAATATGTTCTTCACAGATCATTTTGCTTTAATTTCAATTGGCTCCACTACTAAAATATTCACAGTATTTAATTAAAAAAACAGAAAGATACAAAAGATATATATATATATATATATATATATATATATATATATATATTAAATACGGCTTTTACGGAAAAATATTGTATTGGTGTGTACAAGTAGTTGAATACGATATCCCGATACCTCAGGACGATTTCTACTGGGAGTTTTGGGTTCGGACGGTAGAAGATGATGTCCAGGTGTGTCCGAATGATTAGTCGGTTGTAAACGATGTCTAGTTTTTTGGAGATGACTTCTGCGGGGATTTTCGTGTTTGGAGGATAGAACACGATGTCCAGGTATCACTATGAAAAGATTCATATTCTATCATTTGAACACACAAACTCTCAGTATAAATCGTCCCTGGATACATATACATTGCGTTATACCTCCCCAACACAAAACTCTGTATAGCAGTTCTCTCGAGACAAATTCTATCGTGCGAACGTGATACTTTCCGTAATCGTCGTCTCAAGAGAATTGGACAGTTTTTTCTACCGTTTGAACTCGAAAGTAATATTTTCCCCATAGAAGCCGCATGCAAAATCCATATCTATGTATATGTATATATATAAATATATAATATATATATTGTATAAAATGGTTATTGAAAAGCATTTTTTATACAGACACGACGATAGGTAAAATATGGTACATTCTTTATAGTAATATAGATTTTTTAGAACTGTTTACGAAATCGGTTAAATTATTATTTCCGGCAAAGTCGAGACGGGAGATACTAGTTTTTTTTTTTTATATTTTCTCCAATATTTTTACATTGCTATTCAAATGGTTTTTGTTGTTATGCTATTGTGTTTACAGCTTCTGTAACAGTATCAACAATCCGTGGCGCGCTTTTCTCGATTTATTTTCTAGCATTTTTAAAATGTCCTTTTCCCTTATTTTTTTAAATATTTTTTAATTTGGTTAAAATATTTCATTTAATATGATTGGTGCAAAGTATATTCTTGACTTCGACACCATATTTTCCATAAGAATTACTATTCAGAATAGAACGATAATTACTACTGTCCCCATCACTAATCAAAACATGGTAAATTAAATTTTGCTTTTTGACACTTTGTTCCAACGCTTAAGTAACATTGTCAGTTTCCATAGTAGTGGAGTTCGCATTACTTCCATGGCTTCTATTACATCTGTATTTTTGAATATCTTTTTTTCCATAATCGCATTCTCGCGAGTCATACAATACTTTTATTTAACAATGTCTTGTAAAACTTTTTGAGTATATTTGCGAATTATAACTACGCAGATGGCTAGGGAATCATATCTACTATACATGTATAATCTTTTCATGTATGATCCATCAGCCTCTACTGTGGTGCAAGGAACACCTTTGACAACATCACCCCTTTCGATTGCTAATTTTCTTTCTTTTGAAGCTGCTTTAGACATTTCTAATTCGGCTGTCTTTATAATCATGTCTACATCTTCTTCATGGTACTTTTGCCAACTTCTATAATTCATACAATTCATATTGCAAATTCCATAGAACTCTTGTACTTGTGAATGTCCTATTCCTATTGATAGACTCACTATTACTGCTGCAGCGTTTCCATCTAATTCTTTTTATTATCAGGTACAAATCCAATTTTCACTGTGTAGTTACACATGCGGACTTGAATGTAAATTTTTTCTTCATGCCAAATGATTCAATAGTAATCATTTTAATATTTTCAAAACTACATGAAAATAAAGAGCTATGTTTGTCAAAGGCTTTGTGGAGTTCGCTAAACAACCAAGGAAAATTAATAATTATGTTTTCAGTAAATTAATAAACAGGTTTTAGTAAATTTTGAATCCTTTCAGAAAGTGGATTTTTGGAATATATAAGTTGTCTCATTAATACTCATTAATACAAAAATACTTTGTCTCACCATCGGCGTATACATTCATATCTGCTACCGTCCTATTATATATTTGACTTCTATCTGAATATTTGACTTCTATCTGAATATTTGACTTCTATCTGAATTTCTCTTTTGTCATTACTTTACAAGCCAATATTTCGAATCGTATTAGCAATATTCTGTATTTCTTTTGTATGATTTTCAAATATTATACTTATTGCAGAAAATTGATACTGCCCACTAAGTGAACAATTTTTTTTTTGCATTATATATGAACTTAATCTTTCGATCAATTCATCAGAATTTCTTACTTTTGTAAAACATACTACACTATCAAAAACAATTTCACTAATGGGTCCTCGAAAATGAGAATCAAAAAGGCTTACGATGCTTTCCTTTATAATGAGGCCCACGGAAATTCCACTGCACGTTAAAATTCCACTTTATCTATTTTTTACGCATGTCGATAACAGATGCTAAACATTTGGTATCATCTCGCCACTGCAATCATTATACCAATGACCGTAAATAATGCTCTCAATTTTAATTAATGTGGCATTGATTATTACAAATATTGATGACTGGATATATCTCTTCAGCACTTAAGTAACTTGTATACATCTCAATACTAGATACGGAACCCCGCATATACATACTTATACGATAAAACTCATCTGCGCACACTAGAACAATGTCTATCATATTTGAAGTCCAAAATTCTGGATGTTTAATAGCAGCCATGCCTATTTCAGCTACCGCCATAGCTGGACCATTACCTACGTCTTGATTGTAAAAATATTTCATTTGCTTGATTGAGACAGCATCGAATAATTATATCGCTATATTTAATGTGCTCATTAAAGACTATTATTGAAGGTACTTTTTCGTTGACGTTTTGATCACTATTTACTATCAATAGTTTTCCGTCGAACAATGTTCCACATTCCTGCAAATTCAACCTCTAACTTCTCATTTTGTATTTTCATTCTATCATTAAAGAAATAAATTACGTAAAAATTTTATATTTTGCAATCAATAATGCTGAAAAGTAAAACGATGAATTAACAGATTACACTAATAATACTGTACTCATATGGCAATATATATCACAGCATCCTAGCAAAATTCAATAAGTATTAAAATTTGCGGCAAGTTTGCAGTAATCTTGCATTTTGAGATATCACCTCTGAGTATAGCGATAGATAATTTTTAATAATAATTTGACAAGTACATACATTTTTCACTCATAAAATTTATATCATTTCTTTTATTCGGACCATTACTAAAATTAAATATAATACAATTTCCATAATTTATGTACAAAAAAAACTAAAAATTTAAGTGTTGAAGAAGTCATAATAGCTCCAAGACTATTATATAATTTTTTATAATTAATTGTAAATATATATATATATATTGTGACGAGAGTCATAAGGTGTCGCGCCGACTTGTCCAGAGAGGAGAAAGACGACGCGCGCGCCATCCCACGAAGATAAGCCTTAAGGCGCTCGCGCGCGCCGTCGCGCCTTGTGCTCGACACTGTTTCCTCCCTCTTACCTCCCCGCTCCACGAGCCACGAATAGCCGTCTGCGGATGGAATGGCGAGGTTAAGTCCTAACCTATGCCATGGCATGAACGAGTACCGAGATGCACTCACGCAACAAAAACAATGATAGATAAAATAATGACAAATATATAAATCATAAAGAATACAGGATAAAAATATGAGTAGTGGTAAAAATGAGTAGTGATAAATATGAATAATGATAAAATAAATAGTCTAATGAAAAATGTTAAAGGAAAATTAAGAAAGATAAGCAATGCTAGGTAAGGTTTGTGTACAATCACGTCAGATTCTTTTTTTTATTATAAACCTTAGTTAAGACTTAAACTAATTTTTTTTCTTTTCTGTTTCTTCAGTAGATTGATATTACATTAGTGAACTATTGTTAATTTGCAATATCCGTCGTAATTATATGTGGAAGATTGTATAAGTAAAATGCAGCAAAAGTGTTAATTATAAGAAGAAATTTATTACAATTGCAATGCTATGTTAAAATGTGTCTTAATGGAAGTTTATGAGAACCATTCATATTTTTTTTCCTTTTTCCTTATGAATAAACCATAGACGCGATTCCCGCCAATAACAAGAAGAATAGAAAAATAAAGGAACACTCTTTGTGGAAAAATTATATTAAAAATCTAAAATTTTCTGCTATTTGTTTGCAGAATTAGTCAAAAAAATACAACTGGATGTACGTACATTTCTTTCCTCGATACATGAAAAAAAATTTATAGTAATGTATCTGTTGTGAAACAACAAAGTCAATATAATTTTTGCATTTTTTTTTGTTTTTGTAAAAAGTTATAGTTTAAGAGCTTTTGTGATTTGTAGATTACAAATCCAATACTATTATATTGTTGCGTGCAAGGGGCCGTGTTCTGTACGTCCCGATCACGGTCGGCCTTCATCGGCCGCCGCCGTATCTTCCCCCCCCCCCTTAACTCGACCTTCTTTCCCGGCGAACTGCGAGATGGGCGGGACTCCGTTGTCGGCCGCCGAAGAGAGCAGTGAAGAAGAGTGTGATCGAAACAAAAAGCAGAGAAAGGGAGTGAGCTCCGAGAGAAGAGAGAGAGAGACAGAGAGACAGCAAGAAAAGGAGCCGAAGAAAGGAGAAAGAAGTCCGGGTGTCGCAGAAGAAAGGGGAAAGGAGTCCGAGTGTTGGCGACGAATCAGGGGAGACATCGGCAACGGAGAAGAGCGGGCGTGGTCTCGCCAGAACAACGGGCACGCGGTCGGCATCCGGCTCGAAGGACGCACCTGTTGCCATCCAGGGCCCGTCAGCGGCATCCCCAGTAGCTAAGCAGTGAGTGCGTATCGCGGGGCGGCGAGCTCTGCGGAGAGGCTCCGCACCTCCCGTTCCAAACTATATTCAATATGATTTGGCATACAGAACCATTTTATAATAGAAGAAGAAAGAAAGACAGAGAAAGAGAAAGATAGATTTCCCCATGTAAGAGAAAACAAAATTTACAAAAATCAAAATATATCCATTAAGGTGAGAGTAGAGTCAGATTAACCTGAAGAACAACAAGGGTAATGCCGACTAACGTTACATCTCCTTTAGCATACAAATCCCAACCCAGATAACAGCGCGTGCTCGTCACAGTTTGGCTCCAGTGTGCATGTGCGTGTGGGCCCTATCTGTTTCTCTATATTGGATCCACGTTTTGGAGAAGCTCAATCGTGCTTCCAGAATCTGTCCAAATTTGACACACGATTTGTTAGACAAATCGGGTATCCATTCTGAAAGTAAGCTTGGCTTGTGCAAATTTTATAGGTTATTTTATAGGATTCCCAAATTATGTTTTTATACATCAGATGGCAGTGCGTGTCCATATATTAAAATCTAGATAATTTATATATATTTTGTTGATGTATGCATATTTATAATACTGCGCATTAATGCAATTAGCACGTGTTATAACGGTTTACGGAAGCATCGGCAAATGAAATATTATATTTTATATTAGCGGTATAAAAATATATATATGTATATATATATAATATTGTTTATTTATTTATAAGGTCTAAAATAGTTATAATTAAGTTTGTGTATATGTGCAAGGCGGATACAGATTGAAGATTGCATGAAGATGGACGTGAGAAATTGTGTTTTCAATTTTATTCCAAAAAAAGGTTTGTATTTGCATTTGTAACCTAATAAAGAATTAAAAATTCATACAGTCAAGTCATAAAATTTTACATAAGGTTAATTATGCGAATGTGGAGTTTAATAATATGGTAATTATGAATATGGACTGCACAGCTTGTCGTAATTATTATATCAATAATTATTCCACCAATTTGTTTTTTAATATATATACACACATATCAGTACGCGAACTGTGTTTATAATAATACTAGCATCCCCCGTCTCGGCTTCGCTCGAGATAATAATTTAACCGATTTCATAAACAATTCAATAATTCTAAGTAAAAAGTACTCTTAAATATACAAATCTATATTTCTATAACTAATGGATCGTAATTTACCTATCGTCGCTTCTGTATAAAAAGCTGCCTCAATGTAGCGTCCACTTCAAAAAGTTGATATTTTGCCGACCATTTTATACAATATATATATATGCTTATATAAATATGGCTTGGATGAAGACAATTGTACTTTCGAGTTCGAGCGGTAGAAAAAGATGTGCAAGTGTCTGGAACGACGTTTATAGAGAGTATCATGTTCGGACTATAGGAAATTTCTCGGGTCGCGTGCTATATAGTATTTTGTGTTGGGGAGGTAGAATACAATGTCCAGGTATCCTGGGACGACTCTTACTGGGAGCGTGCGTGTTCGAATGATAGAAGACGAATCTCTTGATAGAAGTCGTACTGACATACCTGTACTTTGTTTCCCACCAACTATACACAAAATTCCCCGTAGAGGTCGTTCAAAAACAACTGGAAATCGCATTCTATCATCCAAATCCGAAACTCCCCGTAGAAGTTGTCCGAACATACCTGAACATCGTTTCCTATCAACTAAACACGATACTCAATGTAGAAATCGTCGTCCCGCCATACCTGGACATCGTCTTCTACCGCCCGAACACGAAATTCCCCGTAGAAGTCGTTCCAAAACATCTGGAAATCGCATTCTATGATCCGAACATGAAACTCCCCCTAGAAGTTGTCCCGACATACCTGAACATCGTTTTCTACCAACTAAATACGATAGTCCCAGTAGAAGTCGGCCCGAGAAAGCTAGCATCGCTTGGTAACGACTAAATACAATACTCCTCGTAGAAGTCATTTGGAATGACCTAGATACCGTATTTTACCGTGCCAACACGAATCTTCCCATAGAAATTGATTTCCTTGTACCTCGATCTCGTTTTCCATCAACTGAATACAATATCCCCCGTAGAAATCGCCTGGAGACACCTGGTCATCACATTCTATCATCTGAACACATAACTGCGTATAGAAATCGTCTTGAGGCAACAGAATATCGTAATCAACCACCCGTACACACCAATACAATATTACTCAGTAAAAACCGTATTGAAAAAATATATATATAACATGTACAATATAATATACATACAATATATATATATATATATATATATATATATATATATATATATCTACTTATACTTTTTCATTTACATTATTTCAATTAAATACCGTGAAAATTTTTGTAATGCTGTGAACTGAAATTCAAGCAAAATGTTGGTATTAGCATAGTATATTTTTTAAATAGGCGATGGACATTGCCTTTTTATGCAGTAGTGACGATATATTTTATTTATATATACATAGTTTCGAGGTTGTTGGTAAAGAATCCTATTTTGCCATCATTTCTTTTGGTCGAACTAAAAAAACATAGTCTCTTGGCATAATTCTGAAGTTAAGAGAATGTATAAGAATAAAAATATAATTTTTCGTCACAAACTATATTCAGTATGATTTGGTATACCGAACCATTTTATAAGAGAAGGAGAAAGAAAGACAAAATAATAGTGACAGAGAGAGAGAGAGAGAGAGAGAGAGAGAGAGAGAAAGATTTCCACGTAAGAGAAAATAAAATTTACAAAAATCAAAAGATATCTATAAGGTGTGAGAGTAGTGTCAGCAGATTAACCTGAAGAACAAAAAAGGTAATACCGACTAACGGCACACCTCCTTTAGGATACGAATCCCAAAGTTGGATATGAACATTCACTTGAGCTGGCCTAGCATTAATACTTGAAGCCGACTACATTGAGTTAATGTTCGCGATTCAAGACGCCACCTAGTGGCCGCTGGTGAAACTGGCCACTAAAACTGTTAACTTAATTTATTGTTAAAAGTAAAATGATTTTCAAGAAAAAACAGCCTATGTCCTTCCCAAGATAATACAGAATCTATATGTCAAATTTCAGAACAATCGGTTCAGTAGTTTTTTCGGTTATCGTGTACAAACAAAAACACGCTTTGTCTTTATAAATTAGTATGATATGATATGATAGGTGGCAGACGGATATAATATTTCACGATTATATCTGATTATATATTTCATGCATATTTCAATATATTGCTCTTACTCATTAATAACTCTAATACTTACTAAATGTTTTACAGGTTTGAAGATGATCAACACTATAGAAATAGTTTCAGAAATCCAATTGGGCAACACAATGATGATGAAGATGATGTGAATAACTACTGGTATTACTTAGGCATTAGTTATAATTATTTGTTTTAATTATTACTTATTAATCATATTTTTGTTCTACTATATAGTAAAGAGCCAAATAGTCGATATTACTTTAAAATAATCACCGATCCCACAGAGATGAGAAACTTTTTGGTGTTTTTAATGGATTTGAAAATGATAAAATGTTTTTGAATATTTGCGAAGTTGCTCTATATTAATTATTATTTATTTTAAAATCTGTAAAAATATCTTGTTGAATATTAAAATATCAATTCATTAAATTAAATAAATGAAAGTGCGTAATAAAATAATATTCTCCAACAAATGTTTTGTACTCCTGCTATAAAATAAACAGATGCGTTTTGTTGCATGGCGAGTATTAGTAAAGAAACATCTGGAGGGGACGGGGTGAGGGCCGCAGTGTCCTGAATTTTATTTTAGGTTTTACTCGGCTTTTTTGACCTCTTTGTGAACATACGAGCTGCGATGCTCACGTATGCAGCAAGTAAAAGAAGATGTATATCTCGAAGATTTAGTGAAAACGTCCTCACAGAAAAAGATCAGTACTGTGAAGACGTTCCTGCTGTGCAGAGAAAACACTGTATGTTCGAAAAATACCATCCTCATTATTTAGGAAAAGGAGTAGTTGCAAATATTTTTAATCAACCTCCAGTGGAACAGACTATAAAATGGATTCTTGGCCGAAAATTGCCAACTCCCAAAAAAGGATGGCTGCTGAAGAAGTTCTAAACATTTAAAAAAAAAAGAAGGTAAGAACATGAACTGTTTAATATAAATTATTTAACCAGTCAATTTTCTACCTGATTGTGATTAACTTGTTTAAAGTTTGTTAATTGTACCGGAATATAAGAAATAATATTCATTCATAAGATTTATCACAACTTTCAGTTGTACAATGTGTTTCCGCACAATTTTATGAAAAACTTAACTGTTAAATTGTAAGAATTATCTAAATGAAAATAATATTACAGTATTAAATTTGTGAAAATTTTGCATTGTTTAATAGCAACAGTGAAAGTATTAAAACTACATTTATTTGACTAAATCAATTGAACCATTTTATATTTACCAATTTTTATATTTAATTCATAAATGAAACAATTTTTGATTCTGATCTTTCAATTTTGAAATTGTTGCTTTTAGAATGTGTTGGTGAAGATGAAAATTAAAGTATTTATTAAGACCATATTTATTAACATATGTATAACTATTTATTAATACTTATTATGAAATATATGATAATATCATGTCATATAATACTTCATATCATATCATCATACTAATTTATAAAGACAAAGCGTGTTTTTGTTTGTACGCGATAAGCGAAAAAACTACTGAACCGATTGTTCTGAAATTTGACATATAGATTCTATATTATCTTCGGAAGGACATAGGCTATGTTTTTTCTTGAAAATCATTTTAATTTTAACAATAAAATAAGTTAACAGTTTTAGTGGTCAGTTTCACCTGCAGTCACTAGGTGGCGTCTTGAATCAAGAACATCAACTTAATGTAGTTGGCCTAAAGTATTAATACCAGGCCAGCTCAAGTGAATGTTTATATCCACCTTTGGGATTCGTATCCCAAAGAAGGTGTGACGTTAGTCGGTATTAGCTTTTTTGTTCTTCAGGTGAATCTGACACTACTTTCACACCTTATGGATATCTTGTGATTTTTGTAAATTTTATTATCTCTTACGTGAGAAAATCTGTCTCCCTCTCTCTCTCTCTCTCTCTCTCTCTGTCTTCCTTTCTCCTTCTCTTATATAATGGTTCTGTATGCCAGATCATACTGAATATAATTTGTGACGACAATTATATTTTTGTTTTTATATATTATATTAACTTCAGAAATGCGACAAGAGACTGTTTTTTTTAGTTGGAACAAAAGAAATTATTGCAAAAGATGGTTCTTTTACCAACTACCTCGAAACTATACATATAATATATCGTCTCTTCTGCATAAAAAGCAAATATCCATCGTCTGCTTAAAAAAATGCTATTCGCCATACCGTTTTGCTTGAATTTCAGTTGGCATCACCACGAAAATATTCACGGTATTTAATGGAAAAAACGAAAATATACGAAATATGTAATATATATTGTATATTATATTATACATATTATATATACACATTTTCAATACAGTTTCTACTGAGAAATATTGTATTGGCATTTACGGGTGGTTGATTACGATGTCCTGTTGCCTCAAGACGATTTATATATGCAGTTGTGTGTTCGGATGATCGAATGCGATGTTCAGGTCCCTCTGAGCGATTTCTACGGGGAGTATTATATTTAGTTGATAGAAAACGACGTCCAGATATCCAGGTATGTCGGGACAACTTCTACGGAAAATTTCATGTTCGGACGGTAGAAGACAATGTCTGGCTATGACAGGACCACTTCTACGGGGAATTTCGTGTTTGGACGGTAGAAGACGATGTCCAGATATGACGAGATTAATATTCTATGATTCGAACACGCACACTCCCAATAAGAGTCGTCCCGGGATAACTAGACATTGTATTCTACCTCCCCAACACAAAACTTTCTATAGTAGTTGTCCTGGGACATTTCCTATAGTCCGAACATGATGCTCTCTATAAACGTCGTTTCCAGACACTTGCACATCTTTTTCTACCGCTCGAACTCGAAAGTACAATTGTCTTCATCCAAGCCATATTTAATAAGCATATATATATATTGTATAAAATGGTCGGCAAAATATTAACTTTTTGAAGTGGATGCTACATTGAGGCAGCTTTTTATACAGAAGCGACGATAGGTAAATTACGATCCATTAGTTATAGAAATATAGATTTGTATATATAAGAGTACTTTTTACTTAGAATTATTGAATTGTTTATGAAATCGGTTAAATTATTATCTCGAGCGAAGCCGAGACGGGGGATGCTAGTATCTTATAAATGTGCAAACAAAGAAATATTTTTTTGTTTAATAGAAATAAATAAAAGTTACTTTAAATTTATTTTATTTTTTTGTAAAATTTTCTTATTATACAAATATGTTTTCAATTTTGCAGAAGAATAAAGCGGCAACAAAACTCAAGTATAAAGAAACCTATTTATTTTCCATTTGCATCTGTGCATGAACTTCTGCAATTTGAAAACATTAGCGAAGCTGAATACAACGAAATTGTAAGTGTACAACTTTTTCATATATTTTACATAAATGGTTTATATATTTTAATTTTGTGTAGGTTGATTACCTAGCAGACTTGGGCGGGATAAATGCTTCCGATTCAGCCGGCAGATATTTCAAAATAGCGTTTGAAGTGAATGACGAAGTTATTGGAAAAGTGACGTGGACAGGAGACAAAAGAAAAAATAAAATTGCTCTGAAAGACACACGATTTGTGAAGACTTGCGAAGGTAAAACAAATTATGCAAATAACCAATAAATATTTGCAGTATCCTATCCTCAAAATGAAAACATACTCGAGTATACATTTATCTGCAGTATAATAATAAGATACGAAATAGTTTGCTTTTAACTGTACTAAAAAAAATTCTATTTATATAGTAATCTATTGTATTTAATTATTTTACAATGGATAACAATAAAAGAAGTTTTTGATTCAAATCATTCAAAAGTAGCTTAAACAATTAATTTTGTAGAAATGCTAGTAATTAATTATTACAGCAAAAGGATTTTATTTTTCAAGGCAATATATTTTTATGATAATATTACAAACAATTTCTTGTTTCAGATGTTACCGCACTGAACAATTGCATCTTAACGACGAAACCTAATCGTTATGAATGTCATTGGGCAATGTGCAAAGCTCTTATAAATGTATGAAGGAAAAATTGAGAAGAAAAGAAATGCTGTTAAAAAATAAGCATGAAGCCGAAATACATAATCATAAGATAGATATTGATAAAATGCAAAATTCAGAATGGGTACCATCTAACATTTTATACTATAGTAGGCCAGTAAGTAAAAACGAATATGTAAGTGCTGAAAACGTTTTAAAAAAAAAACAAGAAATACAAGTAGAAGAACATGATGATGAACCAGAACAAGAATAAGAACAAGAACAAGAAAATGAACTAGAATATTCAAAATAAATATTCTAACATAAAAATATAATGCAATGTAATATAATATAATTATGTATTGTATTATGTAATATAAAATGAAATATATAAATATACATACAATAAATATATATTAATATACATAATATATAATAACATAAATTTATTTATTTATTTAATATATATTATATTATATTACAATACATTATGTTATATACATTATATTATATTTTATATTATTTCATATAGGTATTATAATGCTTTTTACGTATTTTAATAAATTAATTATTAAATACATAAAAGAATATTTTCTTTTATGTGATTTGTGACGAACGTCACAAGACGCCCGCGCCGACTTCTCCAGGAAAAAGACGACGCGCGCGCCACCCCCTGGGCAAGAAAACCTCAAGGCGCTCGCGCGCGCCGTCGCGCCTTGTGCTTAGCACGCCCCTCCCCGCCCCTCTCCCCTACCTTTTTTTTTCGTCCCGCACACGAGCCGAGTACGAGGCCAAGAACTAAGGAACGAATATTCTATTACATTTAACGCAAAATATTTTTTTCGAACGAAAAATACAGAACAACAATAATTTTTTTTTCTACTGGTTATTATGACATGCCATTTTTAGTTTATTAAACAAGTAAAATGTTCCACACGGAGAGGAATTTGACTATGCTAGAGTATACTGTGTTGACATTATTGCTGTATTAATATTGTATATTGTACTTGTATCAGCTATATAATACAATATTATAAGATTAACTGTTACAAAAAAAAAAAAAAAAAAAAAAAATATATTTACATATAGTATAAACGTGTAAACTAGTATTAGAATCGTCTCAAATTTCTTAGTCAGAGAGTAGGCTCAAGGAATCTATTTTCACATAGCCAAAATTCTCCCAGTACAAGTGAAAAGGTCATTTATATATACCAAAGACATATTATCTAGAAAAATTTATATAAAATACTAGATTAATTTCTTTTATTTAGTATACTGTTAGATAGTAATGAGAATTTGAAATTACCATGTTTTTTTTTCTTAGAAAAAATTTATTAAAATTTGATAGTATAGATTATATGAATGCTTTGGTTATTAATTATTTGAATTCAGTTTGAAACCTTTTTATATAAAAATTAAGTCTATTTGAATATAAAAAAAAAAAATGTTTATAAATGAAAGGTGTCAACAAAGATGTTTATATAATTATAAACTCTGTTTGTCCCGTATGTTGTAATGTGTGTTTGTTTACTTATGGTACAGAGCTAATGTAAGAAATGCTATATAAAAAAAAAAAATTTTAGTTGACTTGTTTAAAATAAATTATTTAGATTTAATATAAGAAATGTATATCTATTGTATAACAATTTAATTTTAAGATGTTGCTTCAGAATATTAAATCCATTAACCTTTAATGTTCTTTACTGAACTATAAGTAATGCAACATACCGATTTATGTTAGAAATAACTAATTATATAAAATAACATTTATTTTAATACATTAATAAAATAAAGTTGGTAATTAGATTTTGTAATGACTATAGTTTATGTATAATTTGTATTTTAATTACTGTAATAATTTGGAGTTTATAAATATTAGAAAAATTGCACTGACTACAATAAAAGAGCAAATGATTATCATAAAATTATAATTCAGAAATCTTCATTAGTAATTACAGATAACTCTTAAAATCTAAATAATGTATATTTATGTATAAGAAAAGATTGCTTTTTAGATTATCATATTTATAAATTACATTGTAAATGGATTTAAAGGTGTATACAATTATAAATTTAACATTACAAAGCGCGTGTTCGGCGCGTCACGACCGCGGTCGGCCGTCGCCGACAGTCATCGAACTTCCCCCCCCCCTCCCCTCCTCCTTCCCAGCGAGCAAGGAGACACGAAGACGCCGCGCGCCGCCGGCGGAGTTGGAGAAGAAGAAGGAACGGAGAGTAGTGTGTCGTTGACCGCCAAGGAGAAGAATAGAGTCGGAAAGAAGAAGAGACGGAGAAGAGTAGTGCGCTGTTGGCCGCCAAAGTGAGAAGTAAGAGAGACAGTGAGAGAGATAGGAAAGTGAGAAGTAAGAGAGAAAGTGAGAGAGATAGGAAAGTGAGAAGTAAGAGAGAAAGTGAGAGAGATAGGAAAGTGAGAAGCAAGAAAGAAAGTGAGAGAAGTGCAGAAGGTGAGAGGTAGAGGAGAGAAGAGTAAGGAAGAGGCAGATAAAGGCTGAGAAGAGAGAGAGAGAGGGGGTGGAGCAAGAAGAAGAAGCCGGGTGGACGAAACCGAAGGAGCAGAAGACGACCGGGCAACCACCACCGCCGAGAAGGTGAGCTGAGGAGAGAGAGAGAGAGAGAGAGAGACAGCAGGAGGGACGCTAGCATCCTGGTGAGCGGCGAGCACCCGCCGCGTGTGTTCTTCTCGTCTCTCCCTTGTGTCCCCTGTCCCCTCCTTCCATTCCCCGAGCACCCTCCTCCCAAGTTGACAAGTGCGTCGGGACGCGGGTCGCGGTCGTGACGTGCCGAGCATGCGGACCGGGCGAAATCCGCCATACTAGTGTAAATGAAATTTGTGGATGAATAAACGGGGTTACGTGTAGTGGACGCAGTTTTTTTTGTGTTTGCCCCTGTCAGAAATAAAAAATTGTTTTAATTCCCCTCCCTTTCCAGACCGGCGGGATCCCCTCTGCAGCAAGGAGGTGAGTAGTGAGGAACAACGAATTTTCTTTTTCTGTGCGTATGCGCGACCTCACCGGGGTCGAAATAAATTTCCATTTTCGGGGAGAAGATCGCCGCATCACAATATATATATATATATATATATATATATATATATATATATATATATATTACAAGAACCCACACACATACACACGTATACAAAATCCGCCCACATGACCGACTTTTTGGCGACAGACTGGATCCAATCCACATGCGCAGACTACCTCCACATCGTGGCTCCAAATCGTGGATCCAATCTGGGCATAGATTGCACGGCAGATGGGCGACAATCGGCACACATTCACGCACATCGTTTGGGCGCAGTTTGGAGATAATCTGGTGTCACAATGTTTAATGTGAAAGTTGGATATAAACATTCATATGGACTGGCCTAGTATTAATGCTTTTAGCGGACTACTTTGAGTTGATGTTCGTGATTCAAGTGGCCACCTAGTGGCCGCTGGTGAAACTAATTGTTAAAACCATCGACTTAATTTATTGATGAAAGTAAAATGATTTTCAATAAAAAAGCATAGCCTATGTCCTTCTAACAATCGATTTAGTAGTTTTTTCGATTATCATGTACAATCAAAAACATGCTTTGTCTTTATAAATTATATATATATTGTGACCGTCGTTTTCAACGGCCACAATTAAGTTTCGAGTATCATTCGAGCATCATAAGCAATTACGCGCAAGATCGACGCGACGTCTTGACACGCCGCACCAAGCAGATTGAGCTCAGCACTCGGTGAATGAAGTTGATAATATCCACTCTCCGAGTATTGAAAAGAAAACGCTATAGTGTGCGCCACCCGGCTACTCACCACGATGAGTGATTATCCAGAGAGGCCCTTTTAAGAAACACCCAGAAGAGGAAGAAGAGAGGCCAACGTGAGAAGAACAGAAGAAGATGGGCCAGGTCCGAAGGTTGTACGCTCGACCTCGCCAGCTCGGTCGACCAAGCCAGCAGACTACACAGTCAGCTGCTGACGGCCTGCCGCCGCCGCATAACTGACGCTGCCAAGCTTTCCTCCAGTCGGCACCCAGAGGATGTCTCCAGCGTCTGACTCGGCAAGTACCGTGTTAGTTATATATGTTAGTTAAATTGTGCTTGGCGTCCTCCCGGTCCCGTAATGTCCGTGCTTCTGCCCCATGTGGCAAGTATAATTTTCCCCGTCAAAGAACTCGCTCGGGATGAGTCCGTAGCTAATACCGCGAATAGGATCTAGTAGGCTAGTTATAAAGTTCTTGTGTAAAATAGTGTATATATTATTCCTAGTATATGTATAAATAAAGTCTAATTATTGTTCAATAAGGTGTTCTGCTTGGCGGCATACTTCCCTCCCCTTCCCCCTTGAACACCATCACCAACGGTCGAGGAGGCGTTCATCATCGCACTGTGTCGGTGCCACCACGAGGAAATGTAGCCTCCAAAAAGAGGTTATAAGTGGCGCTCAATAGCATGAGGCCCGTCAAGAAGCATTTGGGAACTCATAGAAACCCATGCTGCTTGACAGCTGAAGAGTGAGATGGAAGATCAGCTTAAAGTAAACTATGTTTCCTCTTCCTACTACTTACAGTTATTTTCATAAATAATTATTACACATTAACATTAAAAATGCATTATAAAGAAAATATAGAAAATTCTTTTCTCTCTCTCTCTCTCTCTCTCTCTCTCTCTCTCTCTCTCTCTCTCCTCGTAGACATAGTAATACTTGTAATGCCGTCAGTACTTATAAATATATTATATAAATAAATTTTATAAATAATTTTAATTGCCACCCGTTAGTATAGGTCAATAGTTACAAATAAAAAATTAAAATTTCTTAGAAGTATACGTAAAATCTCGCTTTCTTTTCCTCAATGCCGTGTCCTCCAATATTTACATGTCTATATGACAATAACCAGGTAAACTAAGTACCTCCATATACCATAAGATATACATAACATATACATAAAATATACATAACATATAAGATATACATAACAACAGCCACCATCCCCCCTCGAAAACAATTTCCCTCAAAATTGCCTGAGTAGAAGAATGTCAATAGTTTCATAATATACTCTTAGAAATTGTTCTGAATATTAGTATGAAGTATATGATAACTATATATATTAATTGATTAGAAGCACACAAGCCTGTCTATAAACGTGCTTGTTCTAAAATCATCGGACAAGTATAATGTTCATCAATTATAAATAAAACCAACTCGATTCTTGAGATAAATGAAATAAAGTGGCTAATGTGTTTATATACAATTTATATACAATATACAATAAAGCCTATTCAATAGACATGTGTTTTTCTCAACAAAACCTAAATAATATAAAATAATAATGTGAATAATTTACTTAAATCTTGATACAATATTTTAGAATATTATTCTCAATTTACATGGAGCATGTATACTCATTTTTTTTGTCACATATTCTTTTCTCTTCCTCTTACATATGCATCGCATTTTTAAAAAAATATAACAACAAATGCTGAATATATACATGTTCATCCTCGTAATTTGAATACTATTCTTTCTATAGAATCTTGGAAATAATTCTAAATAACTTATTAACACATTTTATATGTATTTTGCATAGACAAGAAAGAGAAAAAAGTTTAATAACAGTCGAGTATAAATTTAATAGTATTAATGTAATACACGCTCAATGTATTTAATGCGCTAGTATAATTTCATTTAAAATTCCTAAATATATATGTACATGTTATATGATTCTAAAGAATATTTATCCTTTTCTGACTATCTGTCCAGTTTTCTCCCTACCGGTCTGCTACATGAATATTACGCTGAAATGAATATTACGCTGACAAAAAGTTTATACATATTATCAAAATTGGTATCAACAGTGAGCCTATTACAGTCAGTAAAACCCCCACCCTTTAATACTTTTCATGAAATCATGAAAAATAAAAACTTTCAGACGAGTAGGATTTATAATATTTATTCGTAATTCAATAAATTACCCGGTCTTTGTTCTTCATCTTAAATTAGACACCATCATAAAAGGCTTACATTGTCCGCAATATAAATTGCAGACTCTGCTCAAAATCCAAACTGGTCAAATTTCAAGTTAACATAATAAACATCTTTAAAACATAAATAATACCGATAAACAATTATTGTTTCAGTTTAAAAAGATGTAATTTAAAGAAATAAATTTATTCTCCTTTGTTTTAAATGCATTGCATTCGTTTAAAATTTATTTTGATTGATTTTAGAATATAAAAAAATCAGAATGAATTTATTTACGATATTAAGTATTAATTAATTTTTTTATGTCTCATTTTATAATTTTTATTTTGCTGAAAAAAAAAAATTAATACATATTTTAAACCGGGCTCGAATTTCTTCTCAAACTGCTTCTGATCTTTCGAGAGTAATAATTGCTAGATATTGCGATATTCGCTTGTTTCGTGAGAAGAGGAAAAAGCCATAATGGAAATAAGGATACTAAAAATAATCTTATCTGCTCAATAACTTTTTCAAAAGTAATCGCTTAAAACTGTTTAAATCAACAGATAGTGACAATATAATTATTTCTATAATAATAAATAAATTAATTTTTATAGTTAATACGAATAGCTAGTTAAAAACAAGAGATATCCCGTAATGTTTAAATCATATCCCGAATTTTTTAAATATTTAATGTGCTAAAGAAGATAATTCTTTTTTTGAAGACCATTTTTGCTCATCCAATGAGCATTGAATTATTTTAGCGGTGGGGAAAAAGAGAAGACGGACTGATACTTTCGGGCAGTTTCAGTAGAGAATTGGAGAGACTATATTATATTACATAAAAGTATAAAATACACTAATAAAATTGTCATATAATAAACAGATTATATTATCGCATGAATAAACTATTTTTTGCTACATTATGAAGCCATGTTCTAATTGATGAAATATTCCGACCCTTAAACAGTGTTGGATTTCTTTTGCATCATTTTCCTAATTATATCTGCTTTTATATGCGAAGTTTGGCCTCTAAATGCATTCGAAAAATATTTGCGTGCAATTAGCTTTTCTTGTTCTTTCCATCTTAACTTTCTTGAAGGTTTCACTTGTATTATTTCAGAAGATGAAGATGTATTTTTGGTCTGATTTATATTTTCTAAAAACATTCATTAATATTTTAGTAAAAATAAAAACTATATCATGTTTTCTATTTATCTTACCATTATACAGAGTCTAGTTATTACATCCATATGACACTTCTGATGAATTCAATACCTCTAAAGATTGAAAAAATAATAAATCATAAAAATAAATAAGAAGAAAAAAAAATTATTTTAGACATATATTTAAATAGATTACCTGGATAAATTGATTGCTGTCGTTCATGTCAGTGGATTGATCTAAAAAAATTTCTTTTATTAATTACAAATAATTCAATAACAAAATTAATGGGAAAAGAAAGAATTTATTGTATACCAAGCGATTCCGTTTCTTGCTCATTTGATTCTATAGCTTTATTAAAAAATTTCAGGAACTAAGGAATATCACGTTTTACTATGTGTTTTCGATAATGGCTTTTGTGAATGTTCGCGTGATGCCCCTGTATGAAGCTAAATCTGTTAATTCTGCATCACTTCAATTCAGTTTTATACACGCTGTTGCTAGATGTTTTCGTAGTTGTGTTGCACTAACAATTTTGGCTGTTGTGCTCCACAGCATTCGGAGAAGCGGTATAATAACTTATATCCGCTAGGGTGACGAATAGAGCATAGTCCAGACTTTGGCAATGCGAAAACGTAATCATTTTTAGGACTTATATTAAGCTTTGATCTAAGCTGTATTACTTTTTGAATACATAAATCAACATTTGGTAGTACGACTAATTTTAAATTATTCGCCCATTTACCTCTCATGTGTATTCAACCTATACTCATCCACGACATCTTGAAATTTGTTGGGTAACTATTTATATTCTGTAAGGATTGATTCCTTAAGTTTATAACGATTATCGAATTCTTCTATAAAAATACATTCTACATCTCCCGGTCATCTTCTATTCAATATTTGTAACGAAGTTAGTGTTGCTTTTAAAAGTTAATTAATAAATATTTTTTTTATTGGTCTTACAGTCCAATCAATTCCATCCAAAAATAAAATAAAATAAAAATAAAAATAAAATAAAAATAAAAAATAAAAATAATAATAAAAAATAAAAAATAAGAAATAAAAAATAAAAAATAATAAAAATAAAATAAAAAAATAAAAATTAAAAATAAAAATTAAATTAAAAATTAAATTAAAATTATAATGACAGTCAGACTGTCCTTGTTTACATTCACCCCCGTAGACTAATCTGAAAATAAAATATTAGCTGAAAAAATTCTTTGTTAGTAAAGTGCAGTCTGACTGTCCCCAACACCCTTACCTAATTGAAGACTTGTCCAACGTTTCGAGCTCGCTACGGCTCCTCATCAGGGACTTCTTCTGTCGACTGCCCATATACAAATTAATAAATATTTTTTTATTGGTCTTACAGTCCAATCAATTCCATCCAAAAATAAAATAAAATAAAAATAAAAATAAAATAAAAAAATTAATATTGCTTTTAAAAGCTTTAAATAAATGTTCTCTTCGAAGTTTTCTTCCAGAGAATCATATAGTACCTGTCTTTCCTTAGACAAATCACTGTAAAGCTTCTGTATATCAGAAGTCAAAGGTAAAAGCTGCTTCTTTGCTCTTTTATGCTTTCCATGCGATTCAGCAACTATTCTGGATAATCTTTTATGATAATCGTTTTTGAAACATATAAGAAAGCTATTCGTTGTTGCTTCAATTTCATTATTCACAACTTTTAAATGTTCTATAAAATTTTTTTAATATAAATAATAAATAATTTAATATAAATATAAATAAAGACTTCAGACTGATATTAAAGCAATATATGCTTGGTCTCATTTACATAGTCTATCATTAAATATTGATAAGTGTAGTAAAAATTATATATACTTCTCTACAATCAATAGGCTTCGCAGGATTTCGAATAATATACCTAGTAGTATAACTAACTGTTCTATTAAAAGTTGATTTAAATTTAAGATGAAAAATTATTATTTAGAATTAGATGTTAGTTAATATTCTAGTTTATAATATTTAGTTAAAATTCTAATAATAAATAAATTTGATTCTAACTTTTTATATGTTATAAGTTATATAGTTTTATAAGTTATAAGTTTTAAATAGCTGTTAATTATAATTCTTCATTTTTTGTATAAGGATCATTCTGGTCCGTTTATAAATAAATAAATAAATAAAAAAAATAAAAAATATAAAATGACATTTCGCCACATCATAGAAGTTTTATCAGATTACACTACCGTCTGCTAAATCAAATGATTTCTTAAGAAATAATAATAAATGGAATAAAAAAATTTACCAGATAAATTGGAAAGCATTAAACTTCTAGAACTTGATTGAGAATCGTTTGTTCTTAACGCCTCGTTCAACATCTTGTCTGCTGCCAATTGAGCATTTTCATCTGCGCTACCATCATCACTGCTATCTATCGAACAATTAAATGAATTGTTCGATTCATCACTAATCCAATCCTCATCTGATGAATCGGATTTATCGGAAAATTTTTCATCTGAAAAAATCAAATTATATATAATATTACTTAAGAAATAAAATTAAGTAATTTGTATCATATGAAAAATATAGTAACCACCTACATTTAAAGAAAATGTTTATACTATAAAACCAAAATAAATTTATATCTATATTTAATATTAATAATTGTAAATACATGACTCAAAAATAAATTTTTTCCAGAACATGCATCACTAATGCGAAAGCATTAAAATAAGTTTAATCTGTTAAAATAATAAAAACAAGAAAAAATTCAAAATGTGATAATTTAGATTTAATTACAATTTCTGAAAGTGCCTGTATTAATATGGAGCTGTACATCTTTCACTATAGCTCTGCTAGTGCTCCATCTCTTCAATCTTACTGTTGCATTGCTGCTTAGTTGATTTAAACATTTTTGATTTATACGCGCTACCTACTGGGAATTAAGGTTTACCCATTTCAAATAAATGATTAGTAAAAAACGTTCGATTTAAGTTAATACAAAATTTATTTATTTTATTATGATTATTATCATATATCTATTTATATTTATAGCTTTATTTTAGTATATGTATGTATATATATATATATATATATATATATATATATATATATAATTTTATTTTATAACATATATTTTTTATTATATTATATACATCCATTTTGAAATATACTTCTCACTTGTCATAAGGACGATGACAATCAGTTATCGAGTTGTTCCTTGACCGACTCCTCGAGGAGTCCTGGCGAAACACTATTGTCCTTCATAGCTGAAACAATATAATTGAAAAAAAAATTAGTATTCTTAGAATAATATGTTATTATATTTGTTATACATATATTACCAGCATTAATCTCCTCTAATATCTCTGCAACTTTCGCCGCATGCAGCACTGTATTGGATATCTCTTCTATTCTTGAGTAATGGGCCCTCCAATCACCTGCCATTGCTAGTATTAGACTGTGACCTCTATAAGGACAGTGTCACCGCCATGGTCAAGGACGCTGCTGCTATCAGCAACGGTGTTGTCAAACATTCCGTCTTCGTCACGCCCTTCTTCTCAAACAATTCCATAGACTTGCATTATTTCCCGTGCTAGAACTAGATGGAGCCTTCTCCACAATGGAAAGCCGCCTGCTATTGCTGTTGTCGTTGCCGTTAACATTGACGGTGGCTTTCATTAAAACCTTCATTTTCTTTTTATTTAAAAAAATAAAACTGGAAGAAAAGAGAAGTTAGTAATGGAAAAACTGACTATGTTTCCACTTTTATATGGTAAATAAAAACAAATACCTTCGTTTAGTCTAGAATGTGTAAGTAAAGTCTTCTTCAAAATTTTCTATTTTGTCGCTTTTATTTCAAGAAACTTTTTCTCATTGGTCGAAGAAGTCAATTTTCTTCTTCCTCCTATCTATTCTACAATTTGTCATAAAATGTAAAGACACCGTTTTCAGATGATTTAAAAAATTTTCAATCCTCCCTCTAAATGTATATTTTCCCTCATTGGCAGAAAGTTCATTTTGAGTCCACTTCATTTGCTCGAAGAGAATGTTTTCTAGAACTTTAGTATTACCTATTGAAAACCATGTTTGAATGTTTCCCTTTACTCACGCCCTTTACAGGCAGACCGATTACATTCTTAATTCGATACACAAATTTATCGCTCGATCAACTAAGTTTTAAATAATATTCTTTTTAATTGTACAATGTAATTAGAATGTAAATTTAATTTTCTATTTGAAAAACTAGATTTAGTAAAGAAATAAGTAATAATTTAATCATTATTATAAATTAAAGTCCAATCTAGAAAATGAATTGAATTATTAGATGAAGTCATATGTAAATTAAACAATGAGATATACGTTCATCATATTTTTTTCTCATATAAATAGTACATTTTTTTATATTCATCGCCACGTTAATAAATAATACATATGGCGATAAAATTAGAGATGATTAGAATTGTATGCAGATGAAAATATTTTGTGAATATGAGGACCTCAAAATATGGAAAATCTATCATTGGCAACCTGTAGTACCTGGTGATGCATGGAAATTCCAGAGATCCATTGGCAGATTCTGCCTACCACGCACCTCAATCTTAATACGAAAACTGTAATTCATTCTTTTACATTCGGCTGACTATTCTCACAAATAATCCCACTAAAATTTTCATTGGTTTGCAATAGGAATTTGAATGAGAAATTCATAAAGAATAAGAGCGATATTACACATGGATCACACAGAAAAACGCAAATAACTGTTCCACTATTGATCCAAATAGCAGACTTTATTCCAATTTGTATATTTCATCTAGATTTCACAAACAAAATATTCATCTAAACGGTACGGAATGTTCGAATAGATGTAATTTTTAAATGAAAAGCTTAATTCATGTTGAAGGTAACTACAATCGGTTAGTTTTTGTATTATATATAAATAATTGAAAGAAAAAAATATAATTTAGTATTTTGTTAACATAGAGTTTTATTACTTATAATTAAATATTTTAGTGATTAAAATTATAATGCTAAAATGTACATGTGGTTAAATAATTTTTTTTAGAATAAAGTAGCTGTCCTTTTTTCAGTGACAGTTCTTATATGACACCTGATTTGAGAATTTGTCTAGACATTTTATATTTCTTTTTTCATTGCAGGTGTTATTTTCATAAATTTTGATATCTCCAAAATTATAAAAGTAAAATATCTTTCAAAATAATCGAATGGTCCGAATGATTCTTTTTATTTCATTACGTTGTAAATTTGTATTATAAATAATATTTATTTGATTTTTTATCATTAGTCTATTTTTTTGTACAATATTTCTGTAATTCATTTTTTTAATATGACACAAAGCAGTTTGAAATGAAAATAATATTTTCTGATCTAAAATATTTACATTGTGCCATTAAATAAAAATCACTGTATAACTTTTTTATACCACTTCAAAAACATGTGGTCGATTACGATGAACTTTAGTGCCTGGTATAAATCTTGAATGTGTTACTCCTCGAATGAATTCTCGGTAGTAAAATACACTACTATATACATTACCATAAGCAGTATTGTCACAATCCTTACGGTGTTTATTTGCAATTCCTATCACAACATCACCGAGTACAAGAGGAGCACCCTCGTCGTACTGTAAAATGTCATTAGAATAATAAAGTATTATAAAAAAATTTATTTGTTATATTATGAAATTGATGAAATTAATGCTATTTTTCAATTGATAAGAAAAAAAGTTCGAATATCTTAAGATGAAAACTAGAAGTACTAAAGAAATGACTAACATTATGTTATTGTATATGTTACACCCTGAAAAAGAACCCTTGTTGGGCTCATTAGTATGATGAAAACAACCTTTTCATTAATTTTATCAATTCTTTATTTGACTCTTATTCCTACAATTAAATAGAATAATTATATCAGACATAAATCCATTTCTCAAAAATAGTATCCATATATTTAAAGCATATTGCGGAATTTAAGTTTATATGTGTAAGATATTCGAAACGCGCACACCTCAACATGAAAATTAAATAAAATAATAGAAAAAAGAATTGATATTCGTAGAAAATAATATGATATCCGCAGGATAATGCATAGGGAAGAAATTTATCAATGTGATATCCTCGGAAAAAATAAGCCATACTAAATTCATAAAAACTGTTTATAATTAATATTTATATTCATACAAAATATCGAGAGTTTAGTTGATAAAATAATCAGCTGAATATTTAACGGTTTATTTAATAAGTTATAATTTGAAATAAATTTGAATTGAAAATGAAATAATTATGGAAGTAAGGATCGCGACAAAACCTTATAAGGGTGACTCATTTGAATAGGCGCAACTAGATTACTCGCAATCTAAGCCAAATAGTTAATGTTATTTCAAGGACAGAGTGATTTTTTTAAATGGCATCACCTATTTTTGACCCCGGAATCGGAAAAAGCGGGAAATTTTACGTTTAAAATCGTATTGAGGCATTTTTTTTCAAGGCTAGTTCAAGGGAAAATCGAGGGCAAACTCGAGATTAAAAATCATTGATACTTTAATTACAGACACGCTAACCAACCTTAACACTGATGTACCGTATCCTCACATACCCTCACAAACCTTATAAATATACTCCAAGCAAGCAATATTTCTATAAGGTTTGTAAGGGTATGTGGGAAGACGGTACATCAGTGTTAAGGTTGGTTAGCCTGTCTCATTTGACCTTGAAATGACCTTGAAAACAATTTTCTAAATATGATTTAAACGTAAAATTTTCTGCTTTTTCCGAACCCGGGGTCAAAAATAGGTGTTCCCATTTAAAAAGATCACTATGGCCTTAAAATAATCTTAAAGGGCAAGTTCAAGGTCAAAAACCTATTTAACCCTATTGTTTTGTTGCCCCCTTTGCCCTCTACAACTTTTGTCAGAAGCACTTTGTCCTATCTGGCATAGGTTGCGAGTAATTCAGCTGCACCGATTCAAATGGGTCACCCTGTACACGTGATTTATACCATGACGGGGAAATCCTACGATTTTCCCAATAACTGGCTTTTTTTTATTTTATAAATAATATAATCAAATACTAGCTAGAAAAAATCTTCAGATTTTACGAAAGAGGTTAAAATGCTTGTACTTTCGTAAATCAATTGATTCGTGCTATAACGGAAATTTGAGAAATTTTCTTTGTAATAGCCTCTCCATAGATTCACAAATAACGTGATTATATTTAATCTTTAAGAAAATCTCGCGAATTTTAGAAAATGTATGAACGATGATGGAATACCACGTCGGGTTATCGAGGTGGTAATCCGAAGAGTAAGACATATCAACCGAAATTTGAACCTCGATAAAAGAGACCTCGTTATTCGTGCTTATTGGTTGTATTTCTGTTTTTTTCTTATAGATCAAAAGTTTTCATATATAAGATATATAATAAATATTTAGTTACGATAAATTTAGTTAAATTTTTATTATTTTAAATATCCCAACAAATAGTATATAATGGTCATTAAACACTTTTTATCTTTCAATAAGTCATCAAAATTTTTTCTTATGATTGACACTATTTATGTTTCTTTGACTATTATACATATAATACGAAATTAATATCTCGTTCATGCAACAGATTAAATGATAACCCATCGTGCCTGACATTCTATAATACTATGTGCTCTCAAGTTTCAATAGAATGATTAAAAAATGAAAGCCTGTGAATTATTTAAATTGTTTTGATATAATTTTAACATGCCAACTTTTAAAAATTTAAAAATTTCATTAAAATATTTATTATAATAAACTTACGTTACAGAGACCTCGGCGTTCTACGTGTGCTATTGGTTTCATTTTACCACAAATTTCTTTTGCAGAGTCTAACGGAACTGCTGGCCTGAGTCTACACATTGTATTTGAAACAATATCAACTGATGAATACATTAATAAATAATCAATAGTCTCACACACCCTAGGCCTACTGTTACTTAAAGTAAGTGCTCTTTGATTTAGCGATGTAAACCCGTATCCAGCTACAGTTGCTGGTAAATCCAATCTTGTATGTTCGTCGGGCAGATACAATTTTTTCAAATGAAAATTAATATTCAACATTAAATTATCCGCTAACTGCAAGAATATTATTTAGCAAATTGAATTGGTATCATTGAAAATAAAGGAGATAAACCACAAACGTTCACATTTTGATGTCTAATTTAAGAAATAACTATAATTTACCTGTAGTATTGCTAGATTATGCCTGTTACGTATTGGGGCATCAGTGAAAGTGTATATGAAGACAACATCTTGGGCAGCTGTATAATTGTATTTTAAATTAATCGATGCCAAAATTACATACAATCGTAATTTTACGACTTCTTCTTTTTTGTCCAAAAAGCACTCGGTAGAACCAAGTATAAAAAGATCAGAAATAATACCGCCGGTACAAGCTAAATATTGAGTCCAACTGTTATTATGTTGGCCAATTATTGCAACTTGATAAGCATAATCTGGCTGATTTGCGACTGCTCCACCAATTAGTCCTTCCACTGTTAATTCTAAATTATAGCAAAAAAAAATAAAAATTCTATAATTTTATTATCTAAACTTTAAAATAGAAAACCTGTAATTTGATCCGTAAGATTATTATATTCCAAAGAACAATGATAAATAATAATATTAAAAATATTAATAATAACAATATGATTGATATATGAGTTTTCTTCACTTCTCACAGTGATGTTTCTTGTTTCTCGCTGGAAATAATTTTAGCACTGATAAAGATGTGATATGTGATAAGCACTGATAAATTTTAGCACTGATAAATCGAATGCATCGAAACTGAGTCATATTTCGAGACTAAAGAGAAATCCTACATTAAAAATGCTGTTAGAAAAATATATGATCGTTATAATTATTGTTCCCCCCTCAAAGATAACTATATTGAATAATAAAATCCAATTCTATCTAAAAAAAGTGTTTTATTATGATAGCCTACGAACCTTGCAGCCTTCGTGTTACGTATAAAAATATTACTATTCTTTCTGTCTAAAACTGCATTATTCGAAATGATTCAGACATGATTAAAAAAAATAAAGGAAAGCATTCAAAACCCCGCATTACATCAAAATTAATTTTTTCAAATTAATCGCAAGGCATTATCAATAATTAGAAATAAATTCAAAAATATAGTTGAATTAATAATTCTTAATATTTCTGTAGTCTCTAATGAATATCAATCATTCTTGAGTTATGAATAAATTGAATTATGTATTTAATTTCGTAACCTTTTTTTCTTACAATTTTCCATTCTTACAATTAACATATTCATGTGCAATATTATTTTAATTTTTCATATTATTAATTATTGTCATTATTTTCCGTACTCGTATTCGAATTCAAGATCAATATTCAGCTGAAATAATTAAAAAAATGTTTCATAATAAAACCAAGATCTGTAACGCCCAAAAAAATTTTGCTTTCAAAATACAATTTTTGAATACTGAAGATGCAAAATCCAAATTCTTTTTCGTCTTATCGCGTGGAAATTAATAACAGTTTCTCTTTTTATAGAAAATAAAAATATAAGAGAAAGAATATATTTTCGTGTAATATTACTAAAATCGATTGTTAACCTGAAGAAATATTTTGCTCCTTTAAGATAGCCCTAGAAAATAGTGTAATGCACCCTGAGTGTGAAATAATATCGCATGAGTAGCTAAACTTCTAGAATAAGTAAGAATAGCAAGCTATAAATTGGTACATCATTCCTTCCGAAAGCTTCTAGAATATTCTGGAAGCTTCTAGAACATTCTCAAAGTTAGCCCATAATTTCCCCTGCTTGATGAGAGCTATCAGATTTGCAGCTATTGAGCACGCGGCACTCTCGCGGGAGTTACGCTGCTCTTGTCAATCATCAGCTTCCATTGAGAGAATCTCGTTTGCTGTTACCGTACAAGATGATAAAATGAAGGAGCAGCCGAACGAGGCAGTACCCTGCCCTAGTCCAACGACAGATTCGAATATCGCCCTGCGTTCCGAATATAATCTGTTTTAACTCGCTGCCACCAATCTATTTTATTAGTTTATTCTTTCTCATTTTATCCTTATTTTCTGTATTTTTTTTATCAATGAGAATGTTATTATATATCTGATGTTTTTTCATTTTCGATACTTCGACCGTCAAATTGCGTGCATATTCCTTTCATGGAGAAGCAATGCTTTGACACCGGTCGTTTCACACATCATAATTTTTCGCTAACTACACAATTTTTTTCTGGAGAAAAATTTTTCAGTATAAGTAATGATTGAATTCGTACATTTTTGGCACCCTCACTCACAAAATACAAATTCTCCTAAATTGGAGATTATAGCAGAAGATAGATGGGATTGAGAATTTGGTGATAAATAATCAAAACACAAAAATCCACTTAGATCGTTTATATTCGTTATTGGTCAAATGGCCGGCTCTATTATTCATTTTTCTAGTATATTAAACATGCATTACATATTTATACAAAAGTTTTAATCTAGCAAGAGATTTTTAAATAAGCACAACATTGAAAATATTTAACAATTTTAATTCAATCTATTAATATTTTTAATGTTAACATTAATATTTAATATAGAGAAGTAAGTAAATTTTTCAGACTTACCAGAATTAATCAACCATGGACTTATAATTAGAATAAATACCGAAATAATCTTACAGAAATACATTTTATCACTTGTACGATGGATGAAATACTGCTGCATGTATGAGATATTTTAAAAAAATCGACGCTATATAACATAATAATGTAATTAAAAAGATAAGAGATTATTCTTTCAAAATATAATTATCAATATAATACATAAATATAAATTTTCTCATAATGACTTATGATTCCGTTGCTATCATCTTTAACGAATAACATAAAAAATTTGAGTAAAATCGGTCGGGCAGTTTAACTCATGGTGACGATGAGATTGGCCTTGCAGAGGCGTTAATCGGCAGATAAAAATACATGTGCTAGCTCTAAATAAATCTGTATTTAATTTTAATACCATCAGCCTTGAAAACATTAATAAACCTTTGGATATAATATATTATGATACATGGGATTTAGTTAACTATCATGTCACGGCCAGTAGTTATCATTATTCTTGCCATGAAATAATGAGATTACTGAATTGTCACGTACTGTATACTATTTTACAGCCCATGTGATATAAACCAGCCAAATTAATTATAATATGTTTAAAATTAATATACCAATATTTTAAAAAACGAATATGTTTAAATAATTTTAATAGTCTCGTTGCTTCTCTATAACGAACTGAAAGGATTCCAAGTGAAACCGCTTCCACTCTTAATAGTAAATTGGATAAAAGATGTTAATTTTTATGCATTCGGACATGGCAAATCGTTTGAATTCTTGTTTTTGATTCATAAAATAATATGAGATCTTGCAAAAATAGTTAGTTTTAAAAGTATTGCTATGTTGAAATAAATGGATTGCGTAATTCCTGTAAAATTTAAAAGGACAAAATGTCATTCAAGGCTATTTAAAAAGATCGGTGAACTGCGAAGCTTTTTCCATATTATATTATTTATCTTAATTAAATTTAAACTGATGGTGTTATATACAATAAAATCATAACATACAATGAATAGTTCAAATAAATTGATAATTTTAATTATTATTAACGTCATTAAAAAAAATTTTAAAAGTTAAAAAAATATCTATTCAAACAGTTTAATGAAATAGTTCTTTATATCATATAATTCTTTACTAAAGATCAAAAATGTTATTTTATTGATTCTAATAAATATTTAATTAAGGAATATTTAGATAAACATTCATGTGAATAAAAGGAGAATTTAATTAAATATTTTTCAAATGAATTTCAATTCGTTCTATTTCTCAAAATTATGTAATATTTTCTAATTGATAAGAAATGTCAAAAGAATATTTACATGCGAAATATATTAATATATATAATAATATTTTTCATAACAGAATTAGAATTAATTAAATGAGCATCGAACAAAAGAGCTTTGTCGCGCTTTATATCGACATAAATTAATCTTGAATTCAAGAATTTATCTTACTCTTTATAAAATCCTGCGTGATTTAAGTAAATTCATTATTACACCATGGAATACTGGACAATTTAGGTCACGCAAAAGCATGCGCTAAGTACGGATTTCTGTAACGTGAAGTGCTGCAAAATATTTTTATAAAAGTTCATAAATATCTTCATAATATTTAATTGGTATATAATGATAGTAAAAATATAATATTTTCTAATATATCAGAACTAAAGTAAATTCTTGAACTCACAGATATGTATCATTTTTCTGTATTCTGAGATATCTACATAAACTATTATCAAATACTAAATATAAAAGAGAAAAGAACAAGAGACAAACAAAGAGCGACAGATGATTAGAAAGCGAGAAGAAATACATTCACTATATTATATCTACATAAAATATAGTATTTTTGATAGCTGACGTAGTAAAATAATATCTGTGCTGATGTCGACATCATGCAGCAAACTGGTGTAGAAAACGATTGCTTACGCGAAAATGGATAAAGCAGAAAAACGTACTTCAAATACTTTTATTTAAAAGGACTACCCAATTTCAAATGAAAGAAGAACTAGATTCTACATTGAAAGATTGTGCTCCTTAATATTCAACGGCTCAATAGTGAATTTCTGAATTTAAGGAAGGTCGGACCAGTATTGCTGATGAACATTGTTCAGGGTGCCCGGTTGAGGTCATAACTCCCGAACTGATTTAAAATTCACAAAATGATGGTAGAAGACCGTTGAGTAATGGTGAGTGAGATAACTGGGATTACCAGAATGTCAACAGAATGCGTACGCAATAGTTTACATGAACATTTAACCATTGCAAACGTCTATGATAGGTAGGTCTCGTATGTTCTAACACTCGATCAAAAACTGACGCGGAAAGCTGTTCCTATAGAAAATTTAGCGCTGTACAGGCAATTCCACAGCCAAGTTTTGCATCGATTTATAACCGTAGATAAATAACTTCGATTCACCACTACACTCCTGAAAACAAAAGACAGTTGAAACAATGGATTGGACGGGGTGAACCACGCCAAAAAAAGGCCAAAACACTTTTGTCAACGATCAAGTTTCTGGTCACTCTTTTTTTTTGGATGTGAAAGGAATTATCTTCATTCATTATCTGGGAAAGAGTAAGACCATGAATGGCCGATATCACGTAGTTTACAAGTTATAGAAAGTTGAAGTAAAATTCGATTCCATAAAATCAGTACAAAGTATATATTGAACTTGTACGAGATAGAAAAAAGTATACATATATATATATATATATATATATATATATATATATATATATATATATACAAAATGAGATAAGATATTGGGAGCTCTTACATAGTCATATATATATATGACTATGTAAGAGCTCCCAATATCTTATCTCATTTTGTAAGGCACTTGTGCAGTGTCAGCTCTATAACAAATCAGACTCTAAAATTCTCTGTTTGTTATTGGCATAATGCGCAAACTGATATACTAAATATAATGGTAGTATAATTGTAAATTATTCAATATTATAAACAAAAAGATCAAACGATGCCCATGTAAGTATTTATTATACATTTGGCCTAATCCCAATTTCCAGCTGCCCTTTTATTATTATATTTTAGTTTGCGATGAAAAAAATACGAGGATATATAGTTGGTGAATTTAAACTCTAATATTATTAAAATATAAAATATTTATTTCATATAAAATAAATCAACTTAAAATTATAATAAATAAATGCAAGAGAATTAGTAAATAAAAAAATAATGGTAAATAAGGAAGGAAAATGAGAACAAGTATTATTGATGAAAATAAAAATAAGTATATTCATAAAAATAATTATATAAATAATAAAAATTTTTACTCTACAATAATTGGATAGAGAATAATCATATAATAATATTTTTCAAAAACACTGAATAGAACCTCACTACCTTTCCTAGGTATATGAGTCGACGTGGGAATTTTCGGTCCTCATACGAATTATAATTTATCTAGCACCCCCATCTCGACTTCACCTGAGATAATAATTAACCAATTTATTAAAGAGATTAATAATATCAAAATGAAAAGTACTCTATGTATAAATTTATATTCCTATAAATAATTAGCCAATCGCTGCTACAGTATAACAAGCTACTTCAAAGCAGCATCCGCTTAAAAAGGCGATATTTCGCAAACACACACACACACACATAATATACGCCTCACATATAGCTTCTGTATATTGTACTTTTCAATTTGGATGGTAGAAAAATATGTCCAAGTGTCTCGAAATGACTTCTACGCGTAGTTTTATGTTTGGACAATAAAATGTGTCTTGGGACGACTTCTATAGAAACATTGCTGTTTGAGATGTGAAATACGATGCCCAAGTGTCCCTGAACGACTTCTTCTGGGAGTTTGGTGTTCGGATAATCGAAGACGAAACTTCCAGTAGAAGTCGACCTGTCATATCTGGATATCGTCTTCTATCGTCCAAACTCGAAACTCCCCATAGCAGTTGTAATCTGTTGTTGTCTGATACATGTGGATATCGTATTCTGCCTCCAAAAGATAAAACTTTACATAGACGTCGTCCCGAGACACCTGGACATTGCATTCTACCGTACGAACACGAAACTACAATATTTACCAGTAGAAACCGTACGTAAGATGTAGATATATCTATATTTCCTATATTTTCGTATTTTAAATTCAATACCGCGAATTTATAGTTAGTGATAGAGGTGCCAACTGAAATTGAAACAAAAAATGATCTGCGAATTAGCATCTTTTTGATGCGGACGCTCAGATATCACCTTTTTATTTGGAAACAACCATATATATAGCCTATATCACTCCAAAGATAAATATATAGAATATATATTTCCAATTTCAGAACAATCGGTTGAATAATTTTTTTGCTTAACGTATAAAAACAAAAACACAATTTGTCTTTCTAAAGTATTAGTATGATTTAGTATATATCCATCTTATAGGCAAAGAGAGAGAGAGAGAGAGAGAGAGAGCGATTTTCCTACATAATAACAAATAAAATTTTCAAAATATATCCAAGATGAAAGTCTCAGATTACGCTGAAGAACAAAAAGGATAATATCCTCTAAAATCACACCTTCTATAGGATAATAATCTCAAAGTTGGAGTGGACCATTCAAATTAGATTGTTATGAATAGTACTGATTAGATTGAGCTGATATTCGTTTTAGTTTAAGACGCTACCTACTGACTGTTGGTGGAACTGACTACTAAGAAATTTCGCGGAAGATACTAGTTTACGACTCGCACGATCTATCGAGTTATATATATATATATATATATATATATATATATATATATATATATATATACGATATGATATGATATGAAAACTAAAATGATATAATTATACAAGGAACTAATAGTTCTCATTCCCGTGCATTATATAATATATTTATATTAAAAAGTGCTTAGAAAAATATTATCAGGACAGTCAAGATACTTCGATGTAATTTTTTTCAATGATTCCAATAAAATTTCTTTAACCTGCATAAACGTAAAATGAGGACAAATAACGAAATCTATTATTGATGTAGTTTCATTTCCGCTTTAATAGTTCATTACAACGCTGTGGTCGTTATATGGTTACTGGTAAGGTGGTTCGAATGCGACTCTCTAGTCGAAGAGATGCTGTAAGAATAAATGTTTATATTTCTTCAATATATACTATAATAATAATACAATAAAATTATTAATTAATTTCCAATTACGTTTCATTTTTTTCAAGCCTTCTCGAAATTACTTCCTTATTTGTCAGTTCAACTTATTTCTAATATGGAGAATAAATTTTTATAACTAATTGGAACTATTTATCATGAAAATTATCAATCACCAGTTTTCTCGTAAAAAAACTCTACTATGACTACATGACTTGTTTACTTATATCTTCAAGCACATGTTTTCCAATCAAATTACATGAGATATATCATTTTATTTATTATATTATAATTAATTATTGATTATACAGTATAATTTTATCTCTTCACCAATTTCTACCATTGTATATCAGAAGTTTTTGAGCGTATATTTTAAAACTGCTTTACTTTGCATATCAACATAAAATCACAAAGTAAGTCTATAATAATTACTATTTGTTAACTCGTATTTATGAAAAAACTCATGAAGTTCTTACCTTTCGAGAAATGGAATTATTTTTCCGAATCAGACTCCTATAATCAATGTAGACATTTTCATGTCTATTAAAAAATAAACTGCAGGCTTACGAACTGTGTTAAAAGTGTAACAGGAATTATTAAATTTCGCAGGTTTCGAGAGTCTGACTGTATACAAATTTTTTTTATTATATTAGTACGTATACTCCTGAAGTACGATAAAATTTTCAACAATATTCGTTGCTTACTTTTTAAGTGGCATCCGCTAACGACAGACTTGTTTTTTCGAGTTCGGCGATTTTCGTTTGTGAAAAAAAATGAAGCAAAGAATTTGTATTAAATTTTGCGTAAAAAATGAAATAAAGTGTAGTGAAGTTTGTAAAATGTTAACAAAGGCATATGGTGAGTCTTCTATGATTAAAGCAAGGATTTACGAGTGGTATAAGCGTTTCCAAGATGGCCACGAAAAAGTTGAAGCTGACGAACGATCTGGACATATACCCGAATGCCCGAGCACATCAACGATCGATGAAAACGTGAAAAAAGTGAAAGAAATGGTTATGAACGATCGCCGAATCGCAATCAGAGAAGTCGCTGATGATGTTCGCAAATCAGTTAGCTTATGCCATGGAATTTTTTGGAAGGTTTTGGATATGAATCGTGTGGCAGCAAAATTTGTTCCAAAATTGTTGAATTTTGAAAAATAACAGCGGCGAATGGAAGTTGCTCAGGAGCCACTAAATGATGTTAATAACGATGCAGAACTACTACACGTATTATAACAGGTGACGAAAAATGGGTTGACAGATATGATGTCGAAACTATAGGTCAATCGTTCCAGTGGAAACATTCTGGATCGCCAAGACCAAAAAAGGCTCGACAAACGAAAATCACCGCACTGGAAAAAACACGTCTAACGTTAGCAGCTGCCACATAAAAAATAAGCAATGAATATTGCTGAAACTTTTATCGTACTTCAGGGGTATGCGTACCAACATTAAAAAAAAAAATTATACAGGCGGACTGTCCAAACCCGCGAACTTTAAAAATTCTCGTTACTTTTTTAACACATCTCGTATATTACGTTCATTATCTCTTAATTAGAAATACATTTCAAACGGTTCTAAACAGACTCGAAACTTTCAATCATAAGTTCAAGATAAAGTTTCGAAATTATTTATCTATCTAGCTATCTATCTAAGTAAGGCACAGGGTCAAAAGTAACATAGCAAACACATTAAAAAGATAAATCAGCATTAAATAAAAAGTAAGATATAAATTATATTTGTATTTCTCTTTCTTTTTCTCTCTACTAAGAATCCATACCGGAGTGTGAATGGTTTTTTCAAAAAGAGAGAGCCTAACAAACCCCATATTCCCACTCTATATAGCAAATAAGAAAATAAGCTCTAGGAAATAGAGATGTAACGGCCAAGGCAGATGAAAGCCATTTCCTGTTAAAGGAACCGTGAATATTTACGGGAAGCCCCTTAAACCCCACTCTATCTAAAAGGCTTAGGCCTTTTAAAAAGTATAAAAATTAATTAAAGATATTCTATGTAATAAATAGTAAGATTGGCCGATCCAAACAACATCGTCCTGAGCTCGTAGGGGTAACTCCATACGAGGCTGATTAAATATTTTATAGCTCTTACTGACAAAAGGTGCGAAGCAGCGATATCTCAAAACTTTTTCTAATTAATTTAAGGTTAAATTTCAATTAGAACTGTATAAACTCATTATTCGTCACTTCTGAAGGGACACTGACAATATGAAAATAATGTAGATAATAACTGTCATATAAAAACAATATAGCATTCCTGAATACTTGTCAAAAAAGGAAATGAAATAGATAAGGAAATTAAACGCCCATTAAATAATTTTTTTTCAAGATAATACAATGATGTAAATAGAAATAATTTAAATGCTTATCTCATTTAATCTATTAGGTGTACCAGTTTGTTTCCGCCGTTTTACAATAGATGGCTGCCGCGGTAAGTGGTAGTCGAAATAGATGGTAGATGTTCTACATTAAGGTTACGTATTTCTAAATATAACACCATCGAAATATTAATCTATTTGTGTCTGCATCATAAAATTATTCTCGATTGAACTTGTCAGCTAACGAGTCAAATTCTAGTAATTTACTGGAGGTTTTAATTTTCTGCTTTAATATGAAAAAATCTGCACCTGAGGCTCATCGAATGCTCTCAAGTACCTATGGTGAGATCGATCTCAGTAAAGGAACGTGACAAGAGTGGTTTCAACGCTTCAAGAACGATGATTTTCATGTCAAAGAGGAGTCTAAGAGAAAATGTTTTCGAAGATGCAGAATTGGAGACATTACTTGATCAACACTTGTGTCCAATGCAACAATAATTGATAGGATGATTGAAGTGAAGCAACAAGCCAATTCAAAACGCCTGAAAGTCATGGGAATGATTGAGAAAAAAGGAAATTAGGTGCCGTATGGGTGCACTTTACTCACGTTTCTGTTATAGGGAACATACTTTTCATTACTTCAGCGGACATACATTCCAGATTGTTGCAATCCTGAAAATTATTACAAATGAACTTACATGTATTGTAGAACAAGATGGAAAAAGAATTTTACCAGGATAAATGATAACTGATGGGTAAAACTGCAGTTGTAGAACGCGCTTTCGGGGAACCTGGAACACGATGGATCTCTCGCGTTGTACACTGCCATCGAATCACCTAATACATTTTCCAGAATCTTATTATCATTTGAATAATGGTCGTCATATTTATCTGTTCTATGATTCTATGACAGAATGTGTTACGAGCGTACATAATTTTTGTAATTTTGTAAGCACTTTTAAATGATTTTGTCGCATGCATTATACCAGTATAAAAAATCTAATTATTACAAATTAAAGAGTCGTGTATATTATTGTAATAATTTATACATTTTTCTGGAAGAAAATTCTGTAAAATTTAAAGAAATAAGCTATATTTATATAGATATATTACTACCATACTTCCATATAACAAATTTTCTTCACCGTTATTGTATTTTAGTATTTTTGATTTAGTTGTAATGAAAAATTTATAACAATTAGGAAAAGGTTTTTACAAATAATTTTTGGAGCTTTCGAACATTAATATTATACATGAAATTGCCCGAATTAATACTGAAATAGTTAAATTAAAAACTTTGTATATAATAATAAATAAATGATAGTATATGAAACAATAGAGAGTTTGTTAAAAATGATTTTAAACAAAATTTGGAGATCTACCAAAAATGAATTTATTACATTCGATATGTTTTTGCTTTAAAACTATAATTTTATGAGCAAAATTTAAAGTTAAAAAGACTTTACATATGATCTGATGTATGATCTGAGCAACGAGGTAGATCCCTGACGTATCGACTATGATTTGGATCGATAACAGGTCGAAATATTAATAAATAATTGCATTTTTCTCGATAATTATTAGCTTTAGAGCAAAAATGGATAGAACATAAAAATTTTGTTTCAAAAGGATCTACAACTTTTGTTTGAACAATTTTTTTCTATACTTCAAATTATTTCATAAAAGCTGGTTTTATCAATTATCAATTTTTTAACATTTTTCCAAGCTTGGGTGCCTGGCGTTGCCACATTCAGATTAATTGATGCAGCGGACATTTAATGAAACAGAATTTCAAACATTAAATAAAAATGCACTATATCTTCGGAACTAAAAAATATTAGATCTTCATACTGTGCAGCATCATACAGTATCTTAATACTATACAGCTAAACATTGGAATAAATTTTAGAATTTATAATAATTAAAACGATTAAAATTATTTTTCTGTGTTTCTGTGTACATTGTATTTTATTTCTAATTGCTTTATATTTGGTTAAATATAATAATAAACTAAATATTTTATTTCTAACTATAATTCGCTTTTTAAAAAATAAATATTTCTAATATTTATTAAAATACACACAACTACTACATGTATGAATTCTTCTTTCGTAGGAGATAGTAACAGCAGAATGAAAACTGCAATATTCTTTTTTATACTGATTATTTGTACTGGTTATATAAGTTTTGGTTTCGCTTGCAAGCCTAAGCGAGTTGGAACCTGCCATGATGATAAAGAGAAGCAAGCATGTGGAAATTGTTGCAACAAAGGAGGTATCTGTGAAGGGTTTGATTGTATGTGTTATAATTGCAATGGATGATTCCTGGAAATTACAATATATTTTTTATTGAATAGTATATTTTCAGTAATAAACTATTAATTCTCAAATTTGGCTGTATTAATACTTGAACAAAATTAAAAACCGTTTTATACCCGCTCATTTCAATACTGCATCAAGAAATGAGACTAATCGATAAAGTGAAGAAAAAAAACAATATGGAATTAGTCGCAATAAGTTCTTCATATTAATTTTGTTAAAAGAGGAATGAAGATGTCCGGACAAGGAAAACAAAACATAGTCCACTAATCGAGATCCTTATATTATTTATTTTGTAAGAGTTGTTTTTCTTTTATATATTTATTTTATATTTTTTTTAGAAAGAGCAGATTAAACTCAGATTAAAAAAGAAACTTTTTCTTCTGTGCCTTGTCACCTTCATCAATTAATTTAGAATATATGAGAATTGCCGATGACAATAAACTTAACCATCGTTTGCAATTGTATTCAAGTGATAGTTTAATAAGTTGCCAGCTAAAGCACCAATTGGTCTCAAAATTCTTAAGAACTTAAAGTATTTTCAAATTTTTTATTGTATTTTCACAATTCAATTACTCATTACTCTTCGTGTTTGAATCGAGCTTTAATTAAGGAGTGATGTTATTCGGCCAGCTTGCCTGTTAAAGTAGTACATCTTCTACCCTCAGCGGAGAGCTAAAGACACAGATAGGATTGTGTATCTTCACGGCTCATGGTTCGTACGGTTGGATCATATATTCTAAAGGTCCAGCTTGATCATCCGTCTCTTCTTTCCGAAAAGAGATACCGCAGAGGAATTTTCGACATTACTAAGTATTCAGCAGCTTTGGAGATAGACGGCTCCGGAGAATGCAGTTTCGAGCAGATAAGCACTACGAAAAAGGTGATGTATAGCTGGTGGTTATTGATCGTTAATAAAAGGTTGTAAATTCATCTGGAAACCAGTCTGGAAACACGGTCATAGACAAGTCATGATGCCATGAAGGGTTCCAAATGCTTCTACGAGGGTGGATTGATAAATTTCCGGCCTGACCAAGAGCTGGCGCCATCTTGAGGTGGCGTTTTATAGTACCATCCTTAGATAGCTTATAGCTATAGTTTCAGTCCGATCGCCATGTTAGTTTAGGTTTGAGAGCACGCTGAACAAGAGGCCTCTGTGTTTTTCGTAAAAATGGAAAAGCTGGAAAATCGTGCTGTCATCAAATACTTTTATTAGGGATTAATGCCAAAGGAAATTAAGGAAGAGATGGATTCAATACTGGGGACATCCTCTCAATCATATTCAACCGTTAAGCAGTGGGTTTCCGAGTTTAAAAAGGGTCGTGTGAGCACCTCTGATGAGCCTCGCTCAGGACAGCCCATTGAGGTCACAACTCCAGATATGATCGAAAAAATCCATCAAATAATGCTGAAAGACCGCAGATTAAAAGTGCGTGAGATAGCTGAGACCTGTAAGATGTCATATGAACGTGTACAAAATATTTTGCACCAACATTTGTATATGGAAAAGCTCTGTGCAAAATGGGTGCCGTGTTTGCTAACAGTCGACCAAAAATTGATTCGAAAGAACATTTCTACCGCCAATTTGGCGTTGTATAAGCGTAATCCAAGCGAATTTTTGCGTCGATTTATAACCGTTGACGAAACTTGGGTCCACCACTACACTCCTGAAACGAAACAACAGTCTAAACAGTGGATTGGACCAGGGGAACTAATTCTAAAGAAGGCAAATACAATTTTTCGGCGAACAAGATTATGGCTACTGTTTTTTGAGATGCAAGAGGTATTATACACATTGATTACCTTGAAAAGGGTAAAAATATCACTGATCGATACTACGCAGACTTGATCCACGGAGTGAAAATTAAACGACCTCATCTGGCGAAGAAAAAAATCTTGTTTCATCACGATGACGCACCAGCGCACACGTCAATCGTTGCGATTGCTTAAATCAACGATCTGAAGTTTGAATTGATGCCGCACCCTCCCTACTCTCCAGACCTAGCCCCGAGTGACTTTTATCTGTTTCCTAACCTCAAAAAATGGCTTGGCGGTAAGAGATTTGCGGACAATCAAGAAGTAATTGAAGCTGTAAATGGGTATTTTGAGGAGCTTGACGAATCAGTCTATAGAGATAGCATTACTAGACTAGAACACCGCTATGAGAAATGTATCAGCCTTGAAGGAGATTATGTTGAGAAATAAAAAAAATTCTTAAAAGCGTTGTTTTTCTTATTATATATATATATATATATATATATATATATATATATATATATATATATATATATGTATATTCCATACGGCTTCTTTGGGGAAAATTGATCTTCGGAGTTCGGGCAGTTGAAAAAATGTCCAAGTGTCTCGAGACGACGTTTACGGAGAGTATCATGTTCGGTCGATAAGATCTGTCTCGGGACGACTGCTATAGAAAGTTTTGAGTTGGGGAGCTAGAATAGGATGTCCAGATATCCCGGTCGTTCGAAAACACCTGGACTTTGTATTCTATTGTCCCAACACGTATCTTCCCATAGAAGTTGTTCCCACATACCTGGACGTCATTTTCTACCAATTAATACAAACAGTCTCTGTAAAAATCGTACAGAGACACCTGGACATCGCATTCTATCATCCAAACACGAAATTCCCAATTCAAATCATCCTGAGACAACGGGATATAATATTTGACCAGTACAATATTTCTGAGTAAAAACCGTATTTTAGATATATATTAGGTTGTCAAATATTTCCCTTCCGCCTTTTTTATTATGAATTTCGCGACTATGTACAAAGCGCTACAGAGCTCGTATCTAGAAATACTATACATCATTTCAAAGGTCTTGACATAACGTACAAAACGACGCTATGCATGATTAGTTTGGATATTGCGTTCAAAATTTGTAGACGTGTAAAAACGGAGTTCACTAACGCCGAAATTCGCACTATTTTAAAGTTTTCCTTCGTCAAAGGCAAATCCGCTAGAGAAACGTTCCGTGAGATTAATGGTGTTTTGGGACACGCTATCAGTTCGAACCTCAGAGGAATGGTTTCGACGATTCAGAGCCAGAATGCACTGGCCTGGTATTAATGTTTTAATTGGACTCCTTTGAGTTGATATTAGTAATTTTTTCTGATTTAACCTATAAAAATTCAAAATATGCAAGACGCCACTATTATACTCGCAATCGGCAATTCAAAATTCACTCAGGTGAGCGGAATCATTACAAGTATAGCAAAACGTGCTTATAATATATTCATCAGGATATAATTTATTCATCAGGAATCTTTCGGAGTCGGAGTCGTTTTGATAAGATTGGAACAATTAAGGATTATGTATATAAAATCATACGGGATCCATTTCTCAAAAATTATAAAAGCTACGTCCCTGAAAAGTCGATAGTCGCAAGACATTCTGCTTAGTTCTGCAAACCACCGCAATTAATTTCTCTAGTAGTCGCTGCGATCGATTCGAACTTCCTTCAATACCGAGATAACATCGCGCCGGCATGTTGTCGGCAACGCTTAGCACGCTTTGCAACTTGCAATCGTAATATATATATATATATATATATATATATATATATATATATATATATATATATATATATATATATATAGGTATGCAGCACTCTTATGACAAGAATGTTCGATTTCACAGTTAGTCCAAAGTTTTCCGTTAATTGGACTTATCTGCCGATAAGAAGATTTTGACGTATTCTTTTCATGTATCAATAACAAAGAACTCTTACTTACCATTAGCAACTATCAGAATATTTCCATCTTCACTGTAGATAATAATTGATATAACATCTAAACTCACAAGTTACCATCAGTAAGTATATAATTTAAATTACCAATTGTTAGCTTATGTAGGTAAAAACTAAAAATTAATTAATCGGTGCAGTTTTCTATTTATCTCCTTTGTAATACATCGAGCGATACTAAACTCTCTAGAGGTACTTCAATAATTTTTAATGTTGCCACTGCAAGCGTGTTCATTTGAAATATTGTTATTAGCTTCGACTATATTTTTATTGGAAATAGTACGGATGATAGTAACGTGATCTGAATTATTATAGTATCTATGCTTGTGAATTTTGTGCTAGACCTACGCTAAAAATTATACTAGCAATTTTATATCACATGCGTATGCATATATGAAATTGATAATGTATTTTTAAATTACATTAACGTATGTCTACGGTAGAACGATCTATTTATATAAATCTTAACTAATTCAAAAGGCAGTAAATTAATTCTACAGTTTTTTTCTAATTTATCATCATGCAATGAATGAAAATGGTTAAATTTTCTAATGGGTGGTTTTCAAAGAATAATATAATAAGACACAATATTTGGTAATCATATAAACAATTTATTTCGTTTAATAAGTATTTATAAATGAATAAATAGTGTTGTTTTGTGAGCTTTAATAATTTTTAGAATCAGAACTATAACAGAGGCTACTTCAAACAATCAGAATAAACGCTTGTTGGCTGATCCTCCGCAATTGCACAATCCTGATATGTTTGTGTATTGTATTATTATTAATCGACATGTGTCATTTTCTTTTGCTTAGTATTTTTCTCTTTAAAATTTTATATATATTTTTTTTCTATTAACGAATTTCACGCGGGAAGCATCGCAATTGTATAAGTCGCGTGAAACGTATACATTTAAAAAAATTTTCATTGTATATAATTTCATTTTTTTTGTAAAACGTTTTCTTTCATTTTTTTCATAACTTTAATTCAGTATGGTTTTCATTTTTCAGTTTCGTTAAGTTAACAGTAACATGTGAAAAAATTCACAGAACAACAGAAAATCTTTCGTACACATATATTATATAATCAAGAAAAAATAACAATACTGATCGTATGAACTTTCGTTATTTTCTTTTCAATACAATACGTATCCAAAATCATATCTACTTATATCTCACATAAAAGGCCAAAATTTCAATTGCTACACGTCAAAATATTTTCTTTAATAATTCAAACGATAATCCATTAATTGCGACATCATATATAAGTCCGTAATATGCATTAAATTATATATTTGAAATCATTCGACATGATTGGTCATCAAGTCAAATCGATGATTAGAAAGATCCATCGCTTGCTCTTTATTTCGCTTCACGCATCGATCACAAAATATTCATCTTTAAATCCCCAGCAAAATAGTGAACGCATGCTAAACTGGATCAAGCTCATGCGCAATGAGTAATAATACACTTACAAACATTTTCACGCCACTTAATCAAAATACATCAACAAAATTTAGCATTTCCTCGCATATATACGTTCCATACAGTTTCTATTTTCATACAGTATATTTCAGACTCATCTACACTCCCGAAATAAAAGCCACAAAGTTGGAATGCTATTCATCGGTGTCAATATCATTTTAAATCATCCTAAACATTTTGAAAGAAAAACACATAAATAATGCTTCAAATTATGTGAAATTATTATTATTATAGATTAGTTAAAAAAAATAAAAATCTTGTGATATGATTGGAAATCATTTGTAATGATTCGAAATCAGTTAAAATAATTTAATATTTTGAAACCATGTCCAACTAGCGATCATTTGAAGGTATTTGCAATCATTTAAATCAGATGTAGACTTTGATAGTCATTTAAAATATTTTGAAATTGTTGAAAATTAGTTGAAAAAATTTAATATCATTTGAAATCTGCAAAAGTCTTTTGATCACGTTTGAAAGAATTTTGTAAACATTTGAAATGATGTGCAATCATATTATATCAATTGAAACCGTCAAATTCCTTTGAAATCCATTGAAAATTACATAAAGTCATTTGATATCAATCATCTGTATCTGAAAGCCATTAGAAATTATGTGAAAGTAATGTTAGGTTTGAAATTTTTAAATCCTTAGAAATTATTTGCAATTTTTGAAATCTTTGTAAATCATTAGGACTCAGTTAGCACATTTTATATCATTTGCAATCTCATGACCTCGTTTGACATTATATGAAATTATTTTAAAATCATTTGAAACCGTTACGAGATCATTTAAAATCAATTAAAATAATTTAAAATTAATTGAAATCGTTTCAAATCTCTTAAAACGAAACGAAATCATATGCAATCATTTGAAGCGATACAAGTAAATGTAAAATACATTAAGGTCATTGAGAATGATTTAAATCCTATGAAATCGTGTATGAAATCTCTTAAAATAAATAATCCATCTGGGAAAGAGATAAAGATAACGAAATCTATGCCACTATCACGTCAGGACAATTAATTTATATTTTTGTTGATGTAATAAAGTAACGCTACTCTTTCTCTTTTGCGCGTGACGAATATCTTTACTCGGTGCCCACTTTCAATCCAGTGTTAGAAAGCCGTATAATTTTCGAGTGGATTTCAACGCTGACGCACAGTCGTAAATGTGGCCGAGCAAGAAAATGTCTAGTACACGCGTCGGAAAGAGAGAGAATCCAGAGTGCTAAAGCGGAATAAGCGGCAAAGAAATGTCCAGGGCGTCGACGAAGCTCCTTATGAAAAAGCGCGGTGACAAGGAACCCGCGAACGATCGGGAAACGACGAGGAGATACGAAGAAATCTGGGCGCGAGCATGGAGCAGGAGCTAGACGAAAAAATCGATGCCACGAACTCTTGCCTCCAATTGAACGACGGAGCACGATAGGGAGAAAGGGGGCCTGGAGGGCGAGAGCGAATCCTCGCGACGAGAGGGGAAAGTGGGTAGCGATTCGAATTCGCGCGTGATCGATGCCCGGCCTCGGCAAAATACCGGATTTACGTGAGGTCATCCCCGCGCGTACGTTAGGAGACGTCGTTTTCTACTTGCCTATGTGCGCGCGTCTGTATTCGTATCCACGCACGTGTGTCGCCGCGGTAAAGTCCTTGACAGCGGATCTCGATCCTACCCGAATTTCACCGCCCGTGGGGCGATTTTTTATGACGGCAAAGCTCTGTGCCCGCGGCTTCGACCATCCTGGCGCCACGATCGTTACGGCTGTCCGGATTCGATCCCAGCGAGAGATGCCTTATGGATGGACCTATCGCGGTAAAGCCGCGCGCAATGGTCTATATATGGAGCGTCAAGCGGGGACAGCACGCGATTGCATACATACATACATACATACATACATACATACATACCGATACATACGTGCATACATACGTGCATACATACGTACACACACACGCATACATGCATATATATATATATATATATATATATATATATATATATATACGCGCGCACGCGCGTGTGTGTATAATTGTATAGCGTTCACTTTTAAAGCTGAGGAGGATATTTGATATGTATTTTTATCTTTTTTACACACAAAGGTGGCTTCAATTATACTTTAGCGGATTGCGGACGTGATCGAGAGGCTTTGATGGTCTGTATAAGCCATGCTTAGAGATTGTCATAAGTATTCGTAAAACAAAACGAAGCTCAATGCAACAGAATCTTAGCATCTGATCAGATACCATTAGACGGAGTTCAGAAACGGGACCTGTCCAATTAACGAAACCCCGCCTCTCTCTTTCAAATAACCCCTAACGTCCATAGCGACTTAGTCGCGTTTCTCCGATATCTAAAATTGCTTTTCTCTTAATATTATTTTTTTTCTTCTCCCTTATTAACGGCGTTCACGTCACGATCCTAATACCTCCTTCTCGTTACCCTTCCCTATCCATTGTGCCTTCATCATTTTACTGGTTGCCTTTTTTTTTGGTGCGCGCGTGTATTTGCATATAATATTATGTACATTTATATCGATATGTGCAGTCATTTTCATAGGTGTGTAATACGTGCGGTATGCGTGTGTGTATGCGTGTGCGTATATATATATATATATATATATATATATATATATATATATATATGCAGTCGCCAGTGTACCCACGGTACGTTGGCTGCCTTGTATCGTTAAATTTACATTTGTTATCTCGGGCTCTAGCGCACGGGCCCGCGGATCGTAAACTTTATACAATATTGCTTTTCCGATAGCCGCGCGTAACATTCAACCGTATATATATATATAGAATTGAAGCGCACACGGGGTGACGTGACGGTGTGATGTGAGGAGTCTGTATGTCTCTATATATATATATGAGAGAAAATGTATTATAGGCGGCTCAGGCTCGTCCATCCGATGGTGTGTGTTTTGACATGGTTGTGACCGTTGTCTTGTGATGGCGTCATTTTAACTGCATTTCGCGTTTTATCATGTTCCGCGTACGCGAAGTACGGGAGATTTTTTTTTAAACTATTATATTCGCTAACGTAGCACGTCTCTGTATATATCGATCGCAGAATGAAACAGGGAATATTAAAATTATTATTTTCAAGCGAATAGAATTTTTAGTTAGATGAATTTTACAAGCCGTTTGTAATGTACAGAATTTTATGCTGTCTTAATGTGATGTAGAAAATATTATATCGATAATGGCATACGTAAAATGTAAAATAATAGATGTGACAGTGCCATTGTATATTTCGAATTAGATTGTTTTTATATTACGGTGAGAATTGTTTAAGTTTAACAATGGCGATTAAGTACAGAACTCAGTTAGTAGTTTTAGTCTGTTCATCTCTCATTTTACACCGCTATTGATTAAAATACCAATTAAAATTATAAATAGATTTAAAAAAACATCCAGAAAGGATTGTATTATATTATAATGCATGTTCTTAAATATTTTATGTTGAAATTGCATTTAATTTTTATTTAAATGAATAGAGTCCTTTTTTCTTAAGGGCATATTTACAGAGTATAAGAAAGTTCTTCAAAAATTGTAAAACTGTCAGATCGAAATAAGATTAATAAAATTAGAATACTGATAGTTTTTAAATTTTATTACATAAAACAAGATTAAGCAAAAGAAAATCTATTTTGACGAATATATTTTCTTTAGCACAAATTCAATTGATTTTCTAAAATTATTTTTCGTTATAAAATGAATTGATTTATTATTATGAGTAGAACTATCAAGGTAATACCAATTTATTTATTATCAATTAATTTAGCAATGTTATAGCTTTTAGCTTTGTCTGATATAGATAATTCTCAAATATTTTATTTAGATTTTAAAGATATTTTTATTTAAAAATATTTGTTGTACGAGGAAAATAAGTTATTACCTTTTTCTTTACAAAAATCTTTATTAGTATATAATTTTTATTTTGTTTCTTGTCAATCTGTCTGAATAATATCGTTCAAATTTTCTATCTAAAGTTTGGAAAATTTTATAATATCGATATATTGAAATTAATTTTTACTCGTACTTTTTTCAAGGTAGTATTTTCTAACGACACTTTCCATGCATCAAAGGTAAGATTAAAAATGTATACTTACAGTAAATATCTCAATTTAAGCAAAGTTATTTTTCGTTAAGAGGACGGAAAACTTTGAAATCGAGTTCATTTCAATTTTCATAAGACTGCATTACAAGCTTCTATGTGTGTCGATATATAGTTATAATTTCAGCTAATTGTTAAAGATTTTATTGTATTTAATCGAGTTCAAGATGCTACGTAAGATAGAAAGTTGTTTTTAAAGTACTACTAATTTGTTTTGTTCTTATTGGAAGACGAGCCTGTGCCAATTCACTTCGTGCAGCATTATTAAAAATAAAAACTGAATAATCAGCGTTACAATTATTATAAAAAAATAAGATTAAGCTTCCGGCTACTGAACTTAAGTTTAATGTGAAATATTACTTTGAAAGAATAACATGCAATTAATGGTAGTATAATTTTAGATAGCTTGAGCCAATCGTTTAGATGAAACAGATACGTTTTTTTTTAAAGTTTCACAGGTCGTATTGAATTTATTCACATTCAAAATACTGTAATTAAATTTATTTAAATAGCGATCCTTCTTTTTGGTGTATGAGTTAGGTTTTCAAGAATCGAAAAAGATTGTAGTATTCTATGTATGATTTGATATGAATCAAGAAAGTGTGGATCGTCGATTTTGTTTTCATAAAAAATGAAATGACCATAAAACAATCTACTGGACAAGTTCGTCTATTGATTCGCAAGGTTATAATTATTGAAGCAGTCAAATATTCAACTGTTGTTCAGAATGTTTCTCTCACCAGCCGCATAATTAAGAACATTGAATTTTATTTATCATAAATTGTTCTGTACTTATTGCTCAAGCCACCTTCAAAGAAAAAAAATTCACCTTCAAAAAAGTCCTCCTAATTCGAATACACTAAATAATTTTCATAATTAAATTACGCTTTTTGGAAGCACACGATTAAAAGCTGTTATTTCGAATCTTCACAAAAAACAAAATAAATATTATATCTGTAAAATAATCGAGAGCTATATTGTTTTCAGAGGCGTTCAGTAGATTTTTTAGATGTTCTAATTTATATTTCAAAACTACGACAAGGTAAATAATTAGTTAAAAAGAACTTGATGCTTTTCATGTAAGGTGTGTCCTTTTAAATCTAGCAAACACATGTAATAATTGATATTACGATCGCAATAATATGACCTCATAATTTTCCATCACGTGATATCCAAATAATTTTTTAATAATGCGGGTTCGTTCACTGGCTAATTAGAGTAGACTTTAAATCAAATCTAGAGATGATTCTCATTTCAATTATGGATATAACGTCTTAGAATAGGATATTGATATAATTTGTAACATGGTAATTAAGGTTAAAATCCAGATTGAAAACTCTTAGCAATGAGACATCTAACTTCTTGAAAACAATGCATTCAATCAAGAGCGAGATGGGTAACGTTTTAAATAACACACTCTGTATATCTAGCACCTAACGAATCATTGACTTTTTATAGTGCTGCGATTATTCGAAGTCACATATCGTTATCACCGCCTATAATAAATCTCTCCCATGGTCATAATTTCGACTTTCACACCGTGGCTTTATAGTGAACCGCTTGCCCTACTGTGCATCTCTGGTGCTCTCGCGCTCACACGGCTATTATAATTTCAAATTCTCGACAGATATCTAATAAATGGTCCGATGCGCCGACCGAGCGGCGAAGGTGACCGCTCGCACAGCCAGTACTTATTTTTGCCTTTCGTTCTTCTTTGTTGTTAATATTCGTTTGGGATGAACAGGGCTTTTCATTAGTAACCAAGGCGATGAATAAGTGAGACGCAAACTATAGTCTGGCTCTTTGGACGCGGTCGCCATCACCCCTCGAGCGTGTCTCGCTCAAATTATCAGTACGCGCTTATATTCCTTACTAATAACAATTTTATCATTACTGCTTATCATAATGCTTATTATTCATCGCAGCCACCGACGTGCTCGCAGAACCGTAAGTCGCGTTATACCCAGACGCGTTGCACACCATCCTCTCTATTTACCTCTCCCCTCACGGTTATCGTCTCGGAAGACTATGGGAATCCATGTGGATAAATAGGAAACCAGGGTTGATTATACATACCTCGACATACTTGGTCTTTTTAACTAGATGGGCGATGTTGCAGGAGTACCCAATGCCCCTTTCGCATAACCCCCGACACGAGAGCTATACCAAACCAAAATGTCGAAGTAGAGGTAATATAACCGCGCGTCGTTTGTGGGATGGTTGTCCCACATAACCCTTACGATCCGTTAGCGAAGCTTGGCCGACAACTTTTCGAATCGGCGCACGGTACAGTCGAACTTCATTCACTGATGCGTTTTAGAAGAATCATTTAATTAGAAAAATAATAATATCAACAATGCCATCGACTAGCGATAGCAGGCTCGCTTAACTAACCGCATACAAATTACTGAAGAATCTTCTAATAAACTGATCAGAATATTCTCAAAAGCTGTCCCTTGACAAAAAGTAACCACATCAGCAATCGATGCATTGACAATTTTTGAACAATTAATAAATAAATATATTATTTTGAGCAATCAAAGCTATAGTCTATTGAAAAGCCGCTGTTTTAAATTATTGTTACTAAAATGAAATATAGTTGGACGTTTCGGTTAATATCAATTAAAATATATATTAAATATAGCTACAATAAACCAGGTAAAACTGTACCATGTTCCAACGACTTATATTTAAGCTTATTCACTAGTAACAGGCATACATAAATTCATTTGATGTACATAAACTATTTGTGAATGACTCTTACAAGAAGCTCAAAAATCAAAAATAAGTTAGTCCTCGATCGAGCAAAGAAATTTTAATTCGGAGAGAATACACAATTGACAACATAAAGTAATATTTTTTAATACAAATGTGTGCGTTGAATTATCAGGCAATTAACAAGAAGCTATTAATTTATATTTTTCTATCTTTTCTAACGAAAATTTTAGGTAAAGTTATGTTACATATAAACACTCTCCCAACGCCGTAACACTATTTAGGCTGGTAGTACTAATTCGGTATATATATATGCCACGCAAGAAATTTAGAAATGCCAGGCCCTCCATAATTTTTACTGTAACCTCCTATAGATAAAAATCTGCGTACTAGGATGTTCAAAAGCTAATAATTTTCTGACGATCAGCATTCCAAATTTCTTTCTGTGGCGAAATGTCGTACCTGCGACACATGAGCAGATGCAGGGAGATACGTGACGAAGAGAAAACACTAGACTTACATGGAAGGTGGGATGCGCATGTGCTTGTGCATGCACAAGCCACCTCTTTAAGTAATTTAAAAGGAAAAAAAACTTCTCGGCTAAAGGATCGAACGTATATCCACACGCTCACGCTCATGGTCTGCTTTTGTCACTCTCATTACCGTTCAACATATTTACAAACATCCACCCTACCATCTTACACGTATGTATAATATGTATACATGTACATATAGGTATGTATATTTAAGCTTAACGTATATACAGGCACGCGGATGTCGCGTTGTACTTATATCTAGGTCGTGTGCAACCGTGTTGTCTGTCGCTTTTGCTATTTCACTTGCGCCGTATTCATCGTTGTCTTTGTTCTACAACTGGCATGGTCACGAGGCGAGGCTGCCGTGGAGCAGGCATAAGAGGACAGCTAAGAGGCCGGTAAGCAGGAGCTGGGAACCGGAAGACAATGGCCGCGCCGCAACACCGCTCGTGCGGGGTAGCTTGATTTCAACCTCGGCCATTTTGAAGATCGAAAGCAACGGATGGCTGTGCACTTCGTGGTGGTGGTTATTGATCTTGTCACTAAGGTCCTGCATCATTGAGGCGCACTCCTCCTGTAAGCACATATAAAATCAATGTTAGGCTTCTAGTATACTGAAGTATTCGAAGAATATTTAAATTTTCTTTTGTAGTAAAATTCACAATAGAACCCTGATCTTAATTAAAATTTAATCGAAAATCGATTAAAATAGATCAATTGTGGAAAAAATTAAGTGTGCGGGTGTTACATTCATCTTTATTACTAGCAAGATGAAAGGAATACTGCGGCACTCTTTTTTGTTATGTATTATGCATAAATCACTTTGAATGGATAGAAGAGACATGTATTTATTCAAATATAAACTAAAACACATAGAACAAATTGTAATATAATATTATCACAATAAGTAATAAATTAAGTAGAATAACAGAATACTATAAATTATTATTATTATGTTAGTGAACCTAACACGTGAAGTTTTTTGTACATGATTGTGAAACAAAACAAATAAATTGTCAATTTAAAAATATTCTCGATTCCTATCACCTGTACTTTATCGATTTTCAAAACAATCTATTTTAGAACTTCAAAAATATATTCGAATTCAGTGTATATTTAAGAAAAAATCGAGTTTACAGTTTTTGGGTTTAGCCAACCATAGCTCCTCAGAGCTAACGTTGCAATGACTTGCAAAGGCCAATCTAAAAATTACCGGGTTTCCATTGCAAATTAAATTTAGCAATAAAATTATTTTTACGCATACTTTATAAATCATGTCTAGATTTAAAAAATCCAGCCTAGCTTTAAAATACATTATTGTTTTCAAATTTACTTTATTATCAATAGAATTTATTTCTATAAAGCTTCATTTACGAAAAAGGTCGAATAGAAGAAACAAGAATCATATATTATTCTTACATGTTTAAGCCCAAAATTTTTAATTTTTTTAGAAGATTAAGATTAGCATACATAGGAATACGAGCTTTATATTTTCCATTCTTTAAATTCCTATTCATGTTTTGAATAGGGCCTAACAATGACCTAACGAGATGATGAGCTTACATCACGATATTAAATCTACTTTAGAATACCGTAATACTCTAGAAGAGTGGCCGACGGAAGTACAGAACTGCTGTACTGGGGCCAAGAAAGAAAAGAAAAGCTGTCAGCGTACTTTCCTTCTCTCGATGACAACAAAATCTCATGCTATAGTGACAGATAATCCCCCGACGTTGCTTTCCATTATCTTTGCCCTCGCCCGCACTAATAGGCTTTTACATCGCTCGGGCTTTAATCCTAACGATATATAGTTAGCCGACATTAAATAATAGTCGCGTAGGTGAGTCACTCCGCAATTCCTCTCAGCAGCCCCCTTCTCTCTCTTTTCGCTCTCGCGCTCTCTCTCTCTCTCTCTCTCTCTCTCTCTATTTATCTCTTTTTCTCCTTTGCTCTCTTTCAATCTGGATGGGGTCATCAGGAAATTACGAAGGCGACGTAGGCGCCGCTTGAATGTCGCGTTTTGCCCGCCCAGACCTTAACCTTGCAGTCCCTCGATGCCTTTCAGAAGAGGGAGGTGGCAAAAAGTCATTATTGCCAGAGAACGAGGGCGGGTGAGGAGAGTCGATAGGTGCGAAAAATGCAACGGAAATTAAAGATTCAACGAGTAGCGTCGGTTATTTCCATGGTGCAGGAGAGAGGGGAAAAAGGATGGATCGATGGATGGACGGACAAACGACGGAAGAGTGAAAATGGATGGCAAGTCTTACGGGCGATTGAAATTTCCTTGCGTCGCTCGCTTTTCGAATTTTTACGAATGATATATATTTATTAAAGGGATTCGGAATATACTACTGTAGACAACGCTGAATCGTGCAAGGTCTCGATGAGCAAGGTAATTCGATGGAATTAAAAATTAATCCTTATTGCATTGTAATTTAAACAGTTATTATTACATACTTATTTATTTATAGTTTTGTATGTTTGAAAGTAATCCTCAATGTTAAACTAATATAACCTAGTCGTTACTGAAATACAATTGTTTCTGTCTATGAAAATTAGTTCATTTTACTCAGAAATTAACAAAAGATTTAGACATATAGAGTTGGACCAATTTAAGTAAAGACATGTTTAAAAGTGATTTGATCACAATATCCTGAAAATAAACTTAAACTTCGCTACTTATTTTATCATAATTCAATTCTCTAATAATTTACAGTAATTTCTGGAATAATATTTAGATTTATACGCAGCAATGTCATTAAAAATATCTTACAATTTACTTAAGTATTTAAAATTCAGTAGTATATTTAATTTCATAACTCGTTCCATCATGAGCGCAAAATAATCGAAAAAAAGGAAACTGTGTTTCATCCTAAATCATATAGAATTAAACTATCAGTTAATGCTCTCTATAGATATCCTGCTAAATAAACTATATAAATTTATTTAGATCTTCGTGCATAGATCAATTCCTACAAGTACATCGATTGTCGCTAGGCAGTATGTCGTTTCCGCTTCCAAAGCTAACAGCGACGCATAATCGGCCCTTGACTGTCGACGACGCGGCGGCAGATTTCGATAAACTTCCCCACCTATCCTCCTCCTCCCTGCAAAGCGTATAAGAGAACGCGTATATCTCTCGAACCCGTTGCGCGGGCTGCTCCACGGCAATTAATAATCGCGCTCTATGCTCTGATGATCTCCAATTGCTGGAATTAAATGAAAAAGGCATTCGTGAATCCGTAGCAGGGACGGGTGTGGAAAGCATGGGGATGCAGGAATGAGAAAAATAGAGCTGAAGAAACGTTGTTGAGAGCCAGGGGGGGGAGGGATAGCGGCGGCAGTCCTTAATTTCGCTGCGCTAAATTACGCGCGAGGGCAGGGGGAAGCGACGGGATTCCCCGACTTGATAAATAACGCGCTTAATTTACGGAGGTTGGTGGCAGCGGCTGCGGTGGGCGGGGGTCGACTGAGAGCCCGAGCGCCCCGAGGAGAATTAATAACAGCACGGCGGTCCGGCTCGGCGTTGCGATTTGCCCCACGGCTGCAGCGTACTATAATACGGATTCTTTCCTTGTCTTGTACCGGCGCGCAATTAGGACCGGCGCGTCGTCTCGTCCCGGGACGCGGGTTCAAACTTATAGCGGAAGCGATCAGGCGAGGATGTCGCCTGATTTGAGCGACAATTTGCGCGTCTATAATTGCGTAGGGACAGAAGGTGTCTGCTATTCTTAATTAAAATTGTTAACCGTATACGCCATCTTACAAATGTCAACGAAGTAGACCTATTTATGCCTGTTAAGTTATAACCATGAATTAAATCTTACGGATGGTTTCAATAAATAGAGTGCACTATTATGAAAATTATTTATATACTAAGATTGTCCTTTTCAATTTTGACCGAGCTAATTCAAATAGAAAATTATTTTTATGAGAAACTACCAAATATTTTTATAAAAAAATATCATCTATGTCATAATATGACAGTGTATATCATATATTTGTACTTTTATATTATTACATAAATGTATAATATAAATAAACATAAAAAAAATAAAAATACAATAAATATACAAAATACAAAAGGAGAGAAATAGAAAAATATTAGTGATATATATATATATATATATATATATATATATAGTAATGAAAGAACAACGTATGTATATTACCAGCAAAGCCGAAGCTGAGATCGATAAGATAAAGCCAAAATCGTATATTCAATATACGAAACTATGTCGAAAACGAATATATATGTCACGTAACACATTTTTTACAATACAATAGCATGTCTGAACGATTAAGACCTTTACTACTGTTGCTGTAGAGAAATTTGGAGTTGATAGAGAATTTTATGCCACTCACTTATCGAGTAGAATTTATATTAAAATAGATTTTGATAAATACGTTGCAAAATGAACATGCGGTAAGTAAATAATAGATTCTCTCTAATCGAAATTATTTTTGATTGATTTTGACATCCAATACTCCCCAGTTGATTGATTGTTTTGAAAGCTCAATTTCGAATTGTCGTCAACTTTAACTTCGACGAGTCTGTTCGAGTGATACTCGAACTTACAGACTGTTCTCAATTCAATATTTACTTTACTATTATCATACAAAATCCATTTGTCAGCAGTGGTTTTATATTTAATATTTTGTGTATAATGCGAAAACATTGCATAATCAAATTTTGGTATGTAATTCGGTCATAAGAATTGTAATAAGATAAAAAAACATATTGGATAATTTTGAAACGACACTGAAAGACTTTCAATATTTTTAATGGACCAAATGATAATTATGAATCGAATCATAGTCCCACAGAAGAACAAAACCGTTATTATTATTGGACTTCAAATCATGATAATAAAATACTTCGCGTGTAGGTATAATCGACGTGATTACATTAAATGTACGTGGATCTAACATTTAATAATTCCAAATTCAACGAGAATCCTTAAGTACATTGAAATTAAACATTCCTGAATCGCAGAATTTTCAAATTTTTTTTTGGCCTAAAAGCAAATAATATGTATCTACTATCATTATCAATAGGCTAATATATTGCACAAAAATATAGAAATATCCAATGGAGTAAAAATTTTAAATCAATAAAATTATGTACAAATTGAACATAAAAAAATAAAATAGATAGCCAAAAATACGGGTATTTTAGCCTACGTTAGATATTTCATGTTCCAGTATGTATTAAATTAATGAACGACTTACACACACTATAGTCAGATACAGTATTCTCATGTAAATGAATTTTTTCCTTGGTCAAGTTAATATACGTCTTTATTTTTACATTAGCTGTCAGAGAGAATTCATTATAATAAATTACACCATCTTATTCTTCGTCACGAATTTTTACAATTTTGAAAAGCCTCATAATTTTTCTAGTTTACATAACTCTTAAGTATATCATATGAATGATAAAAATTATTTTCTTACTCCTTAATAAATAATAAACTAGGTTTATTTAACTTGCACATTAGAATGAGAAAAAATGAACTACTAAATTATTTTCTGCAAAAGTAAAAACATGTGTTTTATTAGAAATTTCAAATTCGGATATTTTAAGAATTTCATCGATACAAATCTGTCGAAACTGGTGTCCTTTTGACACAGATAAATATTTTTTCATTAGAATATGCCTGCGGCGAGCTCTTTTAGATTGAAAATAGTTCCGACCTTCAACTGCCTTTGGCCACTCAAAAGGAGCTTATTCGCTAGCTTATTCTCTCTGCTGATTCACGCTCCCTTTTCCACCAAACGTATAAATAAAATATAAACAAAAAAAAAAAAGACAAGGGAGGAACAGAATAAAAAGCGAACAAATTAATTAAAATGCACTATTTTCAAAGAAGAAGAAGAATCCCACTGGACGATTTACGAGTCGTGGCAGCCCGTCGGTTGTGGGAATTTTCATAAGCTTCCGACGAGAGCCACGAGAGCGTGCGCGAGCGCCGGGAACATTTTCACCCGGTCTGGCACGCGAAAAAGAAAATGCAGCGAAGCACCGGTGGGGGAGGGGACGAGGGGGTATGAAAAGGGCAAAGGCGCAGGGGGCGGTAACGCGCAGAAATCGCGTGGAGGAGCCAAAAGCGATGTTAAAAGAAAAAAATGGAAGAGGGCAAAAAAAAAAAAAAACAACGGAAGAGGGGTAACAGCGGCAGTAGCAGCAGCAGCGGCAGCGGCAGCAGTAGCTGTAGCAGCAACGAACAGGGATGGGGGGGGGAGAAAAGCAAGAATCGTGGTCGGCGCGTAAGCGCGCAAAAAAAGGGACACACACGCGAGGAGGAGGGAAAAAAAGAGCGCGCCCGATCACGCAATGCAAACGAGCGCAGGTTGCCCGCGCTGCCTTTTCTCTCCGGCCCCCCTCTCTCTCTCTCTCTCTCTCTCTCTCTCTTTCCCTCTTTCCCTCCGCGGACCACCCTCTTCTCCCTCCCGGAGGGCTGTCTCGCTTCCCGCTTTGTTTTAATTGGATTCTTTGTTCGTTGACGTCCCGCGCATCGCTGAGCGATAATTGAGAGAAGTGATAGGAAGCGCCGGAGTGGAGGGGAGGGAGGCACTTAGCTCCGATTTATTTTCAAGAGTTTTGAGGGATGGAGGGCAGGGGAAGAAGTCAGCTTTCGGAAATTGGTTTTGCAAGAAATGTCAGAAGGTAAGCCAGATTTCTTGGATTTGCAGTTTCTTTCTTAGAATCTGGTTTCGTGTAAAACGATACTTGTATATATAAAGAAGAAGATTGGATTTTGTTAAATACAGTACCAGGAAAAAAAACAATAATTTAATACTTAAATTCCATTTCCGTAATATTAGCTTGGTTAAATAGGAATTTCCGGTTTGCACAAATAGACGAAAGTTATGTTTATTTATTTGTACGTCTGACATTGTTACAATTTTATTCCTTTGTAATTTTGAATTCATGGAATGCTACAATGTTTCAGAAGATATCCTATATTATATATGTGTATGATAAGAAAATATATTGCCATAAAGCAAACATAATTATTTAAATAAATGTTTTACTACACGTATTTTAATTTTATTTTCAATTTTTCTCTTTTGCCGACTAATTTGTTTTAAAAGCCGCAGGGCATGCAGTGTTTTAAAAACGTTTTAAAGATAATATTCTGTTTAAAATATTTTAATTTGAAAGAATTAACAGGTGGCGTTAAACGTCTAAAAATTAGCATTGCAAATTTTTATTCTCATAAAAATATTCTCATAGAAAAGAAAATCGTCAAAGAGCGATATATATTTTATAAAGCTAAATATTTTATAATAGTTCTAATAATATGAAATAATTTATAATAACTATTGTCTAATTTTTTTACAATTCATTTCGTTTTAAGTTATACGTGTTAGAATTGCCGAATGTGCCAATTCAACAGCGCAAACAATTACTCGCAAATTTTTTTCTCTACTGAAAATCGAAGCAAACATTGACTGAATGAGAGAAAGACATAAATGTCGTTTTATTCAAATAAAAATCATGGTTGAATGAACCGATAATTTTGACAATTGTTGTATACGTCAGCATTAAAATTAATTATATTATTATCGACAGTACATTTATGGGTTGAAATTGGTGTGGAGATATTTTTGCGGTGCTAATATAAAAAATAATTTAAAAAACTGAATTTATAAAGTTTTATGAATCTACTTTTAAAGAGTTAAAACTAGATGAATTTCGCTAAAATTCTGTTACTACTTACACCAAATGGCCCCAAGATGTTTTAAGTCATGAGTTGGATAATAAAAGTACATTCATTCGTCTTTTACAAAAATATTCATTTATTTAAAGCCAAACATTAATTGTTCAAGTCTTGTTAAATCACTAATTAATAAACTGCACAGAAATATGTACCTTTGAACTTTTTCTTAAATTTTTTTTTATATTTCGACTTTTAATGTTAATGACTCTATACTTCGTCTAAAACATATTTTATAATAATAGCGAAATTTTCGAAATTCTCTATTTCAGTCTCTCTCTCTCTCTCTCTCTCTCTCTCTCTCTCTCTCTCTCTCTCTCTCTCTCTCTCTCTCTCTCTCTCTCTCTTTCTCTGTGTCTCATATTTAAAATACTGCAACACGAGAGAGCTCTTTAAAGTATAAAATTCCGCTGCATAAAAAAAATTTGAAACGTGTCGATTTAAGCGTCCTCACTTTGCCGGCCCTCGAGGAAACAAAAAACGACGAGAGGTATATAAGGGCGAAAGGAGGAAAGGCAAAAGAGTGGGAGAACGCGCTCTGGCTGGAACGAGAGGGGGGAGGGTGGCAAGAGAAGTCTGGCGGGAATATATAATTACGGTGGGAGTAATTGTCGACGTCGTAAGATGGGCCGTTTCCTCGCCGACTCGACGACTCACCCCCCCCCCTCCTCCCTGCGGTCGATAGCGCGCGCGCACACACACACGCGCGCGCACAGATGCGCGTGCATACACATACACACTGAAATACAGCGTTTAGCCGAGCACACGGTCATCGAAGTAATTCGCGAATCGCATGTTGACCGCTCTGCTCGGTGTCGTTCTTTTTTCGCGCGCGTTTCTCTCCTTGTTTGAACAAGTGCGTCCTCTTCCTCTATTTTTATCCCCCGTCCCTCGCCCGTCCCTGCCATATTATATATATATATATATATATATATATATATATATATATATATATACAGCTAATTATATATACCCACATAACGTGCCGGCATATTCGTTCGCTTCTGCACGGGGGGGGGGCGGTGGTGTGAGCGAATGTATATTTGCACTCGAGCACTCTGCGTGGGCGAGTGATAAATACAAGAATTTCTACCCTCATCCCCCTCCAACCCCCGCCTCTCGTCGCCATGCCACATGGAAGAAGAAAAATAATTATCGCGAGCTGCGCTGCTGTGTCCCTCCGCCGGGCGCATAAGGGCCGAAGATATTCGAGTCGTTGGGCTTATCGAGGCTGAAATTATAACGATGCCCTTTAAGATTTCGGGTTATGTGCACTGCGTACGCGTCTGTGAGCGCGCGTGGGCTCGTCTGCATGCATGCCTGTTTGGGTTGCTGTTATAGTCGTGCTTTTGGCTATAATCGTTCTTAAGGCTTTGTTCCTCGGGCGTCGCTGTGCGGAGGGTGAAAAATGGGGTCACAAATTTGCTTTCCGCGAGAAATAAAATTTGTAATGCAATTTTCGTTCGTGTATTATTGTATAAGGAATGATCGTAGTTTGATAATCTTTTGAATTTTCATTATACTGGGCACGAAAGTGAAAATTCGCTATATTTGAATCGGTGAAAATCGGTGAGATTTAACGTGTTTCATAATATTAATTTGTTTTATATGTTATTAATATATTATTCATGTTATTTAATAATTTATTCACTTTTAAAAAGACAGTAATTTATTCAGGAATAATATTTTAGAATAAAAATTACCCACCAAGTCGCACTAATCCAAGGACAACGAGATTTCCTGCATAATATTTACATAAAATTCAAATATAAAGTCGTTTAATACGATTAATTTATACTAAGATGACATGGATACCTTAACCGCTGTGCTTTGATTTCCAGCTAAATTTTGCTATAAATTCCTCGTAAATTTTACGCAAAAATTACGGTCGTACAAGCACTTCACTAGAATTTCATTGATTTCATTTGTATCGATTGCAATTAAGAAAATAGGACAATACAATTTTTATACGAAGGAAACTATCTTTAACCGTATGTAACTAACGCATGTTTATGGACAGGGGGATCGCTTTAATTGAAATTTTACCGTTGCTTTCTCGAGATTTTATCTTATCTGCAAAAATTACGTCACACGTAAGTTCTCAAGTAGAAAGAACACGGTCACAACTGTATCAAGCCCTAAAGCGAACTTTTTACATTTATCAGTACTTTATAGATGTAAAAATAAAGTTTAAAATTTACGTAATAATTTCTTTTCAAAAGGGTCGCACACATGAAATGATAGTAGATCTATTTATAACTTTATGATTATTGCAGATAAAAAAATGAAAAACGTATATTTTTGTATTAACCATATTTCGCAGAAAGATTCGTTGGCTTTTTACGCTTAATCGAAATTCAATTAATTAAGAAAATTACCCGAACCCGCTAATAATAGCGATTGAAGCGAAAATAAAAGTTGGGCTAAGCGATCCTCGGAATTTTCCTTCAATTCCAGCCCCAAGACGAGCTGAATAATTTTCTTTGCTTCTCTTCTGTTTTTTCTTTTTCATAATATCCCGTGCGCCCCGCGTGAGTTTTCGATCTTAAAAACTACACTAGAACACGGAGCCAGGGGGTAAAAGAACGTGAGACTTCAGTGGTGCCGGAGTCACATCACGCGACCACGCAGAGAGCTACTATATATATAGCAGCTCGTTTGGCCGACTCTCGTTCTACGCTTTCGCGAAACGCGGTGTATGTTTTTTCGAACACGTATATACACGAGGGGAGCTTTTAGGTCGTAAAATTCTCGGTTGCTGCGATGCAAGCGGGATAGAGCAAACGAGAGAGAGGGCGAGAGAGAGAGAGAGAGAGAGAGAGAGAGAGAGAGAGTATAGACAAAGAAAAAGCAGCGGGAGAGGAGCATGAAAAAAAATTGAAACTCGTTCCTCTGTGAACGCGATGGCGATCGGTGGCTTTTCGCGCGAGGGCCAAATGTGTGTAGTGTAATCGTTCCCTGTCAAGTTTCCCGCGACTGTCGCTCGTTTGGTACTCGCATTTCTGCTGCTTAATTCGTGGACAATGAACCTCGAACATTAGTGTAATAGCAGTTTGGAATATGGGAAATGACGTCAAACTCGTCGAGATCAACGCACCCATTGATCATCAATGATCGTTTCATAATCAACGATCGTGAAATTTCATGATAACGTAGAATTCGGCAAAGCAAAAAATATACGAGAATCTGGAAAAAACAAAATATGGAAAATCGGAATATCGATCAATGGAAATTGTTAAATTTTCCCATCGACTTATTTCTCCTTTGAGAATTTTTTTACGTAAATTCCAATTTTAACCACAGTTTTACATATACTGGAATTCGTCACAACATTTTTTCCAAACATTTGATAGATGAAGCTCTTCAGAACTTCATCATATATCAACAAATATATCAACAATAATTAATATCCTTAGAAGTTCCACTGATCTTCAATTTCCTGAAACCTTAGTTTATTCCTTTTTAGTTCGTTAGTTCGTCCATTAATTACGTGCGATTCAACGATTCATCATTCGTCCGTGCAGAGAAAACTTTAATCTTTCAAAACTACATCATTTAGACGATCTTCTTACAAAACGGAGTCGTCCATAACATTTAATCATTAACAATAGAATAAATTTAAACTTTTACACAAATAATTATTACACAAGCGTTTGTTATTACCATCGGTTAATGATGATTCTATGATCTAGAAAATTTTCTATTCAACTTGCAGTTTTATCATATGTTTCCTTTTAAAAATAGACAATTTCTGAAATAAGGAATCAAGATACTAGATCAAAGTACTTTGTAGAAGTGCAAAATTATATTTGAAATTCCCAATGCCAGAGTTAATAAAGACTGGATGAGATTACCTTGAGTGGTTCCTTATGCTAATTCAATAAGGATTACTAAAGCTAATCTATACAGCTTTATAGATTTTATTTATTTATATATATATATACATAAGTGCCTATCGCAATCAAGCTTTTGTTTTACAAATAATTTCACCGCAGTTGTAGAAATGGACGAGCGAAAACAAATGAATAAAAGAGATAAAAAAGAAACATTTTTTTCCGCATATACAACAATAAATGTTCTCTTTACATTATAATAAAAATCCAGAACTCCTTTTTCAACATTAATATACGGACAGTGCGATTTTCATATACATATATATATTATATACACACACATAAATGCACTGCCCAGCAAAGTTCACGCGGTACATACGTGCGCGCCGTGTTACGCTGGCAAAAAAGCTTTTTCATAAAAACGAAATGGAAAAAAGAAACTTTTTTTCTCTCCAGCCGCATTCGGAAAAGGTTTATATACAGCGTTTTACGGGCGGAGCCGCACGTGTCGCTCCAATCATACGCTTTTTTGCTCCCATCCCACGTCGGGTGTAGTGTAATATACGTACGCATAGTTGGGATCTGAATTTCAGGTTAACTAAAAAGTTTTAATGAAGTTCGACCTCATTATTGCGAGGATATAAACAATATTCTCTTATGCTTTTTAATAAAATCCCATACTGACGTACTTTTGCTTTGACTTATTTTTATGAAAGAGACTTAGCTTTGACAAATATTTTGTCATGTAAACCAAACTAAATATTCTTGAACTAAATATAGTTTTCATGTCAGGAATAGAGTAAATTTATATATATATATATATATATATATATATATATATATATATATATAATCCACAATATAAAATTATCTTTAGTCAAATTTTCGTTATATTTAGCAATTGATTAATAGTTTATCATAGTCAAATAGAATCAATACAAATTGACTTTTCGTAGTTTACTGGTAATAATTTTTTTAAGTTTTTCGTCACTTCAGCTGTAACAAGAACTTTTCACACAATTATCGTCTAAATAGCTTTTGGGTTTAATTTTAGTCGTTTTATGCGAGGTATGAAACAAAATATTCAATTTCACTTAAATTGAGTAATAGTAGTTTAATTGAAGAATAACTAAATAGTTGATATATAGGATTTCAAGAAGTTAACAATAACATTTCAATATTTATTAACAAACTTTAGCATTTATAAGAAAGTTCGTATCATGAGATTTTTATTCATATTTAAAAAAGAAAAAAAGAAAATGCATGTTAAACACTTTATTCCTTATCCAATTAACTTCCTTTTCGGTTGGATTTATTAATTTTTTGGTCCACGCTCTAATTGTCAGAGTGATATTTCTGTTGTCGACTGCAAAGTAATTGAAGTATCTAGAGCACTCAAGAGAAAAAAAATTAGCACCGTAGAAAGACAGAAAGTTATGTCACTGAACGATCTATCCCCCACGAAAGGAGCGGAGAAGACACCGAAAATTTTCCCCCACCCCCTCGAAATGTCAGGTGACTAATTTCCACTTCTCATCCGTCGCTAAGAGACTGGCCAGAGAGACGGGCGCGAGGTAACACGGAGTTTATCGTCCGAAAGTCCCCACGTATTTCCTAAGTGAATTTCGACAGTTGCGAAAAGTTGTCGGTTTGTACGGCGAAAAAACACGAGCGGAGCGTGTGGCTGTTTATTCCCTCTCTCTCTCTCTCTCTCTCTCTCTCTCTCTCTCTCTCTCTCTCTATCTCTCCTTTATAGATAAATTTCATAATTGGACAAACAGCTGGCTCGGTGCGGAATTTGTACGTCTAATAACTTGAAAGGCTTCCTTCATAATTACAGGCGCAACTCGATTTGACAATAATTAAATAACCAAGAAAGAGGTCGATGGAGCAGCCGTTCCGCAGCAGGGGAGATGAAATTTTCAATAAACCACCGAGAAACATAAATGTACAGGCTATTTCTAATAACTGCGCAAAAACCGATCCGTGCAGTTTATTAATTATTGAAACAAAAAGACTGATTAATTTTCTGGCGGAGGGAACAAATTTATCCTCCTCCTCCCACTTCCCCCGAGCCAAAAATTATAATAAATTAGCCCCGATAAAATTGTGTAATGATACGCTCGGAATTTTCGCCCACGGCAATCTCCAGAATCTAATTAGGCATTCAGAAAATTATCAATCCAAATTTTTCCTTGCACCGCGAAAACGAAGACGAAGAAAAAGTTTGCCGTCAGATTCTGAGCATAATGAGAAAACCGAGCAGGCGGTGGGATGGGAAGGAAAATAATTTCTTTTCAAAAAAAAAAAAAAAAAACAACTCGAACTTCAAAACTCTTTTGATGCAGCTTTGTTCAATAATGGTATGAAAATTTTTCGAGCCATTCCTTTTTTATCCGACCAACCGACAAATCGATTATGGCAATCGGAGAAGTTTCGAAGGGCTGTTCATTTAATGTTCATTTGGAATCATTATAATGATTTCAAATCATTTTGAAAGTATCGCAAGATCATTTGAATTTACTTAAAATGAAAATTAATGCCTACGAAAGAAAATACATGGGAAATATTTCGAAGCAAGATCAATCTGACAATGTGAGTAATTGTTGGTATGGAACTGAACGTGAAGAAGGTATAAAAATTTTGCAATACTTGAATATCATCTAATGTACAAAGAAGTTAAATACTTCGAACTTTTTGAAATCTTTTTAAAGATGCCTGCACTCTGAACGAATAGCTATCCGAGTAAACTATTAGACGAAATTTCAAGAAAAAAAATATTTATTTGGAAAATCCGTTGAGAAAAAAATGGGCTGCACAGAATCGTCGTTGAATCGTCTAAGTTTATGTATTAAATATTTGCTTTCAGCTTAATTATTCGCACATAGGTCAATTTATTTGCATCCGGCACCGAATTAAATCCGCATTATTTTCCCCCGCTTCCTGCGCTTATATGAAATAAATGCATTATTATTCGATGTAATCATGCGAATTGTCCTCGTACGCCTTTCAGACGAAATTCGAAGCGTCATTCCCAAAATTTACATATTATTTCAATTTACGATTGAAACCAGAGAGGGAGAGAGAGAGAGAGAGAGAGGAAGGGAGAAGAGAAAAAAGGAACGACGAAAATATTATACACCGATAATAATTGGCTCGCGGGTCATGAATAAACATTAAAGCGTAGACCTTAATCTGGGTGCGCCCGCGTGATTATTACAGCTCGATCCTTTGTTTAAAGCTCGGATCGATGGATGGGCGGGATCATTTGTACTAACCCCCCCCACTCCGTTCTACCCACCCCATCCGACTTTTCGGGGTCGCCATCCCGGTACCTCGGAATCTCGGGTCAAGATCGACACGCTTCTCCATAGAGGAGGTGAAATATAGAGCGCTCGCTCGCTCGCGCGCGGATCACACGTGAGACGGGTGGATTTTCTAGTCGAGAATATATAGAACTCGAGGCTCGACCGACGGATCCGACGTGCTAGTTCGAAAATAACTATATATATATATATATATATATATATATATATATATATATGTCTACATTCATCGGTCGAGCATAATTGGGTTTTCGGGGCTCGACTCCACTCGCGAATAAATGTTCGACGATGATGCGCGCGACATTTGTGAAAGAGTATTTTAAATGACGGGTGTAACAATTGTACGCGGGTCTCAACCACCCCGCTCCCCTTCCCCCGCCACTATGCGTTTGATAATCGATGCTCTCTATACATCGACGGCCTCGGCGGACAAAGTTCAAGAGGTCACGTGGGGCTTGGTGCTTTATATATATATATATATATATATATATATATATATATATATATATATTATATTCCGCCTCAAATTATAGTCGAATTCCAGTCGTGTATTTTAGGCCTTTGAGAGAGAAGTGGGTTGTGGCGGGTGGGGGGAGGGGGGGATCGATTAATTTCAATCGACATTCATTATACAGCGCGCTGAATTTTTTCTCCTAGCCGTTCTTTGTATCGCGCACACACAATAATACACGCGAGCCTTGAATTTTTAAACAATACGACAACTCGTTGCCGGTAGCCAATTTTCCAGGATTTTCCGTTTCGCCCGTATATTAAATGGAACGTAAACGTGTACGTGTGTATATATATATATATATATACGAATTCTCGGTTTCCTCTGGCACTTTTTACGCGCGGCGTTAATCAACCGGGCTTTTAATACCATCGATTTTCGTCTTGGATGGAGTGCGACCTGGTTCGGTTTTCAATCCATTTATATCCAACTGGGTAAAAAAAAAACTGAGTACGTTAAAATAAATATTTAGAGTTATCGCTTGACAATAAAATACTTCGAGTAATAATATTGTTTTATCTTTTTAGCACCGATTTCAATCAAATTGTTTGTGTCGTGCAGTAGGAAGATATTTAGTTGATTTTACCATGCGTTTTTTTTTCTATTTACAATGTATAGAATAACAAAAACGCGTTGGACCTCACGGTTGCTCCGAAAAGTTGAGAGACATAATACTTATATTATTTTTATTTAATCATTTATTTATGGATCCATAACGAAGTAGACGTGCACGCAAAAATTGAAACCTTGTACAATAAGGAGGTAATATCTTAGGAATTGTAGAAAAAATTGCTGAAAATTTGGCGTCTTTCTCCACGTATATAAAAGGAGTCTTAGGGGTTATTGCAGTTTTCTACTTGATTAGACTATTAGTATGTTTCAAAATAATCTCTTATTATCTGAAAAAATGGAAATTAGGTAAACATTAGATAGTATTGTGTATTTATCCATTAATATTAATATTAAACACATTCAACAAAATACATTTTAACAGATTTGTATTATTTGAACCAAATTAAATTGCATTACATGTCAGTTTAAGAAGAAGATTTAGTAAAGAATCGAATTTTTATTTTAAATTAAAAGTTTGTAAAAGTTCATATTCTCCTATGGAACATAACAATTTTTTTTTTAATTAACCAAATGATTTCATTCAATTTCAACAGATTATTTTTATTCCAATACTTGTAAAGGATATAGAAGTAATAATGGGTCCTATAAATAAGGGTAAAGAACAACACATATGTTGAATTAATAACGCATAAATGATCATTAAATTTGTTACAATTTCATTATTTAAAATTTATATTTATGGCAACAAAAGTATCATTTAATCATCTTCGTTTTATCTTCAGTATAAATATTGAAACATATTGACAAACTAAAATTTGATATTTACAATTCTCTCTCTCTTTCTCTCTCTCTCTCTCTCTTTCTCGCTTGACTACTTTTAGGTCAACCAAATTGTCAATGAAAGAAATTCTTCCGTCGCGGTGAAGATCAGAATTCGCGCCTGAAGAAGAGGATTTTATAGGCGCGATCACAGACGATAGAATAATTTTCTCCGCTCGAGCTTCCAGTCATTCCCACCGCGTCACGGCCACGGAATTCATTTGTGTAACTGGCTAAATGAACCTTTTTCCCCGGCTTGAAGCGATGCACTTTTGCGCGTACCGCGCCATTATCCACCCGCGTATGTAGGGAGGCGAGGGGGAATAATACGACGAAGAGAAATCTTCGCTTTACTTCTCCATATCTTTCGTTCGGGCCTTTATATCCCCGGGCTTCTGTTTTATCTGTCGAAGTAAAACGCAAAGGATCGCGAGCGTTTAGCGAGCGAACGACAGACAATAACGTTTAGGATCCATGGAGATTTACTGCCGTGTTGTATAGCCGTCGACCGGAGAGTTATTCCTTTTTTTTGCTTCTGCTGAATGTATTCCGGCGCATTTAGATTGTTCTCTATTATACTTCTTATTGACTGTATTTATTACGTAATTTTAGTTGTACTTTTAGATAAATAGTTGAATAATTTGAAAAAGTGTTGCAAACTTATTACGTGGTATAAATTAAGCAAAAGGGCACGGTTCATTCTTGATTTCTTTTTCTAAAACTGCCAACAAAATCTAATATATTTCTTGAAGATATATAGTTAGGTATGGTTTTATATAAAACAACTTGTTGCTCCACAAGTTTCACGTCTAAGTCATAGAACAAAAGCTTGTGGGCAGAATTTTTTATGTTTATATCCAATAAAATTGTCATCCTTCATGAGTGATACATTCAGTTCTGTACTTCTTTAATTTCCATATCGTTCTATAATAAAAAGATTTGTTTTTGCTTCCGTATGGTGCTTCGACTACGAGGTTCTCCAACAACCAGTCGTTATCGAGAGCCAGTTGTAAATACAGTTCAATTTCACTTTTGGACTTCGTGACATCGTTCATTATCCTAATCAAATAGAATTTGTTATTTAGGGCCGTTTTTTCTTCATTTCTTCAGTTCATTGATACACTAAAAACGCCATGTATTACTCAATATTTTTATCTCATGGTAATTAATGAACAACACACCGTGCACAAAATAAGTCCTTAATCTTACCAGCTAATGCTAATCTCTTTGAAGATGTTTCACCAGATGTTCTCCAATCAGCTGGCAGTCTAACTTCTAAAAATTCTTACATCTAACTTACTTCTAAAAATTCACCTTCCATAGCATGTTTCACGAATTGTTATATATGATGTCTAAAAATCTTTTTTACTTCGCCGAACAGCTTCCAAACGCACACTGAATCATCGACGCGCTCTTGTTATTGAGCTGCAAAGTTTTCACATTGGCAAACGTTGATACGCAATCCATAATAAACTGACGTTAGATATCATCCACTCCTGTTATATCAAACTTCTTCAATTCTATCAATTTCAATTTACTATCTATCAAGTAAAATTACGATAGACAAAAATTTCATCCGATCTGGCCATTTAACACCATTTCCACCCTTCTGGCCGTACATTCGGCCTACGACCTATCATTGTTGGTGTTACAGTGTAGGAAAACTACTTTATCAATCCATTACTTTGTTAGAACAGTATTTCTTCCATTAAAACACAATGCTTTATCAATATTTCGTTTATAGCTATCTTTTTGCAGGTTAGGATATCCAGAAAATTCTATGGAACATTTATTACTCACTAGGTACGCATAAACAGATCGGGAACGTTTTAAATGTGTATTTTTCACAATGATTCCTTAATTATAAACAATGACTAAATGACTGCAAATTTATATTCATACCAATTATCATTTCTTATGATAATTATCATACCGATTATCATACCAATTATCATTATTTATGTTAACAAACGTTACTAGCATTTCAAAAATCATAAAAATAATTATTACATAAGATAATGAAAAAATTCATGTGTTTTATAAAAAACAAGGAAGCTCATAGAATTATATAAGACTCTCTATCCATACTTTACGTTTCCCTTTGTAATATACATTCATGGCTCGTCCACGCTTTGTTTCTGAATATCCCCAACATTGCGCATCGGTCGCAATGAGTCATCGATTAACTCATCCAGTAGTTGAAACGTTAGCTTGAATATACGCTGTCGACAACAATTACAGGGTTTGTCTGATCCACGGTATAATTAATTTACGCCAATGGGCAAACACTTTCAGCGTTAAATGCTATCGGTGATCCATTATTATTCCGAAGTCTCATCAATGGTGGAGAGAGAGAGCGCGAAAGAGGAAGTGAGAGCAGTCAATTTTGCCACCGTCGACACGCATTTGTCAATGAGCATTCCTAATCAATCGTAAATTGTCAATGCCTCGCGCACAGAGCGCGTCTCTGCAGCTGTTTGAAAGAAGGCGCATTTCATCCAATATGCCCCGCAGCGATGTAAAGTATTCGCGCCTTGAAGTATCTTCGCCTTACGGACACGCGCATAGCTGCGCATCTCGCCCCACCCGGAGAGCCGATCCCTCGCTACCCCCTCCCCCTCGTCTCCTCTGCAGCTCCCCGACTGTCATTGTTCATGGATCTATCCTAAGCATTCCACGCGAACCCCCCACCCGCCTCCTTCTCGCCTTATCCCGTCGTCAATGATCGTCCGATTGGGCGAGCGGCAGGAATTTCCAGAAGACGAAGTATCCCGCGCGACGAACGAGGTGAGACGGAGGTCTCGTTAGACAACCGACGGATAATCTGTCGCCTACCAACCCCCCCATCACCAAGCGAGTCACTCGAAATGCGAGATCGAGCGCGCTCACGAATCGATCCTGTATCGGGCGGTGAGGGGAGCGGGGCTCCCAGCATCGTCTTCGAAGCCGCTAAGGAGGGTACGTGCGCGCTCGGGACCTGCTAACGAATCCCGCGCACGAGGCGTTCCGAGTCCTTGGATGAACTGACGAGGCTTTGGAGGCGGTGCTGGGGACGGGGGGTGGGACGAGTGTAAGAACAACAGCAGTCCCGGATTTGTTTTGTTTTCCCGATGAGAGACGACGGGGGGTCGGATTGGAAGTATTTATCGCGGAGTCCCCCGATTCTCTATCGCGCCCTCGATCGATTATGCTGATTTTCCACGCTCGGAGATTAAGGAGGTTATAATTGAGAGACATCGATCGTTCGGAGGTATGTGGAATTTTCTTCGGAGTGGAGGCAATTTTCAGGCGTCCTCGGATCTGGAGAGCTGAGAAATTTATTCGACGCAGTTAAGCCACGCGTTGAAAGTTAGCTCATTAATTCGGACGATGCTGCTAATATAATTCTTAATTTTTATATTCTCTTGTGAAAACGAACATTGTAATTACAATAGAATGACTAGAAATGGATAGTTTTATATTATTAATTAGAAATATCGTTATAGTTCACAATCGATATTTTTGATAATGCAAAAAATTAACATATGTCAACGTTAAACATATGATTGTATAATAAACTAATACATGGAAAATTGTGACAGATATAAAATGATGTTCTTAGATAATTATTCTTTTCCAAATAATGTTTAGTATTTGTTTGAGTAATGTTATATATTGTTATTCATTGAATGCTATTACGAGGCTTTGATATTCTATAATAATAAACAAATGAGAAATTTATCTATATGTTACAATTCATCAAAACTCGTGATCATTATATTATTGTCGGAATTAAAACTTAATGATGAACATTAGTATAGTGGGAATTAATTGGGTGCACAAGCCAATTGGTTTTTTCAGTACGGAATATACAAAACATATAATCCTTGTAACATAGGTTTCAATTTTCAAAAGGTGTCGTTCAAAAAAAATCGATGTCTCCTTATGCCAATCTTGCGTCTGATATATAACTTTTAACATGTGAATTATTATCGAGCCTCCGGTGATGAGGGCGAGTTTTCCGAAATGCGATTCCACAAAAGGCGGAACGTTAGAAGACCAACAAAAAAAAACCAAGCTTCCCGAAGTGCCTACCGAACACAAGAGCCAACACAATTCAGTCGAGCGATTACGTTCGAGTTTATCGCCCGTCCACATCTAAAGGTAAACCTGCCGCTTAAGTACGAAGCACTTTTCGCAGACCCGGCAATTTCACTAATGCCGCAGGGGGAGGGGACGGGGGCAAAAATTGAATCCTATTTATAACTGTCGCTGTGCGCGTACACGACGCGCTTCTTGTGAAACGATCAAGCCCCCCCCCCACCCCGACCGTCTCGCTTTCTGTTTATCGATCATTTGAATCTCCATTTATTATCGCTGAATAAACCTCGTATAAAAAAGACACTCAGCAGCTTAGTCATCCATTTGCGACCGAAGTTGCGCGGCACGCCACTTTACACCTACTGGGTCGATATAAAGGATCTAGAAAAGTAGTTCTGGCCGACGTTCCGCGGCCGCCGGTTCGAGGTCGAATACGAGTAGTTATGTCAATGAGGTAGAATATATATATATATATATATATATATATATATATATATATATTTATAGAGAGAGAGAGAGTCTCCGAGCAGTTAAAGAAAGTAAGTATAGCCCTTCTTTATCCGACGAGAAAGCCCGGGTTAGATAGATGCTTCGCGCCCGGGGATAGAGGAAGTGAGGAATGGGCCCGGATGGTTGGAAAGTCGTTAGGGCTCGCCTTCGAATCCGGTTAATCGCACGAAACTTCGTGACTTTAAGTTTCTAGCACTATTCGCCCGACCCCCTCCGTACTCCCGACCCTCATTCGCGATCGCAATCGCCCCCGGGAAGAGGCCGATCTTAATGATCGTCGCGTCTGCATTACGATGTCTCTGTTGCGGCAAGTTCTGCCGCTGTTTTCACGGATTTATTTGGCATTGATTTCTCTTATTTGTCGAATTTTCGTGTTCTTAGGTGCGGAGTTTAAAAACGATCATATATTGAAAAGGTTATTTTCTTCTTTACGTTCTTCTTTTGTTAGAAATACGAATTGCGATACTTTACGCCCCATATCCATTCAGTCTGCTCTATGATTAATGCATTTTTTCCTCCTTTCAACGATACTTGAGCGACGGGTTGTTCAGGGTTTTCCATATTATCAGAAATCCATTTCGTGCAGCTTTGCGAATTAATACATATACATATACATATACATATATATATATATATATATATATATATATATATATATATATATATAATTATTGATGTTCATCGGGAGAAAAAATTGAGCGCAGTCATGATTCAGGGTGTGCTTCATAGTCACGGGACAAGTAAAATTTTCAATCCGATACCGAGTATACGACACTATAAGTTTGCTTTTACGTTTAAACGGATAAAACGTTGAAATTGAAACTCTTCATTTACGAGGCGGCGCGAGAGCGTGTCAAACATATATTTTTATGCATCAATCCTTTTTGAAACTGCTGATTTATAACGGCGATGATCGTATTCGAACCGCCGCCCCATCCGGGGATGGCGACTACGCTTCGGTACTATATACGACTACAAATTCATATTCGCGCACGTTGAAAGCGAAACGAAATAAATAATGATATTCCTTTTACTCGTGTGGCTCGAGAGGATTATATATATACATGATATATGTGTGTGTGTTTATAGCATGAATTTTATTCGGTTGTAAAACGATAGATTACGGCGTCTTCGATAACTTTATAAAACTATTTTCGTAATACTACCTGATCGGCGCCGAAGTTCCGCGGAAATTTGCCGACGGTTCGCGCACGATTCGCGGATTAAACCGGACGCGGTGGATCGGGGTGGTCGAGGGGGGAGGGGCGAGGGAGCATCGGAGAAACGAAAATAAAATTAACGAATCGAATTTAGGTGGGGAGGGGGGGGTGGAAGTGCACGTCATCCGTATAACTCTTTCCTCGCATAAATCAGCGAGCCTCCTCCTCCTTCTCCACCTCCACCTCCCGCCCCCGTTTCCCAGTTCGAAAGATGGCAGAGCGTCAAATGCACGCGGCGGCAGGTGTTCCACATAGATAGGGAAGGCGACTGTGCCCTGGCAGCGAGCCAGGAAAGGTGCCACGCGCGAGCGCGCCTCGCCTCTCCACATCCGCATTCCCGGGTATCGATCCCTACCACGTGCCCCGCGCCCCCACCCACTCCTACCTTGCGACTTTTCATTCAAAAGCCCTTGTACACGCGCCGGTAAGAGGCACTCGGTCCGCCTTCCTTTCCCCCCCCCCCTCTTCTTTCCCATGCTCGGGTATTCTCATTGTGACTGCGCGCGCGTACGTGTGTGGGCGAGTCAGTGTGCGCGCGCGTATCCGTCTGGGTGTCGCGATCACATAGCCCCCCCCCCAACTCCGCCCGACCCCCGATGTTTCTCGTTCCGCCCGTCCAATTTTCCGGCATTACTTCGGCAAACTTCGTTACAGTGAGAGCTGGCGCTCGCTCTCCGTTGATGACGCGTTCGTCTTCCGATGCGCTTAAAATCCTCGCCGTCGCTCGATACATATACTCGTACTCTGAAATAAGGGGATATGACTGTATGATAGAGAGCGAGAGACTTATTCGAAACACGATTATCTGCCGACGGAGTTCTCTTCTGGGATGCGAGCTCTTCAAAAAGTGTACAAAGTGCATTTATGTGTTGTATGAATAAATATATATATATATATATATATACACATCCATTCGGAAATTAATGTACGATGTGTACGCATCAGCTCGCGGTTAGTCTCGTCTCGCCGCTGTCGGCCGAGAATGGCATCGCGTGTAATTTCAGTCCACAGTTTACGTTTGCTTCGCTTCGCTTGAAATTTCTGGCCAATTTCTATTCTAATTAATTAGCGCAGATATGGAGTTCAGCAAGTGTGCGAACTTCATCCGTGGGATGGCGAGGGAGGGCGAGGGGGAGGTAAATCCTGGAAGCCCAGGAAGCCATTGGAATCTGGAAACTCGACCGCCGCCGGATGGTTGAGGAGACTTCGGCTTCGCGCGAAACTTCCTTCTTGGATAAATATTAAACATTAAAATCTTCCCTGTCGAGACGTGAAAGCGTAACGGGCTTTTTTTTTCACGAATCATTTTTCCCCTCCCGTATATGCGCGCAAGAATGCAGCCACATTGTGCCGCTCTTTCTTTACCATAGAGTTTTGATCTCGGCAGAACGCTCTTTCGGCCCGACTTGATCAATGCGTACAATTTTATGCATGTATCTCTCTGCTCTCTCTCTCTCTCTCTCTCTCTCTCTCTCTCTCTCTGAAAACAGATAACATATTAGCCGATCGCTCCCGATTGCCTCTCTCATGGAGGTACAAACGGTATGACAAAGTAATTCACACTGAGTATAGAGAGTGTAGAAACAAAACGAAAGAAGAACGGGGTCGGAAGAGCTTCAGAGACTCCGGTAGACAAACGTAATCCACAGGAGGAGAACGCCTGAGCGCTATCCTATCGAAATCGGCGCGGATGCGGACAGTCGCTTGGGGCAACGGGATCGCGAGGGCGGGAGAGCGACTCCAATTCCTTTTCTGAAATCTACTGGAGGGAGAAAGAGCGCGGCAATGCGTTCTCTGCCCTTGCCCCTTCTTCCTTTTCTAGAAAAAGGGCTCGCCTCTTATTCTTTTTTCGATCCACCGGTTATCGGCGACTCTTCGATTTATTTCGTTCTCTCGATTCCAATTGTCGCCCAACAATTCACCCCACTTCCCCCCTTCTCTCATCGCCTTTCCCATTTTCTTTATCGCCATTTACATACTACATTCTTTATCTAGATGCTCAATTTTTTAAGTAATTATTATCGCACGGTATAATGAATAATGCACGACAATTTCTTAATGCTCCATACGTAATTAAAAGATTATCCTTCTTATTGTAATTTAAAGATACATATAAACACACTAATTTGAAAATATATACATAAAGTAGTATATTTCATAGCTGCTGTAGAAACTGATTATTTTTGCCTCGTGAAACAGCTTAAAGCTCATAGCAAGGTTTAACCATATTTTTTCACATGAAAACCAAAAAGAAAAAAATGTATTAAGGTTACATGAATCAGAGATTGAAACGATGCGACGTAATACGTTTCAAAATAAGCGTGGAAGTTATGTATTTAGCTCGTGAGACAGTGAACTCATTTGCGTTGCGAGATAAAAATGAACTTACACACTTATATTTGACCACGAAAATCGACAAATTCTTACGAAATTGCAATTTTGTGCTTACATTTGTGAAAAGATATTTTTTCTAAAAGCAAAGTGAATAAATTATCTTTTAAAACGTCATAATAACGAGTCACAAAATCAGACACGTTATAGTAAGTAATTTGGAACAAGATTGCTTATTATATATTGAATTATAATTGGGAGTTTCAAGAACTATCGAGAAGTACATATAAAAATAAATTTTTTCTATTGTTAAAAAGAGTACAAAAATAAATGTAACATTAATTAAAGCGATCGTTTTTTATATTTTTGTTATTAATAAATCTATAATGTTTTTTCAATTTCTAATATAATTGACTAGATTTTATCACAAAACTGTACATTTAGTGAAAAAAAATGCTCTACAGTTCTGTAAAAATCAATATAATGTGGTAGCAACAAATATTAGCAAATAAATAATTAAATGATTTAAAAGTTCATTAAAATCTTATTACTATGTTGCGGTGCCCAAATTTCATCAATACAGCCGAGTAAATTTAAAATTATAAATGTACCTGAAAATGCTTTTAGTACTTGCTTATAAACTTTAGTATTCTACTGCACGAACAAGCGGGGGCGATTGAAGGGGTTTGCTAACTGCGACAATCAGTAATTACACCGCTTCATGAAAAAGAAGGATGAGCAAAAGTATACGAACGGTATGCTTCTGTATGCAGATTAGTATATTGTACTTCGAAAGCTGTATAATTTATGCAGAAAGATGTGATTGTGAAAAATTTACGTTTATTCGCATAAATGTACGAAAATAGCCAGTTCAATAATGTAAGTTCTGCTGCTAATTGAAATAGACGGGAAAATTTCATAATATCGAACTTTGGTAATATGAATTCGGCTTCCAATAACTTCCTTAATTAAGCTATATTAGTCGTGTAATTTTAATCAACCTTTACATATCTACTGGATTATTATAGACAATCAGCATTAGAAAGCATTTGATCGAATAGCACGCTGCTAAACGAAAAGTCCGTCCGACAGTAATAAAAATTACGATAGGGAAGGAAGCAAAGAACCAAGACGCAGTCCTTAATATAGCCTGAGTGCCCGGGAATTCCCCCGAAAACGTCTCGTACCGACACTTTTATATTAATAAACTTTCCTGTCCTCCATGAAATAGTGGAGGCGACCTCTCGCGGGTTTATCGCGCTTAACATATACCGCCCCACTCTCTCTCTCTCTCTCTCTCTCTCTCTCTCTCTCTCTCTCTCTCTCTCACCTTTTTCTTCCATAAGTGCCATGGCATACGAAACGAATTGACGGCGCGCCAGACTCCCATCGATGCTTAACGGCCGAGCGCTGCGGATTTGGTATTATATACGTAAAGCGAGGAAGGAAAAAATACACGAGGGTTGATTTATTTTTGGGACACGCAGCGGGGGCGAGCTACTTTAGCCACACGGACAGTCCCGCTGATAAATCCATTTTTTAAATTTTCAGCTCCAGCCTGATTTTTTACGAGAGAGCGCACGTGCGACGGGGCGAGGCGTCGCATTTTTCGAATTTCGACGGTATGGAAATGTATCACGAGTGCGCGCTATTTCCTAGCCCACCGGTGTTACATATGCACTCTTCGTGAACTATTTTAAATATTTCAGCTTTGTGCAAAAATAGAGGATGAAGCCTGCGAGATTTTTTTTCAGCTCATAAATAGCGTCGTACTAATACGTGTAGGTTTATTTTTTAATCAAATGACTGTATGAATCTGTTTCTTTTTTTAAATTTTTGAAGACACTTATTGTTTAATAGATCTAATAATAGTTTTGAAATTCAGTGTATAAATAGCTATAATAGCTTTTCACATCCTTGGGGCGAGCATTGCCTCCTATATTTTTTCCCATCCTAATTATAACGAATACAGAATCCTTAATGTCGAAAGGACAATAACATTTAACAAATCCATTAAAATCAACGCATAGAGTTTCAAGAGTTTCGTTTCAGAATATTATCGTATTTTCTTGCTTTAAATAGTTATTAACTATTTATTCATTGAGATAAGTACGTTTTATTATATATATATATATATATATATATATATATATATATATATTATATATATATATATATTTTAGAAAATATCGTTTTATAAAGGAATAAAGACAATAGTAAGAATATTCAGGACTATATCGTATGTTGTAATAGAAAAATATGAAAGACGATAAAAAAAATAACTGCTAGTCATTATTTATATTCATATATCTTTTGTCAAAAAATTAAATTTCAAATAAACAAGGGCTTCAGATAGTAATATATTTTTTTTGGTATTCGAGTGTTACTTCTTTATATTATTATCTATGAATAAAAAATTAAAGTTTATTATTGAAACCGAACTACTTGTCCTTCTCACTAATTGAAAATATTTTTTCTCTCTAGAAATAACAATCATATCGTATGCATCAATGTGATAAAGAATTTAAATTCTATACCATAAAATTCTGTATACGTATAAGTCACAATTTTCAAATCAGTTTAATATTTTAAAAATTAAATTTAATAAACTTTATATAAGTCAAATATTTAATGATTCTCATATATTAGATAATAATGAAAAAATTTAATATTACTTACAAAAGAATCTTCTAGGGCTGCATATTTTAAACTGGTAAATTTTTAATATATTTTTCAATAATAAATAGGCTAACAAATTCGCATGGAAAAAAAATTTTATTTCAAATCCTTGTAATTTTAATAGCATTTTGACTTTTTTGACTCGCTTAATTTATAGACATAGATTTATTGTGTTGACAATAAAAATTAGATGAATTCTTTATAAATCAAAAGGACATGCGTAGAACGATTAACAATATCTATTTTTTTGTAATTATCTTTTAATACGTATCCTTGTTATTCCTAATATTACTGTGGTTACCTTCTCTGTATCGACGTTCAATACCAATGGTAAAAATATTGAATTGTACTCTGTCAATGAAATATATTCAATCAATTCATGAAATTATATTCATTAAAATTAAATATTTCATTATCCATTCTCTGCAATGCATTGATTATGTAATTTACCCATTTCAATACTTTTCAAAGGCTACAATAATATTGTTTTCATTTTCAAATTGTCTGTTTTAGTCGGAAATCGTACCTAATTTAATGAAAAATATGATATCGTTGAACGCAGCAATAATAACTTTCGCAGTCTTGTGTTGCAATTTGAAAGACTGTTCTGGCCTACCAGATATAATGTCAGCTGAGATTTACACGCATAGAAAAATTATAAGAAACTACGAAGTTAATGGCAATACTTTGGTCTACCCAGTCTGCGAACATTGGATACCAGAAGGATTGGCTAGATGTTCAATAATTCTTAGAATCAATGTTTTCGACAATAGCGAACATATATGTGACAGAGAAATAAATACTCAATATGCGGATGGAAAACTTGATCTTTTAGGAGTACGCCTCTGGGGTACAGAAAAAGTCCTTTTCGCATGGCGGGATATAGTACCTGATTCGAGAAAAGGATATCTTTATATACAAGAAATAAATATGAATAATTGCTTTTCGAAAGAGAAACTAATTTCAATTCACATTCGTCCTGACGAGAAATCTCAAGAACGTATTACTCCTTTAGAAAACAGTTATGACGTAACCTTTCTGAATATTCATAAATGTAGTGATGGTATTTGCAAAATCAACATAGACCGACATGGACGATCTACTGAAATAACGACGTGGTTCACTGGAACTGATTTAATCCATGCTCTGGAACCTATTGATGGTTCTTCTAAGAAGCTATTGATAACACGAGCTGGAATAAGGGAGGAAGAGGAAGTTAATCTTTATTTGCTGGATAATAATGGTAAGTCGTATATATCATAACAAAAAATAGAACCAATCATTCTTCTGTTATGATTCATTGGATAGCAAAATTATTTATTTATATATAAATATATATATATATATATATATATATATATGTATAGTTACACGATCACTTTTTTAATTTCTAACATTAATCAATTAAAAAGTATGTATAGCAAATATTCAAAATAATTTATTTTTCTGTGTTCTGTTGATCATTGGGCCGATTTTTACTTTCTATTTCGAATAACTGATATTCGAAGTACCACAGATTATGGTGGCAAATATATGTATGGTAAATATATGTAAAAACGAGTCTGAATCTATTATTAAAGTTCAAAAATTTGAACACAGAATCATGAATTAGACGCGTACTGTTTTACTGAAAATAACTACTCATACGATTTTTCATTCATCACGATTCAATATAGTCTAATGTCTTAACTTGATTAATAGTTTTGATTAATGAATTAATAGTCATACTGCTCGATATCATATCATTCTAGAGAATTAGCCCAGTCAATATAGCAAAAAACTATTTCGTAAACAAATATATTATGTCGGCAATATAAGTTATAAGTTATGAAATTCAGTTGAAATATGATGTCTATTCACTAACACTGTTATCAACCAAAGAGTACGATTTCGTTTTTTGTTAGCTTATTACTCATTATTATTTTTCATTAGAAATACCCTACATTGACTATTGTTTGCGCATTGAATAAAATATATACGGTGCAATCTTCTGTATAGGCACATCTAAATTAAATTCCAAGAATACAAAATTTTTAAATTGTAAACTACTTTATTTCATTGCACAATAGAAATTCATTAATTTAACGTCTATGATGAATTGATCGATAAAACGAAAGACTATAATAATTCGGTGATCCGTGTTCAACTTTGGATCTCGGCCGATTGACTATAACTATAGATTAAATTTAAAAATTTGAATTGTTTTGTATATGAATAATTAATGTAGAAGCTCCATTTGGAAACAAAGTTTATAAACCTCGTTTAAAATTATATGAAGCTTAACAGTATGTTTTTTAAATTTATATCCTAATGCAATTACTTGTACTTGCACAATCTTTTTCAAAACTTTTCTTAACCTAATCTCCTGCGTATCGAGACATTCACGAATATTTTAAAATCATTACAACCATAAAAATAGGACGATTGTCCAAAAATTAATTATCAGGTAGGAACATTACATTGTAAAAAGAAAACAAAGAAGCTGCAAATTGTCAACTAATTTTTGGTCAAATCTTTTGTATCGAAGTTTCACATAGGTGGCCTAAATAAGTACAAACCTTGTTTTTACTCATTTTATTGATTGCCCATTCATAAAAGAACATCCTAATCAAAGTTAAGAATAATTGAATAAATATATAAAAGTTTTAATAGATATGTCAGTAAGTTACTGATAAGATACAAATAAGTATGTGTATATATCATTGACACTGATCGACAATATAATACGGACTTTTCTTTCGACCCTGTTTCTCTAAAAACGATTCAATGTTTATATTAGATTTATTTACTAGTTTTAGTTCAAATAAAAATTTTTGCTTATTGAAGACTCATTTATAATTTTCAGAAAAGAAATTTTTGACGTCATATGACTATAGCAATGAAGTTGGTTGGTCTACTTCCCAGAAGATTATTTCATTCTGTTACTATAACAAATGTCTGAGATTTAATGATCGAGGTGAATTAAAAGCTAATTTGACATTGACAGTAATATCGCCTTATTACGCGTCTCGTTATGAAAATTTGTTTAACCTCCCCAACGGCGAACTAATAGCACTGGTATGCCACAGAGAACCAAACAGTAACCCTCGCATGATTAAAATAGAAGCTCATGGAAGGCAGAGATTGCTTTGGATACTCGACAAAATACGGTGCAGCCCTGAGATGAGAGTTTTCACCAGTAAATTCTATATGAAAAATGCTTCCGAATTTTGCTTATCGGTCTTCTATGCTCAACTAAATTATTCAAAATATTTATTTGAAACATACTGCTTTCCACTTTAAGCTTCAGAAAAATGTTTTAAAGATGTGTGATGTGGAAGAATTGTAATTGTTTTTAAATCTTAAAAGAACAGCATAATGAAGGAGAAAATATTATATTAATAATGAAACTTAAAATGACTTAACATGACTCTAAAATCATGACACTAAATAGAGTGTTAAATGATCAATATAAATAAATATAGATATTAATTACATACATAATCAAGGTGAGCAGGATATAAGGTGCGAGGTATACAAATATGAAAACTCAGAAAAATGAAATTAAAATAATATATTATTAATTTAAAATAATATTATTTAAATTAATAATTTAAATAATTAATAATATTATTTAAATTTAATTAATTTAAAATATATATTATTAAAATAACCTATAATTAAAGGCATAAAAAACCTCCATGCTTACATGGAGAAAAAGCCGCAACTAACACAAACATTTCTAAATTACGCACGGCACACAGACCCACACAAAAACACAAAATGAAGCTGTGTCATATACATATATATACATATAGACATATACACTTACATATATAAACATACCTACATACACATATACACATACATCTCCATGTATTCGATAATTTGCACCTAGGAAGAAGCGCAGAAGGCGCGAACAGCAATTATTCTCAAGAATATTTACCTTGTGCTACATAACAGTATTCTTATATAAAATGTTTTTTGTGAAACAAATATTACTTATTTTTTATATAGCAATAGGAAAGGTTATATGATAGCGAACCCGATAAAGACCATTATTTGTTATTTTTCTTGTCCATTGTCAACGCTCGCGTAACTGCTTAGATATACGGACACATTGACGAAGCGAGGTTCACGCGTCTACGAATAAAGATTATGTTTCTTCGTCTACAACGGTCGCTACCTGTATTTTTTGTCCAGATGATACTCTTTTTTTCTAACAGCCCACTCCACTGCATTGGAAATAATGAAGAAAAGGCGAATGTTTCGCTAGCGCGGACGAACTGACCGTGAGCGCACACGTGTTTTATAAAAACAAATGTCCAACTGAATTTTCAAAATGCTACAAAGATAGAAAAATAGATATTTGATAATCACATTATATTATATATACGTTTATATAAATATGTTTTTTTGTATACAAAATCAGAAAGCATGAAACGATATTTTAGATAACTACATGAGCTAAATTCATAATACAAATCAGAAAAATATCTAGAAAGATGAAAACCTTGAATATTTTAGAAAATATTAAAATTACAAAATCGCCAAACAAAGTCCCTTTAACGTTTCTTTTATTAATAAGAACTTATCCTCTACATTGTACAATTTTGTCTCGTGTAGTTTGTCTCGTATAGTTATTGTAACCGACAAATGTAATCTATATATATGTCTTAACACATTTATTAAAATGTTCAAAAATTACATTATATTAGTTATTTATATTATATCTTATTTAAATTTCGTAAAATTATAAGTATAGATTTATTTACCAAATAAAAGAATGTTAGATCGTATGTCTATTCATTGAAGGCAACATTTAAATACTTTGATAAATGTCTTTTAAATGTGTAAGTGAGGCTTCTTTTATTTTCGTAATAAGTATTGGTTATTTAAATGCAAAGATGATATATTAGTTTAGTTTCTATGGAAAATAGGAAAATAAAATTAAAAAAAAAATTAAAAAACAATTTTCTTTATATTTTGAAATATAGTCTTTCAGCTGTTTAAATTTTAAAAGTTATTTCCCAAACAAAAACAAAAGAGAAACAAAAGTAAATAATATTTCAAAATTGACAATAGACTGTCTTTTTCGTCCGAACAAAAGAAATAATTGCAAATAGGGTTTTTTACCAACACCTCGAAATTGCGCGCGCGCGCGCACGTGTGTGTACATATATATATATATATATATATATATATATATATATATATATATATATATATATGGATAGATAGATAAACTCTGAATTTCGATACTGTAGAAGCGAGCAAAAAACTACGTGGCCTTCAACGAAATTTCAGGAAAGGAAATGGTCGAGGAAATTTTTCGCAATGTTTGCCGAGGCTTCTCTCTTTCTCTTTCTCTCTCTCTCTCTCTCTCTCTCTCTCTCTCTCTCTCTCCTGCTTTCCATCTCTCTCACAAGTAAGTCGGTAGATTCTCGCCCAAAGTTTATTTCATATATATATATATATAATACATCGGCACCTCTGCTCAAAAAGGCAATATCCAGCGTCCTCTTAAGAAATGCGCTATTCTTAAGAGTAGCTTAACCAGTAGCTTATCCTGTTGCCTCAGGATAATTTCTACTGGGAGTTTGTATTCGGATGATAGAATGCGATGTCTAGGTGTCTCTGGACGATTTTTACGGAGAATATTGTATTTAGTTTATTGAATTTTTATTAAATATAGTAGGTGGAATGTTAAATACACGAAATAATCTTTTAACATGAACTTTATATCAAACGAGGAAAGAAAAGACGTCTGTTTAAACGAAAGGACAACGCAAGACTCAACTGCAGTACTCGAAATTGAAAACTCTGCAAGCCCTTGTGAGAAACTTAAAACTTATAAAAACACATCAGGCATCTAAGCAATAAACTCATAAAGCATTTGCCGCGCAGGACAGCAAAGACGCAGATCGTAATAAGACCCAGTGGACACATATGTTTACATGCCTTTACGATACTGTCCAATATTTAGTTTCAAGTATTTTTTTGCTTTATTATTTATAGAAGGCTAATAGAATCTAACATAGTTGATAGAAAACGATGTCCAGTTATGAGGAAATGGACTTCTATGGAAAGATTCGTATTGGGACGGTAGAATACTATACCAGGTGTTGTCGAACGACTTCTACGGGGAGTTTCGTGATCGGAGGATAGAAGATGATATCCAGGTATGACGGGACGACTTCTATGAAGATAGACATAGACTATCCGAGTAATCATTGTATAGCTTCTCTTATTTCATTATATTTTTTGTTTTCCTATATTATCTTGACATTCCTGGATATAAAAATTTTTCTTGAAAATGACACCCAAATTAAATACGCTTTCGATTTTTCTGAATATCTTATTCATTGTCCTTCAAATGCCTTATCGAACAGTTTATTTTTCTGTTTTAAACATACCACATTGTGCTTCATTGTATGTATTCTATAGAATTGCTCATTGCTTATTTCACTTATCGGTTGAAATAGTTTCACAGTTTGTTTAGGTACGTATATCACAAACATTCCCGCATTAGCTTTAAAATTTCTATTAATTATATTTCTTAAAAATTTGTTTCAACATTGATAGTTTAGTGGATCCATTCTATTATGCTATTCCATCATTCAATAACCATAGTTTGATTTTTCTATAGAAATGCGTTCCTCATTGTTTTTATTCTTAAATGATACATTTTCCAGTTTTGTCTATTATCTACTTAACTTCATTATTATTATTGCATACGAAAGCAGAATTTCTTTTACATATTGAAATATTCTTTTACATATTAAATTTCTTTTACATATTAAAAATTCCCCTTATCAACTATTTTTGCTACTGATATTATAGTTTTCCTTCAATCAGGAATTATAATGCATTTTCTAACCTTGCATCTTTTTCTGTTGATCTATGTATTCAGTTTTATTGTGCCTTTGCCGTGGACTTCTGTTGACCGAGATTTAAATCTTCAATTATTATTATAGGAGATATGAGAATTATTCATTAATATCATATAAACAAATATTCAGGAAATAAATAACTACGTGTTTTTATATATGTAGATTATAAAAACATTTTTTATATATGATTCTATACATTTTTCTTTTTCTATTCTACAATCTTTCAAGCAAATTCTGAACACCATCACAAAAAAAAACTCTGTCCATCAAATACATGCAATCAATTCATGAAATTAAATTATAATTCAAATCAATTTAATGTGGAAGACGATAAAACAATAACTGCTAGTCATTATTTATATTCATATATCTTTTGACAAAAATTTAAATTTTAAATAAACAAGGGCTTCACATAGTAATATTTTTTTTCTTGGTATTCGGGTGTTACTTCTTTATCTTATGATTTATGAAAAAAAAAATTGAAGTTTATTATTGAAACCGAACTGCTTGTCCTTCTCACGAATTGAAAATATTTTTTCTCTCTAGAAATAACAATCATATCGTATGCATCAATGTGATAAAGAATTTAAATTCTATATCATGAAATTCTGTATACATATAAGTCACAATTTTCAAGTTAGTTTTATATTATCAAACTTAAACTTTCACAAAATTTATAAAAGTCAAATAATTAATGATTCTCAGAAATTAAATAATAATGAAAAAATATAATATTACTTTTTAAGAGAACCGTCTAGCGCTGCATATTAGAAACCGGTAAATTTTTAATATATTTTTAAATAATAAATAAGCTAATAAGTTCGCATATCAATTTTCAAAAAGAAATCAAATGTTTTTAAAAGGTTTCTTAAAAGGAGAAAACTATTTTTATTTTTAATCGTAATAAGTGGAATAGCATTCTGACTATTTGACTCGGTTAAATTATAGATATAGATTTCTTGTGTTGAAAATAAAAAAATTTCAACCTGATAAATATTCTATTATCCACTCTCTGCAATGCATTGAATGATCTAATTTACCAATTTCAATACTTTTCAATGGTTTAAATAATATTGTTTTCATTTTCCAATTGTCTATTTTAGTCGAAAATCGGACATAAATTAGTGAAACCATGATAGCGTTGAACGCAGCAATAATAACTTTCGCAGTCTTGTGCTGTAATTTGAAAGAGTGCTTTGGTCGACCAGATACGTCAGTTCAGATTGAGATCCCTGGGCAAATAAGAGGAAACTACGATGTTAATGGCAATACTTTGGTCTACTCTGTCTGCGAGTATTGGGCATTGGAACAAGTATATAGATGTTCAATAATTCTCAGAACTAACGTTTTCGACAATAGAAAACATGTATGTGACAGAGAAATAAGTACTGGATTTGCGCGTGGAGAACTTGATCTTTTAGGAGTACGCCTCTGGCATAAAGAAACGGTCCTTTTGGCTTGGCGGGACTTGCTCCATGAATATAGCGAAGGATATCTTTATGTACAAGCAATAGATATGAAGACTTGTGTGTTAAAAGAGAAAGTACTTCCATTTCACATTCGTCCTGACGAGAAATCTCAAGAACGAATTATTCCTTTAGAAAACAGTTATGACGTGGCGTTTCTGAATATACATAAATGTGGTGACGGTATTTGCAAAATGAACACAGACCGACATGGACGACATTCTGAAATAACAACGTGGTTCACTGGAACTGATTTAATCCATGCTCTGGAAGCTATTCATGGTTCATCGAAGAAGCTATTGATAACACGAGCCGGAATAAGCGAGGATGAGGAAGTTAAGCTTTATTTGTTGGATAATAATGGTAAGTTTTCTTTTTAAAAGTAGTGTATGATCAAAACATTGAGCATTCTGAGACGATTTTTAGGATAGCGAAACTAATTGTATATAATAAATTACATAGTCGCTCTTTGCATTTATACCTTTGATCAGTTCGAAGGATAGCGCATTTTCATAACAATTTTTTTCCTGTATTCTGTTGATCACTATTTCGACAATAAAAATATTACTAAAGAGAGATGTTGTACTAATTTAACCAAGAGAGATATTATCAAAATTTCACGTCGACTGGCGTAAATACGTACAAGCGTTGTTTTTACTGATTATATTGAATGTCCGTTTATAAATAATATCCTAATGAAAGATAATAATATAATTGAATAAACATAATAAAGCTTTCGTGGATAATAATTTTATTATCTTATGTGTATATATCATTGTTACGGATCGAGAATATAATATGGATTTTTCTTTCGATCCCGTTTCTTTAAAAACAAAGCAATGCTTAGATTTGCATTAGATTTACTTAGTAGTATTAGTTCAAATAAATATTTTTAGTTCTTGAAGATTTAATGATTATTTTCAGGGAAGCATTTTTTGACGTCATATGATTATAGCAGTCAAGTTGGTTGGACTTCTTCCCAGAAGATTATTTCATTCTGTTACTATAACAAATGTCTGAAATTTAATGATCGAGGTGAATTGAAAGCTGATTTAACATTGACAGAAATATCGCCTTATTACGCAACCCGTTATGAAAATTTGTTTAGCCTACCAAACGGCGAATTAATAGCCCTGATATGTCACAGAGAATCACACAGCGAGCCTCGCGTATTTAAAATAGAAACTAATGGAAGGCAGAGTTGGATTGGGTCTGTCGACAATGTATTGTGCAACAATAAGCCGGAAGTTTTCATCACTAAATTCTATATGAAAAATACTTCCAAAATTTGCTTATCGGTCTTTCGGAACAAAGAAATTAAGTCAAAACATTTATTTGAAACATATTGCTTTCCTCTTTAATTTTTAGAAAAATGTTTTATAGATATATCATGTGGAAATTTTTAATTATTCTTAAGTATATTTACCTTATATGTTACATAAGAGTATTCTTACAAAACTTATTATTGTAATACTTATTTCTTGTATAGAATTCTGGTTGCATAGAAATGATTGAAAATTTAACACTAAAATATAAATCTGTGTAAAATAACATGTAAAACATTTTTCAAATAAGATTATTTTGTAATATATAAGCATTTCAATTATATAAAAAATAATAAAGTGTATATCTCTATGTTAGACGACTAAATTAGGTGTATTCCTAATTTAAATATAACAAATAATAAATTAATAAATATTTTTTTATTGGTCTTACAGTCCAATCAATCCAATCTAAAAATATAAATAAAATAAAAATAAAATAAAAATTAAAAATAAAAATTAAATAAAAAATTAAATTAAAAATTATAATGACAGTAAGACTCCATATGTTATAGGATTTTGAAAGAATTAAAATAAATTTTCGGAAATATAACATTCAAATTTTCTTTAAAAATATCAATAATTTGAGTATATGGTTTAAAAATTGCAAAGATAGTTGTTTACAAGATTAATTACATAGATTGTGATAAATACTATATTGGACAAACAGGTAGATATTTAAAAAAGAGAATTCATGAACATAAATATTGTTTACGTAGCTCACATATTACTTCCGGTTTAATAGAGCATTGTTTAAAGCATTTACATTCTTTTGATTTTGCGAATGTGGATATTTTGGAACATGGTATTAATAATAAGTATTAAAGGGAGAGTCTTGAAAGTATTCATATTTCCAGGAATCGAAATAATGTGAATTTAATGTTAGAGTCTAGTAAATTGGACAGTGTTTATCCTTCCTTATTAAATTGATTGGTTTCGAACAATTTGTGTAGAGGGGGAATTTAGCTTTAATTTACTAAATTTGGTAGTGGGGATGGGGTATATATAGATTAGAATATAAGGTTTAGTTTAGTCCCTGATGAGGAGCCGTAGCGAGCTCGGAACGTTGGACAGGATCTTCAATTAGGTAAGGGTGTTGGGGACAGTCAGACTGCACTTTATTAACAAAGAATTTTTTTCAACTAATATTTTATTTTCAGATTAGTCTACGGCGGTGAATGTAAACAAGGACAGTCTGACTGTCATTATAATTTTTAATTTAATTATTTTTATTTTTATTTTTATTTTTTATTATTTTTGTGTATTGATGTATTGATGTTGGTGTGGATGTGTGTATATATAATTTTGCAATTGTTAACATACGATCAAGCCCAGCGTAATTACTTAGCGTCTAATCTGGCATTTCCAAGGTAAAAAGGTAAATAAAAAACTGTGGTAATTGTTGAATTTCCACTTAAATTCTATTATAGGTACTTTGATACTTTGAAATATCGGGGAACCCCTTAATTAATATAAGCTTGTTGGCGACGTAGACTTTATTGTCATTAGATGTCATTTTAAAGGCATGCTCGAACTTGTATATTCGAGTATAAGCGTATGCACAGGTGACGAGAGCAATTGAACGTAGACGAACATGTAACGGTACTTCCGTCATGTTCGTTCTTGCAAGAATGAGTGTGCGTCTCCGAGGTATTGTGATGCCCTCAGCGGAGATCAGAAAACACTTCTTGTTTCGACGCTGTTCAAATCGGTCATAAGCTAAAGCTTAGTTTAGTTTCCGATTTATATTGTATTACTTTATATTTATACTTTTATATTTAATAAATTAACTTTATTCTTTAGACACCGAGTTTTCTTTCACAGTAATGATCAGAAATAATGGTTATGGCCAATTTTCATCATATAGTATGTGTAGTATTATTAATTTCATGTTTTAAAAATTAAATAAATTTTTTTAAAGTTATAGTAATTGGAATAATATTAATTACGTTGTTTGGAAATATTTTCTATCAATTTATTACCTAGATTAAAACTATTAAATCCATAAAATTCTTTCAAGTTGTTAAAAAGCGTATCTTTAGTAAAGTCTTTACTAATCTTAGTTTAGTCTCTTTACTTATCTAAAAATCTTTACTAAAGTCGTTAAAACGTATCTTTACTAGAATACTGTCTAAAATAATGTGTTGAAAATATAAATTAAAAGAAGCTTCTTTTAGATAATAATGCCACATATTATTCTTGTTAGTGAGTTAGTGATCTTATTATTTGGATTATCATGTTGTTCTACTAATAAATATCATATAATAGAATTTTTATTATTCCCAACATATGTTCATTAAAGATTGAATGAGTTTTTTAGGTTTAGTTCTAAATGGAATTAATATTAGTATATGTATTCTATTTAATTTGTATGTGAAAACCTTGAAAAAGTTTTACAAAATTAGTTTTTCTCATTATACGTGGATAATTGAAAAATTTATTCTTAAATTTAAAACTTTAAATCGGCTATTTGATCTAAGCATTTTCGATAATGATTTGATACTTTTGACCTCTAAAATTACATTTCCACTCAATGTTACAAAAGTTATCCATATTTGTTACAAATACAACAAATGCTGGGATTATTATATTTTTTGTAACACAACAATAAGTCAACTTACATAGACTTTCCTAGAGAAAAGCTGAGATTAAATCATAAACAAGTAACACATAGTTTTTAGCCCTTTGTTATTCAATATTTACATCGCCTAAATATTTATGAGCATACCAAAGCAATGAGAGGATCGCTAGAATCATGTAGAAAATTAATGGAAAAATCGGCTTCTCTAATATATGATTTTCTCGAACTTTTACCTCATCAAACCATTCTCATACACATTAAAAAATATATTAAACCAGGGGCTATCGAAGCCAAAATAAAAGAATCTATACTATAGTCAACTACAACAATAAAATTCGTAGGAGTACACTGTAATTATAAACTCTAATTTAAAATACACGTCGATTAGACTAACACATTTAGGACTATGAATATCATAAAACTTCTGCGGGACTCTAAATGGAGAGATTTCCTTAGAAACAAATAACAGAAATAGAAAATATACAATATACTGCAATCCAATTAGATTTATAAGACAGGGTTAGCACCACCATAAACCTTTTAGTTGTAGATTCGAAACTAACATTTTTGTGTAAACATTATTTAAATCCTTACAACTAACAATTTTTCAGTTTACGCATCATGGCCAAAATTAAAAAGATCTGTTCAGTGATAATAGGAAACATAAAATAACATTTTCGGCAAAATAACATTTTCCAAAGAAGTTAAATAATGCTGAAAAATGTCTATCAATTATCTTCATATTAGAATTAAAATAACAGCAGTCGTCTGTATTTAAAAATATAACAATATCATTCAATGTATCGTTCTTTTCTTTTCTGTTTTTAACATTAAAATTTTGTTCGAATTTTCACATTAAATTTTTGACTACTTCAAAACTGTTCACTGAAGGTTTTATAAATGTTATGATATATTTTAATATTTCTGGGAAAGTTGGTTTCAGAAAACTTGGATTTAATACAATTTTCATACTTCTTTTATTATTATTTAATATGTCGAGGACGAAACTATGAGCTGGTATATTATCATGTTAGACGAGCACTTTGTTCCTTGAGCCGCTTTTTCTGCAATTTGCTCTCGAATGATCCTCTTAGTTCGGCATAATGCAGGTATGTAAAGATGTTATCTTACTCCACGTGACTATTCTTGATCACAACCTGTGAATTCCAAAAAATCATCGTCATCACCATTCTAACCCATGGGACCATATTCGCAGTGATCGGAGCACATTCGACAAATGTAGTCCACTATTTTCACTGTTCATTGTTGATCTCTGATCGGTAACAGTTAATCCATGTTTCGTCTATGATCGTAACATAACTTACAAACTCCTGACAATGCGGGATGGATTGTGGCCATTTGGCCTGTTGTTCGAGTTTCTAGACGTGGCTCATGTGTTATCCAGCTGTTATTATTCGCTCCTCAATTTCGCTACGCAATATTCTTTCCAAAACCAAGAATTGAAAGAGAGACCAATATTTTTCTTGGTCCACGTTTGTAATAATCTGCCGATACACCCGCTTCCTTACGAAGTGAAAACAAAAGAGCGAGTCCGATTCTCTCTGTTCCATAGGACTTATTTTATCATTGCGTAAAATATAACATAAAATTGCGTAATATGTGTGTGTATATAAATAAATAAATAATATATATATATATATATATATATATATATATATATATATATTAGAGACAAGTTGCGATATGATTTCTATGTAAGTATGAGTGAAGATTCGAAATATACCGTTATGCGCCATGCGATAGATCTAGAGCGTCATAACCGAGGGAAAAATAGTCATTAGACAGGCTCGTACAAGTACGTGTACCTGAAGGTACTAAGCGAGGTATAGAGTAAGAAAAGAACAAAATAGAAGAGCAGATTGGTGGCATCAACGATCGAGTGAAGATCGTGGATCGAGTGCGCAGCATTAGTTTTGAAGTAGCTATTAATAATTATTATATTTGTGTTATCGGTTAAGAAGTTATCGTAAATATAGTTTTATCATTATAATTGTTTATTGAAGAGTTATTTTATTAATTCTGACAACGCCCCAATCCATCTCCAACAAATCAGAAAAGGGATAGAGGACATCACTGTTTAGGAAGAATACAAAAAAAACGGATAATAGAAAATTTAGTACAAAAAAAATCAGGTTTAACAGTGAAGAAAATACTCGAAGCCATGCCGCAAGACCCGAACGAAGTGATGGCACTTAAGGAGCAGCTTCAGTATCTTCAAGATGAGCTGAGGAAAGCACAAGGAGAGGCCAGAGCGCAACGTACGTATAGAAAGCAGATCGAGGAAAGATTTCAGGTTGTCAGCCCAGGAGCAAGCAGCTCTACTAGTAATTCTCAAGTGGATCAGCTCATGCAGGTGATGACAAAGTTTATACAGTGCCAAGTTACCGATAGACAGTCTGTATATAGCATGGTGCCCGATATAAAGAATTCTATCTGAGATTTCTGTGGAAATGAGACGCCAGAGCAAGTGTCGGCGTGGTTACGAGATTTGCAGAATGCGAAGGAGACGCATCAGTGGCCAGATCAAGTGGCTTATAGTAGCGCAAAAACATACTTAACAGGTGCAGCTCATAAGTGGATGATGGCTCAAGGCACAGAAATTTACGATTTCGACTCATTTAAAAGAAAATTTAAAAAGATGTTTACGGCTGCTACAGGACCAGTTGAAAAATTCCAGATAATGATAGTAAGGACGCAAAGAGCATACGAAGCCAGAACAGAATACTTTCATGATAAAGTACTTCTGTGTAAGAACCTTAATCTGGGCATGGAGGACGTGAAAAAGCAAATTGTTGATGGTTTATGGTCAAGGGAGCTGGGCCAGTACGTTCTCATGCAGCATTACTCTTACATAGAATCTATGTATCGCGATATAATATTGTACGAGAGTATGGAGAAAAGTGGACGCGAAGGCAACAACAGCAACAGGCAAATACCGTATCAGTCTCGACAAATTCAACGGGCTCCACAGCACAGTTCATACTACAAAGTACAGCGGTCACCAGCGTCAACGCCGATGCAGACGATGATGCAGTGTACACCGCCGATCCAGATACAGCGAGCGTTGCCATCATCGGGGCAGCGAAACAAGCAGTGAAAACGGAGCTGTTCGAAGTACTGCTCAGGTAAGCGTGCGCAATAATAATGTAAATTCGCGAAGAGGTTTTAATTGTGATCATATATCGCGTGAATGTCAAGCGCCGCGGCGAGCGATCAGGTGCAATAAATGCGGAAAACACGGGCACGTAGCCGCGAAATTTTACGCGCCGGTTAGAGGCCCCGCGATAGAAGAAATAAATATAGTTGATAATTTGAAGCCTGGCACAGAAATTGGAAAATTTTTAAGAGATATCCAAATCAAGGCATCGCTCGCGTTAAGCTGTAACTTTGTGATGCATCGAAAAGAGTCTGTATTAGAAGGTTTCGGGAAGAATGTAGTAAGATCGATAGGATTCGTCGAAGAGGAAATGAAACTAGAAAATCTAGATTTAAAATTGATGCAGTTTAGAATTGTACCCGATGACGTGCAAGCTTTCGACGTAATATTAGGACGAACTTTTACGGAAGCCGCGGATATTAGCTACACGCGGGTAGGAAACGACTTGATTTTTACGCAAATCGATAGCGAGATCCGTAAAATAAATATAGATAAATATCCGCGTTATAATAAATTAGTAGCGAGTCAAAATCATGTGTTAGAACCGGAAACCGTAAATTTTATTAATGTAAAAATAGACAGCGAAAATATAGAAGTACCAGTAATAAATTTTGAAAAAAATCAAACGAGAGTTCAAGTAGGCGAAAGGTTAAGTGAAAAAATCGCGCAATGATAAGGTTACGAGTGATGAGGTGCACGTTGAAGTAGATGTAACTAACGAACAAAGAGAGGGATTAATAAATTTGTTGTCTAATTACCGCGATTGTGTCGCGAAAACTTCTTGGGAATTAGGTTGCACCGAATTAATTAAAGTGGATATTGAACTTAATTTAGGGAGTAAACCTTTCGCCGCAAAACCACATCGTTTAAACGCACAAGATAGAGCTAAACTCGATAAAATTATTACAGACGGAAAAGAAGCCGGAATTATAACGGAAACAAAATCTCCATTCGCTAGTCCCTTGTTCATCGTGCGGAAAAAGGACGGTACTCTGCGTATGGTTGTCGATTATCGTCGGCTGAACAAAGACACTAAAAGAATGAGTTTCCCGATTCCTAATTTTGACGACTTTTTGAAAACGTTATGTAATGGACAAAGATTTGTTGTCATCGATCTCGCGCAAGGCTATCTTCAGGTACCGTTGACATCGGAGGCAAAAGAAAAAACAGCTTTCATCACAGAAACACAGACAGGAGAATTTACGCGGGCTATGTTCGGCCTCGTGAATGCTCCGATGTACTTTACTAAAGTGATGCGCGCCGCGTTAGAGCCAGCTCATAAAAGAAAAATTACCGTAACATACTTCGATGATTCATGTATAATCGGAAAAAATTGGCGCGAGCTTATGAAGAACTTAGAATTCGTGTTGAAACTGTTAAGAGAAACGAGCTTAACAGTTAATTTAAAAAAGTGTAAGTTCGGAATGAAATCAATTAAATTTTTAGGCTTCAGAGTAGAACATGGCCATATACAACCGGGCAGTGATAAAACATCCGCGATAAAAAACTTTGCACGACTTATAAATACTCACGAAGTGAGAAGATTTTTAGGTTTAACGAGTTTTTTCAGACGGTTTATACCGCAGTTTGCGAGAATAGCGATGCCACTAACAAAACTGACAAAAAAAGATACGCGATTCGAGTGGAATAATCAAGCTGAAAATGCATTTACAGAATTGAAAAATAAATTAACATCGAAACCGATGCTATTAATTTTCAATCCGAAGGCGGAAAAGACTGAATTACATACGGACGCGTCGGCAAAGGGTATAGCTGCGATGCTATTCCAATCGGATACGAATGGACAAATGAAGCTTGTTTATGCGATCAGTCGAAAAAACAACGAAGCTGAGGCTAAATTCCATTCTATTAGACGAGTATTAATGGCGATTGCATGGGCAATGGATAGGCTACGCGCGTTTCTAATAAGCAACACAATCTAATCGCAAGTTCATTTTTAACATCCAAACCCGAAAGGATGAAATCTTAATATTTCAAAGAAAAGATCAAAATATCTCAAACAAAATAAAAATCTTAGAAAAAGCAGTGAACGACAGGACGAAAGGCGAAAAGGTAAAAGTAGAAGGTTGTGTACTAAACTAAAGTTTATTATATAAGAAAGTAGGCGGAGATAAAGACAAACGACATGTATTCGTTGTCCCAAAAGCGATGCGAAAGTCGATAGCCGTACACTATCACGACTGCGCAAGTCATTTTGGGCTGGACAAAACGTTAGCACGCGTTCAGGAGTATTATTATTTCCCGCAGATGCGTATTTATATTAAAATAAATATAAAAATTGTGTAGAATGCATATTGGCCAAAATCAAAAGGGGAAAAGGTGAAGGCGAATTACAGCCGATATCACCAGGAAAGCGACCGCTCGAAATTATTCACGTGGATCATTTAGGGCCATTTATATCTACTAATAAAAATAATAAATATATTTTAGTTATTATAGACAATTTGCGGAAAGTCGTGAAAGTGTACCCCGTTAAGGATGCAAAATCAATAACAACTAGTAAAAAAATAGAACTATTCGTCAAATCGTTTGGTGCACCACTGAGAATTATTTCCGATCGCGGCACTGCGTTTACTTTCGAAAATTTCGTAAAATTTTGTCAAAACTATGGTATTCGGTATATATTAAATTCAAGTAGACATTCGCAAGCAAACGGATTAGTAGAGCGGCTAAACGGTACAATCTTACCTGCGATCAGAGCGAACGTAATTATAACCGGAGAAAACGGATGGGACAGAAACATTAAAAATATCGAAACCGATATCAATGCAACCATTTTTAAATCTACGGGCACGCCGTAATATATCGTAAATATAGTTTTATTATTATAATTGTTTATTGAAGAGTTATTTTATTAATCCTGACAACGCACCAATCCATCTCCAACATATATATATATATAGAATATTAGTTTAGAAAAACAAATTATGTAACAAAAGAATGAATACAATCTTAGGATTTCTGTATCATTTTATATCGTATTAGAGAAGTTTCGACAATAATAGAATGGCTGATACTTCAAATAGTGATTATTTATATTCATATACCGTTTATTCAAAATTTTCATTTAAAATTCAAAAATTTTCAGATAATAAAATGTTTTTTGATAAAAGATTACAGCATCATTGAATTATTATCTATGAATAAAGAACTCAATCTCATTATTGAAACCTAATTGCTAATAAACCGATCCATATCGTACACTTAAATACAGTAAAAAAGAGTCACGTATAAATATTTATATATATATATGAAATTTTATATGTAGCGAACTCACAATTTTATTATCAGTTCAGCATTATAAAACTAACACTTCACAAAATTGTCGTAAGTAAAATTTATTTCCTTACAAATTCTATATTAGAATTAAATATTGTACTTAACTCGACTATTCTCAATTAAAATAATAAATATTTTTATCGGCCTTACAGTCTTTATAATGTAATATATTAGCTAAAATAATGACAGTCAGACTGTCCTTTTTTTAAATTATTTTTATCATTTTATTTTTTAATTTTTATTATTTTAGCTAATATATTATATATTATAAAGACTGTAAGACCAGTAAAAATATTTATTAATTTAATACAAATTATATGGCAATTATTTTAGTGCTGAATATTATAATTTGTTAAATTTTTAAATATATTTTTCAGTATTAATTAAGTTCAGTAGTTTGCATATAAATGTTCTGGAATAAATATAAAATAGAAATTAATTATATAATAATAAACACACTGAATGATAGATTAAAGTGGATTATAATTCATAGTAAGCGATCCAAATAGGATTATAAGCATTTTATATTCGATCGTACATTGCGATACCCATACTATCATGTAGTTATAGTAATGAATGGTTAAGTTATCACATCAGCAACCATGCTCTCAATAAGTAGATATGGTAATTTTAACATATTGTTTTTGAAACCGTTTCTAACGAAATGATGCTGTAACTCTATGCATTTTGATCTATCCTAAAATGTGCTATTATCAGCTAGTGCATTTGCACTTTGTTTATCGTTGTTGAATTTTCTGTTCATAAAGATATTTAATTCACATAATAAATATCTTAAGAATAAGATTTCTTTAGTTGACTCAAATACTGCCACATATTCAGCTTCTACTGATAATGGAACAACAGTTTTCTGTTTTTCACTTTTTCTTCTTATTCGTGAATCATTTAATTATATTATTTATTTTATACATAGTCTGTAAATGACATTCTATCAATACTGTTAGGTAACCAATCATTATCCACAAATATGCTCTATTTTCATAATTATCTATTTCATCGTACCTATCTTACTCAATATCTGTATCAATAGCGCTTGTACTATTACATATTTTTTGTAACCTTGCCGGTATTACTGTTTTTAAAAGCATAGACTATCAGATTAATCGTAGCATAGCTTCTCTTATTTCATTATCTTTATTGTTTTCCTATATTATCTTGACATTCCTGGGTATAAAATTTTTCTTGAAAATGGTACCCAAATTAAATACGTTTTCGATTTTTCTGAATATCGTATTCATTTTCCTTCAAATGCCTTATCGAACAATTTATTTTTCTGTTTTAAACATACCACATTGTACTTCAGTATGTATTCTATAGAATACCTCATTGCTTATTTCACTTCTCGGTTGAAATAGTTTCACAGTTTGTTTAGGTACATATATCACAAACATTCCCGCATTAGCTTTAAAATTGCTATTAATTATATTTCTTAAAAATTTGTTTCAACATTGTTAGTTTAGTGGATCCATTCTATTATGCTATTCCATCATTCAATAAATATAGTTTGATTTTCCTATAGAAATGCGTTCCTCATTGTTTTTATTCTTAAATGATACATTTTTCCAGTTTTGCCTGTTATCTACTTAACTTCATTATTATTATTGCATACGAAAGCAGCATTTCTTTTACATATTGAAATATTCCCCTTATCAACTATTTTATATTATATTTTTCTGATATTATATTTTTCCTTCAAGCAGGAATTATAATGCATTTTCTAACCTTGCATCTTTTTCTGTTGATCTATGTATTCAGTTTTATTGTGCCTTTGCCGTGGACTTCTGTTGACCGAGATTTAAATCTTCAATTATTATTATAGGAGATATGAGAATTATTCATTAATATCATATAAACAAATATTCAGGAAATAAATAACTACGTGTTTTTATATATGTAGATTATAAAAATATTTTTTATATATGATTCTATACATTTCGCCAATCTTTCAAGCAAATTCTGAATACCATCACAAAAAAAACTCTGTCTATCAAATACATGCAATCAATTCATGAAATTTAATTATAATTCAAATCAATTTAATTTGGAAGACGATAAAAAAGTAACGGCTAGTCAGTAATTATATTCATATATCTTTTGACAATAATTTAAATTTCAGATAAACAAGGGCTTCAGACAGTAATATATATATTTTTTGGTATTCGAGTGTTACTTCCTTATATTATTATCTATGAATAAAAAATTGAACTTTATTATTGAAACCGAACTATTTATCCTTCTCACTAATTGAAAATATTTTTTCTCTCTAGATCCATAACGCATGCATCAATGTGATAAAAAATTTAAATTTTATATATAGTTAAGTTAGTTTTAAGTTATTAAGTTAGTTTTATATTATCAAACATAAACTTAATAAAATTTTAATAATTAATGATTCTCAGAAATTAAATAATAATGAAAAAATTTAATATTACTTTTTAAGAGAATCGTCTAGCGCTGCATATTAGAAACCGGTAAATTTTTAATACATTTTTAAATAATAAATAAGCTAATAAGTTCGCATATCAATTTTCAAAAAGAAATCAAATGTTTTTCATAGGTTTTCTAAAACGAGAAAAGAATTTTTATTTTTAATCGTAATAAGTGGAATAGCATTCTGACTTTTTGACTCGCTTAATTTATAGATATTGATTTCTTGTTTGAAAATAAAAAAATGGTTTCAATAATATTGTTTTAATTTTCAAATTGTCTGTTTTAGTCGAAAATCGTACATAATTTAGTGAAAAAGATGATATCGTTGAACGCAGCAATAATAACTTTCGCAATCGTTTGCTACAATTTGAAAGAGTGCTTTGGTCGACCAGATACGTCAGTTCAGATTGAGATCCCTGGGCAAATTAGAGGAAACTACGATGTTAATGGTAATACTTTGGTCTACTCAGTCTGCGAGTATTGGAGATTGGAAGAATTATATGGATGTTCCATAATTCTTAGAACTAACGTTTTCGATAATAGAGAACATGTATGTGACAGAGAAATACGTACTAGATTTGCGCGTGGAAAACTTGATCTTTTAGGAGTACGCCTCTGGCATAAAGAAACGGTCCTTTTGGCTTGGCGGGACTTGTTCCATGAATATAGCGAAGGATATCTTTATGTACAAGCAATAGATATGAAGACTTGTTTGTCAAAAGATAAATTACTTCCATTTCACATTCGTCCTGACGAGAAATCTCAAGAACGAATTATTCCTTTAGAAAACAGTTATGACGTGGCGTTTCTGAATATACATAAATGTGGTGACGGTATTTGCAAAATGAACACAGACCGACATGGACGACATTCTGAAATAACAACGTGGTTCACTGGAACTGATTTAATCCATGCTCTGGAAGCTATTCATGGTTCATCGAAGAAGCTATTGATAACACGAGCCGGAATAAGCGAGGAAGAGGAAGTTAAGCTTTATTTGTTGGATAATAATGGTAAGTTTTCTTTTTAAAAGTAGTTTATGATCAAAACATTGAGTCTTCTGATACGATTTTTAGAATAGCGAAACTAGTTTATAATAAATTAGTATATAATAAATTACATAGTCGCTTTTTTCATATATACCTTTGATTAGTGCGAAGGATAGCGAATTTTCATAATAATTTTTTCCCTGTGTTCTGTTGATCACTATTTTGACAATAAAAATATTACTAAAGAGAAATGTTATACCAATTTAACCAAGAGAGAGAATATCAAAATTTCACGTCACCTAATGAAAGATAATAATATAATTGAATAAAATAATAAAGCTTTCGTAGATAATAATTTTATTATCTTATGTGTATATATCATGGACACGGATCGAGAATATTATATGGATTTTTCTATCGATCCTGTTTCTTTAAAAAAGAATCAATGCTTAGATTTACATTATATTTTACTTAGTAGTATTAGTTCAAATAAATATTTTTAGTTCTTGAAGATTTAATGATTATTTTCAGGGAAGCATTTTTTGACGTCATATGATTATAGCAGTCAAATTGGTTGGACTTCTTCCCAGAAGATTATTTCATTCTGTTACTATAACAAATGTCTGAAATTTAATGATCGAGGTGAATTGAAAGCTGATTTAACATTGACAGAAATATCGCCTTATTACGCAACCCGTTATGAAAATTTGTTTAGCCTACCAAACGGCGAACTAATAGCACTGATATGTCACAGAGAATCACACAGCGAGCCTCGCGTCTTTAAAATAGGAACGAATGGAAGGCAGAGTTGGATTGGGTCTGTCGACAATGTATTGTGCAACAATAAGCCGGAAGTTTTCATCACTAAATTCTATATGAAAAATACTTCCAAAATTTGCTTATCGGTCTTTCGCAACGAAGAAATTAATTCAAAATATTTATTTGAAACATATTGCTTTCCTCTATAATTTTTAGAAAAATGTTTTAAAGATATATCATGTGGAAAATTTTTAATTATTCTTAAGTATGTTTACCTTTTATGTTACATAAGAGTATTCTTACAAAACTGATTATTGTAATACTTATTTCTTGTATAGAATTCTGGTTGCATAGAAATTATTGAAAATTTAACACTAAAATATAAATCTGTGTAAAATAACATGTAAAACATTTTTCAAATAACATTGTTTTGTAATACATAAGCATGTAAATTATATAAAAAATAATAAAGTGTATCTCTATGTTAGATGACTAAATTAGGTGTATTCCTAATTGAAATCTAACAAATAATAAATTCTTATACTTAATATTCGAATGGTTAAAAACTTATATATTTACAAAATATTAAAATAACGAATTATTTAATAAAGCCCCGCCCCCTGAGTATCAAAGTGCCAGCAAAACTCTTTTTCTTTCTTAATCCATATGTTCGGGCACTTATTGCACTCTCGACAATGACGATTGGGCTCAGGGACGGATAACGCAGGTAGATGCCCCGCCCCCTCACGGCGCTAAACCGACACCTCCCTCTCTCCATCTCTCTCACTCACCTACTACCTATATCTCTCTCTCTCTCTCTCTCTCTCTCTCTCTCTCTCTCTCACTCTTCCACCCCCCTCTCTCTGCGCCCTGTCTCCCTCTCAATCTCTCTTCCTAGCTCTATCTCGCTCATCCTCTATCTATATATTCTGCTTTCTTTCTTTCCTTCCGAGAGAATCATTTACTATGATATTACGATCCCAGCTGGCGTAAACCCTTATTAGGACCTCGGAATATGGTTTGGTATTTTTGACATACCGCACGTGTCACGCACGTGCAATTCTGGTATTTACGGCATGTTAACCGCTTAGAATCTAAGCGTTCTTGTGCTCCTCTGTCCTCGATGACGTCCCGAATCTTCGAACGAGTGGAAGAGGCGTCAATTCGTCGTTGACCTCCGTAACGTGTGCGTCCAGGTTTATATTCGATACCGCTATTTTGGATTTGTTAGTAACCGCCTGTCCATTTTGGCTAAGATCTGCGCGCCTTAATTGTAGTTCGTATTAGTTTGTGAACGTTTTATGTGTGTGCTATATTGAAATTGGCGCATCAGCGGGATAAGAGCCTTGCTCTTGTGGAGAATCCGAATAACGCTGATCTCCGAGAAGTGCTCCCAGCGGCGTTTGTGCCCGGTGGCTGCCGTTGCGGTAAGGAGTCGAGCCGTGCCCGAGACGTTGGGGCCGCAACGCAGAGCAGGAGGATTTCGCGGAGCACTTCTTCCCCCAATTGAATCTGAGGAGCTAAGCGAGTGCTTGGACTCGCTACGCTCGGATTAGCGTGAAGGAGTACTCCATACTTTTGTCTGTATGTATTGGTAAGAGCGTTTGTAATTAAGGCTAGCCACAACTAAATTGTTTTATGTAACCTTGTAAAATAAGATCAGTAAAATTAGTTATTATTAATCTATTTAGATAGCGATTTATATTCTAGATCAATTGTTATTCTTACCGTGTAAATTATTATTTGCGTCTTTTTCCTCCAGTTACTGAGTGGAGGTTTTTTATGCCTTAGTTTCTTTCCGTGATTAAATAAACTGTTTTTATATTTAAAATAAACTTTCTGTTAACTTTATGGAAACCCGAACACACATACTCATCAGGTTAGTATAAACATTCAGTTCTCTACATTTCGCATGTTCACCAGATTTATTCTCAATATTATACGTTTTATGAAACCTACTCCCTCTTATACTTTGTGAGGCTTATACAAATATACAAGCTTGTACTTGCGTTGTTCCTCATATATATATATATATATATATATATATATATATATATATATATATTTATTTATTTATTTATTATTGTACTCATGTGTACGATATGGTCGTTTGTTTTAGAAAGAAAAAATATTTTTTACTTCGTTTGTGAGAAGGAAAAGCTGTTAAATTACCATAACGAGTTTTGATTTTATCTTTAATCTATTGGATTGTGCTGGTGAATACTGAGTTAATGTACTACCTTGATGATAGCCGTATGAACCGAAATAGCTATCGGTGTTTCAATAAAAATTTTGTGGAACTAAACAATTATTTTTCCTTATTAAATTATGTTACTCGAATTATTTTAATATTTAACGACGTTTCACCGAGGATTCTGTATCCTTGTCACGAGCTGCGATGTAGGCAATAAATAAATATAGATATAGCTGTACGCTTCTGTTCAATGCGACGTTGCTGTTTTCCTTTGAATCATACAGAGGCTAAACCAAATAATATCTAATATGCGCAGGAGCATCAGAAAGCAATTCAGACCCAAACTCCAATGCCAGCTTCATAATGCGGACGAATTTTCATTCTGCAAAAAATCAAAACTTTCCAAATAGAAAAAAGAAATTTCTTTTGCAAAAGAAATTTTAAACTGAGTCTTATGATTTTGTGCTACTATGGATATTCCTCAATTAGTTTAAAAAATTTAATTTTAATTTTTAATGCTTATATTATATTGTAGTAAATAACGCGTGGGAACAAAAAGAGAAAATCCATTAATTGTCTTAAATAATAAAAATATAAATAATAATATAAATCAAAAATGGAAAATGAAATTCTTGTAATTAAATGCTAAAATTAAAAAATAAAATTAAATAAAAACATAGAAGTTAAAATGTTATATGTTATCTAAATTATAACTACAAGAGATAAGATTTACATTCTACAACATTTTACAATAGGATAGAATTTGAAGTTTTGTATTTGCTGCAATATGCATTATCAATAAAAAAATGTATAAGTACTTTAAATAATTATAAGTAATAACACGAGCTTAAACATATTTTCAAAAAATACGAGTATGACGTAGATTTGAATGTTAACGTAGTTGATCTATACATGTCTCTGATACTACGTATTAAATATAATTCATAAATCACATTATTTCTAGTTTCCTTCACATCCAAACAGCATACTTTTCATTTACATTTATTTTAATCTACTCTGCATTATTACTTATTGGTATGATAAACATATTGATAAATAATTCGTGTAATTCCGATTTAACACAAAGATTAATCTGCATAGAGTAATTTTCTGTATACACTAGTAAGGAAATTATTCTGTTTGTTTATTTACAATATTGCAGTGATTGTGGACATAACCTCACTTATGATGAAATTATCTATTGAAGAAATTGTTAAAAAAAATTATCTGAATTACTTATGTATGTATTATAGAGTAATTGCAATAATTCATTTTATTCTGAAAATTACAGTATAATATTTTAAAGAACATATAATAAATCGTTTATAATCTTTAATGTATATTTTTTAATATTTAAAATTGAATACAGAGATGTTTCTAAAAACAGTAAACAAGTCAGCAAATAAACAGCCCCAACAGTATTTGCTATAAGACTGTACACACGTGTAAACGATGTATGTAAATCATGTAAGTCATGTACAAAAATGTCAGATTTTTGTACCCCAAAGTGGTCCGGCGATCCTCGCAGATCCAAAAAGATCTCCGAACATTGTTTCTAAATATCGTAGCTTCTAAAACAGTTAACGGAACCAGCTGTACATAAAAAATTTTATTTTTAAGAGATCTATATATCAAACAATTTTATATAAAACATAAGTTTTATTCTATTAATTCATTGTCGTTTATTACTATTATTTTAGCTAATAATAATACATTTGTAGATTTTTAATCCATAAACTAAAAATATTTATATTATATATGTAAATCTTTTCGTAGAAAAACAAAAAAAAATGTTTATATATAAGAGCAATATTTATATAAAATATTTTTCGGAAATATTCCGAAGTACCTTCACAAAAAATAAATAATATAAAAATAAATAAATAACGAAATTACAGCTGACAACTATGGACCATTAAAACAAATGGCTAAGTACATTTTATATGTATTCTCATAAATAACAGTATATATAGTTTAGCAGAGATAATAAGCAGTTTATTATACGGTAATAGTCTATCGACATTTCGTACTTTTTTTTTACATTTTTTAAAACCAATTTTCTTTCAATCTATTTTGTTGAAATCAGTTTTATTCATAAATTTTATTTTATTTTTTGACTACTTTTTTTGGATTTTTTTTCTTATTTTTTTTAAACTGGTTTGATTTTTATAAAAATTTTTTTTTATTTCACAATTTTTTTTCACCAAATTTTTTACTGCAATTTCTTTTTCCATCGATTCTTTTGTATTCGATTTTATTTTTTTCTTTTACAGAAAAACTGCATGGAAAATAAGTATTATATTTTGATATGATCCATATTTTTTTATTCAATTTGTTCCAAAACCTTTTTTTGTTATCAATCACTATAATATTAGTAATCAAGCGACTCAAAATATATACTTAATCTATATATCCAGAATTTTAATCAGTTTTTTAGATAAATCTGACAAGTTGTTCGAAACATCTCTGTTTCAATGATATATATTAAATAATATACATTTTTGATTATAAACGATTTATTATATGTTCTTTAAAATATTATACTATAATTTTCAGAATAAAATAAATTATTGTAATTACTCTATAATATACATAAGTAATTCAGATAATTTTTTTTTATCAATTTCTTCAATAGATAATTTCATCATAAGTGAGGTTATGTCCACAATCACTGCAATATTATAAATAAACAAACAGAATAATTTCGTTATTAAATTATACAGAAAATGACTCTATGATTTAGATTAATCTTTGTCTTAAATCGGAATTACACGAATTGTTGTTTATCAATATGTTTATCATACCAATAAGTAATAATACAGAGTATTTTTTATTTATATTATTAGCTATATTTTTATTATTTGAGACAATTAATGGATTTTCTCTTTTTTTTCATACGCGTTATTTACTACAATATAATATAAGCATTAAAAATTAAAATTAAATTTTTTAAATTAATTAAAGAATATCCATTTTAGCATAAAATCATAAGACTCAATTTGAAATTTCTACAATGGAAGAAAGGAAAGTCTTGATTTTCTGCAGAATAAAAAATTCGTCTGCATGATAAAGCTGGCATCGGAGTTGGTTCTGAATTGCTTTTTGATACTCGTGCGCATATTAGATGCTTTGGCTTAGCTTCTGTAATGATATAAACGAAAACAAGAACGTCGCATTGGATAAAAGCGTATAACTATATCTATATATTTTTATTGCCTACGTCACAGCTCGTGACGTAGGCAAATGCGCACATTAATTGATGCTGACGTTGCTGTGATGTCGCGTTGGCGTGTTAGTGTAGCAGTTGAGCCTGTTGAGGGCGCACGCTTCTGGCGCTCGAAAATCGTCGAGCCTTTCGCATATGTCATCGGCAATCTCTCATTATCTCCGATATATATATAAATCTATATTTATATAAATAATTGACCGTCATTTACCTATCGTCGCTTCTGTATAAAAAACCGTTTCAATGTAGCGTCCACTTCAAAAAGTTGATATTTTGCCGACCATTTTATACAATATATATATAAATATATATATATATATATATATATATATATATATATATATATGTATGTATATGAAATACGGCTTCAGTGGAACAAATTGTACTTTCGAGTTCGAGCGGTAGAAAAAGATGTGCAAGTGTCTCAAGACGACGTTTACAGAGAGCATCATGTTCGGACTATAGGAAATGTCTTAGGACGACTGCTATAGAAAGTTTTGTGTTGGGGAGGTAGAATACAATGTCTAGTTATCCCGGGACGACTCTTACTGAGAGTGTGCGTGTTCGAATGATAGAATACTAATCTCGTCATATCTGGACATCGTCTTCTACCGTCCGAACACGCAATTCCCCGTGGAAATCGTCCCGTCATACCTGGACATCGTTTTCTACCGTCCAAACACGAAATTCCCCGTAGAAGTCATCCTGTCATATCCAGACATCGTCTTTTACCGTTCGAACATGAAATTTCCCGTAGAAGTTGTCCTGATATACCTGAACATCGTTCGGAAAGAGTACCGTCCCCACACGAATTTTCCCATAGAAGTTGATTTCCTCATATCTGGAAGTAGTTTTCTATCAACTAAATATAATATTCCCCTAGAAATCGCTCAGAGGGACCTGGATATCGCATTCGATCATCCGAACACACCACTGCATATATAAATCGTCTTGAGGCAACAGGATATCGTAATCAACGACCCGTAAATGCCAATACAATATTTCTCAGTAGAAACCGTATTTAAAATGTGTATATATAATATGTACAATATAACATACAATATATATATATATATATATATATATATATATATATATATATGCATATTCAATATGGCTTCGATGGAGAAAATTATACTTTCGAGTTCGAGCGGTAGAAAAAGATTTGCAAGTGTCTCGTGGAAACGTTTTTTGTATGTTGTACATTTGTTCGTAAGTTATTAGTGTGCGATCTTAAGTTTGTGTGCGTTTACACGGGTGATTAGCGGACTGGACACGTGAACGCTGTCTGGTAGGGTGCTTAAGCGCTCTGAGCGAACGTCGCTGCGATAATCCGCCGGCCGTGGAATTGTCCAGACGCACGCGGGGCGAGAGCTGAACCCGTGTCCGAGACGTCGGAGCATCGTGGCGCGTCTTCTGGGCGTCTCGCTTCCCGACTAGCGCACAGCTGATTGAATACTTGCTGGCGCCGATCACCGTCGGCACAGAGGCCGACGATTGCCGTGTATATCGCGACACGATTGGAACGTAGGAGAATATGCAATTATAAGTTTCATGTGCGTTTTTTAGTAAGGATTGTTATGGATTTATTATTTAAGCTAATGTAATTATTATTTAATTTACTTCTTTAGTATATTTGGCTACAGGTTGATTTCAACAATTTGTATATTTATTATTGTAAAACATTTATTACATGTTCATAAATCAATAAATCTAATTTTCTTGACAGCTTGATTCGGCTTTTCCCCTTACTCCGAAGGGGTTTTTACGCCGAATCAAGTGGATCTATCATTTTCCGCGAAATTAGTTTTTTTTCTTTTATTTTTCTTACTCCTACCTATTCATTTCCACCTCCCAGAGTTCACTCCTTGCACAATACATGTGTATTAAAAACACTAACATACGATCAAGCCCAGCACAATCATCACTGGCATTTCCAAGGTAAAAAGGTAAATAGAAAATTCTTGTATTGATCACAAATAATGTTTATCATTGATAAAACTTATTCATTGTTATGGCCAATTTTTATCATATAGTAAGTGTAGTATTATTAATTTAATTTTTTTTTAATTATTTAAAAATTTTTAAATTTATAGTAATTTGAATAATATTAATTTCGTTGTTTGGAAATATTTTCTATCCATTTATTACTGATTATTTATACCATAATCACAAAATTCTTTAAAGTCTTTATTAAACATCTTAGTTTAGTCTCTTTACTTATCTAAAAATCTTTACTAAAGTCGTTAAAACGTATCTTTACTAGAATACTGTCTAAAATAATGTGTTGAAAATATATATTAAAAGAAGCTTCTTTTAGATAATAATACTACATATTATTCTTTTTAGTGACTTAATGATCTTATTATTTGGATTATCATGTTGTTCTACTAATAAATCTCATATATTAGAATTTTTATGATTCCCAACATATTTTCATTAAAGATTTAATGAGTTTTTTAAGTTGAGTTCTAAATAGAATTAATATTAGTATATGTATTCTATTTAATTTTTATGTGAAAACCTTGAAAAAGTTCTGGCTGTTTTTTTAGTTTTTAAAAGCCATTTTTTATTATTTAAATGTAAGGAATAAAAACATTTAATTTATCGTATTTGGCATCACTGTCTTCGATCTTTCTATCAGTATAAGAATTCCGCGTCAAAAAACGAAATGCTTTTGGAGACCATCGAAGAATCCATCTATTTTTCGCTACTTCGGAAGAATGAAAGCATTGGAAGCCTAGATCTTGTTTAATCGTATGGAGTAGATGAAAATCGGAAGAAACTATGTTAGATGAATACAACGAGTGGAATATAACTTTCTTAATGTGCCTGAATAATTTTCAGGTTAGTTGTCAATGGTTTTGTAACATGAGGCCGAGTGTTGTCATGCAATAAAATCACTTCGTTGTGTCTCCACTAGTATAGATCTCGTTTTTTGTTTAGGGTTTGCTTCAAACCCTTCCATTGAAGCCGATAACTACGCCCTGTAATAGTCGAAATGCAGACTGAGTAGCTCATCTACATTAGCTCATCTCATCATAAATTACACGCTACTGATCATACCAGATACTAAGAAGAAGCTTCGCACCATGGACATTTGGTTTTGTGGACGATGTTGATCAATGGATAAGATGGTCCAGCAATTTTTTATTTCTTGGTTTATGACACTGTATCGACTTTTCATAAAACTCCGTTCGACTTGTCACAAAACACCATTCGACATCTTTCGGCTTCAATTTATACGGCACCAATTGCACTTTCTTCTGGATCATTCTTAACACTTTTAAACCTTTTGAAACAGTTTACTCATTTGCCTATAATATTTTCCAAGTACTGCTAGTATCTGATATAGGTTTAGAGTCATAGGGGCTGTCAGATTGTACTTTGATAACGTACAACATAACTTATTATGTATATTATTTTTATATTATTATTATTTTTATTTTTATTATTTTTATTTTTATTATTATTTTTTGCTAATCTAATTTTATTTTATTTTTAGTATTAAGTTTTATTTCAGATTCTCCGGGGGTGATAATAAACAAGAACAGTAAGACTATAAGACCGATAAAAATATTTATGAATTTATATTTTTTATATTTGTCTTATCATTAATACTAAAGTTCTTGATGGATTTGAATACGATATTTTTTAATTGAAGAATACATTTAAAGAGTATGAATTATAAAATCTTTTAACAAAAAAGGCAATTGTATAAAAAAATGTTTTGTAGAAAAAGTAGTTCATATTATAATAATTAAAACTTAGTATCGTGACCTATATATTTCATTTTACACTGATAAACCACTTCGAGATTATTTTTAAAGTTTCCTATTTAAGTCACAAGCACATACAGTCATCCAGGCAATTGGAAAATTTAAATTATATGATAGACATATCTGATAACAGATACGAATAAGTAGCCAGTTGAATCTAAGCTCAGTATTAGGGACCTGTTCCTATGTAAGTATAATAAAACTTATTCAAATAATGAATTTAATATGATTTCCTTAAGATAATGAACTAAGGTTTGTGATTTGCTTAAATTTTAGAATATTTCTTAAATAGCTAATGAAAAATTGGTCAAATTGGGAAATCAAGCAAATATATAAGATTTGTTATCATTTCATTATAATATTCGTTGAAATTTGAGAATATTATAACCAAATTAAATTTATATAATTACTTGTCAATAGCTTTTGTAGAAAAATGCATAATAGCATATCTGAAATTAAGTTTTAGTGACCATTATAGAAATCTTATATTAACATTCACGAAACAAAATACATTTTTCTACACTTCACAAGAGTAGAATATAATAAGAGCACTTTCTCTTCTGAAAGAATAAAATATAATGGAAATGAAGACTGTGCAATATATTATTACTCTATATTGCAATCGATATATACTTCAACAATGTTTTTGTCCTCTGAGATAACCGTAAAAAATTTTCTTATACACTTGAATGTGCACAAATATTGTTTTTATTTCTGATAAATTTGTTTTTAAAAAGATAGTAAAGGTGCCGAAATAAATAAAAAGAAAGCATAAAAGGTTTTATAGTAGAGTTGCAAACGATAAATCGTGGAATTTTCTTCACATTATGAAAAAGATATTGATAAGAGACACTCCTGTAAAATTCACATTTAGTGGAATTCTTAATATTAATTTAAGTTTTCAGTGTATTTCTGAAACTGAAGCTGCTAAAATTCCAAGATTTAATTTATTTTAAAATTTTGAAAGAAAAACGATAAAGAGCAGAGTAAAATAATAAAAATGAAATGCGATGAAAAAGCAGTTATTTACTCCTAATATGATGGTTAAACACCTATTTTTGAATAATTTCTCCCCATTTGAAATCTGTAGTATCTGTATACTCTTATCAAACTCATTATTTTCATTAAATGACACCCGTATACATGAAGTGAACATTTACTTTACCCAGAAACCATATTTTGTTGTTTAGGTATAATAATTGTTAATGCACATAATTTCTGATATTCGAATATTACTTAAAAGAAAACTAATCATTTAAATTTTAAATTTTAATTCATTGGATTTTAATAAGCATTCAATTGATACTAATTTAGTAATTGTAAGCATCTTTTATAATAATTGAACCTAATTTTTGTAATCAATAAATAATTTTTCTTCGTCCTCAGAAAAAATGCTTAGGATATTTATGACAATCCATTTCGGAAATGCACGAATTATAATACACCACACAGAGATAGGTCGATTCAATAGATGTAAAAAATGAAACATGATTTACAGGTTAAACTTTCATTTATTCTAAGACACATCACAGGAACAGTTTTTATTTATACTTATACCTGTTAAATGTTCTCTGTTCTTTTTTATATGTATGAGATTTATATATATTAAATTATTATAGGTGAAAAATTATGGAAAAGTTGTAATGTTGATCTTGGAATAAAGCAAATAATATTATTTAGTTTACAAATAATATGCGTATAATAGCCTAGGAACAAGAGTTTGCCGCGTACTGTTTTTAGAGAGAATTTTTAGTAAAGATTATTGAAGTTATAAACTTCAACATAATGTCGAGTGTTACAGAAACTGGAAAATGTTAATTTTTCTAAGCATTTTTATTAAAATATATATATGTATGTTTAATTAAAAGGAAATATACGAGTAATTTTCAATAATTTTACATGTAAACCATATTATGAACATAATATTATGAATATAATTATTAAAAATAAATTGTATGTGACGTTATGAATGAAACCAAAAGAACATACAGTTGAATGAAAGAACATACTGTTTATAGTATTTTTTAAATATAAATGCATAAAGTAATACATTTAATAATTTTAAATCTTTGCGATTTTTTTGAAATTTTAAACTTTTGTGATATTTTAAAACTCGTATTAATTGAATTCCAAAATTTATTATTGTAGTTAAAGGTGGTATCCAATTGAGAGGAAAAAATGTATTCATCGAAAGTAACGTTAGTAATACTAGCAGCCTTATGCTGCAGCACAAAAGTTTGCTTTGGCTATCCAGATGTCTCGTCCAAGAATATGAAAATACAGAGACAAATAGTAGGAAGGTACGAAGTTGATCGAGAAAATTTAGCCTATTCAGTCTGCGAATTTTTGAACAATTATCATATCGCTAAATGTTCTGTAATTTTTGAAACGAATGCATTCGATCACTCGGCGAGAAGTTACACCTGTGACTGGGAAATACATTCTCAATATGAGGAAGGAAGACTTGATATTTTAGGAGTAACCATTTGGGATAGTGCAAAAGTCCTTTTCGCATGGCGTGATCTGGACCCCGAGGCAGGGTTAGGAGACCTTTATATAGAAGATGTAACTATGGATGGTTGTAGAGCATTAGAGCAAACAATTTCAATTTATCTTCGTCCTGATGAGAAATCTCTAGAGCGCATCATTCCTTTCGAAAACACTTATGACGTAACGTTTTTCAATAAAGAAAAATGCGGCAATGGTGTTTGTAAGGTCACTATAAATGAACGCGGTGATTCTAGTGTACCGGTTATGTGGTTTTCCGGTTCTCATTTGATCCATGCTCTAGAACCAATTGAAGGTTGTATAAGGAAGCTATTGATTATTCGTACGAATGGCCAGGAAGGTGAAGCAAAGCTTTATTTATTGGGTGGCGGTGGTAAGTTAAATTTTTAACATTTCTTTATCAAATTTTTAATATTTCTTTATAAAGTTTCGTTCAAATATCGATTGTTGCGCTTTTACTGAAAATTGGATACCAAATTGTTAACAGAAATTACTTAAAAATTTATTAGGATTATATCAATTAAAATTATTAACCTAGAAACGAAGAAGTTTGATAGTTAGTATCGTTTTTATCTCTTATAATTATTATTTAGATAGTTTTTATTATTATTCGAACATACCTAAAAATAGAATTGATAACATTATAGTAGTTAAATTATTCGAAAACAGTTTTAAAAATTACAAGACTGTTCCCTGAGGACAATGAATATAACAATGTTACATACATTTTGCTTCATTATAAAATACAGCTAATCTTTCAATTAGAATTATTAATCGAACATATAAAACTATTTAAGAATAATCTAAACAGTAATAGATGTTAATAATCTAAAATTTATCGGCTAAAATACAGTCCACGACTTGAAAACTGTTCATATAAGAATATATGGTTGTAATAATATAAATAATATTTATTATATTTAATAATTGATGGATTTATGGATAAATTATATATTTATATCTGAATAACTTACAATGATCAGGTTTACTTCTTATCTATTTTAGTCAAAGCAGATATTTAAATTCTTAATATTTTCAGGAAAGCAATTTTTGACGTCGTATGACTATAGCAGTGAAGTTGGTTGGTCTGGTTCCCAAAATATTATTTCGTTCTGTTACACGAACAGATGTCTCAGATTTACTAATCGAGGTGATTTACAAGCTGATTTCACATGGATAGGAGAATCATCTGTTCCCCCATCTGCTTATGAAGCTTTATTTAATTTGCCTAACGGAGAATTTGCAGCACTGGTATGCCACAGAGTACGAAATAGTGTTTATCGCATTATCAAAGTAGGAATCAATGGAAGTGAGAATTTAAATTTCAAACTGAACGAACTAAAGTGCAACAATAAACCGTTTTACATGAACAGTAAATTCTACATGAAGAATAACAGAGAATTTTGTTTATCAATCTTTCATAATCAACCTGCAAGTTGGGTTGATTACAAATTTAGTACATATTGTTTTCCTCTTTAAAATCTACAATGCTTCAAATAAGAAAGTAACAGATTTTCTTATATTATTAGTGACGGCCTTATGGTTATTTATTTCTTTAATTAGTTCTAAAATGTCTAAGATGCCTATTTTTTGTTTTTCGAAAAACTGTACAATAATTTAAAATTACTATAAATAAACTTCTGTGAAAAAATCTATCTTAACTAATATTCTCATAATAGCTATAATAAATAACTGTTGTATATAAAATTTAGATATTGTATCAATTTTAATATGTAACATGCCTTAATAATAATGTTCCAAATTGACAAATAAATAATTCCAGTAAAAAATAAATAGATTGAACAAGTATTAAAAAATGAAAAAAGCGGTATAAAAACCTCCATTCGGTGAGTGGACAAAAAATTGAATTTACCATATATTTAATAAATCATTTAACATAACACGGGTAGTAAATGTGCATTATATAAAAATAACTAGTAATTAAGTAATCTAGGAGAATTAATATGAATTCACACGCAGGAAAAAGGTTACTTTTAGCAGAAAATTTGAGCGCTCTCTCTTATCATATAATCATTTCGAAAATAAGCGCACTCGCGCTAAGATGCGCTAGCGTGCGCGTTTAAAATTTGTGCACAGCGGCAAGGTTGGATAGAAATCGATATTATTGTCGCTACAGCTTGCACTCTGTTTACGACGGAAATGTTCCATGTAGAATGTGCTGAGAACAAAACATTTTATTCCTTTATTTTGATATCCAGGCTCTCCCTTACTCTTCCGAAATATTTCAATACGAATTAGAAATCTTTAATGCTTAATTTCTTATATATATATATATATATATATATATATATATATATATATATATATATTCTGATCTTAAAGATATCACACAAGCTTTTGTTATACTTCTACTTAAGTTACGTACTGAAAAATTTAATACTTTAATTTCATCCATTTTTTACATTAATCGAGGATGGTATCTTATTTTTGTGAATTTATAATCAATGCGATTTCAAAAATTGGTATTCTCAAAAAATTGTAATCAATTTATACTACAAAGATTTTTAAGTTTATTTTCGGTCAGCCGGGGTTAGCTTTAGGTGGTACGTAATTTATTGTACAAGAAGATAAACAATTATGAATATGAAAAGAAGACTTATTCCGGCCGCAAACATATGTCTTTGTAATTCATTTACAGTAGAAATCAAAAACGGATTTGCGTAGAACTTTTTAGCTATAGAAGATGATGCAGCCATCATGAAAAAAATTATAATAAACCAAAATGGTATAGCAAAAATAATGAAACGAGGTGGTATTCATATTATCGATTCATATTTGATAGCTGTAACGAAATTCAGATGCAATCCAGAAGTATACATGGAATTTTGTGATATTCGAGTGTTTGTGACTTCGAATGTGATATTCGAGTCACAAACAATTATAATAAACAGACTGTTCAAGTTGGCTGCAAATTCCGGTACTTCGTTCAATGAAAAAATTTTTTATCTCTATTTTATGAGCTCTGAAGCTTGGCTTGTGCAACTCATTTAAGCCCAGGGGCTGCCGGCTAAGTGGATTACCGGCGCAAAGTGAAGGAAAAAAAGAAAATAAAATCTAGGAAATGTGTAAAGTCTTATGAAAAAGATTCGAAAACAAGCTTTTCACGACGACCTAATCGACCCTGCGAAATACTGGTATAGAGAAATACAATCGTCAAGTTTTTCGAGCGACTTACAAGCCCTTGCATCTGGAGAAAGCACGAAGAAGGGAAGTAAATTACATGATCTAAAGCTATAGATAAACTCCGTGGGTATATTGTACAGAAAGAGACGTATTTAAAAAATCGAACATTACGGATTCGTAAACGACCCTGTCATGATCGACGCGTCACATTTCGCGATGAAGCTGTTAATAGCTTAATACAACCTCAATTTTAAAAACATGAAGAATGAGGTAATTATAAAAGAATTGCGAAAAGTATTTTTTAATCTAAGATCATACGCACGTGATTACATTGGATCGCGAAGCGGTGCATCGTATGTATGCTAGAGAACAGACAAATATCGTGTGTAGACAGAGATGTCCATAAGTCAATTATTCATCCAATAAGAGTATTTGAATTTGTAAAACCCTAGTTTATACGGATCGACACGTTGCAGCCTCCTTAAGAATTCGATTATTCATTGAAATAAAAAAAGGACCAATGAAAAAGATAACTTTCATTTTAAGGATTAATTATATTTATTTAGAAATGTTCTGCTAAAAATTTATATTTTATTCAACAAAAGATTCAGATAATAACATACATATTCTAAGTAACGGAATAATATGATTTGTTGTGTATTCAACGAACGTATTTTCTGATTACCTTGGGAAAGGCTAATAATTTTATAAAAATAGAAGCTGATTATTGAGAGATATATACTGTACAGTTCATGATCATCCCCACTTAGCAGTATTGAAAATATGTAGATTATCTTATGTATATAAAAGAATCCTAATGTTAAAATAAGAAACAGTTTCTTATCTACGTTCACTGTAACGAAGCGCATATGCCCAAAAAAATATGTAAGTGTAATCACGATCATAATATGTATTAAGATTTTTTTTTTAATGTGATCTGTCGTCGACTATCAACTAGCTGTAACAGTAAAAATAGCATTGAAAAACAATTTAAAAAGTTATATTCTAAATTATATACGGAATCTCAAGCACACATAAAAAATTCTTTCATATTATTTATTAATAAGCTAGTACTACATTTTTTCATATCAACTGAAAATTGAACAATTGCCTAAATTCATGCCACCCGATGCACCTATTATAGACATAGTGTACTATACTATCTTCTAGTACAAGTGGTATAAATTCGTCACTGTATGCTAAATATGTAAGGCAGTAAAAAATCTAGAGTGAGTGAAATAATATTGTAATTTTAACTTTGTAAGCTGTCACATAACACTGTCAAAATACTTAAGATAACTTTATTAATCCTAAAGGATATATAATGCTATTTAATTTATAAATTAATTTACAAATATAAGACTATTGAATGTTAAGGATAAGATAAACCTGTTTCATGAAGAAAGATTAAAGATAATTACTATTATTAAAATAAGAAATGGTAAAAGAAAATGTAAAGACTAACATTGAGTTAAAGTGTCATTTATATCATTTTCAGTTGTTTTTTAATTTAAATCGTCGAAACATTTCTGTTTTAACATTTTATTTCAAATTTTGTACTCTGAATTCTTTGATCTGTGCCACGAATATTAAAATATTTACACAGCTGAAAAAAATTTTATGAAATCATTATTTTGATAAATGCATATTGTTCACTCATACACAAAGTTGTGTTTCGCTTTTCGATTTAACAGAAGTTGTAGCAAGAAACTTATTTTCTTTAAATAAAGGCAGTTGTTAAAAAGTATTAGGCCTTTAAGAATAGTCTATTGAAAGTAATGTCAATTTTCAATTCTGAGAATGCCCCGCTCTGTTCTCGGACCTGTGAAACGTAAGCAGATGTGGCTAATACATACCTATGAATATGAATCAACTACAATTGCAGATATAATAATAAATATTTCAGGGTCCTCATTATAAAACGGATAAAAACAGCATTGTGCTTCTTTCTTTTTACCAATTTTGTACTCATGGTATATTAAAAAAAATACTAAAAAGTGATCATCTCAGATATATGTAGAATACGGAGGTTGCTATTTATATTTTGAGCCTAATAATAAAAGACAATGATTTATTATTGAAAATGGCCTTATTGTTGTTTGAAGTATTCTCTATGATGATCAATACACCTTAGCATGCGCTTGAGCCAATTTTAATAACACTTTTTCCAGTCCGATTGAGGTACCTCTAAAACATGGTTTTTTAATGCATCAACGACTTCTTCAGGTGCCGAAAAACGTTGAAGACGCAATTTATTTTGGATTTGCGTGAATAAAAAGAAGTCATTGGGTACTAAATAAGGACTATAAGGCGGATGACTCATCAATTCAATGTTTTGGCTTGTCAAAAATTCGTTTGTTTGAACCGACGTGTGAGAGCTCGCATTGTCACTATCATTATGAAGAATGATCCTTCGTTATCGTTTGTTTTTCGTATTTCACAAAGCACTTGTGGCAAACAAATGGTTATGTACAACTCAGAATTCACCATTCTACGTTGCTCTATCGCCACGACTGCCACATGACCACTTATTCCGATGGAACTGGCGTCATTAGCTTCGAGATGCTTCAAGCATGAATCACTTTTGTCGGATTGGTCTTGTCTTGGAAGACCCATACAGTGGATTACTGTTTTGTTTCGGACTCATACGGATAGATCCAAGATTCGTCACCTGTGTAGATATTATAGGCAGTTTTTAATGCACCACGATTGTATTTCTTAAACATTTCTTTGTACCAATTGTGACGAGCGTCTTTCTGAGCTTTTGTCAAATTATGGGGTATCCAACGTGAACAAATCTTTTTAATATCTAAATGTTCATGCAATATCTTATTAATACTCGTCATACTAATACCCAAAGATGCCTCGATCTCACGGTATGTCGTACATCTTGCTTTATCAGCTCACGTAACTTGATTATAAAAGTCGAAGGAAGTAAAACTTTTGTTTTGTTAACCCACGCGGAAAGTCGTAAAAATCATCGCACGAAAATTTTGAGGAGTTAGTTCCATTTTTTCTCTGAGGCAAAATTTTTAAGTCGCTGTGAAACGTTCAGAAGAAGGTTATGGTTAAAAAGGTTAAGATCTAACTTTCAATTAGACACATCAGATGGTGCCTGCAAACACTTGGTACGCCAAAGCTCAAAATATACATAGCAACCATCGTAAAAAAATGTAGTCCGTAAAATGTCACTCACAGGAAATTTTTCAAAACTGTGTTCAAATATTATAGGTATGATTTGTCTAATTTAATTTATCGTGGAAAGTTAATTTTAAAATAGACAGATGTTTTGCAGTTTTGCTCAAAGAGGATTGCCTTTGCTTTCTTTTTTGAAGATTTTGAAACTTCATGTGTTAGTAAATTCTGTTATTTTATGAATTATTTTACTAAGATTTTCATGCATTATTTTAATAATAGTTTTTATATTATTATCAGGCATGATGAGTGTAATGTCTTCAACATATATCATTTTTTTCGTAGGTGAAATGATGCACTTTGGTATTTCATTAGCAGCTCACAAAAAGCAGGTTACAATAAAAACTAGTTACTATACTAACCATACTAGTTTTATATGGTTAGGCATTTCATTTATAATTCTAACTTGGATTTTTCTTTCAGTTCAAAGGGGTTTTCTAAAACGGAATATATGTGCGATAATTTGGTATTGTACTAAAATTGTCACTTTTCTTTTCCTCCAAATTAAATTATAAGCATTCTTTCCAAATCAAGCTCATCTTCAAATGAAATCGTTTGTGTTTAGTCATAATGTGTGAAAATCTTGACTAATGAACGCACTAGTTAAAGAACGCATTGCATAAGTTAGAGTCTGATATAACTAGGTAATTATTTGTTGAATATTATATGTTAAATCCACTTTGAGTTCTATTTAGTATATTTTTTTGATTCAAAGTAGTGCTTAAGTCTTTTGTCTATAATTTATTGTTGTAATTTTCATTGAGCGCAAGACAATGATATGACAATGATTATCTTTATTAGTTTTCATTTTTCCTAGTTTGGGTACCCTAACTATCTTAATTTCGTGGATAGCCTCCATTTGTCGGGAAATTTTTTGTTGATAGAGATCATATTATAAATTTTTAATCGGTGTTTAATTCCTACCATTCGTAATTATATATGTCAAGTATTTGGAATTTTATCATGTCCAGGGTTCATATTTTTACATTATTTTAAAAGATCTTGAAGATCTTACAGCGTTATATTTACATTTCGCTGTTATCTGATGAGTCGAGTATAACATACTTTCCTGCCTTTTGTTTAGACTCAAGGAACGTATTATCTTAGTTATCGGTACTGAAATTTTCTGTAAATATTTGGGCTTGTGTATAAGCTATGTCTGCAGGAATTGGTGTTTTTCTGTATTCTCTCTATATATCTTTTATTTTTCTCATTTAACTTAATTTATTATTATTCATTGAACATATAAACTCGAATTGTCTTTATAACTTTTGATTGTTCTTCTAGTAATAGATTTATGTTTTTTATATTCACTATTGTACTTAGACTTATTCTCTTTTTCGAATTATTCTTTATTCAATTCTCTTTTGAAATTCTTGTTTTCTCTGAGTTCACGGCTTTTCAGGACTCGTTCAAAAAACTGGATTCACGCTTCACAGGATTCGTTGATCATAGGTTATTTTGCGCTGTATTAGGTTCTAACATTCATTAGCTTAAAATAATACAAGACTTATCTTTACATCTTCATGTATTATATATACATATATAACATAAATGTAATAATTTACATTCAAATTGCAAGTTTACATTTTTCAAAAGTACAACCTATGCAACTGTCAAAAATAATAATAAATATATAATTAAAGTTTTTGGAAACCTTTAGGTTTTTTTCTTCTTTTGATGTATACATATCAGTATTTTATATATACATAATTCTGAAAGATTTTAAATTCTTCAACGAAACTTTTATATGGAATTTTACATATGTAAAAATATATAACTAGAAATTACCAGCAGTCTGCAATAATATCATATTATTAATTGACGGGATTTATTAATGGATCCTATGAAAAATATTAACTAGAATAATCATATCTAGCGATTTCAATTCTGCTTATTTATTATGTGTGTAATTAAATTGTTGCTATTTGTCAATATCTGGCTTTAGCTGTAAGAGCTGGATGATTTTGACAATCAAAATATCATGAACCAAGATGTATAGAAAACAAAGAATTTTGGCACATTAGTATCAGATATTTTATTTGTGCGTTATATTCTTATAAAAATATCTAGTTTGAAATTAAACAAGCGTCATTTACGGGACCTGTCGAAGTACATCGGGAACTCCATTAGGAGTAATGCTCGATGAAGATTTATTATGAGTTGCTTAAATCAACCAAAACCAACTAATATGATGAGAGTAGGAAAAAGTGATTCCATTCGATGAATTCTATTAGATTATTTTTCTATTAGAGACAATCAAAGCTCTATCAAAAATTTCAAATCGAAAGTCGTATGTCAAACATTGCGTCGTTCGATTAGAACTGATTCCGTTTGTTAGAATATGTTCTGTGTCATGAGCAATTCCACTCATATAAACAAAAGAAAAAATAGCTTTATTTATAGATAGCCTCGAAAGATAACAGACTGTACCATCAAAGTATTCCAAATCTACAAGAAAGTTGGAATTAACGATAATTATAATGCTCTAAATAATTCATTTATATAAATTGTTTCACAAAAAATTGCATTTTTTTATAAAAAATAGCGAGAATTTAATTATACACCTTATTTACGTCTTTTCTTTGTCTCAAAATCTCATATTAATCTAACATTCAAATTGTCTATTTTAGTTACGGAGGCTAAATTTATTGAACAATGTTGTCATTGAACGTAGCTATAGTAGTTTTTGCAATTTTATTCTATGCCTCGGAAGTTTACTCACGCTATCCAGAAGTCACGTCAAAGAAGTACAAAATGGCAAGGCAAATAAAAGGAAATTACCAAGTTGATGAAACAACTTTGGCCTTTTCGGTCTGCGAGCATTGGAGAGACACTGAGTATGCCAGATGCACAGTAACAGTTGAATACGACGTGTTTGCTGACGCAGAACCAGCTAGATGCAATAGAGAAATAAATACTCAATTGGAGAATGGAAAACTTGATCTTTTAGGTGTGGAACTCTGGGGTAGAGAAAAAGTCCTTTTCGCATGGCGGGATCTGGATCTTTCTGCAAGGCAAGGATACCTGCATATAGAAGAGATAGAGATGGACGATTGTACAGTAGTAGAACAAGCAATTCTAATTGACCTTCGTCCTGATGAAAAATCTCTGGAACGCATCGTTCCATCCAGACATCATTATGACGTGACGTTTCTAAACAATGATCAATGCAGTGATGGAATCTGCAAAGTAACCATAAATCGAAATGGGGACTCTACTTTACCAGTAAAGTGGTTTGATGGTACTGATTTAATCCATGCTCTGCAACCAATTCCAGGATCTTCAAAAAAATTATTGATAACTCGCGCAGATGGTTATGATGGCAGTGCCAGCCTTTATTTATTAGATGACAATGGTAAGTCAAAATTTAAATTATACTTTGTCGAATTCTTGTAATACAAATCTTTATAATTACACTTCAATTGGGACAAAAATTACTAAAAAATTTCAATTGAAATCTTCCACCATTCCAATCGGTACAAAATTTTATTTTTAAACTGATACTACTATTGATGAATTTATTCCAAATTATGCGTCAATTTGTTCATGTTCGAGATACGTATACTTTTGTAGACATCTAAAAGTGAATTTTTCATTTGTTATAATGTCACATTACGGCATTTTATAAAAATAAAATCGTAATAAGTACTAAATACTAAAGCACTCAATTTCATAGTAAACAGAATCGCGTTGAAGACATTGAAACAATACTTTCTGATTATCAAGATAAGATTAAATTTATAAGTACTTGAAACATTAGCTTATAATCCCAAAACGACCGATCTATCGGATCAATACAGTATCAAAGATAAAGGAGACCGAAAAAGCTATGCCAAAGCAACTGTACAATCAATGTCATATTGACAGTCTTCTTGGATTCTCGTGATGTCATGCGTTATGAATTCCTTTCAGCCAACCAAACTATTAACAAAGCATATTACTTGGTTGTTACGCGATGTTTGCATAATACTGTGCGTCAAAAAGATCAGATTTGTGAAAATTCTCGGTTGTTACATTACAATAGTGCATTATCATAAACTGAACCCGTAATTCGTGATCATTTCGTCAACAACTCGAACCATATTGTTCCACAATCGTCGTATTCGCCTGACTTAGCACTATGTGCTAAAATAGAATAAATGGGAACAAAAACGATGAAGGATTCGAAAGCTATACTGGAAGACGATTATCCAGCATGTTGTGAAAGTTGTAAAATACATTGGTACGTGGGTATTGCATCTAGAGGGGACTACTTTGAGGGAGATAAAATTAATTCAGAAGAATAATTCATGATTTTTTTTTTGTTTTATAAAGATATTCCCGGTATTTTTTGTCCACAATAAATGATTTTTCAAAGATTACAGATTCTTATCGTAAATATACTTAATTAAGACTTAATATCCGAACATTTGAAAGCAAATTCAAATATTGTATATTATACGTATATTAATATGAAATACTTAATTTATAAAAGAAACATAATGTGTTAAAATTCAAGATACTAGAAACTGCTTGAAATACCAGTAACTTTTAATTAAATTATGTAATTGAAACCAAAGTTTTTGATAAGTGAATATAAATTCATGTAAATAGTACTATGGCATACTTTTGAATTTTCAGTTACTTAGTCTTCTGATTTAGACACTCAGTTACATATGTGAACATAAAATTGTGTAGAAAGACACCTCTGCGATTTGAATATTGACAGTCTTTGTGTAAACTTTATCATATGCAGTAGTTACAACTAAAAAACTTTTACCATCTAATTGAAATTCCATATATCTATATAAATGCAAATCAGACAGATCTAACGATTCAAACCCTATACTAGGAAAGATCAGAGAATCGACCTAAAATACATGCATAAAATCAATTGAAAGTTATCCGTTAAGAAACGCCTATCCTGAATTGTATTAAATTAATAAATGTTTTTCTCAGTCTTACAGTCTTTATAATATAATATATTCACTAAAATAATAACAGTCAGACTGTCCTTGTTTATTATCACACCCGAAGAATCTGAAATAAAACTTATTACAAAAAATAAATTAGATTAAAAATTAGAAATAATAAAATAAAATAATAATAAAATAAAATGAAATAAAAATAATGAAAATAATAAACTATACTCTATGTTGAAAGAATAAAGAATGAAAAAGCTTTAGTATATAATATTCGTATATCGTCTGTGAAAAACATACATTTATTATTAGGTACAGATTTAATATTCGTACTCGTAATGAATAATAAGCTAAAATCAAGAGTGGGGATTAATGAGTAAAAATTAAACGTCCGCGGGAAATTTTGTGTTCTAACCGTTCTACTGTATGTACACGCATACTCGGATGACTTAGACGCGAAATTTCGTGTTCGGACGATATTTTCCAGTACCCAGATGTAATAATAACTTCCGATACCTGACTCGAGCTCATTATTAATTACGTGGATTGCTATTAAAATTGTACCTAATAATAAATACTTCTGAACCATATACAAGTGATGTACACTAAAGATTTGTTCGACGTTTAAATCATATCACGCAAAAATTGAGTTAGTGCGTCCAACCTAATTCAATCAAAAAAATTGTCTACGAAATACTACCTTCTTGAATTGTCGGTAAAATACTACCTAATTCGAGGGATTTTGAATCTGGCTTTTGAAATACTACATTACTATTCGAAAATCACGATATAATTCTTAAAAGAAGTATGTATTTTATTTATTATAATATTATTATACATACATAATGGGGTTTTAGAAATACAAATGGGATTTTATAGAAACTAAATAAATAATATATCAAAATTCGCGGTGAATTGGACGACGGTATAAAGTCCAAGCACGTTTATAGTCGTTACATTGTGCTCACGACATTGTCAATAATAGATAATGATTATAAAAAGAATTTTATTGATATTATTAAAAGAAAAATTATTGAAATTTATCATATGTCAGTAATAAAAATTTCTAAATAAGCAATATTTCTCGTTATTTTACAAGTTTACTTTGTAAGCAAATTTCATACTTATAAGAATCATAATTTATGTAATCGTCCGAGTTGTAAATCTACTATTTGAGCTGTTTGACTATTAAGTACCTTACCTTATCACTAATTCTTAATTCTAACTGTATATTTATCTAAGCTTAAAATATATGAACGGATGTTTAAATAACGGTTTGTTCAAATACTTCGTTGTTTCAAAATTATTTGACAAAAAAAATGTTTTTATTGTTCAATTGGATGAATAATATCGGTGTGTATGTCATTAACATCGTGGGTACATATCGACATATATTCAAATCAGTGAAACTGACCATGAAAGAAACTGATATTTAGTTAGAAAATTTTCAAAAAAAGGGTCAACGCCTATTATATATGCACTTATTACTGTCGCATGAAATAGTTATTTTTTACATATTACAGCTTGATGATTAATGTTTTGTTTTTGATTTCAGAAAAAAAACTCCTTGCTTCTCATGAATACGGCAGTCAAGTTGGCTGGTCTTCTACCTATGATACTCTTACGTTCTGTCACTACGATAAATGTAAAAAGTTTGATCACAACGGTGTACAGCAAACAGAATTCAGATTGACAAATATCTCGCCTTATTACCCTTCTGCTTATAAAGCTTTGTACAATCTGCCAAACGGAGAAATTCTAGCATTGACATGTTATCATGGTGTCAATGAAATTCATCGAATCATTAAGATAGGAACCAATGGAAAACAGAATTTTAATGTACATCTAGAGGATTTGAAATGCCACTATGCACCGAGATACCTAACTACTAGTCTATATATGAAAAATAGAAGGGAATATTGCTTAGCAGTCTTTCATTCCGAAAATCTAGGTCACGAAAATTTAGTATTTACTACTTATTGTTTTACTCTTTAAATATTATGAAGATATTCTGCAAAAGCATCGCAGAATTGTCATATGGAAATTATTCCTACAATATAAAACTATGAATTGTATTGAACTTCAATATATTTGTAATAATATTTGGAGACAAGAAGATCGATAAATAAAATCTTCCTACCAAGCAGTGTCTAATATTACCGATAGTTATTATAAATCTATATGTTTTACAAAATATTATGAAATATTTGATAATTGGAAATACATATGCAATCAATTTAATGATAATAAATAAAGCCAATTTATTAAATAATAAAGAACAATTCACGCTCAGGTCTTATAGAGTTTTTAATTTTATAAAAATAGACACTGTTATGTCCAAGACTACGTATAACGAATATTTCCAGTAACAAATAAAGTTTAAAAATAATTTAAGTACTTGATATTAATACAAAATTTCAAATAAATATGAATTTTTTCCTCATATTTCTTAAGACAGAGGCCTACAGTGGCTCGATAGCTAAAACGAGGGACTAATAATTCGGTGATCCGAGTTAAATTCCGAATCTTGGCCGATTGACATAAACACCGATACAAGAATTTACATGTGCTTTATTTCAAAACATATCCTAGACCTCCCTCGTTGATTAGCACTAGTAGTATTTGGCAATAACATAAAACAAAGAAATTTATTAACACAAGGCAATACTGCACAACCATATGGTTTGCGTAAAATAGTATATATTGTTTATTATCAAGTGAAACATTGAACACTTTGTTTCACGAAAAATGTGGATAACCGTTTTATTAGATATGTGTATAGATCATTTGAAATTTATTCGATTTCTTCAAATCCATTTTTGGGAAAAACCTTCGGAAGAGTCTGGGGAAGATTAAAAAAAAGACTGCATCTTTTGAGTTATTTTAAAAAAAGAAAAGATTTTTATGACCATACGTTTTTTACTAATTTTCCATTTCCACTTATCGAAACTTTTATGTATTTAAATATATAGAATTTCAAATTGTGTACTGTAAATTCTTTGATGCATGCCACGAATATTAAAATATTTACACAGATGAAAAATTTTTATGAAACAATTATTTTAATAAAATATATTGTTCATTCATAAACAAAGTTGTGTTACGCTTGTCGATTTGCCAGAAATTGTAAAAAAGTATTGGGTCTTTAACAATGGTTTATCGAGAAAAATATCAATTCTCAATTTTGAAAATGTCCAGTTTCGTTTGCGATCCTAAAAACCGTAAGTATGAGTGGCTATATTGCTCCAAATATGTATCGACCAGAAATGTAGATAAAGGATGTATAAATATTTCTGGTTTTTGTTTATTTTTGTATACTTTGGATCACAAAATGCAAATAGATTAAATAAAGTCTAAAAATCCAAGTTTTGTCAGTTTTTTTCACTATTTTTTTAGTCGTGGTATATGAAATATGTACCGAAACGTGGTTATCTATCAAATAATTTCATAATTTTGCATAGTTTGGATCTTAAGTGACAACAATTTTATAGGTACTGTAAATATGTTCATGTTAAATCAATAATTCTGATGCTGTGTAATGAATGATATTCAAAAATGCTGTTATTGCAACAGGAATAAACAGCAGAACGACCCTCGACTCATAGACTGGAATAAAAATCCAGTTTCAATATATTTAATGAAATCATTTAATATAACGTCCTTACCAACGTATAATAAAACAAATTGCTATGCATTTGATACAAATATATATTTAGATATTTGATGCAAACTGTGACCTTTGACAGCACATCTGAGGGCTCTCTTACCATACTATTATGCAGACTATAGGCGCGCTCAGTATTAAGTTTGACAGGTGCTGTTTTACATGGAAGGGGATCTCCACGATGACTCATTATGTTGCGCACCAACCCCAACTTTTCGAATGCCGAGAAACACTCGTCGGCGACGTGAGATATCAAAAGAGGAGATAGTTCTTAGTTCTAATAAAAAGCAAGCAAGCCTGGAAAAGCATGGGACTCTAAGCTCTAAGCGCACTTTAAGCTAGTACGTCCCAAAATCAAGTTGCGATGGAATTTTTTGAAATTTGACAGAGACATTAAGCACATTATGATTTATCAGCTGTCAACATTTCAGCAAACTTGACCGAACCAAAAAAAAAATTATAATAGCTTGAAATTTAGATTTGAACACGTAATTTTGAATTTGACTGAGAAATTTGAAGATTTTCTCTGTATAGTAAAGAAACTGTACATTTGTTTGAAAAACTGATATATTATAATCTGGATTAATAGCAACATATTTATATAAAAAAATGAATATCGACCGAACAGTTTTTTATTAAACTTGATCTAAAAAGTATAGTTTTAATGATTTTCGTCAAATTGCCTAGCAAGAGAACTCACTACGTGGCAAAGCCAAACGACGCATACAGCCAACAGGCAGCATTTTTTGCAGAAGAAACCTTTTTCGGTAAGATTTCGGTCGCTTGGGCTTTATGAGTGAAAAAAGCAGTTACGCAAAAAATCCATCATAAAGTTTAACGTAAATAAGGTTCGAAAGGCAATATTATTACAAAAATGTAAAATATCTGTCTTACTCAAAATTACAAATAAACATTTGAAAGTAATTTCTCGGATGAAAAAATAAAAAAATATATCTATGAAAATATATCGTGATTAGGACTAGAGGTGTACTCAAAGTTTTCGGTCCAATCAATCGACGATTTTGGAGAGAGTTTCCGTAAAAGCAATAGAAACTGAACCCTCTAAATAGCTGTCATAAAATACCAAAATAAACCGTGCATCCTCAACCGTGCTTGGCATGGTCAAGCTCGCTCGTTTTCGAAGTGCAGCGTTGTCAGATCTTTTTGTTAACAATTTTTCATCGAAACCTTGTATGTATTACCGTAGATATATATATATATATATATATATATATATATATATATATATGTCGTACTATGTGGTAAAAAGCCAGTGGAAGACAACTGAAAAATTGTTGAAGCCCTTTACCCCTAACGCATCTACCATAGGCTGTCATAAAAATTCATTCAGCACGACTGAGCGGGACGTTACTACCTTAAGGTTGCACTAGGCAGTAAGGGCTATATAACAGACGATATAATCATTATTACGGTTTGTGCTCTCTTTATTACTGAAATGATCCAAACAGTACGTATGAAAAACAATGAATTTTGGTTTCTTAGTTTGAGCTCAAAACTACTCTTTCCTCTAAACATTAATAATTTTTTTAACACTTGCTACCTAACATAAAAATCCCAACGAGTTGAAGAAGTGCTCGCAGCACCTCTCGGATAGAGGACACTTAAATTGGCATAGTACAACAGTAAAAGTAGCAGTGTTCGATGCAAGTATTCCGCATCGTCGTATTGTTTATATAAATTGCAGCACGCTGACTATTTGTATTTTCACTAGCAACTCAAAGCATTCGGCTTTGCCGCTCCATCTTGGTCCACTATTTTTGATTAATAAAGAGCAGTTAAAATGGAGAGAAGCGAGTATGCATCAATGCACAGTAGTTAACTGATGATAACGTGTAGAAATCCGGCTAAGCCAAAAAATCCTATAAGATAATCTTACTACCAACAATACTTAAAATCATGGATGCATACTATCTCGGACAATATACAGCATATAAATCGAAAAAGAGACTAGTTTAGCTCCAATACGATATTGACATACCACCACCTTTACTAAGTTTTGAAGAAATAGAATACCTCTAGAATCGTATCCAATAACTGAGTTGGATTTATAATCCACGTTCGTCATACTAATGCTGTTCTCTTCTCACCTTTACCGTCGTTTTACAAGTAAATTGTGGATTAGCACTTATAAAGAGTGCAAAACATTTAATACAAAATGATCATTTATTATCGAAGAGCACATCCTAACAAAAGACGCAACGCAGGTGTTCAAGATGAAATTTTACGTACATATCGAGGGTTAAAATAACAGAAAATGGTATGTTCATCTCCCTGCAATTCTTGATGATCTTCTAAATTATCGTAATAATGCTATACACTATACACTAGTATACACTATACACTAGTTGATTTGCACTTGATCCAAACTATGCAGCGTGTGATGAGATCACCATGAATGAATGTGTACCACATAATTAGAGAACCATAAGGTGTAATATTGCGTACACAGATATACAGTGGAAGCTTCCAATCCTTCCTGTGAACCAGGTATTCCGGTATATGTAAAATCTCACTAACTTCTCGGGGGGCCCAAATCCTTGCCGAATTCATAACAAAATCACATGGGCTTTTCACATCCACTCACCTTTTCAGATTCGCATCGGTCCAAATATTTATTTGATAGACTAGGAATTTCATACTAATACATTATACCCAGAATGTCTTTGCATCCTTCAGCGGTCGTTGCAATATTCCATTCAATGACCGCCAAGAAGGCGCCTATCAATTGCCCAAAAGATAAATTAATAAATATTGTTACCAGTCTTACAATCCTTGTACTATAATATATTATACTAAAATATAATTTTAGGACAGTCAGACTGTCTTTGTTTATAATCACCCCCCGAAGTATCTGAAAAAGAAATTATTACTAAAAATACATTAGATTAAAAATTAAAAATAATAAACTAAATTCTATGTTAACAAAGCACTAAATTATCCTATGCTAATATAGAATTTAGTATATTATTTTTAATTTTTAATGTAATCTATTTTTAGTAGTAATTATTATTTCAGATTCTTCGCGGGTGATCATAAATAGGGACAGTATACTTTCATTATTTTAGTATGATATATCATAGTATAAAGACTATAAGACTGATAAACATATTTATTAATTTAATTCAAAACAGTCGCCATAATTACATTTTTTAATTCTTATCTTATCTGTGTCCTCTAGTGAACTCGCTATGTGTTCCGTATTCTTCTAAAAGAATTAATAAAAACCTCCCAAAATTATAAATGCTATTAAAATCAATTTGAAACTTCAGTTCTTTTTTCGCAATTTTCTGGGAGATTAAATAATATATACAACAATTTGAATTCTGTCAATTGATTTGATATAGCTTAATGCTCATATTCATTGATTTTTTGACTTTTCTGTTTTAGTTACGGAAACTAAATTAATTGAGTAATAAATTGATTGAAAAACATGTTGTCATTGAACGTCGTTATAGTGGCTCTTGCAATTCTATTCTGTGCCTCGAAAGTTTGCTCACGCTATCCAGATATCACATCGAAGTCGTATAGCATCCCAAGGCGAATAAGAGGAAACTACAAAGTTGATGAAACAACTTTGGTCTATTCGGTATGCGAGAATTGGACGCTCGATGAGGACATGAGCAGCTGTACAATCACAATTGAATACGACGTATATGCTTATGCAGAACCACGTGAATGCGATAGAGAAGTAAATACTCAAATAGCGAACGGTAAACTTGACATTTTAGGAGTGGAACTCTGGGGTAGAGAAAAGGTCCTTTTTGCATGGCGAGATCTGGATCTTTATACAGGAAAAGGTTACCTTCATATAGAAGAAATAGAGATGGACGATTGTTCGGTAACGGAGCAAGTAACTCGAATTGACCTTCGTCCTGACGAGAAATCTTCAGAACGTATCGTTCCTTCGAGATACAGTTATGACGTGGCATTCCTGAATAGAGATCGATGCGGCAATGGTATCTGCAAAGTGACTATAGATCAGAATAGTCAAGCTAGTCGACCAATATTGTGGTTTTCTGGTACTGATTTAATTTATGCTCTACAGCCAATTCAAGGTTCTTCAAAGAAACTATTGATAACTAGCACAGATGGCTTTGATGGTAGAGCCAGGATATATTTATTAGATGACAATGGTAAGTCACATTTGGAATATTACTTTATTCACAATAAATCGGTGATCAATACTGCTGATAAAAAGTCAAGCTACATAACATTTTAAATTTTCTGATCATTGAAAGATAACCTGATCAAATTGAGGATTAAATTTTAATTTTGATGAATTGGTACATAAATTCCCAATTGATTTGTCATCATTCTTCTGAATATTTAACATATCTAAAATGTTGGAAAATTTACAATAGTTTCATTTTATATTTAATTTTAAATCATACTTTCCTTTAATCTTGCTAATGGCTTCATTAGAGCCTCAAAAAAATGAAAAATAATTCTTAACAATTGGTTGAAAAAATTGGCTATTTAAAAACTATTTGAAATTATTATAAATGTTCGAAAGTTTTTATTTTGCTAGAACAACTTAAAAAAATTTTTTATTTTTAATTTTTCGATTTAATTGAGAGCAATATATTTGCTCCTAGACTATTGAAATAGTATTTGCTTTTATCATTTTCTATTGTAGTTTCAATAAGATAGTTCTAAAAGATTACGTATATGACTAATGGTTTCTTATTTAATAGATAAGTAACATATTGATGAAACTGATCATAAGCAATATTGATTTTTCTTTAGACTTTTCAAAAAAAAAAGAAAAACACTTATTATAGATTTACATATTACCGTCGCTTGAACTAGTTTTTTTTTAACTTAATAGCGACTATTTTGAAGCAGTGATAAAATTCTAAATTTGATGATTAATTTATTTTCAGAAAAGACATTACTAACATCACATCGCTATACCAGTCAGATTGGTTGGTCCTCTACCTACGGTACTGTTACGGTCTGTTACTTCAACACATGCCTAAGTTTCAAAGATAACGGTGAATTACAACAAAATTTGACATTGACCAATGTATCGCCTTATTACCCTTCCGCTTATAAAGCTCTGTACAATCTTCCCAACGGGGAACTCCTAGCATTGGTATGTTACAGAAGTTCTAATAGTGTTCATCAGATCATTAAGATAGGAATCAATGGGGAACAGAATTATTCGTTGCGTCTCGATGAATTAAACTGCTACCCTGAGCCGAGATTCCTAACTACTAGTCTATACATGAAAAATAGAAGGGAATATTGCTTATCACTCTTTCATTCTATAAATCAAAGTTACAGTTCTTTACAATTTAGTACGTATTGCATGGCTCTTTAAATTTTATGAAGTTTTTCTGGAGATGCATCAGCGATTGATTTTAACAATTTAAAAAAAAATATTTTGTATATATTACATAAATCAAGTTTTACTTAATTTAATTGTGAAATATGTGATATTGTGTTATTGTATGTTAAATATTGTGATATATGTGTAATAAATAAAATTACAAATCGGACATTCAAAAAAAAACATTTAAAATATGTACGTAACATAGGAAGAGAACAATATGTTCCATGTTATAATTTTAGATGCCATCTTATGAAAAGCAGGCGAAAACTGTCTTATGCATAATCGTAAATTTTACCAGCTGTTTATAACTAACGTGAAATCAAAGATTATTCGTGAAGGATTATTTTCATACCAAAAAGTAGTGGCAACAAAAATTAAAACTGAAGCTTATTAAGGTTATGATTCTATACATTGAATTAATGTATTTGTTTTTTTCTAAAATAATAAATACATTCATATGATTCCTCGGCTAAGCAAAACCTGTTAACTTTTAGAGGATTGCTAGCATCTGTCATCTTGGTTTCGTCTACGTTTGTAAGAATTTTATTAATATAAAACGTATACTACTTCCTGATAAATATTTGTTTCTCATAAATGTTGAATTTTGTGATAATGAAATATATCGAATTACTGGATTACCAGTCCTAGAAACTCCAACATATAATTTCTCATATGAAAACACTTCGATTATAAATCTGTACCATAACTATTTAAATTTCTGCTAGCCTATATTTTTTACTTGTAGGTAGGTTTTTCATTAAACAACCTGAAAGTGTAGAGTTTTTGAAACAAAATAATATGATCTCAGTCAAAATCCAGACTCTGTTGAAAATAAAGAACAGCTTCAGTGTTCATAATAGAATCTCTGGATGTACTATGTTTATTAAGAGTAATTAAATTTTGTTATATAATAATCTTATTGAATTTAAATGCGAATTGAGAATTATCGATCAGTCACTTTTTGTATAATGGACGGACTAATAAAGAGTAAATGTGAGCAACTGTAACTTATCTATCTTATACAAAATGTTATTAATATTAAAATTTACCACTTACATTTAATCGTAATTATTCAAAAAAGTTTAATTAGTGATAATTTATAATTCTAATGACAGCTCAGTACATCCTCCATTCCAGACGAAATACCATATTAATTATTAATTATTCTAACATGTCAACGTTTTTATATAATGATGGTGGTATTTGCCATACCTAAACGATATTTACCATAGTTCAGCTTACCTAGATTCTAATTCAATTGCACTTTGTTCAATAGGAGCGCGTTCTTTTTTTCAACGTAAAACATAGCCTATTCTACTGTACTTTGGCTAGCCATTCTTTAGAGCGTACAGAGCGACATAACGCCATTATCTTCGTATGCAATATAGGAGCGAGCTCGTAACGACGCAAACGGCAAACGAGCGCAGCTAAATCGGGGCACTCACCTTTATGCGCAAAAGATGCTGAAGACTCTCGGCCTGGGTGGCGTTGTTGCTGCTCGAGGCGCTGTCCGTCATCAGCCGCGCCACGGCGATCACGTTCTCCTTCGTAATATTGTACAGGAACAGTGTGCAGATCGTCTGAGGGACAGAAACGAGTGCCCGTTATATTAGGGTTAATGCGTAAGAAATATATATATATATATATATATATATATATATATATATACAAATAAAAAAGTGGATCCATTCGGACCGGCCCAGGATGGGAGGGCCAGGCAGGATTAATGGCACACACGGGCGATCGCGGACTTTGCAGTCTCGAACTTGATATGTATATATATACTCATTCAATTTTGCCCATCCAATAAAGGTAATCTGAAGATTATCGCGGCCATCCTCTTTCCCATTCGTTGGCAAAGTGCTCGATAGCAGCGACAGTCGGACGGGAAAAGGGAAGAATGAAATGAATTGAAAAAACGTGCGAAAATTCGTTAGCTTTAAGGCCAGTCCGGATGGAATCACGCAGATGGAGCGCAATGTGCCGGTTTAAGAATACGTTCGAAATGATCGCTCTGGATGTTTGCGTTCAAAAAAAAAAAAAAGGATATGAAAATAAAGAATTAAATGCATTCATTCGATGTATTTATTGTAGACAGTTTTGATTTTTATTCATTACGCAAATTTTCAAGAAGTTTCAAATGATTGAGTATTTCTTGAAATTTTGACAGATAGTAATTCAGTTATTGCAGAAGATCTCTGTATTAAATTTGAGCTGGATATTTCCAATTCCTTACCCAACCTTGCAATATTAAAGATTAATGAAATCACGATCGTAATGAATCGCAATGAGTTCGAAAAATTTGTAAAAACTAATTCGCATTACTTTAAAATAGAAATGTATTAAATTATGAATTACTTTATTATTAATTATTAAATATTAATTACTTTAATATAGAAATTTTAAGATAATTCACCAATATGAATTGAAATACTATCAATTAACATTCACCAATTTTCACGTATATGACCAACGTTCATATGATCGTTACGACAGCTGGTAAAATAAGATAACTATAATTATTATCTTTAGCTAAATTATTATCAATATGTTGAATTAAGTATATATTGTTAAAAAATGTATGCTTTTAAATTTCAATATTTTATAAATTAAAGGTTCTAAAATATATTCTTAACTATGAAACGACTGATTAAGAATTATCTAAAACTAATCTTTTTACAGATTTTTAAAAAAAAAATTATTAAATCCGTTTGCGACTTGACTGTATCGAGATAGATTTAATAATCAAAACCCCATCGAGACGACGTTATTCATTCTGTACGACTAAAAATTAGTTTCGATAACTGCGCTACTTCTTTTCGACCTCTTCGATTCGCCCAAAAAACCCGCCAGCTTCTTGAGCAACTTGCAATGCGACGAATTTATGCATTCCCTCGTTACCTTCGGTTGAGAGCGCAGAAACTTCCCGAGTAAGGTCTTGAAGCCGCGAAAAAGGCTCGCGGTTCCTTCGAAGTAGATTGCGACGAATTATTTCGCACAGAGTTCAACGATTCTTCGTTTATAATGTGTGTGTGTGTGTGTGTGTGTGTGTGTGTGGCGTGTGCGTGTGCGTGTGCGTGTGTGAATGCGTGTGCGTGCGTACCTGATTGTTGACTTCCTCGCGCATGAAGCTGTCGAGCGAGGAGACGGCATCCACCACGGTTAGATTATTGTGAGGCTTGAGCAAGTTTTCGTCGGTCTCGCTGTACCCGAGGAACATGAAGACTCCGTGCGGTATATTGTACGCATCTGCCGTGGACGATGCGGGGGCAAAACAAGAGACAAGTTGTTATTACAAAGTTTTGTTTATACGGGGTTCTTGAATTTTTGGTGAACTTCGTTGCCACCGTGCCGGGATCGCATAATTTTTGCCTCCCCCGATTCGACTTCGTTTCCTGATACCTAATACTGAAGTGCGTCAAAGGCCACGCACGTACAGGTCGAGGACGGATCGTTATATCGGAGTTTGCGACTAAAGCTGAAGCTTTGAGTCGTGTAATTATCATCAATTATTCAAGAATTACTAGTTACATTCAGGACGTGAAATCGTCTAAATCTTGCTAGCATGAATCATTGTAAATGAGACAATCGCATGGCTATTTAATAGAAATACTTTTAAATATATTCACAATATAAACAATTAAACCATGTGTTGAATTGTATAGATCAATTAAACTTTGTAAGGATTAATTAGTTGCAGTTATTTGAAATAATTTTGACATCTCTATCAAATCATTTAAAATCACCTAATTTGATCACATTTAAAATCATTGAATATAATGATAGTCAGACTGTGCTTGTTTATATTCACCCTTCTAGAATCTTCAATGGAAATTACTACTACGCTACCAAAATTATTACTAGAAGAAGTACTTGAATAATAATTCAAAATTAAGAAAAATAAAAATTAAAATTAAATTAAATTAAATGAAAATAAAGATAAAATAAATTAACATTATGTTAATATTATGATAACCTGACTGACTTCCCCGCGAAAATTTATTATTGATTGTGTGCGACGTTTCGAACTACTCAGATTTATTTTCAGGGACTAACACTCGCAAAAGTCAGGGACTAAAACAGTTTTAGTCCATGGAGATGGACCGAGCGGTTCAAAACTAGGGTAAATTTATGTGGCAGGGGCAGTCAGGTTGTCCTTTTCTAACATAATATACGGATTACTTTATTTTATTTTTATTTTTATTTGAATTGATTATATTTTAAATCCTTATTTATTGTAGTAAAGTCATTTCAAATTCTACGGGAGTGAATGTAACAAGGACAGTCTGACTGCCATTATTTTAGTACAATATATTATAGTATACAAACTGTAAGATCGATAAAAATATTTATTTTATATATATATACACGCGTCAATCTTATCATTTACTAAGCGCATGTAATCAAAGAGTCCACGGTCAAAAATTATATGATTTAAATTAGAGACTCAGTAGCCGTGGAATAGGTGAAGAAAAGTAACTTTGAACCCGTTGCTCAAACTCCAGCTTTTAATTGCATTTTCATCTGCCTAGAACGTTTTTTTTCATACGGTTTCCCGTCTACCTCCAGTTAAAACTGGTAAATAAAGGTTCGCGGATCCATGTTGGTTTTAATTGGATTTGACTATTGCGTAAAAAAGAAAACGCGGTGGAAACAAAATAGAATGGTTTTGAAAAAAAGGAGAGAATTCTATAGGTATTTTTGTTTTCTGCGTTTTACACTGCAAATATATCAGTTATTTCTACAGACTGAGCTTGATTAAAAATAAATATGGCTTCGGTGGATCTTTTACCGAAAAAAGAAAAACTCGTTATACCACCGTGAAAATGGGTATGAACAGAAAATATCACTTAATGGGGCTAAGACTAAACAGAATATATTTCTGTTGCTTCTTTTCTATATTTTATAAACAAATACGATAATAAAATAATTTTAATATTTGAAGCTAATTTGTATAATCAATCCTTGGGCTATTTGATAAAAATTTTGATTATTTACTAACCCCTGTTTTTTTTCTGTTTTTTCTTCGTCAGTTCAAAAATTCTCAAAGTAAAAGTAGCCACAAAATCTGTCGCTCATATGTGGCAAAGGAATAACTACTTTCAACTTATTTTTTCATGTATTTATTAATGTATTTATTTCATGTACTATATATTTAGCCGTCGTTTACTTGAAATTATTACTTCTTACTCAATGTTCCTTCATGATTAATTCATAAAAGTTGATCAATAAAATTAACTTGTTGCATGGATAAACTTTCATAGAGAATGGTGAGTAAACGTAAAATAACATTTATAAATAAAAACATTATAGCCATTACAATAATTATCTACAGAATAAAATTTTAATGTATAAAAAATAATAATAATTTTAAATAAAATAAATTAAGTTTTTTATTTTCTGTACAGATATTAACGAATGCAACAGTTACCAACAAATAAAGATTATTGAACGTAAATTGACTACTGAAAAATATGTATTATGGAGAATGACTTTCCAAACTGATTCTAATGAAACTATAGAATATCTAAATTAATATCATTAACAATAAGTGTCTATTCATTCTGACAAATCCTTGCACCTTGGAAGATCGAATCATAATACTATCAATTGAAAATACAGAAAATCGTTTAAAATGATATGAAATTAGTTCAAATCATTAGTTCATTAAGTCAGTTCAAATTTGTTGAAAATATTTGAGACCAATTGAAACTATGAGTAAATCACTCCATATCACTTAAAATCACTTTGGCATAAAATAAACAGGAATTGAGAATCATGTGTAATACCAGTTTACGTGATATAAAAACCTTACAATTCATTGGAAATTCACTAAAATGATTCAAATCGTTTTAAATGAACTGATAATTGAAATGAACTAAAATTAGTTAAAATAAATGAAAAATAATTTGATATTTCAAATTATTTCAAATTTTACAAAAAATTAAAATACTTTATGTAACTGGAAAATAATTGGATATGTTACATAGGAACCGTATGAATTCCAGTAATCATTATAATCCTTATACGTTTCAAATACATAACGAGTACTAAGCAATAAAGAAAAAAACAAGAATAAAACATTTTTATCTCGTCCCTCCATCGCTCACTGCCCATCTGCATATAGCCAATGCGTTACTTTTATTCCCTGCAGCGGTCGGTCCGCCACGATCTGGCAACTGGCAACCAAAGAAACATGCGCATAATGCAACGGTGGGCAACGCCCACGCGCGTCCCCGTACCAACCGTATAATTCTTCATTAGTTTACTCACCAAGGAACTGCTCGCTCACCCCCCCCCCCCCCGCGAACCATCCCCGTATAAATGGATGGCGCTTCCCTACCAGAATCCCAACCACCTGTATGCGCGCCGGTCTCGTCCGCCGCGTAGCGAAGAAAATATATCCGCGTGCATACGTATTTATATAAATGTGTTGGTGCGTATCCACGCTTGTAAACGGTGGCAACGAAGCAGAGCACTCGTCGGGGGTTGGGGGGGGAGGGGGAGAATAATAAATTCCAATTAGCCGGCGGAGCTTACCGGGGGAGGGCCGCATGCATATGAAGCGGCCGCTGTAGCAGAGGCAGCGACCACGGTAGGCCTGGTAAGCCGGGGCCGCGTGGTTGTAGAATGCGAAGTCCGTCTTGCACGGCGAAGACTCGACGCAGATCGTGTGGCAGATGAGGGTCTCGATCTCGTTGCACTGGCAGAGCTCCGAGCACTCGGACTCGTCCTCGCGGTAAAGCTGGAAATATAGAAGCGGCTGATTTAGGCGAGGATTAGTTTGATGGGTGTTAGGTAGGAGGGGGGCGGGGCTCTTGGTGTAATATAAATTGGGGAGGATGTTCTTTGTCTCTTATTTGTTTAATTTATACACAAAGTATTCCGTAACTTTCATGGACTAGTGATTATCCTCTTATTGAGATCCTCATTATTAAAAAGTCATATTTTAAGGAAATAACTGAAATTAATGGTAATATTGTAAAAAGTCTTGAAGTGAAAAAGGCGATAGCTGGAACAATTCAGGAAAAACGTTTATTTTATATTTTTGAAATGTTGATATTTTGAAAATATCGAACAATACGTGGATAGGTAAATAAGTCTTTAGAAAATCTCAGAATTGAGATTCATATAGCATCGCAGTCTGGATGAGAATAAATATAAGATCGGATATTACTTTTTTTCAGTCTTACATTTGTCTGTAACTCAATTTTTACAAAATATATCTAATTAGAACCTCTATTCAAGGACATCAACTTGGATAAGAATGATTTTCTTAAAATATAGATATAATTTAAATGAGGCTTTAATTGAGATATTTAGCAAGCGTCATTTCTCGCGAGACATCTAGCAGAGCTTCAGTCGTATTTGTCGAATATTTTCTGCTCATTCTCAATCGAAGTAGAAAACTTCTCTTTGTAAGTGTATACATTTCTACTGAAAAGATTTAACAACAGATAAGAGCTATATTGGATTTATTTCATGGCACATCTGATTCTCGACTTACAACTGTTTGTAATGACCAAAATTCATTTAAACACAGTCAAACATCAATAGTAAACATCGTTCATCTCGCCTGCTAGTATAGTATCGCCGATTGAGAAACAAAGGCCGAAATAGTCAAGACCACGTGACTGTCAAAAGTACCATTATTATTCATTTCAATTATTCGTTATAAATAGAAAATGAACGAGAAAAATATTTTGTAGATGTGTACCGCATTTGCTCTTAGCTGGAAATAAACGCAACCGCGCGTAATCTCTTCTGAAACTCTGTCAGAGCAGACGCGTCCTTAACCAGTTGATAGATACGCTATTGTGCCTGCCGAGACAAAAGAACGGCAGAAAGAGTGGCTTGTTCAAGGAAGACAGGCTTGAACGAACAGTTGGCGAGTACTATACTTACGGATGCACGTGTTCTTTATCTTGATTGACTATCTTTATTAAGTACAGATGTGTACATGAGTTGTATTATGTGTCATTATTAAATGATCTAAATAGGAAAATATAAGGAACTAATTGAAATTTGAAGAAAAAATATGTTCTTCTTCAATCGGGTAATGGCGACATACTTACAAGCAGTTTCAATGTCTATAATTCAGCGATCGGATATTAAAATTTATGGATCATCTATAGTAAATCATTAGACGTGGCCCCGAGTGACTTCTTATTTTGGCATTCAAAAAAATGTCTCCATGTATAACGGATTACATAAAACGAGCTCACTACTCACACCAATGTTCATTTGGAGAAATTACCGCAATCATACTTTGCTAAAAAAATCTTGAAAATTTAAAGGAACATTTGTCCATGTATATTACACGAGAAGAGCATAGTGTGAAAAAAAAATGAAAAAATGATCCCAAAACAAATTGTTTTTCTAAAGACTTATTGGCCCGCCCTCGTATAACATATGTCGCGATGTTTCACAAAGTAATCTATTGTATGACTTCATTGAGTTAAAATGTTTGTTAGTAGTATTAAAATTCATAGTATTAACTATTCATTTCACTTTTTGTGTCTGATACTCAATGACAAGCGCTTACAATTTAAGTATTTTTTGAATTTTTATTAGAAAAACTATTCTGGCCAGAATGAACTTCTCGCAATGAAAAAGTATTTATAGTTTTTCTTAATAATAATATAAATAATTGACAATAAATAAATAGCAATTCAATAACCAATATTAAATTGTGATTCGAATAGTCAGATTGGTTAATGTATTCGTTCGTATATGAAAGTTCACCACATGAAATGGAATTCTATTTTCTGTTTAAACATTCTTTTGTTAACAATCACGCTCCGGTTGATTTGCAGATATTTTCAAAAATGAATTCGGACTGTGGCTGTATTGGTTTATAATTCGAATCATTTATACAAACGTATTGGAACAGTGTTACGAAAAAAGTAAGCGAAACATTGTTATGAAGAAAAAACTAACTTTAAAAAGCAACAAATCGGAATTCAAATGATATAGTATTTTTTATAATATTACCAAGAAATTGATTAGACATTGTAGTCTTTATAATTTCAATCCAGTAACGTTTCAATCCAATACTGTTGTCAGATTTATGATATGAAATTTAAAAACACGTTCAATCTCCTATAGTATGTTGTCAGACTTCATTTTGTTATGAAATTGCATTTCTTTGTATGAAGACAAATCAGTGACATATTATTGAGAAGTAAATAGCTTGCTATTGATCTCGATAAATATTTGTGTTTCTACTATATTTCTAAAATACTTCTAAATTTACTATTCTTATCTGCTTTCTCGTAAATACAAATAAAATGAATTATTGTAATTTAAATCTCGGACACAAAACCATATTAATTTGGCACAAATTCCATTCGTACGCCGCTGTTATATCTGGAAACTTCTCCATCAAATATTACTAAACTCAAATTACGCAAATCTACATTCTTCATTAATAACTTCATATGAAAAATTCATATTATTACGTTCCAAAAGTCCACCGTGCAGGTTATATTAATTGTTTTAAAATTTTAATTTGTACATCGATTAATTATTAAAACCCAAATCTCTTCCATAATTTAACCGAGTTTAAACAATTATTCAGGAGCCTTAAAATAATAATCTGCAACGGTGACCGCAGATTTCCCGATAAGTTCACCGCCGCAAAAATTCGACCGCCAGCATTAATTAGATCTAATTATGAGGCTCGCGGGACTTAATCGTCAAAAATCTTCCTTATATACAACGAGCGAAATAACGCTCGTAAGAGAAATTGTTCGCTCGGTTAATATCCGGTAAACAGAATTTATCCCATTACCGAGCAGACGCTTTCCCACACCCTCGCAGTCGTGACACAAAAACAACCTGTCGTTCGTATATACGCACGTATATGTACATATATATATATATATATATATATATATATATATACATATATATACTCACCCTCTTGACTTTTCCCACACGTATGTACTGATCCGACTGGCGGGGCCTCCGCACGACGCAGAAACCTGCAACAGAGAATGAATAGGTGAGCTATGCAGATTTACACACATATAAACATTTATATATATATGTTTGAATATATATTGTGGTACTGCTCCGAAGTATACGAGGGAGCCTGGGTGCTTCCCTCTCCCCCCTCCGCCGGAAAAATGCCGTATTATCCCCGCGAATGCGAACGCGAGCTTTTCGAGTTTCGCGCAATGCTGCAGCAGCAGCGGCGGCGGCGGCTGTAGTACAAGTACTTTTCTCTCTTTCGCCCCCTTTGCCTCTCTCTCTCTCTCTCTCTCTCTCTCTCTCTCTCTCTCCCTCTCTTTCTCCCTCTTTCTCTCTCTCGTGCTCTTTTGTCTGCCGCGCCCCGCATTTGCTTACCTTGCGCCTTTCGCTTTGTTCGGCAAAGTGGCTTTTCCGATTTTCACCGCTCGCCCGATTCTGTCTGCCGCCCCTTTTGCTCTCTTTTTCTATAGCACACACATACTCTCTGTCCCTCTCGCGCTCTCTCTCACTCTCTCTTGCACACGTTCACGGGATTTCGCGTGTTCACCTTTTAATGTTTTTTTATTCACCATTCAGTAGCTCGTCTTTTGCGTCGAGCGTAAAGAGACGGTAACGCTGCCCGTTGCTATTCTTTTTTTTTGCTATTCGATTGGTTGGTCTGGGAGGGAGGGAGAAGTTTTTTTTGCAGATTGTTCGCGCATATATGCAGTGAAGTTATGGCGGTTCGTTAATTCTTAGGATTATAAGGACATTCATCTTATCAGCTAGTGCATGCTCAGAGCAATGTTGTATATCATTTCAATAATTGATTATCTGAGCATATGAACAATATGATTTTTGTATAAATAATAAAGTCAGTTCAATTCAGTTAAACGTCGTTTATAAATATTTGTATAAATAATTTAATACTAATTAGGCATTTATCAGAATTCATTTGTGTGCGACTACGACCTTCATTAGCCGTATATGCATTCGTAATAATTAATAAAATTAATAATTAATTATAAATATTTAATATTAATAATTAACAAATAATTAATCCTGAAATAGCAATGAACAATGAATAGTGAGGAAAATATCGGCGTAGCATTTAGATACATTATGACATTATTACATCTCCTTTAATATAGTAGTTAAATTTGAAAACTAACTTCTGAACAATTAACTTTCATTTTGGCCGCTGATTAGTGAAAATCAATATTTAGCGTATCTATATTATCCGTTGAAAATCAAACAATTCTGAAAATCGAACAACTTATTCCTTACATCGGAACAGTCCTAGCTGCACAGCATTCCCTGTTTTCATTCCCGCCTCCGTTGATCTTCAAAAGTAAAAAAAAAAACACAAAAATCCAACAAGAATTAACCGACGACAGAATTTTCTCTGCCTCTCACCTCCGTCGCGAGTCCTTCTCACCGACGTCTTCACCTCGCCCCTCGCGGCCAAAGGCCCGCCTTCGTCAATTCCCCGGCCGAGCCCCGGGCAGTCGCCGCCTAAGTACGGCCGCCGCGACAAAAAAAGTCACAGTCGCGGCACTTCGCCAAAATTCCGCGACTAGAGAACGGGACGCGCGATCAAAGAGCCGGCAATTGTCTCTCGGTTGAGATGGTCGCTCTGTCGAGGTGCCACGCGCCAAATTCGCGGGCCTTTCAAGCTATATGTGTGTGTGTGTGTGTGTGTGTGTGTGTGTGTGTGTGTGTGTGTGTGTGTGTGTGTGTGTGTGTGATCACAAAATTGTAATAATAGAATATAATCTTCGTAATCGTCATCAAGAACGAAACTTAGAATTTTAAACTGCATTTACCTTAAATAAATAGAAAATAAATAAATATTGAGCAAAAATCAAAATAAAATGTTAATAAAAATAAAATACATGTTCATATAAAAATTACGTTGGCCGTCAAGGAAGGATTCTCTGTTGCGAAATAGGGCTAAAGAAATTGTACCTGACTTTTTAACTACCAATTCCCCAGGTCGGATGTGCAGATGTATAACATGTTAGCTAAAGTAAATAAATGCTTCTGGGAAAAATCGATTACCGAGCGATGTGAATGAATAAAGGACAAGTACTCTAAAATATCTTATCCAAGCTTGGCGCTAAAACAGATAATACATGCACCAAACATCCGCGAAATACATTACGAAAGGAGCAGTGCTCCCAATAACCAAAAATAAAGGTGGTGGAGAGGTTGAAGAGAGCTGCGGTCTGCGATTCTTTCTCTCCCTCTCTCTCTCTCTCTCCCTCCCCCTCCATCCCCCTATCACTCTCTCTTTCTCTCTCTCTCTCTCTCTCTCTCTCTCTCTCTTTTCCTGACGTTGGAACTCGTGCCAAGAAATTGACGAACGCGCGGTTCGAGAGACCCGATTTTCAAGTTGGATTCGGCAAACGATTTGCTTGCGCCGAGGCCATAGGTGCGGAGAAACTCCAACAAGTTATTCGCGTTACGTGGCCTTTTTGTGCGGATCTTTTCCGACCCGCTGCGTTCGGTGTATTTTTCCATAAAATTTTCACGGCAAGGGGATTTTTCCGGTTTTGATGTACTGTTGAAAAAAAAAAACAGAAACCACAACATTGAATTCAGTGGAAGTTATGCAATTTTCTCTCAGTTCATGCACCCGAGTTTTTATTAATTTATATTCCACTCAAGGTAAAATATTTATAATGATATTCAATATGATAAATATACATTGAAATATATTATTCAATTATTCTTTTACAATATATTTAATTAATAAATACAAATTTTTATTCTTCATTTAATAAGCCAATAAAATTCGAAATACATGTACCAGAAGCGCGCTCCATAACTTATTCTAAATAAAGGTACAATATTATGAAATATAGAAACCGTGTTCTAAATTTCGATTAAAATATAAATTATAGACTTTATTTGGATTATTGAATCATTACTGTCATTCATAAATAATTAATTGATATTTCAAAATTTATAGCTTAAATTGAATGTATGTACTGACATTTATTATATATACGTACAGGAATAAACGTTGATAAGCCGAACAATATCGTCATTTTAACAGTGATCTTTTTTTTCTGCACAGAAAAAAAAACCAGTTGTCAGTTATCGGCGGAATACGGTTTGAGCAATAATCAAAAATCCTGTTTCAAAGCGCCAATCTGCCCAGTCCGTTCAATTAAAATTAATTGTTTGGACGTCGAAAGGAAATAATTTGAAATTTAATGTAATGATTACTTCAACGGCAGAAAATCGTTTCTAATAATATCAAGACGCTGAAAAACGAAATTTAGAAGCGAGGAAAAAGAAAATGTTTCGAAAACAGTTCGTTTACTTTGATCTTTAAAAATAATCCACTTTTCAAGCGTCAATTAAAAAAAAAAGTAGAATTAACCCCTTACTAATTAAAGCTTCCTTTCGCTCAGGGAGCAACGAATCTTTGTCCACCAAACTTTTAACGCAGCTTTTTACTTAATTTTTTTTTCTCTTTTTTTTTTGCTTTTGTAAAAAAAATTTGAAAGCGTTCGAGCAGAGGCGTTAAATTAGCAAAGTCTGACGGTGCTCGAATCGCGCCAGACACGGGATTAAAAACTAATTTTTGATTTTCAAAAAAAAAGCTATATATATATATATATATACACATTGCCGATTTTCTCCTGCGTCAGAGGGCGTATGCGTTTAGTTTTGCCGCGAACCGAGAAAAAAAAATCGTGTGCGCGGGGCGAGGCGAGGGTGAACGCGGCCTCGGCGGCGTTTATTCGCGTCCGCGAAGTTATCGCCGGGGCGACCACTTTAAATTACCTCGCGGGAAAGCCGGGGCGTAGCGCTAATTAAGGCGCGCGGGGTCGCGGCACGGGCGGAGCGGTGTGGAAGTGCAAAAAATGAAGCAGAAGAATAAAGACGTCTACAGTGAGAGGGGTGGGGAGGGAAAGGGGGGAGGGGTGGAGGGAGAGAAATAACAAGCCGAGGTGCACTGCGCTCGAGCTTTCGTCGGTTCGTGTATATAATAAAGTCACTGGGCTGATGTGAATTTTCTTCTTCTGGCCCGCACGAGGTAGCCGAAAACTCCCCGGCGTCGAACAGAAATAAATCGGCCATAATATCGGCAATTGCGCGATACATCGACGACGATTGATTTATATTTCACGACTAATGCGCGTATAATAAATGACTTTATCGTGTGAGTTTGTTGCATCTCGCTGATTGTTTACGATAATCGCGAAATCTGTTTCGAATCAATTTTTAAAATTGAATTATGAAACTTTTGTAAAGAAAATGGGCAATTTTCAACGACGCACCAGATTGCCTCTGTTTGAAAGGGAAATTAGAAAAATTTTTGTAGTACCATTTGTCAAGAACACGGTCATTTTACTGGACTGATAACTTCGACTTTGATAGGGGAGAGGGTCAATTTTGAAGATAATTTAGAGATAAGAGTGTTTTTATTATTTTATATTTAAAAATCGGATTCTTGAAGGGGAGTAAATCTTATGCTTTATTTACACGCTGTATATGTGCACTGCCGTCTAATGATAATACCACAGATAATAATAATATTCCTGTAATATTGCTGTGATAAATGATTCTCCCCTTCAATAATTTAGTATCAACATAGTTTTTATTATTTAAAACTACCCGTGACATTCACTCTGTATATGAAGACTGGGTAATTTGGTCTTATTTTTAATCGTAATGACATTAATTTGATAAAAACTCGACTTTATAATTTCTTTTTTCTTCATATTTTTCGTAAATAAAACATTAGCCAAGATTAATTTAACAACATATGAGCACAACCAATAGCTTGCAGTAAAACCTAGTTAGAATTTAATTTTCATGCATTCGATTTTTTATTGAGATTCGAAAAATAAAATTACCAAGACTACTGTTAAATAATCACTTTAATGAAATTTTTTCCACCCATCTTTCCTTAGACTTCGTTAAAAGATTGTCGATTTTTCAAAATAGAAATTGTCAAGATAGTTTCTGTATTATATTGCAAAGTTTCGAAAGTATTCGAATAAGTATAACTTATCTTCGGATGAAATTTCGTAATCCGCTGATGTACCGTCACTCTGAAGCTGTTGCTCGGCATCATATTTTGCCGCGTAGCACGCTTATTTTATTTTCGTACGCGCTTATCAAATTATACTTTTTTTCAGGCTCATTAGCGCCGTGGGTGTCTCTCCTTTACGATCTCAGCGCCGACAAATCTTTTTGACCTAATAAGAAGAAAAAAACTTTTCATGCACACAGGCTAATTCATTGACGCAATCAGAGACATCTTCCCTTACAATGCCCAACTTGTATCAAACTCGCCGACCACAAAGATTCGTCATATTTCGCAAATTCGTTTAAGAAATCCGTGCTTCCGTTAATGTGTTAACGTTCTTTCCCATCTAATCAAGTTATGCTATTACTGGAATTTTGTTCCTTTTAACAGTTCTATTTAAGGTTTCGGCAATAATCTTTGTTAAATCATCGCACTGATATAATAAAGATACAGAATTTATGTCTTGAAAGCATTAAATTAATAAAGTATATACAGCTATGATCCAGGAACTTTTCAATAAAAATTTCCCGCTATAATTTGAGCGCACTAAGCCATATTTTATACTCAAGATTATTTTACTTTACTTAATAAGATAAATGATTACGCTGGTGTTTACAATGACGTATAATTCGTCTCTCATGCCACATTATATTCCAAATAATTGCTCGCCGGGGAGTAATAAAAACTTTAAATTTACGTTATGCTTTAAGCATGAGAGTTGTACATTTTGGTAAAAGTAATTCTAAATCTTCTGAACAATTATTAAAAATACGCCTATCACAAATCAAACAATTGTGACGGCTGACAAATTTTGTTTGTAAACTACAATCTCGGCTAGAATTTTTTTTTTTTTAAATCGCTTATCTACGATTATAGTACGTAATAACTGTTTGATCACGAAATACTTCCATAAAATAGAATTAAGCCCAATTTAAAAAATTATTTACTTATTCATAAAATGAATAAATTATTATTAAAGAACAATCATTGTAATTCGTGGTTTTAATAATTCATCAAAATTACTCAACTAACATGCACATCTAAATTAAAACTTAAGGAATATATGGCTTTATTATACGTAACTTTATTTGGATTTCTGAAAAATTTGCCCTATCGTTATAAAACAATAATTTTAAGAACCAAAAGAATTTTATAAGAAATTATCATTACAGTTTTTTCTTTTCAATTTTTACCGTTATGTCTCTGATAAAGCATTTTTTGAATCATCATTCACGTCCCTATATAATTAAAGTCTTGCACACCGTTCGTTCATTCTATGGCAAATAAATAGAGAGATAAATGTCGAATTAATCATTCACAATCGAAGAAGCGAAAAATATATATAAATACAGAAGTTGTAAAAGACCTCGTTTTTTTGCCCAAAATCTTAATTTACATCTTCGAGAATATCGTGTAAAAGTTTCAAAGCAAAATTCCAAGTTTTGAGAAAGTTACAAGCTGGGAATGTCGGAACGCCTTGCGAGCGTGTTGAAACTTCCAAGTGGCTTTACCGAAAGAAAATACATTCTTCAAACTAGCGCGAGCATTATAAGTTGAAAACTAATTGATCGATCTCGATCAAATTTCACACAAATTTCTGCCCTATATTATACATTTTGTCTTATTGACTTGATAATTAAGCGCTCTTTTCGAGCGATTAAAAATGAACGAGAATATGATTTACCTGATATTATGGAAAATCATTGTTTCATTAACAATAAATAACTTCTTTGTAGTTGCCTTTTAAAATAAAATATTGTTCCGAATATTTTCTAGGATTCTTAGACATTTACGAGTAAATTTGTTAAGCGATAATTTATAATATATTTCAATATGTGTATGGAATTTGCTTATTAGCCCCGTGAGACAACTTGCCCCCGAGCGATGCGAGACAGGCGAATCTCACGTAGTAACAATTTTATGTTTTCTGTTTTATAGTAAAGATTTGGGTTTCTGAATGAATTATTTTTCAAATCAATTAATCGAAACAAATTAGGGACTCCAAAATTATTATTTGTCAATTCTTTTTAATTGCTTTCATTATTTTCTTATATAACTTTAAATTACTTTAATTTGCAGAAAAAACTTTTTTGACAGGTTTCTTTCTTATTGTTCAATTACTGTATAGCATGAATTCATTATATATTTAAGTAATAACAAACTTCTTTTAATTCTGATCGTTATAACGCCGTAACATATGGCGTAAAATTTTATATAAGCAACTATGAGATTAATTATAATTGTTCATCGGGAAGCTCGCTAAATAACGGATCTTTACCATTTCAGTGTAAAAAATGTTGTATTGTCATTTTAAATAAATTATAAGATAAATGCGTGTTCTTTATCAATAGGGCTTCCATCCTTACGTTCAGAAACCGTCTATTATTTGTACATTTGTGTATTATTGATCCAGAAAAAAATTATAATGAAAAACTGTAGATAATAGTAAATAACTGTAGTAAATTTTTTATTCCATCATTAAAGGTATTACTTAAACACATATCTTTATTATTTTTCCATTTTATTTATACTATAAAAGAATTTATTGTGATATTAGTTAAGTAAGCATGCTTTATAAATTTATTGTATTTCATCATGGAATATTTCCTTCCATGTATAAAATCTTGTCATTCATTAAAGGAATATAAATACCAATTTCTGAGTCTAACAAAAAAACCACCTGCCGTACTGAATTAGGGCGAAACGTACACAAAGAATTTTTCATAGTTCTATTAATAATCATTCAATATCAACCCCAACTCTCTACAGATCCTCTTTAAAATTTAAATTTGACTTTTGAACCATGGTTTTCGACTTAATTCACACCTTAAAAAAAAATCTCCCTCTGAGTATAAATTTGACCCATTCCGAATTTATGTGTCCGCATAATGTACGATGTATAGTTTGCATTCCCTCCCGGCAATGCGGCCGGCTAAATATCCGATAAGCTTGCGGCGATCGGACAAACGAGTCGCAGAGCGAGGCAGGAACAGACACTCGTACAAGGTTTATATATCTATATATAAATGTATATATACGTACGCGGTGGCGGTGTGCTGCTGGTGGTCGTGCTCGGCGTGGTCGGCGCGCTTGTGGTCGTCGTCGTCGTCGTCGTCGTCGTCGTCGTTGTCGTTGTGCTCGCCGTCGTGCTCGCCGTCGTCGTCGTCGTCGTCGTCGGCGCGCTCGTCGCCGCCGCGCTCGACATCGCCGTCGTCCCCCGCATCGTCGACCTCTGGGTCGGCCGCGTCGTCGCCTCGCCGCGCGCGGTCTCGGCGGTCGCCCGGCCGCTCGCCCCCGCGGCGGTCGACTCCGCGGTCTGCCTCGCTGTCACCTCCGGTATCACGTTGTTGTCGTACTGATGGCGGCGCTGGTGCTCCTCGGCCGCGGCTGCCGCGGCGGCCACCGCCTCCTCCTCGTCCTCGTCCTCGTCGACGTCGTCGCCGAGGTGGAGGCCGGTCGCGGCGACCAGGGAGGCGCGGGGCGTCGGACCGGGCGTCGACTGGGTCACCGGGCCGCCGCGACCGTGCTCGTGGTGGTGGAGCTTGCCGTTGCGCCGAGCATGGAAGTCCTTCTGCGCCTCCACTGTGAAAAAAAACGAGAGGCGAGGTTTTTTTCATTGCTTTCTTTTTACTTCTCAATGATTTATTCAATGGTTAGTTTCTCAATGTTTCAATGCACTGCATTTACGTTTGTGTGTAGGTGGACCCTACGGATAGGAAATCCGACATAATGAGGGTACCTAGGATATACAGGGAAATAAATGTGGCCAAAGAAGCTTGCATGAACAAGTCCAACTACTTTTCCAAAATATTCGAACCTCATAAAGCTGACGTATAGAACGTCGAATTTTCTAGAAGCCTTAATCTAAGTGTAAAATCTTCCGATATCGTAGGTTATGCAGCATCTCAAATCAATTTTTCCATGAATAGTTAATTATTATAAAATAATAGGAATTATAAAAATTTTTTATACACAATACCTCTGTTAAAAAAGGAAGAGTTTAAAGCAAACCCAATATGGTTGCAAAGAACAAGAACCACTTTAAATATCTTTTTATATTTATCTTTGTTTATGAAAAAATTTATTTGTGATGTTATACAATCTTTGATAAATTGCGTCATAAACTATGCCGTATAACAACAAGAATTCTTAAATAAACTAACAGCGACTTACTAAATAAAAATTCTTCATAGATATTGGTAGCATACGTCTAAGAATCTTCAAAAAAAAAAACGGAAATAATTTTCACGCTTAAATTCAAAAAATGTGGTCACATGAATTTCACTTTTCAACTCTTCGCTTAATTTAATTTGTGCCCGAGTAACGGGCTAAAATTAAATTTGCGCATACGTATATATTGAAATAATTGCATTAATTTCCACAGCTCGTCATGCACGAAAATAAATGAAAGCTCCTCCCCGAGTAATGTCTGTGCAATAATTATGAAGTGAATAGAGATAATAATGATAGAAATACAGATCTTTAACATTTTCGTCTCCTGCCACTGTGGAATAGAGGAAAATGTGACGCGCTCTTAATTGCAGCATTGAAGATTTTTTGTTCTACCGTATAAAAGTGAATTAATAAAATAATGAACGTGCAATAATATTACTTAAAAAAATGTACAAAAAATAAAAAAAATGTTTTCCTGGACAATTCTAGATTATTTAAGTTAGTTTTTATCTCCAAGAGTTTTTATAAGAACAAGAATGTAAACTTTCGTATAAAAAATGGCATTGCTTCTTTCAAGAGTATTAGTATCTTTACACAGGAAAGAGAATAAGATATTATGCGAATGTTCTATCTTTGCCCCCCCCCTACCCCATCAGGTTCTTGCAGGATAAAAGAGAAAGCACCGAGTAAGAAATAAATGTGAAATCTATATAAGAACTAGTGGCTGATTTCTAATGTATAATAAATCTCTGGCAGGAACTAAAAATATTATTTATAAGGGTTGCTATATTTAACATTAATTATTAAAAACTAATAAAGCAAGATTTCATGACATAGCGAAACAGTTTAATCGGTATGGCGCGAGCACACATCAATTTACATTGATTAACAAGGAGTTGTCATAACTTTACAATTTGCTTATTTAATTTATTTAATGGTATTAAAGTCACTATAAAATTTTACTTATTATCAAAAATAAAAAAATTTACTACAAAACAGAATAATGAGAGCGATTGAAAGTCTGAATACATTTTCCATCTATTCCGCGCAAAAGCTTCGAAATCAAATGATTCCTTCAAAAGAGAAAGAAAATCTTTTTATCTCTCTTGCGCTAAATCCTAAACTGGTCACATATTTTCAACCGAATGCCCCCGCCCCTAGTTACGCAAACTCTAAGCCGAATTTCGTAAAAACATTAAATACTAGAAGGTACTTGGTAACTAATCTACAAATAACCTAACTTACACATCATGTTTGATCCTTAACTGTGAAAAAAGAAAATGACGGCCATTTACAAGTACAGGAAATAAAACGAGATTACAACCACTACAAACTTCTGTCATTTTCTTTCAGTTTCAAATCATAAGCGAGGGACACATCAAATGTGTAGAACAAAAATAAACAAGAAAAACTCCTCCTCCCCAGCCGCCCCTACTTAGCGGACTCCGTCTGTTACTTTTCGAGATTGGGTCAACCGCGACAGGACTGATCGAAGTCGCGGGCAATACGAAGCCCCCCCCCCCCACGCGAGATGCGGAGGAAAAGAAAGAAATCTCCGCCCCCCCCTTCTTATTTGGCAAAAGACAGCTCGATCGCGAAAGAGACGGGAAAAGTAGATCTCGTCTCTCATTGAGTGGGTGAAATGTTTGCAGGTTATGTTGCTCTCAGACTTTCGTAGTCTCTCTGTCTCTCTCTGCACGCCTTTGCCATTTTTTCGTATCTAAATGACTTATCTCGGCAGTCGCCTCGCGTCTCAGAGAAGCGGTTGCTTTACAACTTCGGCAATCGATAAAAAAGGTCTCTCCTCTATTACCGCTACTGTCCGCTTCTTTTCTACCCTTCACCGTAATAGAGAATTGGACGTAACCCCGATGTATCCTTTGCCCTGACCTTCTCTCTCTCTCTCTCTCTCTCTCTCTCTCACTCTGTACGTTCTCGATCCTCCTTATTCGTGTATCGTGTTGTTCCTTTTCTTCGCTATCATACCCCTCCCTTTCACTCGCTATCATACCTTTCACTAGTTTTCCGCGTAGTTTTTTTTATCCCATTCTACTTCGCCGGACGGCCGCGTGGCAGTTTCAACGCAGTTCAACCGGCCGTGGCCCTGCACCGAACTCGTTTCAACTTTTCCAGCGGAAAAAAGCCCGGCGTCTGTATACGTAACGGACGGGTCGGGGGGTTGGGGGAGGGCATAGAATGGAAGGATTTGGAAAAGAATTTTTCTAATTTCCCGAAAGAGCTCTAGAAACCCGGTTTCCGCTCACGAAAACGGGGAAGTACGTAGCGTGCGATTTTTGCGTTTGTGAGTGTGGGGTGGGTGGAGGGGGGTCAGATAAAGAAGATGGCAAAGATACCGCAGTGCGTCAAGGATAAGAGATGGAAATCGCAACAAAGGATATGGAATAGAAATAATGGCCAATTCTTAGATTAACTCTATTATTTTACGAAAGAACAAGAACGACTGAAGTGTAGATCTGACCGATACAGATCGACACCTAAAATTATCACTACAGCTAAATTAAATTTCGAATGGGGACAATCTCAACTTTATATTTTATATCAAGTATAAAGACATAAGCACAATTTATAATTCAAATATTGGCGATCAATATGTCATAATATGAATGCAGACGATTCCAACTAAGCTGTTCTACTTAAACCAAACCTGAGTTGGAATATTTATCGTTAAAAATCCGAACGGGGATATTTTATTTAAAATTTGTGATGAAATCTTTTTTGGGAAGAATTCCAATATGGATCGTATAAATCATGATTTAAGTAATAATGACTTAACTAATATCGCGATATAAATTCACTTACAGTATTTGATTTGATTAGAAATGATTTGATCATGCAAAGTCAACGATTATCTAAAAAGATCCACTGTACAGCACAAAACGTCCGCAGTTAAAAAAAAAGTGCTTCTATACCAGGAAAAGAAGTTTTTCGTTCAAAGTTTAATCGAATTTTATCCTCTTGACAATTGTGTTTTGAAACGCCGGCTTCGTCCCCCCATCCCCGCCACTCCGTCGCCAGAGTTAACTAAAGCTCTTTTCGCTTCGCAGAGAATTGCTCGATATATCCTCTAAAGCAATACTACCCGAGCTATTATCGATACCAAATAAGACCCGGGGCGCGCATTCGTCAACTAGCAGGGAAATTTAAAAGCAAAGACGCATGCTATGGAATTGCGTCGATTCAACGACAATATATAGGACAACGTAACTCCAATTATTTGAGCCCTCTCTCTCTCTCTCTCTCTCTCTCTCTCTCTCTCTCTGTCTCTGCGCAGTTTTCCACGAAAAAGCTCGCAACAATGGGCTCGTAATTACCGATACTCCCCCCCCCTTCCAATGGGGACTGGTTCCTATAGAGGAGGGGACGGCAGAAGAAAAAGTGCCCTCGCAGCAGCGAATCCCGGAAAATTCTCGAGCAGCAAAGAGCTACGGCTTTGAAGGCGGGATATAGAGAAACGGGATGAGTGAGAGAAAGAGAGAGAGAGAGAGAGAGAGAGTGGGACGGTGGGACAGGTTGCGCGCGCGCACACACACACACACATATACAGACCGACACATACGCGAATTTACCGGCACTTCGCAGATACACTTCGATGTTTACCGCTTTACGAGCGTCCGCGTAACGCTCCGATGCACTCGAGTTAAGCGAATCCGCCCCTCGTACCCTCCACTCTTACCTCCTTCGGTCCACCTACGTTGGTGACCTCCCCCCCCCCCTCCATTCCAACGCCCGGTAAAGGAAGATGGCCGGCAATCAAGAAAAAAACGAAGAGGTCAAAAATCGGACAAAATAGGAGTGACGAAGAAGGGGGTTAAAGATTAAATTTGAACTGGAAAAAATTATAGAGGTGATCATTCGAACATGCCATATATATGGGTATGCAATATATATATATATATATATATATATATATATATATATATATTTCGAACGTCGATAGGTCTCGCACTGCTACGCATTCCTAATACTCCGCGACACATGGCCGGGGAGTGATATTGATTTACCTTTTCGCGCCGAATAATAAACTCGAAAGCTCGAGGATCAGGAAGCGACGAAGGTCAAAGCTTCCGTGAGCTATATATATAGCTATCGAGATGGAACACGATCAAGTAGTGCCCAACGACATAAAGGCTTAACAATGGCTCAGCTCCCTCGTTCGTTCGGAATTGACGGGCCTAAGAATCATCTGTACTTATTTATATCGTAACGATAATTTCTCGAAAAGTAGTACTTCGACATTTGAGAATTTCGAACGAGGGATGAGGAGGCTGAAAGGGTGTTAATTGCAAACTAGTTCTATTTAACGTGGCGAACCCTCGGGTAAAGTTAGACTTGTTAGCTTGATTAACTGTAGGATATTGGCCCCCTGTGCGTCAATCACGTTAATGGAACTAAGTCGCGATAAATTATGAAATATGCCGATAATGCTGGAATTTCATGCTTCTCCATTATCACGGGAGCATTGGAAAACTTAATTTAGAAATGATCGAAAAATATTTTAAGAAATTGCCGATAGCTATTTGAAATTGTGCTCTCTTCTAAAAAGTTATGGAACTGTCTACTGTTATGGAACTCAAAATAGGTTCGTTTTTGGAACTACTAATCACGACCAGTAAAAGATACCGTGATCTTTGACACGTCTTGTTTGTTATCGTTCCAAAGAACTTTCAATAATACTCAAATATCTAAATTTCATTTCAATTATCAATAATCAAATATTAATATTCCGTTCATGCTCAACAATAAAAAGAGTTTTAGTAAAAATAAATTATTAAACGTTTCGATACATAACACTTCAAGCTTTGTTTTTCATTCTTCTTAATATAGCTTGATTATCTAAATTATCATTCCTCAAAAATCAAAGATCTACTTAAATCTAGCTGTACATTGAGCACTGGGGTTTGTGGATATGTACATTAACACGGTACAGTTCAAGAATCCACAACTAGATGGCCGCGTGCACACTAAACAAGAGAGTTTCCAAAGTTCAGAGATTAGATCTAGCCCCGGATTAGCACTTGGGTATACATTTGCAAATGCTGTGCTTATAAGTGGGTACAACTTCCTTATAAAATGTTCAGAATTTCGTTTTAAAAATTGAATGCACGGATTCAGATAAATAGAAGATTTTTTCGAATTACAAACTAATGTATTTCACCGTAAACTATTTGATTTATACAATTCTATGCCTAACTTATGATTATGCAGAAAATAACATTATTTCTTTGAAATCTACTTCTAACTCTTTCTAATAAAAATTTAATGTATGATAAAACAAGTAGTAGTAAGTAGTACAAGTAGTTCTAATTAGATTTATAATTCTTTTGTTCCACTACTGTAAATTTCATTGACTCTCTTAACATTTGATCAATAAATTCAATTATTAATAAATACTTCCCTAACTAACTTTAAATAACATTGTGTCCGATCATTATGTTACTATAATTAATCAATCAATGACCTTCTTAAATTGATACCTGCTTACTGATTCAAATAGTATTAAAATTTTATTATGAAACTAAGTTGAAATATTAACTATGGTTGTTAGTTTTAAGTTTAAATATTAAGAGAAATTAATTAACTAAATTGTGTAGTTCAGAAAGAGAGCGTTATTCTTTCTAAATAAATTAATATTGTATCGCGTTTAAAAGTTATGTAATAGTAAACCTTAAATTTATGTTGATATTCGAAACGTATGTAAAGAAATAAAGCGAATGATATTATATCTATTTATATTAGCAAGCGATGTTGTGTTTATAGTTGAAGGTAAAAATGTATAGTATTTGACTCGGATACGAGATTACCTCGGACAAAAGCGGCTGCGAGATAAATAATTATGAGACGTTAAATGAAACGTAATTTTTTATTTGTAAAACAAAGACAAGAAAAGAGAGATTTTGAAATGCTTAAATTTAAGTAAAATTATATATTACAAAGCGACTGTAAAAATAGAAGTCGATAAAAAGGGCGCCTAAAAATCGCGATCAGACTCTCGTTATAGGCCAAACTATGTGTACAAATAAGGTACACACTTGAACCGCGCCGTGACAGGAAAACCGAAGATTTTATCGTAAAATAGCTTATATACGGTTTCACAAATAGGTGGCCGAATATTTGCTATTGAGAAAATCTTGAGGTTTTCAAAAGAGGTTAAATGGTTATGCTTCCTAAAAGCAGTGATCCGTGCTGTGACGGGAAATTCGGATATTTTCCTTGTAAGAAAGCCTTTCTACAGACCTATATTGAAATAGGTCGTATTCTGGCTTTCGGAAAATATCGAGAATTTCAAAATCAGGGGACGTGTACGGTTGGCCACCTCGGGCTCTCCGCCCGTCTGGCTGCGCGAAGAGTTTGGGCTGCGATCGGCGCGAGCGGGGCTTATCGCTTGTAATTGGAATCCTTTTCGAAGGGAGTGAAGAGTTTATAAAAAATAGCGCCGTAAGAGCGTTTGAGTCATTGCTTTTCTGGTCTCTGCTCAGGTCAAAATTTGTTATTAAAAAATATATTCAAGTTACTAGTTTTGTTTTATTTAAATAAATTCAAAGTCTCAGCTCTATTCTTGGTTATAAATGTATTTAAAATGATATCAAAACTCAATGCATTGTAATGTTGCGAGCGGTTTATATAATTACACCTAATTATTAATGTATATAATGAATATAGTTATTATTAATTTATCAATTATTTTACTAATTATTCATTTGTTCATTGCTAAATTTATCAACTATTTTATTAATTATTCATTTGTTCATTGCTATGGAGATGTTTCATTTATAAATAACAAAAAGAAAAAGATCGTAAAAACATCTCCATAGCAACCAAGGCGAATAAAACTGTTTGAAAACGCTTGAGCGGCACTATTTCTGATCAGCCTCCGAAAGATCAAGGTGTTAATACTTGTAATTTATTATTTGTGTTCGATTTTTAAAATATTAAAACAATTATCATATATTGTTAAAAAATGCATTTACAATCCCAGTACAATATTAGATTATCACGGAATAATACCTGTCTTTGTTCTGAATTACTGATATGAAACCAAATTTAATAATCTACAAAAGCTATTTATATCAACTTGTATATAAATTATTAGATGATTTTTTTTAATAGGGAGGAGCATTGGATGGATTGATATATTGTAATAATTAGATTCTATTTTATTCGCCGAAGAGGAGCCGGAGCGGCTCGAAATTCATTTTGCAGGAATAAAAAATTTTAAAATTTTAATTTTTGACAAAATTTAGAAAATATATCAGGTTCTACTGGGCTAAATGTAAATTAACATCAGTCTCACTGCCAGTGTAATTATATTTATTTACAAAAAGGCTATAAGACTGATGAATCCATTTACGCCTTATATTAAACGACGTAGGTAAATTTTTTTAATTTTATGAAACAACAAATTACATTTTTATCTTTGCAGTAAAAAATAGACTAGTATTGTAAAAAAATAAACTTAATATACAGCTACTACACATTAACGTCATATTACAGTGTACGATCCTCGATCAATTTGTCGCGAACGTTCGTAAATAATAGAATAGACTATGAAAAACTTGACAGCTCTAAATTTTTTTTTTTTTTTTTTAAATGAACGATCGTACACGCCGAACTACTCCCTCTGACAGCCGCGCACATAATTCCATGAATTTTCCCCATTGTCCTTTACACCATCACCGCGCGGAATAACTAATAGGGCTTTCACTGAGGGGCAGGAGGAGCGGGCTTTTGGTCGCGCACTCAGCGGCCGATTACTACTACGTTGAGCACCTTGCAAGGACCCATTTATTAAGTTAGTCCAGCAATCAATTCCGGGCGCAGGTGACCGCCTTCGCTGGATTTGTAGTTTATGGGCGGCGGTGGAAGGGGGGGGGAGGGGAACGGCGCTTACAAATGGCAGCTCGCAACGCTGTGCGGGAGGAGGATCCTGTCTTGAAAAGCCGGCAATTTTCATAAAGAACCCAGCGACGTTAGGCTGCAGGGGGTAGGGGCGGAGGTAAAGAAGGAAATAAAGAGGGAGGGCGATGGTGGTGGAGACGCTTACGTTCGTAAGCTCTCGCTCGTGCACTCACCTACGCAGGGGATTCACCCAGAGCAGCCTCTGCCAGCCGATGCACTTGTGTAGCGGCGTCGGATCGGCGCCCTTGCAGGCGCACCTGGACCGTAGCTCCGTGCCAAGGATGCCGAGGAGGGCGGTGCGGCAGCCCTGGGGCGGGCCCGCGCACTTCTTCGTCACGCTGTCGACCGCGCAGTTCTGCTCGTAGTGCTCCAGTTTCGTTCTGCAATCATCAATGTGCGAGGATATCTTCTTAATGGCGGGACAAATGACATTTTTGCGTATAGAAGACGTCGGGGATAATTTGTCTCATACAGCCAGCCCGAAACGAGGAAATGATATTGTTAAACTTAATCTAATTTTTTAAACAAGGATTGCTGAAAGTTTTCCTATTTTACACGAGCCGACTAATAATTTGCAGGAGGACTATGCTGAAATTGAACGAGCATGAAGTTGTTTATATCACATTGTATACAAATTATTTTAGAACATTATGTATGAACAAATTGTTTGAGGATTTTTTAAAAATTAATTTATCAAAAGAAGGAAATAATGAGCAATCGTATATTATTCTTATACGTAAAACATTATTTTTACCTACAAAATTAGGGATTGAAAAAAAAGAACAACTGTATTAATTTAATTTAATTGTCTGATTAAATATATATTTTTTTAGCTTTAGCGTTGTACAAGACTCGTAGCTTCTGTGACGTTTTTAATGTCTCCGTGCAAGTTTCGTGAAGTTTCGCATAAATCAATTTCCCGAGTGCGCCATATTCTCTTTATGAGATTCGAGTGAATTTCAGTATTACAAGCTCCAATTTCTACCAGAATTTTCAATTATTATTATAAAGAAGTATCAAAATAGCGCTATTGTTTTCTAAATTTATATTGTTAATATTATATGTTAAATAGAACTTCTTTCTTTTCGATGTATGTTAATATTTGATAATGAATATAAAATTCACACATATATTCAATAATTTATTTGCTCAAATTTTCAACAAAGAATTTCTTATCATCACCTGATTATAGATAAAAAATTTTAGGCTCTTAAATTTATTACAAGCGTTACAAAGATAATTCTAATAAAAAAATCAGCATTATTCTACACGAATCGAGTTATAACTAATTATAATAATATTTCATTTCAATGCTATTTAAAAATTTTATTTGGCGTGATTTCCATTGTTTCATGAAGTAAATCATTATCTTGGGAAAATAGTTATTTTAACGTAATTATTGTCATTATTATTAAAATATCATGTAAAAAATTAAGCCGTATTAATTATATCAAACAGTACCTATAATTTATATACACCACAAAGTCACAATTTTTATCAGATTATTATGAGACACTGACAGTACTCAGGAATATTAGGAAGTACTCTTATACAATTATGATTGGAAATACGTATTTAAGTTTTAATGAAAGCAAGAAAAATAATTTACCGAAATCTCGGCCGAATAAACTATTTTTTATTTATTTAAACTAAGAAATTGACTGATTAAATAATCGTTATCAATTTTTTTCTCTATAATTTTACAATTTTATAATTCTTTTCAATAATTCATTTTGTGCTTTCTGTTAGAAGCAAACCTTTAATTTTCTATCGGATTAAATACGATTAATTCACCCTCGTGTGAAATCTATCTTCCAATCTATAATTATACACTAAGCAAACTATCAACGGGTTTAATTTATAGCCGATTATGACAAACTTTCGCTCTGTTAATGAAAATTAATAGCGGCTACGCGGAAAATCCGAAATTATTCATCGGTGATAAATTCCCGACAAATACCCGACGCATTTGTTCGTCCGTCAACCAAAAAAAAAAAGAAGAAATTTCGCTACGACGGCTCTTGCAGCCGTTCTTTTACCTTCGCATTTTAAAAGCGCATAGAGTCGTGATCTCTCCTAGTAAAGGACAAAAAAAAAACAAAAAACACACCGAAACCAAAGATACAAGGGTAGAAAAGGATTTCCAAATAGGAAGAAAAACGAGCGGTTAAAGCGGTCGGTTCGGTGGAAGTGGGAGAAAAAGGGGAAAAAACGGTCGAGGGCGATAAAATTACAGCCGTCCAAGGTGAGGCGAAAGCCAAAAAGTGCCAAGAATCCGAGACGCGAACCGCTCGAGCGCCCGCCTCGCCTCCCCGCCCGTCCTTTGCGCGCTTCGCGGACAAAAATTCGCCCGCGCGCATATTTCCCCTCGGTCTCGCGCACCGGCGCGCCCTTAATTCCGCCCCGGCTTCTATCTTCTGTTCTTTCTTTATTTTCTTCTTTGGCCCAACAGTGTCGGAGCCCGGACGCATTCCGTGCGCTCGACGCGCCGTTTATTTCTATATTGAATCGCCAAAGCTTCTTCTCGCGACTTGATCTATACTTTTCGAGCCGATTAGCGCTGGGAAATCGTAAATTTTACCGGTGCCTCGTCTGCTGAGGCTTGCAATACTTTTACTTTGTATTCCCGTTCGTTTTTTGCGTCGGCTGTAGAAAGAGTATTTAAGAACACGATGCAACAGGCGCAAAACTTCAAAGAATACAGTTATACGATTAGTTGAGGGATTAACTGCTTTTTTTTTTAACTTTGCAGGATTAAGGTGGCTCAAGCAAATTCTTGTACAAGAAAGAGTTAAGTGTTTCTTAAAGTTCTCATAGAAGCTACGTAATTTATCAGGATTATATATTAACAATAAAGAGGACGGCAGCAGTAAATAATTAAGTGCGAAACCACTTCATATTATATTATTACTCTAGATAAACAATCTTATCAAATAATGGTTATGTAAATATATTTTTTAATAAACATATAAAGACTAAAATAAATTAATTTGAACATCTTTGCGTTAAGCAACTATCGCCCTACCCTTCATAAACTTATTTTATAACATTTGCAAAAAAGAAGTTAAGAAAACGATTTAATATTCTTACAATCCCGATCATTAATGATGAATTAAGTAATGACATTAAAGAAATTCAAGATAGGACTAATGAATTCGAGATCAAAAACGTGAAGTGGGAAACCGTAAGGAAAAACAAAATGCATATTTGAACATAAAAATTAGAATATATGTCAACACAAAGAAAAGAAAAATGTCAAAACTCTTAGTAATTTACATGGTCCTCGAGTTAATTTACATTCATTCAATTCAGATAAGATAAGTAATTTTTAGATACTGAAAATAATTATAAAAAAAAATTAGCTATCCGAAATTCTTCCCGTCATAAACTAATATTAACAATGCATTATTAGCAAAGAAAATATATACGTTAGCGAGCAGAAAAATTTATGCGGATACTATTTTCTTCTTACAAATTATTTCATAGTTATAATAACTTCCCTCGCATACACGTTGTTTACTCTAATAATTGACGTGCATTAAAACTTGATAGAGGTACTATTATATCTTTCAGTTCAGTTTCATCAAGAATATTCCGTTGCCTTTTATTGGAATTTGTTCGAATATAAGCAATTTTCATCACTTAACACAAACTGAGCAAAAACATACATTTTTAAAATCAATCTATTTTTAAACAAATAAAGATGATCGGAAAAAATCAAGCTATGACAATAAAATAAATAATAAAATTCATGTACGTTATATGAAATAATTAAGAAAACCGATAATCAATAACACAAAACTTTATTTTAACTGCATTAAATTACATCAGATTTTTAAGAAATAATCAAAAAAAGATTGGCATATGATATCTATAGAAATAAACAATCGATACTAATGTCAATTTAGTTGAAAATGATATATTCCATTCAAATTTGATTAATAATTAATTAATTATATAATAGTATTTTTTAACGTTTCGAGTTCAATGGAACTTCTGCTCAGGTCGACAGTTTTAAAATTTGGCAAAAGATGAGATGCTAGCCGAAGCGTAACAAGGCAAAACTGACGAATGAAAATTAAAAGAATAATATCAGACACAACTCAATAATTGAAAAAGATAAATAACGGTGAAAAAGTATATGTGTATATTTTTATTAAATAGATAAGACTAATGAAAGAAAATTGCCATTCAAGAACTGAAGCATTTTATCTATTTACTTATTCACAAATATCCATATATCCATGTATATGATTATTTTTATTATGCTTCAGTGACATTTTCGTTAAACGTCTTTTATTTTGCTGATTTTTCACGACATTAATTTTTTATAGTGTCGAATCAATAGAACAAGTAACAAATATGCGTACTCTATTCATACGATATATTTTCAATTTCACCGGATTGTACTGAAGTATTTCGAAAGAAATCATATGAAATTGTCTGTATTGATACGTAATTCGCAATTTATTTGTTATTATTTATGATCAACAAATAAATAAATTTCAAAATCCATACAACCAACAGTCAGAATAGGTAAAAGTAGAAAGACAATGATTAAGAAATCACATATCGTAAATTTTCAAAACCCGAGCATAATAGCAGAATTTAAAAGTACTTTAATTGATTCTCGTACACTTGTAAAACAAAAAGAACATATAAATTTATTGTACATTACCTGCACACCGGATTGTCCCGGCAATCCTCGGCGAGCGTGTTGCACGTCATCTCCGAACCCGCGGAGACGCGCTGCGCGCACTTTGGATGCATCTTCTCCTGGGCCAATAGGCACTCGTCGCGCTTGTTCTCGGATCTCCTGGAAAACATTATTAAAATTAAAAACAATGACAGATAATTTAAAAGTGAAAGAAAGTAAAAGAAAGCCAGAAAAAATATACCGGGTTCCTTTTCAATTAAAGATATTGTTTCTGGTAAAATGGTTCGGATGAGGAAAAGGAGGGAAAAACGCGACGGCTGAAATACTGAAGATTACTAAAAGCGTAGCTAATTCAAGGATTGTTAATTTAAGTTAATTAAACATAAATAATAAGTCGTAGACGCAAATATTCACTTAATTTCTCTCACTCAATTTCTGCAACACTTGATACTTCTAGCTAAAACTCATTATTATTATAGAAAACATTTATTATATTGAATTATTCTACGAATATATTATGTTTTTTTTATGCTTTGCAAATCGTCTACATCAAATTCGGAGCTAATCGATCGCTGATCTCTTCAAAATCTGTATTTTCAAAGTTTAAAAATATATTTTTATAATTTCTCCGGCGTTAAAAGATAGTAACTCTAAAAAAATGAATCGCTACAAAAATCGTATGCTCGATTCAATCCATTGTTTAGAAACTTGATTTTAATAAAAAAATAAATGTATATACTGTAAAATATGTAATCAATTGAATTAGGTTAGGAAAACTACATATTAATTTCCAAATCATGAATTGGACATATATATATATATATATATATATATATATATATATATATATATATTCTTGCAAGATCGAATTGAAAATAATTACTGTGCTACGGGCAAATATATTTTTTCGTCCCCCCCCCTTCCCAGAAATTGTTATAGCCATAAATATCCCCGGCGCAACGACGCAGCTGCACTACGTTCGAGCGCGGGGCCAGAGCCATTATTCCAAATGCTTCCGTAGCGTGCAATTAAATTCTTTTTTTCAGCAGAAAATTGCCCGTCTCTGCACCTAAATGCTCTGGCTCCACCCCGCCAGCACCATCTCGGTCCCGCTTAATAAGAATAAATACTATTGTAATACACCGCGGGGAAATTAAAAGCGCGCCTGACCTGACGCCGACTTGACCCACTTGCCGTAGGAGAGAGTCCGCGGGTCTGCGAGCGCGCGAGTCCATTTTACAAATTATTTCGCCGGTTTCAGGATCGCGCTGTTATTAAATTCTTTTTAAATACAAACGCAACTACCACACCGGCTAATGTGTGCTTGTATGCTCGTACACGCGCGCGCGCGTGTGTGTGTGTGTGTTAACACGATGAAATTATCCTGCCGCGATAAACAGCGTTCGCGTGTACTCGCGCGAGCTAGCGACCACCCGGACTATTATTTATAATACACAATTTCTAGGTTTAGCAAACGTCGCGCTTTACCTCCCCCTTCCATCCCGCGTCAGTGTTATTTTCTATATTGTATTTTTATTATATTTGCAACGCAACGATGGTGAACATTGGCTTTCTTGGCCAGGCACTTTATATTAATTTATACACAGATCAAATTTCTGCAATAAATTGCTATAGAAATTCTATGAAAAATTTATATTCGATATGTCAACATGGAAAAAACTTTTTTTTCCACTGCAATTTAAAATAAAGAAATAATCTTAATTTGGCAGTTCATTAATAAATATGTTATCAGAAGGTGCAGTATGCCAATATATATTGCAAGCAAATCCTATGATATAGTGTAGGTATTTTAGCCTTGTAATGTTAATTTTGTTTTCAAAAATGTCACACATAGTAAATAGTAAATTATGATATATTTAGGATACTAATTAATCATTTTAATTTACTTATATAAATATCTAAACATTACAAATTAAATATTAATATCTAAGCATTAAATAGATATCTGAGAACCGAATTTACTTATAAAAATATCTATTACCGTATAAACAGTATATTAATAAACTAAGAATTCATAAAATTTTCTATTCACGAATAGTCTTGTTCACTTAAGATGCTTATTGTTTATTATAACCCAGCTGAAGCTTTTGATTTTGCAACGAGTATAGAATCGATAGATTTACAATATTACTTAAGTCAAGGCTTCAGTCTTCATTATTGCAAAGACTGAAATTTAGATCAAAAATGTCTAACGCCACTGGCGGAAAATCAGTTCACATGATTTACTCCTGTAATTATATTTCAAGGATAAACTATAAATGGGCAAATTGTAAAAACTTTGATCATTGTCACGTAATTAACTCTATAATATTTTTCGAACAATAGTCTTTTTAATATTTACTACTGTATATTATGAAAACGGATATGTTTGTATGAACATATTATCATATTTCATATAAATATATCACTATACAATTTGATAAATTTCATGAGGATAACTTGATTGAGGCATTTTACGATTAATCTTGATTAAAATTGAAAATGGATATAATCCAAAACTTATTGAAACACAAAAGTTCTAAAATTTTTGTATAATAAATATTTATATTTACTAAATATATAAATATATAAAAATTCAAATTATTTTCACAAATGAATATAATTACAGAAATAACCTATTAACATAAGAAAGAGATAGCATGTATAAGTTATCTATATCTATGTAGAATACATTTATTTTTATTTAAAAATAAAATAAACTATTATTGCTGTGAATTCTAAGTAGCCTATAATTAGTTAAATAATTTTTGTAAAGAGTAATCGATAATTAATCAATGATTTTAGATGAGAATTTCCAAAAGTAGAATCATTTTATGAATAAGTTAAAATCATTTTACTAATTGAAATAGGTTTCCATATAATATGTAGGAGAAACTCTATTTCATAATAGTGACTATTTTGTTGCTGTTATTCAGCGTAAAACAAAATATCGGTTACCCTGTCAGTTACCGATAAATGAAAATATCGATTTCTTTTATTAAAAAAAATATAAATATAAGTGCAATAAAATTTAACGTACTCTGAACTGTTATTATTATAGATGCATATCAGTTATGAAAGCGTTATCCGGTCTCGTATTATTCATAAAAATTTCCCCCCGATAAAAAGATAATTATCTCGGGCGAATCCAAGGTACAGGGTACGTCGGCTCATGCAATAATAGTAAAACGTCCTGTCCTCTAAATTGAGTTTTTCTCTCCCGCTTCAGGAGGGAAAGAATGCAGCAATTTTTTTAACGGAGAATTTCTCTCGTCCCGATATTAAAAGAAATAAATAAATCTATTTCTTAATTAAAAGGCGATAAAAGACGTTCTTGTCGCCCCGCGCGCCCCGAATGCAAAAAATTTTATATAATTGTGAGCCGCCGAAACGAAAGATAATAATCAGGACGACGCGGGTTCGAGGGCGATATACAAGCCGTGAACCGAGCAATTTTATAATTGGATTGACGCGGATTCGTGGATTAATAAGGCGACTGGATTTATTAAAGCCACCCATCCCTCCGCCTCGCTCTTCTCGATCACCGCGAGAACACGCTATAATTCATGTAGTCCGGAGTACCGCTCTCCATACACGCGTATATACGCTAAAAACTAATTGTCGGCGAAACTTCGGCGGCGCGCAGGGGGGAGGGGGGATTTTCCGTCGCGCCCGCGGGGAAATGAAGTTCGTTACATCGCGGTGGGAAAACTGCGAGGATAGGAAGGGAGGGGGGGAGGAGTCAGGTCGAAGTTCCGAGGGATATAAAATGGCTCGCCTCGATGTATAAAATTACGCTTTAATGCCCGGTGAAAATTTCAAGCCCCTCGGCTCGACGACGTTTCCCTTTTTTTTTGCACCCGTGTTCGATCGCGCGCGATTATTATTCCACGGCTCGTCTTATTAAAAATCTCCGAATCTTATCTTACAGGGAGAAATTAAATTGCGAATTATTTTTTTTTCCCACGTACCCTTCTTTCCATGAAAACCAAAAAAGAAAAACAAAATATAAACTCCTTGGTCGCTCGCCCTTTTTCCTCGGAGTTATTGGAAAAAATTATATCCGAGCTGTTCCATATTTATTTCAAGATCTTCTTTTGGCTCTGGTCTGCGCAGCTTTCTTCCGATAATCATTAAATTCAGCATTAAGAAAATGAAGGTAAATATGGACCAAGATATATTATATATAATTATGCTCAAATTTATAAGAGTTAACTGCGGTTTTTTTTTCATTAATCATAATAAACAATAAATGAACTACGCAAGTGTCATTCGCGCGTTTTATGAACCCTAGTCCTCTTACGTCAATCGACCTCGAGTACCTACATTATATATAAGAAAAAGATGAGACGAGCCGACCGCGGCGTGGGAGGTGAGGTCGAAGGGAGTTGGAGTAGAGCGGCGGTACAAATAATTTCGCGCGATCCCCCGTCAGCACGAGCTGCCGCGAAAAATTTCCGCAATAAAACGTGCGGTGAGGCTCAAACACTTAACGACGCCGAGGTACCAGAGGGTCGGATGGAGAAGGGCGGGAGGGGGGTGGGAGCGAAGGCGCAGCCAGGGAACGAGGCAGAGAGGCACAAGTTTATTTACGGCGCCGTAAAAAGCGCACGCGGACGTAAAGGACGGATACATTGTAGGAGATAGGGGGGAGGGAGAGCGGGAGGGAGCGCTGGTTGTGTAGTTAAACGTCTCGCGGGGCTAGGGGGGGGGGGTTTGCACGGAGGGAGAGCAAGGGGAGACATTCGTGAGGAAAGAAAACGACGCGGGTGAGATCGTGCGGCAACTCTCCGTGCCGCCCGCCCTCCCCCCGCCTCACCGTCCCACGATTTGTCACACGAGAGGGAGTCTAAATTCTCCGGGAGAATTCGGGCGCTTTTGTCGGGATCGTTCCGCATCGACACCACCGCTCCACCTCCTTTCCCCGCCCCGCTTCATTCCACTTGCGTATAGACAGCGCGCATCTTGCGAAATCGAGCGGGTAATAATCGGCTCAGCCGACGCGGCGCGCCCTGGTGGAATAGAGGAGGTCGAAGGGCCGATGCGCGCTGCGAACGCGCGTACAATTCTCCGCGGAAAAATAATTTCATCGGATTAATTCTTGCTTGCGTATGCGTGTATAATGTGCAACTCTCCAATGTAGTCGACAAAGATATTGATGTAAATAAGGATGCTCCTACAAGATGTACCATATCATATTTAGAATTACCAGCGCTGTCAACAATTTTATACTGACTTTGTAAATTGATATTATAAATTTGTTTTTTTCAAGCTTACAAGGTATTGATAGTATTTAAAAATTATGACCTAACAAATCGTAGTTGCTAGAATTTTAAACCTGGCGATTCTTTTTAAACAATAAAATTATTGTATAATTCAACATAATGAACTTATTTCAATAATGTCAGTTAAATATTTATTAGTTAAAATGATATATTATGATTTAGCATGTGTACAAAATTCCAAAGGAAACATATGTTTAATTTGAATAATATTTAAGATATTTATTTTAATTTTACGTCAAGCTCAAAACATTATAATACACTGTCAGGTGTTGATTGGTGCGAAATTTCTCCAGCTGCCTAAAAAGAACAAATTTCTAGAAACACCTGGAAATACTGCAAATATTAAATTAGAAAATTAGGACAGAAAAAATTTAAACTAAAATTTTATTTTTAATTTTTAAAAATGTAATTATAATGTACTTGTTTAAGTATAAAACGAAGATAGGCGTGTATATGTATTGCAAAATGATGAAGCTTTACGTAATTTAAAAATTTACCACTTATTTAAAAATATGCATTAAATTTTATGTTGAAAAGTCACATTTGTTTATTCGTTGTTGGGACTGGAAAATGGCATTTTCTTTATATGTAAATGTGTGCATATTTTAGAGGCTGCTACCGTGCCCGGAAAACTTAGATTTTCAAAAGCCGTCATATTTTATGCTTGCTTTTACTTTGTCAGGAATCCGTGGATTTTCGAAAGCTGATTAAGATCATCGATAAACCATGGTGGAAGAAGAATTTCCGTTCATAAGGCTGCAAATTCAAGCATCTCCTACAATCAGATTCGTTTTTTTTTTTGGTTTTTTTTTTCTTTCGTTTATTCGAAGATCTGCCTCCAAGAGGTAAGGAAAAATTAAGAAACCCCGAGCACGTCTACTTTGAAGAGTACACCAACGATTCGTCAAGTAAGTCATTAATGTGTGCTAAAATAAATGCAAATTTATCTGTATTCATTTGAATTATTTAAAAATGTTCTTATCGATTATTAAAAATGATGCCTATCTCTATAATCCATTCGTTAACAATTAAATTCGTCACAAATTTTTCTTCATTCTTAGCTTAAGATACAATTCAATTAAGAATGAAAAAGAAAATTTAGGATCCGTGATTATGAAATACGAAAACAGGACATGGGTTAGTATGTTGTAAACGACGTATTAGCTAAAGAAATAATGTTTTCAACTGTGCTACTTTTTAAACCATGAAAATTCATAATTTCGGCCTATTAGTCGTGTGTCTATTTTAAAAGTACGTTATTCTTTCTTAATGAAGGGTAATTATCGTAATTAAATCATAATAACACTTATTTACTCTTTAAAATAAAGCTTGCTGGCATCGTTAATAAAATTATCCAAAATTATCATGGTGAATTTACAATAATCTCCACAACAACTCATTTTAAGCTAAAAATTACATATTATTTGTACGAAGACACAATAATTTTTTGGCCGTAATTTGTAACTCGTATTGAGGGTAAATATTAGCTTCGCTTTAAAATACTTAAGTGATTCTCATTAGCTGTGTAAATACTTTACTAGTAGTAAATTCATGTGCCTGTATATAATTACGACGTAATTACTAAAGAATCATTTAGGTATCGACATATCAAGTTTAGGAAAAATCTTTATATCTCTATTATATTAGTATTTTATGAACTTTAAATTCATAGGTATATAACGCAAGATTTCACGTAAAAGATATGTTGAGCTATAATTAAAGTGTCTATAAAAAATGTAAATTATATTGTGCAAAGCTTTGCACAATATATTTACCAGACTCTAAGCCACTATTAGTCTATACTGATTGTTCATAATTTTCTTTACTATATAAAATGATCATGTAATTAATTGTTTAAACTTTAATTACTTTATTCACTGAAAAAGAGGCAGGAATCGATTGAAGCGCATATAGTGCAATGTGGCCTAACAATACCGCTAATTACATAGCTAATTTCACAATAATCGACTTCCTGTGCAATCAAGTGTAAAAATACGAAGGTTCGCTTATTCGATTATTTGAATGAAAGTTAATCAATACAGATTGGAACGTGACTTCACACTAGGAAAATTAATGCACAATGTAAAATGAAACTAATATCTATGATACTTTTAATTATTGCGAAATATTTTACTTGAAATTTTTTAGATACGATAGTGTACTAATAAACAAATAGCGTCGAATTTTATTAAGAAAAGCAATATTTCAATATGATTCGATAAGTAATTGTGAATAACAGAGATGTCCTTATTCGTAATCAATACGTACAGCGAATTAAATATGAAAAAATACTAAAGCAATTAAATGAGACAATCGTTAAAAAAATTTTATAGAACTATTCCCCTGAACTTTGATCAGATCAGAAATTACGAATAGATCAAGGAGATAGAAAGATGCCAATTCATCGGCCGTGTCTCTCACCTGCACAGGCAGAAGGCTATCTCGATGGAATGCTTGTGGCTTGCGGACTTGTAGAAGTGCTGGAGGGCAGCCATGCACTCGTTGCGCGCGCAGCTCGACTGGTCGCAGTAGCTGAGAACCGGCTGGAGCAGGGCCTTGCACTCCGGATCGTTCCTGGGGAGAGTAATAAGCCATTGGTTTCGTTTTTGTTTGTGCTTTTACGCATTATCCGGCTCACCGATATTTCGAGAGATGGATCGACATAATAAGGACGCGATGTAATGGCGATCGTCGTTTGGCCCGTTGGAGGAGGCGGGTGGTATTTAATTTACGTACGGCACTGGGGTACTCGTTAGAGAGAAATAACGAGTGCTCGCGATGACGAAATGCTAATAAGCATCGTTAGAATATTGATTATTGTAAGAAAATAATGCCGAAGTACTATAATTGAAAAAAGTTTTGAAAATGCAAAAACGGGACGATTCTCGAGCTGTGCTAGTAAGTTTAAAATAAATAAGACTGAAAATCTAGGGTTCAACGCTTTATCAATATTCCTACTTCAATAATTAAAAAATAAACGACTGTCTATAATGCAGTAAATTGAAAAATTTCTTAAAATATTAGCCGATAATATACAATAAAAATTCTTACTTAATTATTTGTAAGTCATATTTCGGAATAAATAAATCGTATGTATATACTAAATAAAAGCTGATCTATTTAAATTACATGACCAAAATTTTAAGATCGAATTTAAATTAATTAATGATTTTCCATTATCTCTTTTTTATAATATAAGCGATACAAATTCTAAAATTTATAAGATCATTCCTATTCTACTCACAGGAGGATTTAAAATTCTGTAAATATTGAATATTTTATTTTCAAACCTTTTACGTCTACAATTAAAATAAATTTTTTAAAAGTCTGATAAGAAAAATAAGGCGGCGCTCTAATTACATTATATTTATTTTAATTTCTGCATGAAGACTTATAATATTGATTTATAACGCGATCTTGTACAATTCATTTATTATTTATGTACAAATGTTATAACTTTTAATTAGAAAACAAATTTTTAAAATTATTTAATTTTTCTTAACAAACAGATAAAAAGTTGATAATCTAAATAAAGAAAACTGATAAATATTATCAGGATTAATATCTCACTTTATTTACAAATTAAAAATGCAAATACGAATTTTTGGTGTAGATAGAAATATTCATTCATGATGCATCTGTGATTATTCAATCTTTAATAAAAAGTGGTATTCAGAATATCTAGATGTTTACTGACACTTATCATTGCAATTTCCATAATGGACTAAGCTTTGCTTAACTTAACAGCCTCTTTTTAAACAATATATTTATTTTATAACTATTAATTTTATAGTTCATAATATAAACTGTCGATTTGAGCCATCTGGACGACGTCAATAATGAGTTATTTTTATGCTCCAAGAATGCCGTCTAGTCAGATGTACACATTGAGCTGGACCTCATTTTCCTTGATTTCAGAGTTTCAATTGTTTTTAGGCAATTTCAACATTATATAATTAATCTTTGAAAAAATGAATGTTCAATAAAATTTTTACCTAATCTAATGGAAATTAATTTGAAATGAATATTAATTGACTAAGGCTTTACTGAGATACAATTATTGGTTATTCCAATACACATTGTCCCACACAATAATACAAAATGATCTGCAACTTCTTTTGTTTTAAATCTATTTTATATTTACATTGTACTTCGTATAAAGTCTCGAATTACAAATAAAAAATTTGAATAGCAGATAATTATTCTTTATTTTCTCGGTCATAACCGCCGTTTCTTATAGTTCGTGAAATGATCACCAGTTCCGCATTGCTAATTTTATAATTATACGAAACTCAACGACGAGCGAAGAAGGGCCACAAAATAAGCTTTCTTTATAAAGCTGATCGTATCACGATTTACACCTATCTGTGCGTCCTTTTAAAAGGTCCCCGTGTACAACAGCCACCGCCGTTATAGGTATTATGGCCTGAGGAGCGTCACGAGGGAGCAAGGGCTGTACAACAAATGGTCGCGCCGCGGGCTCGGGGCGGTCCCCAAAGTGCCAGTATTACAAAATTGACCGACACGGCGCGGCGGGGTCGTCGTGCACGACAATGATCCGGAATCCGATCCTGCGCGAAGCAGAGAGCCAGCGCGGCCATAGCGACCGGTAAACGGATAAGGAGGCGGATATAGGAGTCGACTCTGATATATATATATATATATATATATATATATATATATATATATATGTATAGTCATGCAGGTATGCCCGAGATAGTGACTAGATCGCGCGGATGCGCATTTCTGAACGAGGGATATAAGAAATAACGCCAGAGGGGCGGGGAGGGGGAGGCTTCGGCTTTCCACATATTATCGTGCCTCCATATCCTGCGAGGAGATATTGCGGGCCGAGAGTGCACGCGAGAATCAGAAATGCCGCCTCCGTATTGTTTATATATATATACATGCGCGTCTCCCGCTGGAAGTCGGACCGCGCGGCTTTCTTGCCTTGAACTTACCCCCCTCCCCGCTCCTTCCCCACCGAGGGAAGATATTGCAGTTGGAAATATGAAAGAGGAGGGAACCTTGGAATTTCACCCGTACAGAATTCTAGAAGGCATTCCGATCCGGAAAAGCTCGCGCGAGCTTTTTAAAATTTCAACCCCGCCCCCCACCATCACCGGCCCGCTCTCCAGGGCCGCCGCGCGAGAGCAAAACGGACGGTGTAGAATCGCTGCGAAATTTAAGGGTGGCAAAGGTAGCGTTGCGAAAAAAAGTGACGAGGAAAAGGGTCGAGGGAGAGAATAAAATCAATACGCTGGATGGGAGCCACGGATGGACTTCCGGTGGCGGGGACTGGAGGCGAGCGGTTAAAGGAGAATACTCACTTGCAGGCGGAGTAAGCGTGATGACACGTGCTCGAGAGGATCAGCTTCGTCGACTGCTGGGCGAATCTCTCGTTGTCCGGGAGGGAGGACGGAGCCGCCGCTTGTCCGGCTGAAATTTTGGAAACGTAGATTGACGAATGATAAAGAACGTGTTTCATTTTGCAATTCGTATGATATTCGTAATATTGTACGGCCGTAAACGCACGAAACGAAGCGTAAGCTTATTTTTAAACAAGGGAGTTAACACCACTTGTTGTTATAATACTTTTACATCGGATATACGATGGCACTTGTCTGACGTGCAGCGAACATGTTAAACTCCAAAAAATCCATGACTCGTGATGAAACAAATACATTAAATTTATAAAAAGTATATATTTATAAACAAGTACATTAGATTTATAGTTTACATGATTCGAAAAACTGAAAGTGACAATATGAGCATAAAATAAATTTACTGGCAGTTTTATCAGGATTTTTGAATCGTGTCAAGATTCAGTTTCATGAAAAAAAAAATCCGAGATTACTTAATTATATTATATATTAATTCAATTAACATCATTATTAATTTTATAAATTTATAACCCTGTTAAATCAACTATCTCTGTGCAAATATTTTTCGCCATAAACGTCGAATTAAAATTATAAAGATTCTTTTGTTGTTATTTAGAAATCACCGTCCATCTGCAGAATTGCGACAGTTCCAAAAATCTCTATTTGTATGATAATCCATTCATAATCCTCCATCCTTCTTATTCGCCGAACCTAAATTTCAATTCTTCGAAAGTTTAAAAAGCAAGCAATAGACCGACCCATCCGTTACCCCCACCCCCCATCCTTCCATCGGCGAAACGATTAATCGCGGGCAAATCTCGATCATCGGCCGGTCTGGATATTCTCGAATAAAGCAAGCCCCAGCCCCCGCGCCAAGATGAGAATTTTCAATTCTGCATTGCAAATGGCGTGATTTAAGATCAAAAGGGAATTAAAATTTAAAAGATATTCCGTAAAGCATCGCTCGTGGATCGCATAATTCCGTTTCATATATTTTCTGCATAAGTATATGTACGAAGAGCCAAAGGCAGATATGGAATTTTTAATCCTCGTCGCAGTCGATCTTTTCTCTTCCATTCTGTCTTCGTCTACTTTTTTGATTTGTTTGTTTATTTTAGAGTATCCAGATTCATCTCATAGCTTCATAATACTTACGCCTATGATTCACTCGAAAGTTAATGAGAGGAGGTGCGAGCTCTCCTCCCCCCCTCCCACAGCGTACCAGGGTAATTTTTTGCCCCCCTTCCCCCGTGTCCTAATTCCTCTGCGCACACAAGCGCCACCATCAGAATTTAAGAGCCACCCAAGAGAAACGAGCTTCGAATTCTCCCGAATTCCCTCCCTGTTCCACATTCCCCTCATCCTGATAAATTACCGGCTCTCCCGCGTTCAATCGGCTTCTTCCCGAAGCAAAGATTTCAGAGTCCTCTCGTGAAGCAGAGGGCATCGATCACCTATGTACTCTCTCTCTCTCTTTCTTTCTCTCTCTCTCTCCCTTCCCCCTCCCCTCCTTCTTCACCCATTCCTCCTCCGATGTTCGATGTATTTTACCTCGTCAACTGAGTAATAAAAAGAAAAAGAAAGAAAGAGAAAATTTGTCCGAAGCAGCTTATTAAATTGAAGAGTAAAAAGAGTGAGAGAGAGAGCGAGCAAGAGAGTAAGGGTACAGTAGATGTGTCGCGTCAATTAATTACGTCGAGGGTGAAAGGAGTCATCGAAGCGAGCGGAGACTCTCAGTGCCGCGGGCAATACGTCATGATGACAAACGGTCTGATCAGGGTTACATTTATATATATTATATATATATATATATATATATATATATATATATATATATGTATGTATATAGGTATATGTATATATATTTTAACGGGCTTTTTATTTCCTTTATTCGTGGACGAGCCGAGTTTATTTGCCGGATGCACTGGTGCCCGTCGTCGGTTTTGGATGCCCGTACGATAAATGCGTATATGATTTAAAATCGAGTATATTAGGATTCAATTATATTTTTGAAAAATTCATATCAATAAGATGCATATCTAATAAATATATGGTATTTGATATCGAAATTTCCATCGAATTCTATACAGTATCAACTATAAACGAGTAATTTATTGTCGAATTTTCAATTATTTTACCATTCAATGATGTAAAAATCTGAATTCAAACGAAAATAAATAAAAATTCGACACGATGCCCATATTTATTTGTTATTAATTTGCACGAACAATGTAAAAAACTCGCGTGTTAATACATTTCTTTCCATAACACTGTTTACAACAGTCGCGTAGTCAAATATTAACCTTTACACAGCTGGAAAACTTTTTTGGTCCTGTTATGAAAATATACATTTAAATACATATATATATATATATATATATATATATATATATATATATATATATATACTATTTAAATCTTCACCAACTAATTAACCTTGGTGCAATAATAATTATAATCTGTTCTAAAATTATTATATTATACTATATAAAATTTATTTCACGGTGATATATCGTTCTATGGCTTTCAATACCGATGATTTTCATATTATTCATTCTAAATGCCATATTTTCTGCTTCAAAATTCATCTTATGCTGTAAATAAAAACACGTCTCTTAGAGTTTATAGAATACTCTTCAAAAATAAAACACGCTATAAAAATTTTATGACAGTTACTGTTTTTTCAGCAGCCATATTTAAAGTAAATGTGCATACTTACGTATAAACGTACATTATAAGAATATTATTTAGATAATGGATAAAATACTAAAATTTACTTTGTAACACAATTTATATAAGTTAAATTTATGAGTTCATGTGCTAAAGCAAAGAGAAATAATTTACGATAAGTATTAACTTATAAACAGCGGTAAAAGTACAATGCGCCCGTCTGACGACATCGCGACCCCGTTCACTTAAATTCGATCGGTAGCTGCTTGCTGAATAGACGCGACGCGTTGAAACCCTAAACCAGTGAATTACGCGAATCGAAAGAGGAGGGTGAAGTGGTAGAGAGCAGGAGGGAAGAGGGAGATAAAAAAATGAATGAGCTAGATTACTCGAGTTCCCATCCTCCTTACTCCTTCTCCGTCTCCTCTCCTCTCTCTCTCTCTATCAATCTATCTCTCTCCCTCTTTCATTTCCCGCAACCACCAACAGTCGTCTATTTTTACGGTTTAACAACGGTCAAAGCCCGCCATGAGGGTAGGGTATATATATCTACAGCTGTAGAAGAATTCTCCGAGTGACCGAAGTAAATAAGAGAAGGGGTGGGGGGAGCAATTCGACGCATTTTATTAAGACGAACGAGCGAAAAAGCATCCTCTTCTTCTCCCTCCACCCTCTCTCTCTCTCTCTCTCTCTCTCTCTCTCTCTCTCTCTCTCTCTCTCTCTCTCTCTCTCTCTCTCTCTCACTCTCACTCTCTCATTTAGTCCCTTACTTTATGGCTGCATTTTTTCCCTCCATTAGTCGATCCTCATCACTCCGATACCCTCCCTCCTATCAATATCGGTGTTTTTCCATCAGTCATTGCTATGAGACAGAGAAAGAGAGGGGGAGAGAGACAGAGAAGGCGTGATTTCGAAGTTTTTTTTTTAATACTAAACTATATTCATTACGGTCCACGGCGCGTCTGTTTTTTTCTTCCGTCGCTCGCCCCAATCGAATGATTTATATGGATATTTTCCGCTGGAAGGGTCAGAAAGAGGTCGCTGATTTATGAGGCTCGATTCGACAGCGACCCTGGTTCGCCGGCTCCTAAGAAGGTACGTACGAGCATTACGTAGACATTGGGTGCGGGGGTAGGTGTGACTTTAAGCACCATCGAGATTCGATGTAAAACATTTATTAGGACGTGGCAATTTGACTTCCGAATGAGAAATCGTTGCGCGCGGTATCGCTGTCACTTGTAAGTGGAACATATACGCGAAAATGAAAATAAATAATGGTCCTGTTTCTTTGTGAAGAATCGACGTTAGACTATTATGTATTCATCATTATATATATATATATATATATATATATATATATATATATATATACACTTAGGCTTTTAAATGAAGTACAATGCCGTTGAACATAACATTCTGAGATGTAACAACAAACTATCAAAATGTTGATCTCCAATATAGAAGATTATATTGCCTCATAAGAATCCGTAAGGGGCTTGTAACTAAGTAAATGAAATCACCCCTGTAATTTTCTAATGTGAGATTTTTATGTGTCCCACGTAGGTAGAAATATATATAATGAAATAGCGATCTCGACGAAAATTTGGAGAAGCAGATAACGGCCACTTAAGAATGATACACTCAACACATCCTCATCCTTCACCGTCACATTGTCACGAAATTAAAGGGCCGTTGAATCTATAAGCGATCGGAGGAATATATAAATACTGTAGCGTAATCGAGAACTATAAAACGGATCTGGATTACTAGAATAAACTGTTCTAATAAACAGGAACACTGTTGCTCATATCCAAGGAGCTGATCGAAAGTAAGACGTGAGCTCTCAAGTATGCAAATTTCGTTTTTATTCGTAAGTATGTATGACGTTCGTCGTTTAGTGATTTTTAATCAAAGCTGTGTCTCGCCTATCAATTTTCCAGACTCATATAAGAACTGCCGTGCACTCTAAACAATTTCATACAGAAGATACTCCTCACAACCCATGGATTGTTTATAGACTTTTTTTGGCAGAACTGCTGTGTCTTTCTGGTTCTATCGCTGCCTAATCCTAGTACTGTAATATTGGTGAAATTTTCAGTTTAGTAACGTATTTTTAGTAACGTATTCCAGAACGAATTCAACGTAACTTTTTTCCGAAAACGACGCCGTAGCGCATCGGTCGACTTTCATTCTATTATACAGAACTTGGAAGATTTTCGAATCAACAAATAATGCTGACTGTAGAAATTCTGCAAGGAGGATTTTTTTTCCATTGGTTATACAAGATAATTAATCCAAATGTTAGAGCGAGGAATTTAAGTACCCGGCTTACTTTATCTTGCGTAACTGTATTTATTAAGTGTATAAAGTAAGCGTCAAGAATAAGATTGAAGACTGAATATTCCATCAAGTCATTTCATGAAAATCCCGCCCCAAAGCTCCATGGATTTGCACGTGAGTTGCGCAGTTCAGCTTGTATATATATATATATATATATATATATATATATATATATATATATACACGCAACACATGCGTGCGCAGCACCATGAACACGAGAAAAGATACAATTCCCCGGATATCTGCGGAATAACATTGCGAGGTTGCGACCAAACTTGCCAGAATACTGACGTTATTCACAGGGATCGTTCTGCGCTCGTGCCTCCCTCCCCCTCCTTCCCGCTCCCTCGCCGTCCTTTTCTGCTCCACGAGTCTTCCCCCTCGCGAGGGATGCGGTGGAGGGTGGAGTGGGCGAGAGGAACAGGCGTGACGCGCAAGTTCCAGCATTATTCCTGCTTAATCGGGGACGTACAAAAGGGGTCGGAGAGAAAGTTTCCCCCATTGGACGTGGGGGAATTAGTTTTACGCTCTGACACCGGAGAAGCGCTGTTCGAGATGTCAGCCGTTCATTCGCTTTCTCAATTATTGCTCACTTACGTTTATCTAATAAATGTCAAATTATAGGCTGTTATTATGAATGAAATACTTTATTTTCACGCTCTGCGTCCGTGTATTCATAATTTGACGCGGATCACAGGAGATGGAGTTTGATACGATGGCTCCATTTTAATTACGACGTTAAACGATACAAAAATGCCGTATTATTTTGCAGTCGACCCGGATTCCCGCGAGAATTACCAATTAATTAATGCATCTTCGCATATTTGTCTCGGTACAGAGCGGATAATCCCTCCAAGGTAAAATGGACGGAGAACGGCGGGAGGTGGCAATATTTATCATTCAAATTATGCAGCATTAGGGGGCTCGCGCAGTTGTTAAGCTAACGAAACCCTTTCACTGCAAATTTTACTTATGCTCATTCGAATCTTGCTTTTCCCTTCACCCCCTCGCCCCCCTACCCTCCGCCGCAACCCGAAAGTTTTAAGTCCTTCTACATAACGTATTTAATAAAGCTTAATTAAGCCCCCGGTAGGTGTAATAATAACGTACTAAGCCGACTTAAGAGATTTTTCACGGGCGAATGCGCCCCCTCGCACGAAATGACGTACATTCTTGCCGGCACTCCCCAGATACTCGGTTCTTCGTTTAAGGCATACGTGTGCGACAGTCGAGTTCGCGCAATGCGTATACAAAGAGACTCCAGCTCGGCTAATGTTCCACGGTTTACCGGAGCAAAAACTTTACTCAGTCCGTCATTTAACGATTGATCGATGGAAAAATTTAATAATTGATAGATAAAAATATTTAATATTCCCATAGGTATAAAATTAAACTATGTGAATGAAATTTCAATTCTGATAAAATTTGCAAGTTAATGGTATCCCTAAGCATTACATTGGAATCGACGAATAAAAAAACAATCACATGACTAAGGATAATTTATCGTTCAAAATGGTGCATGATTCCCAAACATGCAAAGATAATTCGAAATTAGAAATGTCCGTATTCGCGTCGTGTCGACCGGAAAAAAAAGGTAGTAAAGAATTCGCGAGAATCAAATTGTGAAATGGAAAATGTTTTTTTCTTCTAACGAAGTATAATATAAACAATCACGCCCTAACACGTTTAAATAATCCAGCGCCCAGGCTCGCCGGTGCGGAGCTTTAACCGCGCCACGGCATTTCGAATATTAATGGGAAATTTGAGGGGGCGTCGATGTACAGATCTATGCACACGTATTATATATACATATATATATATATATATATATATATATATATATATATATAAAATACGAGTATGCTGCAAAATGCGGCTTTGAATTTTAAAATTCCAGTGGCTGGTCTATATTACCGAACGCTCGGTCGTGCCGCTATACATTTTCATTTCCCTTCGCTCCCCATCCTTTTTTACGGTCGAGCGATTTGCTTGTTTTTTTTTTTTTGTTTTAAATCCATTTTTAGTTCATTCATGCTAGATAATACGCTAAATTAGAATTGCAGCATCATCGATTAATTAATCTACTCTCTTGATTTAGATTAGGTTATTCGTTGATTTTTCTCGAGCTTTTCACTTTTTCCCCTCCTTAAGCGTCGAGTATTTACTAATACAGGCAATTTTTACGGACTGAACATTACAATTATCGCTTCATTTCTCGAACTCATTGTAAATTATTCCAGTAGATTTTTACAAACTTCAAAATTAACTGTTTACTTAGACAGCCAGGACAGCGTATCATCTCCCAGCATTATAAACTGTGCAAAACCGGCGTAGTAGTCACATTACAGCGAAAATTAATTAATAAATTATCAATTGACCTAAAAACGTAACAATGATGTAAATTTTTCATATTCTCTTACGTTATATATTTACAAAAGTATATATATATATATATATATATATATATATATATATATATAACGAAATTCTGAAATGAATACGCGATTCAGTTGGTCTAGTTTATCTGTACCTACAGGATTTTCTCTTAGAATGTAAGATTTTTGTCTTAAGCAATATTTTTTTACAGCTGGCTACTTGTATACTTCTCAGTTGCAACTAAATCAGATTGTCAGCAAAATGATTTTGAACCTAAAATTCTCCAAGATAGTTAAGCATGAAAACCAGATGCTTTTCAGGAATATCATTCCGATCTTCATCTATTTATAACCCGGTTCTAGAACGATAACATCCATAAATTAAAATTGCAAGGGAAACGACATTTGAGAGCCACATTTGTACTATCTCTTCGCCTCCCCCGTTCTCTCTATATGTATGTCAGTCCTCTTTCTCTCTCTCTCTCTCTCTTTCTCTCTCTTTCGCTCGCTTGCTCGCTCACCCGCACGACACAAGAATCCATATAGTAAAGCCAGATTGCGCGCGCGGGAATCGCGAGCATTAGTTAGCCGGCGCGATATCCCGAGCGCGCGCGCGCCGGTAGGGCGGGAGCGAGAGGGGGGAAGCGATAACGAGCGACGATTTCGTTCCCCCCGCCCTCGGCCCCTCAGTCCCGCAGCCCTCACCCCCCTTCCGCCCTCCCCGCACGCGGCAACCCTCGAGGATAATGGAAATATTAGCTGTCCCCTGGTCGGCCATTTTTCAGCTCCCGAGGACTCGCCGAGATCTCCCCGCGGTCTCCTTTAAGCCTCCGCGATTACGTTAATTGCATCCACTTGGCGATGGGTCGGCGGAGAGGGGGGAGGAGGGGCGCGCGGAAGCGAAGGGTCGAAGGAGCGGGAGGGAGCGAGATAGAGGCACGGCGGTATCGGTGTCTCCGAGCTTCTATTATACGATAGTCGGCGAGCTAGGGATTTCCGCTGGAGCTCGATTTTTCTTATACATAAGTACGGACCCCCTTGAATTTTGGATTTTCTTCGTTCCTCGGTCGCCGCGGTCGCGCGCCGCGCCGCTCTCCATTTTCCGAGCTCCTTCACTACCGAGAAATTGAGCTTTGACAAAATTGTAATTTCGTACTTGGAAAAGTAATAGAGTTGGCAAAATACCAGAAAATTCTTATTTTTGGCTTGTTGTGCAATTTTTATTATCGACTTTACTTTTGCCCCTGGCTCAAAATTATGATAATACAGCTGTTTTACATTTTAATGAAAGTGGAGATATGCATGTAAGAAAAGAATTCAATTTTTATATTTAAAGTTTCATTATCATAAAGTTCTTTTTCTTATATTTTAATTTTACATTATCATTTACATGATGAATTACTCAATCGTATTTCGTATTATTTATTTACTATACATAAAAACTTAATGTATTCCCTAAATGTTATATACGAATTGTTTCGATATCGAAATAAAATAAATGAAAAATATATATTGTTATATTTTTTTTTAATGATTCCATAATGTTCTCATTTTATTTATTTTTTTATATAATTTCCGATCCTTTTTAATCTGATATGCTCTTTTGAGAAAATAACCCGATGATCAACTGTTAATGTTTTTTTAAAAAAACATATAACATTTATATTGTTACACAGTAACCATAGAATAATTCAAATAGATTTTCTTTTTGTTTCATTAGAATGAATTTATTGTAAATGCCATATAACTCACCAGATTTAAAAGAGAAAATAAATGTAGTCTAAAAACAAATGTGTCTCTAAAAACAAATGTTGGCTCGTAACAAGATTTTTCCAAATATATGAGATTCTAGCGTCCAAGATTAATGCACCTGAGATAGTTCGATTATTTCGAGAACATAGCAAGTACTACAACATACACGTATATATAAATATATAAATGTACGTATGCACATATGCGTAATTGAATTTGTTAACGAGAGATAGAAAACTAAGTCTTCATTTGAGAAAATGAATAAGTGCGCAAGGCGCTCAGATAAGATTTACTTATTGTCATTGTATCGCCGACGAGTGTTAATGAGTAACCCTGAGACGACAGAAAAGTTTTCCAAGCAACGACCAGTTTAAAATATCAGATTATTTATAACACCTTGCTCTTATGTATTTATATCTCGCAGTCTTTAGAGGCGTGTCTTTGATTATTTAACAGGGAAGATCTCATTCAAAGCTCGTTCTGTAATATTTATATTTCCATAAATTTCATAAGATATCGATTTGCCATAAAAAAATAATAAAATAATTCTGCCTTGCGTTCGAGGGGAGGCTGAAAATAATCATTGCTCTGACCCAGAAATGATACAGCGCCAAGCCAAAATAATCTCATATTGCATGGGTCGGTGCGTATGCGAACTCGTATAGTAAGTTTCAACTTGCTTTTTTAAGCAGTATATTTGCGCGAAGCTTCTGTTATTTATTGACATTGATAAATAATTCAAATTGAAATTGATAAATAAATTGTCAATTATCAAGACATACTCGAATGGAAAAGTGGTCGCATATCCCTCGAAGACGACTCATACGATGAATGGCCAAGAACGGCTAACGCAGCGATTATCATCGTGAATTACAAGTTGTCGTGTCGGACGCTGAGTAAGCGAATATGAGCAAGATAGTTGAAACTGTTGGAATTTTGGGAGAAAGGGCTTGGAACCTCTTGCAGAAAGAATTCGTCATTTTTTTACCTTCTTGACCAGATGAATAAGACAATCAGGGAAAAAAGCGAAAAAGGACAAATTGTCTTGCACGTTGACACACATTTCTGTTGTACTGAAAATCTATGAGGTTTAGGAAACGGTTTGATCGACCGTTCTCACGATTCTCCGGGCTTGAGCGCCTCAAAGAACAAGCAGTTTCTAAACTTTGAGAACGTTTTTTGATTCAACGAAGTTAAGAGGGCAGTACATGACACTTTTCCCAATCTTCCAGACTCTCAATTGCGAAAACAAAATCTATAGATGTCGGATAAAATACTGATCCAAATATTTTGATCTCCATGAATATTATGTAGAAAAGTAAAATCACAGTTTTTCATTATGAGACCGAGACATTTTTATCCCCTCCCCTCGTGTCACCGTCCATATATATATATATATATATATATATATATATATATATATAAATCTTTTTCTTAAAAAGATATTCAACCAATTTTCACGCGCAAATTCCCGGACCCGAAGAATGCGGCTCTATTGTAATTCATTGCCGCGCCGCGGCGCCGCCTTCCCCGGCAATACGCAATCGAATATATGAATTCCAAATAGCGGCGGCCCGGTCGCGTATACATTTATATATATATATATATATATATATATATATATATATATATATATATGCATCGAAGAAGCATTTTCCGCGAATTCGCTTCGAAAACGACCAGAGAACACCTCTCCCCGTCTCTCTCTCTCTCTCTCTCTCTCCCTACGGCTCTGGAAGGCGAGGGATATAGATCGGGCACAGCGACGCGGTGGGTGGAGGTGGAAATAGGGGAAAGCGGTAAACAAAACGAAAGGGGAAATATGTTGCGTCTAGCATGCATAGCGATTTAATGTAAATCAGAGAAGAGCCGAGAGAGAAAACCGAGACGCAGAACCAGCAGCGACAATGAAATTAGAGGGAGAAATAAAAACGATAACGGGAAGGGGAAGTTCAATAATAAAAACCAGGAAGCGAAGAGATAAAGGAAATAATTAGGAGGCTGTAGAGGGGCGGTACCTGCGAAGTTGAAATCTCTTGATAATAAGAGGACGAAAGTTAAGGTATCAAGGACGATTATCGGACGAAGGCGGGTGTAAACAGAGCGCGGAAAAGTCCAGGGGGCACAAAGGAATTGGAGGGAAGCAAGAAAAAACGAAAGTATTCCGACTCTATACGAGTCTTCTTTTATACGCTCTCGGTGCGCGCTTATATATGCACATATATATATATAAATTTGTGTGTGTGCCGGCGTGGGTGGAGGGACTGCAACATCGATCTACACCATGCGGTCGTCGGCGCCAGAGCGTGCAAACTATAATACGCGGAGAGAGGGGCCGGGGGGAAGGGTGCGAATTGATTGCATCCGAATCGGCGCGCGAGTAATTATCCCACGGTTATCCTTTAATCCGGCGATTACCCATCGGCGCCTCGAGTGATTGATTTTCGAGAATGGAATACTCCCCCCTCCTCCACTTTCTCACTCTCTCTCCCTCTCCTCTCTCTATCCCGTTGCTATCCCGCCCGGTGTTCGATCTTTGGCGCTATCGTTATTTTACTCTCTACCCAATTCTCCCCCCATTCTTTATTTTTTATTTCATCACCATTTCATTTCAGAACCAGACGCGCGCTGGAATAGTCGGCTTTGAATCGCTTAACGCGGGCTCGCGCGCGCGTGACAAAGTCAGCGGAAGTTGAGTCGATCGAAAATTTGCTACCACCTCCCCCCACCCAGTCGCGTCCTCTAAATCCCCCCCTCCTTTCGACACACGATACCGGATGCCTCTGCCCGAGGATTATGCGCCCTTTGGGTGCGAGAATTTTGGCTTTGCCGAAATTTACGAAGTTTATTCATCGCGCATTTGATCGGAGATTGTTGACTGTGGCGAGAAATATCTAGTTGTCGAAAATCTGAATCGAGTCGAAATAATAGCGGATTTCAACATGAGTGTGGAATTTGATGATTTGCCTGGCGAGGACGTTTGGGTAAGTTTTACGAGGTAAAAGTATCGTAATACATTTTTTACGAAGAGAGTCGAAAAATTACGTTAAAATTTGTGATTTTGAGATTAGAGTAGTGATGTATTTTATTGTAGGTTACGTTATGCAGAAGAAAATTATTGAATTGAAATTTCAACAAATTGTCAATCAAAATTACACAAGCAACGATGAAGAAAATAGTACAATAAAATACTTAACAATTGCAAGGCAGTTTCTTAATTAATTGAAAAATTGTGGATATTAATACTATGAAATTCAATCGCATACTTCAGTTACCGAAGAATGCATTGCTATTCATATTTTTTGGGTTAATTTGCGAAGCCAATATAAGAGATAAATTTACGCATATCGCTTTCATTACGCACTGCTAATTGAAAATTTTACTCCAAAAGTAACAGTAAGTATCAATATTTTATTCCTTAAAAATGGATTTTTCGCAGAAATACAAGAAATTATTGAAAAATGAATCTCTACGTATTCCTAATTATCTGAAATGTCTATATTTAAATTTACATATGAATTTACAAAAGCTCATTTATTTCGAAATTATAAATGTACATAGTTACTATTGCCAATTTCGTCGAAAGATATAGAAACAAAAAAATTTTGTATGGATGTAGGTATATTTTGTATAATCTATAATAATAATTACTACGAAATGCCAGTGATAGTTGACATCTAATTTCTTACATCTCTGAAGAGTGCATGAAAGAATCAAACCAGTCATCAATATCGAGTATTTCGATTTATTTCCATCGAGCCGACAGAAATATTTACAAAAACTGCGCAATTTCAGTTTTATAAATTTGCCAATTGGTCAATTAGCATCGTGAACGCGGCAAATAGATTTACTCGATTTAGCTGTGTGCCTTACGCGTTTGATATTAAATCCGATAGAGAGCAAATCAAATCAGCATGCGAAGCAATGTCGAAGGAAATCAGAAATAATAGAAAAGTTCCAGGTAACCGTAACTCTCTCACTAATGTGATATGATCAAATTGATTCGATAACTTATACTAAGGTTCGCTGCTGCATGTGAAGTCATTTGGGATTTTTTATAACTAGTCAAATAATATGATACAGTCGCATGAATATCTGTTGTATTTCCACGTACTTTTTTTAGTCTCTGTTCGATGTCAAGAATGGACGATATTAGAAACTGTGCTCGAGAAATAAAATTATTTCGTCAAATTAAACAAGTGCCTTTTTTCTATCACCAACAGTTTCCAGTATTATAAGAAAAAAACCATCGAAGGAAATGTAAATAAAAAATGAATATTGCCAAATGGTCTCAGCATCGAAGAGAACGATTTCGAACGTGAACAATTGAGTTCCACGAATGCATCGACGACTCTACCAAGACAGGTCCATAATTCGTTCTACCTAAAAAAAATGGCGACTCAACGCCAATACATTGTTCTTTATGCTATATCGCTCGAATCGCCTTTCGATTGCCGTTTGAGGTGACGGGCTGATTCTAATTTTGATTAGATTATGTTTGAAATTAATAGTGAAAAGCTGGGCATGGGCAAGAGGTAGGCGACCCTTCGCTTTAACGTATATAAGCTTTCACCGACCGCTGTAGTAGCGTCCTTCTAGTCGAAATCGACCCTCGCATATATATATATATATATATATATATATATATATATATATATATCGGCTTTGAGAAGATTAATCGCGAGCTAGAGGACGAAAGTTTAATTTAATTTCGACTGGGCCGCTCGCGTTCGGGCGCGCGCGCCTGCGCGTCTCATTTCCTGCGCGCACTCTTCCTCAGCTGCTCGTATCCGCATATTATTTCCCAGCACGCCGGATTTCAAACTTTAATTTGCAGATCCGCTCGAGAGAGGGAGAGAGACGGACTGAGGGAGAGAGGGAAATAGAAAGAGAGAGAGAGAGAGAGAGAGAGAGAGAGAGAGAGAGAGAGAGAGAGAGAGAGAGAGGAGCTTCCATCCAGCTCGACTGCTTTTCTCCCTCTCCCCCGCCCCTTCGCGCTGCGGAGCCGCGTGCGATGCAAAGTTTGCGATCCGATTTCTCGCTTCCTCTTGCTGTTTATATACGTGCGCGCGCGCGCGCGCGTGGGTGTATGTGTGTGTGTATGTAGGACATATGGACGGGCGCGTACGGGCAAGATAGCACTTTTCGCGGGCCAGCCGACGCACGCACGAGATACAGCCAAGCGCGTTAGGTACCTTTTTATCCTATAAAGGCATCGAACGGATTGCAAATATGACCTCTCTCTCTGTCTCTCTCTCTCTCTCTCTCTCTCTCTCTCTCTCTCTCTCTGGTCGTATCTATTTTCTTTCTTTATCGGAAGTGTAAAAATGCCGGACGTGGTCGCCTGCAAGATCTTGAAAGTAAGTTAAAGGGGACTTTGGGATTCCAAAGTATTATTTTATTCATACTTTACATTATTCAACAATTGTTTTTCTTCCTCTTATGTTTTCCTCGTAATCTTAAACGAATTCTTATATCTTCCTGTGAAATAAAGTTTATCAGTTTCGTTGCAAAGTTTCAAATTATTGTATCACTTTTCAGTTAACTCGCGTGTTATCAAAATTCATTCTTTCTGCAAACGTGTTTCAAAAAAATAAAAGAAAACGATATAATGTTTCAATACATGACTTTTTACATAGATATGAAGCTAATTTAGAGACAAATTCTGATCCAAAATAACAACCTAATACAAAAGAATTTTGGTTTAATACAACATAGTATAATTGAACATATTTATTTTAGAAAATCATTTAACTAATGTAATTTTCTGTCTTTACTTTTAAATTGTTGCCTCGAAAAGGCGGCCATCGCCTGACATTTACTCATTTTTAGGCAACTATAAATTCAGCCGAGAAATAATTTTGGAACACCCTTTTGGCGCTTGTTAAAGGATAATAGTCCAAAAAGCCATTATGATATTGTTCGCTGGCAATGCATCCAAGAGCGAGAGATGAAACACCATAAAAGCCTTATTAAACTCTAGGGGCATTTCGTGTGTATATATATATATATATATATATATATATATATATATATATATATATATAAACTTATGAGTGCTTCATAAACTTTCGGAACAGTAGATCTCTCAAACATAATAAACTTAATGGATGGTCGTTCGGCAATACATCGGACATTTAGATAACTTTATACGCCTGTTGAATTCATTGCGCGGACTCGTATATATTTATAAGAATAAGTAAGAAGACAAATACATAATATAATACGGGCAGTAAATATTAAATTATATAGTAATATTAAGCTTTGAGAAATTTCTTTATCATTATCAAACGGAGTATTTAATTGGAATTGTATGAAATATAGTGCATATTCGATACAATGATACTGGCATGTATTGTTATTAATATGGGTTTTGTCTAATCCTATCTGAGAATTCAAGGCAATATCAAGACAATATCGAAAGAACAATTTCGAGAGAAGCACAAGACCAACGCAAGCAAAAATTTTGCCTTGAAAATATATTTTGATCGAGATTTTGAATAAATATCGATATCATTTGAAATTTGCGAAAATTAAATGAAATCAGCGGTTATTTTACATATTTTATATTAGATTTGAAATCAAGATAGACACATCATCTAGATTTTGTACTCAGTTATAACTTTGGACTTTTTGTAGTATTTTTACTTAAGTATTATTTAAATATCTAGTTTAAAATGATTAATAATAATCATGTATAAACAATTTTGTGCTGAAAGAAATGTTAATTCACACAATAATTTATATTACGAAAGATTACTGTGTCATATAGTTGCAAATATTTTTCTATCGGCCAACTTATATCACAATTTTTTCAGTTATTTTTGCCACTCATATAGAAGGCATTTGTTTTCTTTTACCTTCTTCAGCTCGTTTAGTGCGGATATTTATAATATACTAAAATATTTTACACATTTTACATTTGCTTCCTGAAATATTCGTTGTAATATTTTTCACCCTTTGCTTATAATAATATGAGTTTGATTTATTTTAGATCATCCCATTTTCAAGGAAGACTTTCAGTATTTTTATTATATAACTTCGGAAGCTTTATCCATCGTTGCATAGCATTTATACCTTGGTTATTCATTTTCTTTTTACGAATTTTACGAAAGCCGAATGATCTCATAGTAGCGCGAGTAATTTATGTAAGATAAGTAAAGAAAGTCGATAATATCATGATTCTACCCCGATTCACATATGTCATTTTTAAAAAATGCTTCCATTACTCGTGAAGAATTATTGCAAGACTTGGTCTAACGAGACTTTTCGAGGCAATTTTTTCTCTCCGCAAATGTCTTGGTATCGTAAATGGTGGCTCAACAGTCACCGACGCGCGAACGATTCGTTTGCTTGAACTTCGGCGCGTCATACGAATCGCGGGCGCATCGACAGCGGCGCGCGCGGCAGCGTCAAACGCGATTAATCACAGAGAGCGGGCTTACCATCGTGATCCTCGTGCGACTGATTCTTCTGCCTGTGATGGGCGTGATGATGATGCACGTTCGGTATCGGCAGCTGCTTGAGGGCATGGAGGTCCGGATGATCCGCGTCTATCAAGGGATTCTCCATTTGCGACTTGATCAGCTCGAGGGTCGTCGTATTGTCGGCGTTCGATATGACGTTCACTGAAAGCACAATGTCAGAACAGAGCTCGGGCGTAGGTGGCAGTGGGCTTTTGACGGGAGGGTGGGCGGGTTGTTGTTGGGGCGCGCCTACATCGATACATCCGTCGTTGGATTGGCGGACGATTGGCCTAATAAAGTGCATGGATCGGTATACTACGGTGGCATTGAGCTCGTCGTGAATTCTATCGAGGGATGCAAACACACACACACACACACACACACACACAAGCAAAAAATAGCCATCCATATACACGATATGTTTAAGGTACGATTACTCGTCCGTGGTCGCGATTAGCCGGACCCCACTGGACGAAGCGCGCAATTGCATATTATAATGCCAGATTAATGAAATATACGTAGCTGATTCCGATACCCGCTCCTCTCGCCCTTATCTTCGCGCCATTAGCTATGTGTAATATATATATATATATATATATATATATATATATATATATATATATATATATAATAATCTGCGATCACCGCGGAAATATGCACTCGAATGCATTCAAAACCGTAGCTTCCAGACATGCATCGCACGGTCCGTATATAATTCGCCGGGCCTCCATCGCGCAAATTGCAATCTATCGAACGACCGTCCCGACCTATCGTGGTCGGTCTCAAAGTGTGTACACGAGAGGAGCGCGTAGCGCAGCTTCAACCTACATTTCATTATCGGCCCGCGCGCTCTGGCATCACCTGGCAGGCTCCCAGAGTGCCGCGCGAGCGTAATTCGTACTGTCTGGTACACTTTCCATTGATACATACATACGTACATAAATATATATATATATATATATATATATATATATATGTGTGTATATATATATATATATATATATATATATATATATATATGCGTGTGTATATGAAAATCAAAGCTTTGACATCGACTTTTTTCGTTTATTAATAGTAAGTTATAGGTCTCCCGAATCGTATTTATTTTCATATATATATATATATATATATATATATATATATATATATATATATATTTCCAAGTATAAAAATAACTGTACTATAGATTAATAGAAAATAAGGCTATTTTTATTCGTAATTTATAAATTACCTTTAGACGTGACAATTCCTGAATTTATTAATTCAGTCAAGATGGTATTCACAAACTGTATTGGAGAAGTTATAATGATGCCTTGTTTGTGTTTTTTTTATCAGATTTTCATAGACGCGGAGTTCTGATCAAATAGTTTTGAGCTAACAATAAAACGTAAAGTTTCTTGAAATGATGTTTTTTTAAATATAAAACTTTTAAAATGCATCTGCTCGGCTGATATATGATCATTGCGCTTATTAGGGCTTTATAATCAATGGATACGTCTAAGCCATATATAATTATATATATATATATATATATATATATATATATATATATATATATATATATATCTTTCTAAATAAGGTAACTACTAAGAAAATTTAATTTTACTGGGATTGTATGTCTTAGCCATCCAATTCACTAATAAAAGTTAGTGCGACAATTCAGAATTGGGTAACGTTTTTTAACCAGAAATACTGTAGTTATCATAATCTAATAAAAGTATTTATATTTCTAAAAAATATTGTTAGAAAAATAAAGTAGATAGTTAATTTAACTATATTGAGGGGTCCCATATATTATATTAGATTAATTAACAATAAGATTATAAGATTAAGAATTTACCAAAATAAAGTGTCTCATTACTTTAAAGTATGTTGTACTAGACATTATATTTGAACGTATAAGGAACGTAACCGGAATTTGAGTCACAAATTTTAATGAAATTTATTTACCAAATTCTCTTTATATGTAAATATACGATTCCTGGAGCATGAAATTCTAATGTACAAATTGTTCTTAATATTCATATTATAATATAAATATTTTTATTATACATATTAGTCTGACCTTAATATTTAACTGCATCGATTAATTTCTATGTCTCTGCATTGCTTTTACTTGCATTACATCCACGAACTGAGATTGAATAAAGGAATAAAATCTCTAGATTAACAAAAGATTTTACAAAAATCTAACATGGACTATAACTAATATGTCTGTATTCATCTAATAAATACATATAGATTACTAATACGCATTTAGTAACTTACGAGGAAAGGCTCTCGAAAAACCAATTTTTTCCAGGATTTGCAAAATGAACGTAAAATAAGAAAAAACTAAATAGTTAATTAACTTTTTATTCAAATGGACTCACCTCCCATTATTTTGTAAGCAAAATAACAAATTTCTATTTTTATTATGACATACACAGTGACTCGTGGATTCGAAAATTTTGTCTTCCCGTTACTTCAAATATATTATTCCTAGCCTCAAACCACAATATTCATGATCTTTCTAAATATTTAATCTTATTTTTCATTATATGATTTTTTTGTAATTTTTTAAGAAATTAAAATACTAGCGAAAAAAATATTCAATTGATTTTAAATATTAAACATAACTAATAAATAGAATAGTCCATAACGTACTGTAAATTAAATTCTTATATTGAATTCATCTGACGTTTCAAAAACTTCATTTTTTTCTTTAATGTCACAATTCAGTATTAAAAAACAATTTAAGAAAAAAATATTAAAAATGAATCGTATTAGAACAAATATTCTGATAAAATTACATATTAATTTACATAAAATGAAAACACATTGATAAACTAACCTGATATTTAAACATTATTACATATTGACGTACCATCATTTCTAATATAACAAATATTATTTACTTCTATATTAGCCATATGTACGCTATTATCATCATTGTTTAATTCCAGATACAAAACTATATTTCAGAAAATTATTAAAGTTCCTAAAATAATTCCAAAATGGAAATCTAACTGTATAAATCAATCAAACTCAATACTCACGAAACATTTAGTAATAAATGCCAGTATTATTTATATATCTAAAATGATAAAAGAAATTTTGAACAGAATAAATCTTTCTTAATTACAAAAAGCAATGATTTATTAAAAATTAAGTATAAAAAATTACAAATCTAATTTATTTTAGGTTTTTCCTACACCATCTTTGATACAACTATCAGTTAACACATTCGATTGGTCACTGTACCTATAATGATCAAATAAAAATTCGTTATTTTATACGGTATTAATTTATGAATTATCAGAAGGAACCCTTATTTGAACAAAAAAATTGTTTTGTATTTAGTTTTTTATTATATTAAGTTAATTTCTTATCTCCTCGAGGAAGTGGGTTCTCTTATTGACTAAGCCTCTCCTTGCCTGATCTATCATTAATTACAGATTTTAAATAATCTTTTATATAGTACTTTTATTATTTATGAGCTGCTTGCTTTATGTAATGTATATAATTTGTCATTTATCGAATACAAGAATCAACCATTCAAACTTATATGAAGAGGAGTTAATGCTTACATGATATTATGAAACTATGCATCTAAAATACAAATTTGATCATATCATCATTCAGGAAATGTTGATCGCTATGGCTGACTACTCTAAAAATTGTCTATTTACATATAAACAATGAAAGTGAATAGGTTTCATTAATATCTGTGATCAAAAGTTGTCACGATTCCATCGTTAGATGTAAAGTGGCACACGAAAATTACCATTTGATACAACTTTTTTTAATATTGATCGAAAATAAAATATTATCTAAGATTATTAGAGAATACAATCGTGCGCATTGTGATTCACTTTTTACTATTTATATTGTTGAAAATAAATTAACCAAATTTGATAGATTCGAAAGAGCTTAATTAACATAACTAATTAGATTAACTAAAATACTTATTCTGATCAGTTTAAGTATAATGGAATTATACCTTAAAAATTTTGCTGTTAGAGATAACTACTGTTTTTAATAGTTCAATCACGACATGTTTCAGTACATTAAATTTCTTTTCTCATATTCGTAAAATAAACGATTCTCAATAGAGATATGAGAAATATTAGTTACAGTAAATTGTACAATAAAATCCTACAATATATATATATGGAGGTTGCCAAATGATTGATCAATGTGTAGCATCACTTTCAGTTGTGATTGTCTTGCTGGAGATGAGTGGCGAAGTATCCATGGATTAGAAAGCCACGATAAACATTACTGAATTATTTTCCGCAAAAAAAAAAAAGGTAATTAAATCAATTTACAGCTGGATATCGTCGAGCACGAATCATTCTACAGCCTTCTTCAATAGACCGCCTTCTCAACTACATAGCCTAGCCTCAGCCCTTAACCTTGGTAACTTACGAACCTGAGTCGACGAAGCCGCCGAAGGCTTCGCGCAGGTCAAAGAGCCTATCGACGGGCAGTCGGACCATCCTGAACTCCTCGAGCCCGTCGAGCTCCTCGTCGGCCCGCTCGTAGGCGGCGCCGTGCTCGTAGGTGGGCCTCGGCGCGAATTTCCCGGCCGGCGTGCCGTCCGCGCCGTAAAGGTGCTTGTCGTGAGTGCGCTCGTCTACGGTCGTGGGTGTGGATGATGCGGGGGGTAGTGCTAGTGCAGGTGGTTCAGGTGGTGGTGCACCGGGTGCTCGTAGTGCTGGATCCCGAGCGTGCTGATTGTGACGGTGGTGGCTGTGCCGGTGACGGTGGCCGTCATCGTGATCGTCGGCATGCTGGCTTATGTGCACGGTAGTCGCGGTGGTGCTGGAGTCACGATCATGCTGGGGATTGTGCCGGGATGCAGAGGAGGAAGTGGGGGAGGGGGCGGCAAACACAGAGGGCGGGGAGGACGGGGACGAAATCGAGTGAGAGTGATAGCGATGAAGAGCGGGGGACGAGGGCGTGGGAGCCCGGAAGTGGAGGGGATCGGTTCTGACGTGCATCCACTGGGTCTCCCAACGATTGTTCTCGAACACTCGAATCGCAGATGAGGAGTCCTGGAGGTCGGGTGGCACGGAATGGGGATAGAGGAAAATTTTAGGCCTACCGGCTGTGCGACCGGATGACGATGCGTCGTCTCCGCGTAAGCGCTGCTCCTCGAGGTTCGAGGCAATCTCGGAGTCGAGCTCGTAGAAGGCCGAGGACAGACGAGGCCCGGCCGTGCCGGGGAATAGAAAATAAGGATACATACTGGTGGGGGGCAACCACATCTCTTGAAAGTTCGTCTCCTCGTGGGATTCGAACGGGTAGAGGGCAGAATCCGTGCCCGAGAGATCGACGGACGCGGACGAAGGTGGATACTCTGAAACACACAAGTGGAGAACCGCCCGTGATGGAATGCGTAATAAGTCGTAAATGATTGATGTTGTAAAATATGCTTTTTGATCGTGCTGTTCTGGTATGAAATGGTGTTGGATGATACCTTTGTCAGAGTAACGCGATTGTAGTCTCAATTGAGTACAATGAATATGTGAATATATGGTGATAATGATATTCTGGAATGAGTTATGTGATTAAAATGCATGAATGTTTTTTTAACGATACGATAATGTTCAATGAAAGGATACTACTAGGATAGGAGGAAAAAGTAATGAAATTAATTAATCTCGAGTCGAGCTGAAAACTTACTATTCAAATTTCAACGTGGTTAATTTATTGCAGCAGGCTGAGCATCGTAAGATCTCGAGCGTGAAAGAATAAAATATAAGGATTGAAGAGAATAGCCAATAGCGTGAGAAACAATAAGATATTTGAAACGAGAAAGATTAAGATCGGAGAAGACAGCGACGCGTGTAATAAAGAGCCAGCTTGAGATTGGGAAAAGTATAAGAAATGGAAATTAAGCAAAAGACAAGAGCAGAAAAAAAAGGTCAGAGTCATAAAGTAACTTTTAAAACTCGATGTGACAATTGAAGAAAAATAAAAGAAGATAAATCGGGCGAGGACCAGACGGAAGAGAACGAAAAAAAACGAAAAGCAAAGGGAGAAGTTGAGAAAGAGTCTGAGATCAGAGGGGAATGCGCTGCGCGAAAAAAGAGCAAAGGGATGTCCCTTAAGAAGATTCGCTCCGAAGAACGGTATATACATATATAACTTGGCCAAGTTCATCCTCTACGGGAACTAGAAGAATTCTGTAGCACGCGGAGGGGAGAAATATACATAGTAGGAATTATAGAGATAGAGTAAGAAAGACGGAGAGAGAAAGAGAGAAAATATATTTGCGAGTGAGTAAGAGAGAATGTAGGGAAAACGAAGGAAGCGGGTTGTTTGAGCGCGCGTAACTCGGGCCAAAAGTGGCAAACAGCCGTTACCTCCTTCCTCTGAAGAAGCTGCGACGCACACGTACGTGTGCATAAAGCAGCAGCAACAGCAGCAGCATTAGGGTTTTTCCCTCCTGCGCAGCTCCGTTCACCCGTGAATTTTGCATCCCGGAGCGGTTCGTTTAACCGACGACTTTTGTCACCTCGCGCGTCGCCGCCGCCGCTTCGCCTGGATCCCAGAGCCGTTCAACTGTTAAGTCTCGAGACCGAGTCCCGCCGCTTTAGGGAAGAGGAGGACGACGACGACTGTGTAAAATTGCCTTCGTGTGAACTCGAGTGATTTCATAAACAACCCGTGTGTGTACGTACGTTTGTTCCGCTCGTGATTCGATAATCAAAGTTATATAGACGTACGAAACAGCGGGAGGGAATTTCGACGCATGTCGGGAAATTGCTGCGATTTCGCTCGCCTGAGCGACTGTTTTCCTATTTCCGATTGGCTACCAAGATTCTGAACTTGGAACAAGCTCTGGTTTATTTTTAAAATAGCTCTTTCAATATTAGTACAAAATAGCGAGTGATTATACTAAAAATAAGAATAAATGTTATTCAAGGATTGCATGTGTATTTGAACACGGCGAAGTATTATTATTCTCGTCTTAATAGTTTATCGAGAGAAAAAACTAATGAAGTCTTTTACCGAGATTGGATGACTCTCGTATACACGAAACCAAATAAAACTTGTTTATGTAACTGGTAAAATGTGTGAGAGGTTTTTTCAGGGATGGGAGCGAGATTGAGAAGAATAGTTGTTATAAGTGGGTATGTGACCGAAGAATACAAGTCAGTTCGTATAGAGTATTAAAATAGAAAAGTACAGTCAAATGGCCAGAAACAATGAGTACACAATTGACAAATGCTAGAAAAAAAAATTTATGAATGAAAAGGCATAATTCGTTCATACACGCATACACGCACATACATTATACACAGCAACTTAGATACATGCACAAAGTGAACTGCATCTACTGTAATCGTGCAATACGCCGGGCTAATGGCATGCGGTGCAGGGTTTCGGTGTACCTTGCCCCCGTCGGTTTAAGTTCTAACTGATGGAAGAGAGGAGGAGCGGACAGGGTTGTGGGTGGAAAGATGTAACACAATCTCTCCCCCGTACCCTTGCCCACGGAGAGTGGGGTTCACTCCTTTTGCCAGATGCTCCCAATTGATCAGCCTGTCGGCACCTCGCTCTCCTCGATAATCCGCCTTCCGCTACGTTTAGGGCCAATTAATTTGCATGACAAAGTAGAGCATCGAAAATTTCACTCTACCGCGTCGAAGCAATCAACGTTCAATAATGGTCTTCTTTTTCAAATTAGAGCAATGCAATCATCAGTGTCATATAGGCAATTTTCAAAGCACATTAAAGCTACATAATTATATTAATGTTACAAATCAAAAGAATAATTTGTATGTACTTGTAGTATGATGTATATATATAATCAATATACTATAAACATCCATATTGCATAATTATAAAAAGTACTGATAAGCAAAACATCGATTATCGAAGCTACAAGTGAACCATTATAGTAATTATATTTATAATCAAAATACTCTGGTAGAAATCGGAAACATTTTTAAACTAACATTTCGAACAGTTTAATCCTCAACTGTCAAAAAATTTACCACTATTCTTGACCAAGTTTCGTACCTCGGTGAAGCATTGCTATGTGTTATTTTATACAGTAATCGAAGACTGTCCATTTACATTTTTGACCATTACTAATTGATGAAACTCGACTTGACGATTTGTTGACCAGATTAATGAAAATGACAATTTAATCAATATCTGTGCATACAAAATACCGATTGGTTTTCGTTTCGGATTAATCTGAATTAACATTTTATCATTCTATTTTTAATCCAATTGTTGCGTATTCAAATGATCCACTATTTTTCATCTAAAGATATGGTAAACTATAACGTAGTTTTTGTCTAATTTCGCTTAAACTTTGTTTGACGAATTAAAATTGACTAGGACTTGATTTCAGTGCATTCAAAATGCTGAAATTTCTACCAGATATGGATCGATAAAAAATCAATAAACAGAGCTAAAAGGCAAGGTACATATACAATAGGTGCAATATTGTGCCGAAGCGTGCGATAAATTCTTCGGAATCTTCAGAATTGTTTCGAAATCTCCAGAATTCGTTTTATTTTTATTTTCATCGTTGAAATCATTATTTTTTATGAAGCTTCTATTAATATCATGTCTTATTATCAAGAAGTTTTGTGCTAAAAAACGAATATATTCGATATATTGAAGCTAAGAATAAGAAGTTAATGTTAAAAAGTCATATAAATAGCTCCTATTAACTTTTATGACTAATCTGAAATATAAACTGGCTCACTTGTTTTCCAAAATATTAATAATATTTTGCGGACACGTGTTTAGATTATATATTTTAGAATCGTTATGTTTTATCTCTATATACGATACATAAATCAAATGGGGCCTTATCATAAAGATACATAGCACGATTGATGTTCTAACTTCATTAGAATACTTTTAGGTTATAATCTAGCAGTAAAATTCTGTATGCGTTTTAAATATTGGAATCTCTGTGAGTATATGTATAAACAAATTTAGTAGATTTTACATTGAGAACTTGTATGAAGTACATTTGCATCATAGTGAACAAAATTAGTATTAACTAAATTATATCCTCGGATCTAGTACAATTATGTATATCGCATTACATGTTTAAATAATACGTCATTTTAATCTAACCGGTCCATCTAATTCAAGTTAGCGGCTTAAGCAACTTCGCCAAATCATTTACACGATAATCAAAAGTTTTATCATGTCATTTTGATTCCAAATTATCGCCTGAAAATGTATTATTCGATAATATAATAGCCTAGACCTTGGATCGTTATATACCCCTTGTTCCGAAGCCCAGGTAAACTTTTTATATTTACCTTGGAGGAACGAGCTCGGCAAACATTATAAGTAAAAACAAAGTAAAGCATTCGCCGTCAGCCGTTTGCTGAACCAACAGAAATTTGCTCTCGAAAGCCCGCCGCACATCGCATTAGCCTCTCCAAATCCATAAAAGTATTACGTTCTAATCGCTGTGGGTAACGGCCTTTAAGTAGAGAATTCGCGCTTAAAGCGTCACTTATCTTTCTCGCTTTCTCTCTCTCTCTCTCTCTCTCTCTCTCTCTCTCTCTCTCTCTCTCTCTCTCTATGTCTCTCTCTCTGCCTCTCTCTTCCTATCTCTCTCCTCTCCGCAGAATCCGTAACCCGAAGAGCGCGCGGTCGATTTAAAAATCCAAGTGGCCTCTAAAGCCCGAGAGGCGCCGAAGGGATGTGGGGCAGGGGTGGCGCATTCGCAAAATCACTAACTGCCGCGTAAACGACGCGCGCGTACGAGGCCAATAAAAGGCCGGACGTCGGGAAAACAATGAAAGAGCAGATAAAGTCCAACCGTGATTACCTTCCTGATGCGCGCGGTACGGCGAGAGGGTGGTGGGCGGGGTGTAATCGCTTTTCCCCAGAGCGAGCCGGCCGGGCCGCGCCGGCGCGCGAAGATAATAAGAGCCGTTGTAAGGGCGCACTTATACGCGCGCGCGGGGAGAAAGGGCGACATACGCCAGCCGGGCCGTTGGCGTCGACTCGTAAACACGCCGCGTCGAGCTCGGCAGTGATAAGGGGCGAGGACGCGGACACGCGCCCTCGTCCTTTATGTATTCTTTTATAATGCCATGGGGAGGAGGAGGGGAGTTATGCCGGAGCGTGCCCAGGAGTGGCGAGGGGGGCTCTCTCGGTCCACCTGTTGAGCAGATTTGGAGAGAGATTTTTTGCTCCTCTTTTTGATTTATTAGTTGGTGTAAGTTTCACCGAGGAACTGGATGAATGTATATTTTGCATTTTTAGTGTTAAAAAGTAGCCGTCATTTTCTATATATCTGATCACTTCGAATTCCTTTTGTTAAACAGTTATACAAAAGCTATATCTCTCCTCGCTTCTCTCATTTAGATTACTATAACAAAAAGTATTGCAATTTTACTTGTACATGTTTTTAAACAGACAATAAGTTTGTGCTTATGTTGCATTCGTTAACAATGATGAACAAATACAGAAAAAATATCTGTTATCCGTGGCAAAGTAACTTAGGTCGGAGTCTAATATTTTATCGAAAAATAAGATTATGTCTATTAGAGAATGTGAAAATAATGATAGAGCCATTTAAAATACAATGTAATTGTATTAATGAGCATAAAATAACGTTCTCAACAATGCTACAAGAACTTATCTCTCGAAGTCATAAATGAATATATAATGTAGTAGCTTACTCAGAAACTTCTGTTACTGGTAAATATATATATATTGCTAACCATCAAACAAAAATGTTAGCTAAAATCTTGTATAATAGAATCTTTCTGGAAAGAAATATCTTCTCAATCTAGACCAAAGTATAATTACAATTCCCTTATCCGTCCTATTGATTTTCAGTTCGTTTAGACAAATTGTTACTTGCACGAAAGAAAAGTACTATTATTATTCTAACACGATAAATTATGGCAATTTTCAAATTTATGTTACCTCTCACTATCGCGTAATATTAATCACGATCATTTGAAGAAGTTGAAATCAAAGTAAAATAGAGATTACACGAATTCTAAAATTAACATTGATATACTAATACTTAAAGCAATTCAATACGTGTATACAATAATAGAGAAACCAAAAACAAATTTCAGTAATAATTACATAAGAACTTCCTTATTTCTTATTAATTTTATTCAAACAATATACTTAATTTTCATAAACGCTTTTCATGAAGTGAACTATAATAATAAAAGATGAAGATTCTTAAAATTTGTACTTCTTCAGTTATTTAAATAATTTATATTTCTCTTACTACATTTCTTTACGATATACGTTAGATTATATTCTAGTTTACTGATACCACCTGAGTTAACATATCAAACTCCGATTAATAAATCACAACGAAGTTATAAAATAGTACTTGTATTTTTATACGTCAAGATCTAATACTTTATTGCAATAATAAACCATCATGAAGTGAATTTCTCTCAGTGAATCCTGAATTAATGGATCTGCATTGGCTTGTAATAATTACTATTGGTTACTAATGGCCGAGCATTGATGCAAATGCTTCATTTGGGTGATAATTGATCGTTAATCGACCACTGGGTATTACAATAATCAGTCAGGTTCTGCTCAAGACGAATGATACGAAAATGACAATGACAATGATTAATTAAAAAAAAAAACAATAAGAAGATCTTCTAATATGAAAACAACTGTAACATCCACAGAGTATTCTGGAACAAACAGATTTGGAGGCTTGAGAAACATGATAATTCGATAGACGCTCGGCCTCAACGAAACACAAACCACAAACGGGAGTTACAGGCGATCGAGTTCAAAGCCGTGGGTTGGATCAGTCATATACGCGTACAGGATCAAATACGGATACTGGGCAAATCAATGAACCCTTAGTAACCGTCTCGCCTTCGTGTCCCATATACAACCCAGTACCTGCACGTTGCCTCGCGAGGGATATATCGCTCGCATATCCGAAGAACGAGAATAAACGAACGAGACAATGACTGCCTTAATCTGCACAAAATGATGGATCTTCGAGTACTATCGAGTCTTAAAAATGGAACGCGAACCATAGAATTTGAAACTCGTGTTTTGTTGATTTTCTTTTAAATTACAAGCTTAGATTTAGCAACGACGAAAGAAAGAAAGTTTCCGATACTGCACGTTTGTACCTCAGAGTTTCGATATTTCGACGTAGTCACGAAATGGAAAAGACACCAAGCAGTGCGGAAGACGTGGAAATTTTCGCCCGACGTTGGCCTTATAAAGAGACCGGCGGCGCGCGATCTCGCGGGCGTTGCCCCCGCGTCCTTTGTCTCGAGGACTTTTGCCGGCCGTACGAGTCATCGCCGCGACTGCGTTCAATTTTTCCGACGTCAAAGGTTCTCCCCGTATTGACGGTTTCGCCCGCGCCTTTTAAAGACTGTGTCACACGGGCGGTAGGGCCTGGCCTTCGCTTTATCGCCTCGGGGGCGGGCGGTGATTTTGCGCAACAAACATTTTGAGGTTGTAACGCGCGCGCTTTGTCGGGTGTCAAACGGGGACTCGACACGTTCGAGGCAGATATTTTTCTAAGAATTGTTTGAGAAACATTCTTCGAGGTAGAAGACTTCCTGCATTCGATCGCGGCGCACGATATTACGGACTTGTCAATTTTTGAGAACAGTGGGAGAAAACGGCGTTGTTTTTTTTTTTGCTTCCTCTTACACCGAGATATTTTTCATCAGGTCCGCGCGATTGAATTTTTAGTAAATAATGGAAACGACAAAAGATCAAAGCAATGTAAATATTCACTATTCTACATTTGTATTATATTATCTATCTTATGTAATACAAATCATTATATATGGCAAGCTATATTGTGTAGACACTATTATTATTCTCTTTGGAAAAAACTAACAAACAACGTAGATTTGAAGGAATAGTTACAAGATAAAAAGAAAAAAATTAAAAGGGCACCAATTAAACTCATATTATGAAAAATTTACTTTTAAACTACTATACAATGATTAGATATTCATAAACTCTTGAATCAATGGGCATTTATTCCTAATATGATATTATAGGCACAGATTGGACAAGTATTTCATCTACAAAGCGTTGATATAAATTCCAATGAAGAACCCATTATTGTTACAACGTGAAAGCAAAGATACAAATTTAATATAACTCACAAATTATCAATAATAAATTGAAACATAGCATGCCTTCGCTTATTATATGTCGAAAAATAGTGATGAAAGTTGCATTATGTCATCAAATATCTATAATTAAAAAAGATTTTAAATAAATATATCAAATTTGTACCTTCCATTCTTTCCATTTAAAAATAAATGGGATGCCGAAAATAAACAACGAAAAGCTCGAAAAAAAGGTATTGTTATTTCAAATAAATAAAACTTTAGATCGAATCTAATAAGACGAATATGTATCTAGTCTAAGAAAAAAAAGTATCTAACGCTAACTAACTAACATTGATGTTATTAATGTATGTTGTAGAGCAAAATATTCAACGTACTTTGAAACGATGAAAATTAACCTTAAAAGTATGTTTTGAATTTCTCTGAAGTCGATAAAATAATTTATGACAATGTTGACGAAACTAAAATGACACATCTAACAAAAAGCCTATGAGAAAATAAATACCTTCAATAAACTGAGATCAATGGTTGGAAATATGCGAAGGTTCCTTAGAGTGCCCTTACAATACCTCCCAAGGTGAATCAGGAAACGCGTACTAGCCGGTGGCCTTCGAAGGGCCATTAGATGTCTAAACGGAGTTAGATATAGGTCTCAGTAAAGTCCAAATGGTCTTGGGAGTACTGTGTCAGTACATAGTGACCATTTAATAGCGCAGACTGAGATTTTGGCTATAATCTGTTGTATCTGACCTGACAGCATAAATCCGCCACAAGTGATAGATATTGTTTTATAACCAACTCTAAACTGATCCGGAACTGTTACAAGATCGTCGCAGAACAATGAAAGAAGACAATCGCAAACAGAACCGACAGCAGATCTCTGCAAGTTCTTCATCAAGAGAAAATATCCCTATTTAACATCCATTACAACGATGTGCTTCAACGAAACGAACGAGGGATAACTTTTGCAGAACAGGCAAGTATTTTATGATTGTTAAGAAAGTAAGGGCGCCATTCGCCGTTTTTTTATCGTAAACTATGATAAAACATAACTGTAGTGGAACCCAAAAAAAATCGATAAGCGTTACCACTGTTTCTCAACTTTACGTCCTGCATTACTTGTCTTGATGTTTCATAAAAAATCTCGTTTAAATTATCAAAAAAGAGTTTATTTTAAATTACGATATTTAGGGAGACAGTGCTCGAAGTGAATATTAATTGACGAAAATTTTGTGAATCTTACGTGAAATTTCTAGCGATCTAAAGTGAAATACGTAGCAATTACACAGGCTGCAAAATCAGCGCGTTTGAACGAGTGAGATTCGCGAGGCCCGCAGGCTTCTCGAGCAGTACATTCAACGCTCTCGGGATCAGACTCCTTCACTTCCCCACCAGACCCCGTCACTTCTACTGTACTATCAGCGCAACATAGGACGTAAAACGCGAGCGGCGATAGAAGTAAGGGAAGTCGTCCTCGCCGCGCTCGCGTGCGAGGAAAAGTACATCGAGGATCCGACGCTAATTCTGTAACAGTCCCCACCCCCACCCCCCGAACAATCGAGCGTCGCCCCCGGGCCCGACTGATGACTCTGTCTCAGCTTCTCGCTTTGCCGGCAGAACGCATGCTGATAAAGACGTTAATTGCCGACTTAGCCGGAGAAGAGACGGACAGATATATAGAGATGTCGAGAGGTGGAGAAGGTACGTCGATAGAAGACTGATTGCCAACGGGGAAAAACAAAGCACGCGGCCCGAGGGCGGCGATGACGCGGTGCACTCCGCGGATAGAGAGAGAGAGAGAGAGAGAGAGATAGCGAGAACAGGGAAAGGAATTATTAGATCGTCGTGGCCACGCGCGATACTCGCCGCCGCAGTAATTAAATTCTGAGAGAAAGAATGAGAGAGATAGAGTGCGAAGAATGCGCGGACGTAGAGAGCGACGTGCTAAAATTAAGGTCGAGCCGATAAAATCTGTCCCGGGCCACGTGCGCGTGCACACAGACATACGCATGCACTTGCACAGAGAGATACAGAGACAGGCACACAGCCGCGGCATCACGGTAGGCTCTCTGGCTCATTAGGGAAGTAAGTCCTTTTCCCCTCTCCGTTTTCCCCCGTAGATTGCGCACAATTTGACTGCGAGAAAACTCCGCGCTCTGGGAATATTATTATATACTTTATATGTAACCGAGCACTCCACTACTGCTACTACTACTACTACTACTACTACTAGTGCTGCTGCTGCGGCTGGTGCTTGCTATCGTTGCTGCCGCTGCTGCAGCTCGTAAATCCTCGAACGCTTGGATCTTCCGAGGAGGCCAAATTATTCTCCGGATCTACCTAGGCGTGAAAATGCTCGGTTAAGGCGCACTGCCGGCTCGGGGAGTCGGGTGAAACCGGGGAGAAGAAGAGTTCTCGGGCTATATAATTCCGGTGGATAAGCGAGAAACTTTCATCGGGCGCGTGTATATATAAGTATATATATATATATATATATATATATATATATATATGTAGCCGTATATATACATCAGGGCCAGCAGAAGCGATAGCAGCAGACGCACAGCTGTCGGATAAGAAGTTGGATCGCGCGCCGGCCAATTATTCGCGGCATCGATTTGACGAAATAAACTCTGGGCGAGAATCTACCGACTTAACCGTGAGAGAGATGGAAAACGAGTGAGAGAGAGAGGGAGAGAGAGAGATAAAGAGAAAGAGAGAAGGGTCGGCAAACATTGCGAAAAATTTCCTCGACCATCCTTTCCTGAAATTTCGTTGAAGGCCACGTAGTTTTTTGCTCGCTTCTACAGTATCGGAGCTTCAGAGTTTATCTATCTATCGATATATATATATATATAAATTAGCTTTTATCTACATAGAGGCATAGCGGCTTTTAGCAAATTTCATCGGTACCACGGAGTCGCCGTTCAATCTAAGTTGGAATATTAGCGAAAACGCTCGATAACGTTGTGTTATTAATTTTTTCTTATTATGGCCGTATTGCGTCGTTTCAAAAGTATCCGGTAAAATGCGTTAAAACGACCTTTTAGCTTCCAGCTATTAAAGTAATTTTTTTTTGTTTCTCGATTATTTTTTTTCTCATGTATAAGAGGCGCGATATGGATTTGGATCGCAGTTTATATATTGCAATGCCTGTTTTATATGCTGACAAAAATGTCAGTTTAATTAATTTCAGCTGGCCGCATGAAATTAATTAAATAATACTTATTTTATGAGGTATATAAATATATAATATGCCATTGCATACGGCGACGAAACATTGCAGAAATTTAAATTACACCTATATATACGTTAGTTTTATAATACTGTTATATGTGATCTCGGGGCATGCGAGCTCAGTTCCGACAATTATTTTATCTTGTGATATGTATAAAGTATATTACCAATAGCAAAGCTGTTATATAATAATAATAATCATCGCAATTACGACCTAAACATAAATATCGATTTAAAAATGTTTTTTTTTTCAAAATAATCAACAATGAAGTATACTTTGATATAAAAATAAAGATACATCTAATTTACACTGATAAATTGAATTTCGTTGAAAAAAGTGTAATAACAGCAATATATAATAAAAAATTATATTTGTACAAGTATTCATATTGATTAATAATTAAAATTACAAAATATATACTTAAATAAATGTTCTAGATTGACACATAGAGAGATGTAAGCCAATAAAAAAAAACTTAACAGTATGTCATTGTTAATAAAAAAAAGAGTATATATGTATATATAATAACGACCAATATCTGAAACATTACTTATATAAGCGTTCGATAATAATCATGTGCAAACGGTATACACTAAAAAAAAGTACAAGATAAGCTTTGGCGATAATAAATCGAAATTCTATCAAAACTACGCAAACTTAAATGAACAAAAAAAAAAAAGAAAGAGAGGGAAACCAATTAATTATATTTTCAATGTATACTATATATGTATAATAAAAAAAATGTCGCCCCAGAGGCGGTTGCCGTACGCGCATCCGTGTATTGTATGCGCGTACTGTACCTGACATTAAGATAATAAAGAATTACGAAATAGAAGCGGGGTCAAAAAAAAAAATTAAAAAGAACGAAAATTATCGTACCGACAACATCGGCGATTAAAAAGAGAGGACGAGAGAGAAAAAAGAGAAAGAGATAGAGAAAACAAACGAACGAAAAAAGAAAGAGTCACTCCTCTCATAATCCGAGCTCGGGGCTTGCGCGTACGAAGTTTCCCGCGCTGTGTTACACGTACGCCAACTCTTTTTTATTTTATTATTTATATATTTAAAAAAAAAAAAACAAGAAAAAGACAAAAAGAAACAAAAACGAAAATAACAAAAGTACAAAGAGAAGTACAGTAGAGAGAAAAAAAGCCAGAGAACTGTGTGCGAAATTTTCATTGTTTTGCGCCTCCTGTTCCTATATATATATATTGTAGATAATGTTTTTACTGCTGCGTATATATAGGCTCGCTCGCGGGTACTCACCTATGCAGGGATTGTGATTCACCTTGGAGAAGATCCGATCGCAGCGGTTCTTGACGCCGATGTCCGGGCAGACGCAACCGAACATCGGCGAGAGGCGCAGCTGCGTCCAGGCCTCGTGACAAGCGTCCCTGTGACAAAAAGAGGAACAGTTAAAGGCGTGCGAGAGATCGTTCCGCGTGCGTACACACGGACGCGCGCGCGCAATTAAACTTTGTATTATATTAAATTAATTTAAATTCGATGAATAATGAGTCAAATCAGATGTACCAATATTTATTGGGAAGTAATTTATAGAGAATGCGTATATGAAGGTAAGGTGTCGATGCTTTAAAAAAATAAGTAAACTGAAAAGAGAGCCAAACTGAAAAAAGTTGTTCTTGTTTTAGTTGACTTATCCCTATACCATTAATATGTTTTTAATAATAACATAGTGTTAATAACAACATAGGTTTAATCACAACATAATAATATAGTCATGACAAATATTATTGATGAAAAAAATTTGTTTATGTAGAAATAACATGTAAGATTGAATTTCAAATAAATGATGCCTGGAAAAGGATAAAAAATCTGGTTACTATTAACGTTGTTAAAAATAAATCAATATCGACTCGTTAACATCGACACATTACCTTCATATATTTAGAGAATGTATGAATTAAGTTTTGAATTTATGAAAAATTTATCGCATTATTTTCATCCTGAGCCACCTGCTGATCTCATCGCTAAGACGATAGGTGGCCTACTCCTTGACGTGCAAAGGCAAAGACAAGAAATCGATATGCTCATATAAAGTGAAAGTTATGTTTTAGTTGGGACAAGTAATAAAAATTTAAAACTGTATGTGCGTTGAATTTGCTCTTCTTTAAAACATTGCAGAATGAATTGCTTTATCGTAACGGATTTTTAATCGATTGACGCCGAAATTACCTCAAAGAGACAAAAATTATCCCATCTTTAAGTCTCTTAATTATCATAAAACACTGATTAATTCAATTTGAAAATTAGCTTCGATCTGCTCTGACGTGTACCTTATACGGAAAAATTTTGTATTCTTATGTTCGAAGCAATAGGACGGATAAGCGAAAGGCGGGGGGGGGGAGATCATAAGTGAAACATATATACGAATAATCGTACGAAGAAATAAAATTAAATTTTACTGAAAATTATCTTCACCGATTATTCTGCTTCTATGCTTATATTGCTAGGAAAAGGTTTTCACGAATTCAAGGCTGCGTGAAGCATTTGACATTCACAGCCTGTAGCGTAGTGGAAAACAAATAATAAAAAAATAATAATAAACAAATAATAATAAAAACAAATATTTTGCGTGAGTTATAATTTATTTTGAAATCAAAACTGTCCTACATGAGTGCACAACGAGAACAAACTATTGAATCTGTCACAATTACATTGTCATACAAATTCCATAGAGACGCTGTCTCTTTATTGTAATTGACTTGATAGAAATTTTCATGAAGCGAAACTCAGTCAGTAAATTTGATAACCGTTTCCAGCTGATTCTATATAGGGCAGTAATTTGGGATAATCGATATCGTAAACCATGTAAATTATTAATAAACTCGAAATATCTTCACATTTTGATCATAAATATTCAGTCGAGAATTCAGAGCTATCCGGAACTTATGAACATTGAAAATGTTCTTTCCTATACATCCGCATATTTAATTACTTTGTAATTAATTCTGAAATAATGAAAGTCGGCATGATTAATTCCAAGAGTAATTAATAACACAAAAATTGATTATAGCATTTAAAGTATGCTCGGTTACAGAAACAACAGGGTAACGTTACTTTTGAATTATTCAAGTATTTTTGTTCAACTGGCGTGGAATTGTAAAAGTACCGCTTTGTACGAATTTTTTCACGCTTTTTACAAAAATACTTCATGCGTATCTTCCACGTTGTTAAACTCAGATTTAATTATTGTCGATATTCCTCTGCTCGCCAAAGCAGGATTTAAATGATAAATTGAAACTGCTAATATTTTGTTACGATTCCCAAAAAAAAACAAACTTAATTTCTTTATAATACAAATATCGTGTTACATTTATTTGAATTTATTGATATTTATTTGAAATGCAAATCAAGATTGTAACTAAAAATCAAAATGATAAAATGATAAGAAATAAAATTATATTATATTCCCTTATATTTCTTGTATAAAATGGTTTATTTAAATATTGCATTACTTATAAAATATTTCAATATTATCTAGACAAAAGGAGTAATAAAAAAAAGCGTAGCCGAAAATTCTTGGAAAATAAGTTATTTTAAATTAAAGGCGTTGATAAATATTCAATAATTCTAAAAAGGTATTTTTCTTAAGGGTGTATAAATAACAGAAAACTCTTGATAAGACAACACACACACACACACACACACACACACACACACACACACATCTACATAATAATATAATACAACAAAGTCGCACTCTACTTCTTCATCGGCGGGTCCAGCATGCAGTGGATCCTAAACTCCAGAAAAAGTTTATTAAAATTCATTAAATTTTGAAATTTTAATCGAACTTCATAATTACGGGATTAAAATTTTAGTAATTCAGCCATTCGAGTTTCCGGAGTGTGATTTTTCATTATTAAGATAAAATTTTCAATTTCACTTGGCTTGGATAGAAATTGAGCGAAAGGAAGAAGAGGCGCGCGCGCGCGCGCGGATTTAAATGCGAGTTAAGGGGCCAATTTTAAAAAAGAAATATTGAAAAAGTTTTCTCGGAATCAATTTTACAATCAAATCGGAACTTTCTGGAGACTTGTGTCTGTGTCTATCTACCCCTCCCCCCTCTCTCTCTCTCCGCCCCTCACCCTCTCCCTTGGACTTTTTATATCAGGGGCAGAAAGAGAACAAAAAAAGAAAGAAAGAAAAAAAAGAAATCACAGAGAGATTCGAGCTTTCAGTTTCAAAACTAATTTCATACCGTTGAACGCACGGTGTCTGAAAATGGCCATTAAACAGTCTGAAAAGGCCGAGGAGAGGTCGCCCGATATGCCTCTGCGCCCGTCAGAGAATATTATTTAAGGAAAATCCGGCGACAGGGTCGACGCGGCTGCGCGGCCGCCGCCGCGGAAAGAGTTCCAGCTCGGCGTGTATATTACAAGCGTCCATACGCCGGAACTTTTTACTCTAATTGGCTAATATTAAGGTTAACAGCGTAATGGGCCGCGCGTCCAGGCTTCTCGCCTTGTCTAACGTAACGGGCGGCTAGGTGGCGTGGGCTGGGAGGGGGCCAGATGGAGCGAGAGATAGGAACGGAAGCTCGGCTCCGTCGGACCGACGAGGATCTCGCCCGGGCGTTCTCGTATAAAAACGGATATTTCAGTAATTTTAAGGACCGAGTAAATCAGGAGAAAGTTTATGGCTTATGAACTTTCGAGACTGAGCGAGCTTTTAATAACTTAGCGTCAAATTGGATTCTCGGCCTGGAGATTTTCCCCGAGCCATCTCCCGTCCTGGTGGGCTCGTTGACGTAAAATTAACCATGTAAAATTACGTACACATATATTTATTCGTAACGAGGTGAAATTCAGAATTTTATCAGAATTCGCGACTGAAGAGGGCGAATATACAAAATCAGCTCTATGTATTTATATATTTTTTATAATACTTAACTTGACGCATATGATAATAAACAACGGGGATTATTACATTTTTCAATTAAAAACTTTGAATGAATTAAAGCGTATTTTCTTGCTCATTTACGTCGCGTTTATAAGAGAAATATTCAGTCTTGTGAAAACAAAAGTCACGTAAATCTGAAATTTACGAGTTTTTAAGTATAGGACATAATTGTTTACTCAAGCTATGCATTGCGTTTAATACGTTGAAATTTTTTTGAAAACCATATGACATGTTAATTATGATTTTCTTTGTAGAACATTTCCTCGCTATTTTTTAAATTTACATAGTCAAAATAAAAATAATAATTCACAGATTTATATACTTAAAAACACTAATGAATTAAAATTATTATTTCAATGTAAAAAGAGCTGCAAGTATGACATTCTAAGAACCACAGGCTAAAAGTTAAAAAATGAGTGATTACATTTTTAATTTCTTTTTTATATTATATTTTTTACATTAACATTAATTTTAACAATTAGATAAACGAGCTAATTCTACATTTTATACATTGAGAAAAAACGTTATCATGACTTTACTCTTCATTAGCTTTTATATTTTTTTTTCCTCCGAAATAATGCGAAATTCATCCTGGGAAGATCTATCGTCCTGGTAAATAAAATATGGACCAAAATTGATTGTCAGATATTAATTAAAAGAAGCTTGATAATTTGAATTCTTTTCCAAAATTCTCATGTTTGTACCTTTCAGATGATACCTGTAAAACTATGAATTTCCGATTGAATATTTCTACAATTAATAGCACTAAAATTTGTATATGTTCTCTTAAATACGAAGAAACTTGATTATTGTGAAATCAGATATTCAATTAGAGATATTTATAAGACGACCTATACTCGCTAAAATTACACTATAGACTTTTAATTCGACTACCGTACATCATTGCGCGAGCAGCGAATATCGCGAGACATAACCTCTTTTTTATTAAAATTATCTATGAGCCAATATTTCCTTTGCAATTTTTTTTTCATCGTACAAATCTGTACGCACTTCCGTCGCGTGTCTTTCTGAATTGTAACCGATCCCATTATATTAATCGAATTTTCTATCTCCTTCAACGTGCGAATATCGCGCAACATAACCTCTCTTCTATTAGAATGACCCAAGAACTAATATCTCCTTTGCTAATTATCTTTTCTTTGTACAAATCTATGTTCATTTTCATGGGGCGTCGTTCTGAATTGCATTCTATCCCATTGTATTAATAAAGCTTCGTTCACAATTTTAATGAAATTCAGAGGGGGTAGGGGCTCACGCGAAAAAACCAAACCACCCGAGCACACGGGCGGCGCGAGGGACTCGGCAAATTAAAACATCGATCAATTCTCGCCGCAGACGTTTGCGCGTCCCGCGTACTAACGAAGTCCGCGATTACAGACGGATCGGCGCGCGGGCGAAAATCGGCAAACAAGCGCCCTCGCGTCCTCGTACATAAACGCGTGTTTACGCGCGGGTTTATTTGCCAGCCTACGCGAGGCTTTGTGCCCGGGCCACGCTTTGTTTACACCGCCGGACGGTAGATATATAGGGCCGGGTGGCGGTGGTGGCCCGTGTGCGCGCGCGTAATTTTTACCCCCCCCCCCCGAACCCTTCTCGCTGCGACCCCCCCCCGCTTCCACCAGCCAATCTCGGCACGAAAGAAGGCCAGTATGCAATTAGAATATTATTATTTTTGTTTGTCCAACTTATTCCGAGTAATCGAATTCAGTGCGGGGAAAGTTCGCGCTCGCGGCTTCGTATATGGTGCTACGTGTAAACCGCACGTGCCCCTTCCCCTTCCCGCTTTTCTATCGCACAGCGCATGCGCAAACACAGTACTCGCGCGCGCGCGACACACACACACACACACGTAGCGCGCGCGCTACAATCCAGAACGGCAGTATAATATTCAAAATATCGCGAAAGTTCGTTAAATACTATACAACTTTGCTCTAATTACGGCTTTTCTGCATCGTATACGAAGCCATTTTAAAATAATCATGTTACTTGTGGATAGTATGTTTGTGCCATTGTGTGATTTATAAATATATTCTATTCTTGTAAAGTCAAAATGAATATTAATAATCAGTCGAAAATGTATTTCGTTTTTAGATATTATACTATATATTCTGGTAAATTTTGTATGAACTGATTCTATATATATATATATATATATATATATATATATATATATATATATATATATATATATATTTATATTGGAAACATAATTCTAGGCGTAAAATATCTTTATGTCTAATAATAACATTAATTTCAATCTCTTGATGCTGAAAACTCAATTGTTTTCGATGTGGTATTTTTTACAGATCCCCCCTCCATCGTCCCGAAATTTTACAATTCAAACTCAGAAACCCTGAAATCTTCCAATACTTCGCATAGAAGTATATAATACATAAGTAAAGTTATTTACAGAAAAATTAAATTTTAGTCATTCCATAAAGAGAATGTTTGCGACCATAATTTTACATATTATTATAGATTAATTTTCTAAATAATTAACATTTACACCATCTAATTTAGCATATAAATTTTTAAGAAACTAATTAATGGTTGTCGTTGCATTGATAATATATAACTTTAATTATCTATAAGAGTAGGAACAGAATAGCCTAATCAAAATAACAACTTTAGCGAACCATGCAAAATTTGTTCGAGTTTTTTCTTAGTATACACCAGAAGTTCCTTTTTAAAGTCTTCTCTTGATATCCTGATGTATTCATGATTATGAACATATAAGTTCAGAAAATCACATATGCTCGGGTAGGATTATTTGAGAGCTTACAGCTTAGTATTTAAGTTTGTCATCGACAAGTTTTTGCATTGGTTTCGATCTCTCGTTTTCCATTTACTCAGTCGAACTATATCTGGTATTACCATAGCTAGCTGATAGACACCCCTGTTATTATCTCTTTACAGCCAAACATTCCTTTTCTTCTCGTCTGTCTCATCTTCTATTGAAATTAAGTATTTAATTTTTCAAATTCTTGAAATTAATTTTAAAATTACTACAATTCCAGATTTTCTTTTTTTTTTACATTTATGTATCTGTAATAATTCTTCATAGACATATGGAAAGAGAATATTGCAAAAATGAACTCTGTAGCGAAGTGTCATTTAAGCTATTACTTTGATTCAATGACGTAAAATAGTTTATTAACTCGGTATTGCATTCAATTTCTTTTATTACATACATCAAATCCTTCTCGTCAATAGTTTTTATATGATAGTCATTATTATTCATTCATACCTATCTTTAAAACATAGCTCAATAAGATCAGTGACTAATTAATAAAACAGATTATGTACCAAAAATTAAATGTTAATCATCAAGATAGTTCAAGTTCCTTGAATAGTGATCTAGTCCAGTGCTTCGTTAATCGCTCAACATCTTATTTATAAAAGGATTCGTCTTTGCTTTAAAATAGATCTCGACTTTGGTAATCACTTCTTCTTTCGAACCTAGTCTCTCCTTTCCGCAGCATTCTTTTGTAGTCCGCAAACAACCAGTAGACACCGAAAAATCTATGAGATCTGGTAAGTACGACGTATGGGCAAGCAATTGGAAGCGCAATTCATCCGATTTAACTGTCGTTTTTATGGCAATGCACTGAATGCCTTCTTCTAACTATTTCAATCGGTCGATCCAATAACACCATGTAATCTCCACATTGATAGTTTCGATTTTCTTAATGTAATCAATGGACAAAAATACCAAGCCCGTGTCCAAGTACAAGCTAATACTTAGGTCATAAATTTGCCAGCTGTTATGGAGCATTGTTGATTTTTGATCAACTACGAACGAACATACTACCAACTTTGAACATAATTTTCTCATTGACAAATGTTTATGTAAAATTGAAATATGCTGATTTCTGATATCTTCAACTCACCCATTATCTTAAGTAATTTCAATTTATGATCGACCAAAACGATGGTATGAACTTTTTTTATTATAATTTTTCGCGACAAGTCCCGAATTCGGACGATTTAAGCAAACAACATCATTTACGCTTCTAAAATTGTGTTTTAAGTCAGTATAGCATTGTTGCTGGTAGAGCAGAATTCGAGTATATTTTAGCAAATCATCATTTTATACAAATAGTATTGGTTCCCCTTCAAAAAAAAAGATTTATCAATATATGAAATTCAATTTTTTTCATTTTTTTTATTAAATAACACAAAAGTTCCATCACCAAATTTAGTGTAACTTCTGAAACTAATGTCAAATTAGCATTTAATTCTGACTCGTATCGTTGACAGATTTAGGACCCAAAAATTACATGAATTTCTTATTAATTATAAATGTTAGCCCTCTTATATGTTATGTCGGAAACTCATTAAACAATGTGTCATATCCACATAAAAATTTAGAGCCTCTTCAGAATACGGGATAACAATCAAGGGATCATCTTTAAAAAACTAAAGATAATATGAAAATGGTGATAATGAGTTAGTCTTCTCTCATACAATAAAAGAGTCTGCGCTTTTTTTATTTATCTTATACGTATAGAAAACTGGTAAATTAGTCGTAAAGTCGTACGTGTATCTCACGTTCTTCTATTATATGTTGTCAATATTTTTTATTTAAAAATTATTATTATTCAAGAGTTTGATCACCCTCGTGCAACTTTTCTGAACATCCTCCAAGACTGCATTCGCTAAAGTGTGCCAAGCGTGACTTGCTCGGCCCAGAAATATTACAAAGCCCTCCTTAAGCAGGAGTAACATTCATTCGACGAAATATAATTGAGGAAAAAAGCCGGCAGAGATAAAGAAGGACAAAATAAATATATACACAGACCGAAGGGGTAGACGTACGAGGACGCGGGACGCAAGGAGACAAGCAATCGAGCGGTGTGCAAACGACGAGTGAAAGTCGGACGAGCGCTTCGGGAGCCATTGAAAATTTATGAAGTTTGCCCGAGACGGGACGTGAGCACAGGAGCGAGCGTACGCTCGGTATAGAAAAAGGGGAGGGGGGAATGACGGAAAAAAGCGACAGTGTCGGGAGGATGGAAGAAGGAGAGGTGAAGCGGGATGGGACGGGGGAGAAATGGAGAGACAAACAGGTATAGGTGAATTGGCAAGCGAGTCATCCACGACACCGCAGGTCAACCGGGCTGAATTTAAACGAATAATCGAACGGGTATTATTCGCGGTCCAACCGAGTTTGCCCACGATATTTAACAAAAATAATAGAATAGTCTGTCTCTCTTGCTCGTGAACTACTAACCCATCTGGCTCTTTCCAATTTTCTATTTTCGTTTTTGCTTAATGATGGATTCTCTTTAGTTCGCTCTCTCTCTCTCTCCCTCTCTCCCCCTCTCTAGCATGTTTTCTCTCTTACCTATTCACGATATTATCTTTTTTCCAACCGAAATCGATAATTTATTGCCACGGGGAGTCTCCACTTGACGCTTCGAAAACTGGATCAGTGAATAACGCAAATTCGAAAATAAAAAATTGAACTGTTTTTTTTGTGGTAGACTATAGATTATTTAAAGGAAAAGAGAGAAAGAGACTAAATGATGCAAATATATTATTTTCTTTATAAATTTCATCATTTTATTGGTCATATTGTTAGAAAATTTCAAATAAGTTGAAAACAGAAAAATTTGATAAACATAATTGATGCTTTTTTGTGTTCAAGAAAACTTTCCTTAGATAGATGAATTATCAATAATTAAAAAAAAATTTAAAGGTAATAGTAAAAATAAAGGCAAAGTATAAATGTCAACATATTTATATAAAGTTTAAAATTGATTTCAAGTGCAAAAATTCGATAGACATAATTGATGTTCTGTTATTGACATATGGAATGTCGAGAATAAATTTAAAAGTCAATCCACACTAATAAACATTAATATTCTTATTTTTGTGCTCACTAAGAGTGAAACATTAACTAATGAAATATTTATTTAATAATAATATATACCCTCTTAATTATATATCAGACTTTCTAGCCCGTATTGTATTTTGAACTGTCTTGGACTCCACTACTAGTAATTTGATTTACCTTCCATTGTTTACTCTCTACGTTGCTTCCACAGTCTACAGCATTAAATTTATAATGTGTTTGATGCTCCGTTGAATTCGAGTCGTAGGACACGTATTCCGCGATTTTTTTTATTTCTAATTATATGTCCGCTTTTGGCGTAATATATTTACAGTCCTTTTAAGATAGATTTTACACAGCGAACTTAATATTTAATATTTATTATATGAAAACTGAGACAAAAATATTTTCACAATATACTGGAATAATTATTATTTGTGCTTTCAGTTAAATAGAAATTATTCTGTGAAAAATTTTCATCATTTCAAAAACTAATATATTTACTTCATTTGAATGGATATTCATGTATGTATATAAAGTGTTTTATATGAATTTTATATTATACTCTTTTACAATAATAAATTTATAAATATTATTAATTATTATCAGAAACAAGGAGATGTCATTAAAATTAAAAATTATACTTATGTAAACTATTCTGAATCAAATAAATATTTTTATCGGTCTTATAGTCTTTATAATATAATATATTAACTAAAATAACGACAATCAGACTGTACATTTGTATATTGTCATAGGGCCCATGAGCTCTTTATATTATAAGTACATTTGAAATATAAGTAAAGTGAATTATAAGTACATTTGAAATATAAGTAAATTAGAGTCAAGTTTATTGAATTCAATTTATTGTTTATTAACAAGTTTAATGATTTCTATTGAGTTCTAATATGCAATCTATCACTTCTAATATAGAAATACAAACCTGCCAAAAACAGTGATTCATCTTATAAACTTATTTAGTTATATGAATAAGTTTTATATTGTGTGGATAATTACTTATGAGTATTCCCGTTTAAGAATTTCATATTCGGATCTGCCGGTATCTGTAATAATCGAATCCGGGAATACCTTTACAGATTGAGGACCTTCATAGAATTTAAATGCATCTGTGTTATATACTGTACTTGGATACCAGATTGGTAGAATATCTAAATCTATGAAGATTTATAGGCTCATTGGTAAGTCTAATGCATATAAGGAGATTTCAATCTTTGATATACTTAAAAACCCATGTCTGGTTATCGTTTCTTGAGCAGAAACCGATTACAGAAAATTACCAGTTAAAAACTAGTTAAAAATAATTTTAAAACTAGTTTAAAAAATTGTTCACAAAATTTTATTGAAATTACTAGGAAATAATTGCATTTTTGCTTGATTTTACTACCTGCAAGAATGTCAAACCACTTGGATTTCATATAAGGCAAGGCGCTCATAATTTATAGCTTACACATGTATGTATAATTTTAATACTTTCGTGTTGATATCGTTCTTGAATATTTATTTCTAATTTGGATTCTTATTTCCAATATTTATATCCGTATTCAAAGGATATAAATATTGGAAACTATTTTTACTTAACAATATTAGTCTTCCAAACATCCATCTCTAATCTTGTGTTTCGTTTCAAATCTATCAATTACTTATATCATCTCTTTGCCTTTTTGACTCTTTCAATTGAATATCATTTTGTTTCGAAAAGATTGCAACCACTCGATGTGTAAACTAATTTCATAAATGATTTTGATTTTAATCCAATGGTCTATTCCCTCTTGCTTGAGCTTTCAAGCCCGCTTAAGTAGCTCCAAATATTTTAGAGATCTTATTATAGATGAATACTAGCATTGAAAGATTTAGAGCCAAATTTCTTAGATGAACCATCCACGCAAGATATTGCTGCAACTATCGGCTTTATTAGAATGTTTCTATTCTAAAGACTGAAATCATTGCCCCGATTTCAGGCCGTGAAATTTTGAACAAAAGTCAGTCAACAATGAACTGGAATAAAAAAACATTGTATTTACTTATTTTCGATCATGAAATCATTTATATGCAAGTCGCAGATTGCGCAGTACATTGCAAAGGGTGATAGAAGAACTACTGATTATACTCCAATTCGTTATGATCGCAAAACATTCAAGAATTCTAGTTTTTTCGTATTAGTTTGATTCGCTTCCCGAGACCAAATAACGCGTTATGAGTGATCTTTTATTTTCTGCTAAAATTATTCTCGCATAGGACGTCTATCTTCGTTGCCAGTTTACTAAGACCTGCTCGATCAAACCCCTTTCGAAATATTAAAGACTGTTGGGAAATTATTAGCATATCTTAACCTGCAACTTAGTTACCATAAATCATATTTTACAGAAATACCGAGATTTGCGCCTATTCTTAGCCCGCCCCACCGAAAACTCAGTCAAAATCTCGACAGCACATCGTTCACGAGAGGGAGGGCGATTTCGCCGTCAAACTAAAAAGGCCTCCATCGCCCGGCAGTATTCGCCGCGATGCACGCCCATATACATATATATATATATATATATATATATATATATATATATATATATATCGACTTATCTACGCGGCCGTGTTGCGGCGAAAGTACGCATGCGCACGCACACGCGCGCGTCGGCGTATCTCGGATAATTATCGGTATATAATAGGTATATATGGCTGGCACGCGCGGAGCTTGCGATTCTTTCTCGGAAATGCATTAAACTTCCCGTCGCGTGCTGGCGCGCACACGCGCAGGGGTGGAACGTTGGGCGGCGTAAGAGGGAGGCGTAGTGGGAGAGAGAGAGGGGTAGTGGAGAGACTGCAGCAGCGGCGCATTTGCCCGTCGTCGCAGGACCGGGGAGGGGGAGCGGTGGTAGGTTTTGAAATATTTATGAAATACGTCGCGGCGGGGGAGGAAGGGGGATGTAGGCGCCTGAGGACTGGTACTGCTGCATTTCTGAGCCGAGGGTGCAACGTCGGCTATCGTTTCTTAGGATTGTACTTGTGTCTCACTGATTCGCAGTGCATTTATTTTAACTAGATATCAGTTGCCTTTCAATACGATTGTGCGAGAATTTCGACATGTATATATACATATTCAAAATATTGGTATTATATATATAATATACGTGTTCGTAAATATATAATCGAGGGATCAAATGTTTCTTCCTAGTCGGAGGGATCTGAGAATGGAGTAACGACTATAATAATTAAAAGATATCCTCGGCAGTAAATATACGTAACAGAAATGCAGGTTCCCGTGGTGATAAAATAATAAGCGCGTCGGGAGAAACTACGAAAGAGCGTAGAGAGGCCGGGAAACGCCGATAGCCCGAACACTTGTATATTTACGAATGTGCAGAGAAACCGCCGCAAAGACAGGACACCCATTTTTGTTTAATATGGTCACGAGTATATATATATTTCTTATATATATACATAAATATTAATGCACGCCAATAGATATATAGTCATACTGTATATATGGATGCTTCCATACACCCGAGTTTAGACAGTGTTTTAAATCTGTGCAATTTTTAGAATTTCCTCCTCGCACGAATCCTGAAACGAACTGCCCTTGAATCGATTTTCAAGGATTGATACATTCGTTTTTTTAACGACTAAACTGATTGCCATTTTGAATTCTTTTAATCTACTGTTTTATCAGTTTCTCCGACACTTTGCGTGAAAATGATTGTCACTTAAAACTGATCCAGTAATATTGACGGAAATTTTTACATTTCAAAAAATGTCTCTTTATGGAACTCTCGTTTAGCACGGTACATTGATAAAAGAAACTGAAGCCTGACTTAATTTACCACATTTAAAAATAATTGCCCCTACAAATACAGAGGGGGGAAGGGAGAAAATTTACAAAGTAAAATTTACCATTCCTCTGTTTTTTTTCTTCTTCTCGCGTGGAACTTATTACAGCGCCATAAAACGAATTCTCGAAAGTAATATACTCCATAACCGTCGCTCGCTTGAAAATGAAAAACTACGCGGAGTATAATCTCGGGCGATTAGCCCGTACGAGTGGAATTTTTGCGAAAGAGGAAAGAGAAAATAAAAGGAGGTGGAAAAAAAAAATATAGGAAGAATATTAAGCCAGGCCTCGGGCATATCTGATCGGACGCCGGCGCGAGCTGCATTGTACGCGTCGCGTGCGCGCCGAGGTCTTTTACCGCAGCGCAATCGGTCCGTTTACATAATATAATAACGGTGCCTGCAGTTTCGGATCCGCGCTGGAGAAAGGGGGTGGTGGGGGGCGGAGGAGGTGAAGGGACTCTATAACGTGACTTACTCCGAACGCGCCGATTTCCACGAGAGAGGGGGCTCGGTGGGTAGGGCAAAAGTACGTGCGACATAAGGGTGGAATTCGACGGTGGAAGTGCTCGTTTTACCCCCGTTGGCGCGGGGAGGCGGAGTCGAGAGAGGGTCGTAGCTCGGGCGACGCGAAATTAAAATAATTTATTACACCACCACCACCACCCCCTCACCCCTACCGCTTATTTCTCGTTTCCCGTTATTTAAAATGTAAATCGAAGACTGCGCAAAAGGGTGGAAGGGATACAAGGTGGGTCTCGTGAGATTTTGATTGTACGAACTTTTCGATTTTCCGCCCCTTTTTCATGGCGCTCTTAATATTTGAAATGGCCGCTCGGTAAAGGAAGGCGTCTTGCCGTGCGACCGTAGAAAATTAACTTTGCTGCCGCGGCTGTTTTAAAATCCGATCGAATGATAAATATATATATAGGCGGTTTCTAGAGTCGAAAGCTCAACCGATATTGACCTGATAAGCTAGAATAACAACCAAGAACTAACTGCAAATACATTTGTCTAATTTCGGAATTACTCGACCGTTATTTTTCTTTTAGAATCTGTAAATAAACTATACCGGCACTTGGGAGATCAAACATGAATTTCGATTGTTTACAAATTTCAATAATTTTTTGCATCCATTGGCTGCTTTATCCTGAATCGTGAATTTATAAAGTTGAATCTATATTTGTCTTTGATATTGGCAAGTTCTTTCTTTATTTAGAATTCTTAAATTGATTTATCGAAAAAAGTTTGAAGAGTATAAAACTATAATCATGCTGTACAAGTCACAAATATAACTGTTGTCGATGATTTTTAATCGAGCTCTCGAACTGCAACTATTTTAAGGTTAAAATTAATCCACAAATATCTTTTTGAACTATTATTAGCACAAGACACATCGGATTCGCAATTTGCGGTTCATATTAGCACTACCTCGACATCAATAGATCGAGCCCAGCGCATTTTATATTGTACTGAGAAAATATAATTCTTGAAGAGCAATGATAAAAAATGTTTTTTTTTACTTATCAAAGGAAATATATGAAATAAAATTTATTACTGCCAATGCTATAATTTATCATCCATCGTAAATCGAATTAAATTAGTACAAAATGGCACGAAAGTGCAAAAGTTAATTTGAAATTTGGGGTACTGTGATATACAGGGTGTTTAATAAGTATCATTTTGTCTATATTGCAGAAAATATTAAAAAACGAAACAAATTAGACATCTAGAATCGTCATGGAATATTACGCGGTTGATCGAATATTGACCTTCAATTTTACCTTTAGTATCCGATTAATTAGATTTGTCCTTTAATTTGATTGACTTAATCTTTAAGTTAAAATTCCCGGTCTAAAAAATCAACTTTGACTTTCAAGATCAAATGCAAGCTGAAATCAAGTCAATCTAATTATGAAACTCAAGATGATCTCAAAAGGTCAAATTCAAGATTTACTTTGAATCACTCACGCAAAACCCTAAAACTTTTAAAAAAAACGATTTTCTTGTATTTACAATGTTAATTATGTAATTGTACTACATATGTCTACAGAAACTTCAATGGTTTTAATTCTATAAATAATTCACTCATATTATAACCATTAGCATGGGAAAACCTTCATTTCCACATATTTTTCAATAAATTACTTTCTGAACATCGATTTATAATTCCTTGAGATGGTTGGTACAGATAATGCTTGGTAAAATTCAAAAGAATCCATAGATCCAAAACCTTACACAAATTTAACTTATTTATGTAATTATTTATAATATATTATACCGACCAAATAATCCTTTTAGTAAGTCACACATATTTACTAGGACGATTTTTTCCCCCCGAAAAAATCTGAAAACACTATTTTTGTAAAGTGACTTCGAAAAACCTTTCGACATTTTTCCATCGTGTTATTCCATGCCATTATACAAACGAATTGAATTCCTCCTCAAGACGCAATTACTCGAAAATATCACCCCCACCCCCGTTCCCATAACGAACAGTAGTCACCACCCTACCCCTTCTCCTTTTCAACAACGTCGTTGACCGAACAAGCGGCTTCAATATTGTTCGATATGCGGCATACATAAAATACGGAATGCATAATGAGAGTACGCGCCGTGGTGTCTCTCGGCACAGCGGTGGGATGCATAATTCAAGGATGATCGCGGCGAGAAAGAGACAGAGAGCGAGAGAGTGAGAGAGAGAGAGAGAGAGAGAGACAGACAGACAGAGACAGAAAGCCAAGCTCTGTGCAGACAGTCACGTAAAAATCGACTCACCCCACCCTCATTGCAGTACCAACTATTTCTCAAGGTAAAACGTGCTCTCACTCTCTCTCTCTCTCTCTCTCTCTCTCTCTCTCTCTCTCTCTCTCTCTCTCTCTCTATCTATCTATCTAAACATCTCTTCCTTCCCTTTCCTTCCGTCTCTTTGTGCGTGTGTATTTTATCCTCTTCTTGAATATAGTTCGGCAGGAGGGGGTGGGGGCTCGTCCTGGGCGGACAATCCTTGAAAATTGTATTGTGCAAGGTAAAGTTTAATAGTTTCTTATCTCTGTCTCTTTTCCCCTTGCCCGAATTTGAAGTCGCATTCCTTCAATGATCGACATTCCTGCACACTCCTCACATCGATTAGCTTACTGTCCGAGTTAATATCTTCACTGGAGTCAATTATATAGAAAGAAATTTCAAAATGTAGATATGATCTTGCGTATTATATTTAATTCTGCTAAACATGACAATTACATGACAGCAGTAATTTATCGTTATCATAACAAGTGTAAGTCAAGCTTTAAATATACTCCACTGAAGTTATTGTACATAAAACAATAGAAAAGAGTATTTTGAAGGAATATTATATAAATATATTTATGATGTATAGTATATATTACAACTATCACAACAGATATGATATTAAAGACTACATGAATGAGGAAAGAATTACAAAGAAATAACTATTGAATGCATGGTTATAAGTACGGATATAACAAACAATACAGGTTGTTCCTAATATTAATCTATAAAGAATCAAGTCGATGGTATTGATTGGAAAGTAATTGTTGATATAACCTCGATAAAATGTTTTAAGATAAAATTGAAAGATATTGGATTTTGTATTAAATAATATAATAATGATTGTACATATAATAGGGGATAACGTTTCTGTAATTCATTTGTTACGCGAATCCCATTCATTCGTAATTAAAGCTTTCCATAAAGGAAAATGTTCCCACAATCCTGCAATTATTACAAAATCCGGGTAATTACCGTCAAATCCAAAAACACCGACGACCAACGCTTATATTTAAATCTGATTTAACTTTCATTCGGAGTGCAGCATATTAGTATAGGGGGCTAAAAAATCAGCCCGAAAGCTCGGCGTAGCTCCCCCACCCCCCTCCTACTCTCCCTTATTGCAAATCCGATAAAGTATCGCGCTCGGTTGCGCAGCGACCGTAAAAGGGAGAAAGAAAGACACGCAGAATGCAGAAAAATAAAGGTGGCACGTATATAATACGGAACATCGTAAAATGGATGGGCTGTAGCGCTGTGTACATAGCCTGGGGACATTGGTATATGATGTGTATATATATATATATATATATATATATATATATATATATATATATATAATTTTCAATAGAATTTCTGGAAACGTTCTGGAATAATTATTTATTATACGGACGGATTATTTTTAAAGTGGAATTAAAATTTTTCCATTTGTCGCGCAAGATTTAATTACGCTGGAAATGCGTGCTTGCGCGACTGCCTTATAGACCGTTCAGTTTCTCGGCTTCGACAAGAGCTCGATTGCAGGAATTTTACGCTCCAGAGTTTTCACCATTAGACACTAAATCATAGCAAATTCGGATTAAATTTTTCGACTAAATGACATTGCATGTTTCGGTTTATTAAATTGAATGTTTCATTTGTGTAATGATCTCTTATAAGTTGTTGGCTAAATCAAACGACCAGTGTTCACTGTGATAAAAATTACGTACAAGTTTTCAAATTACTCGGTTTATAAAAAACAATCTTAACAGGCTTCAATATATGATTAGAAGTACTTTTTATGAATGATTTATGATTATGAACTTCGATTGGCACGAAATTAACAACTAAATTTGTACGCATAAAATATTAAAGTTCACTGTTCCTAAAAAAACCTCAATATTTTTCAATGAGCAATAATTGAATACACCTAAATTTTTCAGAAATAATTAAGGAAAAAAGCAAATATTTCTAAATAAAGACTGTAATTGTTATAAAAAATTATGGACGAATACAGAAAAAAACTCTCAATCTACCGAAGCATCAGGTCTTTATTTATCATAAGATTTATCCACAAGACAAGTGATCAGAATTATTTTTTAGCCACAAAAGAAATAACGAATGTAAGTGTGAATGAATAATGATTCAGACGCCTTATTATTCCATGAACCAATGTATCAACGATCTCGATTACAAAAAAAAAGTATTTAGCACTAAGTAATGTACAGACATAATTCATACTGATCGACAATTTCGCAATTCAAAGTCATTCGGCATATCATTCGACGTACATCCCGGTCTGTTCCAAAAGGGAGGTTTCGCGAGACACTCGCGCGACGACGACGACCTGGCCCCTCACCCAACGGAAGATCGTGCGTGTACCGCGAGTCCCCTCCTTTCTCTCTCTTTCTCTCTAACCACCAAACTCCTCCACTCGAGAAAACAAAGGATCAGACGGGTCTGGGGGAACGTTTTGTGAGCGCTCGAGCCGCGTATGTGTATAAAGACAGACTGATTCGCGGCGAGCGATAAGCCAGGCCACCCGTGCAGCATGTATGTAGTCTGAAGTGTGCCCCTCGCCCCAGAAGTGGTCTCGACTCGACACTGCTCCCTCCGTATATATATACATACATATATATATATATATATATATATATATATATATATATATATGTATTCCAGTCGAGTGTTGAGCCCTCGCGAGTGTGTGTCTGTGCGGAGAGGGCGACAGCTGCTGCACCTCCGTCAGCATCTATGCGCCGACACGTTTTTATGATTATCATTATTTTTTTGCTCCCTCTCCTCCGTCCCGCTCACCCTCCGACACGAATGAAAGAGCGCATCGGACGAGCGTAAATTCATTGTATATAGCCGCGTAACCGAACGAAATTCCGCGGATATATATATATATATATATAGGTGTCTTCGAACGTTCGCTCTTTTGAACTTTTTCCCATTTCTGGTTCTATCGCTCATGCCCCCCTCCCCTCACCCTTTCACCCACTCTCTTTCTGTCCTCTGTAGTTCCATTATAGTAAATCCTTTACTTTAAACAGCATAGAAACCGATGTGGGCTTTGGCGCGGGCGCGCGCTCGCTCGCTGTGATTTCCCTTTGAGTTTACGCGCCGGATGTTCGACTGAAGGGGCGAAGAAAGCCGTGCGTGAATCGTTAGAGGGATTCGTAACTGGGTAGTGGAGGTGAGAAGGATTTCGGTACCGCGGCTTTAACGGACTTTAATGTTATAATACCGTTGGCCCTTCTGATTTCCAAAGGGAATTCTTGCCTCGCTTTGATGAAGTTTTAACGTAAGAATAAGAAAATGTTTTTAATAGGTTTCGATTGATTGGATTTATATAGGTTTCGATAGTCTACTGGTATTTACATGTGATAAAAACCTCGGTGCAGTATTCATGAAAGTCATTGATTGGTTAATGATGATAATCATATTAACCGACGTTACATTGACAAGATTATATAAATGTGTTATATACCTTCATAAGAATCTCTACTAATCTGAACAAAATTTTATTTAATCGGTTTTTAATATCATTATCTATATAACCCAAAGAGTGAACAGATTAGAATAATCGCTAAAATTTTCACCCTTCTCAAAAATAGGTACAATTCAACTAATCCAGCAAAATGATAAAAGAATGACTTTGAATCACTCATAAGGAGAATAATCTCTAAGTTAGAGTTGATTTTTAAAGATATAGTTTAAGTCTTCGACTATTTATTATTTTCACCTCAACTTGTCATGGCAATCTCATAATTTATCCGAATTAGACATTATCATAAAATCTGTGTTTAACATTTTTTTAACCTGCAACCCATTTCATTTGCTTCCCACTTCATTTCAGAAAAATCCGAATATTCACATAAGTGGCATAATAATCCCGTAAAAAAATACCGCGATCAACCAATTTAGCCGAAGCTAAGCTTATCGGCACCATCGAAAACCAGAGGTCTCTCCCTCAAGAAACGCGCTCCACTGTTTTGCTCAGGAATTTCCATGAGGACAACAACAATAACATCATCAACAACAAGAAGAACAAGCTTTACACAAAGTCGAGCTTCCGGTTGTAATTTTCTGGAGCACCTGGTGTACTTCGACTACCACCTGTCCCCCTCTCTCGATCTCCCTTTCGCTTCTTATCCCACCCACTTCTCTGTTCCCGAATCCCTGCCTCGCGTTTCCCATAATACAGCTTCGCGGAAGCGAGCGCGTAAGTGCAGACTTCCGCGCGCACGTGCGACGCAGTTAGACACTCACGCGCGCGCGCGTATATATATGGAGGAAAATGTACGTAGCCAAGGTGCCGCAGTAATACATCGGACTCCTCGGCAGTAAGCTCTCGCTGGAGTCGCGCCACTTCGCTTTCCGAAATAAGGTGCGAGAAGAAGAACACGCAGAAGAAGCAGAGAAGGAGGAGGAGGAGGAGGAGAAAGACGTGGGAGAGCGGTGCTCCAGCCGCGCCGTCACGTGACTCGTTGACTGGTGCTGTTTTATGTATACAAGTTTAGTTCGTGCGGGGAGAGAATTTTCAGCAAACCCTCGCGCCCGTAACGGCAGAATGCTGTGTGTACTATCGGTGCATTATGAAACATTTTATTAACAACTTTTTGCGTTTGAAATTTTTATAGAATCAGGGCAGACTACATGTATTATTTCCATATGAGATTTAGATTTATATTGCATTCAACGATAATCAACTTTATCATTAAAATAGTTGTAATTGAATTTGTATATATGCGAAATTCTTTCTCAACGGTCACAGAAACTTGTGCCTATTATTGTTATAAGAAGTAATGAATTAGTTTTAGAATTTGCTCGAGTTTTGAAGAATGACAATGGGATTGCAGTAAAGTATTGCATGTATAAACAAGTAAGTTCGTTGATTCAGTGAAGTACGTTAATTTTAATAGCTTTTGCTACTTTGTAAACCAAATCATTTTCTCCACAGGAACATTTATCAATATCGGAATAATTAAAGCAATTTTCAATTTTGAAAAAAAATGCGTTCCAAATCGCTTTCTTGTGAAATTTAAAACTCGAGAGTGAAACACGGCAAGATAATAAAGTTTCTTCTTGACACTCGGTATTTCAAACTATATTACTCCAGGCGAATAGCTTTTAGAGCATTTCACAAGCGCATCGAAAATTATATTATCATTACGAAAGTGCGCACAAAGATGAGCAGAGAAAATATTTTCATCCAGTGTCTATGCTTTGGAAATTGCGAAAAAGTAGTAAGGATATGTAGAAATATATATACATAAAACAGATTTAAATAAAAAGAATGTGTACTAATGTGTATTAGATTAATTCTTACATACTGTAAACAAATTCCAGGGCTTTCGTTATTTTTAGGTAATTAAATTGTTAATGCACTGTGGTGGCATGTAAATGTTAATATCAATGTGAATTTTAACATACTTATAATAAAATAAATGATATATCATAAATTACGATCGCGATTGTTCTTTTTCTACGTTTCACTCAAATTCAATAGAATTTTAGATTCTGACTATTTAGCAAGAATCCAATTTTTCATTCTATTGTAATTCTTATTGCTACCTTTCAGATTCACATTGAGCTTTCAAAAACTCATTCTTTATTCTTTCGAAGCACCAGTATTCGTACTCTTGAACAGTTATTCTTGATTCTTTTCAAGCCTTGTAGTTCTTATATTCGAAGTTTCGTTATTCATACTTTTAAAACTTTTTACTCTTATACTGCAAGACCTTTTTTTTGCATTAGTAACCGCGGGTTTCGACTTTCGATTAACATTGATAAGTCATCTATGATTGTGACCAATCGCAACGAATGATCGTCATCTTGACCAAGATCCACATTTAGTGTGTACTTGTGTCAAAGTACAGATGCAAGACTGCCATTCCTAAATACCTGATATCGCGGATGGCAGCGAAATATACCCGAAGCGCTAACGCGAGAAAGCCTTACTAACGCGCAGCTATTCGTCTCTCTGCCTCTGTCTATTTCTCTCTCTCTCTCTCTCTCTCTCTCTCTCTCTCTCTCTCTCTCTCTCTCTCTCTCTCTCTTTACCTCTCATCTTATGAATTTTAATGAGACTAGGAATCGCGTGACCTAGCCAACGCCGCGTTGAACGTGACACCCGCCCCCTTACAAGTGTACGTAGCAGCCGTACTTATACGCAAGCTCGATGTCAAACAGCATCTAGTGTATTCGTCCTTGCACGAGTCTTGTTTCCGATAAATCCTAGATAATCGTTTTAAACTTCTTATTGAGGAAAGTTAGTTTTGTAAACTTGTTCTTTAAATAATAAATTATATTGTCATAGTTTTGGCAGATTCTAGTAGTAAATTGATATAAATGGATTCATTCAATATTGCGAGAGAGAGCTAACGAAATTATTCGAAATGATAATTAATCATCTGATTTATAAATCAGATTAATAATTATTTATCTATAAATTTCATTACAATTTAACCACTAGTGTATGAAGAGATTAATTATGAATATACCTTTAATATAGATATTGTTTGATGTTAACGAAATTTCAACAGATATTGGAATCTATCTCACAACTATATTACTCTTCAAAAGAGCTTTATTCCTCTTTAATGATAATTATTGAATGGAATCGTTTACGAGTTGTCTACATTGATAATCGATTTCAATGTAAACATGTTGCCTTTAAACAGAGGCCAAAGGGTCAGCGTCTTCCGACTAAAAGGAGGATATGAATTTAAGATCAGATCGATAGCTGAAGCTCCTTGAAGACAACACTTAAGCCAAGGGTGGGTACTTGTGTCGATAGATTCTAAGGGTCAACAAATTTTGTTTTCACTTAATACCCTGCACTATTACATATATATTGTGATTGTACTTATGCAAATGTACAAGATCAAAAATCGAATGATAACATTAAGCAAATAATGAATTGAATTATTGATATTACTCCTAGTTCATGTCTATAGTTTCAAATAAATCATCCTTTCCGATGTATCAGTGCTCATATTCTATAAATGAGAAGATTACCTAAGTTCTATAATTATTAAACTTTCTCTTCATTCATAATTATATAGATTTCCGAGAAACTAATTTTCATGACTACAGGTAATTAAATTCAAAATTTAGTTAAGAAAAGGCAGGATAGTCTTTACCGAAATAAAGAATTTTAATTAGTCCAAGATCATGTTTTCCAAGATCGTACATTTCATAGTACTTTTTCATTAATGAATAAATGTAAATTTATTAGAGTAAAAAATAAGTACACGAACAATCTTCATACATATTTCAATATCAAACTTTCAGATAAAAATCTAAAATGACGTAATATTGTCGAATATTGTTACAAATCATTGATTTTTTGTCGATATATATATTAGAAAATATAATTATAAAAATAAAAAAATATAATTATAATTAGAAAAAATAATTAAAGTTCGATTCTTTTACTGATTCTCGAAAGACTTTTCATGATGTGGTGATCTAAAGAAGAAGCATATACATAATCAAATGATAATTTAGAGCGATCTCTACCAATCCTGAAAATCGCATTAGAAAGTAATCCTTATTACCTGCAACTTACGAACATCAGCATTGATGTTTTATTAAATCACAAAATATTAAAACTGAATTTAAGAAATTTACAAAAGCTTAGGTGAATTTATCAATAATAATTATAATCCTTATAATCTTCACGCAAATATTTACTGTACATAATCCTCTTCGAAAACTCTTCCGATAAACCCCGCGCCACATCTCGCATCATCTCTCCCAAATCCCAACATCCTTCCTTTATTCGTGCAATTACCGATAGAACAATCTATGATGACCCATCTCTATCCCCACGGCATATCATCAAAGTCGGCTTTAACGGTAATTCATGCAATTATCCTTCTCGTATATATATATATATATATATATATATATATATATATATATATATATATATATACGAGCATGCCCTCCTGCCTATGTAATTCGGGAGACGAAAATGTGTCAACGCGGTCACGAGATCCGCGATCACACCGGGCATAAGAGATCAACACTCGACCCTGCTGCAGATATTATATATATACATATAATACACTGGGAAGATACGTGTGTAGACAGAAGCAGCGCAGTGATATGTGTGTCCTTGTTGGGTGCGTCGAAGCATCCGTTTGAATTTATCATACTGAATTACGATGGCTTGATGCACGGTGATAGCGCTACGATAGGCTAGAGCGACTATCTCTCGGAGCTGAGCCTTTAGTTCAGCGGACGTTGCTACTGTAGCCGCTTCTCCTACGTTGTTGCGCCTCTGGATGAGGTGCATTAAGGTCACGTGCGCAGAAGAGAGAGAGTGAGAGAGTCAGGGGGGGGGGGGTAGAAGATGATAGAGCGAGCTGCTCAGAGGCGAAAGCGGTATTGCAGGGGATCCGCGCGCCCCTCTCCGTCACTCTGTCTCTCTCCACATTCTCTTTCCGTATACATACAGGCCTTTATATATATATATACACTTATAGAGACGCCTTCCACCGCATTGCAGAATTATGCGGGCAGGTGTTCTCTCACTCTATCTGTCTCTCCCTCTCTATCACTCTCTCTCTCTCTCTCTCTCTGTCTTTTCAGCCAGATATGTCATAGAAATAGGGCCGCTGGCTTTCCCATTCTCTCATCGAGCCAGTTCTTCAGGCCGAATTTATGACGCGCTCATAATCAAACAGAACCGCTACTCTAAGTTTGATTTCTCTGATTGACTCACACGAAGGTTTCGAAAGAGTAAAGGGGATGATTCCAAAGTACGTGATGGACGTTTATGCCCGTAAAGTAAAGCAGGGCGCGTGATAACGACAAAGTAATTGCTTTCCAACTTTTTATATTAAATAATCTCAGATTTTAAATACTGACGTAAATAACTCGATATAATATACGTTCCTTTGCCGAAAATCAAATATTTGATTTAAAAAAACACTGTGGACATTTCTTCATGTGATAATGAATGTATTGTTCTATACCTCAAGAAAAATTGACGAATGAACCCACTTCTGCTTAAAAACATTTTTATTTATATACATTTCCATTGAGTAAGCGTTAATCACTCGATAGAAACATATGAAGATTGATGTGCAGCAACTGCTTTGGAAACGAGTTGCCGATAACGGTAATCAATAACAAACGATTCTCCATTATACGTTCGAACCAAATGACTCGTGATAAAATAGCTATCGCAACCTGTTGCTATACTCCACCGAACCATGAATTTTCTCTTCTCAATTTTTGCCTTTTCATCTGCACCCTGGAAAAAAGTAACGATTTCAACTGGCTAGGCAAATTATCGTTCGAAGCGATGATTCGACGAGTATTGAAATTTCGAAGATAAAAGCCTCAAATAGAGCTCAACCTGTAGTACGTCAATAGTTGAATTCGTGATCCATGTGAGTTACGTTCTCGAAATCTTTATTACTAATTTCGTCGGACTAATCGATAAACGGATGCAGGACGTGTGGCAGCAATTCAAGTTCGTAAATTTTACAGAACCCAAAGAACTCTTGAATAATTTACAAACGGCTTGCAGGTTTTGGCCGACGATCCCTGAAAAGGTCTAGTATATATATAACCAGTTGGGGAATCGAGGAAAACCAGAGGAACAGCTTTGGCTCTTAGCGCACTGCAAACTTGGCCACCACGCAGTTCCTCTCTCTCTCTTTCTCGCTCTCTCTCTCTCTCTCTCTCTCTCTCTCTCTCTCTCTCTCTCTCTCTCTATCTATACATACTTCTTATTTCTTCTTCAAGAGGAAAATATACAACGCCGGCCCAACTGTGTTATACATTATCCCTCGAGAGGCCAAAAGAAGGGTGGCGGAGGTGTATTCATTATTGTACGATCGATCCTACCTCGACGTTACCTGGGCTGATTTTGATGGAATATGCCCAGCCGAGTGTAATGGGATGGGGCAGGTTGGTAAAATATGGCGTTGTTAGACAGGTCCGAATAGACAGGCAGATGCCAAGAAATTGTAATTTCACAACTTCCATTTCCTTTTTATTTAAAAAATTCAGAGTAAGCGCTGCTCAATTCACTCGAACTATCATCTTGCTTATTATAATTGTTTATTCGAGTACACTTATTAATGAATTAAATATTTTCTTATGTAAAAGCAATTTTATTCATAAATTGATAAATAAGTATAAAATTATACCAGTGTTTACAACTTCGAAACTTATACTATTGATGACTGTTAAAGTTTAATATAATTAAAAGTTTGAATTATTGAAGATAATGTCAAGCATCAAAAGCAGTAAATGAAATATTTATATACGTGCAACGAATAATAAAATAATTTCATTTCAGATACGGAGATTCAAAATATATCTTTCAGCCTCTGTACGAGGATAAATTATTCATTATGAAATTAAATAACTCGTCTTTATGACTTTTAGCATTTGCAAGTTTTCTGAATAAAAGGCTATCCAAGAATCGCACGAAGGATTCGAAATAGCGATTTTATACTAGCATAATGAAAATCTGTAATTTTCAAAAATAAACATATTTGCAATTAAACGTAGGCGCCCTCTCTCGCGCTATCGCTATCCTTTTCTCTCCTTCCCCTTCTCTCTCTCTCTCTCTCTCTCTCTCTCTCTCTTTGTATGCGTATGGTTCCTCGGCCAGAGGAACAAAAAGGCAATCCAAAACCCAAATGAGGCAGGCAACTACACGAGGATGAGCAGAACGATAAGCCATCGCGCGACCATACACGTAAAGTAAGCTCGCGTTACGGAAAATCAACAGTGTTTATAACGACCGGGCAGTCGTGACAAATACGAGGAGATAAGAGCACGCATCCCGTATAAATTCCAAAGTATTGTTTGCTGGTAAGGTGCAAATTTATGGGAGGACCCTCTCATCTCCGGCGAAAGATTTAAATTATTTGGTTATGCACCTATGCGTTCATCAGTATAGTATTTTCAATGGACGAAGCGTAAACTTAATATGATTTAAAGCTTAAACTTTCATACTTATATAAATTTATCAATATATCATGAATGTACACGCTTATTATTCTAATGTAATTGTACGGAAGTCACGCTGGACAAATTCAATAAATACAACAATAGTCAAATTATGTTTATATATATATATATATAAATTAATTCCAGGAGTATCCGATCCATGTGGGTTCTATACGGAGCTCAATTTGACACATACAAGTAGATGCCGCCCAACACGGAGAGATGTTTCAGACTATCTCAACCTCGGCTTTGACTTAGTTTAAGTTGTCCTTGACCAAAATTACCATAGTTAGAGTAACCCGCGGTGAAACTGTTCACTCAACTACAAGATACTATTATGAGAACAGCGAGCAAACTATTAAATCGATCACGATTTCAGATTAGAGCTAATATTAGGCTCAATATTTTATTTGTATATTATTTTCTGATGTATGATAATAAAAGTATGAAAAACATCTGCGACAATTTCGCCTAATCTAGATCAATAGAGCCATAAGCATGCGGTCATCCTTATATCTACAGCGAAATTTCGCATAATTTGAATACCAGAATTTAATCCTTAATATCAAATGTGAATAAAATTTTTTTTTGTCGCGAATAACTGCTCACCGCCGTGGATAACATTTTTTTACAATGCAAAGCATGAATTTAATATTCATTGAATAACTTAAGTTTGATCGCTGAATGTAAACTTGAAATGTCAACGATCCATTTCCGCGAGCACTGTCTCGAATCAAGATATTTACGTTCAACGATCGATGCCCCCGCGAAACGCCCTGAAATTTTCGCCATCAATTTAAAATCCCTCTGCGCTTTCCCCCGGTCTTCATTCGCCTGTCCAGGGAAAAAAACCGAAACGAGCCCATTTCGCTGTAATACGACCGAGGGCCGTGGTGAGGTATAAAAAAAGGGGGGGGGGAAGGAAATCCTAAAAAGCCAATTCCTACAATGTAAAAAAGAGCGCATCGGCTGCATCTACACACACGCTCGCGTGCGCTCTTACAATATATATATATATAGTACACGTAGAACTTGAATTCCACGGATTGATCGTCTCGGAGGCGACGTAGGGAGTAGCGCCCGCCGATATCCGATCTGTGCCTTTTACGCGCGCGCACTATCGGAATCTTGCACATGGAGCGCATCTGCGGCGAACGGCGACATTATATCCAACTTGGACAGGTGAGTGTGCCTGTGCGCGTACACGTGCGCGCGCGCGTCTGCGCGATCGGAGGAAACCGGCCTAATGCGGGTGGCACAGATAACTCGAACTGACTGGTAATGCACCCCGCCCGCTCATACACCCCCTTGATCCTATATATATATATATATATATATATATATATATATATATATATACGGAGCTTTAACACTAATGGGACGAGAGGCACTGGTGTGGGCGACCGCTTAAACGTCTGGACGGGCTCTCTCATCTCGGCGCACTTCGGCACGCATAAGAGGCCGCGCCTAGTATTTAGAGGTCGATGCGTTCTCGTAAAAGAGAAAGGAGGGGGGGGGGATACTTCATAGCACTTAGCCCTCGAGGATTCTTCGGGGTCGATTCTTAGCTTCCCTTTGGCCTGATGGGGTAAGGGACTGTATATAGGTCTGATTAGGGGAGATGTCTGTCTGGGTTGGGTCATAAGGATAGGGAGTCCTGGACACTGTCGAGAGTAGAAACGTATATTTACTTGGAGAAAGAGGGTTGCTTTTATTACGTACTTAAGTACGATGTCGCTCGACGATGTAATATTTTGGAAAAAATACAGTTGCCCGTGATAATTAATGTATGTACTTGAAGATATCCTTTTTAAGCGGTCTGTGCAATGTTAAACGCAGTTTATTAAATATTCTACTTCAATTCAATTATACGGCGAACTAATTTATCTTTCTTGCTTTATAAGTCCTAAGACCATATTTATCATTTCGTTTTCGTTAACAATTTATTATAGGGAGAATGGCTCGAACTACTACTGGAATCAATTTGATTTGCCTAGATTATTCTCATCCATATTGTCTAGATTCTGGATTTTGACTTACTATACGCGTATGTTAATCTACATATATAAGAAAATGATCAGTATAGCATTGCATATTGGACTTATTTCGAAGATAATACTACATTCCTTGCATTCTATACAATGAACAATATCTTTCTGTCCATCTAAAAAATGATCACCAGTAGTGCTACTAATGGGTCACGTAGATTACTTAAGGCGGAATTGTCGGACTTCATTTATGAAAATTTTATTTTTATATTTTCCAAATTATTGTTAACTCTAAACATAACCAAATATATATTTTTAGTACAATAAAGAATGTGCTAAAAGCGGATATACACATTAGTTATTGATTCATAACATGTAAATAAATATCTTTTGACTCATTATTCATAGACTTACATATTATGCCAAGTTTGTTCGATGTGACTCGTGATAACATCATTGTGATGAACTAATTGGAAATCAAAACCATCATAATTTATCCAATATTTAATCGAAACTATAACGAAAAAAAAAACAAATGAAAAACACACATCTGAAAATTACTCTAGAACTACACCCCAGAGGGTTTCCTAAAGACGTCTCGGATTTTTTTTCCGAAATTGACAGAAGAGGCATTAACTTCAATCTCTCAACCCTCTTCCACTCCATGAAAGATGAGCCCGTGAGAGAAGCGCCAGGACACTTTCGATCGCAAGACGATATCTCTCATCCCCGCTGTAATCACGATTTTTTTCAATCTTGGCAACACGATATATATTTCCAGGAAAGCGTCTGACGGTGGAAAAAAATCCGAAACCAGGGGAGAAAGAGAGGAGGATTGGAGAGCGCACGCCCGCCGTGCGCCCCGAGCTTTTCATTTTGCAAACATCAGAAATTCATGCGCGCGGCGTGGGCGTGTATACCGAGCTCGCTACCTCGATGCAAGCGGCAAGACAAAGTTTCGCGCTCGCTCGGCCGAGGGCATACGTGTATGTATGGGGATTTACATATGACCCGCGGTATAATCATATACGGAAGGATGGATCTCTTGATAGATAGCCCGAGATAAGGACAATTTCGCGTCCGGACGCGTAGCTACGAGCAGAGGGTTCGGGGGCGGGAGGGGCAAGAGGGCTTCTCGCTTCTTCTCCGCGCTTCGTGCACAGACTCTGCTCATTTAGAAACGGTAGCAGTTTATATTCACTGTGTGTACTTTCCCTCCGAGCAGGAGGTTCAGTGTACAAGTATTAATTGAAGACAGAGGGAGAGAGAGAGAGAGAGAGAGAGAGAGAGAGAGCACGGTGATCACCATAGATAATAGGCTCGCGAACATCCTTAATATACCAAAGACGAGGGCGTTAGCATGGATTGGGAGTTTTAAGTGAATAATTAAATTGCTAACGAGAGTGAGACACTGCGTGTGTATGTGTGCGCGCGCTGGTGTACATGTGTGCGAGCATGCGTGTGCGTACGTGTGTGTGTGTTTAGAACGGATCCTACGTAGAAGACTATTATAAGCGTAAGGCGACAATCTTGCAAGTCTGAACGTTTGTTTTCGATAACTATCGAGGCTTCGAGGGGGGGGGGAGGGAAGAGGTATAAAGGATTTAATCTCAGTCGCGGAACTTTGGGAAAATCCGAGTTTTAGTTTAGCCAGTTGCACCGGATCAATAAAGTGCCTAATGAGATTGTCAGCGAGCGTTCGCAATATATATATGTACACGCCAAGACGGGGCGGAAAGACGGTTGAATGAAAATTAGGCGAGGTTTCAGCAGGTGATTTACAGCTGATTATATAGTTAGATAATGCATGTTATAATGCACGTAGTAGGGGAAAGGAGAGGGGGACGTGCAAAATATTATTTATCAATTTAGAATATCGGGAGGGGGGAGTTCGCGCCGGCACGGGCGCTTAAACGATCGCGCGATACTAATGTAATATAATTGTTTTCGAATACATTTATGTGGTAAATTGACGATGGATCCGTTTAATAATCGTATAATTGAATTACGTGATTGCAGGAGGTGGGAAGTTAATAAATCTCAACGCAGTGCACAATGTTGATCCTTCTGCATTATTGCGGTCTTCTAATATTTATACGCCGATGAATTAAACGTATATTTACTTGACATTTCGAAACTGGCAGTTATTTCGGTATATTAATATTAAAAGCTTCTGACGCGTAGGGAAATCAGACCTTATTTCAATTGACACATATAGGTCACGCAAATCTGTTTTAAATCATCATGCACGAGAGCCTTCTTCGACAGCAAGCAATCGGCCACTCTGATAATTATAAAGCTGATGGGGATCGACTGAGTATTGCATTTGCCGATTTCATTATTTAAGCAAATATCTGGATCCGTCGCTGAACGACCCGTTTACGAGATATTACACTTTCATATTTGGACTCGAGCTGGCTTATCAAGAAATCAAGTAGAAATTGCAAATGTGAGAATCGTGTATGTTAGCCCCGAGTCGTCTTGTCCAATACGTGAAATCAATTTAAGCTCGTTTAGCTGATCATGTTAAAAGTGTAGCATTGTCAATGAAAAATTTAAAACTGAACGTGGTTTTATTATAGCATCCTCTGCTTCCATCTAAACTAATGGAACAACATGGAAAACCACTTGTTAAAACTGTATAACAGATACTATAATTTTAAAAAAATTATATACATGAGTATGTTTATAAGAGTGACTATTTATTGTTTTCGTTCTATTAGTTCAGTAACCAGTTATTTTAGTGAAAAAAATTCAACCTATTTAAATTATTTTATAGACCTACAAATTATATTTATATAATAGACAGGTTTTTAAAATATTGTTATTTCTCATAAAGGCTTTCACTTACTGAGACTCGATGCCATAAACATCGGACTCACTCCACTCTTCGATATCTTATTCCGTATTTAATAGAAATACAAATGTAAAAATCTTACACACACATATGGTAATATTTATCCTTCATTTGTAGTTTTCGTTAAAAATTTTCCACTGATTAATTTGATGTAATATAACATCGACTTAATTGATGATAATTATAGGAACTGACAAGTGAAAAATGTATCAACTTCTCGATACAATTATAGATCTACTCGTTTGAGTTCAAGAGCAAGAGGCAAAAACAATTTTCTACGTACGCAAATATACTCGTAACCAATCGATGTCCCTATCATCATGTAATACCAAATCTATTGTTCAAAAGTTTAAGTATGAAATTCGTAATTTGACTACGAAATTTATATCGAATACAGTATATTATTACATCAGTGTATCCATCATTCATCATTTATATCATCAAAATTTACAAAATTGTTACGATTTAAAAGTGACAATTACAATACATAATATATCAATTTACGTAAAATTAAATGACAACTGCTAAATTTATAAGCAGTACAATTTGATGGATGATGATGTTTTACAATCTTTATATCAAAATAATTTGAATTAACGTTACGGATTAAGATAAGTATAGGAAATTAATACATATAGGGGACAGGATATAACGATCGTAAAATCGATATTTTTTAATGAACCTCGAGACTTAATTTCCACCCTACAGTCTATATACCACGGCCCTATAGAGCCAGGATCATCTCATGCCGTAGCGACCGTCGGCGGCTACGACGACAACGACGACGACGACGACGACCCAAAGCGAATACGGCCTTTGAGGCCTGAACGCATTCAGTGACATTTCGACCGGACAACGGAGTCCGGTCGCACAACGCCGAACAATACTCTAAACTCCCTCCCCCTCCTCACCCCCGCGGGTCAGTCTCTCGCTCGGCATTCTGCCCCGTACGGCGCGGTCGAATTTATCAAATCCTGGACCGGGCGACAATGCATAATGATCTTCGATTTTGGAGAACGTCGCTCAAAGGGACCGCGCGATTCCCGGCAATCGAAGCCACCCCTCTCTGGGGCTCGACGGCTTCCGAGCGCACGATACAGGGGGGGTTCTCTCTCTCTCTCTCTCTCTCTCTCTCTCTCTCTCTCTCTCTCTCTCTCTGTGTATATGTGTGTTTGTCTGTGAGGCGCTAATAGATAGGACTTACAATAGCGAAACAATAGGATATTTATGAATAATGTCGTTTTGGTATTGAGAGATCTTGTTAGGTTAAGATTTGTAATAAGTTTTTACGATTAGTATTGCCTTCGCATTCATTTTCTCATAATGTGAAAAAGAAAATATCAGAAAAATTGAGTAATGGAATGTTTTTCATAACTCCTTCATAACCTGCACAATAAGAGTATAATAGTATGCATGATATTTGACAAAAAATATAATTATTGTAGACTTTATCCACATTCTTTATTCGTCCTACACGAATTACTCGGGCAAGCATAAGCCGTCATAAGATATCTAGTGGAAATTCATTAAATATTACAGTGAGCATCCACAGATAAAATAAATGAACATTACAAATCATAGCACAAAACTTCCAACAGGTTAATCTGGTTGAAAAACATATTCTCAATTACAATCAGTAAATTAGTAAAAAGATAGTGGAAGCATCTTAGAGTTGTAAAGAATTAATCGAAAGAAAGAAGGGTAAGTAAAATATGAAAAAGATTCTAGTTTTACCCAAATGGAAAAAAAAGCTAAAAAAGATAAATTCCTTCTTTGTGAAAAACAAAAATTATTAGAAATTGTTCGAACAGGTTAAAAACGTTTGCAACTTTATTACTCAATACCATTTAGTAAAACAAAATTGTCCGTAATTTTAAACTTATTATTCTTCAACATTCTCCATATACTTAAATTAATCAAATCCATCCTACATTAAGCTTGCTAAAATGAAAATTCGGTTTAATTAACCATATCAAACTTTTTAAACTTGAAATTTAAATAATATTTAATGTAAAATGGTATAATGTGGCACAAGTTATAAATAAATATAGAATCTTGACCATTCATTTACAGCGGTTTCAAATCTAGTATATCAAACAAATAAATCATCGATTTCATTTACTTTTGCTCAAAAATTCATGCAATATCGATAATCCGGCAAGGCCTTGGCCAAAAGATCTTGTCCAAGTCGAGTCTCCTTACTTGCGCCCGTCTTGGTATTGGCTCGAAATTTTTTTTCTTCGGTATTGTCTCGAATTTTGAAAAAGGCTTGGACCAAGACCAATATTCCCAATCTTACAAGACTCATCAAGAATTTCAGTGGCAGGGCAATTATTGGCATTTGGTCCTTTGCGCGCTGGCAAAGCGCGCGCGACTACCATCTCGAAGGGGGAGGAGGTTGACGGCTTTATTGCTATATGCGCCTTATAGAAGCCCGCACGCTGTTCGCTTCATATTATGCCCCAGGTCGAGACTCGAAACCCGCGGGAAATTAATTAACCGTAAAACGTTGACCCGGATGAAAATTTATCACCGACGCAGATATTGAACGTTTCGAGGACACGGGGGTAATGGCCAATAAGGACGGCGAGGGAAAAGAGAGGTTTGAAAATTGAAAATTTTGGAAAAATTTCGAGCCACTCGATTACTTAGGGAGTGAAAAATAAAAAAGAGAAAATAACAAACACAGAGTTATTGGTCAATCTTGTTAGCTGACGAATTGGAGCCAATATCTAGGGAGTCTTTCGTCCTCGCTTACCAGTGTGGCTTCAATGACTCATCCACGGTAACTAATGAATGGCTTTCGGAAGGGTAAGTATTAATAATAGGAATAATAACAATAATAACAAAAGTATTAATAATAAGAATAATATCTATGTCAATCTATTGACCTAGAAAAGGACATGGAATATATATATATATATATATATATATATATATATATATATAACCTCATGCAGATGTTATCTTAAATTATACTAGCGATGGAAGTGCAATAAGAGGGCATATAGAAAAAAAAATTTCATACTTTTAATGATAAAATTCATCGATGCGATGTTAATCATCGCTCGACGTCCGTTTTGTTTTCAAAAATTAAAATCTTTTTATTTGCAGATACGTGGATTTAAAAAATCTAAGAACATTTATAAAAATGTACCCTGCCGCGACAAATCTCGATAATAAGCAATCATAATGTCAGAAAAAGGATCTTACAAATTGTTGATTTTAGAGATTTATCTGGTAGCATAACAAAATGTTATTAGCTAAAATAATTTTCCACAGGGACTATAGTTCCAAAGACTGATAGGCGTCAAAAAGAGAAAACAATTTATTATAATACAGCTATATATTTTAAAATGAATATTTACCTATGCGCGATAAAGAAGCAGTGCGTATCCACCTGGCGGTACAATACGATGGCTACCCGCAGGGCAATGAATGCACTCACGATCTACATTTTTATTTATCATATTACCCAATGAACTGACATATTATTCACGGAAAGTAATTGAAATCATAAATCATCCTTTGAAAAACTAAAAGATATTCAGGATATTATAAAGATGAAGATATATATAATAATTCGTTGAGAATGGCGCACCCGTTAGCGTTGCAGACATTAATCGGAAATGTATGATCGTTCGTTTACAGAATGAAATTTTTTTTTGGATTTCAGAGGGGCAAAGCGGCACCGAAAGGTTTTTGGGGGATACGCGTTAGAAGCCTTTCTGGAAAAGTTATTTTTCTCAAAATTACGGAAAAACGAACAATGACAAAGCGTTAATGATATCTAGACTTTAATGTACCGACGATTATTTTTGACGAAAGAAACACGAAGCTCATAGGAAATCATGTTCCCATTATTAACGCTTAAGAAGCCATAATTCGAGTTCTTCTTCATTTATGATTTTCACTCAGAATCTGCTCAAACTCGCGTAATTTGTATTAAAAACTACAGTGAAAATACACTAGGCTATTATAATCTAACAATCGTATTTATTATTTACCTTTTTAATTTCACCTAATCGCAATAAACACGCGGCAATTGGTTCCGCAAATTTTCTCGACACGGTTAACAAATACACGCGGACTAAATTAGTTTTGTTCCCATATATACGAGACTCGTATATCTCGGAATTGAACGGCTTATTTTTCCTCCCAAGGGGACCGCGTGTATAAATTTGGGGAGCTGGTAGGGGGAGGGGCGGCGTTCCGTGGATCCGTATAATGCTTCGCGCATACTAATAATTCTGGAACGTCCTCTCTTAATTAACCATTTACTTTCCTGGCGAAGAAGGCGGGGAGAGAAGAAGAAAGTACTGTTAAATTTTATGAGGATATTATCAAAACTGCACGTTGATGCAACTCGAAATTACCTCAAATACACGAAAGATTATTAATATTACCGTCCTGCATTGTCTGTTGGAAAATTGTAAAATGGATGCTTTATTTGTAAAAACAATTAACTGTTGTAGGCTTTGTGGTCTATCAGCTTTCTAATTGCATAAAAAGCGATGAAAAAATGCACTGAACAAAAAATTAATCCTCATACAAAACGACCAGATGAATTTTCTCATTTTGTAGTATTATTAACGAGTTAATTCATACACTTAGTATTATTAACAAAATTATAACAACTAGGAAAGTTTTTTACATTTTTATTGGCACAAAAATTTAAACACTTTATGATATACAGTTACTTGTTTTGGTAAAATAGCCTTTCTAAACAGATAATGATTTACTACGTGAATAAATAATGTCAACAATTATAATAGTAGTAAATTATTATTAATTTATTGGGAAAAATTTGCAAAATCTTCAGAATTCATTTTTTATTTGTTAGTGAAAATAATTGACCGACATTTCAAACTTTGCTAATTTTAACGTCAATCTTTATAAATATTTCAAACAGAATTATACTTTATGATATCATCTTCTTAACACAAAGAAGCGAGAAAAAGATGAAAGTAGAGAAAATTCTTTTTTTTACTCATGCTTCCTTGAACACATTAGATAATTGAATTTTAAATATAATTTTCCTCCATATCGGAATGAGAATCACTGCTGACTTTATCATAAAGTGACCGTCGAACAAGTGTAACTCAAGTACCAACTAGATTATCATGTCTTAACTACATTGTAAAAAATAGACATTCTTAGAATAACGCTAATTTAGTTAATTATTCAATGTTGCAAAGAGAACGCGATACTGTTCTGAATCCTTCACAAATACTTATTAACAAAAATATTTTATTAATATTATGTAATAAATATTTTTTAAATTGAACAATTTTTTTCTGTGACAAAAAAATTATATTCAAAACAACAGCTTCTTACTGAATTCTTAAAGAACTAAAAAAATTTATGATGAATGGGTTTACTTTAATACTTTAAAGAGTTATACAGATAAAATAAAAATTTAGGTCAGAAGAAGCTGTCGTCTTTTAAAAAATAAATGTATTTAAAATTTAATGTTTACTTCTTTATTTTAAATTGGATTGTTAAATTTACTTAAACATTATACTGAATCGAATTCAAGAAGATTAAATATAGAATACTTCTTCTTTCTTTGCGACTGAAATTTTATCATAAGTTATTTGATATATACATCAATATTTGAAATTCTAATATCTGATATTAGCTTGCTGCATAAACTCTAAAATATTTCAATTTGTCCAATCGTCTAAACTTTTTTCCATTCTCATTATTGTTGAAAAAATAGGAAAGAAGAAAAAAAGTAATCAACTATCAACGGACATAACAACGCTCGCAAGTATCCCCTCGCAAATTAACTTTCACGAAGTTTAATTCATTGCGCCGAGCGACGACACATAACGCACGACGCATGCCACCGTTATCATGCCCGCCCACGTCACCCCCGCTCCTTTACCAACTATATATATATATATATATATATCGCGGGTCACGACGCGCGGAGCCAAAGCCGCTACTCCCAACCCCTCTATCTCTCACTCTCACTCTATCTCTCTCATCCGTCCCCGACGCGTGATCGTCCGGTTTCCGCACCACCACGTCAACAGCAGTAGCACCAGCAGCACCAGCAGCAGCAGCGGGCCGCGCGACTCGGTAGCTCATCGCGGTCGTTAAATTTATTACCCACATCCTCGGTGGGGTTTGGGGAGGGGGGGGCGGTGCGCGTTTCCCTCTCAACGGCGAAGAAGGAAAGAGAGGGTAGGAGGTGGATAGCTCTCTGTTTTATCAATAAACGAGGGGTTGATTTTTAAGGGGCCGGGCCATTCGCACGAGGACGACGGCAACGACAACGACGAAAGTTTCACCAACCGTTCTCGATCTCCATTATTGGCGGAGCTTCTGAGGTGGGGGGGGGGGGTGGCACACTCGTAAAAAGCCAAGCGCGTGCGCCCGTGGATGGGAAATCCTCTTATATTCTTGCGGGTTACGCGCTTCGCTTTAGCGCGCTAAGCCCCCGTTATATTCTCGCGCTTCCATATATATATATATATATATATATATATATATATATATATATGTTTATAAAAGGAGATAAGGTCGTCCGGGCCGACTACCCTCCTCCGCTCCCCCCACCCTCTTCGATTGCTTGGCGCTCTTTTGTTGCCAGTGACTTGTGTTCGTGGGTTTGTATTTATGTACATATAAAGTAAGACCAGTTGTTCTGAAGAATTATTATGAACACACACAGTGATCAAATTCATTGGTCATTTGCCAAGCTAAATAAACCGAATGCAAATGTCACTTTTCTTGATGCTGATTTTCTTATGAAACGAATAGATAATATTTCAATGAAATTTCTTCTAAAATTTATAAGATTTTAAAAAGACAGTGTTCTTTGCTTGCCATGTGCTATCATTCTCTGTGCCTGTCAGCACCGCAATTCCATATAAAAAAAAATATATATATATATATATATATACATATATATTTCGTACAAAACGTAGTGACTTAATCGTTTTACTACTATTATTATCATTAATACATGAATAAGTCTGATATTGTATTACAAAATATTGATCAAAGTCAAAAGATCGATAAAGTATTTTTACTGGAAATACACAAGAAGCATAACTGCATCGATATTGTTGCACAATTTTTTTTTTGTTTTTTACGAAACAAAACCAATAACAGGATGGACTAAATCACTGTAAAGGATAGTGACAATGCTTAGGTGCTACGTAAGTTGAGTCATTAAAAAATGGTAGAAACAGTATTTGATAAGCAAATAAATTTTGTAAATTTATTCAAGTTCTCTTTGTATATGAATAACATATTTAACATTTATTAGGCAATTTTTAATATTCATGTATTTATCGAATTAATCAAACAGTTTACACATAAATGGATTAATTAACATTAATTTAATGTTATATTTAATATATGCCATTGGGGCAGACGGTCAACTTGAAACGAATTCTTTATTTATCAAATATTGATCGTTAACTGAATTCATTACTTAACAATTCACGACTAACAATATTGTAATATATTTCTTTAATATTCTCTAAAACTGTCACTGTTCAATTCCTCACGAATGGCAGAGAAAAATTTCTACTTTTTAAGTCGTACAAATCTTATATGTAAAATATAATATGTAAAATCCAAAAATATTGCTTTTACTAAGATCATTATTAGAAAACCGTATAACTACTCTTGAAATATTATGATTTAAAGATGGAGTGTCACTCACGGATCGGTAAAAACCGACAATATTTCATCCTGTCCACATTAAAACATTACTTTACCTCATTCATAGTTAAATATACATTGTGCTTTTTCGGTAACCGGAAAAGTATATATATAGGTAATATACTAGCAATCCATGTCAAAGAATAACTAAGAGAGTGGATTATACGTGAATAAGCACACACACTTGAACGAGTCTTACACTTAACAGGGAATACGAAAGCGTGAATACTAAAACGCGATGATATAACAGATTTGATAAGCAAATGTGATCATACGTTATTAGCATGTACCAATGAGAATCCTCAGTCCCAAGGGGGCTAAATAATTCAGTCAATTAATCTGCTTCGAAATGACGTCACTGTGTATATTAACGTAATACCCTGTAACACAACTATGCGACCTGTCAATACGATGAAACGCGCGTTTATTTTTGCCCGCAACATTAAGAGTCTCATCCCGAATTATTAAACTTGATACTGAGAAAGATGTAACGATTGTTTAATTCAGCTGATAACCTTCCTATCTCCCTACATGAAAATCTGATAAATGCAATAATATTTTTCATTCCAATTGAAATATAAATCAGAAAATAATGCTGCTACATGAAGCTCAATTCTTTTTCAGTAATGTTTTATATGTTAGTGTTGATGCGGCCAGTATAAATATTTATATAATTGTAGAAAAATCATATATTTGCGAATACGTCCATAAATAAGGTATTTCGTTGCTACATAAATATCAGCTCATCAGATGCAAGAAATGTTTATTTCTACTTGTGGTTGTATCTCATAATGCTAATCTTTATTACTTTATGGTATATGATATATGTACATAGATTGAAACTAAGTTATCTAAATTACTACCATGCCCCATCTCGGCATCGCCGGAGATAATCATGAAACCAACAAATTCTTATATAAACAATTATTTTTATACCAAACACGAATATTAAAATACCTCTTCTCCAATACAATGAATATGACAATAAAATAAACTGATTTTTCAGTTTAAGCGATCACTTAAAAGTAATCAAAAAACTGAATCATAACTTCATTTAGATGTGACGAAAATGCCAAAGACATCCCAAATAAAGTGGTAATCTTATAAACGTATGAACTACCTTTAAACTAAATTTGTCATTTTGAAATTGAAAATTTTTACACAATGAACTTTCGGATGATTTTTTCGACTGTCGTCGTCTACAAAAAGCGCTAATCTAAAAGTTTATTTTCAGCCCGTGATACACGTTTAATTTTACTCCCAAGCGAAGCGAAGCACGACAAAATTCTTCAACTGTCACACACGTGTCGCTGTATGCAATTGCGCAAAATTAACTTACTTGACTGTACTTTTCATGTTTCTATTTCTATACTGAGCAGTAAATGTTTGCGTAAGTTATATGCGCGTCGCTGCCCGATGGCAGATCGAACCGCTTTCGCAGACTAACCTCACGCGACGCCAGTGCTCGGAATACCGAACCTGGTGGACTACGTTAAGGGCAATGGATCATGAAAATTTCCTTCATTCTGCGATAAATATTAAAAATTTATATAATTCGACTAAACATAAACGTCTTACACTTTTTTTAATCAAATGGGCATTTGTTCAATTTATTTTTAAATGAATACGTATTTTGTACGAAATAGTTATGAAATTTTTTACTAAATGTTTCTTCGGTGCCAAATACTAAATACTATGATTGTTAAATATTATACGATGCCACATTTTAGATTATTTTCTACTCATTTACATCAAATTTATCTACAACATTTTTAAAAAATTCAATACTAATATAAATGCATTGAAAATTCTTTTATAATTAATATTGTTTATTTACATTACTTATACAGATGTGCTTCACTGATTGATTCAAATTAGTCTGATTTGAATTGTTTATTTTACTCTAAACTATTCGATAAGGTAAATTTACCAATAAATAACTATGTAATGGTCAAACATAAAATAGTCTAATCTAATGATAAAATAGTCAAATATCGACTTATTTTGGGTTGATTGTGTATGATTGTGACCTTGTATTATATTTAAAACACGAATAATCCATGAAAATTTTAATTACCCAACATAATTCAATACCTAGCTATGCGGAAAAACGATGTACCAATAGTCGAAAATCCGAATCATAGTGCAAGATCAAGGAGCAATATTTAAGAAAATAAATGAATTTTATAAATTGAATGCATTATTTAACAGTCATTGCTTTCATACAATAGATATAAATTGTAATTTATTTCTTAAAATAATTTGTAATAAAGCAAAATCTTTACTCTTATAAATGATTGGTTATTTATAGGGCGTCTGGTAATCTTTTGATCTTTCAGAATAATCATAAGAAATTTAACCGTATTTATATTAATATTTAATTTTTTAGCTATATATGCGGTAAATGAGTAGAAAATAATATTCAAAGTAGGATCGTAATATTTTAAATTAAAAATGTAATATTTAGCCACGAGGAAACATCTACAAAAAATGTAATAAATATTTAGTAAGAAAAACAATAAATAGCTCAAAATAAATTAAATAAATTTCCATTTTTAGTCCAATTTGGGTAGATTTTATGATTTTCGTGACGATGCAAGAAAACGCTATCTTTCAAATTCAGAATGAAAGAGATATTAACGCTAATGGGAGCCCCTTATTTTCCCACCCCACCCCCTGCATTGATGACTCCGCGATTGAAATTCTGTGATTCTTAATTTTTACAATCACCTATCACGTCGACCACATAATCGCGAAGCAATCAAAAGCTCCGTCGTCTCGTATTTCGAGCCTTGAACCAATTAACCAAGCTCTCGAACCTATAAAGTAACCGCCCGAAATTCCCGACATCCCCGACTGGTCTGGCCTGGCTGGCCGTTAAGAGAGTCTCGTCCCCCGCGTCCCCCTCTCTCTCTCTCTGCCGTTCATTACCGCGCCCAATGAAGCGCAACGGCGTCGGAGTACGAGAGAAACAAAACAAAACAAAAAAAAATAAAAAACCGAAAAAACCAAAAAAAGCAATAAAAAAGGAGGGGGCCAACAACTGCGCGCCGCATCAATCCGCATTCCTTACGGCCGCGGCGTCGCTATATCGCCCGGTTGTACAGCGGGGCGAAACATTAATCCGAAGTGGTGAAGGGGGAGAATTTCGGCGCGCCGTGGCAATCTCGACTTTTTCTCCGCCCTCCCCCTCCCCCGATCTTCCTCCCACCACCGTACAAGGACGAGACAATCTTATATCCGTATAGCATCCGCCCGGACCATCTTCAACGGCTCCACTTTATCGCGAACGCCGTCGACTTCGATTTTATACGATCCGTTCGGCGAGAGAAAGAGCGCGCGCGCGCGTACACACACACACACACATACACACATATGCTGAACACACAAAACTCGAAACTACATCGCTCTCTCAGTCTCTTCCTGCCTGTCTCTCTGCCTCGCTGTCTCTCTTTCTCTCTTTTCTTCGTCACCCCCCCTCCCCCACTCACTTCACTTTTACGGCCCTTCGCGTCTTTAACTTGTTTTGCTGCGCTCGCGCGGGCTGCGAAGGGCTGACTCGAGAGATATATCCGTTGGAGGATGGGACGAGCAAATGCCGAAGGACTGGCGTAGATTTTTCAGTCTCGAGTAATTTTACTGCTGAATCTTTGCGCTTGGGGCTTTTTAGTGGGCGAAGGGGGGGGGGAGGAGAGAATATATAAGATTCTTCGGGAAAGCGGGAGGAATAAATTTTGTCGCTCGATTACACCGTAGTCGAAATGATAAGTTTAACGAAACATACGTAGATGCACAGACAAGTCCAGGTTAAGGTCCGTTGGAAGAGCGCGTCGTACGCGCGCCGCAGTCGACCCACTTGCTAGTACAAATATTGAAAGAAAAATAGAATGAGATAAGGGGAAGAAATAAGGCGAATATGATGGCAGGAAAAAGCGAAATACTGCGCAAAGTGAAAATAATAAAAAGGATTCGACTGATTAATTATAAGGAAAAATGAGACGATTGTTTCTGCTCTTTACTTATTTTCCTCGGTAATAGAAATATTGAGATATAGAATAGGACATTTTGCGCAGTCTATCTACGTATGAAAATTTTGGCACACATTAAAATTTTATCTTTAATAGTATTTTCAAATATGATGCTAATGACGATCGGTATATACATATGTATAAACATATATATATTAAAATGTTAGTGGACGTTTCCAGTCAATTAATAGAAGCTTAAAATGTTAATTTAAAATGAATTCCAAAGTTAAAGAGAAAATTTATACTAAACATTAGAAAAAGACGAAACTTAAAAAGTAGAAAATATAGCTTAGGACTGAAATAATTTGCTGGGTAAGATGTCCAGAGCTTCACTTTTATTAGTCTAGCATATTCGTAGGTCATTCGTGAGTCTAGATGATAAGAATGCATTTCATTTTAATCAGTCGTTAATTTCTCAAGTAAAATTATGTTTACTTCTATATCTATTCGTTTACGTTAAATATATAAGTAATTTGATATCTGTAATACTGTTGTGCATTACCAAGTCTTTAGACTAAATGTTACTGAGAATCTCTTACTGAGAATCTCAGCAACTAACTTTGGAGAAGACGCACGCTTCTTTTCTTTTTTTTACAATTTTTTTGTGATTTTCAATATAATTTCAACTGTATTTTTTCGATTAGCTTCATATATATATATATATATATATATATATATATATGTGTGTGTGTGTGTGTGTGTGTGTGTGTGTGTGTGTGTGTGTGTGTGTGTGTGTGTGTGTGTGTGTGTGTGTGTGTGTGTGTGTGTGTGTGTGTGTGTGTGTGTGTGTGTGTGTCTATATATGTATACATGGAAAAGTTTGCCATAGCCGAAAGTTTTAAAACATGTTTTTCAACACTCACGGCCGTTTAAGTAATCCGCTCTCAATATTTACTTGCGGGAGCCTGGGCGGGGGCGAGGAGAAAAAGGGGGAGGAAAAAAATTCGCACGGAAAATACACGAGCACCACTGATAACTGATTCGGGGCATGACAATTCAATTTTATTTGCGTGTGTGCGTGTGCGTGCGTGCGTGCGTGCGTGTGCATGTGTGTGTGTGTCGATGATCCTGCAACGACTGTATTTCGACATCGGCTCGGATGAATTTGCATTCCCGTGCAGTTACGGAGGTTTATCAATTCCTCGTTAGCGTTTATTACTGTTTCTTTAATTTAACCCAAATCCACAGCATTCATTATTTAATAATTTGAATACACTTCAATCTTTTGTGAAGCGGAAATTATTAATAAAAAATTTTCAATTAAAAAATAATAGTAACAACAACTTGAAAGTTCGACGTATCGTTTCAATCTTGAATTCAATTACATGGAATATTTTAATAAAAAATTTATGAAACATGTGGTGTAAAGAGAATGTTAGGAAGATGATTTTTCATAAAAAAATTTCAATTATGAAAAATAACAACGTTTGCTAAAGCTCGACCGTTATGAATATTAATTTGAAACGAGATTTCAAATAAGAGAAAATATTTTGAAACAGTTACGAGGTTAAAAATTTTTTAATTCATTATCGCAATCATATTATTTTACTATTTACTTTTCCGTCAAATATCTATTACAAACCCAATAATCGAATAATTAATAATTTTTTTTTTTTTATTGAACCGGTCGAGCGCTCCGCCATTCATTATTCATTGGATAATTATAACGAAAAAGAAACGGAATAAATCGATATATACTTTAATTTGGCTTGAGTTTGTCGACGTATAAATTATTCGTCCTGTTTTCTGAAAAAAAAGAAATAAATAAATAAATAATATCGCGAAATACCTGAAAATGGAACGAAAATTTATTGGAAAAAACCCCACCTCGCTTGCCGGGCCGAATTAAAGAAACCACGGTTGTTCACCCCCGCGCACCCTTCCTTCGAACCCCCCGGCGGCGGTGGCTGTGGCAGCGGCAGGCCTCGTTGCCGCCGACGGAAGGGGAAATATAGAATTGATTTATCTTGTTTAGGTTTCGCGAAACGTTCAAATATTTATTGGGTAAACCGCGAAATGGGATAGGCGCGAGAAATGGGGGGGGGGGAGAGCGAGACGGAAGTGGTCATTGTAAAGGGCTCGGACATTAACGAATGGCTTCCGCGCGCTGAAAATGCGCGCTATCCTTTCTTTTTGCTTGTGTTTTGTATAACCGCCCACGTTCTACACATCAATACCAAAAACTAAAAGCATTGGCAGGTTAATAAAAAGATGAGTTTTTAATACAAGATCCGACCAATTATCTGTGGATTTTCAAGGGCGAATGCAATTTTTTACCAATAAATCTTGCGTCAATGAGCCAACGCCTCTTTAAATTAAGTAGTAAAATATATGCTTGGTCGGACATATTATAACGAAAGACTCAGGAAGACTAATAAGGATAGAACGTATTTCTTCGCGTATATGAATAATCACGGATAAGTCGAAATAAATAATTTACGCCCGAAAATCTTGTCGAGATAGAACGCTATATTGTTATGTATGCAAATGTAAAGAGCAAACGCGACACGTGCTTAATTGACGAGAGATAATTGGGACCGCCGGTTTGTACCCGAAAAATAACGCGATAGAATACGTGGACTATGAATTTATTATCCAAATACCATTTCAACTATTTGTTTGATTTACATTTTATATTAATGATCTAATAATTCTAGTCCCGCCGATTGGTACAAATTAAATTAATAATCCTTTATTAACGAAATTCATTCTGATTTTAATATCTTAGCTTTTCGAAAAATTAAAAGATATTTATTGGTTTTATTCATACTAAATCTGAAAGCTATAAATTTTTATTCAAATGCTCTTGAGCAAGCATCGATTTTGTATAGATTGAGATAGACATTTATATCGCTAATATGTTCCTATAACTTTTTTATTGTATTGATTTTCTAAACGTTTGTCTAATATGTAAGATTCAACAATTTTGACAATTTTTCGTTTATCCCGTATTAGTAATGTCGAATTGTTATCTTATCTTATTTTTCATAACATAACAATATACTTAAATGTTATAATATCCTTATAAAAATTTTTTTATAACAATCTTTAGAGCAATTGCACATAATCATAATAATACACAATTTATTTTTATAACAATAACCACGTTCTTGCTATTTAACACCATATTATCTTAAAGAATATGCCCTGTCGATATAATCGAATTCTATCGTACAGATAGTCTAAATATCTAATAAAAGTGTTTAATGAAATGTCATTATTTTCTAATTCAATAAGTTTTTCGAAAAACATGTATACTTGGCTTAACGTGAACTTTCTTTTTAATAAGTCTATTTACATATTTTATACGTAATATTCGAATTTGACCGCTTGAATCTATTGTTTGTCACGATTTTAATACAAATGAAAAAAGATAATTTCTTATCTACCCCAATATCCCCAATCCTTTACAAGCTTCATAGGAACAACGAATATGTGATTCTGTATATCCCTGAAAATGGACTTAACTCCCTGATCCTCGTTGAAATTGTAAGGTAAATCAAGTGAGAAAAATCTCGGAATTCTTCGCCTATTCAAATACACTCATTCTGTTATCGAGCGTATTCGTACCGCGATGGGTGACTGTTTAACAAAAACAAAAAAACAAAAAAAAAAAAAACAAACACGCTCCAACTGCATATCGCGCGAGAACACCGCGGCAAACACCTGCGCCCCGTCGATTACGGATGAAAGCCGGAACTCGGCGCGATCACGATTCGCTGACCCGCGTGTGCGAGGCTAAAAGCGCGACGACGCGGCAAAAGCGCGTCGGCGTCGGGAATGCAGAAAAAGCATACGAATCCCCCCCCCTCCATCACTCTCGTTGAGATCGAAAATTGTAACAAGGGGGAATATTCGAGGTTCGATTGAGTCGCCTTTTTTTTCGGGCCCCACTGACCATGACCTGTCCAGATTTGTATGAAACCCTTATGTATTCGCTTGTATTAGACAGAATCGATTATAATTCTTATAACACGTGTTGTATAGTACTTTGGCCGTTATCTATATTTTTCTCCATCGTTCGGAGTATTAAGGTATATCCGGATATTAAATTCTGCACTGTATAAAAGTATGCAAAAACTGGGTCAATCTGCTCGAGAACAAGAGATAAATAATCTAGAGAAGGTTTTTATTACTCTATAGACGGCAGGTATAGGAGATGGTTATAGAATTTTATAGATTTTCCGGTAATTTGTGGATAATCGTTGATAATGCCCGAGTTTATAATGGCAATGTAACTTCAATAATCAATACTTCTTTTTAAAATTCTACCCATATGAATTGTTCTTATATTATTAATTTTTATACATAATAAATGTCGGTTATATAACCACTACTGTCATCTAGACGAATTGAAAAATCATTTAATTATAATATCTCACTCCTTTTTGTAATGATCATTAATTAGCTCTTGATAAATATAGTAATACAAAATGTCTTCGAAATCGATTTAATTATCTCGAGCATAATTTAGTTCGAACATCGTCGTTTCTTTGCAATATAAATGGATTGTACAGCGGTACGTATTTATATATATATTGTATAAATATTTTATTTTTGCATAAATAAACGCATCAATACTTGATTTATGATTCCATTGCCCGTTATATCTGTGTCACGTATATAAAACTGTACATCTCATAAAGTATAACTTTATATAGCCCGAAACATATGTGTATGTATATATATATATATATATATATATATATATATATATATATATACATATATATATACATATCCTTATAATATAATCGCGCTTATACACAAACATCATCATTCGTGTATTATCGGTTCGCACAAATTTCACTCGTTTAATGAACGAATTATATTTATGGACATATTTGTTATATAGACACATATTTCTATATAAAATATAAAATTTCTCTCGAGAGCTGAATTTTCATGAGATTAAATACATTCAATGCCGGTGTCGGCTATCCCCACTCAGCTTTAACCCGGAAAGTGAAGTTAATAGCAAAAATAAAAGCAGTTTCCGTACGCGCTAAGAAGACGTTTTTACCATCCGCTTCTTTCTTTCCTCTCTCTATTTACAAAAGCGATATTATAATAAATTTACCCCCCTCTCTCTCTCTCTCTCTCTCTCTCTCACTCTGTATCTCTCTTTTCATTCTTTTCTCAATATAGAGTGTGCAAAAATAGCGTTCGGTTACTTTATATATAGTAAAATAATCGTAACACATTCCCAATGTTTATTGACACTTGACAGCGGATGAGCAATTAATTTTCATTGGACTTGAATAACGAAGCATTCCGAGTGCATATACTTTTTGCGTGTATGTGTGTGTATGTGTGTGTGTGTGTGTGTGTGTGTGTGTGTGTGTGTGTGTGTGTGTTTCGAAATCGTATCAAGATTGAGTTTTTATATACGCACATCTTCACCTTTACTCATTAAATGAATAAAAATCTGAAGAAATAGTAGACATACGCACCTAGTTGATAATACGTGCGTAATAAAAGCGCGTTACCGAAAAGAGAAGGTAGAACATTCAAGTTATAGAGTCTGATTTTGGTTGTGGGGGAAAAAGAGGAAGTGTAACATCGACATCCCGAATGCGAGAAAGTCCATATAACCGTGAAATAACTCTTTCGGCTGCTCTCCTCGTTCTCCCCGTTAGGGATTATCTCACTTTTCTTGCCATTCCGTAAAATATGACATAAAACGAGTGAAGAAATACATATATATATATATATATATATATATATATATATATATATATATATATATATGCACCGTATCGCTATCGATAAAAATATGATTGGGAAAGGAGTGAGTCATGGTCTCGAAAGCCATATATACATTATGTAGCGGGGTAGTTTTTTGATTCTCCTATGCATCTTTCGCAGGATCATAAGTCTCTTTGCTAACCGTAAATCTGGGAAAAATGTTACTTTTGATTCCGAACATTCGCGATTTTCCGTTCCTTATGTAATAGTTTTCCGTATGCATATATCTTAAAAGTTTCAAAAAAAAAATTCTGTATTTTCGTTAGATTCAAAAATTAAGTAAAAAATTAAGTGTTATTAGATTTAAATTCTCCGAGTAAAGCATTCATCCAGCCCCATGGATTCGAGGTGGCTCAAAATGAATATATACTCTCGTGATTTAAAAATTAAAAAAAAAAAAAACAATTGAAATTAGAAATTGAGTCTTGGAAAACTTCAGAACATGTTTTTACATTGAGGAAAGCCATTTTGGCATTTTAAATTTAAATTATTATGTCATTTTGTAATTTTGTCATTTAAAATGTATCTGTCATCAGAATATGATTCAACCATTTAGTTTAAGTAGATTTTGTTTAACTCGACGTTAAATAGTAAATGAAAAATATTTTATCAGGTACCTGAAGGTACATCTGAAAATCAAGTACATTAAAATGAAAATATAGTCCTTGAGGACTATAGTAAATGAGGATCATAAGTGACTCGAAAAGTTTGAACGAAACGGATACATTGATTCGGTAAATTTGGTAGTGGCGACGGTCGGATTAACCTTTGTTAACAAGAATATATTTGTGATTTTTATTTTCATTATTCTGCGCTAGTACTATTTAGCTTTCAGATTCTACAAAGTTGATCGTAAATAAGGATAATATGAGGGTCATTTCATTTATATTCTTTTATAAATACCGTAAGATCAATGTTCCTTAATTAATCAAGCACTGAAATATAATAAGTCCAGTAATGTTATTATATTTAGTCGATATTAAATGTTTAGTAATTAATCGAGAAATTGTAGAAACAATCTAAAAATGACTAAAGGATGAACGTTTGTAAAAGGATGTCTAAAAGGATTTGTAATTGAATTCATTTCTGCATAATATGCACAAAATCGTCCCATTGAAGGAACATTATTAATTCATTTGCTTTATCTGACACGTTCACTCTTCGTTTATACTTACATCGAATTATAATTATTGCACTCCTCTAAGTGTTGCGGGAAAGGATCAGACAGCTGAAACAGCTGTCAAACTAACGTTTCATTCATACGTGCGAATATTTTATTTTCCAGATTCATAGCTTCATCATACGTATTTATCTAAATTATTCAATGCCTGAAGAGGTCAACAGATCGATTCCATGATACATTGGATTCTGGATAGATAATGTAAATTTGAACGTTCAAAATTACGTGTAAATCGATAAAATACATTATCAATTTGAGCGTTGAGAACCATGTAACTGGAACATTAAAAATATAGGGTCGGGTTCATCAATCTTTAAATAGAAACTGACGAACTTTATACTGTGTTACAATTTCAAATTCTGTAGACATCCGACCAAGAACGAAGGCAAGATGTGTTTGTTAAAAATATATGCGGGAATGCACGGTGAGTAACGTCAGATAAATAAATTATACTGGAAGCCGATAAAAGTCAAATGGACCAACTCAGTTCTTACTATAAATACTCCTACGTGGAAATTGCAAATTCAATAATGAATATTAGATACGTGCACCGACCATGTAATGAAAAAAAAAAAGTTTCTACGTTGATTCGCATACTAAGTAATATATATATATATATATATATATATATATATATATATATATATATATATATACATAAAGGATAGTATTGAATGATACATTATATTTAACGTTGAGATTACTACTAAAGTTGCGATTCAAAAAATTAACGATAAAGGACCGCCGTAAAAACAATAGGCGTTCGATAAGGATAGAACGTTCCCTGCATTAACTCGCGGAGATGAAAAAACGTGTTTCTTGACTGGCTTGAACTTTAAAAAACGAAATCTGGTGAAGTTTCCCGTTCATATGGATGAAATGTGGATCTGTCACACCTGGGACGGAAAAAAATAACACGGAAAACACTGGCTCGTGGCGCACCGAAAATGCACCGAGAAAAAAGTGAAAACGGCTCGGATCCACGGTAAAAGCACTGGCCACAATTCTTTTTCTGCTCCCGCGGTGAATCTTAACGATTGGCTGTCTGAAAAAGGTAATGGCTGATTTTTATTACGGGTCAAGTTATCGGATTAAATAATCGTTTTTCACCGGGCCCGTGCATCTGCTCACTTATTTAAACTTTACGATGGCATAAGTGCGCAATTTTTTTCTACAAGTGAGCATTAAATGAATGGGTAAAAGTTACTTTTGTGGGAGCAGCGGCGGGCATAGATAAGGAGCTTTCCAAGCTCCATCGTGAATTAATTAATCGTTTTTTTTTTTATTTACAGAAAAAAAATCGTTCATCTCTACAATTTTTGCCATAATCACGAATCCATCACCGTTTACATATAATATTCCCGGAAAATCCATCTAGCGCATCGCCGTGTACATTACGGGAGAGATCAGCGTGGGCTTCGCCGAGAGTCACCGCCTAAGCCCCCGTATACACCGACCGTATGATCGACTCATTAACCCCGGGCGCGCCGTTATTCCCTTCATCCCCTTCCCCATCCAGCCCCAACCCCCGCTACCTCGCCCCCGGGGGAATCGCGAAACAGCAGCAGAAGCGGGAGCAGCAGCAACAAGCCCCGAATCCGCGCTCGTGTGCTCGTCTCACGGGACGAACGCCGCGCAATCCCTCAAGCACGCGAGTTGCCGGCCCAGGCGTTCGGCCTACATTGTTAAAGAGTCTCTATCTCTCTCCTTCGCCCTCCACCCCCTCTCTCTCTCTCTCTCTATCTCTCCCACACTGCAAGCTTGTGCGCGCGAAGAATAATAGAATTCCGAGAGGGAAGAGTGCCTGCCTACGGCCTCGAGAGCTTCACGGAGGAGGTTTACACGTTCCTGTTTCGTTGCTGGAAGAAAAAAATCGGTTTTCCGCCTTTCGGACGTTAAACTTCTTCCCCTCTCGATCGATTTTTCCCGCTCCCGACGGACCGTTCGAACGGACGGATAATCTTCCCCGCTGGCCGTGATATTATTTTTATATGAATGCGGGGACAGGCACGGAAGGGGAGGGGGATGTAAAGAAAAATAGAGGCCTCGGATAACAAGATGAAACTTTGTTTACTTATGACACTTTCGTTATAAATTTCATACGACGCGACGAGTATTCAGCGTCGAGCATTTATAATATCGCCCTAGGATTAATCCGTTCTGAACTTAGAAAAGTGGCCGTATAAATCACCCGGGGAATAATGTGCCGGGGATCAAAAGTTTCGTATTATCTGAGAAAGGGATATAAAAATTTGAAACTTTTTTAAGGATCGCTCTGATCCCAGGGTCAAGGTTAGCATTTGCCACTCGATTTATCGCCTTAATAAAATTTTAACCTAAGCCTTCTTCGAACTTCGTGCAATTATTAATTTAGAATTTAACTTAATATACTGTAGGAAATAAATACGATGAAATCTCAAAAAATGATAAAAATATTAACAAGTAACCAGATCCACTTGTATCGAATACGTTGTTGACTTATTTGAAAATTGAATGCTAAATTTCAAAACAGAATAATAATTACAATTGAATTTTCTCATTTAATATAACGAATTCCTGTAAAAACGATGAAGAATAATAGTCAATATTGATTACAACATTGAAAAATAACGTGTTTCAATCTATAGTGCTACCTGTTTTGCCTCTCAGATTCATTAATTGCCAAAAGGTGGCAATAAGTATTTTGTAAACGTCAACTGCATTAGACATCAGTAACGATTGAGTACAGTCTTTGCCTACATATTCACCAAACAATTCAATATTAGTAGTTAAAATTTGTTTTACCCTTCAAATCCCTATTTGGATTTATGAACTTTATATCAGATATAAAGAAACAAATATTATAGTACAATTTTGCTATAATTTAGTCTAAATTTAGGATGCTTTTAAAGGCAAAGTCATGTGGATAACATGTAATAGATAACATCTAATAAAGTCATTTAGTGATGCCAAAAATCTATGACAGCATGAGTAAAATATGGGTTGATATAACAAAAAATTATGTTAACTGGGCCAGCTAACTTCTTCACATCTGTTATATGTAATTATCTTTTTATTATTCAAATAGGAAAAAATTTGGTGGCTTTTTTTTATCATTTTAGGAAATGTGGAAAAAACTTTGCTAAGAAGTAAAGCATCGACCATAAATTTTTATCAAGCATATTTACATAATTTGAATACAAAAGGAAATTCGAGTCAGATTTTTCATCGGGCATATTAATTGATTTTATGAGAAAAGTAGTAAAAGTTGTTAACCGGTACATATTTAGTTTAATAATAAACTTTCTTTAAAGTAAAAGCAAAAAGAAATTTGAATTTTGTCAAGGATTGAGAACAAAATTTGAATTTTCAATACTAATGGCATGTGATAAAACAGAATTATTTTCGAATACAATAATGAATAATTGCAGTACAGTCGGGAATTTACATAGTATGATACCAATGACGTTCTTTCAATTTTTAAAATAAATAATCATTTTTAATATTTATGAATACATATTTTCATGTAGATAATGTCAATATTTGGTAATAAAGTTATTGATCAGGGAAATGTAAAATTTATCGGAAACGATACAATTAACGAATGAAACTGTTATTTTTAATACAAAAATCCAGATTCACGTTGTTTTAAACTATAGCGTTAAACTATATAGCCAACGAATTCAGTATAATTGAAAACGATGGCAGGATCACAGAGATGCATTGAGGGGTCTGATATTCAAATACTAAAAACATCGTGTACAGCTTAAGAATCTATAGAATTCTATTAAAAAGTACTTTTTTAAGTCTATCATTAATAATTAGTCATTGCCAGCATTATTCTTGTAATGAAAAAGGCGTTTCCCAATCATTCACCGCGTTATCGTCAACGATCATCTTCAAAATATGTTTCTAAATACATCATAACATTAGTTAACGCCACGTGTCTAAATACATGTGTTTAGAAAAAAATAATGTGATAACCTAATTTTTCGATATTCCAAAAAAACTTCAAATATAATTTTCAATAAGTATTTGTGAATTGAAAGCTTCTTATTATTGCTAACGTATTTGTATAGATTTTTGCACGTTGTCTCAGAGGATTACAATACGTCTTATTTATCTTGATTTATACGTATCCATTGTATATGCATCTGGAAATTTAACTCTGAAAATAACAGAGATGATACAGGAGGCGAAAGTTCAAACGCAAATTAATACGGGCGCATTACGATCCTGGCGTGGGGCCTGGTAGCTTTTCCTGGGAACTGGCGCACTCGCGCACTGCATTAGGTTCGCAGGATTGCTCTGCAGATTCGCGACACCGATCTACAGTCGTTCGCTTCTCGAAGGATTCGGTTGGCAAAGACCTCGTTTCTTCGCGTTAGAAAACGGCTTTCTAAAATACGTGACACTTTCTAAAAGAACCTCGTTAATTTATTCTTACTTTAATTAATGACATTTTTATAACAATCGCTCAACACTTGGGAGTTCTCTCAGAAACATGAAAAAAAGTATTTGACATTCTGAACGAGACTCAATTTCTAAAAAAGTCTACGTATACGGCACTTGAAAGAACGATTCTTGTTTTCTGACACGCACGTTATTGAGCTTCATCAATTTTCAATTGCGCCAATTTGACCAGTTGGAAAAATCTTAAAAAATACAAAATTAAAACCTTAAAAAATTCCAAATTTACCATTCCACGATCTAGAAATTTCAAATTCATCATTGTGAAACGTGCAAGTTGAAATTGTTGAAACTGAAAATTTCATCGAGCAAAGAACTTTTTTGCCAAATTGAAGTAAATGTTCGAAATAGAAAAATTGTCATACTATGCCTAGTTTTTAAGATAAAAAAAATCATTTGCGACAGTACAAAGGCTAAGATGAAGATTACATTCGCTTTTTGGAAAATTTAAGTTAGAATATCTCGATAATATGAAATATTAGACAAATTTTTACTTCTAGATTTTGATTGGAGAGCCTTCCATAATATAATCGTCGCATTTCTAGTAAAATACTTTTGTCAAATTAAGCGTTAGCCTATCCATTTGCAACAATAAGATAGAGTAAATTAAACAAGTACAAAACTTTTACTGACAGTAAAAACTTCGTAGTATACCCAATCAAGATTAATATGTAAATATATATTAATATAATAATCCATCCATTTTATAAAGCCCTTCATTAATAATATCAATATTCACCAAAATATTTCTTTTACGTGGAATTTAGAAAAATTCTTATTTTTGAAATGTACTTGCATACGCGCGCGCGCGCGTCTGTGTGTGTGTGTGTGTGTGTGTGTGTGTGTGTGTGTAGAAGAAAGGGCCATGGTAAGTATGCAAGACGTGAAACGGAAGTAGCGCCAGAGCGCCAGTTCCTCTATCTCTGAAATTCTCCGTATATACGGCCACCGCAAATATCGGATTCGATATTGAGAATTCGTAAATTCGAAGAAAATCCAATAGGAAACAAAGCAGCTCGCCCATATAGCTTCGTCGGCTCTGTAGACCCGAGCATGTAAAGATAGCGCGGGGGGAGGGACATCCCAGCACAAATACCAATACACCTGCGAATCTCGAATTCGGGATAATCCTTATTAATCGATTTAGTTTCAAAAACAAGATTAAGCAACATCTATAAACTTGATGGCCTACTTTTTAATCCATTTGGGCCACCCTGGGTCTATTATGATGCAATACGTATAGTATATACGCACATCCAGACCCCCCCCCCGCCACACATGGGACGTGGCTTTCAATCAATATTGAATAATGAATTTATTATGCATGTACAAATATTTGAAACTATTATATTATACAAATAAAACTCAATATAGTTTGTTAGACATTATTAATTAAGCTCCTAAAATATCATCAATTGTGAATGGCAAAATTAGTGTTCGATCCACGTGTGCAAATCATTTGTCAAAATATTCTATTTTTCTTAGTTTTTGTTGGTACGAGTCTCATATCGATCTCAATTTCTACGTTTTCCAACCAACTTCATGTCATACGATATGTAATAGATTTGAAAGCATCTACTTCGTAAAGAGATTCAGTTTTTCTATTTGTAAAAATTTTCTTAACATATTGCTTCATTCTCATCTGTATAAATATCGAAGAAAATTCCTAAAGAAATTTGTACAACGTATAGATGCCAAGCAGACTCAAGACGTCTATCGAATATTTACTGTTAAAATGTTCACAATCTGGATTAGCATTCAACCGCGTTATACTCATTGGCAGATCCTTCTCCTCCCGTAGCCTCTAAATATAGCTTTTCGTCACAACTTATCTTCTAAATGAGCTTCGCCGCTCGTGCACATTGCACTGTATAGACTAAATAAAAAAAAGTGGATCAAAGAAAGTAAGGGAAAAAGGACACGAGACTCTTTCCGATGCCCGATTTTTCTTTTCTATACCAGTAACGCGAGCGGGGCGCCCTTTGATAAATGAGCCCAAGGGAATAAAATAGCCCGTATATTCAGTAAAGCGACGCGAATAAATGGGCGCCACTGCCGCATCCGCGAAAAGGGCATCGGATATATAACGCCCTACCCAGCCCCAACGTCGTTCCCCTCTGGCGCGGGCCAAAAACCGATCACTCTCTTATTCACCTAAAGGTCCAAACGAGCAGGCGGCGGCTCATAAATACGGCGTCCGCCCTAACGCCCTAACCCGGCAGCCGTTCGCGCGCGCGTCTGCAATCCTTCCCGCCACCCTTCTCACACCCGTATCACAGTATGTGTATATATATATATATATATATATATATATATATATATATCCGGGGGTAATGTAAGATGAAACGATCCGTGCAAGCGACTATATACGGCTCGCGTGGCCATTCCTCAATTCCGCGCCGGCAATATTTATACGTCGAGAGCGAGCGAATTTTACCTCCTGCCCCCGCTCCTCATCCCCCCTCCGGGATGAGATGGTGGGGCCTATTACATATGCACGTGCGGGCATCCGTCGCGTGTGTATACGTAGACCACTGTCTGTGTGTACGTGTGTATTTCTGTGTGTATGTAAATCGAGCGCGACCGCGGTCCTTCCCCCCCCCCCCGCGGTATCTCGGCTCGAAATTTACGTATAGCCTTGAGTTACGTTCGCCCTGTTCGAGCGGCGCACTCGGGCCGCGGGAATGCGGCTCTGCGGGCGTGCGGAAGAATGCGCGCACCCCGGAAGCGGGGGAGGCGGTGGTAGCCCGAGGGGGAGAGGCCTCCCGGGACGTCCTTACGTAACCTTTTCGGCGCGCGACCTGCTCCACTTTCGCGGTGTGCCGCCCCCCCTGCCCCCTCGCTCACTCCGCCCAAGCCCGCCTTTCTACGTTAATAGAGCTGTCCGTAAGCCAGCGACGCCGCTCGGTCGTCGAAAAAAGGCGAGAGAGGCGGTGGATAAAAAAGGGGCGAGTGCGGGGACGGATGCTTTCGTCGGCCGACCCCCTTTTCACTTTAGTACAAATAACCCATGACTGACCGCTGCTTCGACCTGGATACAAATCCGTGACGCAGGTCCGTCGCAGGTCCTGTGTCGACTGTCAAGGCCAAAAGAAAAGTAAGGCCTTTGGCCCTTGGCTCTGATTTCGCGACGAAGTGCCGAGGGTAATTGTGACGATCGCGAGACCGTCGACCGTGGCTGAGGTCGTTATAGGATATATTGTAACGATTTTCACGGTGCTGCGTTTACTTGGCATGCAGATTATTCGTATTTAATTATTTTCCCGGATTATCTCACTATACAGAATAGTTCATTTGAAAGTCCATTCTGAATATGATTTCGCTTGAAATGCATAGAAAGTGCTTATATATGCCAGAGATTACCAAATTCGATTATCCATGCTGTGCATTATTAGTTGTTAAATTATTGATATATTTCCAAAATTGAAAGCATAAATTAATGCAAAATAACTGTCTATAATAATTCTAATATTTTCCTGAATATATATTGGCATATATATCGGCTGTTAATTACTCTTCAAAATTATTAACTCGAATTTATTTGGTTATTTTCTTCCTGCTAATGCAAAAGCTAAATATCACAAAAATCTAGAAATTTTGGTATTAATATTCTATTTTATTACCGTTATATTTTAATTAATGCTAACGTGAACATAATATTACACATTGACATTAATAAGAATAAGTACTAAATAGATGAAATCACTCTTCTAAAAACATTTGATTTCACACTTTTTTTATTGGCTCACCTTTCATCTATCAAGATATGAATGTAATATCTTTAAACTGATGTTTCAGAAAATTTTTTCATTTTAAAGCATGTATATTACATAGGAAGTCCTGTATGTTTCAAAATCATACCATCCAAACATGAATTATTATCTAATCCAGTACAAAGTGTCATAGGCAACATAGTAATAATGAACACGCTGATTAATTATTATTTTAAACACATAATCATTATTGAAATTGCATAATATTTTATTCGGATTCGTTCAAATTGATTTCATATAATTCTCCTAGAGCTACGTAACTGACTTTGCATGCAATGATGTTAAACTTCCCGTAACTGACATCAGAACTAGTACCGCACCCTTATAGTTCTGTATATCTCATCTTGAAAAATTATTCAGCCGTAAAAGAATACAATTTTCCTCATGATAAAACCCGTCAGACATTCGGGATGACTAAAAGAGCAAGAAATAGGATAACTATTGTTGGCCTTTGAATTAATTCGAGGTCAAATTTTTTCAATCTGCCAGAAATGTCTTGACATAGAATACTAAGTTAGAATTTCCTTACTATTTCCTCGATCCTCTTTTATTTTCAATATGAATAGGAATAGGACGCCAATAATCCTGTAGACGCGACAGAATCATCGAGTGCCCACGGGTCTTTCCCTTTCGTTTCACTGGCTCGCGTGACGTCAATATCCAGGTGGTCGAGCAGATGAGGAAGGAGGCTGCGATATCCATCTGGTCGCCCATTAAAAGAGGTCCAAAAGTTTACCAACTGGAAAAAGTAGGTTAAAGCAACCCCGCGCGAATTCCGTACGCGGGCCTCTGCCTCTCGTGTATTCTCGCACTCTCGCTTGTGCTCGTGCCCCATTCCTCCTTGTTAAGTGTATATATACAGGTGTTCCCGGCCTGGCTCGTCACACTTTGCCGACTCGGGGTCGGGAACGATCGATAAGAGACCACTAGCCACGTCATCGATGATCATGATGGCCCTCTTACATTCCATGCGTTCGTTATTGTATTAAAAAAAGAAAAAGAAAATATCGATTTGTGACATGGTATATTTACACCAGCAGTAACTACAGTCCGTAGAGATTTAAGGCAAATAGGAAAATGTTGATATTTTATTACATTATAAGCTATACCCTCTATATTCGTTTGTGGATTAAATGTATGAGCGCGGGGTGAAAGTTTTTTTTAAGTTGCTTATGAGTAAGTGAGTTAATCAAAACCGAATGGAAAAGTAAGTTTTATATTTCTATCCCTGTCCTTATCTTTCCAAATTTCAATTAATTAATTGTAACGATTTCTTATGTACGAACAGGTTTTTCCAATTTTGCTTGCACATTTCATTGCATATCATAGCATAATGAAATTTCAATATTTTATATTTCGAGACATATTTAATTCAATCCTGTTATTTATTTATACTTTGTAATAAGTGAAATCGATCTGTATCGTTAAATTTATATTTCTCGAATACTAGTCTTTTATTCACTACTAAGGACATATTTTTATTATCAAATTTAAATCACGATGATCTTGATGAAAAGAAATTAACTGAAGTATATATACTTCAATATACTGTATTTACAATTAACACAAAAATAGCTACTTTCTGAATTTTATAGTTTCTATTGCTTATATTCTATTATATTCTACTGATTTTTCACAACTAATTATAAAGTACATAAATACGTGTTACGATGTTCATCAATTTCATTGATCCAATACATAATAGTAGAATAAATTGTGTGTTAAAGGAATCCATCAGAATCAATAAAAATTTAAGGACCGTTATGTCAGGTAGATAAAATACTATTTTCAATAGCAGTAGTACAATATGGAGTTCTGAAAATTATAGTAACGATGCATTATGTATTAATCTAATTATGTATTATTAAGCTATAATTTCTATTTATAAAGGTGTCCCGTGTATTTTAAAGTAAAATTTAAAATTATGGGCACTGTTTTATTATAGAAATAATTGAAGGCTTGCACCTAGGAAATTTTTAACGAAAAAATTTCAATTTTGAAAATCATGTTTAAATTACAATCGGTATAAAAGCAATAAAAAAAATTCGAGACCTGCTTAATCGAGACTATAAACTTGACAATCATCTAGTGAATACATAAATATTGAATTAGCACTTCGCGCTCAAATATTGAACGGTTTCAATGCTGGTACTATTGACTTCTAGCAAACGCGCCGATAATCATTCGAACGATGAGCATCGCGTCGGAATAAATTAAATTAACCAGTTCAAATAAAGTCCCGATTAAATACAACGGGTAAAAGTTTGAAATCGAAGAAAGCCGCGGCTTCGTCGATGCGCGAAACAATCCAGCACAGCGGAAACAGCGCGGGATAGGAGGAATGAGAGAGATTCTTCTTCATCTCTTCGGCTTTGCTTTCACCGGCACCACTTTTACACTGACCAAAGCTACTCTTTTCTACTTCTTGCCCTTATTCTCGCTCAAAAGTATATTATCTCGTATCTGTGAATTTCTACGGGAGCTCTGGATTTCTTTTTAACGTTCGCTCACGTCTTTCTTCTCATCAACGTTACGAATTGCCGGATGTTCATCGATAGGGCTCGATTGCATCGCTAATCCAATTTGGCTGGTTCAAATGTTGATGTTATTGTGTCGAAATGAGAGCCAAGAAAGAACTTTTTCAATTCAGGCAACTCTGCTAGAAGTTGTTAATCATCGATCGGAGAAAACTTTGGTGAATGATAATGAAAGGAATGTCGAATCAAATTGGAATCCTTTAAAACAAGTATAAGCAAGTGCAAAATACAATTCTCATTATCTACAGATAGCGATTAACGTATCCCTGAGAAGTCAATATACTAATGGGAATTATTTGAAAAACATTCACTTCCCAAATTAGTGCTCACGAAATTCAATGTCCATAGTATAGTTGTCGTTCGACAAACTCGCAATGTCGCGCATAGACAACAGCCGAAACGTGATGGAAGGGGGAGACATCTCGTACCCGAAACATTTCTCCCTCTCTCCCAAACTTCACCTCGAAGTTTAATCAAGTTCGTGCAAATCATGCAGTAGGTCTATTCTCTACAGCAAGGGGCAGCATTGTTTCCATTTAAAATCTAGCGGCTCAGTAACTGTATACAGAACACTAATCTACAGCTCATCACGACGTTTCTATGATCGATCTTAATTGCGAATTTTTCAAGCGATCCCCTCACATGCACCCTCTTTCGATCTCGCAAAACTTTTCCACTTCGCATTTCGCATCCCCAACAATATCGTTATGAACAATGATCAGCCATCTCCATCCATCCATTCGCAGATGGAGGATTGCGGAAGGGTAGGGGGTCGATGGTCCCTTTTGGCCCGACCGCTGATCGATAGTCTCTTCCAGTCAATTTCGCGCACCAGGGAGAAGGAGAGACGAGGACGAGGAGGAGCGCTAGGACGCAGGAACTTGGCAATCTGCACCTTGCATAGGATGCGCTCGGAATTTGATTTATTCCGCGCGCCGTCCCTCCCCCCTCCTGCCCCCCTCCCCCAACACGCGTCAAACGCGAGCTGGCTTCGCGATTTCCAAGCGTCGACGTCTTACCGTCTACGGGGATGCGATCGCCCGTCGCTTGTCGACCATGTGAAAACTGCCGCATGATCGATGCTTCGGTTATTTATAGCAGGAAGCCAGCTCTGGGAATAGAGCTGCGCGGGATGAGTGGGATAACTATGTATGAGACTTGGTTCTATATACATTAATGAACAGCGTAAAATATTTGTGGTTATGCAGTATAGTTTTCAAATTCGTTCGTAAAGCTATTTATTAGAGATGTTTCAAGCTGAATTGGGAATGGGATTGTGAAAATCTGTAACCTTAGTTAATTAACCTTATTAGTTAAAAACCTTAATTCTCATATATCAAATACTCCTATTCTAACTAAATGAACAGAACTATACTTTGAACCATTTTTCCATTAGAGTTCTGCAATAATTTTTACTAGTCGAGAGCCAGGTTGAGATTCAAAAATTGCTTTTTAATAGACGTCAAATATATCATGCTATATATACGCTGTAAATATGAATCCTACTTATTATCGATTCGATCAAAAATTAGATTAGGACATTACTTATCATTGTTATAGTGGTAAGATATTTCTGGTCAAGAAGATCCATTATCTTGATTTGTTTTATTTAATTATTGGGCTATAGAACTTTATATGGTCAGTCACATATTTTTAAATAAGAAAATCTACGTAATATGTATATCAATCCACGTAATATGTATATCAATGTACGTAATATGTATGTCAAAAATTGCAATGATAAACTAAATTGAAATGTACTATATTCGAATGGTGCATCGAAAATTATGTTTGAAATACATTTACGTACACCCAATTTTGCGAATCAGAAAATTAAATTTTCGATATAAAATAATACCGAATGAATACTTTGCCGGTGGATTATAGATATTACTAATTATTTGAGAAGCATAGTGCTGCTTTAAAGCTAATTGAAAAACTGAAGGCACCATTATTAAAAGCCATCATAAATTCAAGACTTATCAAGCTCCCCGCGTAACAAACATTACTAAAATTGAGCAACTGCAATTCCGGTAAATAAAAAGACTGCCAAGATTTTTAAAAGAAAGGTACACGGTAAATTAAACCCATTCTTATCCGCTCATTGTTTCGATCAATTTTACGAAGAGCGTTTAATGAAAATTAACGAAAGCTCGGACCTAGTGAGTGGGGAGGGGGAAAAATCGGAAGTAGCAGAACAAAAGCAACCGAAAAATGGACAGAGAAAATGAGTATAAAGAGGTGAACGGGGACTGGTGGGGGAGGAAAGAGTGGACGAACAAATGAAACAGAGAGAGAGAGAGAGAGAGAGAGAGAGGGAAGAGGAAGCGAAGAATCAGGAAACGGCGAAGCAAGGCAGAATCAGGAATTAACCGGTTCTGGATGATCGCCTTAGAGCTCTCTCTTAATCCTCAAAACCGAGCGCGACTGAACGGGCCGCGGCATTCGCAGTAATTACGACTAATGCAGCGCCCGTCTCTTTCCGCTCACTTTATATATATATATATATATATATATATATATATATATATATATATATATATATGTCGAGCAAAGTTCAACAGATGCAAAAGCGGGCCGCGAAGCTACTCGTCTATTGTCATTTATAGAATTAGAATCAACAACTGAGAAGGACGACGGTAATACATGGAAATCTCTTGAGAAGTTAGATCCCAAGGATGGTTTACTCCCTTAAGAGTTTTCCAATTAATGCGTAACAATCGTTTTGAATAAGATTAGGTAAGTATCGTCCAGGCGTATATAAGTTTCAAATGTAAATAGAACTCACACAAGATTCTTATAACAATGTATGAACCAATCGATACACTGAAAGTTCTTCTTAATTTATATATAAACGATACACAATTCATGTATATTACAAATATAATTAGTGCAAATTTAATAAAATAAATATATGCTCGTCGACCTATGCTATCATTATCTTTTCTGATATACGATCAAATCGATTACGATTGAAAAGCAAAGTGGCCCAAAATAAATTTATTTTAACTTATAAGCTCAATATGAGGGCAAGATTTTATGAAGATAAATTGATGCAACCCACATTCAGTCATTCATATGGATTATCTATTATTAGAAAAATGTTATAAATCAACGAATTTTAGCTGTTTCTGAAAACAGTGAATTATTTTACGAGGTATAAAAAGAAATTGTGTCATAGAAATACATCCAACTTTTCAATAATGACGTTCCGTCAACCAATTTCAGATCTTTGTCCAAGAGAATCCTCGGTGACATTATTGAAAAAGCGTTCTTGAAACTCGTACAGAGCGTTCAAAAAAAAAAAAAAAAAAAAAAAACAGAGCAACAAATGACAACCTAAATTGTGGACAAGTCTGACGCAAATGAAAACCGAAGGCAACTGATATTCTGAGATACTGGTCTTCCCCTCCACTTTCTCCCTCACTCGTGTTTTTCTTGCCAAAAAACTGTTTTACTATTATCGACTCCGAACAACCGAACGGAAAGCAAAGGACGCTAACTGTTAAATCTAACGCGAAACTAACATAAACGTAGATTTTGGCGTAGTTTTGAACGCCCAGTCGTGTCCAAGTTATGAAGATTTTTATTTTCATCGAGGGGTTGGCCGGGGGAGGAGGCGTCACAGGAGGCTCGGGACCAGGTGGAAATTGCATGATGTAATATTCAGGATAGCTGGGCTGCTGCCCCCGGAATTGCATTCTGCGCCCCCTTCCCGCCCCCATCGCTCTCTCTCTCTCTCTCTCTCTCTCTCTCTCTCTCTCTCTCCTTGCCTCATTCCTTTCTTACTTCTTACACATATCCCATTTTCGGTCGCTGTTTCTGGAGTTCCATCTGCTGCGAGCCAACTCGAGCTGAGCAGCTGGTTCGAATTTACGGCTCTGCCGTGGGATGGGCCAAAGACTCTATACATAGACTTTCCGAGCGAAAGAATGCTCGACAGCTTGTAAGTAGCATCCAAATGGTACCTAATACCCGACTTTCGATACTTGCACTCGTGGCTCAAAAAAAAAAAAAAAAAAAAAAAAAGAACAGAAAGAAAGAAAAGAGCGAATATTTCCCGAACTCTGATCCTCGTCCGATAGAAGGGTATTGAGGAAAGCTGCTTTCCAGAGGTTTTTCGCAATTCCTCTATATAGATATGTAGAGACGATAACCATTTTGAAAAGGCATTAAATTCTAATCTTTTGATGCGACAAGAAACGAACCAGGATATATTTACATTCGGTATTTTTAAAGGATAAAACATGTTCTTACATAGTTTATGAGATGTATATTTAACATCTTTTTCTTCGATTTTCTCCTAAATAACTCTTTATAAATTGTAATAAAAACTCTTTGTCAACGTCAGGACATATGATACTGAGAATTATTATTAACGCCGATTTTTTTTCTTCAAATAATAGCGATTGAGAATAATTTGGCTAATTAAGAGGCACAAAAGGCCAAAGTTTACTTACTAATTAGGCAGCGAAATGTTATACTCTCAAACGTAAACTCACCTGAAACAGATAAAAAGAATAATGTTTTTAAAATTCTGATATAAGGTTTTGTCCAAATATATATCTATATATCGCACGTCTTATAAAATATAAAATAACATAATTTATTCATTTCGTTGATTTGCCGAGCTTTATAATACATTGAAAAATGCATTTTATTAATTATCCAAGTCGGGCTCGTTTGAAAAATGAATACGAGGCTATAATTTCCGGTTTAAATATAATAGAATTTTTATAAATTCCGTCTACTGTATTCCCGATGGATATAAATTGCGAATGCATTTACGAGGATATCGAGTAACCCGCCTTCGCTTTGGAAATAAACCGCGAATAATAAACTTTATTATTTTACAAAAGCGGGATGAATAACAATTGTTCTATATACGTGATAAGCGTACCGGGGCCCGGGCCGTCCGGCGTGCGATAATTGATGAAACGATCTCTCAATTGTCCATTTTCGCGTACATCGAATATTTTCCCTACGCAAATTAAGAGGTTCCGTTACGAATGAAATTCCGGCCGGATCGAACGGGCGTATGGTGTATCAATTTTTCTTCCCCATTCTCGCCGCTGTTGTTGCTGCTGTATTTTTATTTCAAATGATATAAACCGCGAACGGTGCGGCTGAGCAATCCTTTTTTGTTTGATCGTCACTGCTACAACCGAGGCGAATAATTGTCAGCAATGCGTCAAGAGAATCTCGTTGTATTGTGCATTGTAAGGAAAATTTTAAAATACTTTTCACGAAACAGTCTAACAGTTGTAAATCTGAACTGGCATTCGCATCCACCGTGATTTAAAGGGGGAAATAAAAACATCACCGACGCAGCCAGATTATGATCTCTTGAAGGATATATCGATGCGCTGGCGAGGAATTTGCTCTCGGAAAAGATCTATAAAATCAGATTTTGGCAATATCTAGCGTAATACTGCCAAAAAATATTAACTAAAAATACTACTAAAAAGAGCAAACAACTTTTTTCATGAGAAAATGAAAGTATAGTTATATGTAACACGTAATTCTAGGTAATTTTGACTTACTTAAACAAACGCATTTGGCAGGAAAAATTTTATAGAAATTTACAGAAAGAAGAAAAAAGGGATTTACAGTGCTAATAAAATACTTTTACATATGAGGGAATTTTAAAAACCAATTCCTAGGGCTACGTTCATCCTCTCAGCGTATCGAACTTTGAAAATCCAGTCTACATTCTGTATGCGAGGATTATTCGAGTTTTATTGAGCTGTACATATAATTTTAGAAAAGAAAGCAAATCGACGTACCCGAGAAATCGAGTAAAGTCTTGCGCAAATGTAGGAAACTCGTCGCTCGTCACGCGCAATATACGACGGGCTAAAGCAGAAAAATGACATTCGATGGACTCTCTTTAAACTACAGTTTCGAGTTTGCAAAGCTTCCTATATTTATATGGAAAATCGATGTGCGTTTATAATATGCGAAATTACACTGTAGCATGCATAGATGCGTGTACTAATAGAGGAATATTACGCTGTAACGCATCCGCATTCTTCTGCTTAAACGGCGCGTCACTTGCTAATAATGTATTATATCGATAATATTATATAGCGGAATAATTAATTAACATATATTATCAGCGTATATTATAATAATTATCATTATTTGCTATGTATTATTGTTCTTGTTATTTTTATTAATGCGCATTAATTAACTCGATAGTGCATAAATTTATAGAGATTAAACGCTGTCCTCTAACAGTCTTCCATTTCGTTGTTAATGGCGTTGAAATTAAAAAGCCATATTTGCACGGAGTCTGATACTACCCACACCTTATATATCTTTTGTACATTTTATTTTTGTTATGTTGCAAAATCTCTCTCTCTCTCTCTCTCTCTCTCTCTCTCTCTCTCTCTCCAGGATGGTTGTATCACAAATCATACTAATCTAATTTATGAAGCCAAATTATGTTCTTATTTTTTGAAGTTACATTATTTTTGGACTCACATAGGCTATGTTTTTTCAGTTTCAAATAAAATTATGGGAAAATAGGAAGTTACCTTACCAAGAATTCCGAAAGTCGATATATATATTGTATAAAATGATCTGCGAAATATTACCTTTTTGAAGTGGACGCTACTTTGAAGCAGTTTTTTATAGGAAAGCAACGATAGGTAAAATTATCTATAGAAATATAGATTTATACATAGAGTACATTGTATTGAGATATTATTGAACTGTTTAAGAAATCGATTAAATTATTATGTCGGGCGAATCCGAGGCATGGGTTGCTAGCATCAGTATATGTAAATAATAAATGCGATCGCTCTTACCGCCGATCATATGCGCTCGCTCTGTGCATGATTTTCGATATTGTCCGACGAAAACCAGCGATTATATACATAATTTAAAATCGCCCGAATTTTCAGCGCTAACGGATACTGCAACATACAAGTGTCTAAGTATTTATTTATAGTATGTATAAAAAGCTTTATTTAGTCGTTTCTCTTGAACGCTTTTGATTGTATTACAGTTTATTGCTATTATTAAACTTTATACATGTTCTGCTATTTGTGGTTATATTTTTTTCTGGCAGCTCGTTCCCAACTTTCATCAAAAAAGACTATCAAATACTATATATAGATATATACATACACACACACATATATATATATATATATATATATATATATATATATATATATATGAAAGGTCCTTAAATTATATTGAATACTGAAAGTATTTTAGAAAAGAGGAATGTAAAAATCTAAGATTATTTTGATGATCATTCAATTCAGATTTTCATAAGTGCACACGTTCTTTTATTATTTTATTAGTATTGTTTCTATATGATTTTTCCTATATTATACAAAAAGCCTACAGAATATAGTAAACTACTTAGATAATTTACAAAATCTATCAATTTATCGATTACAATACGACGATATGCATCTAAACAACCCGATTGCAAAAAAAAACAACTTTTTTAAGTAATACAAGAATCTGTGTATCATGTTTTTGTGTATATAAATAGAAGGACCATGTATTGAATACAACGTATACATAAAATAATTTAAAAACTATATTTCATTCATTCTTAAAGCAGTTTGAAAGCAAAAGCAGGCCTTAAATAGACTATCGGAACAATTTGCGTTGATCATTCTGAATTCAGTCTATATTCAGTTTACGCGGCGTCGGATCTTAATGCGAATAATTTTTCTAATGATTCATATACGTTCTGCAGATCAAGTAAATTCATCGACAAAACAAAATTCAGAACTCGATTCACAGCCAATTACGAAAGTGATCCGCACGGAACGAACCTATGTAATATACCACATGACGACCAATCAAGTAACACTCCCGACTTCAGATATGCCAGATATAATCGCCGACAACAATGCTGTCCAGTTTTAGTTACATTATCACGGCGCGCAATTATAATTCGAACCGTCCACAGTGCATCACGAAGCAAGCGTCCCGTCAAAACTCGCGCGTCCAACTTGGTCTAGGGGACGTATCGGCATTTCTGTATGTACCAGCGAATGATCGGCGCCTCGCCCCCCCCCCATCCCCCCTCCCCTATATTATTATACTCTCGCGCGAGATTGCGACGTATATAGTTATAATTTCGACTGTGTGTAGCGCGCGGCGGGAGCCATATTGTTTGCTCGTCGGAATTATTCTCGTCGACTGTGTGACGAAACAGAGCGTCCCGCGCGCTCCGTGTGATCGAAATTATTAATTGGACAAATTGCAAGTGTATTTAGTTAATTGGGCCCTGGAATCAAAGCGCGTCCGCGAAGGGGAAGGGGGAGTCGTGCGCATTGGTCGAAATTACCAAATGATTGATGAGTTTTCGTCGTGGGTCCTTCGCCACTATGTCTTTGCATTTGTATCGCGGAGTCCGCGCTGCTGACGCTGACAGCTGGTTATCTGACTCTTAAATTTACACGATTGTATCGTATGCTTGCGCATGTATTTTTTTTTTTTTTTCATACAAACTATACACCATTTGTGGCTAATACGCTCAATTATTAATCAATACCACAATAAGCAGGCAGCCGTTAATCCTCTGGATTAATCAGAAATATAGATTCTTACCTATCCAAATATCCCGCAACGTTTTTTTAATAATCAACAATAGTGTATATAATAATAATATACATAATTGCTCAATAATAAGAGTTAAATTTTTACGAAATGTACAGAGCTCATCTCGACGGTACAAAAAAGACTGAGAAAGCCAAGAAGTCTCGAGCTAAAGTGTACGCATGAATGTTTCAGTAGGCTAATGCCAATTCAAAGTCTGCCGCTCTTCTTCAGACTATTCTGGCTTTTCTTTTTCCACGCCCCCCCCCCTTCAACCCCCACCCCGATCCCCACTCCGAGCCTGACGTTTGTTCTCTGGTCACCTTTGAAGCTCCGAGGAATGAGTGAAGACGAAGCAGCAGCAGCAGCAGCAGCAGCAGCCCGACTACTTTCATACCTTATTCCATTCGGCTTCGCGCGCTCGCGTGCATACTTTATAAGACGACGCTGAAATATTTCGTATATAAAACGGCCGCGCTACACGCGTTCGAAAGCGACCCTCTCCCCCTTACCCCATCAACGACGCCCCTCCCCCTCGTTCTCTCATTATCGAGCTAAACACCCGCCTCGTATTTTCACCTCGGTCGCTAATTATTGCCATTATCAATGCAACGCGTTGCTCTGTCAATATTAGCACGATGCTTCTCAAACTGAAAACACATTTTCCTTTAATTCGAGTATATCATATATCTATATATAAGTACGAGCTGGAACAAAATTGATTTTTTGTCACCTATACCCAATTAATTTAATGTGCGCGGCGACCATGATGTTTGAATAAATTTGTCCGCAAAAAAGCTTCTCATATATATCCGCCGGATGGCCGACTGGCGGAAAATATGAATCCAATTTTCGACGCGGACGGCACGGCGCGCATCCCGCTCGAGAGGGGGGGGGCGGACGCAACTTCTCTCATAACTTTCGCCCACAAAGTGCATTCGGGAGCGGGCTCTCTCTCTCTCTCTCTCTCTCTCTCTCTCTCTCTCTCTCTGTCTGTCTGTCTCGGTTCCTTACCACTCCGCCTTCGACATCAACGGATTTCCAGTGAGAATTTCATCCGGGCCGCGGCCGTATCTGCGAGAAAAGAGGGAAAAGAGATCCCGGTTGCCGCGGATTAGCGCCTGCACGCGTTAAGGTCGACATATAAGCTGGCCGAGGAATAAATCCGCGGTGCAATGGGATGAGATCACTCGCTAAAAATGTCGATCTAATCTTGAAAATATGGACGATCACTTTATTTCGGAAAACAGGGCGATGTGTTTCCCTTTAAAAGTGCCCAGATCAAGTGGGAATTCGTATATAATTTCGAAAAGCATATAATCATTGAGTTTGCGAGAGAATTTAAATGGTAAGATGAGCTTGAACACGTACATCTGCTATAGGAGAAATGAAATTGCAATTTTTATAAAGGAGGATATCTTATATTGCATTACTCGGCCAATTCCTATGATAATGACCTCGTAGAAGATGTGAAGGGAGGGGGTACATATACATTTGAATATTTATTCATCTGCCGGGCTTAAATATCCCGTTCGTTCGTTATTCATATGGAAAGTACGTAGTGTCCCAAAAACAGGAATGCCATCGGGCCTCGGGATTGTTATATTAAAATCCTCGAGAACTTTATAAATTATGGCGAAATTTTGTCTTTAACGTTTTTTACCCGAATGTAATTCTAGAGAAGAATCTTAACTGGCTTCAAAGTTTTCCAAATAAGTCTTCCGATAAACTTTTCCAATGCTTCAAATTCTTAAAGATTAGTTTTTTAGATATTCGTTTGAATGTAGAAATGATTTTTTTTTAGACACTAATGAAAAAGCATACGTCATATATACAGTCTTAATATACAGTATCTCAAGTTAACATGTGTCATCGTTAACAGCCGTTATTTAAAAATCTAAATTAGCTCAGTCAATACGTCAGATACAACTGATAAAAATCTCCAGCCAACTTCATTTAAAGGTGGCAGCAACAACAACAAAAAATGTTCGGATGGCGCGGCAGACTTTCTCTCGCCAGGGGAGGAAAGAGGCATAGAATCGTTGAGCGGACGGCATGAACAGTGCGAATCGTCCTAAAATAGTGATGAACGGAAACTTGGTTTCGCGAGAGGATCCGCAGAGGAAACTGGCATGGGCTCCTCGCGCGGAATCATGAAAAATTGATAAAATCGACGGGGCTCGCCGTCGCAGTCGCAGAAGCTCAAACTCCCTCTGCCGGTTCGATTTATTCAGGACACTCGGCCTTATGTCTTCTTAGTACGATTGAACGACGGCGAATGCATGGGCGAGGAGACGAGATGCGGAGGAAAGTTTAAAACAAAAAAGTGCCCAAAAAGTCTGCTCGAACATTTTTAATTCCGTTCCAAATTGGATTATTAATTTTAAAGACGAAGAGTCGTAATTTTTTTTTTTTTTTTGATAATCAATAGGAAACTTAATTTTTGTGCCAATGTTGATAAAGAAAGAGCATATAAGTTGTATAATTGCAAAAATCTCAAAAACTATCTTAACCGATTGCTACGGGATTTCGACAAAATTGAGGGATTTTTTGAAAAACGTCGGGTAGAATGTTACCTTATGGTAGAGAATAAATTACGAAGAAAATTATTCATAGTACATTGCGTTTAGTTCAGTAATGTGAGCGAACGATCGGGTAGAATTCTCGTGTCCCCTAATGTGAATCGAATAGGACACATCTACCATCAGGTGGAGATACGTAGATTTTAGTGAACGTATCTAAAAAAATTTGTCGTTACGTATATATAAGTATAATAAATGAATCCTAGAATTCTGCAGCAATCCAATTTCAAAAGATAGTGGATTATTGACGAACATTTTTTGCTATTTTTGTGCTTTCTCTTTTGTAAACGTCGTATCATTTATTTTTAAAAGTATTTTTTCGAACGAGGTTTCGAATGTCTAAAACAAATGTAATTTCGAAAGTGGTCTGATGGCAAATGAAACAGTATTCAAGTTTGGTTCCTTGATTGATTAATAATGAACGAAACCCTTTCTGATATGACTTTCAATAAATAGGTCAATTATTGATAAATGAAAATTCAATTTATTATCGTAATTAAAAATTTAAAAAAAATATATGGTTAGTTTCGTACTCATTGATCCGGATATGGACAAGATATATAAACAAATGAAATAAGTTCTCATTAATAATTCACGATTCTCCAGAATGTTATTTTTAAAGCGAAATTAGAGTATTGGTTCTAAATGTTGTAAATTTCGTTATTGCAGCCCGGTATCAGTGATTGAATGCTATCGATTAATATCTTACGTATATGATCAAGTGACAAAAACATGAAAATTGTATTTTACACCTTGTATTCCAATACAACGCTTTGAAAATATTTCCTTCAAGAAACTTCCAATCTCAATACGGAAGCGGCGCAAAATTCCTATTAAAATTTTTCATTCTGCGAAATGTTGAAATTTTCCTAAGCGCCTCAAACGAGATTTCCAGTGACTTCGCAGGTATACGGCTCAAAGCTAGTTTAAAAGTATTTTTCGAGGCAGCATTTTTATATTTTCCACGGTATAACGAATGAATCAAATCGGCGGAAGAAGGGGGGTTGGGGGGGGGGGGGTCGAGCCGAGAAATCGAGCAGAGGGGCTCTTTGGACACGCGACCCGCGTTCCCCGTCTAGATCACGCGTGGTGCGACGCGCACGCAAGCCAGTTCTTTATATATATATATATATATATATATATATATATATATATATATATATATATATACATCACCGCGTCGCTTCGCAGTGCGCTTATGTGTAAACACGTATATAGATTCGAACTTTTGTTCTTTTCCCTCTTTTAACGACGAGAATAAGAATTGCGCCAAGTGTTTGCTGCATAATGCATGGGAAAAACGTAGCCGAGTATTATATTTTAAAAGTCAACGTATTTTCAGGATCGATATAATTGCACTTCTTAGATCATTTTTTCAAAGAAAGAATAACTGGATTATACTACAAGTTTACTTTGATAAATAATGAGGACTGTTTCACATCTTTCCTATATATATATATATATATATATATATATATATATATATATATATATATATATATATATATATGCTTATGAGATATAGAATATTAAAAGTGATGCTATTGATCTTTTGAAATTAAAGGTAACTATTAAAGGTAAGCAAAACCAGACGATATTTGTACAAAAAGTTGCTCAATTTTATTCAAACTCGAAAATAACAAATTCTACATAACTTGGTGAATGGGAAATTATCAATATCTACAATACATGTAGATACTAACGATCAAAAATATAAATGTCTAAATAACGACACGCTTCATTAATATGCCTGTAATGAGTAAAATAGCAGTGAACGAACGAATTAAAATAATTAAGGGTGCCTAATTTCGAATGAAAAAAGAATAAAAAAAACAAAGGCCCGATGAACTGAAATAGCTAGGCAGTGCTTCATTCTTATGTGCATATCTAATGTATTTTCTCCCTCCTGGTTAGAATTTGTTGCCCGATGCCCGTGCAATCCCCTTGTTAGTGTGTATCTCAGCACAATAGTGTGATTCAAAACCATTCGAGGGTGGAATGACCTATGGGACGAGCGCACGAAAAAAGAGCTCACTCTTCGTCACTTTTTAATCGTAACGCGAATTCGCGCGCGCATACGTTCGCGAAAAAATATTGTTCATCATATCGGGCGCCGGGAAAGTTACGTGCGCACGCATAAGCCATCCAAGTTTTATGTATACATACATACATATATATATATATATATATGTGTGTGTGTGTGTGTGTGTGTGCGCGCGCGCGCATGTGTAAAAGATTTTCGCGCACGCGCGCCGCTGACGCCGGCGTGTATGTAACAAAATAAAGGTGACAGAACGTCAACGAGGCAACGACGACGCGACGTCAACGAGTGCAGCGAGCACAAAGCTGCAGGGGGGCCGAGGCTCGGAAGGAAAAGGAGGACAGACAGACGACACGTAAGTCTGGAGGGAAAAGAAACTGCGACCATCCTCTCCTGCCTTTCCCTCTCCCTCTATCTATCTTTCTCTCCCTCCCTCTCTCTCTCTCTCTCTCTCTCTCTCTCTCTCTCTCTCTCTCTCTCTCTGTCTCTCTGTCTCTCTGTCTCTCTCTCTACCACCGGTCGTTTTGCATTTTGCGCGAAGAACACGACGACGGAGGAACTGGCTATATACGCGTGTATAGGTAAAACGGAAAGAGCGTGTGGCACGGGGGGATGGGGGTGAAGTATTTCCTGCCGCTTTGTGCCAACTGCAGCGCTTGCGTTTACTCACTCGCCGAGTGTATATAGCTAAGAGCGTCTCTTTCCTCCTACTCCTTTTCCTCCTCCTCCTCCCCCTCCTCATTCCGACTTTTCCTCTTTCGCGCGCCCCATTCTTTTTCGTCGCCCCTGGTATATACATTTATACACTCGCTCGAAATATTTATTTGTTTATGAACGTCCCGTCTAACGTCGGACTCGCTTCAAACGCGGAGAAAACATCTGGGAAAAGCTACTTTTTAATAAACCGATAAAATAAACATCCCAACTAATATTATTTTATAATATTAGTATATTAGAGGAAGGAGCTTCTTAATGATTTGGTTATTTTTCTTCACATTAATTCAATTCAAAATATTATAAAATGTAAATTACATGAAAATAAAGGACCCGTATTTCGTTGCTACTTAATTTGTCTTAATTAGCGACGTTCATAATCAAATGAAATTTATGTAACTTTTCAATGAAGCTTGAAAAATATGACATATTAGTTGCATCAAAATATTGCAAAGTAAAAAAATCTTTTTATTTCAATTATACATCAAAATTTGAAAAAATGCTAGCTTAGGAATAAATTAAATATTAAAAATTGTACTTATGTCGACTTTTTTAAATGAAATTCGTAAATATGTTTATCGGTCTTACGGTCTTTATACTATAATATATTATACTAAAATAATGACAGTGAGGATAATCATAAACAAGGACACTCTGACTGTCATTATTTTAGTATAATATATTATAGTATAAAGACTGTAAGACCGATAAAAATATTTATTTATCTATCCTTCGACTATTCTCAGTCTATTTAAAACAGGAATTTCAACCTCGACATCGAATTCTTTTTGTACGTTTCTTTTGCTTAAAATTCGTTTTTTTTCTTTTATTTATGTCATTCTCGTATATTATCAGCATTCTTTTATTCTATATTTCCTCCGACGAAGTAGTCGGTTTTTTGACAGCAATATCAGCCATATAGATGCGCTATATATATATATATATATATATATATATATATATATATATATATATAAACTACACGAACGACAGCACGAACGAATATTCACGGAGAATTTCGATATTTACGATTTGATCGTTGCCTTTTTTTCATCAAATTGCACACGCACGTCGATTTGTAAGCAAGTTGCGCATTGGATTTAGTTATATGCCTGACAGCTCGTTGGCTTGAAATATTGCAAATGCATCCGTTGAAAGGCTCGCGAGAATACAGCGCACGGGCCGAAGGTTTGAAATTTTGTTGCTTTTCTTTTTGTTCCAGTCCCGCCGTATTACGACTACGTTTCGAGCGCGATGCGATGACTGTGCGCCGCGAATGAACGTGTAAATTTTTTCGAGCTGCTCAGAAAATATCTTTTGAATTGTGTGCTTTAATTATGAATTGGTTGAAGCGTATGGTAGATTATCTTCGAACTTTGTTAAACTTTTCGAAACGTAGAGGGAATTTTGCCAATTTGGATGTCCAGTTGGTGAACAATCTTCTTGTTTTCCATTCGTATTCTAGTTTTTACTTGATAACTTGGCATTGCGATTTATAATTGTCTTCTTTTGACGCGTGTACTGCAATAGTCTCGAATATATAACTTATGCATATGTAATCAGCGTTGTATTCTTTAAATATTCTTTAAAACTTTAAAGATGACTATGAACTGACCGAACGATTGCTAAATATTATTAAAAATAAGTGGGCAGCAGAAGCTGTTTATATCAATGCATTATTTCATTAGAACATAACTACCCAGAGAGTTTGTATGTGAAATCTAAATTTTTTTTGGCACATTATTTTGAAAATACATATGCTTAGGAGATTGCACTCGAAAGTTGTAATTACAATATTGTTTTCAATTTGAGATGAACAAATACTCGGGATAGCGAAGTTTGCCCAGGAACTTTGTGTGTTTACATTAAATTCGACATGATGACGGTATTTCTCCCGGTAATATAATTGGAATAACGAAAAGCACTGTCGCAGTATACAATATAGCGCTGTATAAAGTGAATATTAGAGGTCTTCGGCAAAAGCTTGACTTTACGTTGTTTGAGTTTGACGAACACTTGGCGCTTGAAGCCAAGAGACACGATCATTGCTTTTGAATTTGATACAGAAAAATCTCGTTAGACGTTCAATTTATAACAGATTGTTAGCAGGTGCAGAGCGAACGAACTGATGTTCTATTATTGATATTGGAGTTCTCTATTGGCCGAGACCAGCAAATTTTTCAAATAATTTAAATAAAACCACGAATTACATAAAAAGAAGAGAAAAAATCGTGAAAGGTTCGAATTAATTCTTTATTAGTAGATTGAAAAAGGACTATTTCATAATTTATTTAAGCATTCTTCATGAATGCGAGCTAAATAAAAGACATAATTCTGCATAATTCAATTTATCAATTATTTACAAAACAAAGGTTTCCTCTACGAATAATTTCAATGTAACGAAAATACTTGAGACAACGGAAAGGCTCACGGCCCGAGGGCGATCTTTGTCGTTCGAATGTCTCGTAACGGCAAAATTCGTTTCGAAGCCGAGCGCGGGGGACACGGGAAATTTAACGAGTCGTCATTCGTTATCGCGCTCGCGTGGGCCTCTCAAGCGACGCGCTTGCGTTGTTTCACCCGCGGTCGCGACCCCTCCCTCCCCCGCCCTCCGATCCTCGTTACGCGTGCGCGATGCCGCTCTTTCGCCAGCCCATTCATCCATCCGTCGCGTCTAATGCCACGCTATAGCGTGCCGCCCTCCTACCCTCGGTGTAATTAGGAGCGCGCGCGGAACCGTTGAGCGCTGCAGGCCCCAGAGTCGAGTCGATATTTTACACTGCAGCGTTGCTGAATACAAATTTTGTCTGAAAACATTGTATCCGAATTATCGATTCACGAATCATCCCAAAATCGTATACGAAGCGTTGTTTATACAATTCGTGATAATAAAAGCATGCAGAGTACTTAATATATATTATGTAAATAAAAATTTAGGACTAAACTGTATGGTAACCGACCTTAGGTATGACTGCTGGTACTACGTACAAATATTGTTAAGTATGATAGTTCAACGGAGAGGTATATAAATAAGTAGTGTAAATCGAATATAGTCCGAGCCGAAAATGACTAAAGTTACAATCTCGTATGAAATCTGATTCAATGGGGTCTTCGTTAAAATATTCAACTGAAATTTATTTTGGCCTTTAGCCAAATCAGAAAAGCGAAAATCTCCTTTTTTATTAATGGCATAGTACACTCATGACCCAAGCGAACACTTTTTAAATCTTTAATTTTTCCGGGTCAAAAGTTTACATGAGAACGAATTTTATTAATAGCTTTAAAAAGATTAAAATACGCAGGATTGACTTTACTTTGGATCCGCTTATATCCTCGACGAATAAAACTTTTAAATGCTTTTAAAGTCCATCGGAGTTATTTTGACGATCTGGAGAACGAATTCAAAATTCCGATGAGCTATCTTGAAACGAGTAGAAATTAAAAATAATACTAAGAATAATAATAATTCAGTCACGACTGTCGTTCGATGCCTCGACTTCCGATATTCGGTCGATCGATCCGCGTTGGCGTACCGCTGACGCCCCACCTTACGACCGAAGGCGAGAAGGTGTGCGCCACTCCACCCACTCCCTCCCATCCGCGAGAGTGGCGGGCAGCCAAAAGAAAAACGGGATTTCTGTACTTTCGCGGTCCCACGACGCCACGGTCGCACGCCACCGTGGACGATCATCGCTCAGGGGCTGTCCCGCAAAACCGCTAACTCACCGAACGACGCGGCACTAATTAAAGGGCAGCCGCGTCCTTGAGGCCCGGAATTCGTTACTCGGGGAGGAGTGGGTAGGGGTCTTTCACGATCGTGAAATCGCAAAAAAAAATAAATAGACGAATCGCTGTTAAGCGCAACTTCCAGTGGAGGCTCAATGAATATATTGAGCGGAATTTAGACTCAGTGAAGGGAACTGCCACTTGAATCAAGCGTTCTATATGTCTGATTGCTTTCGTTCTTTCTTCGGTATAAATATTTGAAAGATAATCTAATGAACTAATAAAAATGATCTAATAACAATGTAGATTTCAATACAGAGCCATTATTTTAGTTCCCAAGGGGTGGCTGGCGTAATACTGGTAAGTACTACTTGTAAGAAGAAGTGCTTTGTAAATAGAGAAATTAATGTAGGCGTAATGAAAAATCTTTCTGAATTCAACTGCTGATATTCGAGTAATTCTACTTGTGAAAAAATTTTAGTTTCATGTATTTTTCCTTTAAGATTATATATTTCTAAAATTGTCAATATTAATTTTCAATGGAAAAAAAAGCCTAATAATATTTAGTTTATTGACCATTATTAATTTTTAAGTTATAAATTAATCACCAGCGCATACTAATTATATTTTATATTCCTCTATCAAGTTTTATGAACAAAGATATTCTAAAATTTCGCTGTAAAACTAATCAAATTGAAATTGAACAAATATGCTCTTCTATTTTATAAATATTATTTCTTTACAGTCTTTTTTTAATAAATTATGAATTAAACAGTCTTGAGTATAAACATATCTTTCTTGTATAATTGCATTTCTAATGCTATGCTGCACTCAATTAATTTACTGGATACAGAAATTAATTGAATCCAAGAAATATAAAATAATCGATCTACACAATAATTGATGAAACAGTTAAGCTACATTAATATCGAATAACAATTCAATAATTAATAACGACTTTCGCGCTTAACTAATTAAGAAGATTTTATTTCAATTAATATTATCATATTCAAATATTATTCGATAGAGATTGTAATTTTCCATTATCCATCACGTTTGACAATACAACCCAGAGCCTATTTAAAATTACAGACATGCTTTAATGAAACGAACTCCGAAAATACCTATCTGTTAACAAAAAACTAAGAGAACCGAAGATACTTTTTTGTCATGAAGTAAAATTCTTATTAATAAGAATTCTAAAATATTTGTTAATAAACTCTATAACTCAGATATTAACTCAATACCTACGTGAATGACATTTTCAAGATTTTACTACGCGCAATCGTTTATCCCGCACTCTGCAAAAGTATATTTATATTACCCATTATACCCTCGGAATTTAGCACTGACAATGTTTTTTAATGAAGTTTACGATTATTTAAAATGCGCGGCGTGCTTAAAACGAGGCAGGAGCCGGCGTAGGGAACGAAATACTTACGGGACGTGCAACTCTTCAAACGTGACAAACGTACAGAGTCGATAGCAAAGTTTACCTTCAACGCTCGCTGAACAACGACAAAGCTGATGTGAAGAGCGGATATAAAACAAAATATCTCCTCCGTTAATTGCAGTTGAGACTCTCTCTCTCTCTCTCTCTCTCTCTCTCTCTCTCTCTCTCTCTCTCTCTCTCTCTCTCTCTCTCTCTCTCTCTCTCTTTCCCTTTCTCTCTCTCTCTCTCACGCACACACATATACACCAGCACAGATACGCACTCTCTTCAATAGTAGTAGACACGCATACGTATTCTAAAATAAAAACCGCCTGCGGACCAGCGCCTCCAAACAGCCGTTTTCCACCGATATTCCGCTTCAAGGTGCACCGGACGAAAGAACCAAAACTGCACCAATGGAGCGCGCGCTCTCATCGGCAATAGTTTCTCCACTATGAGTCTATGCCTGTGCATACGTGTATGCGTGTAATGTTAAAATAAAGAGAAATAGAGCATGGGAGCGAAGCAGGAGTGAAAGGAACAAAAAACAAGCAGGTCAAATGAGCAACTCGCGATCAAGAGCTAGCGCGTGCTGGCGCCTTCGACCGGCTATGCCTCGGGCTATGTACTCGAATTTCTCATCTAAAGTTTTGAAAAAGCCAGTAGTTTATATTATCATTGAGTGCTTTTCTGTGATCAATTGCAAGGATACAAGACTATGGTTTTTAAAAATCTATATCATGATAATTTCATTAAATCGAACATTAATGGAAATTTAATTACAAAAAATAATATGTACTAACTCAATTCAGTGAATGGTAATTAAAAAAACAACTTAGATTCATTACATCTAATATAAATTATAATATTAGATTCTCTCATTCGAAGTCATATTATTCAATAGTTCGCGAACTACTTTTCCGGCTGATGGTTGTCCGTCTCTTCTTGTTGACTCTTTCTCTTAACTAAAATATATAATTACGAGGGTGGTGAGAAAAGTTTCCTGCCTGACAAAGAAAAACAAGTATCATCGCCTTTTTTACACTTGTCACAAGGGTGCTCTAATGTAGTTATAACATTCATATAGTCCGATTATGCAAATCTCTTAAAATACTTACCGAATCGATTACTTCCTCGGTACTCCCAAATTTTTTACCTTCGAGTTAATTTTTTTCTTAGAAAACAGACGAATCTGTTGAATATTATGGTGGGGAAAGCCATTTGAATCGTAATTCGTTGATTTTAGCCATCAGCACAACTAACGTATGGGCAGTTGCGTTATTGGGGCGAGACGAGATTTTTTTATTTCCCAAATGAGATTATTTATTTTATACTTCACCCTTTAAACCTTGCAATAATCCTACACGGCATTGATGGTTTTACCCTTTTCTAGATAAGCATTGACGATAATTCCTTTCGCATCACAAAGCACAGTGGCCAGAACCTTGTTCACCAATAAAATTGTTTTTGCCATTTTTGGACTAGGTTCACCTTGTCCAATTCATTATTTCGACTGTCTTTTGCTTTCAAGAGTTCAATCTAAGCTTTATCCGCAGTTATAAATGAAGGCCATATTTCAGTGAGGCTACACTTGTGCAGCACCCAATTCTCGATAGAAACAGCTTTCCGCGTTGATTTTTTATTAAATGTTCGTAAACGAGGCAACCACCCATCACAGAGCTTGTCTCGCCATACTTAAATATTCGGCTCACCGGGGCGTCGTGAATTCATGAGCAGTGCTGGTGCAACCTTTTTTTTAATTCAGATACCCACTATTGAATACGATGGAGAGGAATTCTTTTTTGGAGGAATTGGGCAGGATTCTTTCAACGAAGGTCTAGTTCTTGTTTAATTGGAAGGGGTGGTACCTTTTAAAAAGAGTCATTTAGTGACAGCATGCTTTTGTGCTTTTTCCACTTTCACGTAAGCATTGAAAGCGTTCAGTAGGCTAGTAAATTTACACTAACAGAACAATCGTTTTGAGAAATTATACACAAATTAGTTAGATGCACTATGATATATAAATATAAATCCAAAATAAGTCCTGCCAGCGACAACTCTAGATAAAGCCGGAAACTTTTCATCCGCCCTTGGAGCTATGAGTCGAGATGCGGCGCGCTTTTCTCACCTGCGTTACCGTATAAATTCATTCAACATTGTATTCAACAATATGATTCAAGCATATTATAATTATTTCAGTTTAATTAATAAGTCCATGTTCATGCATGAAACAATTATAAACTTGGGAATAAGATATAGAAAACGAGGATACCTGCGCTTGCGTGCGTGTGTATGTGTGCGTGAAAATACGGTTTTGAAGTAAGTGACATATCCCCGCGGATATGTGTAATATTGTATCCAACACATGACTTTGTACATGACACATATTGCATATTACATATTACATATAAACATGAAGACATGGACGTTTCTTTTGAATTATTATATACCATGTATCTGTGTTCTAAAAGTCTGGCCGGACTACAGACTTACATTATGTTGGCATGTTTTTATTGAGTAAAATTTTTCGATTTAAATTGATGAAATTGAAGCACAAAAATCGTATTCTAACGGATCGAACCATGCCTACAATTTTCTTTACATAATCGAAACGAATGAAAACGAACCTGGCCCCTAATTCGAATAGAACAACTTAAATGATTTTCGAACGTATAAATTCACTGAAATTTAATTCAATTCTCATCGGATGATGTCAAATTTTGATAATTAATCGGATGATATCCATATTTTGATATTTAATTCGTTTGAAATGTATGCTCGTTTTAATGCGTTTCAACCCATTTCAATAGTTTTTCCCCTTCTATTCAGTTCAGTTTTAATCAAAAAATGCTATTCGGAATATGCGGAATAAAATTCAATATCAAATTTGTTATGAATTTAATACTGTTTCTTTGGATTAAATAAGATTTATTATCTACAATGTAATGATATGTATAATATAAAAATATTATGATTTAAATTTATGTCGTTTATGTCATTTATATATGTTTCTTTGAGAAAAAATGTTAAAATGTTTTATTATTGCTAAATCATTATTTAAATGTATGGTATTTGTTAAAAGTTTTGTTAAAATTTGTAAAGACAAAGCGAGTGTCAAACGAATGAAATTGATAATATTTAAAAAGGAAAAAGTTCATTAGAACAAAATTTGAGCAAGTTATTATGGCGACTCTTAACGTGCGAAGCAGCAGAGTTCTCCGCAGTCGTTATGTCGTACGATCGGGTAGATGCAAATATATTTGGGGTCATTATAGACCCCGTGGAATATAATTCCTTGTAAATGAAGGTCGCCGACGCATGATGAGTGTAACTCGTCATGGTCGTTAGACAACAAAGATTGCATTAAAATATATTGAATAATGTTATCAATAAATGAAACGCATTGATTTTCAAATTATACACTTTTATCAGAAAACTAACAAAAATGAATGGAAAAGCAAATGTAATAAAAAAATAAAAAAAGAAATGAAATATTTTAAAATCATCTGATTAAAAAAACAAAAGAAGTATCAGAGTATTGAAATGAGATTTAATTTAAAATATATTTCAAAATCTTCATTTGTCATTCTTAGTCTCTATAGACACAATAACAAACAACGATCATAAGTTACTTCGTCAGCTGGTAAGATACCTGCTGACAGATTGAATTTAACCTTCAAGAGCAAGGCTCATTTTTACTGTTATTATTTTTACTCATTAAATTGAATTGAAAAGTAACTTTTCTTAGTATTTATTTATCCACATTATCTCCTATCCATAACACTGTTTATTGTCAATCAAATTTGGATTTTTCAAACTATACGTTAATTCAAGAGATGAAGCGATTATTGATCAGGATTCAATTTGTTTTTCCAAATGTACGTACATAAATTACTCGTATCCCTTATTTAACTCCGCAGCTTTAAAATTTGATCGCGGAGCTTCGGATGAATTGGTGAAATCGCTCGGGAAGAAATTGCGAATTAGCATCCATTAGCATTATCTCAGCCAATGTCCCGAGCTCACGAAAAGAGCATTAAGGCTACTTGTGCGCTTGCCTCGCTAACGTAGAGAGAAATTTATATGACCACTCACACACGCGCGAGGGAATTTGAGCGCGAGCGCTCGCTAAAATTCTCTCGGTTCCCGGTGCACACTGCCCCCCAAAAAAAATTCGTACGTTATTATTCTCGTCCTTGGTAATGTCGCACACTAATTAAAACTGGAAGCTAGGATCGTTATGAATTCGACGACGGAATATATTTCAGCCAAATACTCGATGGAGTTTCGACGAGGCGTTGCTACATTATTAGCATAAACAATGGTCAAACAGAAGAGATAATCAAATAGGATAAACTCAAATTCTACAGGAAGAAGCTTTTTCTTCTTCTTTCTATTCTTTTTCTTCGCACGCGCGCGCAAGAAGGGTCGGGTCTATTTAGTAATGCATTAGCAGGTTTCAATTGAAAAGTAAATTTAACGGATGTATAGAGAGACGGGCTACGTACGAAAATGTGAAGTGGTGCAACAAAAAAGAAAACGAGAAAGATAGAGAAAAAGATAGAAATAAAGTTAAGGGGGGTATAGAACGTGAGTAGTATCAGGCGTGGGCTGAAGGACCATTACCGGTATTAACCTGCGGTCGACGTTCAGATGAAGCTGCAGAGCAGAGTCTTCGGCATCACTCTGCCCCCCCCCCGTTCTCCCCTTCTCTCTTCCAACTTCCCACTCTTAAAATTTTGCGTCCCTTTCTTTCCTCCTGCGATTCGATCGCAAATAAAAGTCGAGACCCTTGCGAGGAAACCATCTCACATTTTCATCTTCCAAGGCATATATTTGCTTGGTATAATGTGAAAGTATATTGCGCCTCGATGATGAGTTGCATATGTATATATAGAGTATGCACGTTAAATTTTCGAAAATGTAGATACTTTTGTGCAGTTCGTTCATTTTTTACCTGTTTACTTCTGAACGCATTTTTCTTTACTTTCCAGATAACTAGTTTCGTGCAAAAAAGTTAAAAAACCAGATATATATGATGGTCAGCTGTTCAATGGTCCTCATATTTAGATACTTCTAAAGTTTTAATGTACAAATTTACAGAGATTTTGATTTATGATCCACTTAATGACCATAATATGAAAATATACTGTAGCAGAGCACATCACCTAATTCTTCACTATCGTCCTTTTATAGGTGGACATCTTATATATTGCAACACTGACATTGATTGATATAAATTTACAATATACTCAATAACAGGATTCAAAATTTAATTATTCAATGATAATTTAAGTACCGCGTCATAGTTTAAGATCCTTAATGAAAATTGGGGTGATTACTCGCTTCAATAATTATAAGATATCCACGTGTAATATAACAAAATAATAATCTGTATTCTATGTAACAATAAAACGAAGATGACAGTACAGTCAACTATAGAAACTTGTCTTTATTTTTCATGATTCTTATATCCTTACCAAAACCATCTGTTCCATATGTTTCCGATTGTGTACATATGAAAAGCAGATAATCTGTCCAATTTTACTTTTCCACATTTTCTTACTCCCCTTTTGACTACCTAGGATTTTCTCGTTTCATTCCTTCATCGTCATATTACAGTTCATCAAGCAGACACGCACGAATCGTATGATGGTATATCAATATCATTTAACTAGAAAAAATATAATGCGTACGATCAACAAATACAATACTACTAATCAATTAATAATAGATTATACAACTTCTGCATTTGTGAGAGCAAATACTATCCATTTGAGAACAATAAAATATATCATAATAATTGGATTGATAAATACAATCGATGGAATAAATGACCAGATTAAGCGAGTTCATCCATCATGGCGAAGCAGCTTATAGTATACGAAAGCATATAGCTCTGCAACGGAATTATTTTAAAGCTTCGGGGATAAGCTCCGAAACGAAAGATCGAAATAGTTGCTAATACTTTCAATCCTTCTCAATCTAGTATATCATTCAAAGAGTAAAATTTATCGACCGGAAGAGACTGGAAGCGAGCGTTCCTCGAAAATAAATTTTTGATTTATCCGGGCTGTTACAATTTTTCTCTTTTTTTTCCTTTCTTTTTTTCCTCAACGATCAGCATCGAAATTGGCGAAGTTCCTCGTGCGAAGAGTCGTATATATCGATCGGAAAAGCGATCCTCCTCGGCACAGCTTATATAGGCATAACGAAGACACGGATAGACTCTCCCCAGGCGCCACGCATCGGCCGTGGGAGCGAAGCGAGCCCCGGGAGTAAAGCACGCCCGTATATAAGCGTCTTGGAAATGTTGTCGCCGACTACCTGTACCAACAAGTACGGGCCGCTTCACCTTTTGGAGACAGAGAGAGAGAGAGAGAGAGAGAGTGAGTGAGATGTAAAAAAACGAAATGGAAAAAGTAGGCCAAGAGACGTCTGAGGGGCGGAAGGGTGGTGGGGCGCGCGCGGGGGTTTCCACGCGACGCTCGTAGGGCGCTCCTTTCCTCGGATCCCCACGGCTGCGAAAAACGCCCGAGCGAGCGCGCGCGCGTTGCACATGGCAGAGTAGAGCCACGCGCCGGCTCGCCGCTGGGCACTGCATTGCAGTATGTGCCATTGCCGTCGCCCCCCCCCCCCTTTGCACCGCACCACGCCCGACGTTTTTTGCCCTCCACCCCTCGAAATTTCGACCTCACCGCGCTATAGTCTCTCGTCTGGGAGCTCTTTATGTTTTTGACCTCTGTCTGTCTGTTTGTCTCTCTCTCTCTCTCTAGTGAGGTTTTATGATAAATGTAAAGGCGAGTTCGCGTTTATGATGCGCGATCCGATGAAGAACAAAAACGGGTCAAAAGTTCATGATCCCGGATCTTTTTTGGAACTCTGCTGGATGAAAAGAATTTCATAATTTCTAGATAGTCCGCTATTGCTACTTTTGATATCGGATTCTTTTCGCGACGACGACCCTTAAATCAAGTACGATTTTAGACACAAAAGAGATTTATTTTCAATGTCTCTTCGCTAAATACCCATGTCATTCGAGCGTTTGTTACTTTTTTACTGCGAGAGTTTAAATCTTGAAAGCGCATACGATTTGTCTTTCATCCAAATAGTATCCTAAAAATAGAAGATCTACTATTGTTTCTTTCAAGGTGTTTCCAGCATATCGATTGATTCAGCACACTCGACGAGTTTGGCTGGGACAAAATGTAAAAAAGAACTCGGAAAAGTAAAATCTTTCAGTTGATACTTTTTTTACATCGAAAGTGATTTCAACAATTTTTAATCAAAATATTTTATACTAAATAAATTAACATACACAAGTATTATCAAAGAATAAATCTTGAATCGAAAGGTTATAGGATTTAGCTTAAAAATCTCGGAGTAAAATGTAACCGTCAGGACAATTGTTTATAATATCATAATTTTGATACTTCAATAATGAATAATGGTTATTTTTCCAACTTGCTGTGATCATGAATATTCCTAATTTACGAAATAGTTATAAAAACAATGAAAATTACATTGTAACCTGTGAAATGAGACTCAGTACAACGGACATCGAAAGGCATGTGTAAATAAGGACACAAGGTTCGATCATTTGTCGGTATTGCATATGTAAATTAAAAAATAAATTTTTCTGTCTGTAGCTGTCTGATTAGTGAAAACAAGAAAAAATTTCAAAGATAGAGTTTCTTTGATTTCAATAAATTTAACTTGAAAGACTCATTAACAAGAAATACGGAGATTTCTTCAGAGACTAAAAGAAATGTGTTTTCAAATGAAAAGGCATAGCTTCGTAAGGAACATAAAAGCTTATTTCTGAATGAAAAGTTAATATTTATAAAAATGTAAAAATATAATCGTCACCCCTTTTAAAATACCTACTATACATTGAATACTCGCCGTAGCCAGCTTCTACAGCCAGCAAATATGAAGTCCTGGATGGAAATTGATTTATTTTTGTTTTTTTTTTCACCAAATTTATCTCTTCGTCCTTACAGATACAAGAGTCAGCAATTAGTGCAAGATAAGACTGGACATAAAGAGAGCCCCGGCACCCCCCCCCCTTACTCGTCGTCCTTTCCATTTACAAATTACAAGCGATTATTGCACAATTAGTGCGGTATTAAGGCCGGGGCCGTTGAATCGGGACGAGCGACGTATAATAGCCGCCCGCCCCCTAACCCCTCACCCCCCCCGCCGCCGTCCCCGTCATATAATTGACGGAGCGCCTAATGAATCGCGCCGCGAGCGCAACGAACGGGGGAGGGCCGACCGTGCATAAAAGTCCGCCGCCCCGCAGCGCGCCGCCCGTTGTAGTAGCATCGATTCAACTCCCGTCGGAGGCAGGGGCAAGGGGAGGGGGCGCGAGCGGCAAAAGGGAAATGATAGCGCGCGACCGCGTAGCGCCCAATATTATATCATATACACGTGTATGTGCAAAGCCTGCGGGGCGAGTTCCGAAATTCCGCGAATGATTCGCGTATATAGCATGGGTTTTTCAGCTCCAGATTCGAGGATTCGCACTGCCTCCCGCGTGGAGCGCTGCGGTAATAGTTGCATAATTGGGTATACACGCCGGGATCATCCGACCGATCGTGGGGACGAAAATAAAACGCGGCGAGTCACGTCTTCTGACGCGCGACGAAGGGGACTAATTCTGAAGCATAAACTAATGGTACATAGCCATTGCCGTGGCTGTGAAATATTCAAGAGCGATACTTCCCTGATTTTTTTTTTTTTTTTTGTTTTATGAAACTTTTTTGCCTTTTTTTTTAGATCCTCAAATTATCTCTTTTTTCGTCGAACGCGCGGGGCGGATCGTAGTGAACTGGAGTTACGAGCTTTATTTACGAGTATTTTTTGTTCTGCTGCCCATTTGGCGTTTCGCGCGCTTTCGTCGTTTATTAAACGGGCGCGGTAAAATCTACGATTTTCAAAATGCTCTCGGCGAGTATTTAATTCGAACGTGTCTCCGTGTATTATCAATAAGCTGTTATCATTTGTCGATAAAGAAATAATACATGTTTGTTTTTTACTCATTTCTTTATTATACTTTAGCAGATACGTGTAAATTGTGCTTCCTCCGAGAGAATTTTCAAAATTAATTATGAATTTCAAGAGATATAGAATCCCGAGGTGTTAATGAATGTTTGTAGTTGTTTGGCAATAAAAATAATTTAATGTTAAAAGATACAAAACGTCCCATCAAGGAATTCTCGAAACCTTATTAACTTTATATCCTTTACTGGGAATTTCACGCTTTGATAAACATGGAAAAGTTACTTGGACCAGTTCCAAACCTAGTTTTAAAGCAAGGACTAATTTCCGAATTTTCATTACATTTGGAACTAAAAGTTATCCAATATATGTGAATAACGCTGCTAGTAATTATATTTTTGAAAAAAAAAGTCCGTAATTTTACTTTATTTAATAAAATAAAAGTACATATGTATTGAGTACAAGAGTATGCTCTATACATGTTTAAAAAAAAAAAAAAAAACTGGAGTAAAAATCACTTTCAGTGCCGTAAAGATTCATCGCGCAAAATATGGCTTCCTACGTCACTTTCCAGTCAATATTCCATTCTTTCCCACCGCAAGGAACATAATCTCAAATTTTTCGAAAAGCGATAAGCGAGTAGAAAATCCCTGAAAGCGCGCGAATCTCCGGGCGATATCGGGACTATGTAGAGCCGAGAGAGAGAGAGAGAGAGAGAGAGAGAGAGAGAGCGAGAAAGGGGAGAGGTAGCGATGAGCGTATGGGGAAAGGTGCGGCAGAGATAAGAAAAATAGAAAAGCTCTCGATCGGAGGGGCTTTATAGTCTAAGGTGTAATCGGGCTGCGACGTAGTTGCGCGCGAGACGCGGAATAGAGAAGGAAGGATAGAAGAAGACCCTTGCTTCCGGGTCAGTGCAGGCGTACGTGGAGGGCGATGGGACGCGCTAGTCACGCGGCCGAGCTCGCGTCATCCGCGCGTCAATTCCAAATCGGCTCGGAACGAATTCGAGTGCGCCGCCACGAAATTGCGCCCTTGAAGATCGTAAACCAGCGTCAAAATCTACCGCTGTCCGCTCTATATATATATATAGATACTGCCCGAGGATATTTTCCTCTCGCCGGTGATCCCGTCGTCTATGGGCATCGGGCTCGAACGACGTTCTTCCCAGGATACAAGAGAAAGATAGAAATACCTAGATAGCTATATATGTTTTTATTTGTATAATATACAGAAGGATTAAAAAATAAACATATTTAATATATGAATATGTGTATTTACGGAGTCTACAGGGACCGGGCAAGGAATCACTCCCACGTGAGTTACATATGGATCAAAAATGTGATAAAAAAATGCATTCTTTACCTTTTCTTGTTCAAATCGAGCCTCTTCACATTTATTTTTAATTAAATACCGTACGACACTTTTAATACATGATTTATTATATGATTATATTGTATAATACCTTTTAACTCATAGAATAATATGTAAGATTAACATGATTCCTATAATTGATTCCTATAATTTTGCACTGTGTTATAAAAAAACTTTCAAAATTTTCTTCAAATAATTCCATTAATAATAATAATTTCTTGAAATACACACAAATAATAAATTGAGAATTAATTAATTCTGACTGCATACGTATAATCGTTTTCTAAAAAAGCGTTAGCTAAAAAAAATGTGTAGATACTGAAAAATAAAATGAAAACAAAATAATATCAGTTTATTGGGTTAAGGTTTCTTTAGAAAATTCTTATATATCTACAGTCAAAATTAGTCAATTTTTAATTATCTAAACGTATTAATTCTAAGAAACCGGTGTGTATTTAAATAAATTATTATAATTCATTGAATTTTTTTAAGTAAATTTTTCTACAACGTGGAGAAAAATTATAGAAATATTAATCCAATCACAATTTTATATATTGATGTAACACTTAATCATGTATTGAAAGTATCGAAGAGAGTCAAATATTCATTTATTTTATATAAAATCCAGGAGAAGCAAAAACGCTATTTCATAGAGTATTTAATCAAAAATAAATTTAAAGCTCCATTATAAAAAGAAAAGTAAAGGATTCATTATTTTTTTCGTATACGATGCAATGTAATCCACATGGAAATAATGGATCGCCCGGGATCGCCCGTTCACAGGTTCGCCATGCCCGTTGACCACGGCAAGACCATTCATTTAAACAAAGTATTAAAATATAATAATCCATATCGCCGAGAATTTAGGATCAATCTCGAAGCTATGCTTACCCATCGCGCTTTTAAATGATTTGAATGATTGGCGAATCAACGAAGGGAGGTAAACTACAAAAACCAGCACGTACCCCATCCGAGGGCTTCTAGAATCGGTCGCAGTACTCGTTTGGGGGATGTTCCATTCTTGGTCTCCCGCCCCTACAGGGAAAGCTAGACATCCACTGAGACAAGAGATTGGCTACTAAAACCTATTACCATTATTAGCGCTGTAAAATAATGCCTATATCCAAACATGAACAAAGACGTCATAAGCATTTCTTGTTGTGGGTGATAGAGAGAGAGAGAGAGAGAGAGAGAGAGAGAGAGATAGTGAGAGAGAGAGAGTGAGATAGAGAGAGAGTGAGATAATCTGTTTTTTTTTCTCCCCCATCCAAGTTGGTCCACGACAGAATCTTCGGTCTCGCCCCCCCCCCCCCAACGAGTCCGTGGCTCGCGGTGAGTTATATACCTACAAGAAGCGCGCGGAGCGCACACGACGCACGAGTCTTCTTTTATTCAAGCTAACCTATTCCCTCTGTGAACTTTGCGAGCCGGAGCTATAAGACTGGTCTTCGGGACGGGTTAAAATTTACTTTCCTGGGATACCTACAGAGAGATAGAGGGAGAGAGAGAGAGAGAGAGAGAGAGGGCACGAGGCGCGTGTGCGTGACTCTACGTGCACGCTGGGGTTCTTACGAAACAGCGCGTGGCCTCGCTAAGTGTAGTTTCGGAGAGAAGTAATTTATATATATATATATATATATATATATATATATATATATATATATATATATATGATGGCCTGAGAACTTTTTTTATGGGACTTTACGGTTAGAGCGCCGGCAAGAGAGAGAGAGAGAGAGAGAGAGAGAGAGAGAAAGAGAAAGAGAGAATGAATAGAAGCGTGGAGCGAGCTTGAGCTTCGTGCATGGTACCTCTGCTGTATACGGCGATTGGGTTATTTTGGAGGGCTGCTGAGTTTAAAGAGATTAGCCGAAGAGAACGTGTTTCTTCGCTCTAGATTCAGATAAAAGTTAATTTCGTGCCTGTTAAAGCTGATTATAGTTGAGACTATAACGCTCAAGCGTCTCGATGAATTTCTTATACGCGTATTTCGATCACTTTCCGATCATCGGCTAAGGTATCAAACGGCTAACTAAAATATTACAATACACCCTTTTACCAAGGATTTCATACGGAAAAATAATACTATTTTTCATTATGGGACTACGTACTACAACATTTGTTTTTAAATATGATTTTTAAAAAACATCGGTATGTACTTACGCTTGCACAGTATTGCTTTTCAATCCTGTTAAGCACGCGCATTCGATTACAAGAAATGTCTATAAGTACATAGGTATATTGTATAGATCAGATGAGAAAAGTATTTGAATTATGTACCTTCTGCAGCTAGCATGTATTTTTTATTACAATTCTCCTTAGATAGTTTGAATTATTTTGCTGTTTGTGCAGAAATTTACGATTGTTACCGTATTTTTACAAATAAATCAATGTATTGGGTTAGAAATTAATCAGAAATATACTGGAATATTCAAATTTCGCGTCTTTCGAATTTTTTTTTCCGTAGTTTAAGTGTGTTATGCTTATATAAATTCAATATAGCGTCTGAAAATCAAAAATTTAATAGGATGCAATATTATTTGTATATACAAATTATAAAAATTTTTCACGACCATGGAGGTTTTAAGAGCCTGATTACAAATCTAAAATTAAAATGGAAATGATCATGTAAATCATAATTTTTAGTTTAGCCCTTGAAGATGAACCGGAGCGGTTCGAAACGTCAGAAAATTGAAGTAAATTTAAATTTAAGGTGGTGAGGGCAGTCTGACTATCATTTACTAACATAAAATATAGATTGTTATATATTTTTTTAAATTTTAATTTAATTTAATTTTTATTTTATTTATTAGTAGTCATTTCCATTTCAGATTCTACGGGAGTGATTATAAATGAGGATAGTCTCGCGATCATTCTATACGATATTATATATAATACAAAATACAATATTATACGATATTATATTATTAATAAAAATTCTAAGTACAACTTCTAATTTAACACTTTTTTATGCTTACTTTATATTTATATCGGTAATTTTTCTTTTTGAAACAAATTCATAAAGAACTCAAATTTACTAATATAAGCGATACTTTCGCCCAGTTATTATATACTTATAACGTTAATATTAATTTGAAAAGCTCGATCGAATTTTTAGATATTTCCGTAACCGTAATCTAGACATCGATAGACAATTAGGAAGAGCCAAAACCGCTAGAGGGCGCTCATGTCGCTGTTTTATGTTATACCAAAGTCACCTCGTACTTGATACGTAGAGGTAAATATGAATTTCTTTGTAAATATTTTAAAATGGGGTATCTGATCTTTTGAACGCGGATTTAGAATCCTTTATTTTATTATGTGGTTTATGTAGAAGTAATAATACAATTGGCAAATGTTTTGGTTAGTTCCTAAGATCATCGTCATTGTCTTCATACCCACATGAAATTAATTGAGAACTAAGTGTACATAATAATATAAAATTAGTTTTTATTAGCTCATTGCTTATTCCAAACTGGTAATTCTGTCAAGTGCAGGCACATTGTAAGCGTTTCGTTATTTTGAAATACGTAAGTACCAATATATATTAAAATGCTGATTATGAATTTTTATATAATATCTTATGCAGCTCGGGCTTTCGGTGAACTTTGTCATTGCTCTAAATCGCAATAAAAACATAAAAATATACCAGAAATGACAAGAATTCTTTAAATTTCTGTGTGAGGCTAATATTTAAAGTGAACTTAGTCTACACTAAAAGTATTGAAAATCAAATTTAAAAGAGTTTTAAGGAGAATTCTAATTTATCAGCAATAAAGGCATTAAAATCTTTAGATTAATATTTGAAAATGAAAAATAATACGCCCATAATTTGTGATCTAAGTGTTCTGTATTCGATTAAAAATTAAAATGACATTGGAAAAAAAAATATTAACACGGTCCTTAATAATGACATTTAGAAAACTTACACACCGTTTTCTCATCCATATTTAAGTAGCACTTTTTTCCATTTTGATATCGAAAAAAGTGCTGTTACTTTTATAGTAAACAGTACTTGTTTATAGTACGATGTAGGTTAATTTGGTTTATATTAATATAAGTTAAACGAGCTTACAAATTATACCGCTAGGTGGGACACTTTTTGTCGCCCTTCCCAATAGATATTGTTATGATTGTGATATGACTATCTATCGGTATTTATAGGTACCAAATTTTTTCTCTGCATTTTTACTTCTATAGGTAATAAATAAATAGATTATTCTATAATACCATAAAATGCTCAATTGTCATGAAGATGTATAAGTTCAACTTGTCACAAAAAGATCAACGGTATATTAAGCGATTTTAAATACAGATCAATAAGTTTTTTATAAAATACATAAAATAGCAAAATGTATTATACTAAAATGAGTAAATTATTCTTTGGGAAAAATTTTTATTCTTTTCCATTGTTGTTTTACATAAACGCAGCATGTTGTTGACCTCTGATAACTGTAACCATTTCTTTTCTTCAATTTTTTCTCTGATCATGGACTTCCTCAGCTAGTCGCAACATCAACAAAAAAAAAAAAACAAAAACTCTTTAAATCCTTTATTCTTTGACAAAAAGAGAAGGTGAAGAGGAGAGGACCGGAGTGGTTAATAATAAGCACACCTAGCTGCGAAATTCCAGTGCATCAGCAGAGGGCGCGGGCTGCTGCATACGCCCCTCTCTCGCCATATAACGCGGAGCTCCTAAATCATCTTCGCCATCCCATTGTCTAGGGCGAGTATAACGGCGCGGCAACGATGCGAGGGAATAGCCCCCCTCCCCCCACCTACACACGCATACTGAGAGGGTTGGCTGGGATGGAGAAGGGGAGGTCACGGCCCGTTATTAAATGTCCCCCCGCGTTATATTATCGTTAAACGAAATATATCAGCCGCGCTCTCTCGGTAAACACAACGGGGTGCACGGCCGTGCGCTTTTCTTAGGCCGCTATCTGTATGTGTGTGTACATATGCATGTTTATATATATATATATATATAAGGCGCGCCATCAGGTCTGCACAATTGCGCACCCGCCGCCGCTTGCGACGCGCGCGAGATTTACTGGTCCCTACATAGTATATATATATATATATATATACTGCAAGCGCGAGCTTCCTCGACTACGGCCGCGTTATTTATGGGGCGTCTTTTTAGGATATATATACAATATACATATGTGTATAGTAGGGACAGGTGGGTTTCCTTTTCCGGGATATCATCATCAGAGTAGATATTGAACTTGCGTCGTATAGCGAAGCGACAGCGCCACAAATGGTATTACGGCAATTGAGAGAACTGCAAGCAGGTCTGTTCTATTCTCAAATCGTTGCCATGACCTCTCGTGATGAAATTGGGAATTCGGATAAGCCAGCATATAATCCGGCGGAAAGCATGCCATAAAATCAAAATCTGATACAATTGTATTTACGTATTTTCAATCGTAAAATAGGTTCTATGGAAAGTCGGCGACTTAACAGTATAATGTAAAAAGTTGCAGCGATTCGCTAGATGATGAAAAATTCAAGAAATCTAGATTAGCTTTCACAGGTTTTCATCGTTTACATTATGGAGGGTAGAGTTAATATATAATTTACATATCCGATTGTTGCTGATAGGAGACAAGCATTGCAATCAGATTCAAGCCAATTTAAACGTTATTGACCAGTCATAATACGTAATTTAGTGTCGGAAAGCGATGAAAACTAATGATAGATTTCTTGAATACTTTACCATCTAACAAATTGCTCAACAGAATCTTCTGACACTTTTTACAATGTAATGTAAAATCGCCGAGATCCATAGAAATTATCTTATAGTTGAAATATATTAATTCAATGGTATTTCGTGCTATTCTCGGCCGTTAGTTGCCATTTGCAAATATCAAATTTAGCCACGAGAGATCATGGCAACGATTTGTTTTCCAAATACGTGTATTTATAATAATGAACGCTTTTACATCACAATTACATTGACTTCTACCAAATGACAATTGTTATTTGTATAAAATTTTATGCAGTTTCTTATTTCCAAAGATAAAAGAATTCTGGTAATCAAAGCAAAATTAATATTTCAAGTTTCTTTATATATTTTATTTTGAATGTATTATAAGATGTAAGCTTTTATATTCAATATATTTTATAATAGAATATTTAAAATTGTGTGAATGAAATTGTTTCATTGATTCACTTCTAGTATTTCATTGAATTAGTCAGCTGATAGATAAAATATTATATAATAAGAGAAATTGGCGGAATCGTCATAATAGCAAGTATGACAATGAGATCCGTAGTGAGACCATTTCTGCGAATTTACGTATTTATTTAACTATCATACTGTCGATTGCATGAACAAAGCTAATTATAAAATATTATGATGAATATACAATATAGAGCTGTAACGTTACTGCAAAATACTTACGCTGTTGAAATTGACAACTCCATTTATTTCCTTACATAGAACATTTTTTTGCAAAGTAAGATTAACATCAAAGATAAAAGTTGACAAATACATGTGTCGTCCGTTTTTTTACAAAGTAACAATAATTTTGATTGGTTTTACAATATATTATAATAATGATGTCCTTTTTTTAACCTTAATATATCTCTTTCGAGGAAGTTATAGTCATAACAATTTTACGTTTTTTTTATTTCAAATTCTACGAGGATTATTCTACAAGAGCGATTACAAACTGTCGTTATGTAGGCCGATAAAAATATTTATTAGTTTAATAATAAGTAAATGAGCAGTGAGGACACGGTAATTGCAATTTTCGTAAATCCAATAAGGATAATGGATACTTTACCTGTATTATTCTTAAAATTAAAAGAAATAAAAAACCCATCGAATTTTCTATATATAATTAAAAACTTGTGACACTGGATTAATTAAATTTCAATCATGATTTATTTTATTGTTGAACTTTATTTTTTTCTAATTGAAGAAATAATGACTGTCGAAGAAATGACAAAATCCATATTTTCGAATATTGTACGTGAAATCTCCATAAATATTTTATATATATATATATATATATATATATATATATATATATATATATAGGTGTGTGTGGGGTGGGGGGGCGTGTGTGTACATTGCAAATAAATTAGATTTTAATTCCTTTTTACGACAAGAAAAAAGAAGATAATGCAGAAAGTCAACGACCATTTGGATATCGAGCATGAAATTTCACCGATTCATTCGCGCGTAAAAGGAAAGAAAGGCGCCGGAAAACTTTTCCTGCTACCGCTCTAGGAAGCTTCATTTCAAATTCTTTCAAAGGGAGGATGGAAAGAGTATGCATACGGTATATATTGAATTTTTATTAAATATAGTAGGTGGAATGTTAAAATAAAGATACACGAAATAATCTTTTAACATGAACTTTATTTCAAACGAGGAAAGAAAAGACGTCTGTTCAAACGAAAGGACAACGCAAAACTAAACTACAGTACTCGAAATTGAAAACTCTGCAAGCCCTTGTGAGAAACTTAAAACTTATAAAAACACATCAGGCATCTAAGCAATAAACTCATAAAGCATTTGCCGCGCAGGGCAGCAAAGACGCAGATCGTAATAAGACCCAGTGGACACATGTGTTTACATCCTTTTACGATACTCTCCAATATTTAGTTTCAAGTATTTTTTGCTTTATTATTTATAGAAGGCTAATATAATCTAACAGTATATAATAAAGAGATGGTGTGAAGGAAAGAGAGAGCGACAGAGAGAGAGAGAGAGAGAGAGAGAGAGAGAGAGAGAGAGAGAGAGAGAGAAAGAGAGAGATTGGTTGAGTGAGCGCACAAAAACTCTCACCGAGTCGCGATAGTTAAACGATCGTTTACACGAAATCTCCGCAACCCCCGAGCGACTCGTGGCCAAGATGGCCAGCCGGGGACGTCGAAATCGAAACGTGCAACGAGTCTCCGGTAACCAGTTGTATGTGTATGTTTTACATTGTTGAATACATCATATATATATATAAGCGAGGCTTGCTCTCGCACGTCCGCGCGAAGGGATAATTGCATGTTTATCCCGGCCGACTTAATTATGCGCGTACGTGCGCCTGCCCTACGAAGGCACTGAATGTGCAGGCATTGTATACTGAAGCTTATATATATCTATATAATATTATATATACATATATATAATATATTGAAGAATTCGCTCGGAATTTCCACCGCGTTATCTTCAAACGATCTTACTATTGTAAAAAAAAGTGTCGTCGACGAATCACCGTGACAGCCTTCATATGTGTATAAAAAGAGACCAAAGGCACTGGAAAGAGTTTCTCATCTGTTTGGTTGGCGTTTCCTATGCATCTTTTCGGAAGATTTTTTTAGATTTTCACGGTATTTCTAATTTCGATTTCCAAAAAACAACAGTATTCAATGAATTTCTTTTTGCAATAAGAACATGACTCGAAGATATAAAAAATATAGTTGGGTGTGGCCATTTATTTCAATCACCTTGTTTCAAATTTGAGGTGCTGATCATCAAATATAATTGTAAAACTTGGCGATAATAATATTTTCATGATCAAATTTAAGAAATCGTCGAAAATTGTGGTTCTTCAAAGTTGTCTTCGATGATATTAAAAATTTTTCCAAATTCTTCAAAATATAGTTATAGTCGACTCCAAATAGAACTTTTTTTTTTTTTTTAAAGAAAAATCTTCGAAATGCGATCTTTGTTGTTATTATCTAAGCTTCGAGGAGTGTTTATTTCTGAAAAATGTATAGGAAGTCTGTATAAAACATGCTAATCGACGGATGGTACTTTAAATTTTGTAATCAATCTAGAACAACTATAATTTTCATTATTCTCCTTTAGGCCAATTTTTTTCTGCAAATATATTAAGTAGAGAAGGGTTCTATAACACGAGAATGATGTATTTTAATCTATTCTGCAACTTTTGTTTTAAACATTTTTTAAAATTCAAAGCCAAAAAACATTTTTTATGGGATCTTCATGGTTTTCACGATGACACGATCATTCGAATTATATTTCACAATAAAATTTATAATGTTCATTTCAAATATCTGCTTCTCTTTATGTACATATTATATTTCTATATATGTACGTAGGAATATTTATTGTGGAAAATTACTTTATTCTATTAGTTTATATGTATATAAAAGTTTATACAACAATCGTCTATTGCTATATACTTAAAATATTTGTTAAAAATATCATTATCCTTTTCTTCTTCGTTCAAATTCCAAGAGATAGTCAACCATGCGAATTTTCATCAATAGATGCAATTGCACAATAAAGATTGAAGAAATTCGAAAGAATCTTTCGATATTAAGTGACAAAAATATAAATTTCATGTTTAATTTGAGTTTACGTAATTTATAATAATATATATATGGATTCCATTATAGAAAAAGATAATAGAAATTACTCTTTTAAGCCATACTTTTATTGAATAGCAATTCACGGCGATTCACCCTATGAACTATCTGAACTCATAGAAAACCAAGATTTACTATACTACAATCAAATTCTTTGTCAAAATCGAGTCAAAATCTCACCCAAATCCAGTTTTCTTTAATTTCCGAGAAGCATTAATCGCGCGTAAAACCGAGCGTAAAACAGTTTCGCTGAAAAATAAGCGCCAAGAAATCGGGCTCTGATTAAATTCTATAGAAAAAGCGCCAGGCAGCCTTGAGAAAGCCGACAATGAAACATGAACTTACGCAAATAATACATAATATGTGTATATAGAACAAAACAAAAAAAAGCTAATAATTCAGCGCGCTCACGGGGGCTTTATCTGAAAAGAAAGATCAACATTCGCTGGTTTCTAATAACTGGACGACCATAATAATAATTATCGAAGGGAGATGCATATCAATATATTATTCTTATATATATATATATATATATATATATATATATATATATATATATTGTATAGTAAGGCTATGGAGTGAGACTATAGCACAGATATTCGGGCGCTCGTCCCATGACAAACTGTAAGAAGATCTCATCATATTAATATACACAAACAAAATATAACTTCGACGGATCCGCGAGCGATCGGGAACAAAGAGAGGATCGAGTCACAAAACGGCCAAAAAACATTTCATAATATAAAGCAAGGTAGATAGGCCCTTAATATAATTTGTATATATATCAACTAGTCTTTCTTGGTATACACGCGCAAATGCGATCGAGAATTTTCATTTTCGAATAATGAAGGATTTGAAATATAGAAGAATATGGAGGTGCAGAACTCTATAAAAGTAATATTGGTTCTTTTGATCTTCTTTCTTCTTCATTCGCACTATATACTCTTTATTACGCGCATAATTGTTACACGATCAGTGCGCTCTGCGCGTTTGTGTGCACGCGACTCTTGGAATATCTCAAAAAATTATAATAATGTTTTGACTCTTGTGGGATAGAAAAAGAAGCGCAGCGACAGCAATAAAACTTAACACTGAATAATAATTGCTTTTACCTTGGCTTTTACCTTTCTGATGTTCTAATGATTCTTCCGAATAATTCGATCCATTATTATTATTTTTTCATCGTCAATAGTTCGTGTTATTATATTGGGTCATAATAATATTTATAATAAGAATAATTGAATTTATGAATAAACACTCCATTCTTTTCTCTTTGTTTTGCTCTTACGCAAAACCGACTAAAATACTTAAAGAGCACGCGGCTATATAACCAGCGGAAAGCTGCATCAAATTAACTCGCTCACGTTACGAATCTCGCAAAGCGGAAATTCGATTGAGAACTCTGCAGATCCGCTCTGAAAATTCTTTCATTCTCAAATTATAATTATGTGCCCGCGTAGTTTTGGCCCCAACGCGCGTATCAGTTAGATATCCGAAGATGTCGCGCATAGAATAGAGAAAAAGATCTATATGAGCGCGAATGTAGTTGGGCGCGGAAAACAATTCGCAAGATGCGCGAAATTCGGACGAACATGGCAATTTTGCCCAATGGACGTTTTTCCGAACAGTGGACACTTTTTTTCAATGATTGGTTTTTTCGAAAATATATAAAAATATAATTTATTGATTAAGTATAATTTATGTATATATATATATATATATATATATATATATATATATATATATATTTATTTACTTACTATAAGTACTTATTTATATTGAAAAAAACATCGTAAAATATTCATATACATTCAAAATTAGCAATGAAATTATATATTTATTATTCTTTAAATTTCTTTAAATTTAGAGAATTTCTTAAATATGATGTATTAATTTAGAAGTAATTAATTAATTTAATTAATTCTAACTATTCGTATATTTATTATTAATATTCACGCATAATTCTACTAATGACTGTATTGATTGTTAAAAAAACTTATATGAATTGGCCATAGCTATCCTCACAAAATTGTGTTATGTTTATATAAAACGCATTTTTTGCCTTGTATGTACAAACAGTACATACTTACAGTTGATTACAGAATCTGTAATATTGAAACTTTATTTGTAACTAATTGCAAAGCTATACATACAAATTAAATAAAATCTTTGTAAATCATTTTTGTGATTTTTATTTTTCTAACCCTTAGCTGAGGAGCATTCGGGAGCATTACTAATTACTTTATAATATATATACATATAATGCATAACGCAATTGAAATACATGACTATTAAAGATTAAAAAAAATTTTAAAATAGTAAAAACAAAAGTTCCCGTAGCCATCTTTTCAATAATTTGAAAAACTTTTTTACTGTAAACGTTTCTTACCGTTTAATTATTTAATGTAAAATTAAATATAATAGCTATAAATATAATTAAATATAATGATTAATAGAATTAAAAAATCTAATCGTGTTGTTAAAATTTATTGTGATCAAATTGTGTCATATTGTAAATTATATGGTTTGTATAAATTTAAATAAAAATGTTTTCGTTCCTCTTTTTTAAAAAGATTTAAGTCTTTTGAAAACAACGGCAAAGGAAACACATGGAGGGAGACGCGTAGACCGGAGAGGAGAGGAGAGGTAAAAGAAAGTTCACGCAAGTTTTCCGTCTTTCTCCAATCTATATATATATATATATATATATATATATATATATATATATATATATATATATATATATGTACTATAAAAGTGAAGTATAGTATAAGCCGCGCAGCCCCCAATAGCGTGGCGTCAGCACGTGCCTCGCTTGCAACGCGATGATTGTCGTATTATAATAATCGCCGCATGTCAGCCTTCCGCTATGTGTTATCCTTTCTTTCCCCTGGGTTTTGCTTCATTTTCTTCGCGCGGGCTAATCGCCCTCATCTCCGAAACTATTTATTTATTTTATGGAGAAATCGACGCTGTGTCGTATTTCAGTAAAATGCAGCCTGGTGTTTATATATATATATAGAGGCGACGATGATAATCTACTACGTGTCGGATTTTAGTCCAGGCGAATTAGGGTTTTGATTCAACATTTTCTCCAACGCCTATTTTTTGTTCTAAATGATAAAAGACGATGTGTAGAATAAGACCCTAAATTGTCGGGATCGTACCCCATCGGCGACGTATTTATTTATAGCAAAATAGTAAACAAATGCTCTTTTTTTACTTTTTCTTTAATAGTTTAAATAATATTGCTCTAATCGAAAAATGTTTCGTATAAAAGTTGTGCAGGAGATAATTCTAAACAAAACTACGTACCTTAAAAACTTAAAGTCGATTTTTCTAATGTTAAATAAACCATGAAAATGGAAAAATTTTCGATATTCAAAGAGCTATACAATTTGTTTAAACAATTGAAATTCAATAATAATGGCGCAAATAAATTTTTTTTCATCTACTTATACTACGTTTCAAATTACAAAGTGTACTTTCAAAATGGCGACCAGTTGCAAAATTATTTATATTGCAACTTAACCATTGCGAAGTTCGCCAACGGTTGGGAATTTTTTAATGCAGTAAAATGCAATTATTAGAGGATATTAATAGTAATCAAAGCTGAAAAGATCAGATTTTTAAATTCAATTTTTATATTATTTTACGTAAAAAACGCCGTTGCTAAAGACAATATTTCGAATGTTTTTACCGCTAGAATATTGAAACAAAATGCATTTTAATACGCTTAAAAAAAGAAAAATTTTGAGCCCTTGCACATTTTCATACGACCAATAGAAGTTGAGAAAATTTTTGTTTAAACTATTATTTATTACTTGTCATTTAATTAACATTTTAACTTGAAATTTGGCAAGGTACAAGTATAAAGGTTAATCTATCTTTACATTTATTAATACATTCTAAATTATTAGTAATTATGTTGAAATGTAACATTTATGAAAAGTTTTTATGCGTGGCATCAGCGACGGCTGGCGGCAGCTTATCTCTCCTCGCGCAGACATCGCGGCGCCGCCTACTGAGCATGCGCACATTCGCGCACTGCGTCACGGACAGCTCCAGCACGTCGCTCTCCATCTTAGTTGTAAAATAGAATATACTTTACTATAAAAGCAGCTATTTTCATGATTTTTTTTTAATTTAACTTTAATTTTTCTAACCTTCATAGTGCTCTTGATTCTAATACGGTAATTCTATTATATCCAATGTATAATAAAATTAATTAATTCTTTTCAATTTTATATTGGTTTATTTAATAATTTAAAATTACTTTTACTTGTCTTTACTTTATAATATTAACGTAATTCAATATTAGTTTTCATCTTTTCTGATAACCAATTTTTATTATTGATGCATATTTGCTTTGTCTATTTACTGATAATCTCACGTTATTCGCCAATCACGGGTAAACTGTTTGCTATTATATATTTACGTACGACAATGTTTTTTTATTCAACTAAAGCCAACAGCAGGATTCGAATGCATTTAACTTCTACTTTTTCACGCAGGTGGATGATAATGCGATCCGATGCGATCAATTCAAAAGATACAGGAAAAATATTATCTCTCAAAACGGAAATAGTTATATTAATAATGTTTAAACGAAAAATTTTATGAAAAGTAGTCAAAAAAAGCGATTATCTGAAAAATAATTAATTCACACTTAAAAGCTGTACTTTGTATTGTTTATTATATTTTACCATTTTTCTATAGATACACATATAAATGACTATATAATGCATGTAAAATCTTGACAAATTATCGCAAACAATCAAATATGGCTCGACCGTGAATGTTTTTAATGGTTAAACACTTCCGCTGTTCAAAACCGTCTCATAAATACCGTCTCGATTTACCCGACTAAGGGCGGCGCGGCTCTTCTGCGTCTTGACCATGGAATCAGCGATACCCGCCGCCTTGCCGAGTTCGATGTCCCCGTGCGCCTCGAGGGCCGCCCGCACGAATTTCGGCAGCTTCTTCAGCCAGACCGGCCGCAACTTCTCGTCCGGCCACTGTCTCACGGCCGCCACTTCCCGCAGTCGGCCGAGAATTTCCGTGGGCAAGTGGTTCCCAGGCTCTTCCGCCTCCAACAGACACTTCAGCTTCGAATCCTCGCGCTCCTCGAGCAACAGCCTGTGCCTGTCGATAAGCAGCTTTTTTAGCTTATTGTAACGAACGCCCTCCGCGCCCTTGCCGCCGGCCTCGTCGATGAGCTCGAAGGCCACGCGCCACTGCTTTGGTTGGGCCCATCGCGCAAATCGCATAATGGAAGTTCAAACGGCAGGGAAGTCTCAGATGCTCGATATGCATGTCACAGATACGAAACCAAAGTTCCGGGTCTTCCTCGGTGTACTTGGGCAACTTTACAGTGTGATAAATCGAATGATCTAGATAGTCATTTTTTTTTTTATCAAACGTAGTAAGTGATCGTACGTGTGTGTTAAATTGCGTCCAGAAGTCAAATCAGCGAGGATTTCCTCCATGTTGTTTATCCTCCGGCAGTGTTCTCCGTCCATTGCACAGAATAAATGAATAAGAGCATCTCCCGGAGTTATATTGTATCTCTCAAACATTCCCTTACAGATTTTTATCCAAGCAGAGGTGTTTCCCTGAAATTCTCTAAGCTTGGGTATTGTTGGCACACTTGAATCCATGGCTAATAATAAGACCAGATCAAACGAGTGTACGTTTATCTCAATAGGCTTGGAAAATGAAATTCTCGTTACCGTGGTTTTTTTCGAGCTTCGGTCAACTTTCCCAACACTTTACAATATGCGAATCCGAAGAAAGAGCGCGCGGACTCTCCTTTCGATATAATAATATATCAACGATATTAATTAGCTCAAGGCTCAAGAACGCAGTCGCGTTTGCAGATGTTGAATCTCGGAAGAGCAATTAAGTGGCGATTTGGTGAGTCGTTTGCGCGAAGAGCTGGCCGACCGCGTACGCCAGTGCCCCTAAGCCGCCAAGTCGCTAAGAGGCGTGGTCAAAGTGGCGGGAGGTGGGAGGGAGTTTGCGTGCAACACAGAGATAGAGAGAGAGAGAGAGAGAGAGAGAGAGAGAGAGAAAGCACAAGTCAGAGCATTCGAGCAAATTCTACTTTCCGCGCCCATTATATCACGCCACTCACTTTTCTTCAAATATATGCTATTCAACGAGCATGATCTGCCGTGAAATTTATCAAGATTTTAGCTATGATTTTTACCGAAAAACAGCCCGTGCGCCTAATTAGACTTTACCCGCCCGGCGCCTATTGGCTGAAACCTAACGAAATTCGGGCGAAGCTTGAAACTTATTAATGTAATAAAACTGCCAGAAATAACTCCTTAATTTTGAGCATGCTATGTGCGCATCTGCTAAATATTTCATCCCGTGTCCTCTATTAAAAGCTAATTAATTCACATTAATAATTATTAATATTGTAATTAATAGATATTATTATTATTATTATAAATACTATTGTTAATATGATTATTATAAACATTATTAAAAAAAATAATTATTAATCATTTATATAAGTCTTTCTACAAATTTCTATACACTTTAGCAAATATTTTTAAATATTATATTTTCTAAATAATATTATTGTTAACAATAGTGTTATTACTAAAAGACATATATATATTTAAATTATTATATATACTTATAATATTTTTATAATATATGACAGTTGTTGAATATTAAATAAAATAATTAACTTTTTAACAAATAATTTATTTAAAATACTTTAATTGTGCTTTTGATATTAACAACAGTTAGTTAACAACTGTTTTTGAAGTCACTAATTACAACCACTTTTCCGTTTTTCTGTTCACAGAAATTTGTAATTTATTGAGTCAATTGAGAATTATGAAAACGTTATGAAAATTTTCCACTCGTACACAATAAATCGAGGCTGAAGACAGAGATCACCGGTTCGATTCTTAATTCCATTCAAATCCGCCAGTTCGTCTCTACTTAGCGAGGCACACGGAGTCACGTATCAACAGCTATACAGACGGTTGATTTCATTGATTATTGTTTTAAAAAATAACTATAGCATTTAGATGTGCGCTTGATCAAACTAATATATTATTATTACAATATAAAATAGAAAAAAATTTAATAAATTTTATATTAATAAATAACAATAAAATAATATACATTCTTTAATACTCTTATTTGAAATATTATATGGTATAATTTCATTAGTATTGAATCAATAGTAATTTTATTTTTATAATAATAAATCTTATAAAAATTTAATTGGTATCTCTTAAATTATACCGGTACAAATATTTGAAAATATAATCGTATTTATATAACAGAAAAATAAATAAATATCGAACAAATGCATCTGAATTCAATAAATTCGAAAAATTTTTATAACAATATAAGATTCTAACCATTATTTACAAAGGTTATTGTGATCAATAATAAGCAATAGAATTTTATAACTATTTATATAACTATTAGTAAAATTCAGTTTTTAATAAAAAATTTAATTAAAAAATTTCAATTTAACTTTCATTTATTTAACTATCTTTGTTCAATCCGGGGACATATTGTTGAAAATTGCCTGAAGTATATCCAACCCAACGCCAGGACTATATATAATATATATGTGTAAAACTGTTCAAACCGAGGTAACATGCCTATCAAAATCCTCTTTGTTCTTTGGTAAAAATTAAAAATTTATCTTGCTTCTAAAAAATTAATAAAAATATACGTTAAGAGTGACGGGAAATAATAACTTATAAAGAATACTTGAAATACATATTTTTTATATTTAACTTTCATTTGAATTTTGAATCCACTACGAGATCTATTAAAATATCAAAAATCAATAAATAATAGAAGTCATCCCTTAATCCTCCATAATAAATCATACTTGATCCACGTACTTTCTCAACTACATTAACAAAGGGAGACTACAGTCATATGGACAACCAGATAGAAAACTCGGTCTATTTAGTGGTGGGGATAGTAAGGTTGTCCTTTGTTAACAATACTATTGATGATTTTTTTTAATTTCTTTTTGAATGGTTGTTTTTTTATTTCAAATAGTACGATTAACGAACAAAAAAGTCTGTTAGGTTAGAAATTATTGAATCTTTCATTGCCCGTAAATATAAATAAAAAGTTTAATTTTTAGACGAATGATCAATAGAATTTTTCGATTAAGAATAATGATTAGTGCAAAGCAGAATCTATATTTTAATTTAATCAAGCAAGAACCATGGATTTGTATGTTTATATAAGAAAAAAATATAAATTGAATATAGATTAATTACGCAAAACAGAAGGTAAGGTACTCATCTTCTTTTGTTATACAGTTAATATATTTGAATAAAGTGGAATCAATAGATACCCCGGTGAATTTGGACTCCCCTTGTTAGTTAGAAAAGTTATAATATTGTTACGAATTAAGTCTCCCTTTTGCAATCGTTTGCGTTTACATCTATACACTTATATATTTTTTACCGTTCGAATTGACGTATAGTAAATTTAAGATTACTTTATACAAAAGTATAAAATAAAGTAAGTATGATGTATTGAACATTCTAATTATTTCAAAGCTCGTCTCTATAATTTATTGTATTTATATAAATGATATTTTTTCTCATTTAGATTCCACGTAAATATTTTTCATTCTTAAAAAAAAAGTTATAGCCTAAGATGGTAATAAAATGTCATTTCAGGATTATAATCAATTATTTTTAATTTAGGCAAAATAAAGAATTGAAATAAATGTTTACATACTCAAGTATATGTAAATATGTATGAGTACCAATTCGTGTACGTTCCGAAATTATTATTTATTATTATTCAATAAAAAAGTTACTTATTAAAAGTATGTCGATGCACTCATTTATAACGTGGGAATACAGTACTATGAAAATATAATTTGATAACGTGTTATTAAAATCTTCAATAATATTTTATATATACTAATATACATCTGACTGAAATAGTGAAAATGTATTTATAAATGCAGTTGAAAATAAAATATTCAAAATAATTTTTTAATTTTCTGTAGTATGAAGCCACTATACTTTCTGTGAATCAAATAAAGATATAATTAATGACAGATATCGATAAGAAATATTTAATAGGAGACATTTAATTTAAAATTTTTCACTTTAACTTTGTCAAGAGAAATTATATCGCACATTTTCGCGACGCGTACATTTTTGTTTATACTCATTTATTTGTGTTGTCAGTTTGCTTCTTCTAAAGGTTTCCTTAATTTGCAAAAATTTTACATACAGTTTCTATATATGATTTTAATATTTAAACTGTCCGATACATATATATTGAAATCAGGAAATTTTGTTATTTTAAGTTAATTTTATATAATACAGTGTGATTAAAATATCGTCGTCAAAAACTCTATATGGACCATTCTTTTACAATAATTGCACAAATTTCATGAAAATGACTCGATACTTTAAAATCGTCTGATTTTTTACAGCTTCCCGATATAAAATTAAGGAAGGACTATTTTAGGATTTTGATGAAAAAATTTTTACCTATTATTTATATGAATATTTGCAGTAAATGTATAAAATTCGATTATATAATATATAAATATTTATACGAAATTGTTTATAATGACTCCTCGATAATATCCGAATGTTTTTTTTCTTCATAATATATTAAACTAATACTCATAAAAAGCAAAGTCGTTAAAAACACCACATACAAGCCATAATATGAGACAAAAAAAATCCACAATACAATCGTATTTGTTAAAGTTAGGTTTAAAACAATTTAATAATTGTTCAAGAAATTTTCCAAGAAATTTGCTTGTCAGTTAGTTCTCATTAATATCATTTTAATGATTGCGAAGTTTGAAATGATGTATATACATTCTTATCAATTAAAGAGGCTCTCAATCGAGTTACCGACATGCACTCAGTACAAAAACGAAGTATATATCACTGTTTATATAAATACGAATCTGTCGATTAACCAATAAAAAGAGCATGGATGATATACTGACTTTTTTAAAAAGCAAAAAGCACCGAAAGTTCGTCTGTAATTACACGGTCTTACCAAACATATGAATACGGATAACGAAACGCTTCTTACTCGTTTATAAAACTGCTTTATGTTTGGACGGCAATAATACGGCAACTTTCTGTTTGGGATCAATTTGAAATTAACAAGACCGATCCTTCGTGGCCGCGTGCCGCATCACATCACATCGCAATCATCAGTGCGCTCGTGTTCCGAACGGCGGAGTGCTTTGCTGCCGCGTCGCAAGCGCCCGAGACGTTATGACAAAGAGACGGCTCGTTAAAATTATCCAACTGAATCGTTAAAATTTTTAGGGGTACGTAAGAACGGTAAAATAACTAGCTGCAACATTTATTGAAGAAAATAAGGGTAAACACGTAATGACGCTCGGAAGAGCCTCCGGCTGAGAAGGGATCGGACGCACCGCAGAGCTTCGTTCGAGATAAAAAAAAATCACTGCTAATTTTCCTTACCTTTTGCGATGTTGATTAATTATCTTACGCTATTAGATGAATTCGGACAGGATGCGATAGAGAAAACGATAAATACTATTATTTATTCAATAATAGTATTCAAAAATTATATTGCGTGAAATATATGAATTTAAGAAACAACTATAAGCGAACGAATTGTTTTAAATATATAAATAGAAAATTACAATGAAGTATAATTATTCGAAGTCAAGCATAGTTAAATTTGCACTAGGGTATTTTTATTGTTGGCATGTTTTTCTACTTTTTTCACTTTCCGCCATAAATAGAAAAATATTTTTTACAAATAATGTTAATTAACGTTATTTATTTTTATATATTGTTTTTGAGATACAAATTTACGAAGCATAAAAATAAAAATGTATATCATATACAGTTCTCTAAAATGGTGAAATAAGAAATTGAAAAACCTGAGTGAATTTTTAATAAATGTATTGTTCTCAAAGAAATTTACTTTAATCTCTTTTATTTCCTTTATACATATCAATGTTTTTATTATAGCATAACTATGAAACATCCGTAAAAATATACGACAGTGCCCGTTAACAGAATGTTATTTAACGATTACAAAAATTCGAAAAAAATTTCGAAGCACATAATAAAAATGAAATTCATACGCATAAAATACATGATAAGGATTTAACGCTGGGCATCCGTCGACCTGGTACTGTTCAGCGCCCTCAGTTCCCCGCGTATCACCGCCAATTGAATTAATAACCGTTCCTGGACGGGGCAGGACTTGCGCCTCGGCGCCCTGGCATCATTGACGTTTATCAGGGTGTCGGCGAGGCTCGCCATCCTGTCTATCGGCACGTCCTTGTGCGGGCCCATCGCCACCTGCACGAACCTCGGTAGCTTCTCCAGCCACAGGGGTCGCAGAAACTCGTCTGGAAGCTGCTGCTCGCCGAGATCGCGCAGGTGCTGAAGAAAATCCGAGGGGCTGCGCTCGCCGAGCTCCTCGTGCTCGAGGATCGTCTTAAACTTGATTTTACGGTCGAGGAACTCGTGGCGTTTGAGGACCTGCCTCTTCAGGTCCTGATAGGGGTTGGCCCGTGTCAAATCGCTGATGATACTGGTGGTGTAGCTCCATTCGCTCGGGCCCATTGCGCAGATCGCATGGCTGAACTTGTCTGCGTCCTCGGTGACGCGGGCGGTTCGGAAGAGCCTTTCGCAAATAAAGAACCAGGTCTCCGGATCCTTTTCGTAAAATTTGGGCAATTTCAGCTTGATTCCACACCACTCGTGAGTCATACTGTATCGATCTTACGAAATTTAGCCTTCTTAGGTTTGTTTTTATAAACAGACGAGGAAATGCCTCAGTTGCAGGGGAGCGCGACTCGATCCTTCCTGCACGCTTGAACGTTCCGGCCAAACTGCCGTCGACCGTTGTCTCTGCTTTTGGCTGTCGATCGAACTGCGGCTGGACTCTTCGGAAATCAGCCGCCCGTGCTCGCGCGTCAAGAAAAATTATATCGACGCGACTGTATATATATATATATATATATATATATATATATATATATAGTATAATGTAAATTTGTACTATTGGGAGCGTTGGTCGTGACGTCATAACAGCAAAGATGGCGCTCAGAGTGGGGTAATTTACAAATAGGTAAACAGGGTGCCTAATTGTTTTTTAATAATTAAACAGCGTATAAATATAAAATAAAGGTTCTATCAACGATATTTGTTTATTTATGAATTCGACACCTTCGAATTAATGTTTTAAAACTAGAGTATATAGTATTTACAGATGCCAAGCGTTTATAGAAAGTACCTCACCGAAAATCAATTGAAAAATATGAGTCAAGTCGATTGTTCAGTCATGACCATTTTTAGATGAAGAAAGCAAAAAGTATATATTCTGTAGAGATTAGTGAAGATATATCACAGAAAATTAACGACAGTTTTTGAATGAAAAACAAACATTGTTTGTTTAAATTATGTCTGAAATTTTGCCTGTATTAAAAATCGTGCCCGAAATTTCATGAGGAATATTTCGAAAATTAGAGGTTTGTAAGCATAAAGCTTGAAAATGTATACAATCATCTTCAGCACTTCTCTTGCCACAAAATATCGTATAATCTGCGATTGAAACACGTTGCGACTTCGATTAAATTACGACACAAAGGTTTATTGAGTTGGATACCTTTATTTTACATTTATGCATTTTATTTTTGAGAAATCGCCCTACTCTGAGCGCCATCTTGGCAGTTATAACATCACGATCACTAATTCCAATATCCGTTGTAAAAAAAAAGGACTATGCAGGAGAGGAGGGAGAAAACTTTTTAGTGTCGACGAGTCAAACGTTTGACAAAAAACAAACCTGAGGCTTCCATCATCACACACACACACACGTGCGCGCATGTTTTATCATTACAGTATGGTGAAGATTTATTCATTAATCAAGCATTACATATTATATTGGTTGATGAGATTATTTTTACAATTTTAAAAATATTTTAACTTTATATTATCTTGATATTGAATTTTTTTCTGTTTTCAAATCCGAATACTCTTTATCTTTTGACTTCTATTTTGGTCTTTTTTTATTGCTTTATATTCATTGTGAAATCATTTGTGGACACGAGTAATCAGCGGCGGCAAAATAGCGGGAGGGGAGAGCAGCTTGGCTTAAAGGTTGTGTTGAGCAGATGACTAAAGTATATGTATTAAATGTGGAATCATACAGAAAATGAAAAATATTTAAAAAAAAAAAATCGGCCTTTGCATTCGAATGTTATGATTGGTTGAAAAATTACTTGTGCACATGTAAAATTGAGTAAAAGTTGAAATGCTTGTTGTTTTCTTTGATTCATGATAGCTGTTCTTTAAAAAGTTATACTCAACTAGTACCGCGGCATGTGTAGCAGCAGAGTTAGTAGTATAGCGCAGCGGTCGGTGATCATGCCAACTAAAAATATAGTCTACCTCTTTAAACCTATAATACATGTGCTATACGAATTTATGGAACAAGTTTTATTCTAACGTATTATCTGAAGCCGCTATTTACTGGAGTAACCAATGGCCTTTTGCTAATTATAAAAGTATTTAGAATCTACTGCTCTTTATTCGTATGCACTCGAGCTATCGTCGGTCTTAAAATTCTAAAATTACTGAATTAATCCGATAAGAAATTATATTTTTATGAATTGCAATACATGTACAGGAATGTATTATCTATGGCAATGTAAAATTCATGAAAAACATCGGAAAACCTTTCCGAACAACCCATTTAAATTAAAATACTGTCTCCCAATGAACGTAGAATTGTTAATAGAAAAGCCAGATCTACAAGTTTGTCAATATATTTTAAGTTTTCTCAACAATTGTAATTTAAAAATTTAATTTTTTACTCTCAATTATCACATGATAAAAGTAAAACTAAAATTGTAACACTAAAATATGTACCACGTATGTATGTACATATCAACTTACACAACCTATGTACTAACTACCGCTTGCGTACATTGAGTAGAAACTCAATGTACGGATTATATGTAAAGTTGAAATGGACCGAAATCGGTCTGAAAAAAACATTCACAGGAATAAAATATTAATTTCAATTTTTAGTATAGAATATAACTTTTTTGTAAATAATGCACAAACTTTTAGATTGGCAAGAAAGGGATTCGCCTCATTACGAATTTGACAGTTTCTAAATATACTATAAGCGACGCAAGTTAGATAAATGTAAATCCTCAAGTGGGCCGAAGGACGAATTGAAAAATTCATTGATTCAAAAAAAGAATTCCGTCTTGAATGGTTATATAATTAAAAAAGAATTAATTAAATTAGTTAAACGAGTTAAAAAAGTATATAACATTCTTTAGTATTTACAAAATTTTCCTAAAATCGAAAAATTTTATCTTTAATTTTTAATCCTCGTGTTTTCTTCAATTTTTTTTCTATATAATATTACAAACCTTATATCGTTGATTGAATTAAACTTAGTATTGAATTTTAAATTCTATATAGCCATTTGTAATAAAATAAATTTAAACATTAAATTTAAGATTCATTATACTTTAGAAGAGAAACCCTTCAAAAAAAGATTAACAATGTTAATTGCGCTGTATTAATAAATAAAATAACTGCAATTTATCGAATAACTTCGTAATGAAATTTTTATTAATGTATATCAAGTTGCATACTTGCATCTGTGTATTCATATTTTTTACGAGATTTTTTTGGCTTGAATCGCAAGCTACATATTGAATTTGTAAAATTATGCCATAGTAGTTGCTGTGTGTGTGTATATATACATACATACATACATACATACATACATACATACATATATATATATATATATATATATATATATATATATATATATATTTCAATACATCTAAATACAGATAAACCGTTTTTAAGATTTTAAATTTCACACGGAAACATTCGTTGTAAACTCGAATCGTTTTTCAGAATTAAATTCAATTAAAATCAATAAAACGCAATGTAGATAATTCACATTGCAGATTTAAAAAGTTATTTTGTAAAATCTAATCTGTTACATAATAAAATGGTAAAATAAAATATAGAGAAAATATATTAATATCACAACAAAGACAAAATATAGCTTTTAATTCGGAATGTAACAGATAATCTATTTTCTTAAAAAATTTTAAATGAACCTAATAAATAATATTTTTAAATACCTTTAACCAAAAAATATAAAAGCTAATTATTAATTTCTGCAAATTTAACCAATCGAAATTAAAGTTATAACGTGAATTTTGGCATTACTAAAGCTGATCGAATTTGTTAGATTATAAATAAGAATAGGACATAAATTAGAACAAATCTAATTTGAATCTAAAAGTGTATTTTTTTCAAAACATTTTATAATGGAAAATCCGTAAATTCGTTGATATTCATTTAAATTTTTAAACGAAGATTAATATAAAAGTAAATTATTGATGAACCAAATTTGAACAAAACAAATATAAACTTACCTGATAATAATTGTTTAAAGTTGATACAGCTATCGAATATTTGTAATTGTTATTTATTATAATTTCAGATCAGTTGTGAAAACGTTTTCAAATACATGATTTATTATTTTTAAACTTTTTTATTATAGTTCACATACAAGATTTTGATGAAAAAATACCCCGAATACAACGGCGCGAACGTTTCGTATACAACTATAAAAATCATAATAAAGTATACATAATATATGTGTAATGTGTAGTAGTAGAGAATAAAATGTGATCATTCTTTAATAGATATATCGATATAATATCGGCGTGACATTTTAAGTAATATAGTTTTAAGAAAGGTGGCTCAGAAGTCGATCGCTATGTATAGAAATAATTACTTATTATATCATTACTTATGACTAATAATACAACAATTATAACTTTCTGCAACCGAGAATTGTTAAGAAATGAAAAACGCCGACGTTGAGATTCGTGCTCGATGAAATCTGATACTTTTTACTTCTTTTTAGAACTTTTCAAGCTGGACTTTAGCGCAGCTGCTCGTCCGGGAGATTGCCCTCGCAAATTTTTGTCTGAGCTGTTCCAGCAGCTCCGTTGGTCGGCGCTCGCCGAGCACCTCGCGCTCGAGGAGAGGCTTGTACTAAGACTCGAGCCGTGAAGTCCCTACCATCTCTACGAGCCGATTTCTCAGATCGGCATACGGCGTCGCCGACGGGGCTTTTATCAGGTCGGCGACCTGGCGCCACTGCTCGAGGCCGAGGGCGCGCACAGCGAGGGCGAATTTATTTTTCTCGCCCGCAATATTGGTCGCGGCGAACAGCCCATCACAGATGCTGAACCAGAGCTCGGGATCGTCCTTGATGAATTTCGGCAGGTAACATTGCACGTCCTTGCAGTATATTAGTACGGAGTCCCTGTGCTCTTCATTCGGCGGGGCCATTTTCGGAATAATCAAAATCAGACACTATTTATGTCAATGTAACGAGATGCTCTCTTCTTTTTTTTAAACAGCCAAATGTGATCACCGACCAATTTGCTGGAATAATCTTGAGAAAATTTATAGGAAAGATGAACGTGGTACTCACTCGAGTGCCTCGGTCGAACTGATCTTAGATCGATCGAAGAGTGCATAAATCGGTCCTATAGCGGCGCGGTGAAGGCCTCGTACAGCTGTGCAGTCGCCAGAAAGGGGGGAGGGGCGGAACAGCTTTTCGTTCGCCTACGTTTCGGTTCGTCGTACAGCGAGAAATGTCCGGTGAGCAGTAGGCAGTGGTAACGGAAAAAGGTTCGTGGGCGGGCCCAAGAGTGACCCAACGATCACGTGGGGAAGTCGATGGGGCGAGATGCCAAAGAGCAGCTAACTATTGTAGTAGTGGGAGGGGGAGAGAGAGAGAGAATAAGAGGTGGATTTTCGAGCAAATTAGACGTGTGGATAAACCTCACTTTCTATATCTACATCGATGAAATGGATTCGATTTTGCTTCTTATCATTTTCAGAAATAGACAGTTTGTTATCATTTTCATATAGATATATAAATTGAACTTCCAATAATATTTTGTGTCTATTATAAAAATGAAATTACAGATCTTGCTATATTTTTGTCTTTTGACTATTGTATACGCACGTAAGTAGTGGAAATAACCAATATTACATAATGTATAAACTTATTCCTGCGAAAATAACATTTTTAAAGCTGGCATGTATATTGTTTTTAAATGTTTATATAATCATTTGTTAAATTTATATTATCATAACTCAGAAATTATAATATTTTCAGGTGACGTACAAACACTAAAAACAATCAACATTCGCGATTAAATAAATAGCCAACTTAGAAATAAATTAATATATTACATTTATTAATTGTACTCTTAAGCCAAACACTGTATAGTTTTTTTTCAAAATTAAAGAGCGGCGCATTAACCTCATAAAACTGTTGTTCATTTTGAATTTCATTATGTATCTATTGTTTCGATACATGTAATTAGAAAAAACCTCAGCATTAATACTGATATGAAAAACGTTATAACTTTTCAACGATACCTGTATTCGATTTTCTTTCCAATCCAAATTATAATTCTCGTTACTTGTAAAGGAAGTTATTGTATCAGACTATAAACTGAAGGAATTTATTTAATATCGTATTGATAATTCAAATTAACGTCAAAATAACAATTGTCTTCTAAGAGGTGCAATTTAATTTCATACATTATATTTTATAATAGTGGCACAAAGAGATGATTTGTCTTTTACGGAAAATGTTTCAGATACATTAAATTTTATAAATATTGAATGTACAGTTCCTAATGTAATAATAAAACAATTAATAGATTAATTCTAAGAAATGTTTCAAAATTAATATATTTGTATTTTAAAACTAATGTATAAAATAGTTTCTTTAATTTTTATGTATGTTACGTAAATTTATGATATTTAGATACTTTTTAATTTTTTTAATTTTTCGAAAAAGAATTTGAGAAATATTTTTTAAACTAAACATTTGTGCGTGCACGTGCGTGCGTGCATGCGTATAAAATTTTTTATTGATATTTAATTCGGACTGATCGCTTCAATTTGATTTTAAGTTGTATTTGAAAATCTCTGAAATATAATCAGTGTAAATAGCCAATATGCTTATATATTGTTGTAAAAAGGATGCTTGTATATTGTAGGTAAAAAAATGAACAGAATAGGTTTAAGTTGTAGTTTTCTCTATCGGCTATAACTAATAAATAGCCATTCCTTTATCGAAATATGATTATGTTGCTTAGCAGTGTAAAAGTAATTATAATGATATATTTCTTAATAAATAATTTAGTATTAATTGTATAGGTAGAATCCATTATATTATGTTCTATATAATTATTATTCAGAATTGATATATTAGAGTATAGTATAATTGGTGAAAGAAAATATTTACGTGGTACAGATATATAACATATAATTAGTTTTATTAAAAGATTTATTCATTTAAATTTAATATTTAAATCTTTGTGCTTCGTTTAATAAATTCAAAGAAATGTTTATTAGTTCTTAACAACTCGTTGGGTAAAATCAAATAAATTTATTTCACATTTTGATAAAGCTATTTAATTGTTCGTATTGAATAGCTTTTCCATAAATTTAATATATTTGTTCAATTTGAGTGTATATACATTCATGTATATATATATATATATATATATATATATATATATATATATATATATATATATAGCTCATTATATGCATTATATTTGTATCGTAAAGGTCCTCGGGTAAAAGTGATACTCATATCAACGCGCGCACGCGCTCACACACGCACGCACACGCACGCACACGCACGCACACGCACGCGCGCACACGCACGCGCACAAACGTACATTAATACATGTGAACGCTTGTATTGCTGCCATTCAAACCTTTTGGAAAATATGTATTTCTATACTCCCCATGTAAATGCCATAAACTGTTATGAAACTGCCATAATCAGTGGAAATAAACGGTCAGATACGGTATTTTGACTTACTGGTGACTTACTGGCATATCGTTCCGTTTAGTTTACTCAGATTTCAATCAGAGATAATAAGGAGAGATTGCCGATGACATATACGAAAGGCTCGACGATTTTCGAGCGCCTGGGAGCGTGCGCCCTCAGCAGGCTCAACTGCTACACTAACGCGCCAACGCGACGTCACAGCTACGTCAGCATAAATTAATGTGCGCATTTGCCTACGTCACAGCTCGTGACGTAGGCAATAAATATATATAGATATAGTTATACGCTTTTGTCCAATGCGACGTTGTCGTTTTCGTTTATATCATTACAGAGGCTAAGCCAAAACATCTAATATGCGCACGAGTATCAAAAAGCAATTCAGATCCAACTCCGATGCCAGGTTTATCATGCAGACGAATTTTTGATTCTGCAGAAAATTAAGACTTTCTTTTCTTCCATTGTAGAAATTTCAAATTGAGTCTTATGATTTTGTGCTAAAATGGATATTCTTTAATTAATTTAAAAAATTTAATTTTAATTTTTAATGTTTATATTATATTGTAGTAAATAACGCGTATGAACAAAAAGAGAAAATCCATTTATTGTCTCAAATAATAAAAATATAAATAATAATATAAATAAAAAATACTCTGTATTATTACTTATTGGTATGATATACATATTGATAGACAATTCGTGTAATTCCGATTTAACACAAAGATTAATCTAAATCATAGAGTCGTTTTCTGTATAAATTAATAACGAAATTATTCTGTTTGTTTATTTATAATATTGCAGTGATTGTGGACATAACCTCACTTATGATGGAATTAGCTATTGAAGAAATTGTTAAAAAAAAATTATCTGAATTACTTATGTATATTATAGAGTAATTGCAATAATTTATTTTATTCTGAAAATTATAGTATAATATTTTAAAGAACATATAATAAATCGTTTATAATCATAAATGTATCAATATAGAGTAGATTAAAATAAATATAAATGAAAAGTATGTTGTTTGAATGTGAAGGAAACTAGGAATCATGTACGTGATTTATGAATTATATTTAATATGTAGTATCAGAGACATAGGTTGATCAACTACGTTAACATTAAAATCTACGTCAAACTCGTATTTTTTAAAAATATGTTTAAGCTCGTGTCATAACGTATAGTAATTTAAAATACTTATACATTTTTTGATTGATAATGCATATTGTAGAAAATACAAAACTTCAAATTCTATCCTATTGTAAAATGTTGTAGAATGTAAATCTTATATCTTGTAGTTATAATTTAGATAACGTATAACTTTTAAACTTAGTTTTTTAACTAAGTTAAAAAAACTTCTATACTTTTATTTTATTTTATTTTAGCATTTAATAGCAAGAATTTTATTTTCAATTTTTGATTTATATTATTAATTATATATTTAATATTGCAGACAATCAATGGATTTTCTCTTTTTGTTCTTACGCTTTATTTACTACAATATAATATAAGAACTAAAAATTAAAATTAAATTTTTTGAACTAATTAAGGAATATCCATTTTAGCACAAAATCATAAGACTTAGTTTGAAATTTCTTTTGCAAAAAAAATTTCTTTTTTCTCTTTGGAAAGTCTTGATTTTTTGCAGAATGAAAATTCGTATGCATTATGTAGCAGGCATTGGAGTTTGGGTCTGAATTGCTTTTTGATACTCGTGCGCATATTTGATGTGTTTTGGCTTAGCTTCTGTATGATTTAAATGAAAACAGCAACGTCGCAGCTCGTGACGTAGCAATAAATATATATAGATATAGTTGTACGCTTCTGTCCAATGCGACGTTGTCGTTTTCGTTCGAATTTGAAGTTTTGTATTTGCTGCAATATGCATTATCAATCAAAAAATGTATAAGTATTTTAAATTACTATACGTTATGACACGAGCTTAAACATATTTTTAAAAAATACGAGTTTGACGTAGATTTTAATGTTAACGTAGTTGATCAACCTATGTCTCTGATACTACATATTAAATATAATTCATAAATCACGTACATGATTCCTAGTTTCCTTCACATTCAAACAACATACTTTTCATTTATATTTATTTTAATCTACTCTATATTGATACATTTATTTTATATATATATATATATATATATATATATATATATATATATATATATATATATATTAAATAATATACATTTATGATCATAAACGATTTATTATATGTTCTTTAAAATATTATACTATAATTTTCAGAATAAAGTAAATTATTGCAATTACTCTATAATATACATAAGTAATTCAGATAATTTTTTTTTAACAATTTCTTCAATAGATAATTCCATCATAAGTGAGGTTATGTCCACAATCACTGCAATATTATAAATAAACAAACAGAATAATTTCACAAAAAATATATATTTTTATAAAAATTACAAATTTTATTAAAAATATTTTTTGATATGTATAGTAGTTTCTGAAACCAATTTGCAAAACCAGCATTTTTAAGAATTTTTTCTGATTCTATGTAAATTCGAAATATGCATCAAGCCACTATGATATTCGCAATCAGCAACCCAAAATACATAAATAAATACATACATAAATTTTAAGCAAAAGCAGGTGCGCAGAATAATTACAAGTACAGCGATAGGCTCGACGATAGGTGCAACCTATAAGTTACTCAGCAGGAACATTCAGAGGTTCTGACTCCTCGTCGTTTGAAAATATTGGACAATATCATTCAAATCTCATCAGAGCTGTACTCTATATATATGTATATATATATATATATATATATATATATATATATATATATATATATATAAGCTTATATACAAGGGCGATAAATGATACCTTAAACATCTTGTTGCTTATCTTATTATGTCCATGCGTATATGTATGACTCATTGTCGCTTGGAAACCCAAATCTATATAATACGGGTTCCACTCTTCCACTTATCAAAAATTATAATAAAGCTACAACCCTAAAAAGTCGGTTATGCAGAACATTCGGATTAGTTCTGCAAACCATCGCAATTAATTTATCTTGTAGTCGCTGCGATCGATTCGACTACCGTCAGAGGTATCCAGCACTCCTAAATATAATGCACGATATTTATAAAACCGTTCAAATATTTGTTATGAATTTTTTGTTTATTTATAATAAAGTCAATCGTATATTATACATTTATATGATTAATAGTAAATATAAATTATAATCATTTTGTTATTATCAGGCAAGTCCAATGTAACGCCGCAAAGTTTACAGTTATCGGTGAAAGCAAGTGCAAGTGCTCTTTTAGATTTATTATCCATACGTTAATAAGGAAACAATTTTAAAAGTAATCTTTATTTTTTTGTACGGTTTTTGTACGGTTCAAACGAATTATCACCTGTAATAGATTTTAGAAGTAATCTATTTACATGAGATAGTAATATATGTATTAATTTGTTAAATGTATATAGATTATTAATTGAATATAGTAAAGACTTTCATTATTCGTACATAAGATATATTTTTAAAAAATTTTTCTTTTTTTTCAAAACTGATATTTTTACACTTTACTTATTTTTTTTATTTTAATCTATAACTATAATATGAACTTCATTTATAAGTCAGTCTATCGTTCTTTTTCTATTCTAAGTAAAATATACACTACTGAATCTGCCCCATCCCCATTTAAAAATATATTAATATTTTTGAGATCCCTCCTCTCTCAAACGTTGCTTGAGCCCTTTACGTAATTTAAGGACGCTAGCCTTTATTGCATATGAATGTACATCGACTGGAAAAATATTCTTTACAAAAAAACATTGATTTTATTCTCAATTCTTTTATAATATATTATGATTAGTAGTTAAGTACAGATGTAAAATAAACACACACATATTTATATACTATGTAAAAATATCATTAAAAAAGTCTTGTATGCCTAACAAAGACAAATTTATTTCTACTGTATTAAATGCGTTCGAAAATCTAGATAAGGAATTGGTTAAAAATATATGAAATATGTTATGTTGATAAGATAATATATAAATAGTCACGTCAATATATCGTCATTTGATCAATTTGAATTTAACCTCCTAACAGTTAATACTACACAGTTGATAATTTGCATAATAGAGTACGAATTGAACCAAATGAAACACACCAACAATATTAAATAAAATATATAATAATGATAACGATGATAATGAACACAATAGTTGATACTTTGATAACTTCTAAAATTCTTGGGAAAACTCGTTAAAATTATGAGAGGAATTTCGTTAAAAATAAACAAACTAATCACGGGGCATCGATTATACGCAACACTTATTATTCATACACTCCCAAATGAAAGAAGTAAAATCGTCGTTCCACGCAAGGAACACACGCGCGCACGCACACAGTTATAAATGTACAGATTTCAATCCTCGTTATCGTCGTCGTCGAGAATCTCCTTAATCTCTCGCTCGGATACGCCCAGGGATCGTATCTCGTTGCGCATCACCTTCAACTGGCTGAGCACCGACTCCTCGAACTCCGACCTGACCGAGCCGGCCACGGATCCGCACCTGGACATCGGATTGAGTGCGTCGCCCGGGGTCCGCCGCTGTCGAGCGGCGGCCTCCTCTTGGGCGCGCTCCTCGTTAATCTTGGCCTCGTAGACGGAGTCGGCGATGCCGGCGGCCTTGTCGAGGTCGACCTCGGCGCCGTGCGGCTCGACCGCCGCCCTGACGAAAGCCGGCAGCTTCCTCAGCCAGATCGGCCGCAGAGTCTCGCCCGACAGTTCGCCCCGGCTGAGCTCGCGCAGCCGGCGCAGGAAGCGCGAGGGCAGGGGTAGCCGGCCTGGATCGCCGATCACCTCGAACTCCTCGAGGTCGAGGAGGGGCCTGTACTCGGACTCGAGCCGCTCCGCGCGTATCCGCTTCACGAGCAGGATCTGGAGATCCTCGTACTTGCTGCTGCCGGTGGAGCTGGGCTTCTTGATCAGCTTGGCGACCTGGCGCCACCGGCGCGGCGGCAGGGCACGCAGAGCCAGAGTGAACCTCTTGGTGTCGTCGTCGATCCCGGCGACGCCGAAGAGCTCATCGCACATGTGGAACCAGAGCTCGGGATCGTCCTCCATGAACTCGGGCAGATAGTAGACGGCCGACGGCGAGGTTATCTTCACCGAACCCCTCTTCTCGTCCGACGACATTCTTGTTAGAATATGTTATTGGATTATTGAGTTATGAGAATTATTGGGTTATTAGAATCTGTCGTTTGGGGCGTTATACGATACTGCTTGATTCTTGGAGAGTGCGTCGGAAAGCGAACTATACAAAATATATAAACACATAATATTCTTCGAAAAACAATAAATCAGATTGCCGAGACGTAGGGCTCTCGAACCATGTTTATATATACAGGAGTATTGCGGTTAATCGCTGTAATATGATGGGGGTCGAATGACAACAAATTTTACAATGCGTACAAAGCGCGAAGTCTCCTGCGGTGTGGTCGGGGGGAAGGACCATATACTTAGGTACCAAAACTCGATACGCTTGAAGATAACAATAGACTTTATTATTTTATAATTCTTTCAAACTGTTACTTTATGTATTCTATTAAATTATTTTTTATTAAACAAATAACATAATAAATTATTATTTACTAGACAGAAATAAAAGGACCTAGTTTATACCTTTTTCTTAATTTTACTATAACAATGTTGAAATTTTTCATTCTAAGATTTGTCTATTTTATAACCATAATAGTTCAATTATTTTTAGTTCGTAGTGACTAGATTTCAGCCTACTCAAAATTATTAGATGCCTACGAGGTGATGTATAACGCTAATTTTCGATTCTGTTCTGAAAGTTTTGAAAGTATTTTTTCAGCTTTTATTGGTCATTCTTTGATTTGTTTCTAATTTTTTAGTATTCCTGTGAAATTCTACTTTTAATCTATTCTTGCGCAATAAATCAGCCATTATAACTCCTTTTTTCTACACTTAAATTTGAAATTATTTTTTAGTACTAGGAATGTAATCTAAGGAATTTTTCTTCGTCATTTTATAGAAAACCAAGTTGATATTCTTTACACGTATAATTTTTAGATATAAAGAAATTCAATATTTTCATTTTATTGGCTTTATGTATAAAATATTAGTTTTGTTATTGCAATGCTATAATATGAAAGTAGTAAATAAAAATATTAAATTTTTATAGTTTTGCGTATTATCTAAATAAATTTGAATTTGTCAGGATTGCCGTGCACTTTTTTCTTTACAATTACATTTTTATTGTATTATTTTTTTTTACAATTTTATCTTATAAATTTGTATTTTTAATCTAAAATTGGAATGGTAATCTATAATTTGACAGAACCGTACTTGATTCTATCGGGTAAAGAATATAAAAATACTAATTATATGGAACATAATGGCACTCTAGACTATTCTTAATATAAAATTATGTAATTTAAAAAAATAATTAAATCATTATTTGATATTTATCTAAAATAGATTATTTTATTTATTGTATTAAATATTTTTAGATTACTTATTCTAAATAAGCGTATTTTAGAAAATAATAAATTAATAAAAATTATATAATATTTGAAAACAAATTTCAATTGTTTTTATCGATTTATATTAAAAAATTTAAAAAACAAATTCGAATAAAGATTGTGTCATTTGTCTGATGCAGTGTTCCAAATATATATATATATATATATATATATATATATATATATATATATATATATATGTCTTATATAAAATCCCTTCTGAATTTTGCAACATAATATGATATAATGTTACCTGAAATTGAATTGATTCTTTTAGCGGGGATACTACTATTTTATATTTTAATATTTTTCATATTTAATATTTTCTGGGCATAGTTTTATGTTTTAACTTTTAGTTAAATTTTTCTCTGTTATTTCTTTTTTATCGTTTAATTAAATTTGTTAACCATTTATTTAAAAATAGGTTTTTAACATTTTTTTTATTTATTTATGCTTAATTATTGTTATTTTTTAAATTATAGGTTAAATAAGATCTTGTATTAATATTTTAAGAGTCGTAGTTGATTTTTTATTATCATTTTTTCTTACTTAGTTTTTACAATAAATATTGCAATTAAAATTTCAACCTGCAACAGTAAGAATGACCAAAAATTTAATTACAATACGAAAATGATACAATAACTATAAATAATAAAAATACTACGTTTAAAAACCAATTTGTATATTTCATTTATTTAAAATTAAATATGATATAGAACATTTTATAAAAAGATACATTCGCAAGTTTAGGTTCTACGTGGCTTGGTGATAAAATCACAGCGTAGCCCCCATCTATGTTACGAAAATAGGACTTTTTTCGAGGAACATAAATTTTAGATTCAGAAATTTGGTCTAATAAATAATAAAAATTTATTCAATTTTTAACTACATAAAAAATAAAACTAATGACTAAGTATACATTTATAATAAATTTTTTAAGAAAAACAAAATAACTAAGCGAGTTTGATATGTTTTTAGAATATTAAGAACTTTCAAAAATAAATAACTATTATTGTAAAATTTAACTTGGTTCGAAAAAAATTTGTCTTTATTGTTTTTTTTCCTCTATCCATATGTTATTACAATATATTTCTATCGCATGTAGTGCCATTCTTTTTCGTATTAACATATTTGCGGCGTTGTTATATTTTATTTTTTACGCTGTATTAGAACTGCTTCTTTGGCTGCTTTGCTGGCAATACGATTTTCAGTGCTGTTTGAATGAGCAGATGTCCTTAAGACTTCTATTTTGATTTCTTTTCTTGATTTATTGAATTTTATGAGTTTATAATTCATTTCATTAACTTCTTAATTATTGGCGCTGAGATTTTGCAGTGAATTTAGTATACATTTTGAATATGCACATATATAAGATGAAGCTGTGTCGAGTGGATTGAACATATCTGATACCAAGAAGTATTTAGCATATATCTGAAGCTAATGCTTCAGCTGAAAAGGTAGAGAATTCGACTGTAAATTGATAAAAATTTTTATTGGTCTTACAGTTTTTCTACAATAATATAATATACTAATATAATGAGTATCCGGCAGTCCTTATTTATAATCAGCACCGTACAATCTGAAATAGAAATTACAACTAAATAGTAAAATAAAAATTAAATTAAATAAAAAATAAATAAAAAAGTTAGAATGAAGTAAATTATATTAGAGTTTAGTCCTTGAAGATGAGCCGGAACTGTTCAAAACGTTGGAAATGAAAAGTAAATTTAAATTTTAGCTGGTGGGGGAAATCAGATTCTCCTTTATTAACATAGAATATAGATTACTTTATGTGTATTATTTTTAATTTTTAATTTTTAATTTAATTGATTTTTTATTTTATGTGTTATTAGTAATTTGTATTTTCAATTTTATGGGGGCTACTATAAACTAGGAGAGTCTGACTGTCATTCTATTAGTATAATATTTTATTGTATAAAGGCTGTAAGACCGATAAAAATATTTATGAATCCACATTAACATATATATATATATATATATATATATATATATATATATATATATATATATATACCCTTAGGTATACATATCTCAGGGTTGAGATATTTTTTAATTAACTTGTAATAATTTATAATTACTTTTTAATTTTTATCGAGATATATATATATATATATTTAATAAGGTATTATTTTCAATTAAATGAAAATTTAATTAATCATTATTTTTAATTAATACAATAGCTTGTGTTGATGAATTACTTTGTCATACTAAAACTGTAATGATCAGATAAAGGAATCATGTATTTGAGTATATGGTCAATAACTGTATTACGGGCATAACGGTCCACGTTCGCGCAAATCGTATCATTGCGCTGGCAGCTGGTGTATTCTATCAATTCGTTCAACACTGTTTCCAAAATCGTGTAAAAAGTAGTGGCAACATCGCATTGTATACGATTTGATAGACAGCATGCGAGTGTTTACGATTTTCTAAACGAATGAACCACAAATCCGAATAGAGTCGACCCAACCTCTCAACAAATGTCGTACAGCTGATCCGATAATATATATATATTTCAGGTATCAACATAACGATTACCTGATGAATGGAGATGGGTCTTGATACAATTCTTGGTCATGTATTCTGATGGATTATTCTTTTCTCTCCTAAAATGTTAATTATCTCCATATTTAACTTTTTATGAATTAAAAATAATAGCTAATTAAAATTTTATTTCAATAATAATTGTTATTTAATGATTAATTAAATAAACATGTAAACAATAATTCAATAGAAATAATTATTTATTAATGGCAAATTAATATATATATATATATATATATATATATATATATATATATATATATCAGTATATATTTCATTAAAAAAATAGAGACAAACTGTTATATACAGACGAGACATGACGGGCACCCAAAATTCAAATAAGTTCAGTTATTTTAAATTTCAATATGCAAGTGATAGACAAAAACCTATAATTTAAGGTGCTATTTTTGAAGAAAAAAATTATTAAATCAATTCATCAAAAATGTAAAGCTTCCCAAAAGACAATTTGCTTCATCTCCCCTTCCCCAGAGTGGGACACGAGGGTATGAAGTATTTATATTTATATAATAAGATTCTTATATGTAAAGAAAATAAAAATAAGGTAATAGTACAAACATATTAATTTTTTACGTATTAATAATTAAACAAATCGTATAATACGTATGGCCTTCTTTATTTTTAATTTTAAAGGGTCATTTAAAGTATAAATAATTATAAAAATAATGATAAATTAGAGTTTTGAAGGGGGCGGTTTGATTGTTCGTAAGATAATATTAATATTATAGATATAATCTGATGTTAATGCAACAAAAATAACTATTATTTTAGTTGCAAGGTGTCCAATATGCAAAATAGTGAAAAATTAGAGTGGAAAGAATATATAATTTTTACTTTAAATGAAAAATATAAAATCACCATCTTCTGGGAAAGTAAGCAGAACAGTATGATTGTATATTTAATAGGATTGGTTTGTACATAGAGAGCAAGTACAGCTTCTAATATAATGGCATATTATATTCTACATTATAATTATTGAAAAACAATATATATATATATATATATATATATATATATATATATATATATATGTTTTTACAAAAAATATTTCTATATTATATATCGTGATATTTTTGGCGGGAATATATGTATAATTTTTGTATTTTGACATATTGACTTTATTTAATCTGACATATTTATTCCAAAAAATTACAATGTATGAAATACTAATGAAAACTTTATAGCCGTACAAGAATATATTTTAAAATAAAATTTTTATAATTACCTATTGAGTAGATAGTAATGAAACTATTGAAAAGATACTTATTGAAAAAGATAGTAATTTCTAATATATAAGTGCTATTGTCAAATAGTGTTACTTCATTAAAAATTATTTTAGTATTTGAACCTGTAACAGTTTTCTTACAAAAAGTTTCTATAAAAGCTCTTTATTATATAAATTGTATAAATTATACAAAGTGCCAATCACTGTATAATGATGTGTAATATAAGAATAAATTTAAAAATTGCTTTATATAGATAACTATATATTTAAATATTTATAATATAATATATTAATTTAGGAGTTGTACTTACTCCTTACACAAAATACAGTACTATAAATACACAATCATACTCTTCTACATTCCAAAATAATTATGGTTTTATGATATTTTACATTTGAATTAAAAATTATATATTCTTTTCACGTTATTTTTTCTTATCCGTTTTATATAATAGGAGTGCATATCGAAGTAATAACTCAAATGCATCAATTACACGTTGTGAATACTCAAGACTCTCATTTCCTCCTGAAATTATGAGTTTTAATCGTAGCTAAAAGAATATCCTGCAAAAAAAATAAAAATGTTTGAAATTTTGGGAATTAAAGTGCTTTAGTTGTCATAAAAAACGATCATAAAAAATTTTTAGGATGTATATAAATATTAAATCTGCGTAGGCAATAATAACATTTTTGCCTACATAAATATTATATATACTTTAGGTTAGGAAAAGAACAATTACTTTCCTATTATATTTTTATATATATATATATTGGCTCAAGCTCGTACATCTTGCACCTCCCTGTAATTTCAAATTTCTGTATTACGTTACTATGTTTGCAATGTATTTGCATGCATGCATATATGCATGTGTATTTATGTGCATATATATATATATATATATATATATATATATATATATATATATATATATTTTTTTTTCTGCACCAGGCTTTATAATTCTTTATTTGATTTGTACGGCATTCAATATTTTCTTCAGCGCCACCTATTCAAAAAATCAGAAATTAAAGTTCTCACTTTTTTATCTACAGAATTGACAACTTGCATTATAACCATAATAAAATCTTATATTTCGTTTTACTCCCTCAATTCTATGAATAGAAAGATGAAACAAAGTTCATTCGATTCATTATTCAATTCTACATCCGGGGCTATCCAAGTTTGATCTGTACTATACGTTATTATTATAAAAATTATAATATTTGTTGTTATTTAATGTTACTGCAAAGCGGCGATGTCTATAATGCAGACGACAGTTAGATAAACATTTTCTTATTTTTTTAAAGTAACTTTGAAACATATTATGAAAGCAGTAAGGGATACCCCCAATTGTAGAATTTTTCAAAGATTCGTATAAAATTGTTTCAACATTGTAAAACGTAAAATGAGGACGCAAAACGAAATCTACGATTTACAAATTTACATTTCCGTTTTAATAGTTCATCGTGGCGCTGGGATCGCGGTATGGAGCACTCTTAAGAATGAGGTACACAGGGGGTGGAGGATCTAAGACTAATGAGTAACATACATTTTTAGTTTATGTTTTACGTAATCTATACAAACAATTCTATCACTCCTGCGTAATTCTAGGTACAAATTAATAATCTTTTCTTTATAAATATTATAATCTCGAAAAATATTTATATTTTAGATACTTGAAAATAATTGTATAATTCTATATAAAGGTTGAAATGTTGTTGTTAATTGTAAAGTGACTGAAAATTAAGATCTGAAAATAAATGTACGCACGCAAGCAAGCACACGTAAAATTATAAATATAGTTTTAGTAATAATGCAATTGAATAATTTTAGTTAGTTCAAATAACTAAAATTAGACCACCGCGTCACTTTATGTCTTTTTTTCAAATCTACATATTTTTTTATCTACATATTATATCGCGTGCAGGCTGAATTGTATAACAAAAACAGAAAATCTTTTTGCTCCATAATTTATGGAAAAATATATAGCTACGGCATTTATAACTTCATTTTTTATATTAAAGAAATACATGACCAAAAAAAGCCATAATAATTGTCGCATGCAGTTGTAATGTCTGCACGTATTATATACAATAATATAGAAACTCTTTCTGGTGACTGGGGGGAGGGGGGTTGCGGATTGTGAGAAGATGTCAAACACGTGTCGCGCGGGGCCGCTCGAGGTTCCCTGAAGCATCGGCGGTGTGTAGCCTGTAATGGAATTCCGGGGTTTTCCTAACGTGGATTTATTTGCGCATTGATGGGTTATTCCATTGTGAGAAGGGGAGAAGCGTTAAGCTTATATGTTTACATGTTTAGGTGAAGAACCTTTGCATTTCTTATATGCATCGTTTACCATGTTTTGCATTTCTAGTTAAAGAAATGTGAGATAAAATGTAAAATTTTAATTCTTTCATTAATGATAGCTTGGTAATTATGATGAAGGTTATTGTCCTATTCTTTTATTATTATTTATTTACATTATTTATTAATATTATAAATAATTATAAATTATAGTATATAATTATTATTATAATTATATTATAAATATTTATACTTATAGTATGTAACAATTATTATAGAAACATTCACGCATTGCCGCTGCTTCAGGAGATTTCAGATGTAATATTATTAAAATATGCATTTTAGCTTATTATATTTATATTTAGATGATTGTAATTATCAAAATATATAATTTATAGAGATAAAATTTAATAAAATTTAAAAAGTGACCATATAAATCAGTATTTTACATTTTTATATTTTCCGTAAATATGGATTTGGGACAAATGTCCACCAATCATTAGAATATATTTGATGTAAAAAACAGTTTTTAAGAATTGAATTTAAAATAGAAAGGATCATCACGTAAATCGTGAAAAGTTCGTTGATTATTTAATTTCATATAAATATGTGACGGCAATTCTATAAGTTACTGTCATACAGCTATCCGGAATTCCTATATAGATCGAACAAGAACGGGATTCGGCTCTAAAGGGAATTAATTTTTATCAAAATATTCAATCAATTGCAGTGTTAAAATAACACGAGCGTTGGTGTATGTTATACTAAGGCAATTAATACTAGGATGTGAGTGTCGTTTTTGAGAAAACGACATAGAATAATGAACTAATACAGTAATTTTTTCGCGACATGTGATATTTTTTAAGATTATGTTCTTCTGTAAGCAATATTGTAATTAACAATTATTCAATCAATGCCATTGTTCGATTTTCAATTGAGAGGCTATTTCTGTCTGAAATCTTACGTGATCACTGTGCAAAATAATAATACAATTCTGGTATTATATGGTTACCTCATGTTACATTCTCTAATAACCATTCAAAATTGCACTGCTGTTAATTGCGCTAATACTACTTTGTATCTGTACGTATTAACTAAAAATAAATATTTCAGATTTGGACATACTGTTCAAATAGGCTTACTCAAACTAAGCGCTGCATTTGAATTTGGACAGTTCGTTTCGGCCTTTCCATTTTCACCGAAGGAGCAGTATCCAACAGGACGAGTTGTAATTGTTGGATGGGGAGTTACGACGCTTGCAGAAGAACTTAGAGGACAGTTGGGAAAAATTATACAAGTTATGGAAATAGAGGTGCTGTCACAAGAATTGTGCAAAAATGGAATAGATGCAATAATCGAAAATGTATGGTACATCAGAAAATCTCACTTTAATCAATTTAATTTTTGTACTGGTTCATTAACGATGAACTTGAGGGGTACGACTCCTGTAAGTATTTCATCATTATTTCGAAATTGAAATATTTATATTCATAAAATAATATTTGTAAAATCTGGTAACTGTTATAAGATATTAAGGTATTACAATATCTTATCAATATTATAAGTTCATAGTAAATCGATATCATTTAGATTTATTTAATAGTGAACTTTTGAAGTTGAATATTTGGTACCAGTGGTTCCTAATTCTGTTTTCTTCAAATTGATTTCAAAAACTCAAAACAGATTTGCTGCTACATTTGTGACAATTATTTACGGGTTATATTATTTTCATTTATTTATATTAATATTCAGATAATTAAACGTTAGGAACCACAGTGGCGTATCATTTTTTTCATGAAAATATGTACATGTTTTTTCTTCTTTATATTCCATGATTTAATGATGACAGATATAGAACACATTTTTCATGTTTTTATAATTTTTTATAGGGTGATAGCGGTAGTGCAGTAATGCAAGAGGACGAAAACGGTCGACTCAATGTTATTGGACTTATTTTCACCGGAAATACTACAATGGATTTTAGTGTACACACTCTTGTTTATCCTTTTATTAACTGGATCGACAGCCAAATTGCAGCTTTCCCTGATCCATAATATGTATTTATTGATTTAACGTAATAAAATTCATGCATAATTTTAGCAATGTAATTAGTTAGGCTCCATTATTGCGCTTAATATTTAATTAGATGCGCACGTAGATCGAGAAATTGTCTGTCGCGTTTATTAGGACGAGTAATCAAAAGCACATATATATTTTAAAATTCAAAGTAAAAAGCAAACTAATATTCGAATTAGAAGTTGATAAAAAGTTGATCTTGCTACTAAAAAGTTAAGACAAATACGTTAAGATTAACGGGAAATCATAATAATGAATAAAAAAAAATTTGAAATACATATTTTTTATATTTGATTTTATTTTGAACTATAAATCCATTAGGAGATCTATAAAAATATGGAAAATCAATAAATAATAGAAATCACTTGATCCTCGAGCTGGACGTACTTTCTAAACTACATTAACAAAGGGTAACTACAGTCATATGGGCGCGCAGATAGAAGACTCGGTCTATTTAGTGGTGGGGATAGTAAGGCAGTCCTTTGTTAGCAATACTATATTCATGATTTTTTTAATTTCCTTTTGAGCAGTTGTTTTTTTATTTCAAATAGTACGATTAACAAACAAAACAAGTCTTGACTGTCATCAAATTATTATAAATGGTGCCCTAGATATAACTGCTCATATTAACGGCCTAGTAGCGGGAACGAAAAGTTGTGTGTAAAAACTAATATTCATTTAGTCCAATCGTTAATAGTTTTTGCAGGACCAATGGCTGTGAGCCAATCAAGGCTCAGAGAAGTGGGGGTCATTAATGCGAGCGAAGAAGAAGGAGATTGAACGAAGGGAAACGAGGCGAAGTCGAGCGAAAAGTTGTTATTTTTCCTGTCTTTTTTCATCGCTCGCGTTACTGCTTTGATATACGGACGCATTGGCGAAGCGACGTTCACGCGTCTTGTGAATAAAAATGTTTTCTTCTTCTACAAGCAACCCTTTCCCTTATTTTTTGTTAAGCTACCCTTTTTTATAACAGCCCACTCCACTGCATTGGAAATAAGGAAGAAAGGGCGGATGTTTGCTCTTGGCCTGTGACAAAATCGGTATAGTCGCTAGCGCGGAAGAACTGACGACGAGCGCACAAGTGTGTTTTATAGAAACAAATGTGCAACAGAAATTTTCAAATTTTTGTTTTTTTTTTTTTTTTTAAACTAATAAACTAATAAACTATAAACTAGAAAACTATAAATACAAACAGAAATGCATCAATAAAATGCAATATAGATTATTCACATAGCAGATTTAAAAAGTTATTTTGTAAAATCTAATCTGTTACATAATAAAATGGTAAAATAAAATATAGAGAAAATATATTAATATCACATCAAAGACAAAATATAGCTTTTAATTCGGAATATAACAGAAAATCTATTTTCTTAAAAAATTTTAAGTGAACCTAATAAATAATATTTTTAAATACCTTTAACCAAAAAATATAAAAGCTAATTATTAATTTCTGCAAATTTAACCAATCGAAATTAAAGTTATAACGTGAATTTTGGCATTACTAAAGCTGATCGAATTTGTTAGATTATAAATAAGAATAGGACATAAATTAGAACAAATCTAATTTGAATCTAAAAGTGTATTTTTTTCAAAACATTTTATAATGGAAAATCCGTAAATTCGTTGATATTTATTTAAATTTTTAAACGAAGATTAATATAAAAGTAAATTATTGATGAACCAAATTTGAACAAAACAAATATAAACTTACCTGATAATAATTGTTTAAAGTTGATACAGCTATCGAATATTTGTAATTGTTATTTATTATAATTTCAGATCAGTTGTGAAAACGTTTTCAAATACATGATTTATTATTTTTAAACTTTTTTATTATCGTTCACATACAAGATTTTGATGAAAAAATACCCCGAATACAACGGCGCGAACGTTTCGTATACAACTATAAAAATCATAATAAAGTATACATAATATATGTGTAATGTGTAGTAGTAGAGAATAAAATGTGATCATTCTTTAATAGATATATCGATATAATATCGGCGTGACATTTTAAGTAATATAGTTTTAAGACAGGTGACTCAGAAGTCGATCGCTATGTATAGAAATAATTACTTATTATATCATTACTTATGACTAATAATACAACAATTATTACTTTCTGCAACCGAGAATTGTTAAGAAATGAAAAACGCCGACGTTGAGATTCGTGCTCGATGAAATCTGATACTTTTTACTTCTTTTTAGAACTTTTCAAGCTGGACTTTACCATTTCGTTGGACAACCGATCGTTGCTACTCTCCTCCTCCTCCTTTTGCTGTTGCTCGTTCTGCCTTGCTATTCTCATTGCCCGGATTTCTTCGCTCATTGACTTCAGCTTCGTCATTACCGTGTCCTCGAAGAAGTTTGACCTGCTCGTGCCTGCAATCGAGCTATTGCACATGAACGGCGAGTCGCACGCCTCGATTTCCTGCGCTTCCAGAACCGAGTCAGCGAGACTTGCCGCCTTGTCCAGCAGCAGGTCCTTGTGCGACTTGAGGGTCGCCTGTACGAAGGACGGCAGCTTCTTGAACCAGACAGAGCGCAGCTGTTCGTCCGGGAGATTGCCCTCGCAAATTTTTCTGAGCTGTTCCAGCAGCTCCGTTGGTCGGCGCTCGCCGAGCACCTCGCGCTCGAGGAGAGGCTTGTACTGAGACTCGAGCCGTGAAATCCTTACCATCTCTACGAGCCGATTTCTCAGATCGGCATACGGCGTCGCCGACGGGGCTTTTATCAGGTCGGCGACCTGGCGCCACTGCTCGAGGCCGAGGGCGCGCAGAACGTGGGCGAATTTATTTTTCTCGCCCGCAATATTGGTCACGGCGAACAGCCCATCACAGATGCTGAACCAGAGCTCGGGATCGTCCTTGATGAATTTCGGCAGGTAACATTGCACGTCCTTGCAGTATATTAGTACGGAGTCCCTGTGCTCTTCATTCGGCGGGGCCATTTTCGGAATAATCAAAATCAGACACTATTTATGTCAATGTAACGAGATGCTCTCTTCTTTTTTTTAAACAGCCAAATGTGATCACCGACCAATTTGCTGGAATAATCTTGAGAGAATTTATAGGAAAGATGAACGTGGTACTCACTCGAGTGCCTCGGTCTAACTGATCTTAGATCGATCGAAGAGTGCATAAATCGGTCCTATAGCGGCGCGGTGAAGGCCTCGTACAGCTGTGCAGTCGCCAGAAAGGGGGGAGGGGCGGGAACAGCTTTTCGTTCTCCTACGTTTCGGTTCGTCGTACAGCGAGAAATGTCCGGTGAGCAGTAGGCAGTGGTAACGGAAAAAGGTTCGTGGGCGGGCCCAAGAGTGACCCAACGATCACGTGGGGAAGTCGATGGGGCGAGATGCCAAAGAGCAGCTAACTATTGTAGTAGTGGGAGGGGGAGAGAGAGAGAGAATAAGAGGTGGATTTTCGAGCAAATTAGACGTGTGGATAAACCTCACTTTCTATATCTACATCGATGAAATGGATTCGATTTTGCTTCTTATCATTTTCAGAAATAGACAGTTTGTTATCATTTTCATATAGATATATAAATTGAACTTCCAATAATATTTTGTGTCTATTATAAAAATGAAATTACAGATCTTGCTATATTTTTGTCTTTTGACTATTGTATACGCACGTAAGTAGTGGAAATAACCAATATTACATAATGTATAAACTTATTCCTGCGAAAATAACATTTTTAAAGCTGGCATGTATATTGTTTTTAAATGTTTATATAATCATTTGTTAAATTTATATTATCATAACTCAGAAATTATAATATTTTCAGGTGACGTACAAACACTAAAAACAATCAACATTCGCGATTAAATAAATAGCCAACTTAGAAATAAATTAATATATTACATTTATTAATTGTACTCTTAAGCCAAACACTGTATAGTTTTTTTTCAAAATTAAAGAGCGGCGCATTAACCTCATAAAACTGTTGTTCATTTTGAATTTCATTATGTATCTATTGTTTCGATACATGTAATTAGAAAAAACCTCAGCATTAATACTGATATGAAAAACGTTATAACTTTTCAACGATACCTGTATTCGATTTTCTTTCCAATCCAAATTATAATTCTCGTTACTTGTAAAGGAAGTTATTGTATCAGACTATAAACTGAAGGAATTTATTTAATATCGTATTGATAATTCAAATTAACGTCAAAATAACAATTGTCTTCTAAGAGGTGCAATTTAATTTCATACATTATATTTTATAATAGTGGCACAAAGAGATGATTTGTCTTTTACGGAAAATGTTTCAGATACATTAAATTTTATAAATATTGAATGTACAGTTCCTAATGTAATAATAAAACAATTAATAGATTAATTCTAAGAAATGTTTCAAAATTAATATATTTGTATTTTAAAACTAATGTATAAAATAGTTTCTTTAATTTTTATGTATGTTACGTAAATTTATGATATTTAGATACTTTTTAATTTTTTTAATTTTTCGAAAAAGAATTTGAGAAATATTTTTTAAACTAAACATTTGTGCGTGCACGTGCGTGCGTGCATGCGTATAAAATTTTTTATTGATATTTAATTCGGACTGATCGCTTCAATTTGATTTTAAGTTGTATTTGAAAATCTCTGAAATATAATCAGTGTAAATAGCCAATATGCTTATATATTGTTGTAAAAAGGATGCTTGTATATTGTAGGTAAAAAAATGAACAGAATAGGTTTAAGTTGTAGTTTTCTCTATCGGCTATAACTAATAAATAGCCATTCCTTTATCGAAATATGATTATGTTGCTTAGCAGTGTAAAAGTAATTATAATGATATATTTCTTAATAAATAATTTAGTATTAATTGTATAGGTAGAATCCATTATATTATGTTCTATATAATTATTATTCAGAATTGATATATTAGAGTATAGTATAATTGGTGAAAGAAAATATTTACGTGGTACAGATATATAACATATAATTAGTTTTATTAAAAGATTTATTCATTTAAATTTAATATTTAAATCTTTGTGCTTCGTTTAATAAATTCAAAGAAATGTTTATTAGTTCTTAACAACTCGTTGGGTAAAATCAAATAAATTTATTTCACATTTTGATAAAGCTATTTAATTGTTCGTATTGAATAGCTTTTCCATAAATTTAATATATTTGTTCAATTTGAGTGTATATACATTCATGTATATATATATATATATATATATATATATATATATATATATATATATATAGCTCATTATATGCATTATATTTGTATCGTAAAGGTCCTCGGGTAAAAGTGATACTCATATCAACGCGCGCACGCGCTCACACACGCACGCACACGCACGCACACGCACGCACACGCACGCGCGCACACGCACGCGCACAAACGTACATTAATACATGTGAACGCTTGTATTGCTGCCATTCAAACCTTTTGGAAAATATGTATTTCTATACTCCCCATGTAAATGCCATAAACTGTTATGAAACTGCCATAATCAGTGGAAATAAACGGTCAGATACGGTATTTTGACTTACTGGTGACTTACTGGCATATCGTTCCGTTTAGTTTACTCAGATTTCAATCAGAGATAATAAGGAGAGATTGCCGATGACATATACGAAAGGCTCGACGATTTTCGAGCGCCTGGGAGCGTGCGCCCTCAGCAGGCTCAACTGCTACACTAACGCGCCAACGCGACGTCACAGCTACGTCAGCATAAATTAATGTGCGCATTTGCCTACGTCACAGCTCGTGACGTAGGCAATAAATATATATAGATATAGTTATACGCTTTTGTCCAATGCGACGTTGTCGTTTTCGTTTATATCATTACAGAGGCTAAGCCAAAACATCTAATATGCGCACGAGTATCAAAAAGCAATTCAGATCCAACTCCGATGCCAGGTTTATCATGCAGACGAATTTTTGATTCTGCAGAAAATTAAGACTTTCTTTTCTTCCATTGTAGAAATTTCAAATTGAGTCTTATGATTTTGTGCTAAAATGGATATTCTTTAATTAATTTAAAAAATTTAATTTTAATTTTTAATGTTTATATTATATTGTAGTAAATAACGCGTATGAACAAAAAGAGAAAATCCATTTATTGTCTCAAATAATAAAAATATAAATAATAATATAAATAAAAAATACTCTGTATTATTACTTATTGGTATGATATACATATTGATAGACAATTCGTGTAATTCCGATTTAACACAAAGATTAATCTAAATCATAGAGTCGTTTTCTGTATAAATTAATAACGAAATTATTCTGTTTGTTTATTTATAATATTGCAGTGATTGTGGACATAACCTCACTTATGATGGAATTAGCTATTGAAGAAATTGTTAAAAAAAAATTATCTGAATTACTTATGTATATTATAGAGTAATTGCAATAATTTATTTTATTCTGAAAATTATAGTATAATATTTTAAAGAACATATAATAAATCGTTTATAATCATAAATGTATCAATATAGAGTAGATTAAAATAAATATAAATGAAAAGTATGTTGTTTGAATGGGAAGGAAACTAGGAATCATGTACGTGATTTATGAATTATATTTAATATGTAGTATCAGAGACATAGGTTGATCAACTACGTTAACATTAAAATCTACGTCAAACTCGTATTTTTTAAAAATATGTTTAAGCTCGTGTCATAACGTATAGTAATTTAAAATACTTATACATTTTTTGATTGATAATGCATATTGTAGAAAATACAAAACTTCAAATTCTATCCTATTGTAAAATGTTGTAGAATGTAAATCTTATATCTTGTAGTTATAATTTAGATAACGTATAACTTTTAAACTTAGTTTTTTAACTAAGTTAAAAAAACTTCTATACTTTTATTTTATTTTATTTTAGCATTTAATAGCAAGAATTTTATTTTCAATTTTTGATTTATATTATTAATTATATATTTAATATTGCAGACAATCAATGGATTTTCTCTTTTTGTTCTTACGCTTTATTTACTACAATATAATATAAGAACTAAAAATTAAAATTAAATTTTTTGAACTAATTAAGGAATATCCATTTTAGCACAAAATCATAAGACTTAGTTTGAAATTTCTTTTGCAAAAAAAATTTCTTTTTTCTCTTTGGAAAGTCTTGATTTTTTGCAGAATGAAAATTCGTATGCATTATGTAGCAGGCATTGGAGTTTGGGTCTGAATTGCTTTTTGATACTCGTGCGCATATTTGATGTGTTTTGGCTTAGCTTCTGTATGATTTAAATGAAAACAGCAACGTCGCAGCTCGTGACGTAGCAATAAATATATATAGATATAGTTGTACGCTTCTGTCCAATGCGACGTTGTCGTTTTCGTTCGAATTTGAAGTTTTGTATTTGCTGCAATATGCATTATCAATCAAAAAATGTATAAGTATTTTAAATTACTATACGTTATGACACGAGCTTAAACATATTTTTAAAAAATACGAGTTTGACGTAGATTTTAATGTTAACGTAGTTGATCAACCTATGTCTCTGATACTACATATTAAATATAATTCATAAATCACATACATGATTCCTAGTTTCCTTCACATTCAAACAAGCATACTTTTCATTTATATTTATTTTAATCTACTCTATATTGATACATTTATTTATATATATATATATATATATATATATATATATATATATATATATATATTAAATAATATACATTTATGATCATAAACGATTTATTATATGTTCTTTAAAATATTATACTATAATTTTCAGAATAAAGTAAATTATTGCAATTACTCTATAATATACATAAGTAATTCAGATAATTTTTTTTTAACAATTTCTTCAATAGATAATTCCATCATAAGTGAGGTTATGTCCACAATCACTGCAATATTATAAATAAACAAACAGAATAATTTCACAAAAAATATATATTTTTATAAAAATTACAAATTTTATTAAAAATATTTTTTGATATGTATAGTAGTTTCTGAAACCAATTTGCAAAACCAGCATTTTTAAGAATTTTTTCTGATTCTATGTAAATTCGAAATATGCATCAAGCCACTATGATATTCGCAATCAGCAACCCAAAATACATAAATAAATACATACATAAATTTTAAGCAAAAGCAGGTGCGCAGAATAATTACAAGTACAGCGATAGGCTCGACGATAGGTGCAACCTATAAGTTACTCAGCAGGAACATTCAGAGGTTCTGACTCCTCGTCGTTTGAAAATATTGGACAATATCATTCAAATCTCATCAGAGCTGTACTCTATATATATGTATATATATATATATATATATATATATATATATATATATATATAAGCTTATATACAAGGGCGATAAATGATACCTTAAACATCTTGTTGCTTATCTTATTATGTCCATGCGTATATGTATGACTCATTGTCGCTTGGAAACCCAAATCTATATAATACGGGTTCCACTCTTCCACTTATCAAAAATTATAATAAAGCTACAACCCTAAAAAGTCGGTTATGCAGAACATTCGGATTAGTTCTGCAAACCATCGCAATTAATTTATCTTGTAGTCGCTGCGATCGATTCGACTACCGTCAGAGGTATCCAGCACTCCTAAATATAATGCACGATATTTATAAAACCGTTCAAATATTTGTTATGAATTTTTTGTTTATTTATAATAAAGTCAATCGTATATTATACATTTATATGATTAATAGTAAATATAAATTATAATCATTTTGTTATTATCAGGCAAGTCCAATGTAACGCCGCAAAGTTTACAGTTATCGGTGAAAGCAAGTGCAAGTGCTCTTTTAGATTTATTATCCATACGTTAATAAGGAAACAATTTTAAAAGTAATCTTTATTTTTTTGTACGGTTTTTGTACGGTTCAAACGAATTATCACCTGTAATAGATTTTAGAAGTAATCTATTTACATGAGATAGTAATATATGTATTAATTTGTTAAATGTATATAGATTATTAATTGAATATAGTAAAGACTTTCATTATTCGTACATAAGATATATTTTTAAAAAATTTTTCTTTTTTTTCAAAACTGATATTTTTACACTTTACTTATTTTTTTTATTTTAATCTATAACTATAATATGAACTTCATTTATAAGTCAGTCTATCGTTCTTTTTCTATTCTAAGTAAAATATACACTACTGAATCTGCCCCATCCCCATTTAAAAATATATTAATATTTTTGAGATCCCTCCTCTCTCAAACGTTGCTTGAGCCCTTTACGTAATTTAAGGACGCTAGCCTTTATTGCATATGAATGTACATCGACTGGAAAAATATTCTTTACAAAAAAACATTGATTTTATTCTCAATTCTTTTATAATATATTATGATTAGTAGTTAAGTACAGATGTAAAATAAACACACACATATTTATATACTATGTAAAAATATCATTAAAAAAGTCTTGGATGCCTAACAAAGACAAATTTATTTCTACTGTATTAAATGCGTTCGAAAATCTAGATAAGGAATTGGTTAAAAATATATGAAATATGTTATGTTGATAAGATAATATATAAATAGTCACGTCAATATATCGTCATTTGATCAATTTGAATTTAACCTCCTAACAGTTAATACTACACAGTTGATAATTTGCATAATAGAGTACGAATTGAACCAAATGAAACACACCAACAATATTAAATAAAATATATAATAATGATAACGATGATAATGAACACAATAGTTGATACTTTGATAACTTCTAAAATTTTTGGGAAAACTCGTTAAAATTATGAGAGGAATTTCGTTAAAAATAAACAAACTAATCACGGGGCATCGATTATACGCAACACTTATTATTCATACACTCCCAAATGAAAGAAGTAAAATCGTCGTTCCACGCAAGGAACACACGCGCGCGCGCACACAGTTATAAATGTACAGATTTCAATCCTCGTTATCGTCGTCGTCGGGAATCTCCTCGATACGCCCAGGGATCGTATCTCGTTGCGCATCACCTCCGACTCGCTGAGCACCGACTCCTCGAACTCCGACCTGACCGAGCCGGCCACGGATCCGCACCTGGACATCGGATTGAGTGCGTCGCCCGGGGTCCGCCGCTGTCGAGCGGCGGCCTCCTCTTGGGCGCGCTCCTCGTTAATCTTGGCCTCGTAGACGGAGTCGGCGATGCCGGCGGCCTTGTCGAGGTCGACCTCGGCGCCGTGCGGCTCGACCGCCGCCCTGACGAAAGCCGGCAGCTTCCTCAGCCAGATCGGCCGCAGAGTCTCGCCCGACAGTTCGCCCCGGCTGAGCTCGCGCAGCCGGCGTAGGAGGCGCGAGGGCAGGGGTAGCCGGCCTGGATCGCCGATCACCTCGAACTCCTCGAGGTCGAGGAGGGGCCTGTACTCGGACTCGAGCCGCTCCGCGCGTATCCGCTTCACGAGCAGGATCTGGAGATCCTCGTACTTGCTGCTGCCGGTGGAGCTGGGCTTCTTGATCAGCTTGGCGACCTGGCGTCACCGGCGCGGCGGCAGGGCACGCAGAGCCAGAGTGAACCTCTTGGTGTCGTCGTCGATCCCGGCGACGCCGAAGAGCTCATCGCACATGTGGAACCAGAGCTCGGGATCGTCCTCCATGAACTCGGGCAGATAGTAGACGGCCGACGGCGAGGTTATCTTCACCGAACCCCTCTTCTCGTCCGACGACATTCTTGTTAGAATATGTTATTGGATTATTGAGTTATGAGAATTATTGGGTTATTAGAATCTGTCGTTTGGGGCGTTATACGATACTGCTTGATTCTTGGAGAGTGCGTCGGAAAGCGAACTATACAAAATATATAAACACATAATATTCTTCGAAAAACAATAAATCAGATTGCCGAGACGTAGGGCTCTCGAACCATGTTTATATATACAGGAGTATTGCGGTTAATCGCTGTAATGTGATGGGGGTCGAATGACAACAAATTTTACAATGCGTACAAAGCGCGAAGTCTCCTGCGGTGTGGTCGGGGGGAAGGACAATATACTTAGGTACCAAAACTCGATACGCTTGAAGATGAACATATTAAATAAACGTACCATATCTCGAATTCCTCGAATTTGATGATTGAAATTGATGATGATTGGAATTTGAAAGCATTATATTATAAATGAACAGAGTGGCAATAGTATCTCATGTCGTGCTATAAAAATTACACCGGAGAAAGGAAGTGTAGGGGACGGAGACGCGGGACTGTTGGTTGATGAAGGCAACTTTTATCATAAAGAAAAATAATAAATAATTTAAAGTTATTCCATTATCAAAAGTATGCAAATAAAACACGGAGAATTCTGACAAAATATTTTAGAATAAAATTTGTTGATAAAACTATTATATTAATCACTAGATAGTCTTCAATTTTTAATTAATTGTATCATAAATAAAAGGCTAACGGCTTGAAATTTTCATATTTTTATCGTATTTTGTAAAGTACGCGTAATTACTTTTCTATACAATTTTGTTTAATGTATAGCTTAAAAAAATATGTAGATTTGAAAAAAAGACATAAAGTGACGCGGTGGTCTAATTTTAGTTATTTGAACTAACTAAAATTATTCTATTGCATTATTACTAAAACTATATTTATCATTTTACGTGTGCTTGCTTGCGTGCGTGCATTTATTTTCAGATCTTAATTTTCAGTCACTTTACAATTAACAACAACATTTCAACCTTTATATAGAATTATACAATTATTTTCAAGTATCTAAAATATAAATATTTTTCGAGATTATAATATTTATAAAGAAAAGATTATTAATTTGTACCTAGAATTACGCAGGAGTGATAGAATTGTTTGTATAGATTACGTAAAACATAAACTAAAAAGGTATGTTACTCATTAGTCTTAGATCCTCCACCCCCTGTGTACCTCATTCTTAATTATCTGTACCCCTCCCCCATTACACATTACATTACATTCCTTTACTCTAGCTGGCTAAGTAATTTATGGCCAGGCTCGTATATCACTCATAATAAATAGTTTATGATCTATACATCTGCTCTAAAACTTACATATTTTCTTAGAAAAATAATTTCTATTTAAAGAAAGAAAGCCAAAACGATATAAATGTTGAAAAGTTAAGAAAAGCATAAAAGTATAATTTTATCAAAAATTTTCAACGTAAATATTATATTTTTAATTTAACTTTGAAGTGACAACTGCACATATCTGTATAAACAAAAACTAAATAGCACCTTATACAAAATAGAGTGGGTGTAATGTTTTTTCCCCCCAACAAATAACCAAATACGATGACAAAGAACCATAGAGCCACATACGAATTTGAATAACATTTTTCGATCCAATAAATTATAAATACACTGTGCCAAATTGTGTACACTCATGCGAATAATAAAAAATTATTATACATTTTCTATTTTTGCAACATTGCTAACTAACTATTTCCTGGTTCAATTACATTGAAATCCAATGAAACATTTTTCAAGTTTTTGAAATAAATTATAAAATATATATCAGATACGATTTACGCTAGAAAACTCGATCTTCCAGTAACAATTTATTTATTCCTTGACTGAAAATTTGTTACCAAGAGTAAATAATTTAATAATTTTTTATTCTGTCATTAGAATTTCGACAATTTTGTAACAAAAAGTTCTTTGACGCGATTATGTCATTATGGCACAAGATGATCAGTATTTGTTTTTCGAAAGTTTAATTATTCTAAAGACATTCCAGATCAGAGCGAATGTTTAACTCGTATAAAAATATAATATTTGAAAGCTGAATAATAATTGAAGCTGTTCTTTTCTTATCATATAGTAGTATATAAATAATACATAAAGGTAATGAATGCGGTGATTAAAAAAGATTAATTAATTGACTGACTATATTGTTCAAATGGTGATGGCGTATATTAAATGTGTTTTTGTATTTTATTAAAACTGAAATAATTTATTATCATTTTCCTAGATATATAAATTGAGCTTCAATCAATATTGTATGTTATTTCCATTTAAAAAATGAAGTTACACTTCGTTATAATTTTCTTTCTTCTGACTATTGCCAATGCAGGTAAATCATAGAAATAAGTATATTTCTTTTAAATAAAAAATTATTAATAGAAAATATAAAATTTTCCATTGATATATTTTTATCACGAAGGAAATAAAATAAACATAATAAAATCATACTATATAGTAAGCAGGAGTAAGACTATATTAAATAGTTTCCTTTAAGTTAATCTGTTGCTGTTATAGTTCTATAGAAATTAAACTAAATCATTCTGAAATAAATTAAAAATTAACTAAGAGAGAATGAAAATGAATTAGGGAACCTGGGACGGGAATGGGCCGTCGGATAAAATGGGTTATGCAAAATTTCTAATGAAAATAATTGTTTATGCGAGCGAATTTTTTGATCATATGCAATTATTAGAGAAGATAAAAACTGAAAGAAAAATACTAATTTTTTAATTAAATAAATTATGAAAAAATTCTTAAAAATAATCTAGTATAAATGAAAAATTTTCGTAAATTTTAATCGATGAAACCAATATTTAAGATTATTGCCCATTTTCAATTTAATTTCAATGTAAACAATGATATTTCCGGTTAGATTCTAGACTGCTTTTTATAAATTAAAATTACAAAATACACTTATGTCGACTGTTCTGAATTAAATGATTTTGAAAATGTAGATATTTTGGTGAATTTCAATTTAAGGTGACGGGGGCAGTCAAGTTGTCCTTTACTAATATAGAATATTCTTTTTATTGTTTTTATTTTATTTATTATTTTTATTGTTTTTATTTTATTTATTATTTTTATTGTTTTATTTTATTATTATTTTATTGTTTTTATTTTATTTATTATTTTTATTGTTTTTATTTTATTTTATTATTAATTTTTAATTTTTAATAGAATTTATTGTGGTAACAAGTTCTATTTCAGATTCTTCGGGGGTGATTATAAACAAGGACAGTCTGACTGGCATTAGATTTAATAAAGTTTTCAAAGCTCTTATGATTAAGATAAATTTGGAATTTAATTCTAACTGTTTTAATGCCGCAGGTCACGTAAGGCGAATTATCGGTGGCCGTAATGCCGCGCGCGGTGCTTTTCCGAACGTGGTAAGAGTGGTCGGCAGAAGAGCAATAGAACGAGTGGTGGATCGTATATTCTGCGGCGGTGTGATCTATAATGAAAAGTGGATTACAGTTACACTGGATTGCGCCAATACAATCAATCATATCATTCCGATCGAATATTTCAGAGTATTCGCTGGGCAGTGGAATGATACTGAAGTAATGGAAGATTCTATACAGAGGCGGTCTGTCGTGCTTGTTCGTAAATATTTCGAGACTGACAAATCCGAGTAAGTCGATAAATGTGCAGCATGCACGCGTTGTTAATGATAAGGGATACTGTTGAGACGTCTGGTGGATATTTTTTTCCAAATCCATTCTCCGCAATGGGCCTTTTTCCTACACTACGGACTTTTTTCACGACACTCGGTTTTACCGATAATGTATTTCTAGTCTCAGGATTTAACATGATGATATTTCAAAAATCTTTTGACCTCGAGGTCTCCTCAAATATCGCGTGCAGGCTGAATTGTATAACAAAAACAGAAAATCTTTTTGCTCCATAATTTATGGAAAAATATATAGCTACGGCATTTATAACTTCATTTTTTATATTAAAGAAATACATGACCAAAAAAAGCCATAATAATTGTCGCATGCAGTTGTAATGTCTGCACGTATTATATACAATAATATAGAAACTCTTTCTGGTGACTGGGGGGAGGGGGGTTGCGGATTGTGAGAAGATGTCAAACACGTGTCGCGCGGGGCCGCTCGAGGTTCCCTGAAGCATCGGCGGTGTGTAGCCTGTAATGGAATTCCGGGGTTTTCCTAACGTGGATTTATTTGCGCATTGATGGGTTATTCCATTGTGAGAAGGGGAGAAGCGTTAAGCTTATATGTTTACATGTTTAGGTGAAGAACCTTTGCATTTCTTATATGCATCGTTTACCATGTTTTGCATTTCTAGTTAAAGAAATGTGAGATAAAATGTAAAATTTTAATTCTTTCATTAATGATAGCTTGGTAATTATGATGAAGGTTATTGTCCTATTCTTTTATTATTATTTATTTACATTATTTATTAATATTATAAATAATTATAAATTATAGTATATAATTATTATTATAATTATATTATAAATAATTATACTTATAGTATGTAACAATTATTATAGAAACATTCACGCATTGCCGCTGCTTCAGGAGATTTCAGATGTAATATTATTAAAATATGCATTTTAGCTTATTATATTTATATTTAGATGATTGTAATTATCAAAATATATAATTTATAGAGATAAAATTTAATAAAATTTAAAAAGTGACCATATAAATCAGTATTTTACATTTTTATATTTTCCGTAAATATGGATTTGGGACAAATGTCCACCAATCATTAGAATATATTTGATGTAAAAAACAGTTTTTAAGAATTGAATTTAAAATAGAAAGGATCATCACGTAAATCGTGAAAAGTTCGTTGATTATTTAATTTCATATAAATATGTGACGGCAATTCTATAAGTTACTGTCATACAGCTATCCGGAATTCCTATATAGATCGAACAAGAACGGGATTCGGCTCTAAAGGGAATTAATTTTTATCAAAATATTCAATCAATTGCAGTGTTAAAATAACACGAGCGTTGGTGTATGTTATACTAAGGCAATTAATACTAGGATGTGAGTGTCGTTTTTGAGAAAACGACATAGAATAATGAACTAATACAGTAATTTTTTCGCGACATGTGATATTTTTTAAGATTATGTTCTTCTGTAAGCAATATTGTAATTAACAATTATTCAATCAATGCCATTGTTCGATTTTCAATTGAGAGGCTATTTCTGTCTGAAATCTTACGTGATCACTGTGCAAAATAATAATACAATTCTGGTATTATATGGTTACCTCATGTTACATTCTCTAATAACCATTCAAAATTGCACTGCTGTTAATTGCGCTAATACTACTTTGTATCTGTACGTATTAACTAAAAATAAATATTTCAGATTTGGACATACTGTTCAAATAGGCTTACTCAAACTAAGCGCTGCATTTGAATTTGGACAGTTCGTTTCGGCCTTTCCATTTTCACCGAAGGAGCAGTATCCAACAGGACGAGTTGTAATTGTTGGATGGGGAGTTACGACGCTTGCAGAAGAACTTAGAGGACAGTTGGGAAAAATTATACAAGTTATGGAAATAGAGGTGCTGTCACAAGAATTGTGCAAAAATGGAATAGATGCAATAATCGAAAATGTATGGTACATCAGAAAATCTCACTTTAATCAATTTAATTTTTGTACTGGTTCATTAACGATGAACTTGAGGGGTACGACTCCTGTAAGTATTTCATCATTATTTCGAAATTGAAATATTTATATTCATAAAATAATATTTGTAAAATCTGGTAACTGTTATAAGATATTAAGGTATTACAATATCTTATCAATATTATAAGTTCATAGTAAATCGATATCATTTAGATTTATTTAATAGTGAACTTTTGAAGTTGAATATTTGGTACCAGTGGTTCCTAATTCTGTTTTCTTCAAATTGATTTCAAAAACTCAAAACAGATTTGCTGCTACATTTGTGACAATTATTTACGGGTTATATTATTTTCATTTATTTATATTAATATTCAGATAATTAAACGTTAGGAACCACAGTGGCGTATCATTTTTTTCATGAAAATATGTACATGTTTTTTCTTCTTTATATTCCATGATTTAATGATGACAGATATAGAACACATTTTTCATGTTTTTATAATTTTTTATAGGGTGATAGCGGTAGTGCAGTAATGCAAGAGGACGAAAACGGTCGACTCAATGTTATTGGACTTATTTTCACCGGAAATACTACAATGGATTTTAGTGTACACACTCTTGTTTATCCTTTTATTAACTGGATCGACAGCCAAATTGCAGCTTTCCCTGATCCATAATAATATGTATTTATTGATTTAACGTAATAAAATTCATGCATAATTTTAGCAATGTAATTAGTTAGGCTCCATTATTGCGCTTAATATTTAATTAGATGCGCACGTAGATCGAGAAATTGTCTGTCGCGTTTATTAGGACGAGTAATCAAAAGCACATATATATTTTAAAATTCAAAGTAAAAAGAAACTAATATTCGAATTAGAAGTTGATAAAAAGTTGATCTTGCTACTAAAAAGTTAAGACAAATACGTTAAGATTAACGGGAAATCATAATAATGAATAAAAAAAAATTTGAAATACATATTTTTTATATTTGATTTTATTTTGAACTATAAATCCATTAGGAGATCTATAAAAATATGGAAAATCAATAAATAATAGAAATCACTTGATCCTCGAGCTGGACGTACTTTCTAAACTACATTAACAAAGGGTAACTACAGTCATATGGGCGCGCAGATAGAAGACTCGGTCTATTTAGTGGTGGGGATAGTAAGGCAGTCCTTTGTTAGCAATACTATATTCATGATTTTTTTAATTTCCTTTTGAGCAGTTGTTTTTTTATTTCAAATAGTACGATTAACAAACAAAACAAGTCTTGACTGTCATCAAATTATTATAAATGGTGCCCTAGATATAATTGCTCATATTAACGGCCTAGTAGCGGGAACGAAAAGTTGTGTGTAAAAACTAATATTCATTTAGTCCAATCGTTAATAGTTTTTGCAGGACCAATGGCTGTGAGCCAATCAAGGCTCAGAGAAGTGGGGGTCATTAATGCGAGCGAAGAAGAAGGAGATTGAACGAAGGGAAACGAGGCGAAGTCGAGCGAAAAGTTGTTATTTTTCCTGTCTTTTGTCATCGCTCGCGTTACTGCTTTGATATACGGACGCATTGGCGAAGCGACGTTCACGCGTCTTGTGAATAAAAATGTTTTCTTCTTCTACAAGCAAACCTTTCCCTTATTTTTTGTTAAGCTACCCTTTTTTATAACAGCCCACTCCACTGCATTGGAAATAAGAAAGAAAGGGCGGATGTTTGCTCTTGGCCTGTGACAAAATCGGTATAGTCGCTAGCGCGGAAGAACTGACGACGAGCGCACAAGTGTGTTTTATAGAAACAAATGTGCTACAGAAATTTTCAAATTTTTGTTTTTTTTTTTTTTTTTAAACTAATAAACTAATAAACTATAAACTAGAAAACTATAAATACAAACAGCAATGCATCAATAAAATGCAATATAGATTATTCACATTGCAGATTTAAAAAGTTATTTTGTAAAATCTAATCTGTTACATAATAAAATGGTAAAATAAAATATAGAGAAAATATATTAATATCACATCAAAGACAAAATATAGCTTTTAATTCGGAATATAACAGAAAATCTATTTTCTTAAAAAATTTTAAATGAACATAAAAATAATATTTTTAAATACCTTTAACCAAAAAATATAAAAGCTAATTATTAATTTCTGCAAATTTAACCAATCGAAATTAAAGTTATAACGTGAATTTTGGCATTACTAAAGCTGATCGAATTTGTTAGATTATAAATAAGAATAGGACATAAATTAGAACAAATCTAATTTGAATCTAAAAGTGTATTTTTTTCAAAACATTTTATAATGGAAAATCCGTAAATTCGTTGATATTTATTTAAATTTTTAAACGAAGATTAATATAAAAGTAAATTATTGATGAACCAAATTTGAACAAAACAAATATAAACTTACCTGATAATAATTGTTTAAAGTTGATACAGCTATCGAATATTTGTAATTGTTATTTATTATAATTTCAGATCAGTTGTGAAAACGTTTTCAAATACATGATTTATTATTTTTAAACTTTTTTATTATCGTTCACATACAAGATTTTGATGAAAAAATACCCCGAATACAACGGCGCGAACGTTTCGTATACAACTATAAAAATCATAATAAAGTATACATAATATATGTGTAATGTGTAGTAGTAGAGAATAAAATGTGATCATTCTTTAATAGATATATCGATATAATATCGGCGTGACATTTTAAGTAATATAGTTTTAAGACAGGTGACTCAGAAGTCGATCGCTATGTATAGAAATAATTACTTATTATATCATTACTTATGACTAATAATACAACAATTATTACTTTCTGCAACCGAGAATTGTTAAGAAATGAAAAACGCCGACGTTGAGATTCGTGCTCGATGAAATCTGATACTTTTTACTTCTTTTTAGAACTTTTCAAGCTGGACTTTACCATTTCGTTGGACAACTGATCGTTGCTACTCTCCTCCTCCTCCTTCTGCTGTTGCTCGTTCTGCCTTGCTATTCTCATTGCCCGGATTTCTTCGCTCATTGACGTCAGCTTCGTCATTACCGTGTCCTCGAAGAAGTTTGACCTGCTCGTGCCTGCAATCGAGCTATTGCACATGAACGGCGAGTCGCACGCCTCGATTTCCTGCGCTTCCACAACAGAGTCAGCGAGACTTGCCGCCTTGTCCAGCAGCAGGTCCTTGTGCGACTTGAGGGTCGCCTGTACGAAGGACGGCAGCTTCTTGAACCAGACAGAGCGCAGTTGTTCGTCCGGGAGATTGCCCTCGCAAATTTTTCTGAGCTGTTCCAGCAGCTCCGTTGGTCGGCGCTCGCCGAGCACCTCGCGCTCGAGGAGAGGCTTGTACTGAGACTCGAGCCGTGAAATCCTTACCATCTCTACGAGCCGATTTCTCAGATCGGTATACGGCGTCGCCGACGGGGCTTTTATCAGGTCGGCGACCTGGCGCCACTGCTCGAGGCCGAGGGCGCGCAGAGCGTGGGCGAATTTATTTTTCTCGACCGTAATAATGGTCGCGGCGAACAGCCCATCACAGATGCTGAACCAGAGCTCGGGGTCGTCCTCGATGAATTTCGGCAGGTCAAATTGCACCTCCTTGCAGAATATTATTACGGAGTCCCTGTGCTCTGCATTCGGCGAGGCCATTTTCGAAATAATCAAAATCAGACACTATTTATGTCAATGTAACGAGATGCTCTCTTCTTTTTTTTAAACAGCCAAATGTGATCACCGACCAATTTGCTGGAATAATCTTGAGAGAATTTATAGGAAAGATGAACGTGGTACTCGCTCGAGTGCCTCGGTCTAACTGATCTTAGATCGATCGAAGAGTGCGTAAATCGGTCCTATAGCGGCGCGGTGAAGGCCTCGTACAGCTGTGCAGTCGCCAGAAAGGGGGGAGGGGCGGGAACAGCTTTTCGTTCTCCTACGTTTCGGTTCGTCGTACAGCGAGAAATGTCCGGTGAGCAGTAGGCAGTGGTAACGGAAAAAGGTTCGTGGGCGGGCCCAAGAGTGACCCAACGATCACGTGGGGAAGTTGATGGGGTGAGATGCCAAAGCGCAGCTAACTATTGTAGTAGTGGGAGGGAGAGAGAGAGAGAATAAGAGGTGGACTTTCGAGAAAATTAGACGTGTGGATAAACCTCACTTTCTATATCTACATCGATTAAATGGATTCGATTTTGCTTCTTATCATTTTCAGAAATAGACAGTTTCTTATCATTTTCATACAGATATATAAATTGAACTGCCAATAATATTTTGTGTCTATTATAAAAATGAAATTACAGATCTTGCTATATTTTTGTCTTTTGACTATTGTATACGCACGTAAGTAGTGGGAATAACCAATATTACATAATGTATAAACTTATTCCTGCGAAAATAACATTTTTAAAGCTGGGATGAATATTGTTTTTAAATGTTTATATAATCATTTGTTAAATTTATATTATCATAACTCAGAAATTATAATATTTTCAGGTGACGTACAAACACTAAAAACAATCAACATTCGCGATTAAATAAATAGCCAACTTAGAAATAAATTAATATATTACATTTATTAATTGTACTCTTAAGCCAAACACTGTATAGTTTTTTTTCAAAATTAAAGAGCGGCACATTAACCTCATAAAACTGTTGTTCATTTTGAATTTCATTATGTATCTATTGTTTCGATACATGTAATTAGAAAAAACCTCAGCATTAATACTGATATGAAAAACGTTATAACTTTTCAACGATACCTGTATTCGATTTTCTTTCCAATCCAAATTATAATTCTCGTTACTTGTAAAGGAAGTTATTGTATCAGACTATAAACTGAAGGAATTTATTTAATATCGTATTGATAATCCAAATTAACGTCAAAATAACAATTGTCTTCTAAGAGGTGCAATTTAATTTAATACATTATATTTTATAATAGTGGCACAAAGAGATGATTTTTCTTTTACGGAAAATGTTTCAGATACATTAAATTTTATAAATATTGAATGTACAGTTCCTAATGTAATAATAAAACAATTAATAGATTAATTCTAAGAAATGTTTCAAAATTAATATATTTCTATTTTAAAACTAATGTATAATATAGTTTCTTTAATTTTTATGTATATTACGTAAATTTATAATATTTAGATACTTTTTAATACATTATAATTAATTTTTAATATACTATAATTATAAAATAAAAATATTTTTTTCTTTAAGAAATATACATGTTTAAGAACTACTTATTACAAGGTAATTTTAATAATAATATTTTTTGCGCTGTTTTACAAAATTGAAAAAAAATCATTCAAATCAGCGGAGTACTTTTGAAAGAATCCACGAACCCATAAAGAAACTATATTAAAAAATATCTAGGACATCTTTATTCGTTTAGGTTGGTGAAAAAATATTCAATATTGACAGTTTGAATATTTTTTTTCAAAACTTTATAGATTATAATATAAATAGATTTATATATTATAAGATAAACATGTTTTGAAATATGGAATATGATTTGACAGCATTAATCCGAGTTTTAATATAGGTTACGTAAAACGAATTATTGGAGGCCATAATGCTGTGCACGGTGCCTTTCCGAATGTGGTTAGAGTATTGGGTAGAAGACAAATAGGGTTCGCAGAAGACGAGTTATTCTGTGGTGGTGTGATCTATAATGAAAAATGGGTTACAGTTGCATTGGAATGCGCTGAAGCTATCGATGATCTTATTCCAATTCGATATGTGAGAGTATTTGCTGGACAGTGGAATGATAGTGAAGCAATGGAAGAATCTATGCAGAGGAGATCTATTGCACTTGTTCGTAAATATTCAGACACTAACAAATCTGAGTAAGTCAATAAATATACTGAGAGCAATTTCAAACTGAAAAACGCCGTTGCTAGGGACGATATCTCGGAAGCTTTTAACGCTAGAATATTGATACAAAATGCATTTTATTACGCTTAAAAAAAGAAAAATTTTGAGCCGTTGCACATTGTAATACGACCAATAGAAGTTGAGAAAATTTTTGTTTAAACTATTATTTATTACTTGTCATTTAAATAACATTTTAACTTGCCATTTGGCAAGGTGCAAGTATAAAGGTTAATCTATCATTGCATTTATTAATACATTGTAAATTATTAGTAATTCTGTTTAAATGTAACATTTATAAAAAGCTTTTACGTGTGGCAACAGCGACGGCTGGCAGCGGCTTTTCATTGCTTATTTAACAATAGAAAAATCGACTTTTTAAGTTTTTAATGTACGTACTTTTGTTCAGAATTATCTCTTGTACATCTTTTATACGAAACATTTTTCGATTAAAGTAATATTATTTGCTATTGAAGAAAAAGTAAAAAAAAGCATTTTTTTGCTTTTTTGCAATAAATAAATACGTCGCATATGGGTTACGATCCTGACAATTTAGGGTCTTATTCTATACATTTTCATTTACCATTTAATGCAAAAAAATAGGCGTCGGAGAAAATGTTGAACTATAGGAAGGGTAGCAGCACGCGGTTATATAGTAATAAGGCTGATGCGTCACCTCATGATAAAAAGGTCGTAATTGCACGTTGAAATGCAGGGGTGGGATAAGACGGTACCGCGAAGCAGTAGAAATGGGACTGAAGCTACGGCGATCCGCAGGACAGAGTGACGTCATCTGAACTATACTCTCCGAGCATCTTCTCATCGTTTTGGAAGCTCAACATCGGTCATTGAATTTTGAAGTTAAACTTTTTTTACTACAGCGATAAATGAAATGCGTTAAAAGTTTGAAGAACAGCGCTTGGTTGCTCTGGTATGGCAGCCGATGCGTCATTACATCGTGAGTAACTTCCCGTTGAAGGTGTGTTACAGTGTACATTTATCCATAATACAATGTACGTTACTATACTATGATATTTGCTCAGATAGGGATAGGCAAATGTGAGTGTGCTATATTTGTTGCTATAATTAAAAAATTTTAACTTCCAAACGCAAAGTACCAAACATACCCAAAGGTACGATTCTGCAACTTGAACGATGGAGACAGGTTTTCAATACGAGTGTATGCTGCTCAGAGAAGTATGGATTATCGTTACAAGGCATCACATGAACAAATTCGATCGACTGAAGGCAACTTGACTAAAATTTACCATTAAATAAGTACATTCGTTACTATTAGTATAATAATTGCAATAAGTGAGAGAAAGTTCGTACAAAAAAGATTCAAAATTTTTCTTCGTATGTACACTTTTTCTTCGTATTTCTAAGAATAGAATATCGTATACCATCGTATTTGATTCAAGGATAGTAGAATTATTAATTTCATTTCGAGTATTCTTTAATTGCACTTAAAAATGGTAAAAAAATTTATTAAATTATTAATTATATTAATAAATTATTGGTGAGACATGACTGAGCTGACAAATCTATAAAGTCGTCGAGAGCAAAAAATTTGACGATAAAGGAATAAAAACTTAAAAATAAGTAACATGGTTTTTAAGAATTAAATTTAAAACATAGAACATCATCACATACATTATAAAAACGTATTTAATTTAATGTGGTTCGAGTGAGCGTCAAACTTAGATGAAGTGAAAATGTGAGTAGAAGCACGACACTTATTATACTCACCATAATTAATTAGTCTTATTATTATAATAACATTTCTGTTGGGTGCAAATTATACTTTAACATATGTTAGTGTTAGCAATAATATTTTAATATTATATAGAATAAGTTGATAAATAAGTAAATTAGTTTAGGAAAGGTGCATGATCCGGCAAATAAATTATACACACTAAATACCTTATAAACAGTAAAATAATAAGATTTTATTTATGGCATAAAAAAACCTCTCTTGGAAGAAGAGAGGAAAAAAGCCTTCAACAAGGAATTACAAAGAAATTATGATAATAAGAAATGATCATTTCATTAATTAGCGCTCGCAAAAGTGCACTTATTCTTACCGCTCGCTGTGCCTTACAGAAACGTGGAAGCTGCGGTGGTGCAGCCGTGCGGCCCCGACGTCTCGGAAGATAACCGCCCCTGTTGACCAAAAGGGAGATGAGACTCGCCTTTGTTTTGCACCTCAGAGGAAGGTACAACTTCACTCTACGCGGCAAAGTGCCCAAGTGCACCGCTCGCCCAGCAAACAAATTGACCACGGCACCCACTTATAACTAATAATATCCTTTTACAAGGAATTTTACAAAATGCACCAGAGTTAGAAAACTAAACGCACAACAACAGAAACGCAAATACAAAATGCACGGAAAACAGAAAAGCTCCACCGGCCGATAGCTCGTCTCAAACGCGAATGAACAATACATCTCGCGATCGGCCATCGAGAACCTTTTCTGGCAATACAGGCCAGTTCTTCTCGCTGTTGCATTGTATATAACAACACTCCGACATAGTGCATATAAACATCTAATATACACATATACATTTTTACGGCGGGACAGTTGAGACTGTATACTATATATTATAGATTATACTAAAGACTATATACTAAAACGTAACGCGAACAGTTAGTGTTTATTTTATTTTTCATAAAACAATAGGCATTTAAAGATAAGTAGTTTTTCACCGGTTCACAAGAATATTTATTTGAGAGCAATATAAATCTTTATAAGCATCACATAGCTAAAAATTAAATGAACATTTCAGACTTGACTACAATGTCCAACTAGGCTTGCTTAAACTAAGCGCTGCATTTGAATTTGGACACTTCGTTTCGGCCTTTCCATTTTCACCGAAGGAACAGTATCCAACAGGACGAGTTGTAATTGTTGGATGGGGAGTTACCACGATTGAAGAAGATAGTAATTCATTGTTCGGACAAGTTGTGCAAGTTCTAGAAATAGAGGTTATGCCGAAACAGCAATGCAAGAATGGTATAGAATCAGTTATTAAAAGTTTACGGATCTTGAGAGAATCTCACTTTAATCAATTTAATTTTTGTACTGGTTCATTAACATCGAATTTGAGGGGTACAACTCCTGTAAGTAGTACATCAATTATGACGAAATTTAAACATTTTTAATAATAAAATATAGTTTTAAAATAGAGAAAATACTTCTAAATGTGAAAGAGTAAAGTTTTATTCAAATCGATACTTGTAATAGTTATTCAATACACTTTTAAAAAAATATATGAAGATTTCTGTGGTAACAGTGTTGGTTTTGGTCAATTGGTGCCAATTCGTGATTCCCATCAGGCTTCAAACGAAATTAGTTTGAAATTAATGAAAAATTTGCATCTATGTCTTTATTAGAAGCACTCCGGAATTACATAAAATACTGAAAAGAAGAGAACATCGAGGGGACCGAGTCGTTTAAATGGCAGTGATTTGGTTCAGATCATATGAAAAATAACTGACTATCTCTTTTAGAAGAAATGTAAATATTATCGGGAATAGGGAAAATGAAATAAGTGAACCATCTAAACACTCTCAAAAATTAATGAAAAATGTATTTGCAGAAAAACTAAACAGAACAGTTCAAAATCAAATGGATAAGTATAATATAATTTCAACCATAGGTCGCTCGCAAAAGGGGCTCAAAGTTGCTCGCTCCGTTGTTGAGGTAAAACTCTCCCACTGACAAATTTTCAGGTCCAGACCATACCTTGGTTTCTCCTACTCCTTCGTAACAATCTGGAGTCCAAACGTGCGTGAATTTCTTTTTAAAATTTTCTTGCAGTTTCCGCCGCGTTTTATTACTTCCCCCTAACCTTATGGTCGAATGGTCGAAAAGACCCAAACTATCTAAATCTACAATACACGCTACAATAAAACTAAATCGTTACATACAATAAATCAATGACCATGCTGTAAAAGAGATTAAGAAGAATTTGTCTCTCGCACATTTTATTTTTATTTTATTCTAATTTACCATCCTGGTTAATCTCTTTTGTACATTAGTGTTCAGGTTTTCCTAAGGTGAAATGCGATAATCTCGAAATATATCGAAAATATGTCCTCTAAACTTTAAGGATCGAATGCTTTTTCATGGTCCAGATAACAATTTCTTAGTTAAAATTTTAGGTTCTCTTTTTTTAAAATTGGAATATGTCGTAATGTCCGACAATCTTTCTGACGGAGATTCCCTCAAATTACCGACCTAAGCTCAGCACACAAACAAAATATATCATTATGTACATTCAAAAATAATTTTTTGATTAATAGAAAGCAAAACATGAGTTACAGACCTCATTGCTGAGAAAAAAGCATAGAAAGTTCATTAGAAATTACATGATGTTTATGGAAATTTTTTCGAGAAATTATGTGAATACGGATAATGAAATATTTCAAACTTGTATATACATATAAATTTTTTAAATTTGAAAATGAGCAGGTTTTTATCGAGTTTTTCACGGAAGTTATTTTACTTTTGCAAAAATATATCGTTGAAAATCAAATTAAATTAAAAATTAAAGCCAAATTCTACAGATTAAGTTTCTGCGTATCCCCGAATTTTCAATTGTCCATGTACGTTATATAGGCATTGTAGATTACTGCAAAGGGCCGAAACTGTTGAGTTAGATTCAAAAGAAGAATAAAATTGCTAAAAAAGTTCTAATGGGTCTGTGCCATAAACTGCAGAGCTTTTTGCTTGTGCATCGATCGAATATCGTTTGATTGCCAGGTTCCACAGATTTACAGGGCTCAGTATGGAGGTAATCAGAGCTGCCTCGCTCAATAGTAGGCACCATCCGTTGTCAATTGTTGAGTGTATTCTTGATATATAATTAAACAATTTTAACCCAGTACGTCATGAAATATCGGCGTTACTTGTTGTCGTCATTGTCAATGGACATATTGTTTGTAATTTCATACTTAGTATATAAGATTAAAATACTAATTTATTTGACAATTATTTCATCTGCTCAAATCTTTAAAGATTCGTTATATAGTAATTAACTATATTTTATGTTTTTATATTTTTGCATAGGGTGATAGCGGAAGTGCAGTAATGCAAGAGGATGAAAACGGACGACTTAATGTTATCGGAATTATTTTTCTAGGAGATCCTACAATAGATTTAAGCGTACATACTTTGGTTTACCCTTTTATTAAATGGATCGACAGTGCAATTTCAGCTTTTTCTGACCCCTAATAATGATATGTATATTTAATGATTTAGAGGTAATCAAAATTCATGCATATTGAAACAAGGAAATTTCTATTTAATAACTTAATTTTATCATTAAAACTAATATTTCTATTTATTATAATATAGAACATGTACGATGTATTACTACAAAAAACTATACAATGTTTGTACTATTGCACTATAATCAAATTCCACTATAATCAAAAGCGTATAATGTCCGAAAGGGCTCATAGCTGTAAAGACACTGGAAACAATATAAAACATATAAATATATATTCTGTATATGAAAATATTCTTGCTCTATATAATAACATGTCTTTTTTTATTTAAGAAATCGTTTCATTTTTTTACGTATGAATCTTTCTATATATTATAAGCATGGTCAACATTACATAATGCCAAGTAGTTAAGTCAAATCAAAATTTATATTTTATTAAAATTAAAATATAAAGCTATAATAAAATAAGCTCCTTTATATGGATTGGTAAACTTTTTTTTATAAATACCAGCCCTCACAAAGACTCTTATTTCATTACCTTTGGATATATTACGAACTTATTAAGTAGTAAGAAACATTAAATTTGTTTGGAATTATCTAATAAATGTTTTCTCTTTATCATTATTAAAGGTATCTTAAGGAGGCTTCTATGTACTGCACTTATTATATGAGGAGTATTCTTGTGTTCATATAATTTTTTATTAAAATATCGGAGAAAATTAGAATAAAATTATTGAATTACAACATTTAGAAAGTTTCTAGTTTTTTACATATTTTTTGTGATTATAGTTTTAATATTTTCCATATTCTGATTTTTTTAATTTGCTATTCGAAAAAATTAATAACTTTCAGTATCTTTTTGTTTTATCAAACGTAATATTCTTATTAATTTTATGACATTGCATTAAACTTTTAATTATAATATAATTTACTTAGGGAAGTCAGAGAATCCATAGTTCATTATGAAAATTTATGTACACGTAGTAATTATATAACAAGTTTCCAAGAAATTAAATATTAGTTTCTATCATTTCTCGAGACCGACTGAAATATTTATGAATTTTATATAGATGCTGCAGATATTATTTTCACTAAAAATATTTTTTTTATATAAATAGAATAAATAGCTTAATAAATTATATTTTTCACAATATTGAAGTTACAGTGTGCCTTAAACCAATTTTATAATCATATGCAATTTCAATATCAAGAACTATATACCTTATCTGATATCCTGTTTAATATATAGAATACTAGTATAAAAATATAAATTATACAATCAATAAAAGTATTTAAATGGCTCTATTTTGTATTCATAAAAAAATATGTTTTTTATAGTTCTGTAATGTCAGTTTTTTTGTGTCAACTGTAAAATATGTTAATAACTTTAAACTGTTGAGAACCGATAATAAATCGTATTCACAACGTTTCTTAAATTTTGAAAAAATTAGCTTATCGTCCGATGTAAATTATGCTTGCGATGAAATGCTTCTGATAATTTTCAAAGATATATAAACGGATCTTCAAATAATATTTTGTGTTACATATATTATAAAGATGAAACTACATTTCGTTATACTTTTCTATATTTTCGCTATTACGGACGCACGTGAGTCAAATAAGTTTTAGTTCAAATAGTTTTTTTTTGCTAGAATTTTGTTAGTAAAATGTATAAACTCTGCTACTCATATATTTTCGTTAAAAATGTAACTATCCTTGGAATTTACATGCTTATTATTTAGAAATTATACTAATAGTTTCACGTGAAAAATATATAATAAAATCTTGTTTCAAACTAATAAGAATTTTTGAAGAATTTCAAAATGGTGAATACTTTATGAATACTTTTTTTTTTTACCATTTATGATTCTCAGTTTATTGTAATAATTTCATTCTCAATTTATTCTTGCTTAACAAAATAATAGACATGAACTTCCCAGGCCGATTTCCAAATCGCTTATAGCTGATCATAAATATTATTCTGTATATTTCATATAAAGATTGATGTGAATGCCATTTTTTCCATATATATCGAAAATCAATCATTTTAATTCAAATGATCCTTGGTAGAAATGCTAAACACTTTTAAGCTATAAATAAGATATTTCATTATGAACAAACCTAGTAACAAGGTTCTTCGGCAGTAATTAGCTTAACATGTAACGTTTTTTCTGCATGTTTTGGCCCATTTGTAGATACATTTTCTCAATTTAATTGTACTTTTGTCGACTGCCCATATACAAATTAATAAATATTTTTTTATTGGTCTTACAGTCCAATCAATCAGGGACTGATGAGTCCCTGATGAGGAGCCGTAGCAAGTTCGAAACGTTGGACTTCAATTAGGTAAGGGTGTTGGGGACAGTCAGACTGCACTTTACTAACAAAGAATTTTTTCAGCTAATATTTTATTTTCAGATTAGTCTACTGGGGTGAATGTAAACAAGGACAGTCTGACTGTCATTATAATTTTAATTTAATTTTTAATTTAATTTTTATTTTTAATGTTTATTTATTTATTTATTTTTTTTTAATTTATTTTTATTTTTTATTTTTATTTTTATTTTATTTTCGATTGAATTGATTGGACTGTAAGACCAATAAAAAAATATTTATTAATTTACATTTTCTCAACCTATTTTTTAGGTATTTTAGACCCATAAATAATAGTTAGTTTCGTATCAATGTATTTTTGGTTATGATTCAAATTATTTCTAAAACAAGGTGGAGCTAGCTATAATATATAGCATTGCTAAAAAATTAATATCGTTGTTATGCATAATTATCAAAATTCATTGACTTTGATAGTGACTTTAATGAATAAATTGTCAATTTATATCGAGTTTGCAATTTTGAATTCATTTATACACAAGCTATGACTTATACATATATAATACATATTAAGCGGATCGACAATAGTTTATACATTCACATAGAATGTTATATATATGTGTACGAAGTCTTAAACGAGCTTATATACTAATCAAGGTAATTTTTTTTCACTTGCGGGAGTGTCTAGTCACCAGACATGCAGTGTGTACACTCTGCATAAATTAACATTTCGATATAAACTCAACTTCACATAAATTTTAAAAAAAGTTAAAAAAACAATAAAATTATATATATATATATATATATATATATATATATATATATATCCGGCGTTTCCGAAATAACCGATCAATGTATTACGACGGGATCGAGAAGGAAAAGTTATGTGATGACTATGGCTATCGCGAATAGTTTGTGCGCCACGCGCCAGTATCCATCAGCTAATCCGGACACACAGACCTCAGCTAGTGCTCGTGGGCTTGGAAAAGGAGAAAGTAGGTAGAACTACTGATGAAGAGAAAAACAAAATAGTGGGATATGGCGATGAGGGCCTAACCTGCCCTAACTAATACGTAGGCCAATACCGCGGTTATAAAAACCGACCTTTTTTTACACCAGTTTTCAAGACTTTCGCTTAGAACGTCTCTATCTAATCTTTGCATACAAAATTATTTAATTTAATTTAAAATCACATAAGAATAACATAGTACGATGAAAAAGGTTGTTAACATACATGTAAAATATTGAACACTTTTTTACAGTAATATATTACAGTAAAATAAAACATATTGTACAGTTTTTCAAATCCATAGATGAACAGTACTATGTGTGTTCAAATAATAAAGTGACTTTTTGGTTTTCTCAAAAAATATTTATTTATTAATCAATACTTATGTTGTCCCCTTCACAAGTAACCCCCTCAGATACAATACACTCGTGCCAATGCTTTTTCCAATCATCGAAGCACTTCTGATAATCATATTTTGGTATAGCCTTGACTTCTTGCAGCGATGCAGTTTTTCTATCTCAATCATTGAAAATCGATGCCCTTTATCGAACTTTTCAGTTTTGGGAAAAGAAAAAAAACACTGGATACCCATTCTGGTGAATATCGAGGTTGGGGCATATCGGTGGCATTGGTTTTGGCCAAAAATCTCTAACAAGCAACAATGAATGAACAGGTGCATTATCGCGATGTAATAGCCACGAATTGTTTTTCCAAAGTTCCGGACGTTCTTTGCGTATCGCCTCTTGCAAACGACGTATAACTTTATGTTAGCGCTCCTTATTGGCCGTACGACCTTGCGTAAGAATTCTTGAAGCACTACGCCACGGGAATCAAAGAAGACAGCGAGCAAAACCTTGACATTTGATAGAACTTGGCGTGTTTTCTTCGGTCTTGTTTCTTCTGGGCTCTTCCATTGGGACGATTGGACTTCAGTTTCGACGTCATAACCATATAACCACGATTCATCACCAGTTGTGACTCTTTTCAGAAAATCAACATAATTATTGACTTCAATCAATATCTCCTGAGCTATAGTCATACGACATTTCTTTTGATCAAAATCAAGCCCAAAACATCATGCCCAAAACATCCGAATAAATATGCCAACATCTTCAGCACGTTCTCTGATAGTGATTCGACATTTTTTTAACACAATATCTTTCACTCCCTGAACGTTTTCATCTGTTGTTGACGTGCTAGGACGTCCAGGCCGAGGTTCGTCTTTGACATAATTTCGGCCTTCTTGGAACAGCTTGCGCTATTTATACACATTCTTTTTACTCAAAGTAGACTCACCGTATGCAACTGTCAACATTTCAAGAGTTTTAGAGCACTTATAATTGTGTACCTGTCATAAACAAACAAATAATGCTATAGAGTTAAAGCCGTAAATGCAGGCTCGGTACACTTGTACCAACACAAAATAAAAAAAATTGATAATCGAACGAACGCAGTCCTCGATGTTTGCAAAGTCACCTTATTATTTGAAAACACCTCGTATAATTAATTCATTATCATCTAATATCATACGATATTATAATTTAGTTTTTCCTGAGAATTTTATGTAAATATTTGTAGGTCTATGCATAATGTTTGTATCTTGTATGATTTTCAATTAGATTATATAGCTTTCTGAAAAATTAAATTATTATTAGGTGATCAATGGACAAAGTTTATTCCCATACTTTCGAAAATCTGATATATCAATAAATATATAAAAAATGATAATTTTTTTAATTTCAATATATAAATTAAAATTTTTGAACTAATAAATTTCAATGAATTTCAAGCAATCCGTATATTAGTCGCTTCAGAGGGGATTTAGTTTGCATACAAATTATTATATATATATTATATATAATATAAATATATATATATATATATATATATATATATATATATATACTTGTGTAAAATAAAGAAATTACTTATAAAATTTCTGTAAAATTATACCATGAAAAAATCATTCAATGATTTGAGTAGTTCGAAAATAATTAATGAATCAAAATAAAAAGAAAATTTACCATAAAACCGATCCAGGATCTCCTTCTTTTCCGAAAGTCGTAAGAATTATATGATTTCGATAATTTTCTCAAAGCTTTTATTAAGGTAATATTATTTTGGTTATACGAGGTTTAATGCAGCTGTTTTATTATATAGGTTACGTAAAACGAATTATTGGAGGTCGTGATGTTGACCGCGGAGCATTTCCGAATTTGGTAAGAGTGGTTAGCAACATTAGAGAAGGCCAGTTTACGACCAGGTTCTTCTGTAGTGGTGTAATCTATACTAACTACTGGTTTGCAACTACAATAGCTTGCGTTAATGGAATAAATCAACGCATTGTCACGCAAGTAGTTCAAGCATTTGCAGGAGTACATAATACTAGTGAAGAGGCCGATGAACATGTGCAAATGAGATATGTTTTTCTTGCACTTAAATATTCAGACTATGATGACTCTGAGTAAGTTAATGAATAAGTATTTTTCTATTTGTACGTAACGTGTTTTACTAACAAGGAATGACTTCTGCATATTGATATCGAATTTCGATTACATTGTGCTAAACATTTCTGATTACTATGCTTATAGTATCTAACTCTGCTATATTTGAAAAATATAGTATTTTCTTATTTAAGTTCAGTTTTTATATCTAATTCAATTAAGCAGAAGATTTGCTTTGAAAAAATTTTGAAGAAAGAATAACAAACATAATAAACATTACACAAAAAATATTTCTTATCTAGCTTTATATACAAATGAATAGTTTTTTAATTGTTGCCTGTAAAAGTACGCTGAATTTAAAAGCGTTAACGGATGATGACTTATCTAATTGATGTACTTACGAGGGTGGATTTATAAGTTTCCGGGCTGACCAAGGAAAACAATGTTTTTAAGAATTTTTTAATTTTATTTCTCAACATAATCTCCTCCAAAGCTGATATATTTTTTATAGCGGTGTTCTAGTCTAGTAATGCCATCTTTATAGATTGATTCGTTAAGCTCTTCAAAATACCCATTTACAGCTTCAATTACTTCTTCATTGTCCACAAATCTCTTACCGCCCAGCTATTTTTTGAGGTTAGGAAACAGATAATAGTCACTCGGGGCTAGGTCTGGAGAATAGCGAGGGTGCGGCATCAATTCAAACTTTAGGTCGTTGATTTTAGCCATCGCAACGATTGACGTGTGCGCTGGTGCGTTATCGTGATGAAACAAGATATTTTCTTCTCCAGATGAGGTCGTTTAATTTTCACTTCGTGGCTCAAACGTTGCAATAAGTCTGCGTAGTATTGACCAGTGATAGTTTTACCCTTTCCAAGGTAATCAATCTATATAATACCTCTTGCATCCCAAAAAACAGTAGCCATAACCTTATTTGCCGAAAAAATTATTTTTGCCTTCTTTGGAGTTGGTTTCCCTGGTCGTATCTACTGTTCAGACTGTTGTTTCGGTTCAGAAGTGTAGTGGTGGATCCAAGTTTCTTCAACGGTTACGAATCGACCCAACAATTCGCTTGGATTACGCTTCTACAACGCCAAATTGGCAGTAGAAATGTTCGTTCGAATCAATTTTTGGTCGACTGTTAGCAAACGTGGCACCCATCTTGCATTATTTTGTACACGTTCATATAACATCTCACAGGTCTCAGCTATCTCACGTACTTTTAATCTGCGGTCTTTCAGCAATATTTGATGGATTTTTTTCGATTATATCTGGAGTTGTGGAGTCAATGGGGCGTCCTGAGCGAGGCTCATCAGAGGTGCTCATACGACCCTTTTTAAACTCCGAAACCCACTGCTTATCTGTTGAATATGATGAGGAGGATGTCCCCAAGTTGAGTCCATCTCTTCTTTAATTTCCTTCGGCGTTAACCCCTTAAAATCAAAATATTTGATGACTGCACGATTTTCCAGCTTTTTCAGTTTTACGAAAAATACAGAGACGTCTTGTTCAGCGTTCTCTCAAACCTAAACTAACATGGCGATCGGACTGAAACTATAGCTATAAGCTATCTTAGGATGGTACTATAGAACGCCACCTCAAGGTAGGTCTAGTGGCACCATAACTTGGTCAGACCATAAACTTATCAATCCACCCTCGTATAATTGGCGAAATTTATTCGTTGAATATCATTTAATGCATTTTTGAATTTATTAAAAATTGTACTTTTGAATTTATCTTATACAAATTTTTGTATATGATAAAGAGGTGATAATAATTAAGATTTTTCTAATCTGCATTTGTAAGTAAATCATAAGAAACGTGCTTAAAAGATCCCGGAAAATTAAAAAATAACCGATATTACTTCTGGGAAGAAAAAATCTATTGAGTATTGAAATATATCTTTATTTATCAAAAAGTTTGTAGAAACATCAGTAGCTAAACGTATATTCGTGAAATTCTTCATTAACTTACCTAAAACATTATCGTGAACAATAATTATTTATATTTTATATATTTTAAAAGAATAGCATATTTAAAGAAATACTTGAAACATTCTCGTTATTAAGAATAATGCATTTTTATTTTCGCGCACTAGCAGTAATGAGGCCTAAAGATCCAATCACGTATAAATTGGTAAAATTTGTATAAATTGGTCTAAATATTGCTTATTAACCTAAATCTAAGCTTGTTCGTGTTACTTAACTTAATATTGTGAAATAAAATGAAAAACAATATCTATCTACGTCTTTACGATTACATTTATAAATATTATGTAAATTTATAAATATTATTTAAATATCTCTAGTTATTACATTTTGTAGTTATATTGAAAGAATTGTAATCCTAATAGTTATATATTATAATAATATTAATATATAATGCACAATTACAACATAATAGATAACTTTAATATAATTAGCAATCGATAAGTTTCATTATAATAACAATTTTTATTTATTACCGATAAACTTATACAAAACCGATTGTACATACCAATTTACTTTAGAACATGTTTATGAATATATATATATTATCTACATATATATTCGTAATATACTATATATGTTTTATTATTAACAATGAAACTTGTTAAATTTCGATAATGTACTATACGTATAAAACTAGATATAGAATTCTACAACCCAGACGAATTTTTTATATTTATTTAATAGAGTTTATATGCATTAGGCGTATAATTAATGATAATAATTTACTGTAGTTCGTTCAAGTACATTTTCTGACTATAGATACGGTTTCTCTCCGTATTAACTAAAATAAAACATTTCAGATTTGGCCAATCTGTTCAGTTCGGTTTAGCTAAAGTAATCGAACCATTTGAATTCGGGCAGTTTGTGTCAGCGTTGCCATTTTCAACCAAGGAGCAGTATCCAACAGGTCGTGTCATAATGGTTGCATGGGGAGCTTCCACGGCTGAGGAATTCAATCAAGGCCAGTTGGCAAGAATTGCTCAAGTCATAGAAACGGAAGTGATGCCATTCGAGACATGCCAAAATGCCATAGATGTAATGATTGAAAGCACGTGGTACTTGAAGGAAGAACAATATAATGATTTTGACTTCTGCACTGGCACATATACGCAGGGTGTGAATACTGTAAATACTGTACGTATTGCATAAATTATTTTGCAATTTAAAAGGTATTATCAATACAATATATAACAAATTCTACAAAATCTCACATCTATATGTGAGATTGCTTATACGACCTCTTCATTTGTGGAAGTAAGTTTATTGGCTAAAATGATAAAATTTTATTATTGACTATACGAATGGATTTGAAATAGAAGATGAAAGCGTATATATATGAAGAGCTTTCAAAAAAATTGATGGACACTATCATTGCCAATGAGAGCATTACTAATCCATCTCTCTTATAGTAAACGTTTCCTTCTTCATCACTGCGTTTCCTCAAATTTCTGAACATATCGGTTCGTTTATCATCTATCGTTCGTCTACTCTTTCTTTCTCTCTCTCTCTCTCTCTCTCTCTCTCTCTCTCTCTCTATGCAAAAGACTGTACATATAATAACACCAAATTATCTATCTATCTATCTATCTATCTCTCACTCGCTCTCTTTATTAAATAAAGTTATTCATTACTGAGTTGATAGTTAACAGTTTAAGAAAACGAAAACATATACGTGTACAAAGGCTCCTGAATAACTGACTACAATAATTCGAGTCACTGAGGGTACCCTATTTTCCAATCCCCTCCCTTATATATATTTCCTCTTTAATTACAGGAATATTCCCGAGCTCCTATCAGACCAATCAGGCACATGCACATATTCACCTTGTGAATATTGAACTTGTCTCCAACGTGTGAACATTTCTAAAGAACGTTCTTTGAATTCCTGACCAGCATCCATACACCACATAACAACTAATGTATTCTCTCTCTCTCTCTCTCTCTCTCTCTCTCTCTCTCTCTCTCTCTGGCTCATTCGGACAACTGGACACTTATATTTATATTATTTCTTTGAGTATATGATTTCTTTGAGTATAAATTAAGCAAATCTACCTTGAAATATTTGGCGCATTGTTTTCAAAGCTTTTTCATCCTGGTATATGAGCATTCTTTATTTTCTATATGGTAGTTAAAATGAAAAAAATAAATATTTTTCTGATATTTAATTCTATTGCTTATCAATTTTTTGTCTCAAATAACTAAATATGTTTTTTATTTTTGTTTAGTATGATTCTGGTAGTGCTGTAATGCAAGAGGACGAAAATGGCCAACTCAATGTTATCGGAATTATTAATCATGGAGATCTGACGTACGATTTAGGCATACACATTCTTGTTTATCCCTTTATCGAATGGATCAAAGATGTAATGTTAATTTATCCTGATCCAGAAAACCATAATGGGTAAAAATGTGGCAGGTTAAAATTGTTAAGATTAATTTCTGTCAATTTATGTCCAAATATTACGAATAAAAAAATTATATTTAATTTGCTATATCATTCTTAGATAATGAAATTGACTCGAAGTCCTATCCCTGAATATAAATCAATTTGACATGTTGTAACAGACTGCCAGGCGCGCGCGCACACACACACACACACACACACACACATAACGTCTCACAGAAACTTTCGTTGATTATATATAGATATAGATATATATATATATATATATATATATATATATATATATATATATATATATATATACTTTAATTGTACTTTTATCTCAAAACGTTGGACTGGATCTTCAATTAGGCAAGGCTGTTGGGGACAGTCAGATTGCACTTTACTAACAAAACATTTTTTCAGCTAATATTTTATTTTCAGATTAGTCTACGGGGGTGACTGTAAACAAGGACAGTCTCACTGTAATTTTAATTTTTATTAGTTTTGTGTATTGATGTAGTCATGTTAATGTAGATATGTATTGATACTGTTACGTATTGTGTTCGATTGATTTGATTGGACTGTAAGATCAATGAAAAAATATTTATTGATTTATATATTTATATATATATATATATATATATATATATATATATATATAAATGATTGTCTGCGAATAACACATTTTTTAAGGGGACGCTGGATATTACCTTTATATAGAAGTGACGACATATTATATATATATATATATATATATAATATACACAGTTTCGAGTTTATTGGTAACGAACCCTATTTTGCCTTTTCTTAAAACTAAATTCGTCGTCACAAATTATGTTCAGTATGATTTGGTCTACACAACCATTTTATAAGAGAAGATGGAGAAGAGAGAGAGAGAGAGGAGAGAGAGAGAGAGAGAGAGAGAGAGAGAGAGATATTAGAGAAAATAAAATTTATAAAAGTAAAGATATCCATGAGGTGTGAGAGTAGTGTCAGATTAACCTGAAGAACAAGAAGGATAACACTGATTAACGTTACAGCTTCTTCAGGATACGAATCCGAAAGTTGGATATCATCATTCATTTGATGATGGCCTGGTATTAATACTTTAAGCGAACTACTTTGAGTCGATGTTCGAGGCGCCACCTAGTGGCCGCTGGTAAAGCTGACTGCTAAGACCGTTAATTTCATTTATTGTTGAAAGTAAAATGATTTTGAATAAAAAACGTAGCCTATGTCTATCCGAAGAGAATATACAATCTATATGTCAATTTTCAGAACAATGGGTCCAGTAGTTTTTTTTTGTTATTGTGTACAAACAAAAACACACTTTTTGTTATGAACACACGATAATTTAATCAATGAGAGTTACGTTAAAAGTAATATTTTAAGAAATTTATTTAGCTTGTAATTTTATATATAGATATAAGTTAAAAGAAATATAATATGTCTTAGGCTATAGTTTTACATATTACATATTACATATACACAAGACATAATTATATACTCTAATATCAAAAGGTATTTTGGTTGTAGTGTTTTATAGAACCATAATAATTATAAACCAAATCATCCCTATACATATATTATTCCTAAATTCGGCAATTTTTGTACAATGTTTATCAATCAAAAACATGCATTCATGAAATGTTGTATATAGTACAATTTAAATTATTAATTATATGAAAACCACGAGTAACGTTCCGATTTATTGTGGGGCCTTGAGTTCAGCTACCACATCCGTCCCCGGAGTTGCGGATAGGGGAACGACCGCTCACGGTTAGTCACGAAATAAGCACTTCTAAGAGTGACGAATAAGTGGCCGTGGACAAGAACTCCGAGCGAAAATAGTGGTATTCGCCCGTCTGCACACCCACTCATCATTCACACACCTACATATCTGTAAGATAGCCGTACTCGGACTGGGGAGTATATCGGGAACTCTATAAATGAGTTTCCCACGAATGTTGGAGATGGAGACCCTATAAAGGGGTAACTTCCAGGCGGATTATGAATGAATGAGAGGCCCTATAAACGGGCATCTCTCACGTATGAATGTGACCAGTTTGAGCGACGGTAAGGTCTTGCGGATGCAGTGATTACTTGTTGATTGGTGGTATTAGCTGCGAGGGAATCACTTCATGCTTATGTGCGTTCGCCTTTTGGAGGGTACAGTTGTAAAACCAGATGGCCTCCTGGGCCGCCACAAGTAGGGTCCCGAACCCAGTCTAGCCAACATGGGAGGCTGCCCCACACAGTGGTAAGACGTTGTCAGACGTCAAATCCCGTTTCTCGTAGTAGAAGGGCTTCAGTACTGGGGAGATTCAGGACGCTGAACCGTCATCTCCAATAAGTGATCCTCCAGACAATCACAAATATAAAACATTTAACACAAGTTAATTATAATCGTAAACGGTGATAAAAAAATTATAGCAGGCTCTCGCATGCTGCCTGCGAGCGACTCAGTAGAGTCAATGGAGCTTCCCGGCTCTCCTATCACACCAGTAGGCAACCTGGCTGGTGTGACAGAAAATGTTACAGGTAGCAGTATAAATGAAAGTGCGAATGTTTATAGATCGCCGGCAATTTGGGAAGCTGCTGAGTGTAAATTGCAGGAGCAATTTTACACAATAAGCAGAGTCCTAAGTAAAATGATGGAAAGGACATACATACAAAAAAATGTAAGTCAAATAATAAAAAACGGTCTGAGTGAGATCAATGAAGCAGTGGAAATCGGACAGTATGAACTCAAGCGAATGAGACTGCTCCGATAAAAACAAAAAGATAAAGGACGGAGGGAATGTGAGGAGGCAACTCCTCAAAAACGGAAAAGAGACCGTCAGACCCCTACTCCGGAGCAGGCGGCCGCACAACAGCGGATGACCGAGACCGAAACATGGGCGACGGTGGTCTCAAAACATAAAAAACCCAAAACGACCGAAACGGACAACCAACCGACAAAAGTGCAGACAAAAGCGAGACTCCAAGGTCGCGGGTCTGATCGCCCTAAGCTCAAAGGCAGGCGAGGAGTGATCACGATCAAACCGGCTGAGGGACAGACGTACGTAAACGTGGTACGAACAATATGACAAAAGGTGGACCCTGACAAGAGTAATATTCAAGTCAGAACAATAAGAAAGACAAAAGATACTTTTACAGCTGTCCAGACTGAATAACGAGACGGACTTCCGACAGGTTCTTCAAGACGCTGTCGGAGAGACTGGACGCGTAAAAGATTTGACCTCCAGGGTGACACTGGAATTCCTAGACTTGGACTGTGTCACGGCCGACGAGGACATCGCGAACGCGCTAAATCGGAAAACGGGATGGACAGCAGACCGTCAGCTCCATGTTTTCGACGTTAACAATCGAGGACAGAGAAGGGCGGTCTGCGATTTTGACGTAAAAGAGGCTACCGACCTCTTAAGGAAAGGGCGTATTAAAATCGGGTGAAAACTATCCGAGAGAGAAACCTATTGAGACCTATCCGAACAACAACACGGATTTAGGAAAGGACGGTCGACAATAAGGAGCTATAGGTGACGTGACGAACATCTTTGATGCGGCGAACAGCGGTTGTTATGCAACCAGACCACTGGTTCTGCTGGTGACCCTGGACGTTCGTAACGCCTTTAACTCTGCAAAATGGACAGAGATACTGGGGGCGTTGGAGTTGACTTTCAAGGTTGACTCCTACCTCCTTCGTATCATACGGGACTACTTATGAGACCGAGGACTGACGTATGATACTTTGAACGGAAAGAAATGGAAACGCGTGACAGCGGGGGTGGCGCAGGATTCCATCTTAGGCCCCGACTTCTGGAACGTACAATACGACGGTTTGTTGAGACTAGACATGCCCTCGAGCGCGCGTCCCTTTGCCTATGCCGATGATGTGGCAGCCGTGATAGTCGCACGTGACTATCACTTGATTAAGTTAAAGCTGAATCAGGTCATGAGACACGTGAACGAATGGATGACAGATCACGGACTGCAGCTCGCGCTGCAAAAGACTGAGTTGTTGTTGCTGACTCGCAGACGTATACAGACGGTGGTTCCGAAGACGTTAGGGACGGAAAGACTGAAAAACAGGAGCGAAGTCAAGTACCTTGGCGTTACCTTGGATACGAAGTTGAGCTTCTGGCCCCACCTAGGAAACGCGGCGACAAAGGGAGCAGAAAAGACCAAGGCTCTAAGTAGACTGATGGCCAATACGAACGGGCCGATACAGAACGTTCGCAGACTGCTGATGAGCGTTACCCACTCGATTTTGCTTTACGGGGCGGAGGTTTGGGACGACGCGATGAATATCAGGAAACGCGCGAACGCCATGAATAGCGTACAAAAGGTGGGAGCGTTAAGAATCGCGTGCGCGTATCGTACCGTGTCTGAGAGCGCCGTTTTCGTGATTGCTGGGATCATTCCCTTCGATCTGCTGGCGGCCGAACGGAAGCGAATTTACGAGCGGAGCCCGAACGTTGGAAGGGAAGACGCTGTAACTGAAGAACGGACGAAGACCATCGAGACATGGCAGAGACGATGGACGAAAGACGACGGTGGACGAAAAGACTAATACCCGAAATCGGCCTGTGGAAAGAGAGGAAATACGGGGAGATGGACTTCTACCTTACCCAATTTCTGTCCGGACACGGATACTTCCGTAAGTACCTCTGCAATATGAAGAGAGTCGTCTCTTCAGAATACAAGTACTGTGGATGGGCTTGGGACGACTAGAGCTACAGACGAGGACAGGAGCGATCACGCCAGAAAACGTGACGAACATTATGATGACGAACGCGGACAGCTGGCGGTTGATCGCAAAATACGTTATGAATGTGCTTCAGAGCAAAAGAGCAGATGGATGACTGGACGATTGAAAGTCTGTGAAGAGTGAATGTAATATCGAGTATGCATGAGAATCTGGAATGAAAGATACGAACGGGAAATGACCACGCAAGGACTGCCGCCCAGGCTGAAGTAATCTGTATAACAGTTCCGGGCTGGTGTCGGTGCAACACGGAGATATGTGTTTAGTGCGTACTGACATGGGTTTTCTGTCGAGTCGCACATACTCCGGTGGCCGTTTTTCAGGACCATTCTTGCTGAACGACGATCGGAGATGCTTAAACAGCATTCACAGACTCCGAAAAAAAAACGGTCCGATTTATACCATACGATTAAATTTGACCGGACTGGTGCATTTAACCTCCATGAGTAAACTGAATCGGTAAAATTTTTTTTCCTATATTGGTATCCAGTCCGGGTCAAATTTGATCATATGGTAGAATATTATAAAAACATGAGAAATTTCTTATGTAAAAACAGAGATAAAAACATGAGAAATTTCTTATGTAAAAACAGAGAAGCGCTTTCGCGTACATGCCCCCCTTGTTCTCCTCATAAATGGTCGTAAAATCAGTCTACGCTAGGCCCTCTGCATCCAAAATATACTGGGCATATGGACTGATATTTTTCGGGTGAGGGAAATCTAATGCAAGAGTGCTCTGTGATTCGTTAGCCGAGTTTCCCTGTATAAATGCAGCTGCAAAAAGCATCAAGCATCGCATTCCTCTAGCTCTGATGGAAGGTGCAGCACGTCTAGTGTAAAACATCTTCTTTGTTCTTTCTCTGGCTCTGAGAGAAGGTATAGCAGGTTTAGTGTGAAGCATCTTTTTCGAACATTTCCTATGTATCGGACGGAAAGTGTTTGACGCATAGTATAAAGCATCTGTCTTAGTTCATTCCTACGTACCGGATGAAAGGTGCGTGCAGCACGCTTAGTGCGAAGTATCTTTCTGACGCTTTCTCTTTGCACGAGACAATGAAAATCAAAAATACTGAACCGTATACAATAATAGCATACTATATTGTCTGTATGTACTAATAATTGCTGTACTAATAATGGAGGCTGCGAAAAAAGTGGGCGTGATTAGATGACATTATAGCAGATTGCAGTGACTACTGATTCGCCACATGTTGGTAGCTTTATATGAAAAAAGACGAATTTCGAATTTTTAGAAATTTAATCGTAACCAATTTGTAATATTTTTTTTATAAACTTTGGTCATTTATAAATGTGATAGAAATACAATTGTTTGTCAAGAGTTTCTTTTCGTCTCTGGAAATAACAACATGTTTCACGCATCACAAATTTTCGATTTTTAAAAATGTTTCGTAAATATAGTTACCTGGTTTAATATAATATTTCATAACTGTGCTATGATCATGCCACAATGTTTGTATACAAATATACATAATATGTATACATTCTAAACAAGTAAAAATACTTCTTAAAATATTTAATAAAAAGCTCGATTAACCTAGATCGTTTTGATCAGCTATATGCTGATGCCGCTACAGGTTATGTGTCGTGAAAAAATAACAGTCATCAATTTCAGTCCACAGGTACATTTTAGATTATTTTATCGACATTTAGCGTTTTTTAATGTATCAATTATCCATGCAAATATATTATTTCCAATTATTCCTGCATTAGTTCACCACATATATTCGTTGATAACTACGATATAAATCTACAAACTTCATTCCATTTTGATTCGATCTCAGCATTTTATTTGATTGTGAAAAGGCTTTTAGTTTTTTTATTTGATCTCTAGATTCAATCAATTTAATAACTTCAAATAGAGGAGGCAGTAATTTTTTCTATCAATGGCATTGTATTTACGATTCTTTCAGTAAATTATCATTAGCAATATTATTTCTATTGTTTTCAAACTTACAAACAGATGATTAGTTCTATATGAACAGCAAACGAACTTTTTTTTAAACCATAATTTTTATAAAATTTAGAGATATAATTTAAATTATATTTTCATCGAATTTTTTCAAGCTCTATTTACGCGGTATGAATCTTTGAAGCAGAGTAAATAATTCCTGTGTAAGACTTTTACAATACGATTCTAGTACTCAAGTAATTATGCATACTTTATACTGGATTATTTTTGTATTTTATGTCTTATAAATTTATATTTTACTTAGGACCAGACTGGATTGGCATGAGGTATGGAACTAGCAGTAAGCCCGAGGTCCCTTCGAAAGATCATTTCATACGATTTCAATAATATATATACAAGAAAGGTAAAAAATAACAATATCAATTTGAGACATTTAAAAAAAAATTTATTGTAGAAGCATATCAGCTTAGCGAAATAAATACATAAACGAAAGCAGTTTGGTTTAAAATGTATATAGATTTCAAATACTTGTGGTACGCAATCGCTATCCTGCGGAAGCACTAGCCATCAATCGTCACTGTTTCCGTTTCATACACATAATCATTTCATGCACATAATATTAATTTATATACTTACACCAAGGCTAATGTTCTAATGATTTAATATATCTATACTAAGCCATCTTTTTGTTTCTGGGCTTATTATTGCGGGTATCTTATGTATCGCTCCTTATTCGAGATTCCCCCCTTACTACATACTATTTATACCTTACTCAAATACGCCTACATTATTTATAGATATTAAAAGATTTATTTAATAGTCACTTTCAAGAGTAGTTTTTATAATATTTTTATAATTAGTTTAATACATTTGGCGAGCCAGATAACATTAATAATAGAGTAATATATATGAAAGTAATATACATATCAAAGAAAATGTATCGAAAACAAAATACTATGTGAAATATTAGAGTGTGATATTGAGTGCACGGTTGTTGTAGAGTATAATACAGTCGCTGTGCTCGCGTTCGCATTCCCTTAAAATCATGATGGTAAAATGTTTACTCTTTACGGAGCGGAGATTAATGTTTTGTACCTTTGAAAAGTACCCACGCCCGATTTTTCTAAAAATTTGTATAGTTGTTTTTTTGAGTGTTGATTACGATATCGGAGCAGCTTTTGGCGGAAATTGCATTTTTATATCGAAAACCATGCAAATTATAGTTTTTCGAACTTATCTTAGAAAATAAAATGTTTTTTATATATATTTGAAACAAGTCAAAAACTTCTATAGATAAAATGTGTATAAAAACAGATGCTGTCTGCTTTTCATGGTACCTTGACTATCTTGGCTCGTTCTTAAGATCTGTACGTTTAATGAGAAACATGTATCCGTGCCCGAAATGCATGACCTAATTTGACCACACCACCAGCGATTATCTAGGGGACTCGAAAAATGTATAGAAAAAAATATGTATATTGAGGAGGATTACAACTTTTATTAAAAATGTATTTTATAATTTTTCTTATATTCCAAGATAACTTACAAAAATCATCATTTGTATATGTTTTTATTGATTTAATCTTGAAAATTGTATTGCTGTTAAAATTCACTACGATGTTCATAACCGACGACCCAAAAGTCATAAGTAACAAATTTTTAGAAAATTTAGAAAATATCAAAGTATATATATAATAAGTTTTTCTTTTAAAAGTACAGAATTATTATAAAGCTATTCCAGTATACTAGAACAATCCTACAAGTATAAGTTTCCATCGTTATTTAACTATTTACTTTTCTCTAGAATGCGTAATGAAAATAAAGATATTTAAATCCGAGAATATAAAATATTAATTATATTAGTTGCTCGATTTATAAGATATGGCTAAAAAATTGACTTTACATAAATCAAAATAAAAAAAAATCAAGAGTATAAATCAAAATTTTACAGCGTAATTGAACACAGTTTAGCTATTTTAAGCCTTCTCGTTGTGAACATGCTTCAATAGTGCAAATATCGGTTAAAATAGGGTTGTTGTATTATTTAGTAAACAGAATATCAATGATTATATTATAAATAATTGTTTTAAAAGGTTGACCTTTATTTTTTGCCGTATTTAACTCGAAAAAAGTAGCCAAACTCTTAACTTGTTAAAATTAACAAGAACGCTCTGGAAATACTCGGTATACCTGACAATTGTGAATTACATTTTTATATATATGTTTATCAATTTAAAAAAAAAATTGTTCTTATTTCAAATTCTTGTCAGGACATTTTTTATTCATAAAAAATCCATAAAATTTATATACACAAACACATCGAGAGCTACAAGATACTCACCATGTTAGTGACGTACCATTGCGACGAGTCACATATATTTAAAACGGACAGTAAATTTTCATGAGAAAAATTACTGTAATACTGGAGGTAATACTGCTTTAATGAAAATATACAAACGGAATAATCCTATAACAGGAAGAATAATTTACTAGGTAAGTTTTTTTATTCCTGCCAAATAATATACAAAAACCAAAAAACCGAGCAGAAAACTGATAGGAATGAAAAGATGTATCTTTTTTCTATGAAGTGTTCCTTGACATTGTAACGCGACGTATCTCATATTTCAATCAATACCAATCGTTTACTTACATACGCGGTCAGACAATTAAATAATGCGACCGATTTTATTTATCGGCCTGTAGTAACATTGCGCACCTGTAACTCCGCCACTGTAATAGTAGATACCTACTCTCTCGATTGAGACCTTGACGTCCCTTGTACGATCATTTCTTCGCCAGCTGTTTAGTGTTTTGTAACAACAAGCGAGTAGTGTATGTCACGAAAATGGAACAGAGAAATTTAGAGTAACTGTACACGATAACGTCCCGAGCAGGTTGAAAGTGATCGTACTTTTTTTGATCGAGATATTACTGGTGACTAAAGTTGGTTCTTTCAATATAAACTCGAAACTAAACGACAAAGTTAACAGTGGCTGTCACATGGAGAGCTAAGGTCAAAGGAGGCGAGAATGAGCAAGTCCAAAGTTAAAACCATGTTCATTTGTTTCTTTGATAGCAAAGGGGTGGTTCACAAAGAGTTTCTACCACCTGGACAAACCATAAATCAAGTATTCTACCGCAATGTGCTCGAAAAATTACGAAAAAGGGTTCTCAGAGTGCAACCAGAGATCGCGAAGACTTGGGTTCTGCATCACGACAATGCTCTCACTGTCACAGTGCATTCAGTGTCTCTCAGTTTTTGGCGTGTCGAGGCATCGTAACGTTACCACAACCGACCTATTCACCGAACATGTTACTCTGCGACTTTTTCCTACTCCCCCATTTGAAAAAATTCGTCAACGATCGATATTTTGACTCCGTTGAAGACTGAAGAATCTGTGAGGAGAGTACTCTGAGTGGTCCCACAAGAAGTGTTTCGGAATTGTTACGAAAACTGGAAAACTCACTGGAATAAATGTACAGATGCGGGAGGGGACTATTTTGAAGGGGATCGCAGCGATGTACCTTAATTATTATTGAAAATAAAAAATTGTTGGACAGAAATTTTTAAAATATTTTTATTTAAATTACTGAAAATAAAAAAGATACTTTTTTTTTAATCCAACAATCTTATTCTTAAAGTTGTTGTCCTCTGTTTTCCTCGTTCTGAATATCACATTGATTAAATTTTACTGATCTATGACGCATATTACTTTTAAATAATCCTTAAAAGTTATTTGAAAGTTAATTAATATATGTTATATCCATTTATTATTTTTCATGTCAATTAATTATTGAACAATTCTTTTGCAATAATAATAGAAAACTGTTGAATTAAATAATGGCCACGTAATGTTTTCTTATCAAAATTAGAATAGTCCTTATCATTTTCACAATGATATAAATAAGATCCGACTAATATTTTGTATTATATCATAAAGATGTTCATAAAGATGAAATTACTCTTCGTTGTATTTTTCTGTCTTTTGGCTGTTGCACACTCACGTAAGTCTTATGAATAATTCATGTTTTTGAAGATATAAAATCTTGTTTTTATATAAATTTTGATACTTGTTTAATTTTCATAAACATTTATGTAATTAGTTTTTGAATTAATATTCATGTTAATGATAAATATTGTAATAATTGATTCCTGGAAAAGCACAGAATTATTTGGTATCGTGGAATAGCAGATTTCTGAATCAAGAGCAACAAATTTCAATGAAATAGTTTTTCTAATTATCTGGAATGGATAAATTACCGGCTTAATAGTTTTCCCGAACTCAATAATATTTTTGATAATCAGATTAAATTAATTTATAAATCCAATCAATTCCTCAACATTTATGTATTACGATTTCGTTTGATATTATAATTACGTTGTCTAAATTTTATTATTTTTTGTCGTTTTCGAATTATTTGTATATCAATATTTATAATTTGTATTATAATATATAGATATTATTGCGAGATATATGGAAAAAATGTATACTAGGAAAAATGGTTTTTGTAGAAAAGGTCCCTAAGAAATAAGAACTTGAAATTAAAAAATACGAAATGGTCATTTTTCGACACAAAAGAAACAAAAAAAATTTATTCCAACATGCAAAGCTGTTTGTTTCTCAAACATTTATCGTAAAATTTATGTTTCAAGAAGAAATGTCAGTGGAGCATCCCACGATCGGGTTTTCCAAAACTTATATCTGATGTGTTCGCTATGGAATAAGGAACAATTCTGTATGCTTTTCATTCCCTTTATGTTGTAATCAAGCTATTAAATACATTATTGTCGTTTTACAAATTTCATGAACTAAACCTTCTATTTTATAGCTTTTTATGGTAACAATACGGCAAAATGTTGAAATTTTTGCTCGTGAAATTTTCTAGACTGTATGTGAATTTTTTAGATATTTACTGTCTGTCATCAAAGCAATCATAGAGCGTATTGTAATTTTTATTATAATTTATTATATTATAAAGACTAATATATTATGTTATATATATTATGCTATATATTATGAATTAATGATTAGGAGACTAATATATTATGTTATAAAGACTGTAAGGCCGATAAAAATATTTATTAATTTAATCATAGAGCGTATTGTAATTTTTATTACAAATTTTTTTCTTCATATTAGAGTAAATGACAGACACATACACTTGTGCGCACACACATGCATACAATACAGATTTCTATAGAAAAAAGTAAATTATTGAAAAGCTTCTATGCCAATTCTTATTATGTCACATAATAAAACCATCGTCAAATAACCTGCACTCTACATCATTAAAAACTCTTGATACAAATAGATCACCGAGTAATTTAGGAATAATTGATGAACAAAAAGAAAAATAAATAGGATGTAGATATACCATAACGTTTAGAAGGCTCTAATGAGTACGACAAACATGTTTTTGAATACGGAATTGATTTTTACTGTGTTAACGCGTAGGTCACGTAAAACGAATTATCGGAGGCCGTAATGCCGTGCACGGTGCCTATCCGAATCTGGTAAGAGTGGTTGGCAGAAGGCAGAGAGGAAACGTAGTTGACCGCATCTTCTGTGGTGGTATCATCTATAATGAAAATTGGATTACGGTTATACTGGATTGTGCCGAATCAATTGATGATGTCGTTCCTATGGAATATGTTAGAGTATTCGCAGGACAATGGAATGATAGTGCAGAGATGGAAGAATCTATGCAGAGACGATCTGTTATACGTGTTGTCAAATATAAAGACACTGATAACTCTAAGTAAGTCAATAAATAAGTGTTTGTTTTTGATTTCTAACTTATATCACTAAGATTTCGAGCATTGCCGTATATTATTTCAGACAACAAAATATTCCTATACATATTGCCAACATTTATAAAACTCACGAGGCTGACAGTCGTCCCCTTAAAATATAAATTAACTTTTTAGATTTGGACGCAGTGTCCAACTAAGCTTACTTCAACTAAATTCCGCCTTTCAATTTGGAGATTTCGTTGGGGCGTTTCCATTTTCCCCTAAGTTGGAGTATCCATCAGGCCGTGTTGTAATTGTTGGATGGGGAGCTACAACGCTTCAACAAGACACTTATGGGATGTTAGCACAAGTTGTGCAGGCCATAGAAATAGAAGTGATACCATCAAATATATGCAAAAGCGGTATAAACTCAATGGCTGAAAATGTATGGTACTTGAAAAAATCTAAATTTAATAGATTTAATTTTTGTACTGGTTCATTGACGACGAACTTGAGAGGCACTACTTACGTAAGTATTACTACAATAATGTCGTAATCGTATAATGTTTATAGATATCATTACAGTATATTTTTAAAATATTGAAAATGTTTCAAACTGTTTAGATAAAGAGTTCAAATGTATTGCTAATTCAAGATATTAGTTAGCGTTAAAAATTAAAAATTGTCATTATGTCCATTGTTTTGAATTAAATAAATAAATATTTTTATATGTCTTAGAGTATTTATACTATAATATATTATATTAAAATAATGACAGTCAGACTGACCTTGTTTATGATCACCCCCGAAGAATCTGAAATAGAACCGACTACTAAAAATAAATTAGATTGTAAATGAAAATAATAAAAATAAAAATAATATTAAAATAAAAATATTAAAAATTATAAACTATATTCTATGGTAGCAAAGGACAACCTGACTGTCCCCACCACCTTAAATTGAAATTTTTATTTGGTGTCTGACGTTTCGAACCGCTACTTTCGAATTTTTTATTTTTATTATTTTAATTTTCAATTGAATTTATTTTTAGTAGAAGTTCTGTTTCAGATTCTTCGGGGATAGAGTGACTGTCATTATTTTAGTATAATATATGATAGTAAAAGGACTGTAAGATCGTTACAATATTTATTTATTTAATTAGTTAGCGTTATTAGATAAAAACATTTGGTTCTGGGCAGTTAGTGACCAGTTTTTACAACTCCGTTTTGAAATGAACAAAATAGTGTCGGGTGTCTGCTTAATCTTTTATACTATTTTTGATTTTACAAATTATGTAAAAAATTTATATTTGGTCTTTAAATTTAAAATAAATTTTAACATAGAATTTGACGTACATTAAATATTTGATCTCTTTCCATAGAATACATATTATTATAGCTTTCTTATCTAAATATAATTTTGCATATATAGGGCGATAGTGGTAGTCCAGTAATGCAAGAGGACGAAAATGGACGACTTAATGTTATAGGAATTGTTTATATAGGAAATCCAACAATAGATTTTAGCATACACACTCTAACTTATCCCTTTAATGAATGGATCGCAAGTCAAGTTCGAAATTATCCTGATCCATAATAATGATATGTATTTATTCCATCATATGTAATAAACATGATTCATCATTTTAACTAAAACTGATTTGGCGAGTTCGCTCTCCAAATACAATACACAACTATGTTATATTATTTTTTATACGATATGATTGAGAGCAGAATAAAATGGTTAAAATGTAGTCTTATTTTTTCTTGAAGTTACAGTACAATCAATACGCTAATGCTCGTATATTTATGATAATAATATTTAGCTTTAATTAATAATTTCAAAAAGTTTAATTATATTTTCGTTTGTTTACATGATTACGATGTTATCGTGTGCCTATCAACAACGACTGAATTTATGTTGGGCGTAGCTTGTTGCATTATATTGCAGGGCCCTCCCGCTTCCCTTTCATCCCCTCCAGTTTATCCAGGAGTTGCGATATTACACAATATGCTTTTCTTTTTTGTACATTCTTTAATTTTCAAAAAAATATCGTAAACTTTCAAAAGAATATCGTAATGTTAGTACAATGACAAAATAGTAATATGGATAACCATTATTATTTTTTATTTTTGTATCTACCACAATAACTATTTATAATAACGATAATTATAAAATATATGAATTTTCGAATTTCTTTTACTATTTATGAAATATTTCATATTAGTGACGTGCGATTCAAATTAAAAAGTATCGATACTTATTCCTGGTTCCAGGAAGTATCGATACGAAAGAATCAAATATTTCTTAAAAAGAATCGTAGAATCGAAAAGTAATGCAAAAAAATTACTAAGCATTGCAGTCTTCTTTAATTTAATTTTGATTTTTGAAATGATGATACATACACAATGGAAAAATCTTACCAAATTCCATAAAGATAAATAAAGTTAAGGTACTTTATCGAAGAAAATTTGGATATTAAAAATTTGTGGCTTAATATTACAAAACTTGTAAAAAAAATATATTATTGGTAAGTAGAGTTATTATTTAAACATTTTAACTTTGTTTGGTAGTTATTAATTTACAATATCATATATTATATTTTCTTCATAAATATTTTACATGAATATCATTATCAATAAATTTATTACATCTTGTTAAAAAATTATATGTAATATATACTAGAAACCTAGTATAGAAAACAATTAAAATTACATAAAAAACAGATAGTAGGATTTTCATTAAATTATATTAGATGTATAATGCGCTGAACTATCAGAATGGTAGTAAATTTATTTCAACTTCTCATTCCTCAATTTTGATTGTAATCCGATAAAAAAATTGTTTAAATCTTTAGGTATGCCTACAAGTGACATTTTTCTTAGAGTTCAGACGATTTCTCTGCGTAGGGTATAAAAATAAAGAAAATTCGTACATTTGTCTTCTGCTCCACATGGTTCTAGTGCTTTCTAATAAAGTAATTATTATAAATTTTAGGTATCATTTACATATATAATTGGAGGACATTGTAGGACAAAATAATAAATCAAATAAAATTTGTTTGACCGTTCTATGTATTGTATAAACAAAATGAGACGTCCAAGTGAATTTATAATGCTCGAAATCCCCTGAAATTGATAATCACTGCTTTTGTAGATAAAAAAGAGAAAATTTAGTTTCTGCCTATTTGAAGAGGTGTCAAAACAAGCAACAATCAGTACCGTATATATATATATATTATTGAAATAAAAACAACTCTGGTGACTATTGTAATATTTCAAATTCATATTTAACGTAATTAATTATAAAGGAAAATTAGGCGATACAACTAAATACCTGTAGATTGTATTTTACATTATCCATTTTTCTGTAGTTTTTACATATAAAAGATATTATGTTTCAAAATTTTTGAGCCCTTTCACATTTTCATACGACCAATAAAAGTTGAGAAATTTTTTGTTTAAACGTTTATTACTTGACATTGAATTAACATTTTAACTTGAAATTTGGCAAGGCGCAAGCAGAGGGCGCAAGTAAGAAGGTTCATCTATATTTCAAAAATAAAGTTAAATTTAAAAAAATCATCGAAATAGTTCATTTTATTGTAAAGATATTCTATTGTACAACTAAGATCGACAGCAACGTAGCTGGAGTTGTCTATGACGCAGTACGTGAATTGGTGCATGCTCAGTAGGCGGCGTAAATAAATAACTTTTTAAATAATAAGTTTTTATAAATGTTTCATTTTAACATAATTACTAACCGTTTAGAATGTATTAATAAATGTAAAGATAGACAAACCCTTTTACTTGCGCCTTGTTAAATTTGAAGTTAAAATGTTAATTGAATGGCAAGTAATAAACAAAAGTTTAAACAAAAAATTTCTCAACTTTTATTGGTCGTATGAAAATGAGGAAGAGCTCAAAAAATTAATTTTTTTTAAACTTAATATAATGCATTTTTTTCAAGATTGTAGCGCTAAAAACTTCCGAGATATCGTCCCTAGCAACGGGGTTTTTTTATTTTAAATAATATAAATATTTAGTTTAAAATCTGGCCTTTTCAGCTCTTATAGGATTGTAAAGTGAGCCCGGTCGGTTCAATCAGAGTTCGATTACGGTCTGCGTCGTCACTCTTGTAATAATGTGCATCGCAGATGTTTTCTTATTTGCCGACGTTTCGACTCTTTTTTCATACTTCTAAGTAGAGATGATTTATGCGTTTACTGTTTAAATATCCGGAATTTTAAATTGGTTTTCTGGAGTAATGCAGGGTTTCAGAACTCTTGATTTGAAACAGTTTAGTTAGTCACGAACGAATGCCACGTACTATATTGATACATGATTGAGAATGAAATATTTAAGGAAAGATTTCTTAAGATCAACATTATTCATTATCTTTTTTTTATAAAACAAATAATTTTCGATAATGAAAGAATACGAGGAATGTATTTCTATATTGAAATATAATTATTTACTATAAGATTCAAGATTGCCTTCATTCTATATGTATATATGCTTCCGAGCAATGTCCCCATCAAAAAGCTTATATTTCGTCCACCATTTTATACAATATATATGTATACATGGATATTAAATACGGCTTGTACGGGGGAAATAGTACTTTCGAGTTTAGACGGTAGAAAAAAATGTCTAAATGTCTCGAGACGACTTCTACAGGGAGTTTCATGTTCGGAGGATAAAATATTTTTCGGCACGACTGATATACGTCCATGACGACAATAGGATGTCCAGATATCCCGGGACGTTTTCTACTAAGAGTTGGGTGTTCAAAAGATAGAATTCAAAATTTTCCATAGAAGTCGTCCCGTCATACCTGGACATCGTCTTCTGCCGTCCGAACATGAAACTCCCCGTAGAAGTCTTTTATAAACACCTGGACTATTTCCCTGTAGAAGCCGTATTTAATATATATAATATGTATAATATAATATATAACGTATTTCAAATTAAATACCGTGAATATTTTAGTTAGTGTGCCAACTGGCATTAAACCAAAATAATGGTCTGCGAATAGAACTTTTGAAAGTGGACGCTGAATATCGCGCCTTTTTCTACAGAAATTAGTCACAAATTATGTTTAGTACGATATGGCATACGACCATTTTATAAGAGAAGACGGAGAGAGAGAGAGAGAGAGAGAGAGAGAGAGAAAGAAAGCTTATATAAGAAAAGACAGAGTGAAATAAAATGGCGCCGAGCAAGACTTTTTTCTTTTTCTCTATATCTCCATCTTTTTCTCTGTTGCACACGCATTTTTTGTTGCAAATACATTTTCATAAGGAAAATTGGTGTAAAATTGCTTCAGTTATAAACTTAAGAATTTTATATTTTTATCACAATTGCAATAATTTACTACGTAAGGTTTTTAATTTCTGTCAAACAATAGATAAAAACCGGAAACGTGGTATTCAGAAATGAAAAGCTGTATCGTTTTTTCTTTGCCATTGCATTGTGACATATACATATACATATACATATATATATATATATATATATATATATATATATATATATATATTCATAACTAAATTATTTGAATTGTAAAATTATTTTTTAAGATTAATTATTATTGAAAATTATTATAGAAAATCAAAAATTACTTAACAAATTCTTTTCATATCTTTTTATTGTATAAGTCTTTTTATTGTTTCGTTTTTCTTGGAATCAGATTTTTTGAAAATTAGCTATATAACGGATATAATTTTGAAAAGATCCTTCTAATTTATTTGATAGTTAACATCTCTCATATACATCCATTAGTTTTTTGTATGGCAATTAGTTATTTAAGCATTCTATTGCAATAATAATAAGAAAACTTTTGAATTAACTAATAGCCACGTAATGTTTTCTTATCAAAACGGGAATAGTCCTTATCATTGTCACAATTATATAAATTAAGCTCCAACTTAATATTTTCTGTTATATCTATTATAAAGATGAAATTATGCCTCGTTATATTTTTCTGCCTTTTGACTATTGCACACCCACGTAAGTCTCTTTAATAATGACTGTTTATGACGACCTAGAAACTTATTTTTATATAAATTTTTTTTCTTGAATATTTTTCTTACAAATTTATGTAATTGAATGTAAAAATTAAACATTGAATTAGTTATCTTATCAATTATAAATATTACAATAAGTTTCACGTGGCAAATATATAATAAAATCGTAGCTTACAGTATAAGTCATACTGGTAAAAGACAAAATTGATTGGTAACGTAGGCTGGAAGGTTTCTGGATGCATGAGCAATAAATTTACATAATAAGTAAAATAGTATATTTTTTGAAACGTAAAAGAATAGGACGTGACACAACGTCTGCCAATATACGGCCACGAGTTGTACATGGTTGTACAAGTGTATATCCTAAATTATTTCACACTCTTCAGTTTCTATAGTGTTAGTTTTCAGTAGTTCAATACAAAATTGAAATTTCCAAAGAATTATGAATGTAAATTTTTGGTGATGGTATTTTCAATAAATACTTTTGCAGTTGAAAACGTTAATAATTAGTTATAAGGCAAAAAAAACACTTTAGGCAATTTTAGATTCTTTTAAAAATTTTTGTATAAGATTATAACGTATGAATCAGCTCAAAGTCTACAATATTAATAATTGTACAGAATTTATTGTAAAATTAATTTTAATTAAATACAGGATTAATTGTATAGAATAAAAAATACAGATTGCACAGAAAATTGGTCAATAATTTTTATAAATATTTTATTGGTTATGTTAAACAGAATACTTTGTAAATATAACGAAACATCTCCAGTTGGTAAACACTTTTACTAATAAAATTACTAAAGAAATATTTGCTAATTTACAGACAGTATCGTATATATTCAGAAAAAACTATAGAATTTTCGTATTATTTCTCAATTTCTTTGGTCAAGCCATTATAAAAATATATTTTTATCGGTGATAATTATTAATAACCTCGTTTATTTAATTATTTTTATTGATTATGGTTTACTACTTTTAATACAAAGAAAATCTGGAATAAAATTTCATAATAAGCGATGTTAACTAAATGTTAATTAAAGATATTTTTTCTAACTAGCGTAATTGATAAGTTATCAATTTAATAGTTATTCCCTAACTTACTAATTTTATTGTTTACCCCAATCAATGAATTCATAAATCTAACCAATCCATTAAAATTAATTTAAAAAATTTTAAATATTGGGTTTAAATTAACCTTATTCAGCAAAACACTTATTATACTTGTGAATTGACTGTACACTGAAGATCAGTTTTAGTGAAGAAATTTTTAAAATGAATTTGAATTATTTATAAATAAGTATTTTTTGATTATTATTTTTTTATAATTATTAATTTTGTATAATTTCATTATAGTTTCATTATAATTTTATTATAATTTTATTAATTCTGCGAATTATTTTATATACATTAAGTGTGAATTCTTGGAAACAGTATCTTTTTATTAATACATTTTATTAGTTTAATTATTTTTAATTAATAATTAATTATTAGTTTTCCATTGGCATTAAAAATTATGTATATTAGGTATTATATTTCATAAAGAATTAGAGGTACTATTACTTTATTATAATTTGACAAAAAAAATCCTTTAAATTTTTCTTCCTTTCCAATTTGAGTCAAATGTCGGTTAAATGTCTGGTTTCTCGTTTTTCATTGTTTAATTCTGATGGCGATAGTGTTTGTTTGATTACAAATTTCTTTTCATACTTTAATTTTGCTTGACATTTCAGATTTATATAAATATTCCGTACTATAATACACACACACACACACACATGCACACACACGCGCGCGCGCAAATACAAGTTTTATTTAAAATTTAAATGCAAGTTTTATTTGAAATTTAACGTTATATCCACAATTTTTTAAATAAGTAACAATATTATCTTAATAAAAATATTTGTAATATTTAACAGCTGTACTAAAAGTGCGCGAGGAGGCCGCAGTTTAGAGCGTGCAAATATACAATTTACAAAAGAATGAGAGTAATATTTCGAGAAAAATTGAAATTTAAATTGTTCTTGCTACTGTTCACAATATTCTTAATTTTACAATAGCAAATGAAATTTTCTTGATAACCTTTATAGTGATCACTATTTATAGTGATAATAATAAAGATCATTAAAATTAATAAGAAAATTTCATCTGTTTTTATTTTTAATACGTACTACGATATGTTTGTAAACAAAGTACGTCTAATTTTTACAGCGGTGCTTATATTCATTTTTCTTCGATTTTAAATTTAACATAATATGGAACTTATTTAGTTTTTATAAATGTACATTAAATTTAAGAAAAAATCGTAGGATTTTGATATAGGCAAGTGATTTAATTTTAATACAAATATATTAACATGAAAACATTAAGACCCATCCCGTTTTTTTTAGATTATTGTCATATTTTTTGCTCCTCTTCTCAGTTTACATGTCCCTTGATCGAGAATCGAATGAAAATTTGCTTATTGGCTGATGAACATTGATACGTGTTCTAAAACTTGTCGTAACTTGACAAAACGCATAAATGCAATATTTAAATACATCTTCCCTCGCTTATTATCCATCGGATAATGTGAAAATAATATTGAGGACACCACCCTGTATAAAATGTATAGATTTAATCTATATATAATTTAAAACTCTTGATACAAATAAATCACCGAGTAATTTAGGAATAATTGATGAACAAAAAGAAAAATAAATAGGATCATACAATCAGCTTTTTCGAAGTTGATAAAAAAAAGCATTATATCGCGTCATTTATTTTTTGAAAGTATTTTAAAATTAACCCTATGTTTGCTTATAGATAGATCACGGATGTAGATATACCATAACGTTTAGAAGGCTCTAATGAGTACGATAAACATGTTTTTGAATATGGAATTGATTTTTACTGTGTTAACGTGTAGGTCACGTAAAACGAATTATCGGAGGTCGTAATGCTGTGCACGGTGCTTTTCCGAATGTAGTAAGAGTGGTAGGCAGAAGACAAATAGGGAATGTAGTTGACCGTATCTTCTGTGGTGGTATCATCTATAATGAGAAATGGATTACGGTTACATTGAACTGTGCCAATTCAATTGATGATATCGTTCCTATCCAATACGTCAGAGTGTTCGCAGGACAATGGAATGATAGTGCAGAGATGGAAGAATCTATGCAGAGACGATCTGTTGCACTTGTTGTCAAATATTCAGACACTGATAAATCTAAGTAAGCTTATAAATAAGTGTTTAACTTCTGCCACTATGATTTAGAGTATCGTCGTAGTTTATTTAAAAGGCAAATAGTAAAATTGTCTTTTCTCTTTGAATATTCTTTGATTGAAAGTTAAAATTGGAACAAAATTATACATATTGTCAAAGAAGACATGTAGCATAATTTGAAGGTATAATTTCAAAAACTCGCGGCACTCACATAATCGTAAGCTGATCATATGGAATTCTCTGGTTCTTGAAATGAAAAATATAATTTCAGGTTTGGCCGCACTGTTCAACTAGGCCTACTTAAACTAAGTTCCCCATTTGAATTTGGAGATTTCGTTGCGGCGTTTCCGTTTTCACCGAAGGAGGAGTATCCGTCAGGCCGTGTTGTAATTGTTGGATGGGGAGCTACAACGATTCAACAAGACAATCATGGGATGTTGGGAGAAGTCGTGCAGGTCATAGAAGTAGATGTAATACCGTCGGAACCATGCAGAAATGGCATCAACTCATTGATCGATACTTTATGGTTTTTAAAAAGAGCTCATTTTAATCAATTTAATTTTTGTACTGGTTCATTGACAACGAACTTGAGGGGCACAACTTACGTAAGTATTGCATCAATAATCTCGGAATCGAGTCGGAATTGTAAAGTTTAGATATATTATTACAATATATTCGTGTAATATAGAAAATGTTTAAATTTATTCAAAACTACTAAGCGGCTCAAATATACCGTTAATATACATTTTCGTAAGATATCGATATTCTTTATAGGGTTATTAAGTAAAACCGTTGGTTATAAGCAGTTAGTGTCTATTTTTTCCAAATATATTTTGAAATGAACAAAATATTGGCGGGTGTTTAGTTTAATCACAGTCTTGATATAATAGGCTCGACGTAAATTTATCTTAACTGTAAATTATTATACTCTCCAACTTTACGAATCGTGCACTAAAAGTTTTATTTCGTTTACAAAATAAAAATACTACTTTATTTTTCATATTATTTGATCTATTCACGTAGCATGTACATAATTATAGGTTTTATATCTAAATATATTTTTTATATACATAGGGTGATCACGGTAGTCCAGTAATGCAAGAGGACGAAAACGGCCGACTTAATGTTATGGGAATTGTTTTGATAGGAAACCCTACAATAGATTTTAGCATACACCTTCTTATTCCTCCCTTTATCAAATGGATCGAAAGTCAAATTGCAGCTTTTCCTGAGTCGTGATGTTATTATGTATTTATTTATTTATAGACTAAGGAAAAAATTCTTAGATTCAAGAAAATATGTTTAGTAAAAGGCCATTTCAATGAATTAACAAAATATTTACTTCACGCTAGCAAATATTTTTTATTAAAAAATGTACTTGCAATAAGAAAACAATTTCTTAAATGAAACAATATTTATTAAAAATGAATAAGAAATGTCCTTATTATAAGAAAATTCTTTTATTGACATCAAAGAAATTAATTTTAAGCCATTATGTCTTGGTAAATAAACAGATTATTTAATAAATATATAAATTATTTAATTTTAAAAACTTTTATTGTTTGAAAGAAAGAAACTTACTTCATCACTTATCAAATTACTTAACATTAGTATTTGATAAGAAAAATTTTAAAGAAACTATTAATTTAAATTAAAATAATATTATTTTAAATATAATAAATAAAAATGGAACTCTTCATAGAATTAATGAAAATATTTTCTTGGAAATAATTGATAATAAACTGTTTATTATTTTTCCCAATAGGTGGCAAACCAAATTCTTAAATATTGTTTAATATAATTTTAAACCAGCAAGATCTTGCGTAAGTCTTTCAGGATTATTAATTTCAAAAAAATTGAAACTTTAAATAAAGTACTAAAAATTATTTTTTACAATAGATTTTTTATTCTTATTTTATACCATGAAAATCTCGTTTATGCCAATTATTCTACGATACGCTTGTCGGCCGTTGGTCGTCCGTCTTACTGCGTTTGTTGGAAAATTTTTAAGACTTTTTTGCCCATACTATTTTAAGTGTTTCTGGATCATTTGCAGTTTCCCGTCTATAAGCCAGTCCATTATTGGGGCTCGAAAAATCTCACGACAAACTCAAGTACGAGCGTGTCAAGAGGCGTCGCGATTTAATGCTACAAAATCCAAATATTTATTTAATAATAGGAAACTCAAATGTGGGATTTGGCTATCTAATAGTTATGTACCAGCATTACTTTGAGAGCCAAATTTTAGTTATATTTTAGATTTTGAATTTTTACATGTGTTACGGCATTTATCATAGAATTAATTAGAAAAATAATGTTGTAAATTTAACAAAATTGCCCATTTTTTGTTTGTTTTATGACTGCTAGTCATGAACTTAATAGTATTTGAATAATTATGTAAGTTATAATTTCAAATTAACTAGTTTTTATATATAAACAATATTATTACACTAAATTAACTATTTCTTAATGTGTGATAAAAATTTTTAATTGTACATATAACGGGTTAATTTCTTAAGAAAAAAAAGAAGAAATCTACAGATTAAAAATGTGATTCTCATATACATGGCCCATGTTCATGTTGTTTTAAACAATTAATTTATTAATAACTCGTTTAAAATAAATATTAATTATTAATTACATATTATAATATATTATAAATATTAATTAAAAAAATACATAAATAAATATATATATATATATATATATATATATATAAACTTAGGCGAGTGCGACTGCACAAATGTAAGATAGTATCGAACTTAGATATTTGTCCAAATATTCAATTTATTTTGCCATTCATTTATTCCCAAGGACTTTTATAGTCCATTTGCTAATTCTATAATTTAAATTTGTCGATAATAATAAATATGGGAATAATACACAATAAGTACAAGAATATCTAGAAAGATCGATATTTATATAAGATATATATATTTATATTGATATTTATATTTTTTCGAAAATGAATAAATAATTTGTTTTTAAATTTATATAAATTTTATTATAATAATGCACATATACCCTTGCGAAGTGTAGTCTCTAATATATTAATTAAGCAAGAATCTAAATATGTACGAAGTACTCGAGTGTTTGTAAGATCGTAGCATATAATAGAAGTATCTACACACAGACGTGTGTACGAAGAGTATAAGTATTGATTTGTATAAGCGATTTTGTTAATATTTTCTAACGATAAATAATTTTTGGACGAAATTGTTTTTCTCTATTTATAAATAATTAATCAGTATTTTCAGTTTCAAGTGATTGCTGAATTATGAAGTCTGATTCGACTAACACCTTGAAAGTTTTGTAGAATTAAATATTTAGGTAACTATAAAATTTAATCGTGGATTCCACAGCAATTTTTATCGTTATGCTTTTTAAATAAAGTGTCAGATGCCTTCAAAAACTATATTTATATTATTAAGTAACTGTTATCATACATTGATGTACCGTTGATGTCACTAAATAATTCAAATGTAGAATGATTATTAATAAGAAATTATTATCTTTTTGAAATAATCAAAGTGATACTTACACGTTTACTTATTATATTTTTTCAAAAATAGTTTATTATTTTTTAAGTAAACAAATGCACGATAATGCACAAAGATATTTCCAAAGATGTTTATCAAAAGAATGCCTTCTAAAATTTAAAAACTGCATCCACATCATGATTTTAAAAACTATTAGAAGAAAATAAATCGAAAAAAATATTTTACGAAAATTTTTGCATAATTTTCAGATAAAACAGATAATCTAGCCAATAATGGCCTTAATTTTTAAGGCCTTTACTCAGAAACTACGAGTCAATATAAAATTTCTTCAATTAAAATTCTTGCCTGTACACAAAATAATCGATATTTTTTAATATCGTTACACATATGAATAATTATTGGTGAAAGCTGATAACGCGTAGCTCATTTTGATATACTACGTACGCGTCGATCTAAGTATATGCTAATTATAGGATAACTATACATAAAAAATTTTTTATATTAATATATTGAATTTTTATTAAATATTGTAGGGGGAATATCAAAATAAAAATACACGAAATAATCTCTTAACATGACCTTTATTTCAAACGAGGAAAGAAAAGACGTCTGTTCAAACGAAAGAATGACACGAGACTAACTATAGTACTCGAAATTGAAAACTTAAAAAAAACTTCAGACATCTAAACAATAAACTCATAAATTATTTGCCGTACAGGGCAGTAAAGATGCAGATCGTAATAAGACCCAGTGGACACATATGTTTAACATACCTTTTACGATACTGTTCAATATTTGGTTTTAAGTATTTTTTGCTTTATTACTTATAGAAGGCTAAAATAATCTAACAATATATAAAAATATATATATATATATATATATATATATATATATATATATATGTATATATGATTTGTAATAGTGAGTAAAAACATAAAATTAGGCCTTATATACTGATTGCATTAATAAGCAAAAAAAGATTACAGACTTTAGGAAAGCGAAAGAACATATGACAAACAAACAGGTAATAACTAATATTTTTAAATACCTTTAACCAAAAAATATAAAAGCTAATTATTAATTTATGCAAATTTAACCAATCAAAATTAAAGTTGTCAATTTTGGCATTACTTATGCTGATCGAATTTGATTATAAATAAGAATAGGATATAAATTAGAACAAATCTAATTTTAATCTAAAATGAAAGTGTATTTTTTTTCAAAACATTTTCTAATGAAAAAACCGTGAAATTCATTGATATTTTTGTAAAATTTTTAAACGAAGAATAATATAAAAGTAAATTATTGATTAACCAATTTTCAACAAAACAATTATGAAACTTACCTGAAAATAATTGTTTGAAGTTGATACATAAATATTTGTAATTGTCATTTATTATAATTTCAGAATAATTGTGAAAACATTTTCAAATAAATGATTTATTATTTTTAAACTTTTTTATTATCGTTCACATACAAGATTTTGATGAAAAAATACCCCTAATACAACGGCGCGAACGTTTCGTATACAACTATAAAAATCATAATAATGTATACATAATATATGTGTAATGTGTAGTAGTAGAAAATAAAATATGATCATTCTTTAATAGATATATCGATATAAAATCGGCGTGATATTTTAAGTAATATAATTTTAAGAAAGATGGCTCAGAAGTCGATCGCTATGTATAGAAATAATGACTTTTTATATCATTACTTATGACTAATAATACAACAATAATTACTTTCTGCAACCGAGAATTGGTAAGAAATGAAAAACACCGACGTTGAGATTCGTGCCCGATGAAATCTGATACTTGTTTACTTCTTTTTAGAACTTTTCAAGCTGGACTTTACCATTTCGTTGGACAACCGATCGTTGCTACTCTCCTCCTCCTCCTTTTGCTGTTGCTCGTTCTGCCTTGCTATTCTCAGTGCCCGGATTTCTTCGGTTATTGACTTCAGCTTCGTCATTACCAACGAAGATAGACGGTTATAGAAGCACAAAAGCCCATAGGCACGCGGGTAACTACTGTCGGGGAACATTGATAATTAGTAATGTTCCCCGAAATCCAGGTGGCGCTCATACAAGTACCCCAGTTCCCCGGCCGTAACCGCCATTTATGAAATTTATATGCAGGATGTGCAATTGTAATAATGAATAAATTCTGCAAAAACAGCTCCTGTTTAGTCCAAGTAATATTGAATAAAAAAAAATTATTTAATTATTAAAACGCGAATGTATTATATTCACTGTTATTAATATCTACTTTGTAAATAGTAAAATACATGTCCATGATGAAAATGGGTTGTTAACATTAATTCAAATTCTTTGAAAATTTTTTTATTTCCCTTGACGCTTTTCATTCCGGAATTTTATATTAAATTTTATCCAAAAATAATTGAAATAATGAACTTCAATTTTTTAAATTAATTTTTGTTTTCATAAACTTGCAAGAAAATTTTAATAACAGTCTATTAAAATAAAATTAATTACGGTCACTTAAGATTATTAATTTAAGTATGATTAAATAATTTTTAATTAAAAATTTTAGAATTATGATACGTCGTGGAGATGAAATAAATTTTCAATGAATTCGAATTAACCTTATTAATACATTTTCAAAAGGGATAATATATAATCTTTCGTTTTATATATATATATATATATATATATATATATATATATATATATATATATATATACATGTAATGCATATAAATCAGCGGTTAATAAAAAAAAGGCGAACAGTATGTTAAATGTTTAATGTATAGTGAAGTATCTATTGTAGCATTTGCATAGTATTTTAGAAAAGTATTTTATTTGAATTACTCGTTGCATATTGTTTGGGTTGTATAAGCGCCGAAAGGTCTTGCGATGGTATAGACGGAGATGGAAATATGGCATCTGCGACAAATCTCCCATGGCAAGGCTATTTAGTGGTAGAAAGTACAGAAAGGCATCGTCGTCAGTATGTTGACCAGCTGGCAACGTGGAAACGCGCACGTGCAAGACAAACGTGCGCTTTTCTCTGTTTTATGATCTTCTCTCCTGACGCCCTCCGCGAGAAATCGGAGGATTAGGGCCCGTGGTTCAGTGTCGGCGTCTCGACTCAAGTAGCACCCCCCTCTCCACGAATGTGTTCGACCGGCAGGAGCGCCGATCGAAGCGGTGAGACATTCTGCGTTTTGTTTCCGAAGCGCGATCACCCGCACGCTTATTATCCCGTGCCGCGAAATCGAAGCATATTCTTGATACAGTTTATGTAATTTATTTCGATCTTCCACTATATATTGTACTTGTGTGTGTGCGCGAGCGTGTAGGTGCGTGTGTGTGTAGGCGTCACCCGCGTAGGTTGAGGAGAGCTGCAGCGGGACACGGCGCTTGGCCGTGTAGACGATTCATTTGGTGCGATCGCTAAGGGTGCTTCTAGCGGCATTCGTACCCAGTGGCCGCCGTTGCGGTGAGGGCTGTACCCGTACCCAGGACGCTGGGGCCGCAACGCGGAGTAGGAGGATCAACGAAGCACGCCTTCCCCTTGGGCCTCAGAGACTCGCCTCCTCAAGCCACCGGTTCTCGCCAGAAGAAATGCGTATGTGAGTGTGATTACGATTAGAGCGTGTGCGTTTGGCGTATGCGTGTACGAGGTTTGTAGCGAGTATTTGTACAGGTTGGTTTCCAGTGTAAAATTTTGTATGCGCATTAATTATTATTATATCTTGTCGGAAAAGATTCGGCTTTTTCCTCCATTTAATAAATATATATATATTTTATGCCTTGTCGTTTTTTATGCCTTGTCGTTTCTAATCTAGTAAATATTTCTTGTTTTAAAGTGATTAAAGTGTATTTATTTGAATCCACCCCCTTCAAATGCCCACTCCATAAATTATAAAATTGATCTTTCAGGCTCTAAGTAAAGACGAAACACATATTATTTCTGATATGTAATTGATAAATTTATCCAATATAATATAAGAATAAATCATGCCTGTCCGTCATCTCTGTGCTTATTATAATTGCCGAAACTTAAAAAAAAAGGATCCATTTTTATTGTTTCATCGATTTCCGAAAAATGCCGAAAGGTTAGTTTTATTTTATAATGTTAAAAAAATTACGTATTGTTTCGAATATCATTAGAATTCGCTCAAAGTTTATCTGGATAAAATATGTCTAACGTTTCTCCTCTATTTTTTTTACGATTTTTAGTTCAGGCAAATTAGGTAAAACATGTACGAATTGCCAACATTTTTGAAATATCAATTTTATTTCATAAAATTCTAGATCATGAAGCGTGTAATAAAAGCATAAATTGTCGAGATCAGGTTTAATTATTACATAATAGTAAGAAAAGCCTTTTTTTCTATTTTATCAATAGTTTACAAACTATTAATTGTATCAAAAATTGTTAACTGTTTCCTATAAGTTATGCAGATTATAATTCTGAACATAAGTAAGTACTTTAATTTAATTAATTAAATTAATGTATAAAATGTTAATAAATTAATTTATTCAATTAATTAAATTATTTCACTTACTCTCTCTCTCTCTCTCTCTCTCTCTCTCTATGTTTATATATATATATATATATATATATATATATATATATATATATATTCTGCGTAATCTCTCTATGTAATCTCGGAATTTACATTATCACATATATTATTATGCATTATTCCTGTTTATCATAAAATAATTTTATTTTGCTTAAAAAAAACATTCAACCGACCGAAATCGAACCTACGACCAGCTACGCCCTTCTACTTTACAAGCTAATGCATTATCCACTACACTACAGATTATACGTATACTATTTATGTAACTAATGTACTAGTATGGGGTTCGTAATAAAATATACGAATTGAGTATCGCGCTTCTTAAGTTGCGTTTAAATATTTTGTTCACAATGCGATACTTTTTAAATGCTTAATAGTAGTCATAATAAATAAAAATCATTAATAAAATCAACAATCCATTAAAATATGTAGTAGAAACGATTTGACCGGTATGTTGACTCTGCGCGCGCGCTCGTGTAAGTTGTATGTGTAAATAGAACATTGCATATACAGTAATTGAACAATAATAAAATATTCCGTTGATATATATATATATATATATATATATATATATATATATATAATCTACCTTTAAGAAAAAATAGCAAATTATTGTCATTTGTACATTGTCAACATATAGGCCCAATCATTTCTACAACATTTTTATTGAATTGTTGGTTTTATTAATGATTTTTATTCATGATGACTACTATAAAGCATGTAAAGCAGTATCACATTGGGAAAAAAATATTTAAACGCGACTTAAGAAGCGCGATGCTCAATTCGTGTAAAATTTATTATAAACCGATGTCTGTATATCAGTTACCACCTTGTTTATTTAGAATCTGTATGTAGTAGAAAATACATCAACTTATGAAACACAGGATCGTATGTTTGACTCCTGTCGATCGAATGATTTTTTTTGCAAATGAAATAAAATTATTATTTGTAAACATAATTTGTAAACATACATTGTATACATGGATAACTAATAATAATATATGTGATAATTTAATCCCATAAATGTAATATATATACATTATTCATAGGATTCCTATTGCTTGGTGGAATTTAGTGTATTTAGAATTTTAGAGTATGGTAGAGCAAAGAGATTTACGAAGGCAGTTTCTACAGAATGGCAATAACGAACAAAGTATAGATGAATATATCGATTATATAAAACTGCTGAAAATTAAAAGGAAAAGATTATTAAATTCCTTTTACGGAAAGTATACATTTTTAATGTATACAAAAATATGTATAATAAACTTGAAAAGGTTTACAAAGCAAATACTCAAATTCAGTCCATGGCAATCATAAAGACACAGAGAATAGTACATTTATTACCGAGTACGGTAAGACTTTATTTATGAATCGAGAGATTTATGGCCTGAGGTGAAGCTGAGGGTTATAACGAGGTCCGAAAAAAAGTCTTTTCATTTTCAGGACTATATTTTTCCTTATGAGAACCGAAATTTTCTATTAGAATCATTTCTTATTGTAGATATTTTAAATGATTTGAAAATAGTTAGTAATTATACCTGGGAATTATATATATTAACTATCTAGAAATGGATCTTAATTTTAAATTATCATTCATTTATATATATATATATATATATATATATATACATACATATATATATATAGAAAAATAGAAAATCTTATCATTCATATATTGTGAACATGTAAGTTCTACCGTTCCTACAACATCTTTTATTGAATTGTTGGTTTCATTAATGATTTTTGTTTATTATGACAACTATAAAGCATGTAAAAAAGCATCACATTGTGAAAAAAATATTTAAACACGAATTGCGTATAGTTCTTTCTAAATGTATTACAAACCGATGCTAGTACAATAGTTATCAATATTTTTATGTATAATCTGTAGCATAATGGAAAATGTGTTAGCTTATGAAACACAGGGTCGGAGGTTTGATTCCGATCGGTTGAATGTTCTTTTTTTTCAAGTGGAATAAAATTATTATTTATAATGTACATGGAGAACTAATAATAATATATGTAATAATGTCATCCCGTATATGTAATATATATAATAATAATATGCATAATGCAACATTACTTCTCCCCGATGAATCGAAAGCCATTTATAATCTTCAATAAATATTAAATTTATAGATGAGAATAAAAAGTGAAAAATTATTTAGACTATTGAAATAGAAAATTTTAATTTAATTATTACGTCGCTAAAAAATGTCATATTTATGGCTTCAGAATAGCTTTTTATGATGATTCCATAAAATGCTAAAAATATGTTGGAAAAAGTGTTTCATCATATCTTTAAATGAATATACTTTATAAAATTGACTTATTTTACATGTAAGATGAATTATAATAAATAAATATATATATATATATATATATATATATATATATAAACTTTAGTCATGTCTGCAGTATAAAAAATAGGAAAGTATTATCTGATATAATGATCAATACCATATACTTATCATTTTATTTAATATTCTATTGATAATAATTTACTCACATTAAAAAAGAACTTTCATTGTGAGTATTAAAATAATTTAAATAAATTTGAATAGTTCTAGATGCAAGAGAAAAATAATAATGTATATAAATAAAATAATAAATATACATAATTATATCGCACAACCTCAACATCACAAATTTAGGATGATTTTTTAGATGTGTAATGTAAAGTATCGTGCAACACTAGCGAAGAAATTAATTATTTCCCTCTTGAGACTTACCTCTCTCGCTTTGCTGGAATGCGATATGTCTCATAAGGTAAATAATCAATTTCCAGATTAGGAATAAAATTTACTCCCACATTATCTACTTTTTATTTAATTAAATATTATATCAAACTAGAATTTATAGGAAAGATGAACGTGGTACTCGCTCGAGTGCCTCGGTCGAACTGATCTTACATCGATCGAAGAGTGAGTAAATCGGTCTTATATCCTATAGCGGCGCGGTTAAGGCCTCGTCCAGCTGTGCAGCCGCCAGAAAGGGGGGAGGGGCGGCGACAGCTTTTCGTTCTCCTACGTTTCGGTTCGTCGTACGGCGGGAAATGTCCGGTGAGCAGTAGCAGAGATAATAAGGGGAGACCGCCGATGCCCATGTTAGACATTGCAGTAAAATTTTGACACTCAGCGCTACGGCCGTGAACGTCGATACGCCGTTCGTGCGATATTCCAGATGTTGGTTTTCGAGCTGGTGCGATCGAGGTAGAGACGGCGTTCAGCAGGGGCGACGCCGAAAGAATAGATGCAATAAAAGGGATTCACTGGTGTCGAAATTCTTGAAGTGCGTATAGATTTTCTTGCCTGCGTGCGTAAGTGTGTATGTATGTATTTATATACACACGTATTTTCTTAAAATTTTAAATTCGCTGCGTGGCGATGATCGAGGCTACGAAAAGATATACCTGGGTATACGCACTTAAAGAATTTCTTCGTCCACACCAGTGAATCCCATTTGCTACACCCCGCTACCAAATTTTTAAGAAAATACGTATGTATATATATATATATGTACGATTTTTTAAAAATTTTGAGTCTAAAACTTGATAATAAGACTATGTTGATCTTAATAATAATACTAATTTGATATAAAAAACTATACTTCCTGTAAATTATTTATATAATAGCATTCATTAAATTTTTATATAATAAACTTTATTTCATTGCTATTTACATTATATCATGCATTCATGAAAATGAATTCAATAGTTATTACAATGCAACAAATATTTATTTAAATTTATGTTTAAAACAGAAAGATACATATTTAACACGAATGAATATTTTGTAATTTAGAGTAAACCACATATTTGAAACAAACAATTAAGTTTATTTGCATAGCGAACATATAGTAAATTAATTACAGTACATTACGGAACATTACAGTAAATAAATTATTGAAAAGTAATAAATATTTCTTGAATTTTACTAAACCGGAACTACATATACGTAAAAAATAAAGTTAAATAAATAAATATTTGAAAAAGTATATATATATACTCAAATTTAACAAATATATTCAATTTTTGGAAAAGCTATTCAATATGAACAATTAATTAAATAGCTTTATTAAAAGGTGAAATATATTTATTTGATTATATCTAACGAGTTGTTAAAAACTAATCAATATTTTTTCGATTTTATTAAACGAAGCACAAATATTTAAATATTAAATTTAAAAAAATAAATCATTTAATAAAACTATTTATATCTTATATGTAAATATTTTTTTTCAAAAATAGAAAATATTTTTTTGGTTTATATATATTTTGTAGTTTTTACTATTTATTTATTACATTTAATATTTAAATCTTTGTGCTTCGTTTAATAAAATTAAATAAATATTTATTAGATTTTACAACTAGGCAAGGAATAATCAAATAAATCTAATCCACCCTTTTCATTCTTGAATTTCATTCTTTTGAGTAAATGGTTTTTTCAAAAATTGAATATATATCTTGTATGTATATATATATATATATATATATATATATATATATATATATATATAAGAAAATATTTTCTTGAACCAATAATTTCCAATTTAAAATCAGGAAAATAAATTCTTGGATTAATTACATATCTCCTAGATTTTTGTCAAGATTTTCTAGACAATGGGTGGCTGAAATTGGAAATTAAATAAATATTTTATTATCTAAAGAAACTATTTTCTTGAACCAATAACTAAAGATTTTGAATCAAAAAATTTAGTTATTTGATTCAAGCCGACAAAATTAAGTGAATATATACTTGGATTAAGAATTTCAAGACTTCACTCGAGAAATTGAATTTAAAATGAAGAATTCGATTCCTATCTATAAAACAATAATTACTTGAAATACGTTTTTATTTTTTAGAAGCATGAAAATTCAAATATGCTAAATGTTTAAAAGAAGTGCATAGTTTCTTGATTCTCCTATATTTTTATCAAGATTTTCTAGAAAATGGGTGAAAATATTTTCTTGAAGCTATAACTGAAAACTTTGGAATCAAAAAGTTTAGATATTTGATTCAAGCCGACAAAATTAAGTGAATATATACTTGGATTAAGAATTTCAATAATTCACTCAAGAAATTTAATTTAAAATGAAGAACTTGATTCTTATTTTTAAAACAATAATTACATGAAATAGTTTTTATTTTCAAAATCATGAACATTCAAGTATGTTAAATGTTTAAAAGTAGCGCATAGTTCCTTGATTCAAAGCATTATTTTCTTGACTTTAAAAATCAAAAGTTTAAACTAAGTGAATATTTTCTTGAATTCTTTTACAATTTATACGTTAATTTACTTTTATTACATTTATTTCAAAACTTCGACCTGACCGGGATTCTATCCGCAGACCTTTGGATTCGTAAGCTAACACCTTATTAATTACGCTATCGCAGTACGCTGTGGACAATTATAAAAATCTTATATATCAATTTTAGATCTCTTATAGTTATACATTATGAAATTAATTTATGGATTCCAATGAATAGTATATGCATTTATATATAATTTTTACTTATATTATAACAATTTATTTCATTTTAAAACGTGATTTTCTACATCCAGATAATATTTTCTTAAATTGAATCATAATACGTATACAAAATCAAAACTAATTCTTTTTTGTATTTATATCACAGAAAAAATGGTTCTCATATCAACTCAATATTTCTGTGTAATTATAAAAATTAAGTTAAAAAAATTTTAAAAATATAACATGTATATTTAGAAATTAATTATGCTTTACACATTGAAGCAATTATGCTTACACATACTATATACATGATTAGACGATATTAAAAGAAATTATAAAAGAAATTCCTTATTGAAGAACTTATTCACTTCAATTCAAAATTACAGGAGAATCCAGTTCTCATATTACCCATTTGTGTACTATAGTGTACAACTCAAGATTATTATATTATCAAATTTTTAAACCAATGTTTTGATATAAGGAATTCATTTATTGAGAGAAGTTAATTAATAAGCAATCAGTTTCTTGTAATCTAAAAATATTAGATATAATTAGTAAATATTGATTAAATGATAATTAATAAAATTCTCTGCGTCCGAATATTCAATAAATATATTCTTATATTTAGATATAAGTGCTATTTTATATTTATATTTGATCTCTTATTATATATTTAATATTTTCCATTATAAAGTGAAGAGTAGTAAATTTGTTTTTTACAGTAATAAAAGCAAGGTTATCATTTTATTAATTTATGAAACCAATATCTCAATGTAAGAAATTAAGATCTTAAAAGTAGTTATTTATCTAATTAATCGTTGAACAAAAAAAAATACTAGATAAATATTAGTAAATATTGATTAAAATGTAGTCAATAAAATATTGTGACTGTATATTAAATAAATATTTTTTAGACTGTGAAATAAGTTGCTTCAAATAAGAAAACCAGCATTTAAAAAGTTATATTTAATTAATCCAAGAATTTATTTTCCTGATTTTAAATTTGAAATCATTGGTTCCAGATAATATTTTCTTTAGATAAGAAAATATTCATTTAATTTCCAATATTTGTGTTCTGCTGTTGAGAAAATATAAGCTTTATTTTAGTACCTACTAACTTGGTTAAAGTTTATGCGATTACTTGGTTAAAGAAAATATTTACTTAATACAGAAAATCGCACAAATTTCTTGAATCAAGTAATATTTACTTTATATTAGAATTTTAGCAGTATATAATTTTAATGAATTATTTCGAAAAATCTATTTCTTAAACTAAGAAAATTTTTATTTAATTAATTCGATAATATTGTTCTTTTATAGTATCAGAAAAATCTTTGACCACAGATTTGATCAATCTATAATTTAAGTATTTAGATCATTTGCAATTCTAGCTATTAGATTTTCTGAATTAAATGCATTACTTTTTTGTTTTAATATAATAACCTTCTGATTCAAAATTTTGTTTTCTTAGATTAAGAACATATTTATTTATATATGTATTGCGTAACTCTGTTCTATATATACTGTATAAAAACAATTAAATACTAATTTCTAGAAAATATTAGTTTGGTTCTGTAAAGCCTTTTTTAGAGAATCAAAAGTATTGTGTTCAGGTATATGATTACTAAATTTAAGAAACTCAGGTTCTCCATTTTAATTTTGATCAGCTTGTTTGAAAGAAACATTTTCTAGAAAATGAAAATGCTTATTTTTAGATTATGATGAGCTAAATTTAAGTAATTAGAAAATTATAATTAAATAAATATTTACTTGACTGAAGTTTTGTTCTTCAGAAAGTCTCTTCTCTTGGATTAAGAAGTATTAGAATTTTAAGAAGTGTAAGTTAACATTTCGATCGCCTTCAAATTTTGAATACGTATTCTATACGGTCAGGATTAAATGATAGAATATTTTTTACTGCAAATTTAACAAAAACAAAATCACAAAATGATGGCAACATTTGATGCATGTATATCGGCAAACTGCCTGCTAGGCCTCGTACAACGTGCGTGCAGATGGACAGGTAATAAACAGTGAGAGCAGGTGAGAGAAAGAAACGAAACAGTATAGAGGACAGTCGCGGGTACATGCAGGTACATGATATGGCAACACTCACCAACATTGAGTAATCCATGTTAATCCCCTTGGATTTTTCTTTTCTCCCCTCCCCCTCTCGCTCTCACATTCCCACTCTCTCTCTCTCTCTCTCTCTCTCTCTCTCTCTCTCTCTGTCTTCTCCATACAAGGTAGTTATGTGTCACATATGATTATATAGGATTCTGATATGATACTTCAAAAATATAAAAAGCAATCAAATAATTTTTGAAAAAGTTTACAGTCTATAATTACCAGTTTTTTCGGGATGTATTGCATTCGTAAACATAAATCAATTGCTGACAATGGCCATGAATATTGTCTCAATGTTAAGTTAATTTTTTTAAAGCGTATATATATTTGGTTGCAACTTAATTATTTTAGTTCAATAGAGAAACATTATAAAATTAAATCAAATATACATTTTCTTAGTTCCAAGTAAAACATATGTCATAGAAATAAGTTCATTAATTAACCATTTATTCAAAATAAGTAATTTATACATTTAAAATACTGAATGTTTAGTTAAATACAGTAAATATTTTATGAGAACTGAGAATTTAAACAAAATATAACATTCAACTGTAGTATTTTAACTTATTAGACCGTCGTTTTCGTAATCTTCAACGATGTAAACGTACACTATATGTTATATTGCAATAAATACTAACTATATTTACATACTTTTCCATCATTTTTATTGTAATATATATATATATATATATATATATATATATATGTATATTTATATATATATATTTATATATATTATATGTATATTTATATATATATATTTATATATATATTATATGTAATATATTTGTATCATATGAAACGCAATGGTATTGAATGTTCAACGTACACAATCTGCCGTTCAAGCTTTAGGCATCCCGATCAGAATGTTAATTAGGGTTATTATTAGGACTTAATCCTTATTTCAATTGGTTATTGAAATATAATGGTGAAAATTTGAGGAAATTTCATTTTTATAGTGAAAACCATAAGAACAACGTAAAAATCTGGTTTTTCTAAATTATCTTGTAAAATACGAAAAGTTCCAAAAAGGATTGTTAAGAAAAGTTATAAATTCCACTAAAAAACATATTTCTTATTCTATACATTTTTCTGTACCAAGAGTTCCCAAAAAAATATATTCAAACTAACGGAGGATATAGAATAGTTAATGAGAATATTACGGTGAAGTGCATTGTTGTTAATAAAAGACGTTTAAAGAAAAAATATATAGATTAAAAAATATGTGTTTTGATGAGCTTTTGAACTTTTAGTTACATCATTTAATTGAATTTTTTGTATTTTACGAGATAAGTTAGAAAAACAATATTTTCACTGTGTATTAATGTGATTTATTATAAAATTGAAATTACCACCAACTTTTACTACCATATATATAATCAGAATCCTAAAAAACGTATATATAAAAATTTTAATAAAAATCGCGTTAGTCGACTACTTGAAAAATTTGGTAGCTCTTTGTTATAAGAGATTTTCTCAACTTTGATGTTTGCCAGTTTTCCTTAAAGTTGCTGTAGGTTTCAAAACTTCAAGCTGCTTGCTAGCTGCTGCGAGACTATATATATATTTATACATGTAGCAATAAAATTTCTTTTTGCTGAGTATAAGCTACTCATCTTTTATTGCACCCCCCGCTGCCAGCCTATTGTCACGACAAGCTTTTTCTGTGCACGCGCCGAAGACAGTCGTCTCCCCCTTCGATCGCACCATCGCACGAGCTCGAAAAACATCTGGAATATCGCACGAAACGGCCAGTACCTTGCTTTGGCCGTCAGAGGCCCTCGTTTTCAGTCGAAAATTTTTACTGCACTCTGGCCCATAAGCGTCGGCGATCTCCCCTTATTATCTCTGGCAGTAGGCAGTGGTAACGGAAAAAGGTTCGTGGGCGGGCCCAAGAGTGACCCAACGATCACGTGGGGAAGTCGATGGGGTGAGATACCAAAGAGCAGCTAACTATTGTAGTAGTGGGAGGGAGAGAGAGAGAGAGAGAGAGAGAGAGAAGAGAGAGAGAGAGAGAGAGAGAGAGAGAGAGAGAGAATAAGAGTTGGATTTTCGGGATAATTAGACGTGCGGAAAAACCTCACTTTCTATATCTACATCGATTAAATCTATTCGATCTTGCTTCTTATCATTTTCATATAGATATATAAATTGAACTTACAATAATATTTTGTGTCTATTATAAAAATGAAAATACAGATCTTCATAGATTTCTGTCTTTTGACTAATGTGTACGCACGTAAGTAGTGGGAATAACCAATATTACATAATGTAGAAACTTATTCCTACGAAAATAACATTTTTAAAGCTGGAATGTATATTGTTTTTAAATGTTTATATAATCATTTGTTAAATTTATATTATCATAACTCAGAAATTATAATATTTTCAGGTGACGTACAAACACTAAAAACATTCAACATTCCCGATAAAATAAATAGCCAACTTAGAAATAAATTAATATATTACATTTATTAATTGTACTCTTAAGCCAAACACTGTATAGTTTTTTTTCAAAATTAAAGAGCGGCACCATTAACCTCGTAAAACTGTTGTTCATTTTGAATTTCATTATGTATCTATTGTGTCGATACATGTAATTAGAAAAAACCTCAGCATTAATTTTGATATGAAAAACGTTATAACTTTTTAACGATACCTGTATTCGATTTCCTTTCCAATCTACATTATAATTCTCGTTACTTGTAAAGGAAGTTATTGTATCAGACTATAAACTGAAGGAATTTATTTAATATCGTATTGATAATCCAAATTAACGTCAAAATAACAATTGTCTTCTAAGAGGTGCAATTTAATTTCATACATTATATTTTATAATAGTGGCATAAAGAGATGATTTTTCTTTTACGGAAAATGTTTCAGATACATTAAATTTTATAAATATTGAATGTACAGTTCCTAATGTAATAATAAAACAATTAATAGATTAATTCTAAGAAATGTTTAAAAATTAATATATTTGTATTTTAAAACTAATGTATATGTTGGGTTTCCCCGACATATACATAATATATATATGCCGGGTGCAAAAATAAATATCCCTCTATTTCCTATGTATACAAGTATTGGAGAGGATTATGAGAAATATAAGTACAAGAGTGGATTATGAGAAATATAAATGAAAAGGATTCTGTTTGAATGTGAAGGAAACTGGGAATAATGTTTGTGATTTATGAATTATATTTAATATGTAGTATCAGAAACATGGGTAGATCAACTACGTTAACATTAAAATCTACGTCAAACTCGTATTTTTTGAAAATATGTTTAAGCTCGTGTTATTACTTATAATTATTTAAAATACTTATACATTTTTTATTAATAATGCATATTGTAGAAAATACAAAACTTCAAATATATCCTATTGTATAACGTTATACAATGTAAATCTTATATCTTGTAGTTATAATTGAAAAAACGTATAGCTGTTAAACATTAAAAAGTTAAATTTTTGATTTATATTATATAAGCATAAAATATTAAAAATAAATTTTTTAAACTAATTATAGAATATTCATTTTCGCACAAAATCATAATACTCAATTTGAAATTTCTACAATGGGAGAAAGGAACGTCTTGATTTTTTGCAGAATCAAAAATGCGTCTGCATTATGAAACTGGCATTGGAGTTCGTGCCTGAATTTCTTTCTGATATTCGTACGTATATGAAATATGTTTTGGCTTAGCCTCTGAATGATATAAACGAAAACAGCAACATCGCTGGACAAAAGTGTATAACTAGATCTATATATATTTATTGCCTACGTCACAGCTCGTGACGTAGGCAAATGCGCACACTAATTTATGCTGACGTAGCTGTGACGTCGCGTTGACTCGTTAGTGTAGCAGTTGGGCCCAGAGATGCCAGGCCGGACAGCCAACTCGAGTATGCGCGTTAGAGTCTTTACCCCTCCACGCGCTGATTGGCTGAAACTCGCGCGATATTTTAAAGTTATATGATCTGTATGATCGTATAAAACAACAAGCAAGCTGCAAGACTATTAAAAAAATGATTGATACTATAATATATAACTGTGGCCACATGCATATAAATATTTTACACATGTCCACTACTAAAAACTCATTAATTAATATTATTCATTATTAAAATTATTATTAATTATGAATAATATGATTAATATTATTATAAACTATTATAATAATTATTAAATATTATAGTTATTAATATAAATTTATTATAATTATATAATTTAATATATATTTAATATATATTAAATTATATAATTAATAATAATATTAATAATTAATAATAATATTGATAATTAATAATAATTTTAACAATGAATAATATTAATTCATGAGTTTTTAGTAGTGGTCATGTTTAAAATATTTATATGCATGTGGCCATAGTTATAAATTGTAGTATCAATAATTTTTTTAATAGTGTTGCAGCTTGCTTGTGTTATATACGATCATACAGATCATATAACTTTAAAATATCGCGCAAGTTTCAGCCAATCAGCGCGTGGAGGGTAAAGACTCTAACGCGCATACTCGAGTTGGCTGTCCGGCCTGGCATCTCTGGTTGGGCCTACTGAGGGCGCACTTTCCCGTCGCTCGAAAATCATCGAGCCTTTCGTATATGGCATTGGCAATCTCTCCTTATTATCTTTGATATATATTAGCAGTAGCCTGACGATTTCGTTACTCGATAAAATAATAGTTTTCCTGTTCATGCACACAAAATCGCAGGTCTAACTCGGCGAATTTCGTCGATGATGCCTGTCCGTTAGTCATTTTTTTTTTTGAAGAAGAAGAATTTATTTTTTATACGATAAATAAGTTCATGACAGATTCTTTAAAATAATATATATAGAAAATATATAGACATATGATCCCACGCACTTTTCGTCAACCTTTATTTATAAAAACTTTCTATGGAATTTTCTTTTATACACAAAAGTACGCACTTAAATTATTTATTTGCCTGCGCTCTTGACAAGCTATAACAATCACAACTTATTGACCCACCGGAATGCGTTGCTGTTCTGTCATTTGAGCGCGTTTGTGGTGGTTTATATTGTGCCTCTCGGTTTCATACCTGGTGCTGGTAAAACTGTCTCCAACACCAAGAAAGGGAACGATTCGTTTATTTACTGTTATAGCACTCAGTAAATGACCATCGATACACTCGCAACATCAGAATTAACAAGAATGAAAATACATAAAAGCATGTGGAAAAAAGATGCGGGCACGGCGTCGGGCAGCAAAAACGTGCGTAAACCGCGCGCATCAAGGGCGAGAATTTGGTTTGGTTATAACGAATAATCTAAATGTATAGCAAAGTATATAGCCAAAATGTAAGCCAAAGTATATAGCCAGAGATAAGCTCCGATATAGCTAATGGCATGCGGTCGAACTGAAAAGAATATTAAATAAGTGAACTTGGTTTTTTATATATCAAATATATACTTCATTCTATTTGCATTGGATTTGATTTTAAATTAATAATTATAATACAATTTTATTCTTATGGATCGTAAAAATTGATAATATAGTAATTTTTTATAATTATTTAATAATTGCCATTGTAATAATGGTTAAAAATCGCAATAGGTAAGGAAGATAATTCATCTTCTTTGTGGCCGTTTTTATCTCGGAACATTATTGCAGACGAAAAGCCGTATAACCATTCCCCGAAAAGGAACGAGGGACCAATTTGTTTTAACGTCAGAATTCTTGATAGATTTTATTTTTCAAATAATTCCATAAGATTCGTATGATCTCCAGATAATAAAAAGTATCTATTTTTTATTATAAAAATATACATTTTATTATATATATTTATTATAAAAATATATTTTTTATTCGTATGATCTCCAGATAATAAAAAATATATATTTTTATATTATATATTTTTTGTGCAGGCAGCAATTTGGTTTTGATTAATTGGAAGTATATTCAAGTTATATAATAGCAAATCCATTTCTCCACAAACATAGCAAAAAGTGTTTGTGCATATCGAGAAGGTATGACAAATGCAAAGCTTTAGTAAAAAATATTTGCTCGGGGGAAAAGTTACTTCGCGGCTCCTTAAAACGGGTCGATACAGCTCTGACATGTCTTGCACGGAACTAGTCGAATGCAAAAACATGTGCAAAAATCTCACTTAGTTGCTCGAGAGAATTCAAAACCATTTCCATATATATATCATACTTGCTGTTCTTGAATGTCTAATTCGTAAAATAAAAAGATAGTGAATTTAATTTTTTTTGTAGAATACTTACATGTAATAATTAATAATTTGTCCACGTCGCTAATTACTTTTTATTATTCATTTTGTCTTTATAGTTATGTATAGTCACACAACACAATCTTTATGCATTTACGTAGTTTTTATGTATTTTGCCATAAAAATCCAAAATGTATCAAAAACCATAACGATGTTAATAATCGGCATACCAAAAACGTAAATACGTTAATTTTCAGCGAAATCAGATATAGGTGCTATAAGTAATGCCAGAATTGGCAAATTTGCTAAGCAATCCTAAATGAAATTGTTAAATTTTTCTTCAGAAATATCGCTTGTACCAAAAAAATTGAACAGAACAAAAATGATGCATTTTTGTGAGATGTACATCTCTTTTGAAAAAAAATTTTTTAAAAATATTCTTATTATCCGAGTTAATACCAACAACCACCATTTTTATGCTTTTTGCATTGATTTCGCCATTCAAATTCAATGTCAGCGAAAAAGCACTATGGTACTCATCATAAATATAGCAACAAACATATGTCCATAAATTTTCAGCAAATTGGAATGTGGGCGCTCTTCCGAAGTCCTCACCGTAATGTATATTTCCAAATAAGTTTGAGCGGTAGAAAAACGTTCAAATGTGCAGAGTGTACATTTGAATGTATATAGCAATTTTACCCGAGGACTTTTATGACAGAAATATAACGCATATAATAAGCTGATTTTGTTAGAGCAGAGTGTAAAAGCAATAAAACCAGATGTAGTAAACATCTTCGCTTTCTGTCTCACTCGGACGTATTACAGTTCGTAGATGATACTTTTATAAGAAAGCGTACGCCGAAACGTTCGACTCACTCATGGAACGTTGTATATTGTCTGTGTATATATACATGAACTGCGCACTTGCACGCCTCATGTTTTTTTGAGATATAAAATCTCTTTTATATGTCAAAACTATAGTAAATATATAATGTAAAATATAATCTATACATATTTAGTTGTATCACCTAATTTTCATTTATAATTCCTTATGAATTTCAAATATTGCAATAAACGTCAGAGTTCTTTTTATTTCTATAATATATGTATGGTACTGATTGCTACTTATTGCGACATCTCTTCGAATGTACTCAAACAAAAATCCTCTCTTTTTTATCTACAAAAATAGTGATCATCAGTTGCAGGGGATTTCGTGCATTAGAAATTTATTTCGACGTCTCATTTTGTTTATACAATACGTAGAACGGTGAAACAAATATTATTTAATTTATTATTTTATCCTGCAAGTGGCGACACTCGAATTATGTATGTAAAAGACATAAAAAATTTATAATAATTATTTTCTTTAAAAGCATTAACACCACGTGGAGCAGAAGGCAAAGTGTACGAATTTTCTTTATTTTTATACCCTACGCAGAGAAATCTTCTGAACTCTAAGAAATAGGAATTTTCTTAATTTTTTTACCCACATTTGAGAAAAGTTATAAATTCTAAGAAAGTTTCGCCACTTATAGGTATGTCTAAAGATTTATAAAAATTTTTTTTAACTGTCAACAATCAAAATTAATGGAATGAGACGTCGAAGTAAATTTACTTCCGTTCTGGTAGTTCATGGTGGCGCTGCGCTCGAGGTATGCAGCACTCTTTAGACTCTAGAAACTTACTTTATACAAAAGTATGAAATAAGGCAAGTATGGTGTATGGGACATTCTAATCATTTCAAAACTCTTCTCTATAATGTATAGTATTTATATAAATGATATTCTTATCTATTTTATTTAGACTTCACAGTCACAAGTAAATATTCTTGATTATTAAAAAAAAAGTTAAAGCCTAAGAAAGTACTAAAATAACATTTCAGGATTATATTAAGTTATTTCTAATCTAAACAAAAGAAAGTATTGAAATCAAGTTTTACATAGTCAAGTATATGTAAAAATAGACAAGTATCAATGCGAGTAAGTTTCGAAATCATCAATTATTATTATTCAATAAAAATGTTCCTTATGAAAAGTATGCATGTGCATTCACTTATTTATAACGTGGGAATACGGTACTATGAAAATATAAATTAAAAATTATTTTGACATGTACTTGCGGACCCGTCTTTGAAAAGTTTATGATAAGTGCAGAACAGTACGTAAAGTAAACTTTAGTTTCCAGTCCATCGAACGAATTAAAATTAATTAATTATAGATTGGATATTTACGAATGTTTGTCAAAAGATATTGAATAATTTAATATATTTTTATAAACGTAAATGCTTTATTTTATCAAAGAATCTTAAATCTACTGCAATACCATTAATATGGATTTGGAGTCAACCAATAGTAGATGAATAATTCATAATTTGGTAACATTAGAATTACCTGTCGGTCCATACTAATCTCGATAGTAATAGTATAACATCAATGTCTTGAGAATTCCTATCTATATCAATGCATAATTGCTTGAATATTTTAAACTTTTATCGGTAAGTCCAGTTAAATTAGGAAATAAAGAAGATGACTTCAGCAATTTAAATATGCATCAATTTTTAACATATATATCGGGTGTATTGTTTTTTAGAAAATAATTTATTTTCAGTAAATAAATTGACATTATTTTTCTTAAATATATGTCTTTCAGTATCTTCTACTTGATGTAATGTATGGCTAACAAATTCACTGTGATCTTTGATTAAAACCTAATAACATTAACATTTGGAAAATCATCATTACTCAGATTCGCAATTATATTTTCATAACATTACAATTACTTGGTCAGATAAATTTTCAGTATTCTCACAAGCTTCTGTTACTAGAGATTTGGTGGAAAGTATAATTTATTGGAATTAAAAACTGGTTTTCAACTGATTTCAAAATAATTTCAAATAATTTTCTTCATAAACGATTTCGATTATTGCAAGTGATTTAAACTAATTTTAAACAGTTTTCAAATGAGTTTCGACCTTTTAATGTGTTTTCTTAATACTTATTTTATAGACTTTCGCAAGAAAAATCACGATAATATTTAGTTACAATAAATTAATTTTTTATATTGCATTGGATAAGCTGATATTTGTAAAATATATATACATATGGTGTCCTCAAGTGTTAAATATATTATATTATATTAATTATATTAATATTTATAATATATTTATATTATAATATCTATACATTGTATTATAATATATTATATTAATAAGTATATTTTTGTTCGAACAAAAATGAATAAATCTAAAATATATTTTCAAAAGCCATTTCAATTTATCCAATATTTTATTTATCCAATACCAAATAAAAATGATATTGTTAAGCTAAAAATAATGTATTTGTTATACATTTTTTAATTTTTATTTATTTTAATTTTAAAGAAATCGTAGTGCAATTATCTGATTCTTTTCTAATTTCACGTACTCGTCTTTATCCTATTATAATGATCATCATTTTTCATCAGAGGGCAAATGGTTACTTGTAGAGGCTTTACGTTTTACATCGTAAAATAAACTTCAGTTTTGGACTATACCTACAACTCTGTCTGATTTTTATTTAAATTTGAAATCGAAATAACAGAACTGATTTCAATTTTGCATGCCCGCCATGCTCCATTTTCCTGTACATGAAAATTTTTTTCACGTTTAGTGTTATTCATACCATAATCAAATTAAATAAATTGTATTTAACAAAATTATATAAATTATATAAATTGTATTAAAGACACAATGCAAAAATTTGTAGCTCATTTATCACCAGATAATGAGCTATAATCTTCTCCTTTAGGAAGTTAAAAATAACCGCAGAGAAAAACTGACGATATGATATATTATTTGACGTATAATGAATTTCATTTTATGATGGGGTAATATATATCGGAGCGTTCGTCGAATCCATATATTTCCCTTTTATACACAAGACTCCTCAATATGTCCATTTTCGGAATACGAAGTTGAAAAATAATTTTGATTCGTTTACAGTCTGCATTATTCAATTTTTTTTTCAAACAGCTCTTCATACATACGAATAAGAATACTTCCTTTTCGGGGAAAAGTAGTTATGTCATACATGAGAACAAAATTATTTTCACCATTCTATCCTCAAAATCACAATATTAACATGAATTTTCGTACACATAACACGTGCTCTTTCAGACTCGGGTAAACGTATCCTCGATTGAAAAATCTTATTTTACTCCCTCTAATGCCACAGAGTACAATGAATTTGGCGCGAGGCACATTTTTTTTTTCTAGCAATAATCTTCCAGATAGTATCGAGTTTTTTTTGTTTAAGATTTTTCCGCCGAATTTTTACCGAGCGTAAGCGGCATTAAAGATACGCGCGTAAAATAAATTCGCACATGCGTTTGTCGCGTTTATCATTATTTCTAAAGCAGGCGCGATTAGGTCAGCGGACGAACAAGTGCCGCCCTACGTGTCGAGGAGATGTAAAGAGCTTCAACAACGAGAAGAGATGCGTCGTGCCGGCGAACTCATCGTCCCGCGCGTAGATCCTCGCGCTGCGCGACTCTTTCAACGCGGCTCATTTATGAGGCGTGTACACACACACACACACACACACACACACACACACACACAACACACACACACACACACACACACACACATACACACGCCCGCGCACACACATAAAATACATATATTATACACGTATAGCAATGTGCGCACCCCAAGGAGGCGACGCGAATCCCGCGGTGTCGAATGGCCAATCGATTTTCGCCGGGTAATTCCGCGGGCAAATCTGGCACGTGGATCGCATCGCATTCAGAGGAGTCCTGCATGCGTGCTTGGAATATCACCTACACCTCTATAGTATATATATATATATATGGGTTGAAGGCTAATGAAGTTTTTAGTTGGAACAGGTCTTTGCGATTATATCCAGGAATTGGAAAAGAAAGCTAGTGTAGGCCAATTCGGATTAGCGTAAAAATAATGTCTGGATCGATTACCGAAATATTTTTATGATATAATTATAATAAAAGATTTTTCGAATACACAATAAATTTTAATAATTTATTCACTGTTCAAAAGTTTTCAATTGAGATAGTTAAAATTATTTTTCGTCCATCTCTATACAATTAGTAGAGTTAGTAAACTATATTATTTTCTTGACTATATTCCATAATTTTCAATTCTAGCATTAATATAATAATCGACATTAAATTAATTTAAAGAAAAACATAAATTATATATGAAATCTTAAAAAGGCAATATCTTTATATGCGAAGCATACAAAATTCCATATCTCTTATAATTGACTGCAAAAAATAAAAAATATATAACTTTATATGTTTATCTTCAACTACTCTAACCTCGAAAAACATGACTTCATAACATAAGTTTGTAGCTCTAGTGATGTAAACTATAGTTCGACATTAATGTTAAAGTTTATTTTGACCTCTTCAGGCTTTTCTCTAAAACAATCAATTGTTACACGCGTTACAAAATGTATGACTTGATAAATTATTTCGTAATAGTTCCACATTCAGCATGTATTGTACTGCTGAACTAACTCTTCATAAATATTTTATTCAAATTTGAACTTTTAAGTTGAAGATGAAATGCAATATTCTTAAGAATATTAATGTAATACATAAGTAAATATCTTTTAGTCTATTCCAGGTAAACGATTATTATTTATATGATTATCAATTTAATATTATTTAAGTTGCTTATTATAAAATTTTAATTCTTCCTATAAACAAAACTCCAAAATTTTAATCCATCATTTTTTCCACTATCCAGACAAGCTTAATAGATCTTTATGATTAATAACATATCGACATTCTTTATTATTTTTGCAAGAAAAAACATATATATATATATTTTTTTTTACAATCAATTCAACATGCTTATTATATCATATGTTATAACAAAAAAAAATTCTTAAAGTTATGAATTCTTACTTTTCTGATTTGTGGATTTAAAGATCTGTTTCTTCTGATACATTGTCTCAAATTAAATAGGGTGAGACAACGACAGTTGGATTAAAAGAAGCCTCGTGGTTTAATCTGTTTGATATGTTTAACAAAAATGGTAATTAATGACTCACCGATTTTCCATTCTACATTTGCTGTCCTTTGTTTTGCAGTTTGTCTTAAAATCTTCATACAACTTTAGACAGGATTTGTCTCGTTGACAGACGATCAAGGCATGGTTGCAGGTTGGCAGAGCCTCGATGGAGTTCTGATCTCTCTCTATATAACAAATGAAAAAGAAACGGATGTATATATATATATATATATATATGTATGTATATATATATATATATATATATATATATATATATATATATATATCATTGCATTGTCTCCAAATGAATAAAATAAAGTTATGTATACTGAAAGTTTTTTATAATAAAATAATTTAAAAGTGATATCGATTTTTCTTGATAAAATTTTTTTCAAGCACTCAGTAACACAAGATACTATTAAGTAAGCTAGCTGCCCGCAAAAGAAAAAAAAATAATAAATGAAAATCGTTCCCGAAAGTTGCAAGGTACGATGCGAGGCGATAGCGTCATTTTATTCAAATCCGTTCCAAGCTCTTCGACACCCCCTCAAAGCTTAAATGTAGTGTTTGTTCCTCTGCAATTGCATATAGCGAATTGGATATGGAAAGCTTAAAGAAAAATCGTCGAATTAATTATAGGCTCGGTCACATGAATAGAAGCTTTGACTTGGTATAAATTCTTATTACTTTCGTAGTTCATTACACACATTACGAATTTCATAATGAATTTGTCAAATAAAATTCCCAGTGATCCATAAAATTGTTCTTAGCCTTCGCGTGACCTATTGCGATTTCTGACAATTTTATCCGCTATATTTTTGATTATCGCATATATACACCATCTCCTTGACGAGGTTTTCGCGTGGATGGATTTAAATCTGATAGATATGGTGCTCACTAATGTCATTAGCTATACCAGATTTTATATAGTATGGTTTATTAAAAATATTTAGGTAAATTATAAGTAAAAATCATATCAACATATATTTCATGTAAATTTAGAATCCTTACAAATTTTAGTTGACCATTGGTTCTACATTTTTGCAAAGTTGCAATTAAATTCCTTAAACGGCGTGGAAGGCTTTTCAACTTTTCGAAACAAAAACTATAAATCAAATTTTAAAAATGAATTATCATAAATTTTCGTTCCCATACCGTTTAATGATTTATGTGTGAATCATTGCAGCAACCTAGAATCGACATAAGTATGAAAGATCATTCTTTTTGCTCGATCGGTTAAAGTTAACCTCGGCACTGCTAAAAAGTTATAACGCTCTCTCTTTCTCTTCTATTTTTCTGTCTATCTGTCTTCTCTCTCTCTCTCTCTCTCTCTCTCTCTCTCTCTCTCTCTCACTATTAAACGATCTCAGACATGTGCTACAAAGTGAAGCAATCAAGCATATATTTTATACTGATAATTTTCAGATCTATCTGCACATATTCAAAAGCAATATTCTTCACGGTCTAGCTTCTGGTTCATCAGATCGTGCACAGCGGAGCAGTTACGCAAGAGAGTGATTATATCACTGAATTATAGATTATTGTCCATTTGTGCATTTGGATGCGTCCAAGGAGCAACGAATACGTTTACCGTGTTTAAGTAATGCATGTGTTAGATATCTTTATGGTGTAAAAAGAGATGAGCACATTATCCTTTACAGGCAACGCTTAGGTTGGCTTCCCTCAGATTGACGGAGGCATTACTTCGCTGTATTAATAACGTATGAATGTCATGAAACTGTAAGAAATAACATTTTTAGCTGATTTATTCTCTAAGTATAAGCTCAGTTATTCTTGTAGGGATGAGAAGCGAGGGTTAAGCATTTCTAATGTAACTGGCGCAACTGGCTGTAGAATTCTCTTCCTCCGTAACTTCACAACTTTCCGCTATTTAAAATATTCAAGACGACAGAAGGAGGCATCTCCTCGAGATTGATTCCTAACTATCTTTTTAAGTCAATTAATTTATTTTAAGTTGATTTTAATTTTAAATCGATTATTATTATTATATTTTAAAGTGTATATTATTTCGTTCTACTGACTGATGGATGAAAATTAATATAAAAATCTGTTTTATATTGTATTAATATGCTACAACTGTGAATTAACAATATATCACAATTTACAATATATTTACCACTATAAGCTTTACTTATTTTAAGGAACATGATGCATTTTATCATAATGCTAAAAAATTATTTTTGTACTCTTTTACGTGTATTTTAAAGTTTTATATTATTCATGTTTAACGATTTATATATTACATTTTAATTTGTAAAACGTTCCAGAGAAGTTTTCCTTAATTCACAAAATCAATTTCATATAATGAAATTTCAATAGCATCGAAATTCGTGTTTTTAATGGTCAAAATAACATTTAGAAAATCGTGATAGGTCTATGAGTATTCAAGGGGAGACGGAAACCCTATAGGATCCTGGGATATTTCTAGCGTTTAAAATTTTGTACTTTTTTTCCAGTTGCAAGCATTGACGTATTAGACTTCAATGATATTCATGTATCATGCTTTAATGATATAGAAAGATACTTTATATACTATCTCTAAATATTATACTCGATCGAAAGGGTAGAGATTTAATTAATACACAATCAAAAAATTCAATTGTTAGCAACTGAAGTCTCGAAAAAAAAACCTTGAATAATTAGTTATGTGAATCAGTTTCAGTATAAAGTTGAATATGACAAACTAATTGAAATCATATATTCAAGTTTTAATATACATTAGTTGTTCTGTATTATTTGTTAGTTTCTTTTAAAGTTAATTTGGATCGTAATCGTGTTTAAAATTTTTTTAGAAAATTAAATTGTCTGTAATTTTTTATTCTGTACACACTTTCAATTAAATTCGCCAACTTAATGCATTAATTTAACGTAGTATGCTGATTTCTCAATTAAGCAAAGTATAATATTTTTTATATACAAAAAATACCTTAAAGAATGAAAAAGAAACCTGTGTGATAGTGAAAAAGTATATTAAGGCAGTATTTACTGTTTTACTTCAACATTGAAAAACCAAATTTTTAATTAAAATCAAATAACAAGAAGATATATACGAAGATGAGATTGCGCATAATAAACTAGGACCAGCTAGGGCAGGAATAAATCAATCATTTCGAGAACTAACATTTATTAAAGAGAGAGAAAAAAGGAAGGAGAAAGCGTATTATTAATTTCTGATAATAAAGTCGAATTCGTGCAAAAAATGCAGCGCACAAATTTAAATATCCAAGGAGGCTGGTGCGGGGGCTTAATGACAGCACGGGCTTCTTCATCTCGGTTTGTAAAAGCAATCGTAAGAATGGCAGGGATAGCAATGCGAGTTAACGAGAGAAAGAGAGTAAAGAACCGCCAGCGGTGTTTCCTCAGTTATTTAATAGTTTCTATTCGCGAATAACGACCTGCCCGCCTCCCCCCCTCTTCAAGCCCAATGGGAAGTAAGGGGGTCACTGTTGCATAATTAATAATTTATGCGAGCTCTTATGCACGTTCAGCTCATTCGATGACTGGTACAGTAGATCACCCAGACGCTTTAGCGTAAGTTGTAATTGCATAAATTAGTTTTTCGAAAGAATGAGTGAGAGAGGAAGAGAGAGAGAGAGAGAGAGAGAGAGAGAGAGAGAGAGAGAGAGAGAGAGAGAGAGAGAGAGGTTAACGCAAAACGTCGCCCTTAATAGTCGATATTTATGGAGTCCTTTTGAACCGTATTTCTATGCATATAGCCATCAAACCGCATTTGAAATATCTGATTAAATAATTCTTTAGGCATGCAGAATAATTTGTCACTCACAAGTTTTTTAGTCGTTATAAGGAAATACAATTGAGCGATATTTTTATATATCTACAGATTTCGTTACCGATATTTATGATGAAAGAAACAAGAAATTGTTATGTTGTACCCATTTACTTTACCTTGCTGATATTCATATGTATCGATGAACTTGCTTTAACATTTGGTCAAACATAAAATATGAAACTCTATAGAGTATTAAATAATTTCAAATAAATATATAAAACATCATTCTCTTATTACATTTTCATATATCATTTTGCATTAAATTGAAGAATAATTTTGGAGCGAGATGATAACGTCGACAACCGGTTTGTTCAAATTTATTTTACTTTGTTCCTCGTTTTTCGCACTTTTCTAATACGGGCAAATATGGTCCCGAAATATTCTGAATAAAAACTTCATTTGTAAAATAGACTCCTGACGATTAATATCGCATCGATAAATAAGTTAATTAAAATATGAAATCTTCTTTGTCTATATGAGTATTATTGCTTGTCTATCCGAAAAAATGCCTTTTCAAAAAAAAAGCCCTTCTAATATAGATCTCGCTTGTATTATTACCATTACCACTAATAGATTTCAGCTTCTTGATGGTATGACATTTGTAGCAAATGTGTTTAAAGCCATATGCAATGTCTTTTATTAAACCAAAACAATTTCGCTATGAATTCAGCAGTCATCGGTATTAATTTATGAGGCTTAAATTGCTCACTTGAGAAGGTCAGAACATACGTAAAACTGCCATAGAATACGTCTATTGGGAGTCTCCAATTTGTTGCATGCATACATATACAGCAATTTATTAGTAAAACTGTTACATGCGAGAAAATGAAAAATCTCAATCTCTTTTATTTCTTTTATGTTCTTTTTGGTACCGGAACACCCCTTACCTGAGATGAGTCTTTGCGCCTCTGGTGAGTACCACGATCCATTATCTTTAATGCGATTCTTTTCAATTCGACACTTGCGATAAGCAACTTCTTGGCTCACAAGCAAATGAGAATATTAAATTTCATAAACTGATACTTATGCATAGTTTTACATAGACTTAAATATGGAAAACGATTTTCAATACTTTCTTTTGTTTAAATTAGAAATAATCAAATATAATTTTAAAATGTTATTCTATTACTTTTAGAGGAATTTATATAAATACTTTTTTCTATTATTTAATCAGTACGAATAATATTTGACAAAAACTCTTAAATCAAGCTGAACTAGACAATCTCGATATTGATTGTTTTCCATATTCTTGATTGAACAAATTATAAAAAAAATTTCATTTATAGGAATTGGAAAAATTAAATAAATAAAGCTTGAAATGACAAAATGGTCATTTTTACATACGCTTGACTTTCTAAAATTGATTTCAATAATTTCTTTTGTTTGCTTTGTAAAATGAAACATATTTCCAAGTTATTATTTTATTACCGTCGCAGATAATATTTTTTTTTTTGATTAAGGAAAAACTCAATTGTACTATTACTAGATGAACCATTAAAAATAATTATTTTCGTTTATATAAATTTAATGTATTAAATAGAACAGGTTTTGAAATGATAAAACATTAAAATATACCATACGTGTCTTACATTATACTTTTGAATAAAGTAAGTTCAAATCGAAATATATATATATATATATATATATATATATATATATATTTCGATTTATATATATATATATATATATATATATATATATATATATATATATATACACAGAAATACATAGACAGATGTACTGTTATTTGTATAAGCATATAAAACAATTATTACAAATATATACAAGATATTTAGTTATGTAGAAAAATGTTTGGTTTTTAAATTTTAAAGTAAAACAGTAAATACTACGTTAATGTAGTTTTGGACTACCCACAGATTTATTTTTCATTATTTAAGTTGTTTTTTGAAATAAGTATACAACATTAAATTAAAACAGTAAATTGTATAATTTAATTGACTATGTGTACAAAATAAAAAAATACAGACAATTTAATTTTGTAAAAGAATTTTAAGCATGATTACGATCCAAGTAAACTTTAAAAGAAACTAGCAAATAGTACAGAACAACTAACATATATTAAAACTTGAATATATGATTTCAATTAATTTGTAGTACTCATCTCTATTCTGAAACCGATCCATACAATTAATTATTCAAAGGTTCATTTATATTCTTCAATTTCCAACAATTGATTTTTTATTGTGTATTTAATAAATCTATATTTTCGAGATCAAGTATCTTTCTATATCATTGAAGTGATATCTGATACGTGAATCTGTGGAACATTTTACAAATTAAAAGTAGATACACCTTTCACATTATATAATTTATTTAATTACATAATGCTGTATGTAATTAATTTAATTAGCAAATTAAAAGTAGGATTTTTGATAATTATGAGGAATTAGGAATTGTACTAATTAATACATGCATTGATAGAAAAATTTTCAAACTTTCAAATAAGACTTTCTAAGTAGACAAATTCTAATTTGAACACTACTACGTATAAGGAAAAGAGTGATAAATTTGTAATATTTCTAGGCCTCATACATATTTTTAGATTTTATACAATTTAGCTGATTTCTAGTGGTAAATTGAACAAAATTACGACTTAAAAATTACATTTTATAGAATAGTCGTATTTAGGAGGCTAAAATACGTTTAGTGAACCTTAGCGGATCCGTTCGATTTCAGAACGCCACGAAAACCCTCTGAGCTCCTGGACTAAATCTCAAATACATGTTTTTTTTTTTTAAATCTTTGATTAAAGGAATAACATAAATTATTGGATTGACTGTTGCACAATTATTGAAACTACATATTTTTGAACAGATAGATACAGCTTTGATTCATATCACAACACAGTTCAAGATTTTCTTTTTTACTAGATTGTTTCTCGAAATCATGAAGAACGTTGTTTTATAATATTGGGCATACAAGTAAGTTTTCAGCGTTTTTTTCCAGAATGTGAGGTTTGATTATGAAAATATGGTTACATATCCTTTATTAAAAATATCGTCCATTAGAAACTATAACTTTTCTCATTTCTCGTCTTTCGAGCGCATGAATGTATCAAACCAATTTTTAATTTCCTTTATTGAACAGATTAATAGCGTTCTGCATTGATCGAAACAAGTAGTATTCAGATGATGCCAAGTTTTGACCGAAGCTGTAACATGTGGCCGGGCGTTATTGTGATGACAAATTACAGATTCATGGCTGGTCTCATATTCTGTTCGTTTTTCCTGAAATGCTTGCTTCAAACCATGGCCCATTGATGGTTTGAGCACTTAGAAGCAGTAGTACATGACACCCCTTTGATCCCAGGATATGCAGAGCATGACCTTATGCATGTGAATATTTCATCCGAGTCGATTGAGCGAGCTCGCTGGACTTTGTATACGATTTTCTGCAATTAGAGTTATCATAGTAAATCCATTTGTTATCACCAGTGACAATATGATGCAAAAATGATTTATTTTTATATCGCTGCAGCAAAATTTCGGACATGCATATTGCCTTTCGATATCTCTTGGTTCCATATTGTACGGCACCCAGTTTCCAATCTTTTGAATGAATCCCCATGCTTTGAGGCGCAGAGAAACGGCTTGTTGTGTGATGTCCAGTGATGCAGCAAGTTCTTTTTTAATCTGACACGAATATTTATCTAGCAAATCGTATAATTACTTGTCTTCAAAACTTTTCGGTTGCCCGGAACTATCCTTGTCTTCAACTTCAAAATCACCACTTCTGAACTGTTTCAACCATTCAACGCACTTCGATTCACCAATTCATTTCACCCCATAAGTTTCCAAAACAAAATGATAGGCCTAAATCATACTTTTCCTCGTATTAAAAAATAAAAGTTGCGCTTTCCATAAATGACGTTTATTTGGTTTTAAACTTGCCTTGATTTTGCTCGATAAAATGAATGAGACCGAAAGAAATGATCAAATATAATGCTGCAAAGTTTGTGACAGATAGACTACCTACAAATATAGCACATAAGGTCTAACATTCTGCTCTGTATTAACTGGTAACGTCATTTTTTGACAAATGCTGGGAACTTGTACACCCAATAATTTTCTTTATTCCTTAAAGATATATTAAAGTAGTAGATAAATATTAAAGAAATGTTCCCTTTTCATATCATATGAAGCAATATACAATCGATTTCTTTTCTTCTGTGATCAAAGGAAGGAATGTTCCATATTAATTTTAATAACTATACAGATTACTATATGGCAAAAAAAGATACCAAGAATGCACGCGTGAATTTCCTCGCAAATGTCGCCCCAATGCACAGGTTGTAAATCCATCCCTTCTCACCTTGCCTAAGCTTGACACGGCATTATCGGATATATTCGGTCGATCGGAATTTCATTGGTTCTAATATGGGCATGCGCTCGGGCAAAGAAAGTCGTAATCTGCATCAGAAAGCGTGTATCATCGTCGACACTTTGCTTCTTGCCAAGGGCGCAGGCGAATATCTTTGCGAAAGCCACACAAGATGTTTCCCATATAAATATGGCACGCAGTATAGGAGCTCAGTAGAAAATCTAGAAAAAACTCGATGTGAAAGTATTCTGGGAAGTTTCAGATTGTTTTTGCACTACGTATTAATGTTTATCGACTAAGAACCACACTCTTTATTATGTCGTAAAAGTTTAAAGAACTAGCCAAGATTTTATTTCAGTTCCTGTTCATAATGTCTTTTTGCATATGCTTGTGTCTATATTTAATTAAGGTTGCTGCCTATTTGTTGTAGTCAGGCTTTTCCAATACAGTTAATTTACAAATCAATTTTTCGCATTTGTCATTTGATGAAAATTGTCGTCATTATTATCGAAAAATTCATTGCTGAAGTGCGGCTGTTATAGAATCCTCTGACATTTCAAAAACTTCAAAGATCTGTTCTCCTACGTTACATGAATAGTTTTATTATATAAATATGTTATTAATATTTATATCAATGTCATATTCAAACGCAGACCTTATTATTGTAAGAAAAAGTATTATTTAAATTGGGTCGGCTAAGTTTATTGTAGTTGATACTCTACCATTATATATTTATATTCATATATTCGTATATTTTCCGAAAATTCCACCCCAAGATACCCCGAAAGTCTGAAGCATCGATGCAATGATATGTGGTGATTGTTATTATTAGTAGTAATATTGTTCTATTTAAAAAACGATCTTGGATCTTAATCTTTCAATGATCTTGAATCTGATAAGATGAAGTCAAATAAACGATCTCGGACTTGGATTCAGTACATTAAAAAACATAGAGGCATAAAAGTCGGGATCAATATACAGATTATTTTATGTTCAAAATCTGTGTAATATTATCAATAAGAAGAATATATTCTACGAACCACTTTACTTAAATATACCCGAATATAAAAATGTTATTGACAATATTTTTAGTCTATCCAAGGATATTTAAAATGTTTGTATTAATTAATTTAATGAACGAATATGTAACATATACTTATGAGATTTTCATTTCAAAGATTTCATGTCATATTTTCTATTTTGTAGAAGATGTAAGATAGTCAGATTTATTATATATTTGAAATCGGAACATCATTAATTTCATATGAGGAAGTGTTCTATTTACAATTGTTAAGAAGGCATACCAGGAAAATTAGTATTTTTGTTATTTATATGGCTTTTTTGATACAAAATCTATATACATACTAATATTTAGGATTTTGCTTTGGGAAGAAACAGATATTTAAAATTTTTAGTGAATATAAATGATATCAGTTTATTTGATATTAGTACTAAAGATTTTTGAATTTTATTGATACTATTTCTGCATCTTTTAAGCATGTCAATTGATTTTTGAAAGCTTTGAGATATTTATTTTTAACAATTTTACAAGCATAATAATAATTATAAGATAATTATAAGGGTAAATAATAAGGAAACTTAGAATTTAAATTTTTGACGTGATAAATTCGCCTTTTCATTTGCGTGATAATAAAACTGATGAATTATTATCACGCAAAGTTATCACGCATGAAGTTCTAGTGTTCTGACCTTAAATTGAAGTCTTAAACTTATAGCAACATTAATTCATTGCAATAAATTCAAATGTTTATATTTTATATTTAGATTTATTATATGTTCTATTTTATTATATCATGATTAATTATTATATGATATGATTAATTATTATATCAGGTCGAATATTTGAGGTGTACGAGGGCTCGATCACTAGTGCGAAGGACTGGTAACTTGATGATCCGAATTCAAGTCTCGCTCTCTGTCGATTAATACAAGCAACGTTGTAAAAATTTACATGTGTTTTATTCACAAACACATCGTAGACCTCCATCGTTGATTAACACCAGTAGTCAGGAGTGCAAATAGATCCACGATAAATAACATGCACTACATCGATCTTAAATACAGAAAAGGAGAAAAAGAGCGCGGACGAGATGCATAAGGAGAAAATCTAAAATGAGCCCGAAATCGACAATGCTGAGCGTGCAGAGGGCTCGAAGACGTCTTTACCCAATACGCACAGGGCGCATCCGATGCACCCTCGAGATTTGCTCTCTCCCTCTTTCCCTCTTTCCCTCTTCCTTTTCTCGCATCGGTACACCCCGCTCTTTAACCTCCTCTGGATGATGAAGGGTGGAGGGGAACAGAGTGGGGGGGGGGGAGAAACGAGAGCGAGCATCGGGAATTATCCGCGAATCGTTCGAGCGCTCAAAAGACTCGGCGCCGCACTGACGAGTGAACTCTTGGGAAAATGAACAATGGAGAAAGAAAGAGGCTTTGCCCTTACATAAGAAGAGACGCGGGTAAAAAGAAAAATCGTGGGCGAAGGGAAGGAGAGGCGACAGAAAAGGAAAGCTGCGGAATAAAAGAGAGTGGGAGACGGGGGACATGTCAAAGATACCGAACGTCTTTTGTTTCGAAGTCACCTTTAGAATTTAGTTAAATACTGAATTCTTCTACACTTGTTCATTGTGTACCCTTTACTTTCGTCCCTCGAGACTCGCGGTTCTATGCAATTTTTTTCTTTCTCTTTGTTTCTACTTCGTGGTACGTCTCGCCGGAATATTTTAGGACAACTACTGGAAATCGAGTAAAAAATTCATTCTATTTTTCAAGATCTTCTTTATTAATAATTTCGGGAATTTATTTCCATTAATTTCAAGGATTTTTAGTTACTCGAGCTGACTTGTATAAAGTAACATTTTATTTTTAGTTTTTTTCCTTGACAGCTAGACTATCTAATGAAATTACATAATCAATCAAAGCGCTCGCAAGTGCTTGAATTCCGGTTCATATTTTTCGGGGTTTTCAGAATTCTCTTTATGACCATGATACAAATGATCACATTGACAACATAATTTGCGGTCAGAATATGGCATTCATTTATCTAGTATTCAAAATAAGGCTCAATGCTTTATCGCATCCCGAGTGTTTTTTATGTTTATAATCAGACTTTGCCCTGGATCAGAGCAGCAGTTGATTGAATCATGCAAACTTTTTCATGATCCAAAAATTGGAGAAAGTGGGTTGAAGACAAGAAGAAATCAAGATAATTTCCCTTGGATCTGAAATAATTAGTGATAGATTTGTAGTGAATAATATTTGTTAGAGACATTTTAATTCTGATATTAATAACAAGCGAGACGAATTTCACCGAGGAAAAGTCTTGGACTCTCATTATAGAGATGGATGGAATACTTGTATGAGAAACCAATACTTCCATTCTGACCATTGTTTTCTGTATCTATTGCATCTTCTATTTAGTTTTAATATATTATTAGATTCCTTAACGAATTCATCATTATATAATTAATTTTTTTAATTTTTTGATTCCACATGTATACATTAATATATTGTACTAATCCATTATTAATATATAAGAACATTCAAGAAATTTAATGTATCAGTTCTACATTATCCAATTACTAGCAAAATCGTGACACAATGTTTTTAAATTTTGTTTACTTGTGTTGTTAATTAAAATACATTTATGAAATTACTTTGTCATTCAGAGAATTAGGCTTGACCTTGATTTTTTATGATTTAGAGAAATATGATCATGATCTAATTATTATATCCGTAAACAATGTTGACGATTTGATTACAATCTCGAATACATATGTTATGTAAACTTAACGGTCAAGTGTACAATTAGTATGAGATGTTATTTACATAAAGTCAATGTGTTATGATATTACGTATATGCCAATTTCAAGTTTTGAAATTTTTAGATTTAGGAAATCTGTTGTATTTTTAAGAGAAAGATTATTGTACTCTTAAGGCAAAGGATAACGTTAACGAAACATGTATATTAAGTTTTATTTTACTTATAGTTCAATTATATGTAGCTAACAATTTATCTTCCTTATGCACATTACTGATATACTAATAAAGTACTTTACTTTATATTTTTATTTTGTGGACCTTTACCAGCATTTTCAATGAATATATCTTGTCGTATTTTATATTTGATAAAAATTTCAGCATAGATGCCGTAGCCAAAGTGTGTTCTAAATGTAAAAACTTTATTTTTATCAAAAGATATTTAATTAAACATTAATTTTTACATTTTCTTCTCTGAATTAATCTCTCTTCGATGTAATAGGTTCGCACAAACGTGTTTTTTTTTTTTTTTAATTTTGAAAACATTTCTGATAATCATGTTTGATATAATCTTAAACTTTTTTAGCAATGCAATCGTTCTGAATCTTCGTCCTTTAATGGTTCTTTTAATTTTAAACGAAAATGTCGCAGGGGTCAAATCCAATATGAGTTTCGTGACTGAGGCATTGTTAGGCATGATGTTTGATTAAAAAAAAATGTTCAACTAGCATCGATAAAGCGATGAAGTACATTTTTTTTATAATACATTTTTTCTGTAATGCTCTACCATGATAAAAAAGAGAAAATAATGAATAAGAAAAATCTTGATCTTGAAATTTCATTGTACATAGAGGTTCTTGGTCATCATTAATCCATCGCGAATAAACAACAAATAATAAAGGTGCGCTCGGAGCGATTGGCTCAAAGTAAGGAAAAAGAAAATTGACTGCAAATATTTAGCCAAATTAGAATTCAACGAGTCCCCGACGAGGAATCATGTCGAGCTCGAAAAGCTGGGCCAGGCTGATGTTGTAACAGTAAATTTTGTAGATAAGTTGGCGTGGATTGGGGGGGGGGGCGTCAAACTGCTTTTTAGCAACTATAATTTTTTCTTTTAGCGAAACTAATGATTTTTTTTAGGATTAGTGTGTGGGGTGATAAAGATAGTCTGGTTTGCATTATATATTATAAGATATATATAATATATATATATATATATGTGTGTGTGTGTGCGTGTATACACACATTTATTTAATAAGGCTGTACGACCGATCAAAATATTGATTAGTTTCCATTAAATAATAATCTTACTTTTTCAAATACAATTTTTATATTTTTAAAAATTATTAAACTTGTATTTCTTCTTTATTAGACAAAGATATCATATATAGATATTTGAATACCAGTTCGAGCCTCTAACCTAACACCTTTTTTACTTAAGGTTTTTGCGAACAGCCTGGCATCTCGTTTTCTAGCTCTTCTCCCTTTCCGGCTAATGTTCTCTTAATCGAATCCGAAAACTGTTTATGCGCGCCAACTTTTATTGTAGCGCGAAAATCGACTAATCTAACAGTCTCTATTTTCTCATTAATTGAGTGGTCAAACTGATTTACCCTTCCTCTCTCTCTGTCTCTCTCTCTCTCTCTCTCTCTCTCTCTCTCTCTCTCTCTCTCTCTTTTTCTCTCTTTCTATCTGTGTGGCATTTTCACGGTCGGGCCCACCGAGGCCTTAATCAGCTTTTCAATAATCAGTGCATTACTGATACGCGCATATAATCGTCTTCGTCCAGCGCTGGGCACATGGCATCGGATCGGCGCGGACGCGCCAGGCCGCGTCCCTTAATCCGATCATTCGGCATAAATTAACTGAATTCGATCCCGCGCGAGCTTTCCCCTTTTTGATCGGATCTTTCGACTCCGGATTATGGCCGGATTTTCACGCATTGTGTACAGGGAGCCGAGCTTTATTAGTACAGAATGAACAGCGAAAATGCATCGTCTGTTTATATACTCTATGGTCGGGCTCGGTCGGTGGTGTGCTTTTTGAATTCCCAATGGATCGTTGTACTTTTTTTTCTCTTTTCTTTTATTTTACTTGTTGTAACGCGAGTTTATCTAGCGCTTCGAAAACATTTGGGAACAAAGCTGCTCGAAGCGCTTTCGGGAAAAAATCGAGATAGGACTTTAAGCGCTGACCAAATAGTACTTTCACAAGAGCTGACGATACTCTGAATACTATTATTAAATCAAAATGTATTCAGAAAAAATATTTATTGGCATGATTTTAATTTATACGAGCACATCTAAAAAACTTTTAGGAAACGTAACAAATTTTTTGTTTGTGTTAAAACCAAAGAAAAAATCATTTGGTTTAAAAAAAGTGTGAACCTGTACGAAATAAAATTCACAGATCTCAATGTTGTGTCTAATATGAAAGTTATGTTTATCACTAAAAAATTAACAATTTGAAATAAATAATTTTGAGTATTTGAAGAATCTTTCAAATAAATGTAGCCGATCTTTTAATTATATTCATTTTTACATTAAATTTACATATTTCCAGCACGAGAGCTTCGAAAATTCTATAGCATTATTTAATTGACAGTTATCTAACTGGACAGATGTTGAACTATTGGAATTCGATCTATGAAAGATATTCCCATAAATTAGTTGCTGGAATCTCAGATATTCATAATTAATAATGTAAAGTCTTTGTCCAATCGAATAATTTGAGTTCAACGATAAGTAGAAGTACATGGAAGTCTTTTAATTTGATTACTTAATTTATATATTTAAATTTTACGATAAGTAATACCCTAAACAACTTGAAAATACTTCCGTAAGGAAATAAAAAAGAAGGTCCATTATGAGAGGAAGAGGAGAGGTTTATTTCTGGCTTACATATGCGAACGCGCGAGGACTGAGGATTTGACAATGAAAAGGAAATTAACAAATTTTCAACGGCATTTGGATACGATCTTTTATAAAATTTTAATTAGATTATAATTCCAGGATGCTCCAAGAGAGTTAGTATTAAATCTCATTATGCATGTTCAATTTAATTTGGATGATATTTTGAAATTTACACAATAATTATAAAATGTAGAAGAATCAATTTTTCTAATTTTTCATTGCACCATTGGACAGTTTTTTTTTTAAAGTGGACATTGTTTCTAAAACATTTTTTTATTTTGCACTGAATTCTTTCTAATTAGAGAGTAAGCGCTAATTTTCAATGAGTCATTAATCTATTATTACAATGGGAATTACTTTAAAATATTCCAATTGAGTTCATTCTTAAAATTATTAAATTATATAATAAATTAAAATATAATTTCTATTAATATTAATAATTTTGTGTATAATGATCTGTATATTATTATTTAAAAGATTATTGCATTAATGTTGTGAATATAATCAATTCATGTAGGGATAAATGCTATAAAATCTCCAGAAAATGTCTCTAATTACATAAGCATATTTATTACCTTTCTTATTCACGAGATAATAGAAGGGCCAAGATATGAAAAGAAATGAAATGAAGAGCAGAAACGTAGTTTATGGGTGAAAACTGTCGTATAAGTTATTCGCATTAAAAAAATTCTTTATTCAGTGTATCGCGAATGGCCCGCCATAATCGTTTTTGCCATCAGTGTAAATATAATTCGGTATGTGGACTTTTCATTATAATACGTAGCAAAAAGATAATTTCTGCCAACTTCATTAAGAGTATAGAATCAAAAACCTTTAACGGCGTAACTTATTTAACTCGTTGTTATATAGCTCTCTCTCTCTCTCTCTCTCTCTCTCTCTCTCTCTCTCTCTTTCTCCCTCCACACACACGCGCACGCATACGCGCGCACTTTTTTCTTTCAGAACTGTTCTCAGGATCTATTTGTTTTTCATTCATTTGCATCCTTCTTTCCGTTTATCATCTGCTGACTTTTAATTGAGCTGGTTCGCCGGAGAACGTAATGAAGTTAGAGCATTAAGATTCTTTCTCAAATTCTTCAGTTTCCAACTTTTACTCGTAATTCTCCATATTAAAGGAATATTTAAATAATATCAATAGCTCTTGTAACTGTAGAATGATAGATAATAAATTAGAAATTCTGAAGTTATTTTAATATAATTTATTGTACATAGTGTAAGAGAGACTAAGAGAGAGAGCGCTTATTTATCAAAATTGAAATTATTAATCTCTATATTTATTTATATTATTTATATTTATTTATTTATATTTATTTATTATTTATTTATATTTATGTATTCGTTCAATTTAATCATCAATTAAAAATCAGAATTCAGTCTTCGTTAATTTTGTTTTCAAGACTGCTATTTATTGAAAATAATTACGTAGAAAATGGCTTAATGTAAAGTAGTTGTCATTGAAACAGTTACTTTCCTATATCCTTTAGATAGTTTGTTTGACTCCATATCAATTTTCATGACACTGTTTGACGTCGTTTAAAAATAAAAAATTTGTAAAGAAATATTTCTATTAAATAACAGTTCAAACATTAATACATTTGAGGCTGTCATAATGCTCAGCACCCCTTAATTACATAAGATAGTTAAAAAATAGCGAGATAGTTAATCTTTATCAATTTTCTGAGGCTGTTTTTCCAACACATATGAATTTTGATTTTTAGCTATCAACATGATTTTTGAGTTTATTTTATTTCGATCCAGGGTGCTTGAAAAACGTGAAATTGTTCATTTCAATTTAATTCACTTTGCTGGAGTCCCGGCTTTACTCGCTGAATTCCCCGTATTAGAATGAACGATCTCACTCGGGCGTTAAGCCTGTATTCATCGTTTACCTGGCTTTTGGATCTCAACAATGTAAGTGAGAAGTGTGCCAGTGAGTCAAATAATCGAATTTGACACTTAAGCTTTCGAAATTAAACCCGTTTATTCAATTTACTAACATGTACAGAGTGATCCAAACAGGTTGGCAATTGTTGTTTCTCGCTCCAAAAGTTTAGCGAAGAAACATTTTGACAGATGTAAGACGTATAGTGAATATTTTTTAACAAAAATTTTACATAAAATCTACACCGCGTTCAACATTTTTATGAAAAATACAATGGAATATTATAAGGTTTTGATAAATTGAGGTTAGTTTATCGAAATGAATATTAGTTTTATAATTTTTAACAGACATTTCGACCTATATAAGTTACTCTGATCTCTAAGTGAAGTACATATCTGAATCCATAATATTCCGTTCGTCGAAAAGTAGAGTTCAAAATCAAAAGTGAAATTCCCTATTTTAAAATTTCAATTTGATATTGAAATTCATTCAATATCAAATTTAAAGTCAGTACTGTCAGCACTACATTTCTATTTGAAAATTCATTAACTTTTACCGATCATTTTTCTCAGTTTTTATATTAAAATTTGATGATTCAGAAATTTTCTCGGCCTTAATCAATCGAATGATCGATAATATCAATTTTATCCATAATACATCGATAAAATACAGGATAAAGATATTTTTTAACTTTAAAGAAAGTTGCAACGCCTCAAATCCAGACTTTCAAAAAGCTTATTCACACAAATATGATCGGCGAGTTAATTTGTAATTATTACCTTTATTCATTACGCAGGGATGATCGAAGAGGAAGTCACGGAAACTGTTGCACTCGGGATCGGCGTGGGGTTCTCTGCAGAGGCAGGTGGGCTTGAAGAACTCGAACGCTTGCAAGCTTCGCAATGCCGCCTGGCACTTTCTCACGGTCACAGTTGAGCAGGCCACTGTAAAGCAAATGATTTTTATGTGTTAGGACAAATTCCGACTGATCTCATTTAGGGCTGAATTTACATTGGATTGTATTGTTATTTGGAAATTCAATTGAAAATGTCGTTGGTGATTAAAAATTATCACTTGGTTGCAATGTTTATAGGGAAGTTTTTGTCTATAACTATTCTAGGGAACGCATCGAAATTTTCACTTTTTTTTTTATTTTAGAAAATAAATCAATTCTAATGTAAAAAAAATTGTACATATTTTTTGTACACAGATAATTGACATCTCTAAAGAGTATGCAATTTTAATAGAAGCATACTTTACTTTTAGTTGATTTGAGACACATTGAGAGTGAATCCTATATTCTATCACAAGCCTTGATTACGAAATCGAGCAAAAAGGATCCCGACAGCAACTATTCAATGCTGAGGTTCCAGCAATAGTATTTTAGTATAGGATTGTGCATTTATTCCAAAACTTTGAGTCCTCGGTACATAAAATTATTACAATTTTTTTAGTGAGTTTAATAGACAACCATTTGAGTTATTCCAGCTGGTAAATACTCAAGCATCTTTTTCGATATTGTTATATATCCAATGAATACTTTTGCCAAAAATGTATGAATACCAATAGCTGATTCTAACAATTTAAAAATTACTTATGTCCACTGACTGTTAACAAACTAGTAAATATTTTTATCGGTTTTACAGTTCTATTATAACGTCAGTTAGAAATTTAAAACTGTTATAACAAAAAATACCCTGTAGAGTCTCTGAAGAGGAGCGCGAGCGTTCTTGAAACGTCGGACTCAGCCTACTCAGCTATGAGTAGATAAGTTAGTGGCGGAGTCAGTCGGTTCGTCCATTGCTAATCGTATTTTTCTATAGTTAGAGGGTAGTTATCTACATAACAATTATACATTTCAGATTATACGAGAGTGATTTTAAACTAGATCATTTTAATTTTCATCAGTATATGATTGTAAAACAGATAATAGTAGATTTCTTACCGGTTACGGAAAGGCTTTATTTATGAAACGATAGATAGACCAAAGACCTATGTCGGTGGCTCGTGGCGAAGCCGAGGGTTGTAATAATGTATCAAGAAAGCCTTTTTGTACTAGGTAAGAACTATATTTTACCTCATGAGTAACGGAATCAATCGGCAAACGTGCGATTTGCCGTTAGAACGAAGAAAACATATGTATTTCTTTTTTTACTATCAAATAAAATCGTTATTTTACGTCATAAGTATTGGTACATTGTTGAATTTTCTTCTTATGTCTATGAATAGCTCATCTGTCGTGCTGATTATAGATCTAACAGGGGCTGTTGGCTATAACGTACGTTTTAGTTAACATATTTTTTTCAATAGTGTTTTTCTACCATTTATTCCGCTCGTAAAAAGACCATAATTATTTAATTTTGTTAAATAAATATCTTGTAACATTTCAGAAATTATTTTATATGATGAAAGTTTTTCTAAATAAATTAACGAATTAAATTTATAAAAGCCTAGTCTATAACTATATTCGAATTATAAATAATAATTTAAATTAAGAATTATGAATTTATATATAAACAGTACAATTATTTTAAGAATTTTCTCAAGAAATAATAATAATTTAAGTTAATTTTACCGCAATAAGCAAGTAATCGAAGCAGTTGAATGAATTGTTTTATATTTATAATTAGTGTACTGTCTAAAACCTTATCTTAGTATCCTATGATTACATTTTGATATTCCAATATTTGGTAACATTTCTAGCAACCAGACCAGTTGAATTTATTCAATTAAAAAATAAGTTGTAAAAATTTTTTTCCTGTTTTTCAGAATTAAATTACCTAAGTTTATTCTGCCATAATTCATAAGAATAATGATTTTCATCACAATGTAATACATACATTTATTTTTTCTTGCTCATAAAGTATCAACTTTACAACCAACATTTATATTACAGGAATTATTGGAAGAATACATGTAAATTTTTTTAGAACTGTTCGGAATATTTTTTGATTCTCGAGTTATTATTTTATCATTTCAGAAAAAGGATTGCAATGCTGTACATAATACATTTATATATATAAAGGTAGTAACAATAAAAATAATCTATAAAAATCTAAAAAATTCTATCTTTCCCTGTTTTAATTAACGCAAAAACAGCGTTGTCTACATTTTCAAATAGAGCTCATATCGGATTCTGAAACATCATACTTAAAAATCTCCTATATAAAATTGAGGTGGGCAAATTGTTATCTTAGAAGTGCGCGTTTTGAATTATGCATTATGAATTATATTAAAATTATGATTTATACGTCAACGGATTAAGAATTTGAATAATGAAATTGAAGCCTACAAAATAGTGAAGAAAAATTTTTTTTTATAATTTTTCATTAGTTTTAATTTTTATATATGTATTAAAATAATGTTTTATCTTTTACTCATTTGAACTTATTCAAAATCTTTCCATTCTTAGTAAAGTTTATTTAAGAAATGCCGAAGGCTTATATTAAGTATATAGTTTATTGTAATATCGAAAAAATACTTTATAAGAGAAAGTAACGGAAGCACTATTATAAAAGTTTCACGTTTTTTATAAAAGTATAAGAATTCTTATCAAAATTTGCAATCAAAATAGTAGTGCTAATATTACGAATGAGTATTATCTAAAAATAATAGTAAATAGTAGTAAATAGTAATAATGAAGTATGTTAATTCGTGATTAGTTTTATAATCGGATTAAAGATGATTATAGATTTAGTAAATCAGAAGTTTTAGCTTGTAGGTCTATTTCATTAAATGAAACGTTAGTTAGCTTTTGTATTTGAAACTAGCTTAACTATGTAAGTTAAAATTTACACATATAGAGATGAAATTTTATTGGTACTTTAGAATGTTTTTCTTCTAATTTTAGAGCTCGAATTAAGTTAATTCAAAAGAGTCTATTCGTAAGATTTGTTGTTTTTTCAGTATGAAATTAATTGGTTCTAAAGCAGATGAAAATTTTTAATTGAATCGATATGATGAAACATGTTTACAAGGTCAATTATGACAATGTCTTGAGAATTACCAACGAAATGATTAATTTTCTATAAGACATTACTTAATTGATTATTACTGAATAGGTTATGCTAACTAACAGTTGATAATTTTTAATATTCTTCTTCTAAATTCAGTTTAGCTTTTATAATTATCTTTACTAATAGTATATTCCTATAATATCAAAATGAAATTTGATTTTAACATTTTAGCTGTCATATTTCAAATTTTACGGCGGTTATTATAAACATGGACAGTCTAACTATTATCATAATTACACTATATTAGTTTGTTAAAAAGAATTCAAAGCGTATAAAAATATTTATTAGTTTTACTTAGATAAGTCGACGGAAGTAGAATTATTAAGTATCAGCAATAAAAATTATAGACAAATACAAAATTTGTATCATTCATTCCATGACCTTCATATGATAAAAAAGGTTAGTTGAAGGTCAAAACCATTTTCAATATGCAAATCCCCATTTTTAGGATGAAATTAAATGTAATGGAAGGTTCCACGTCACTACTCGACTTTAAACATATCCCGATTGCCTTATTGTAAGTTAAAATAAGTTTATTTTTCGTTATGAAGTACGAGCTTTCTAAATACTTATAATTGTATTTAGTTTAATATCAGTGTTTTCATAGAATGCATTCATTCAATCATAGAAAGCATTCCATTCCAGTTTTTTACCGCAAATTCGGAACCACTGGACCTGAGAAAACAGGTAGAATGTCAAATTTTTGCTCGTTCACGTACTTTTTTCTTTTGTTTTCAAAAGATTATTTTGTATTATTTTAAAAGAATACTATCAAGACTTTGTTAAAGATCTTGACATTGAACGAGAATATTATCAATATATAAATAGGCGATCAATAATTTTTAGAACAAATTATTAGGGTCGGGACGAGTATCTATACTCAAGCTTGCAGTAGTTAAGTTCAACCAGGCTCGGCTGTGTGATCGATGTGATCGACGCACAACGGTCGTATAGGCATAGTGCAGGCAAATGATTATATGGCAAGCAGTACTTAATCCACGCTTTGCGCCATACGGCTTACATCGCACGCCAGATCACGTGCGTATTCTTGAGAGAAAGCTAGATTGAAATTAGCAGTTTTCTGAGACAGTTATTTTATAATGAAAATCAAACTTATTGAAGTTTCAATAGACTTTACATTTAATACTTTAATTGAAAGGTGTTTAGAGCCACGTCAAGCCGAGAATTTTCTACTACACTTAATTTCGTTGTGAAAATTGAGATTTTTAAATTAAAAATGGTTCTGTCCTGGATATAACTTTTTTGATCCTGTCAAGATCAAATCGACAGTAATTTTATTAAAACAAAACATTTATTAGAAAAAAGTAAAATACATTTAAGTTGTCGATTTTAAATAAAAAATTTTTCAAAGAAACAAATCATAGATCATAAAATTTGTTTTATCATAAGCAATATCGATGTTATTGACCTCATTTTGCATTAATTGATTAATTAGATTTTTAATTTTAACATTTATTATGAATATATTTAATAAGCTGATTAAAAATGACATTCAATTTGTTGTATTTTGCTGTACTTCGTTGTGTTAATATTCACTTGATAAAATTAAGTGAGTCAAATACTATAACTGTCAAACGTCAAAGATGATTAAATTAATATATATTAATTTTATGGAAACGTTATATTATTATCAATATTGTCCTTCGTGATTATTGAAAATATTTCAAATAAGTGGGACAACATTGGAAATTATTTATTACCTCTTTTCTTCGTTCAACCATGAAGAGCACAATGAATGAAAAAAGAGTACAGGGAAGACAATGTGATTTGAATTAAAATTGGTTGAATTCTTTGTTTTCTTTCAGAATTGTTTGTCCTTGTTTATGCGCTGAATGATATACAAGACAAAATTATCAATTTTTACATAGTAATCATAAATAGGCATTAGCTTGTTTTAATTTTGTTTTATTAGTTCATCTGTACAATTCATATATAGATCTATAAACCTAAGCGCTCTGTTTCTTTTCAAATATTTAAATTCCAGTGGAACACAAACGAAACGTTTGAATACAAAAAATTAATTCAACGTATTCCAGGAATGTAATCAATTGATCAAGTAAATGGATATTTATTAAATACTTTATCCACTTGCTTATAATCTATATTTTCTCGATTAACAAAGAAATTAAATTTTCTATAATTTTTATGGTCAAATATGAATGGAAAGCACACACATTTTTATGAATAATTTTTTAATCCAAGTTGTATTGAAAATTTACGCATTTATTTATGAAGACTTATGAAATTTAATATAAGTATATTAAATTCAAAGCAGAAATACGTGAGCCGATTCTCCGAAATTTGATAGTTTAATGCTTAGATCTTTCTAGATATCGAATCTTTCTAGATATAGAAAAAATTTGATTATACAGCAAGATTTCGCCTAGACTTAGTGTACAAGAGGTTAAAATATAGAATTAAGAAATCTTTGACTCGAGAACGGTCCAAAGACATAAGCTGACAATCGAAGACATAAACTGCCTTCAGGTCTATCGATTCCGGCTTGGCGACTACCTCCTGCCGATCTGCTGTACTTTTACCTTATTCGACTATCACTTTTCCTTAGCCCAAAAATCAAGGCCTCTTTGATTGACGTCGCTTTCTTTTTTGCCTTCATTTGGACAAAAAGTTTCGTACTGACGTGGGAAAGATTACGATACGAATACAATACTACTCATTAATGTGATAGAGTATTAGGCTCTTAAACAATAGGAATATTGTACTCTACAGTGTAGATTCTTGACATATTCAACTTTAAAATATAATCGCTGGAATAATTGCCACACTTCTCCCCGACACCCGTCACTACTGATTCTGGCTAACCTATCATGCCTATGAATATATAACTCACTTTATCGGGAGTTAGAGGGCATTAAAATATACGAAATTAATACGTGGTATAAAAAAAACTTATATACATCAACTAATCAAAGTGGACATACAAGCACTGTGTGTATGAGGCTCTTGCTTCGCTTGAGCGGCAACTTCAGACTGTGCGAACATTGCCCACTTTGATCCTTTGGTGCAGTAACTACTATTTGATCGACAAATGAAAAAAAATTTTTTTCCACTTTCAATTCTACCGAAGTAAAACACATTTTTCTTCTAAATTTAGAATTGAACGTATTGTTTCAAATTGGAGATTTTCGATTGGTGTCGTTAGATTTCGTCCTTAAAAGAAGTCAATCACTTTCGTTACTACAGCTGGAAATTAAATTTGCAAATTTATATATTTTAAGAAAATTGGTGTATTAGGTGTCTAAAGATAGGTCCGTGCTTAATTGAGAATATCCGCTAGTAGTTTATGATGTGAAGTATTTAATTTCATAAAAAAAAAAGATTCTATAAGGGGATTCTATCACAAACCGATTATATTATAATGAGAATATTGAGTTTGCTCGTGGTGAGGAATCCTCACATGTTCCTATATTTTGAGATGGTATATCGTTTACGTCTCATATTTTTTTTAATTATTGTTATCTGTGTCTGTATCGCTTTTCATTATTTAATAATGATTTGTTATTATATTCACATCATATCTACTTGGATTCCTTTTTCAAAGAATTTTAAATCTTACTAAAAGCGATCGATCTGTGCTGCACTAGGTATAACCATATTTTCAGAAAAATTTTGTTTTTTCAATTGTCATTTACTCGATTCTATTTCGTTCAAGAAGCCAAAAGTATCATCAGATGTGATAAGACAGTTTATTTAAATATAAAAAAGCCTTCAAATTATACAGAGGTCAACGAATCAGACACAAGATCTAACAATACATTATTAAAAGATTTTAATATTTTGATAATTTCAGAATAGCAGGAATTAAATATTTTATTTTTTAGACTCCTCATTTAATGCCGATTAGATATTAAAAAATTGATCTAAAATAAAGAAAAGAAAATTAATTTCATAAAAATATAATTATTACACTTTGACAACTTTCGCCGATCAAGTCATTTTTTAATAGGAGCAAAAATGATTTGTATTAATTTCTATCACTCTTGCAAAATGGCCTGACGAAGTAGCAGCTGTCAAAATATTATATATTTATGAATATAACCAGTTAAATATAATTTTTTATTACAATATGGTTTTTATCGTCTTATCATAACAAAATGTTCTATGTTGTTTAAAAAAGTAATATTGAACTTTACGTACGAGAAATATGTTCCCTAGAATGAACGAAAACTAAAATTTTTTATTAATATTATTAATATTTAAAATTTCTACTAAGCATTATTTATAGAATGTTTTAAAAAATGTATAGACAATTACTATTCATTTAATTTGATTTTTTCCAATGAAACCGAGAATCTATATAAACTAGAAAAATTACAACGAAATAATTATGGTATTTATAATTATTATTATTATAGTTTCAATTTATACTATTACTTGATCTGATTTATGATTGGAAATTTTACTAAAGCTACGCTAACACATACGCGCAATATAATTATTTTGGGGCAATACTTTTCTTAAAGATTTGATCCTCTAAAATTATTTACATAATAAATATTGATGCTTTCAATTATATATATATATATATATATATATATATATATATATATATATATATTATAATAATATCATTTTTTATTAATTTTTCCATAATCCTGTTTTTAAACTAGAGTTTATATAATATATGATCTTTAAATAAGTAAATATATATCAGGGTAGTGTAATGAACTTTCACTACATTAATATTAAAAGCGTTAAGTAGAGAGTCGTTGAGTAAAGAGCGAATGGAACAATAGGCATTAGTAAACCTAACAAATTATAAAGAATTATGTAATTAAGTAGGGTTTATTTATTCGGGCTCATTTGACGAAAGCACCGTGTCATTTAATATTATTAGCCTTAAATGAGCATTACGAAGACACTACTAAATTTATAAAAATTCTAGCAAAAAGGGAGGTAAGCATTGTAGGGGATTTTTCTCCGATGTATTTGTTGTTAAAATGTGAGAGCTCTCAGAATTTAAATGGCGTGATCGTGTCAATAATAGCTGAAGTACGAAGTGTATACAGAATTTTAATTCAATGAACGTAGCAGAAAGTTTGAATCATGGAAATCAAATTAATCGATAGAAAATTTTTCATACAATTAGTGATTAATTTTCAGCTCCTTATATTATTATTATTATTTTTCTAAATTTTAAAATTAAGTTTCTTCTATATAAAATACAGATTATTTAGTAAAATGAAAAATTTTTTCGAACTATTTTTTGTCCCCTTGGAAATAATATAATACATCAGTAATATTATAATTTTAAATAATTATACTTGTATGTAGACTAAGTTATTCACAATCTAATATATTTTGTTAATAATTGTCCGTGTTAATTGGCATTGAATTTCAATTTTTTTTTCGAATAACATTTTTTAAAAGCGCAATTGACTCGTAATTCAAGTCGTAGAGGAAATAATTTTTTAATCATATTCTATCCTAAATACATTTGAACTAGTCACGTAATGTAAATAGATTCGTTAATATAAAAGGATGATTTGCTATTATTATACCATTCTTGAAAAGCTCTGAACAAAATAGAAAGCCAAAAAGTCAGCATTTCTACTTAAACAGTTATTTCTTAATAGTGCCATGGCCACTATTAGATTTTTAATCTGTTTTTTCATTGCGATACAATGTGCGAGTGTTTTCGCTCTTCTGGATCTGCAAGAGAACAATGGTGTAGCTTTTGCCAGCCCAATTGTGTAAGAATGCAAACAATTAACATCTTATATTCCAATAATTATTTGTCTAAAATTAAATGATAATATTTTAAATTAGCATATTTTTCGATTCAAATTTAGTTTCTTAATTTTGTGTTTGTGACTTTGTACAATACAAAGTTGATTAGTATAGTAATATTATGAAATATAGAATACGGCTAAAATATATTTGCTTTATGGAAATCAATTAAATATGTTTTACGCTATTCTATACAAATTTTCAAATTTATTAAATAAAAATAATTAAAAATTAATCATTTAAAATAATTAAATAATATTTTAAAGTAATTCGAAGCATTTTTAAAAGCCTAAAAATTTTATTAAGAACGCATATATTATACAAAATAATGTTCTGAGTCATAGAAAATATGAATATTAGATGAATTGGCTCTTAAGCTGTTTTCAAAAATGTAGATCTTATAAACTAATAATATTCACACGATAGAATAGAAAATAATAGATTTAATCATTCTTGACATAAATATTCAAAAGTATAACAGTATATAGTACATTTTCTGAATATCAATATTTAATTCTGTCATGAAAGAAATTTTTATAATTCAAAGTAATATTATAAACTTTGATATAGTAAAATTAATTACAATATCAAGAATAATTGTTTTTGTAGTCACCAATACGCATAACATCTTTTTTTCACGATTAACGACTTTTACGCAATATTATATTGTGTAAATGTTGTTGTCTTGTTATTGTTATTTTGTTGTTGTTGTCTTGTTATTATTATTGATAAATAATAATTTACAAATTGCATTTAATTCTACAACCACTGAATAGCTATGCTTAAAAAATGTAACAATATAGATAAATAAAATATTACAGATTCTGAGAAGCAGAGACTCTTCTATACTTTTCTGAAGGTTTTCAATGCGTGGAGTTCGGATTGCCCCGTTCCGAATCTGCCCTCAGAATTGCTCTAACACGTGTTTTATGTCTCTTATTGATTCCTGAGATATTCATGTACAAAAAACTTTTATACCCTCAGTCTTTCTCATTTTTTTAACTCCATTGAGTTTTCCAGAATATCTTTGAGATAACGCGCGTTGAAAATTTTAAATTGACCAATTTTACAATTTCAGCAAAATTAACTGACGAAATATGGTGCCACCGAGTTATCAATTTGATATTTATTAGATAAATCAGTAAATCATTATCTTTCACGTGGGTTTGCGGTTTGTAAATATAAGTTTGTTCAAGTTCATGGGATTCATGGGTTGTATCTTCCGGAGATTATGAGATTGATGTTTGGGGTTTATGTTCGAAGACTTGTCGGTTTTGGATTTGTGGATTTCTGTTTTTTAGTAAATTTTCGACTATTATAAAATGGATTGAAAAAGATTCAAAATAAGATAGTTCAATAAAGGAACATTATATTCAGGCAAACTCAACGGTTATTGTTAATAATGTTAATTAAATAGAAAGATACTTTTTAATGAAGAAGTAATTGGCGATATCAGATAATCTTATATATGTGAAAAAGATGTTTTTTTCAATTTTTTAGGCTAGATTATTTTAAAAACCTTCAGGATTTAGTGAATCCAAAACCTTCAATGAAGTATATTAAAAGTTTCTAATTCTTGACTCTTATTGGTGTATGTAATAAGAATATATATTATACTAGCATAAGATGCTAGGTATAAAGAATAATATAATGAAATTAAAAAACACCCAATTACAGTAGGTCTTTAGGCTATAGAATTTAAAAAAATTTTTTAAACATAGAAAATAAAAAGCCTTATTCCCAAGCGGTGAAGTCACCAATCAGAGAAACTATATTTTTGATCTACTCAGTTCGGTTGAACCTTATCATTATGTTTTTTTGTAAAGTAATTGTAAAGAATCCTATCGAACGTTAAATCCACTTCTGAATTGAACACATAGGTGTAAATATAGTCTAAATATTCTCATATATTCCCGATGGACTGTTATCATTATATTTTTATTTAAAAAAATACTATTTGTCGTTCAAACTTCTTATTTTAAAAAGAACGATGCGTTGTTTTATTAAGTTTTATAAACAATTTATCATATTAGATATTCAAAACTGATAGTATGTACAAATAAATTACTTCAAGAAATATATATTAGTATACTGTATTACAGTGTTATAGAAGTTTCTTTCAATATTTTTTCTATTAGTAAACAAAATAGAAAATTTTTTATCATAATAGTATTTTAAATGAACGTAGGAATATTTTTAAGATTTTATCAATAGCGCTCTAGAAAATATGATTGACATAGCTGTGTGGCACGTTTTTTAAGATTGGATTTTTATTGCTTCTAATTTTAGGAGAACGCCTGAAATTCGTAAACGAGTTGCGGGCGGCGATTCTGATGATGAAGAGTCAGATCATTCTGAGGAAGACGACGGCCCACCTCCCGAAGATGTAAAACCAAATCGGCCAAAGCCACCGGGTCCAACAGGTCCACCAAGGCAACCAGGTCCACCAGGCCCGCCAGGTCAGCAAAGACCACCAGGCCCGCCAGGTCCGCAAAGACCACCAGGTCCGCCAGGTCCGCAGAGACCACCAGGTCCGCCAGGTCCGCAAAGGCCACCAGGTCCGCCATCAGGTCCTCAAAAACCACCAGGTCCGGCAAATCCTCCAGATTCGCCAGAGGAACCATGCACGCCGAAAGGAAAAGGAAAAAAATCAGACGCGGAAAAATCACCATCAGGCAGCAAGGGTTCCTCATCGGAAAAATGGAAGAAGGTCAAAAAAATTTGTGAAGGTACTGCAAGTAAATTGGCTTACGCTCTGAGCTACAAAGATTTTCCAGAAATTGTATATAAAGAGCCACTCACTAGAGAAGGATTTCATCTTGGAAACAAGGGCTCTAATGATGTTCATGCCCACGATTTGAAATATAAAAGCGGAGATTTGTGGTTCAACAAAGATATTAGTGTCCAGACTTATGAAGTAGAGGGTACGATCACCTATATTGAGGCCAAGCAAAGAAACCCAGGAGCGAACGCTGGATGGATCGGTATCCTTGATGGCGGTGTAGGGGAGAAATTCGTTACCTTCAGATTCAAAGCCGAGAGATCCTTGCAAGTCAAGTTTAAAATTGACATCTGGTCTACAAAATAAGAACGTACAAGAGAACAGTTTTCCGATATATATATATATATATATATATATATATATATATCAATAACTATAATATATAATAATAAATATATTTTCAAATAGAAAATATTTGAGTTACAGGATAGCTCTTTCGTTGTTTAATTTTGATATTTGTAAAATAAAAATATGTTTCTTTTAATACGCTTGACTCGATACATTTTGTTGAATCCACCAACATCCTTTAAGTAAAAATGTGTATATATTTATATAAAATAGAATTTAATTTATCTAAACTAAAATTTTAGTTTAGATTTCCCAAAATGATGAACGTATACATTTTTTCTGCGCGATTTCCCAATATTCTTGAATCTCTGTTCACAGATTTTTAGATAAGTTTTAAGTTTGAAGTAAAAACCCAATTTTGAATTATAATTTTCTTATCTATAACATAGTATGAACTTTAACACCCAAGTTCATATTGAAATAGTGTGTTAAATAAATATGTTGTTCATTATAGTTATATAAACTATAGAAGCGGTCAATTATTTATTTTCAAAAAATGTTAATAAATCCTTGCAATAAATATGCTGTTTAACATTGTGAAAATTGTTTATATTTGACACTGTTTGAAATATGTCAATATGTTTAGATTTGGTTACTGAATTAATTATGTGTTATTGAACTCTTGAATAAGCTAATTTGTCCAGGCGAATTAGGTCCTAAATTGCTTAGTTGCCAACATTTGCACCAACGCTGACTATATGGTAGAAGGGGATGAATATAATAAGAGCCTAAATTGCATCGGGATTGTAGCAGTTTCGGAAAATGTTCATTTATTGCAAAATGGCAAAAAATGCTCCTTTTTTTACTTTTCTTCAACAAGTTTCAAAAATATTGTCCTAAATGAAAAATATTTCATATAAAAGTTGTTTTCTATTGTTAAATAAGTAATAAAAATCGAAAAGATGTACGATATTAAAAGAGCTATAACAATTGTTTAAATAACTGAAATTCAATAATAACGCTGCAACAGATGTTTTTTTATCTACTCATAATGTGTGTAAAATTACAAAGTGTAATTTCATTATGTCAACCGATTGCAAAATTATTTATTTTGAAAATTAACCATTGCGAAGTTCGTCAACGGCTGTGGCGTAGCGCGCGAATGTACGTCTAGAGCTGCCTGTGGCGTAGTGCGCGAATGTGCGTACGCTGAGTAGGCGGCGCTGCGATGTCGGCGCGTGGATAGATAATCCGCCGCCGGCCGTCGCCGACGATATGCGTAAAAACATTTAATTAATGTTTCATTTTAAAAGAATGACATTCTAACTGCATTAAAAACTGTAAACATAGATGAACTTTTTCATTTGCGCCTTGCTACATCTAAAGTTAAAATATTAATTAGATCGCCAGTAATAGAACAAAAGTTTAAACAAAAAATTTGTCAGCTTCCATTAGTCGTATTAAACTGTGTAAGAGCTCAAAATTCTTCATTATATCGTTCCAGACATCGTTCCTAGCAGCGAAATTTTTCACTTTAAACAATATGATTATTTGGTTTAGAAAATCTGCTCTTAGTTTTTTAACGTTTTAAAAATTTGTTCTCAGTCGTTGACGAACTTCGCAATGGTTAATTTGCAAAATAAACAATTTTGCAGCAGGTTGCCATATTGAAATTGCACTTTGTAATTTTATACATTATGAGTCGATAAAATCATTTATTGCAATATTATTATTGAATTTTAATTCTTTAAACAATTTTTATAGTTCTTTCAATATCGTATATCTTTTCTATTTTTATTACTTATTTAACAATAGAAAAATTGATTTTTGAAATTTTTAATGTACATACTTTTGTTGAGAATTATCTTCTGGACAACTTAAATACGAAAAGTTTTTAGTTTAGAGCAATATTTTTGAAACTTGTTAAAGAAAAAGTAAAACAGGAGCATTTTATTTTGCTATTTCGCAATAAATGAGCATATTCCGGAACTGCTAGGATCCCGAAAATTTAGGGTCTTATTCTATGCATCAGATACCACTTTGTGAAAAAAAAATTGGCGTTGGAGAAAATGTTGAATCACAAAACCCAATTCGCCTGGATTAAATGCCGGAAATATTAATCAAATTGAAATAACAATGAATAAATAAGGTAAATTCCAACATAAATTTGGTATAGGAATAAAAATTTCTAGTCAAACATTGATTTAACTTGGTATAGTCACAATATAAATTTTTCTAGTGACTGATGAGAAGAAAATGGAAAGTCTACCTAACTGAAACGGATAGGGAGAGCAAAACATTTTTCTTTCTATATATTAATTTTGCTTCAAAATAATGATGTTCAATTTAGATGAAACATATAAATATCTATGTATACTAAATAAATGCTACGAGGTAAATATTCGGATATTTACATAGATAGAATTTATTCTTTCCGAAACACCTAGCGGCATTCACAAATGGGATTTCGTACACCCGAGAGTTGTAATAAATGTAGCAGCTATTGTAAAAATATTGTTGTCAACACTATAGTGCCTGAATGTGTTTGTATATTGAAGAATTGTATTGTGGTAGGTGTGAATGCAATGAGCTGTCCGGAAAGTTGCACGATTATCGCGTGCAGACCAGTAGTATTTCATAGGTATGCTTCGAAAGTAAAACTATGAACAGTAAGTTGCCAGTTCGTACATTTGGCAGTGGTGCAATTTCTATTGAATGTATAAACGGTCACTTTTTCGTTATGGACCTATATAATCCGTCATGGAACAGTTCTTGACGCTATTGGCGGGCTATTGAAGCCTTGTTCCGTGTATCACAAAGCAGTAAGCAGACGAAAATAAAGCAATTAGAATGTGGTGATCGCGATAATAAAGAAAAACTTCAAATTAGTCGAATTAATTAAATGTTCCATGCATTCTAAAATGTAATTTTGAACTATGTGTAATTTAAAAATAAAAGAACATGATAATATTTTAGTTCAATGTTAATTTTCAAATTTTAAAATGTATGAAATTAACTAAAGTTTTCATGAAATTTTTTTTTGAATATCTATTTTAATATACATTTTCTGTAAAAGCTTTTACTTTTCTTCATTTTACTTTGTGATCATCAATACCACCGTTGAATAGTTTTCATATTCTATTTGATTCTTGTCGCAACTCTAACGACTTGTTGAGTTAAAAATAACACTTTCAGTTACTACAAATTCTTGTATATTCATATTTACTACGTGTCTATTATAATAATTTAATAAAAAATTAGGTTATAGCATTGTGTCTATACACAGCCCATTTACAGCATTTATATGGATCAGCTGTTCTTGTGTTCTTGTTGTCATACGCGGAATAGAGCTCCGGTAATCCGCCAGTGCGTTGCGTCAAAACCGTTCAATGACAGCCATATAGATCCCAGTGAAAATCTCATTTACATTTATTTATTAACATTATATCAATGGCATATGTAATACACGCTGCAGTATTTAAGGGATTAATGAAATTTTTACCGTTCGAGCGAAAAATATTCTGTATTAACTAATATTATATTGAAAATTTTCTTAAGGATGACTTTTATTGGCTTCTATTCCATATTTTTGTGAAAAGTTTTTACAATCTTTATTATAGAATTTTTGAATATGGAATTTTGAAAACTTTCTCAATTTCATACGGTTTGCTGAATTTATTGGAAGTTATGCAGTAATGTAAAATAGATGTAGATAAAGCAGATGATTAACTACAATTTTACAGCAGTTTAATGGTTACGTATAAAAATCTTTAAAGCACACGACTGCTTACTCAATCTGCATGAAGGAACAGTCGACATTCCGTTAGAATATGAAGTTTCATGACTGTAGATGAAATTGGCCGTGATCGCTGTGGGATCAGGAAAAATGATTAATTATTCCGTCATTATCCAACAAAGAATAAATTCCTTTTTTGTGAGCTCCGCCGCGATGTTCTTTATGATCTATAAATTATACATTTATACGAATGAGACGTATAGAATTGTTCGTGTACGTATGCATATCCGTAACCTGAGTCAATCATAACTTGTGACGTATTCCATTCTGTTCTTTTTTTTTGCTTAAAAGTCAATTGATTGACAAATATTTTTCTTTTTTATTATGAAAAGAATCATGCTTATATTTTACCATAGTACATATTGATTTACGTTTAATTTAGGATGGCAGATATTTCTTCAGAAAGAGCTCTGTGGGGCGCTCATCAATTGTTATAGCAATATCTAACAAAAGGACATGGAAACTATTTAGTTTATTTCATTTCGATTTTCTAGCGGCTTTGAATAACAAATATTAGCTTAAAGACCTATTCGGCAAAGTGCAAAAGTATATGTAATTATTTAGTTAAGCATTGATATTTTAAGTTAGGCATCGGTATTGAACAATTACAGTTGAAAATGGTAGAATATTCATCATTTAGAAAAGCTTAAAGTCTACGATTATAAAATTTTAATATGAGCTCTGTCAAAGTAACAGGATATATAACGTAATCAGATAGATTTACATATAATTTAGATCGATAAAACTGCTTTTAAACGAATGGCATTTGTATATCATATAATTTTGTTCTACATTTTTAACATTTGTAAGAATTTGAAAATTCAATACTATTTCAAAATTTACGCAAGTAAAACTTTTCAATTGGTCAGTACCTGAATTCACAAACTTTACTTTCTGACTATGACTGTTCGATAGCCGTGCTCAGATCTCGATATTTATGTAAAGAATTCATATAGTAATATCGGTAGATTTCTTTTGGCAAATGATAATATTGATAAATTAAATATGAAATTCATTTTCAACATTACATGTGAATTGGAAAGTATCATTGTCGACTGTTCGATTCGTGAATCTGTTTTACTTATAATTAATCGTTAATTAATTATTATACATATTAAGATTCTATAAGTATAAAAGTATATATAAGCTAATTTTCCTCTGTATCTATTTATAATTAGTAAATTAAATATAATATGTACTACTAGCGGCGACAAGCAGAAATCAAAAATATGACTGAATTGAATGTGCAATAAGTATGCAAAAGAATTGCTTAAATTAATAAAATTTCAGAGTTCCTCCACAATTTATTACAACAAAAAGTAAAAATTTCCAAAATAAATAAAAATAAGGGATAAAAAGTTTTTATATGAGAATGACGACTGCAAAAGATACATGATGTAATTTTCTTGAAATCATCGAAAGAGTATTTCTAAGGGAGACTGACGTAAAGCACGTTACTTTTAGAACAAGTGTTGCTGCTAATCTAAGTTTTCATTGTATTCCTCAACCTGAAGCTTCTAGAATTTTAATATTAAATTTATTTTCTGATATTGAAATTGTGAAGAATCGTAAAGATTGGACCAAAATACTAAGAATTAAATGAGATATGAAAACAGTCATTCATCGCTGATATGATAGTGTTTCTAAGTAAAATACATGTATTACAATTATTTTTATTGTATTTAAAAAATATTTTTATTTAATTTCTTTTTTTATTACAAAATGTTTTTCATTAAAATGTAGTGAAAACAATGAAATCACATTTAGCTTTTTTTTTAATTATGCTATGGGATTATAAAATGTAATACGATATTTTAATAAATATTTTAAGTATAAACGCCTATTTTTTAATTAAATTATCAGTTTTCTCCTTATGGCCATTGCATTATCAGTATATTCATGTCAGCCATTTTTATTTTTACGTGCTGGCGTCCTCTTAGACTCGTTGGACGTTCTTTTTTGCCTATAGAATTTTCTTGAGAAAATGAGGTAGACTATTTAAAATTTATCACGATTTCTTAATAAAATTATTAGGCACAATAAAATCTATTAAAACTCGTTTAAGAACTAAATTTTGCTTTTGTTAACATACCTATTTGGAGATACATCATCCCGTTGATAGTAGATATATTTCTGGTTATAACTCAAAATGAATTAATTTTCAAATTAAATTTAAATATAGTTAAATTTAATTGAGAATATTCATTTTCATCTAATAAGATGAAAGTCATTTTTTACGTCTACTTACCATCCTTGAATTTAATTTTAAGTTTAATCATTCGTAAAATTTTAATTTAAAAATTTAAAACGGCACTACCATAACTTGTAATCGTATTTCTCGTTATTATGGTAATTAAGTCAATAACTTGGAATGATTTGTCTTAAATTTCATTGCACAATTTAAAACATTTATATGTATTTCCATACGGTGTTTATGGTACTGTATTCGAATTAAATAAATTCGAATAAATCAAGGCATTTGAATACGGCATCACACACCGATCTGCCTTCTGGCTACCTCGCGTGCTTATATCGTTTCCTTTATGTTCTCGAAATAGCCGCGGACAGCGAATTACGGAAACGGCTGTCCTTGTAAATGGATAAAATAGAAAATAAATTACCATAAAGACGCCAGGAGGCTCTACCTATTATGAGCTGATTTTTTCGAGAAGTATTACAAGTATCCTCTGCGTATGTTCGAATCGACACACTTAAGCAATCTGAATCAATCTGATCTCTACCTCGACAGAGGGTCGCTGTTGCTGTAAATGACAAATATCTATGCTATGTTCATATTCTTTAAAAAAGCCTTGAAAATTCGTGTCATTTGAAATACGTTAATTTGAATTTTTTAAAGTTATATGGTTGAATTGAATGTTTTTGTTTATTTATATTTAAACTACAACTTTTGTTTTATAAACAATTTTATTTTAATCAGAATCCTTTATTTTAATTTCATTTAGTTTTCTGTAATTTCATGATCTATAGAACGAATTTGAATTGATATCTGTATAGAAAAATTGTAAGTTATGATGGAAGATGTTCAAAAATATCGTCGCAGACAAAAGTTAAATTTTCGTACATGATCGTATAATCTTCGAAACCTCTCTGTATTATGAGTACAGAGTCTTTAACACGTCTCTGTATTATGAGTTATCTTTGGATTTGCTATATCAGTTCCATACCCAAATTCACTGTTGACGTGGCCGGATCCGCGCGTTGATTGGTGCAGCGCACTGTCCTGTTTTATATCTCATTTAATTAATGTAATGGCGCATGCACCTATGGAATCGAAGCTTTGCGATGTAAAAAAACATCGGGCACACCTGCTGTACGTGTTATTTAGGTCACATGGAAAAAATGAAGTAATTATATCTCACCTGGATACATTTGAAATAATCATATAACGTAAACAGATTCGTTGATATAAAAGGAGGTTGTGCCATTATCTTCGCTCTACAAAATTATTGAAAAAAAACGAAAATTTAGATTCGGGCTTTTAAAAGTGCCATGGGTACTTTTAAAATATTAATCTTTCTCTTAATTGCGATACAACTTGCAATTGTTTACGCTGATGGGTCTTCTTCTGAGAATGACATTGATTCTGATACTGAGGAACATGTTCACGGCGGTGTTTCAGCCGCGTCAGACGAGGTCGAGGTTACTCCCGAAGTTAGTGAAATAGATCCTGGGTCAGCTTCTTCAGCATCAGAACCTCTAAAATCAGAACCTAAGAAACCAGAACACCCGCTCGAAGATAATGATGAGGCTCCATCTCCTAATGCAGTTGGAGTAGCGAGAGCAGACAGTTACACTGTTGGAGGCAGACGTTACACGGATATAAATTTTAAATCATTGGCTGTTCGCTACAGTCGTCTAAGAAATTTACATAAAAAGTTCTTTGGGTTAAAAGTTGTTTTTGTGGTAAATTTAACCATTCCTGCAGAGTATATAATAACTCAAATAATTGTCTACCAATTAAACAAGGATCCAAGGACAGCCGCAACTGCGCAGATTATTAAGGGCGGTAGAGGAACAAATGTATTACTCATGAAGTTCAAGAGTACACCGCTAGGCGGAGTTAAACACAATGTTCTCGTATACGGCAGAGCAGCTAAGTAAGAACACAAAAGTATTATTATCTTCTCTACTGTGTACAAATATGAGTAAGACTTTATTTATAACTTTTGAAATCTTTCTTTATTTTTCTAAATCTAATTCATCTTCTTCAAAATAACCCCCCTGGATGTAACTATGCCACCAATTTTTTATGGTCGTATTCCGGAATGGCCATCAGTTCCTTTTTCGATTCGACTTTTATTTCTTCAATTGAACAAAAACCGTGTTCCTGAAGTGATCGTTTGAGTTTGCTGAACATCTAAAAGTCACACGGTGCTAAATCAGGCGAGTACGGTGGTTGCGGAACGATATTGGTTGAATTTTTGGTGAAATGTTCACGTAAAATCAATGCAGTGTGTGCTGGTGCATTATCGTGATGCAAAAACCAAGAGTTGTTTTTCTAGAAACCTGACCTTTTGAGACGAATAGTTTAACGCAAACGAGACATAATACTCAAATAATATTCTTTGTTAACCGTTTAGCCGGCTGGAACGAATTAATAATGCATCGCACTACGATAATCGAAGAACACAATAAGCATAACCTTGATTTTTGAGCGAATTTCGCGTGACTTTTTTGGTCTCCGCTCTCCTTTGGCACTATATTCGCTCGATTGATCGGTTGTTTCTGGACCGTAAGCGTAAATCCAAGTCTGATCCCTAATTATTATGCATTCCATATTGTTCTGTTAGTTTGAAAGGATCGATTCACAAAATTGAGTGTCTTTGGAATCATTTGAGATTTCACTCTTTTCAGTCACAAAATGTCTTTCAAAATAATGTTGATTGACTCATTTGAAATTCGAACAATATCAGCAAGCGCTCTAGTAGTCAATCAATGATTTTGCAGAACCAATTCTTTGATTTTGTCAACGTGTATCGACTGCGTTGCAATAATAATCGTGTACTGAACATATGCTGTACTATAGATTCTTAAGATGCTCATAACCTAACTACATGCTCTTATGCTTATAAATTGTACTTATGTCCAATAATGTAAACTATATTAATAAATATTTTTTCCTCATTAATCATCGCACCTACGCTGCTTTATTTCGGTTCTCATGAGAAAAATATAGTTCTTATCTAGTACGAAAACGCTTCTTTACAAATCTCGTTAAAATTCTCGGCTTCGCCTCGGATCGCAAACCTCTCGTTTCGTAAATAGAGCCTTTCCGTAATCAGTAAAAAATCAACTATATATAGGCCTTATTCAATAATATAATAAATAATAATAAAACAGTCTTTATACAATAATATACTATATTAATATAGGGCCAGTCGAACTGTCCTTATTTATAATCACCCCCAGAGAATCTGAAAAGGAAATTACTATTAAAAAATAAAATAAAAGTTAAATTACAAATTAAAAAGTAAATTAAAATAATCTATATTGTTTGTGCATGAAAAATAATCTGAGTAACCCACTACCACCTTAAATTTAAATTTTTTTCGAAACTAAAGCTTAATCTTTGAAGATGCATCGAAGCGATTTGAAACTTCGGATATTAAAGGTAAATTTAAATTTAAGGTAGTGGGGACAGTCAGGTTGTACTTAACCAACATAGAATGTATATGATTTCATTTTTATTTTAACAATTTTAATTTATTTTAGTTTTTCAGTAATTTTTAGTAGTTATTTTCATTTGCAATTCTGGGTTGATAATAAACAATGACAGTCTGACTGTCATTATATTACTATTGTATATTCTTGTATAAAGACTGTAAGGGTAATAAAAATATTTATTAATTATTATTTGAATATATGAGATATAAAGATCGAAAAATTCGACACTTATTTTTCTTTATTTTTAAAATGGTCTTTGATTCTTATATTGAGATGAGTTGACTATAATTTTTATGCCTATCATTCAAATCGTCTAAACCAGGCAAAATAACTTGTAAATATTATTACCGTGATGAAGTTTAGACAAAAAAACTCTTGTACGCGATATGAAATAAATATCTAATGCACAAATATTCGGAACGGTAAAAAAAATTCAGAACCTGGTTGCTGAAGACGCTTGAATCAATTTCGATTACTTAGAGACTTGAAAATTCTCTAGTCACACCCGATTTCTTATATAAAACAATTTGGCTTAGTTTCAGAGTTAATTATAGTAGACTGTCTGTATCGTGACAATTCTCATTCCTAGTTCACTGTGAAAATAATAATACAACTACATTATTATTAATTATAATCAAGTAAAAACTATTTTCAAAACGAAATTCTTAGATTCTTAGTTATGTAGTTAGCAGTACTGATTTAATTTTTACATATTTTTTTCGTTAGTATGAGGTTGAATCGTCCACCACGTGGTCTTCGTAAGCGAGTTCTCGGGAATGACTCTGGTGAAAATGAAGATGAAGAAGAAGAAGAAGAAGAAGAATACGATCCAGATGCACATATTCAATTTAATGACGAACCTTATGAGATGGACAAAGATTATGTACCTCCAGCACCACCAGCACCTGAGCCAAAAGCGGAAGGGCCATGTGAAGCAGAAGTCACATTTGGAGCAAAAAGCACTGCTAGTTCTAGTTCTAGTTCTAGTCCTAGTAAAAAACTGGCCTCGAAATTAGGAGCAATGTCAATGAAAGGCAAAAAAACATGCGGCGCTATTTCACAAAAATTGGTCAAGATTCTCAGTTTTAAAGAGCACAAAGTAATTAACTATGTACACCCACTCACCAAAAAAGGAATTGAACTTGGAGCCAAGAATGATGGTGATGCTCACCCTGTTGACACAATAATTAGAGACGGAAGTTTCTTTTTCAAAAAAGATGTCAGGTACAGGGGTTTTCCTTTAGATGGAATAATCACTCGAATTGAGGTCATTCAATTAAATAAAGGTCCAAACGGCGCAAGCGTTGGTATTACTGAAGGCGGTGTAGGACATGATTCCGTTACCTTGAGATTTAAATCGGAGAGATGCTTAAAAATCAAGTTCAAGATTGATATCTGGTCTACAAAATAATAACATAAGAAAGTAAAATTTTTTTATACACTAGCACATATACATGCATCCAAACGAATATATTGAAACTATTTAATACTGAATGTTCTTCTAAAACAGAAAAAGTTACAAGATATATCATCGGCCTCGTTGCCATTGTATTATTGAAATAAAAATTAGTTTCTTTTATTGTGTTTCTTATTTGAACTACTTATAATATTAACTTCAATTCTCATTAAATAAAATTTCTAAAATTGAAATATCAGAATCAATATTAAATTTTGCCTCTGTTAACATCAACTCGTGCATTATGTCTATTTTCGGTATTATAAATGTAAAACAATCTATCAGCAATTTGCTTATTAATAAATTCATTTGGATATCCATTATTAATGAAAGTTTCTCTTACTATCTGTAAATTATTTTGTCTAAAATCTTTATGTGACAATTGTATTGCTCTGTCAATGACACCTTTCAGTGCTCTAATTTTGTTTTCGAATTGGTGGTGTGAATTAAAGTTTCAAAACTTACCTGACCAAGTAGGTTTTCTATACCGATTAAGCTTCACTTTATTATTACTACATTTAATGACATTAATGTCCATAAAACTCAACTGATTGTTGACTTCAATCACCCTTGTAAATCTAATTCTGTCATGTACAGAATTAAAAACATCCGCCAATTCATCCACAAAAACTTCTGGAACCATTGTAAAGATATCATCAACATATCCCTTAAATATCATTGGTTCCAAAAATAATTTTGACAAAGCAATACTTTCTAATTTTTCTAAATAATAAAAAAAATATTTGTGAATTTAAATTCATTACGATTTTTGCTTGAATTTCTATTTTTTCAACGAATTCAGCGCTTAAATTATAGATTTATATTAAGAGTTCCATTGACTCGATAATATCTTCCATTTAGGTAGAAGAATATATGCAAATTTAAAATTAACTAAAAGTATTATATCTTGAGAATGGGAGAGCGTTTCGAACTAAAATTTAGCAGGACTCATTTTGGAGCTACTCCTCGTGTAGAAATATCCTCGATTATCCCCAGTACAAGTTAGATTTTAGTTAGTCATACCGCTGATGTTCTCACATACATAATAACTTGCTAGATCCGTGTACTATTTCCCTGTAATTATTTTATTTCCATAATATTCTATGTATTACTCTATTAAATCTAGTTAGATTTACTTAACTTTCTTCAAATATATTGGAAAGGTAAGCAAAAGATAAAAATTTCTATTTTGCATCTGCTTAAATGTTCTTCCTTCTTGATTACATAGGGATCGGTTCAGACTTTCTTGCTAGGTTCGAAAAAAATATTCCATGTTCCGCGCTTTGTGTACAGTCGAATTATTATGTATATATTTTTATGAATTTATTGCCATTCTATAGAAACGTACGAAAACAAAAAAAATCTTAGAACATTAATATAATATACTAAATAAAATAATGTAAAAATCTGAAAAACTCGAAAATAATATAAATTATTAACCGTTAGAGTGCCGGTATAACGTATAAATGCGTCAAAAAATAAACCATTGTAAAACACCTATTTGTACCGAATAAAGATTAAGAATGATGGATACACACACACACACACACACACACACACACACACACAACATAGGATCAGATATTTGCCATGCCCACGTCGTTGATCCTGGGTAGTACTGAAAGCGAGTACTTGCAGTCTTTGAAAGAAGGATTTATCATATTTTGTTCATCAAACAGTTCGAATTTTTCAATTTTGTAATCAGCGACCCAAATATATATATATACTTTTCGATGCGTATAGAATAGTTTTTTTCAATTATGAAAAATTTAATATGGACATTACCGTCCTGGACCGGCATGGCGCACATATGCGTCATGCTCCGACTCGCAAACATTTAGTCTCAGTTTGGGTTAAAATTGGGGACCTATGATCACTTTTTCATACAAACAATACACATTGAAAATATCTAAAACCCCGGCACTCTAATGGTTACAGTGCTTATTTTAAATATATATTTAAAAGAATAGAATACAATTATTTATTCAAAATAAGAAAATTTGTACGTTCTTGATTGAAATTACCTTTTGTTTGGATTAAATGTATTCTCTACATTTTAATTTTCCATGTACTAATTCTACTTCATATTTCGATTAGTTACGAGACAGAATGAAATAAAATTTCGAGATCAAATGAAAATATTTTGAATAGATTTTATATAGAATTCACTCTGGTAGAAATCCATATAAAATTCAGCTGGTGATTAATATATTCTAAATAGATTGTTTCTGATTTAAAATATGTGCGTCTTTTGAACCTTAGGTAAAGAAATTAATTTCTCTTGATTTTCAATGAGCAAACTGTTTAAATAATTGTTTTGAATCTAAGCTATTTTTCAGAAGTCCCTTGTTTGTTAAATAATGTGGCTAAATTAGTTAAAGTTTCTTGGGTATTAGTATGTTTAATTTGTTATATTAAATACATTGTGAATAATTGAAATTAAGAAAAACAAACTTCGTTCTCGCTGATTATGGTGTTATGAATGATCAATGATATTGTTAAAGCCATCCATACAAGATACCAACATCATATTTTTCATTTTTGATGCAAGATTTTATGCCAACAAGTATTAATTAAATACTGAAGATGATGATACGATCTTAGTTAATACTTATTATCTGGAGTTGACTGGATCACGATGCAAAAATGTCATCCTCTAACGACTAGAAGCAGAACTATAGTTTCAGTGATCTTGATGAATTAAAATATATATATTATTTGTGTTAACGTATGTAACAGTAGAAAAAACAGAAATAGCGCAAAATAAAAACAAAGAGAAGGTTGACAGATTTATTGAAAATCACATTACGAATTAATCTTCTTTAAATAAAAAAATCTCCTTGTCAGTTCGTAAGACCTTTTCGCTCGAGCTCTCGATGAACATTGACTGTTCTTCTTCCGAATTTCTCCCGGCCGCAAACCAAAATTGAACAACTCATCTTACATCTGCAGAAAACTATTGCTCAGGTATTGGTTTAAGGCTAATATGGAAAGGGCGCATAGGTCACTATCGCAATGGTCACACTCGCACACTCCTTCTTCGTTTCCTATTATAAACATTCAAATGTCACTACCTAGGTTTCAAATAAATATAGTAAATAGTGTCTAAAAAATTGTTGATGTATTGCGATCAATATATATATATATATATATATATATATATATATATATATATATATATATGCATGTGTAAACACCTTTTCGAATGACATGTGGAAATTGTGTGAGTGTGAATCCGGGGCAACCGCTTTATCAGGAAACTTAAGTATTTATTATTTTATTATTGCTAATTTTATTCTTTTCAAATGATGTATTGCTTTTCATTTGAATTATCTGAAATATCATTTACGTTCCAGTTCTTCTTAAACTGTTTTAATTAACTGGAAGTTTCTATAAAACAAAAAAATTTTATGATATTCACCGTGATTGTTGGTAGAAAAAATAATAATAAGCGAGTGTGAATGAGTCTTGGTCAAAGAGACTTAGAATCATGCGAAGTGACTTTAAGAACTGTTAAATAATTTTCCAATAATAATGAAAAGTTCTTATATGAAATATTCTCTTCGGAAACTAATTCAAATGCTAACTGATAAGTATTATAGAGAATATATTATTTGAACGTATTGTCCTAAATACATTTAAAACAAGCAGGCAATCTAAATAGTTTCGATAATATTAAATGACAATCCGGTGGTAACTGTTGACATAGAACTTCGTTCTGCAATAATACGGTTTTATTATTTAAAAGTATTGAAATGAATAGAAAATCTAGTAGACGAAATTTTTCAAAAGTGCTATGGCATCTTTTAAATTTGTAATCTCTTTCTTAATTGGAATACAAGTATCCAATATTTCTGCTGCTTTGTTTGGAGAAAGTGGTTTTAATTCGGTAGCAACGGCTATTCCTACAATTATAAATTTACAACATATCAGGATGCCATATAATGCAATAGTTATGCATTAAGAAATGAGAATAATTGATGAAGCAGTGATATTTTTCGGACCAGTTAGATTCTGATGGCGTTTATCGTCCAATAGTTGCAAGTTTCTTACACGCAATCAACAACTTATCAAAAACGATCACTTATTTAATAAATTTTTTATTTACACGTTAAGAAGTTGCAGATAGAGTGCAAATCTGGAAGTATAGACATTAATGAAGGGGGCAAAGTAACCAATGCATGGAAACTGAACAGGAAATTTTGTGACATTTAGTTGATTTTGATGATTCTTGCGAATTCTTCCAGGTAAGAATAAATAATTCACATTTTAAATCAGTGTCTAGTTGTTCAAAATTAAACTTTACTTTCTCAATTTAAATATATTTTTATTAAATATGTACACTTTGTTCAATATGCTATACCTTATATATTTGCTATACTTTTATATATTTAGAATTGGCAGTACACAGTTTGATCTGAGGAAATGATATGCTAGTAATGGTGTTTTTGCATCGTAAAAATTAATGATATTTTTTATATTGACTTGGTATTTTCAATTTTTCATTTGTAGTAAATTTTGGTGGATGAATTTAGGTTTACATTTACTACATATTTTCCATCTAAAGTTTTTTCTTTCATTTCTACAAATATTTCCGTAGTTCATCAATAGCTTATTATAAAAATTTATGAATTACATTTTAAGATATGTCTGAGTATGTAATTCTATTAGTTTTAACAGTTTTCATTGTGTTTCGATACATTTTCATTCAGCTCCTCATTTTCCTGCACGTGCCGTGGATATAGATTCCGATGAAAGTTGATGTACAGATTCTGAAGAAATTACTGAACTTAAATCAAATGAAATTATTCAAGAAATTAATAAAACAGTGCATCGAACGAAGCTGTTCTCTTTAATTCAAATTGGAATCGACATCCAAATATTGCTAAAATTTAGCAATTATTATCTTTATAGAGAATATTTTTGTCTCCGACAATGGCTTATTTTTGCATAGGAAGTAAAATGAAATAGTTGTTTTTTATAAGAATATCAATAATAGTATTAATAATGTAAACGAATATTAAATTTAATGGTATGGTTGATTTACAGGTTCGAGATTATGCACATGGTTGACCATAATACTGACTCAGTTCATCTTTTCATAATCACAAGGGTTTGTGTGTGACATAGTATAGAGCATCTCCGAGCGGAAGTTAAATAATTCGTCATAAATTTTCTGTCGAATCGCTGGTTTCTTCATTTTTTTAAATATAAATTCTGCAGGAGGATTTTAATGCTCTGAATTTTTCATTCTTCAAAATACCAACTTGAAAACGCTCATCCATCTGTATCTTATTCCGAATGCGTCTTCGACCCACACACTTATAACCAGAAAAAATTTTTAGTCTAGTTTTATTCAGGCCAGATAGAATATTGCTGAAGTTTTTTCTAAATAACTGAAAGTAAAGCACAAATCTTTAATCAACTTTCGTGTACTGCCACAGTTGAAAATTTCGACGATTCAACAGCTTTTTTAATATACGAACTACTAAATTTTATTCGAACTGAAACGAGCCAATGTAATGGAAAACATTTTAAAGAATTCAAACTAAGAGACTCGACTAACTAACTCAGTCTAGGCGCTCGATTCTATGAATCTAAAGGGATCGTAAATATTGAGTAAATTATGTACATTTAAAAAGGTTCCAGCCTGTCGATTTCGAGCAATGAGTAGTCTTCAAAGTGTCTTACAAATTTAACTCATTATATGACTAAATTAAATAATTCAGTTAGTAATTTATAATACAAAAAATATAATTATAAACAATAGGATACATATGTATGAGGTCACTTTGGTATTAATTTTCTAGTTTTATCGTTTATTTCTCTTAGTTTAAGGGTCAACAAGGTTTAAAACAATATAATCTTCATGAGAAGTTTAATAACAACTTAGTTTTTCCTTTAAACACAAGACTACGTTATCCTGTAGCATAAGAGTAAAAATTGTTTCATTTTCAATATACAATACACATCTTCATCAAAATATTAGAATTAAAAATTTCAAAAAATTATCATTGTACTCTACGTCTAATTTAAAAACATATGATTAAGTTTATGAATCTATATTTTTTGGAAAAAATTTTAACTATTTTTAAAGGTAGCTCAATATAAATTCAAACAGCTTTAATGTTGGATACAAAATGACTACCAATAGTAGCAATATTGTACACATCATATGCTATTCATACTTTTGGATGTTGTATCCAGAAAATACTAGAGATAGTATTATCAGAGCAAAGTGAATTTAACCTTTTTTAATAAAGAAATTTGAATTTGAAATATTTAGCAATCTCAAAAAAACATGCATATAAATTCGTGTTGAAATAGAAGTTGAGCAGTAAAATAAAAAGTTAGAATATATTTTTTCTTTAAAAATCTTATTTTTGTTGATTTATTTATTTAGTAGCATTGTAGATATTAGATAAGCCTATAGTTACATAAAAACAATTAAAAACAAATAAGAATAATTCAGAATTTTTTATGGACATAAATAGCTGGTGAAAAAGGTGGCAAAACATGTAGCTCTATATTTCAAAGGAACTAAATGTTAAAGCAGTGTATAAATTCACATTTATTCAATAATTTAAACTAAAAAGTAAAGAATGTTAATAAAAAATCGTCGAAATATAGATGTTTTAATTGAAGAATGAAAATCTTTATACAAAATTCAGTTAACTGACAAAAAATTATTAGTTATATATATTTTAGTAATGTATAATATTCTTAATGTAATTAACAATTATCTTTTTATTACTATTCATCTAACAATTTTCATTTCAAGTACCGCTATAATCTATTCTTAATCAAAATTTTTGTTGCTGTCTCTGTTGAATATCTATAGTCTACTCATAGAAAATCAATGTGTTGATAAATGGTTATTTACGCATCTATTATGACAACCGTGCAGTCACAAATTAGCTCATCCACGATTCTTCATATCGATAAGTGAGTGACTCCTACAGCGCAGCACATATTACGCATGAATATGTTTAATTGTACATGACCGCTTGTAAGAAGACGCGAGAGGCAATGTTTAGTTTTCACTTGTCTATACACTTAGTGCTTTGTACGTTGACCAAAAATCAAAATATAATCTGATTGACTTTTCGACAGAAGGTGCCGTAGAAACTTCATAAATGTCTTTTTTATTATCCCAATGTTTAATGCTTTGAGGATAGTAGATAAGTAGATTTTGAGAAAGCACAATGCAATGTTTATCTTACTTTCCTTCCGTCTGTGAACACAATATTTTTCTCTCATAGACAAAATCTGCTTGGCTTTTTTTCTTCATAATACATGCACAACTATTGCCAGATTACCTCAGGTTACAATAATCGTGAGTAGTCTCATGTAAATACAATCGAAGTCTGTTTTAGACATGATTTCATGTCCAATGTAACGTTTTTCTTATTAGAATAGTCTTACTTATTCTAGAATAATCATAGAAAAAGTATGTGTAATGATGTTAATATTCAAAGTGCACAACTTCTTAATCGTTTTTAGTCTATAATATTATCCACATGACAAAAATCTCACTTCTCATATTTACATCATCAACGTGACTCGTCAATTTAATTAATAGTAACTTAATTTCCGAATACTAATTCGAATTTTGTTTGTTAATGAAGACCTTTGTAAGAGGATTTTAATGTCCTATTGCAGTATCAGTAAGAAAGCCTAGGTAGTGCAGATTATGAAACCAAAATATGTGCTTAGAAAACATCTAGAGTTATTGCAGCTCAGGTTTTGTAAAGCGCTCTGTACTTTCGGAAATTGAGCACAGAGTAGTCGTTTCATTTTTGTAATTATTTTAAACGGTTTGAGAATTTAATTAAGAATGACATTGAAGTGTTGATATTATTTTAGAGGGAATTTTTTTAATTATATTCTATCCCAAATACATTTAAAATATTAACATGATAAAAAACGATTCGGTGATATAAAATGAAGATATATCATCAATATACTACTATTAAAAAGTATCAAAAGTCATGGCAATTTTTGAATTTTTAATCTCATTTTTAATCGCGTTAGATATCGCTAGTGTCTTTGTAGTTTCGGATAATGGTGAGAAAGTTATTGAATTCGATACTGGTTGCAAGAAAGAGATTCAATCAGATTCCGACATCAAGAAAGATGCTAAGTCTGAGTCTGATTCTGAAAATGGACAAGTTAAGCTTGAAATGACAAAATTAGTGCACGAAAACGATTTCATATCAAATGTAAATGGGAGAAACCTATATAAAGAGAATCAAAGTTTGGATTGTATTTTTGATCTATATCTACTGAAAAGTCAAAAATGCATAAACAAGTACAGACGGTAAGATATAGAGTTTTAAATTCAAAGTATTAGAAATTCAAAAGTCTCTAAAACAGTTTTTAGCATCTTTCATCTTATAAATTTATGGAAAAATTAATTAACAAAATATTATGATGAATTAATTAAAAAATACCGACGTTGAATTAGTTAATTAATGCAATTATGAGACTCGAATAAGATAAACTCACAGAACATTCATTTTGAATTTTTTAAAATTTTACATAATCATAACCCTTCATAATTATGATTTTCGCCTTTTCTCTTAATCAAACAAAATTGAAATATGTTGACGATCAATATCTAGATATATCACGCACCTCTTAAAGAATATATTACAACTTTTTGTATGTTTTGTATGATGTTTAACGAAGATTTTAAAATGTAAAATTTGATATATCAATTTGATATTTCTGGTTTTGAGATTTTCTTTGACGTTCTAGAATAACGAATTGCAAAGTGATTTATAGTATATAATAATAATAATAATAATAATAATAATAATAATAATAATAATAATAATAATAATAATAATAATAATACTATACAAATATTTTTATCTTTTATACTTGCCTTTATTAACGACTCGTTCAGCTGCCGTAATCATATTAGTACAACTATGTCATTTAGAATTAATTATTAATTCTAAACAGATATAAAAACCTAAGAATAATAAAAACATATTCATTCGACGCATTGAATACTTGTCGAGACATATGGTAATCATTATCTATCAGAACCAATATAAAAAAGATGGTTTCAATGATTTAGAAATAATAATTTTGCTACAAGACATGAAAAACGTGGTAGAAAAAAATTTAAAGACGCCGAATTGCAAACGATATTGAATGAGATAACACTTGTGTGGAAAATGGGCGTCACGTAAATTGACTGAAAGACAGATGAAAAACCGAAAAAACACTTAAATTTTGCTTCAAAGACACGAAAGAAAATAAATTTTGCATTGAATTGTTAGCGGCGATGGAAAATGGATCTATTTCAAGAATCCTTAACGGAAAAAATTATGGGTTGATCCGAGATAACCTTCATCGATTACAAAACCAGATCGATTCAGCAAGAATATATGCTGTGTTCTTGCTCGGACCAGAATGGTGTGATGTATTACGAGTTGCTAGATTCGGTGAAATAGTTAACACTGATCGTTCCAACAACAAATAATCAATTTGAATCGTGCATTGATCGAAAAACAACCAGAATAGGCCAGAAAGCATAACAAGGTAATTTTGCTTCATGACAATGCAAAATCAGTTCAGGATACAATCACAAAGCACTCGTCTGAGAGTTGCTACCACACACGCCCTCATAAGCAGACTTGGCCCCCCCCCCATTGCCATATGTTTACATCGATGGAACACGCATTGGCTGAGCCGCATTTTGATTAATATGAGGAAATCAAAAATTGGGCGTCTGATTGGTTTCCTTTCAAACAAAAACTATTTTCTAGACGGTGTATCTGCAAATTGCCAGAAAGGTAGTCTAAGTATGGAAAAAATAATGGATAATACTTTGAATAAAATGCTTTTCACTTTTCCATGGAAATTAGTGTCTTATTTTCACAAAAAAATGCTCACTTTATAACGGTACGCCTGTTACCCTTCTCTACTAATGCATAATTAGACTAAAAAATAATTGAAACCTTTTTTAAAAATAAATCTTATTATTTATAATATCGTAAAGTATAATAAAACGTTATAATAATAAATTTTTAGAAGAAATTGTGATTAAAACGTGAAAATTTATTTTTGGTGATTTACTCTATTTTAAAAAAATATCATGTATTTTTTCTTTTAAAATCACTGCTTGTAAATTGTGATTTAAATTAAAAAAATATTTATATTGGGCAAATTAAAAAATATTAATTAAAAAATTTGTATATATATCGGTAACAAATATTATCATATTTTAATCTAATTCATATAAAACTATGTTTGATTGCTTACCAAACGATCCACTTACTTTTAAACAGATGTATGTTAAGAAAAACGTGTAAAAATGTTAAAAGTGTATATCATGGACCTCTGAAGCTATCCAAATCAACTAATGGTAGACCTATTTGAAATAAATTTTTTGCTATAAAATGGTCCCGCCGTATTTCTAATCTGAACTAAGCTAAAATTAAGCTCAAAAAATAATTTCTTTCAAAAATCGTAGAATAGTGCACCTCCATATCCTTAGTAATGACATTGAACAAAATCGCAAAACCCGAAATAATTAAAAGAATATTATAATTAAATTAGATTGTTCTAACTGCGACGATGAATTCGGTTCTTCTAACTGGCGTTTATGAATAGGACAAATAGTATCGATGATATTCTGTAAAATACTGTATCCAAGGTCTCCATGCTTTAATTTGATCCAAGTTTCTCTAGGTTCCATGGTTTCTTGTTCAGATCTTAACACAATATGTTCTAAAAACGGTGTATGCTATCTTTTATCGCCCGTATAAGAGCTTTCTTTTCTATGTTAGTCGTCTGAGACGCAGCCATCTGCGTCTCAATTCAACTATGCCGTTATTCACCAATAAGCAAGTGGTCTTGCTCCTCCAGTTGCTTCGTCTTGGCATATGCAGTTATCGATCAATCACGTGAATTTCCAAAAATGATTTGTCGTCTTCGCAATATTTAATACTATTAGCCCTAGTCTAGATTCTATATGAACAACTGTTTCCCCTTGAGTCTGCTGAATCCTAGTAGGAGCTCAAATCCGAGCCTTTACAATTATCGCACCAATCGCCATAACCTAGGCATCGACAATACCTAATGATCATCTCGTAGCTGTTTACGTAACAGTTCACTAGGCCTATTTTCAGAACTCCAGTCTTCAGCAGCTATGCGATAGCAATCTCGTTTAACACGCCAATAACAGAACACTGCACTACTATGTTAGCCTTGATTACTTTAACTCCTTACGAGCTATAATAATCTGGCAATTTTCTTTAGAAAATCTCAGAAAACTTCTTCATCCTTCATACAGAAGTTTATATCTCTTATTTCCAGGCTTATTGTGAGGGTTATCCCTTTGAAACTGATGCTCTCGTCTATTGTCTTTTGTGGAGCGTCTATAACCGCTCTCCGACGTTATGATTTGGTATTTTTAACCCAATTAATATCTCACCAACCTTACATCGGCTTACATCGGCACCCGAATCTTTGTTTCAACATGCTTACGAATATCTCCAAAGATCTTTATGTAAATTTTTTTTATAAGATACTTAGCACTTTTAGTCATGGTAATAGTAATTTTAATAGAAATGTAATACAATATCTAATAGTAATATTTATATACATATACGTAATGTAATTTCTTGAATTTTCATTATTTTTCTATTTATTAGGATGAAATGTAATTGTCAACCTGTTCTTATTAAACGAATCAGCGAGCGGACTTCTAATGGGGATCTCAAGTCAGATTCTAACGAAGTTAGTTCGAATGAAAATTCAAATCTATTGGACAACTTGAACAAGGATAATAGGTTCAGCGAAATCCCAAATAATAGCAATCAACATGTTGAAGATGCTGGAATTCGTTACGAGCACTCATCTGAAAAAAATGTGCCTAGTTCAGCTTCTGAATATGACAACAATAATATCAATCAGTATTCTAGCCCAGATATTAAAGAAGATATTGCAGGCGCACTCGATGGTCCATCTATTGATACGGCAACTTCAAGCCCCTCAAAACCAAAGAATAGCTCGGGAAAACATGTTACATTTAATGATATTGTTATTATTCACGATCCAAATATCAAACATGAACAATTTAATCAAGATCAACAAAAAATTAACGAAGATGGTTCAACAATTAAAAAGTTAAAAACACTTCGTGAATATTTAGAAGAAGATTCAGATTCCGAAGATGACATAGAAAAAAATGATTATAATCAATCTTTTAAGAAATTCAAATCCATGAATATATTTAAAGGTCGGAAAAGAGAGAAAATAACTTGGATTGCGTTGCGAAATAAATTGAAAAATATATTTCGTGAAAAAAATTTTGTTAAATATTTAGATCGTTCTACAAAAGTTGAATTCAAATTAGGTAAAAAAAATAAGACTGATATACATGAAGTAGATATAATATATCGTCAGGAGCATATAGCTCCGAATAAGTTGGTCGACATTAAGCCTTTCCACTTTGACAGTCCGATCACCTGCATTGAAGTAATGCAAAGAACTAAAGGGGTAAATGGCGCATTTGTAGATATTATTGAGGGTGGCATAGGGTACAATTTGACAAAATTATTATTTAAGAGTGAGAAATTTGTAACCATCAAGTACAAGATTGATATCTGGGTGCAATCAACAGAAACATAAGACAAGTTTGCGTTTGCTGTAAATGGTTATTTTTGCAAATCGCGGGGTAGCGTATAAAATTGCGAGTCTTTGAAATTATTTAATTTTTTGTTTCGATCCACCTACTGGTAATGACAGATATGGAACTTTGTTCAATCGGATTCTTCAATATTATATATCTATAGCGATAGAGTCCGTTTCGAGCCACTTACTATGTCAAACGACGAGGCTTATAGAAATGAAAATAGGTAATTAGAGATTAACACGAGCTTAGGCAATAATAGGTTCGACAAAAAGATAACTTTTTATTCCGTTCTGAGAATCACATGGCCAAGCCAAATGACAGACAGCATTTATAGAAATCTCTATAGTTAATACATATCTCACTATATTAAATAAGACAAAGGATTTTCTACTTTTGGAACGTTATGAATAACAATATCATTACTAATATAATAGATTATAAATAAATAAATTTTATGCTTTTTCAAAGTTGCAAAATCTAAGAAAAATAAACTCTCTTTAAGAAAAGCAAAAAAAAAAAAAATTAATTGATTATACTTGCGGTTTCGTTTATTATCTAGAATACTCCTGCTCATCAAAGAAAAGAAGATAGGCCTACAGGATATCGTAATTTATTTTTCTTAATGAACATTATTATATTTAACCATTATAGAATATATAATTTTAGTTATTTCTCTTGTTTATATTTAATACCGTTTATATATAAAAATTGTAATTTTGGAGTATTGAATGTATAAATTTATTGTATTAATAAATTTATCGAATTTAATTACTAATTAAAAGTTATATCATATTTAAAATTATTATAAAAAAATATATACATATATTGTACATTTTGAGAGAAAAGTGAACTGGAAATATTTTGTTTATCGTCTAATGGATTTATTTATATTAGTAATTACTAATTAATTATTTATCATAGTAAAGATATTTAAAATATCGATGCATGTTAGTTATAAAAATATATTTCACATTAACACTTTTCAACGAAGAAAATTATCTTCGAAAACATTATACTATTTTTGTATTATTTGATATTAATATTACGGCTTATATGATTGGCGAATTATTTAACTCTCCTGGTTTGTTATTACTGTTATTGAATTGACTATTGAATGTTCGACTAATTCGTTGTATATATAAAATAAAAAATATGTTTTTAAAAATATCTGTATTCAATATATATTATTCATTATCAAACACCCTTTGAGTATCAGATCATAATTTATACAAAATTTCAAATTCCATGAAATATTTGTCAAAGAATTATTGTAATTGAAAATATTTCAATATTAAAAAAATTCAAATAAATTCTTCATAGTTCTTGTTAATTTTTAAAATAACTTCATATTATATTATATTAATCAGAGCGCAAAATTGATTGAATGAATAGAAAACCTTTAGCAAAGTAAGATTTCCATAGATTGCGTATATTAAATGTTGACGAATACCGATCATGTTACAATAAATCATTATTTGTAATTATATTTCATAATATCATTTTTATAATAACTATATTAAGGTTAAAATTCAATTGAAATATATATTTTTTTAATATTATTAAGCTATAGTGAACAAAATAAAATTTTTATATGATGTATATTATTTGTTTATTAAACGAATTTTTTAAAATTAAAATTAAAAATTATTATTTATAAATTTTTATGTTACTTAAAATAAAAGAAAAAAATAACAATTGATGATATAAACCTTTTATAAATATTATTTACTTTAGATTATAGTTTTTTTGATGAAACTGATGAAGAAGAAAATAAATCGGTTTAATTACAATTTAAATCATGAACAAATATTGTGATTGTAAATGCATAATGATTTTTAGAATCATATAACATCTTTTCCTTTAAAATACAGTGTTTTAGGCATATAACTTACCTTTAAAAATGCAAAATCTAAAATTTGAATTTGGAATATTTAAACACCTCGAATCTACTATAGATGCAGTTTTAAATCAAATCATTTCGCATTAAATACCAGAGTTAACATAGTATTTTCTTTTAAGAAGAAAACTGGTGCGATGAATTTCATTTTTAGCTTTCATTATACTTGCAATTCTCTAAAAATTTCATGCGAAGGGTTTAGAAGTTTGAAAACATGATCTTACAACCAAAAGGAGGCACTAAATTTTTGGCAAACAATATTTGTTCATATGTTGCTTCGTATTGTATATATGTAATTATGTATAGTTATGTGTTAACAAAATTTTGGTCATTATTGTACAGGATTGAAAGTAATAGAGTTATTAGCCTTAACATTTAATAGCAATAGAATACATTCTTGACAAATGATATTGAGAATGAAAAAATTTAAGAAAATCGTTGACAATGACATGCATTTTACATTGAAAGAGTCGAAAAATCATCATTATTTATTATTATTTGTATCATATACATTCTTCTATATCAAAGAGAGTAACATATTTAATAAATTATAATATGATAGATGTACAATTGATACTACTGCGCGTCATAGAAATAGAAGTGAAATTTCATAAACTTTAATTTATAATTTGTTTTTTCAAAAGAATTATTATGAAGATAACAGTTTTATATTTAAAAGTGTATGATATAACTTTCATAGTAATTAGAATGCATTTTGCATATTTTTGTTTGTCGATGAATCTATGTTTATAGAATGAAAATTACATTAGATAAGACCACGATTCTAGTTGACTTTGTAAATTGAAATCTATTGACTTTGCAGTTGAAGCTCAGTTTGTTGTATAGTTTTTTTTTTTATGAATCTTGATTTCTCATTAAGAAACTGAGTTTTTTGAGGAAAAAACACCATGAAATATTTGACTTCGCATAAGCGATCAAAGCTGCTTTACGATTTATCATATTACTACTTGAGCGCTTCGTAAATATTCATTGGTATACGTCTTTCAGATCTCATTTAGCTTAATCCAAAAATATTTTTTCAATATTTTTTAATCATAACATAAGACGAACAACTACGTTTTATAGTTCTTGGAAAACGTCTTCAAAATTTCAATATATAATATAGTAGTAGTAGTTATCTATTCATTGAATTGTAGAGGGCGTCAAATGTGGTTATGCTCGATTATTAAAAATTAATTTTTAAATAAATGAAAATCATCCATTTTTAAATAAATATCAATAGTAATGCCATTACTATGATAAATATAAATATAAAGATATATAATATTAACGATAATACGATCCATAACATGAAACGGAAATTTTTGTCAGTTTATTATTAGAGATTTACAAGCCCTGTATCGTTTACAATATGATAAAATAAATTATAAAATATGATGAGAATAGAGATTTAAAATATGCTTCAGATTTATTAATTCTATTAATTATGATTGGTATTCATTCGAACAAATGAAAACAAATTTACCACAAAATAACATTTACAAGATGAGTTTGAAATCATATTTTCAAGTTCAGAAACGACCACCTTGCTTCACTACATAATGTATTTATGTAAAAAAAAATTTAGAAATAAACCTCGAACAATTTGGTAGTAATTTCAATTGTTTATAAGAAAATACGTAATTTTTCCAAGCGTCATAATGCATTTGTAGTAAAATTTCTTATAAATTCTAAAAGTTATATTTATGCATTACATTTCAGAATAGTATATAAAAAATATATACGTAAGGATTAGTATCGTTATGAGAAATTTGTCGTTGTAATCATAGTAATTATTTTAATGAATTATTTTATTAAATAAAAAAACTTATTAGTAGTATCAACAACATTTGTCTTTAGCACGGAGCTCTTTCCAGTCCATCAACAGTGAGAATAGAGGCATTTTCCTTCCAGTTTCCAATAATTATTATTTGAAAACCTTTCCATTTGGCTAAGTCGTTATTCATAATGTCACAAAATGATATTGAATGTAATTTAAGTATTCGTTAAGACATTGCCTAAACTTCGACTCTTAATGATAATAGCAATGCACCCAGAGATTTGTTGAAGAAAACACACTATCTCTTGTAAATTTGTACGTGTCAAATTCTCATACGTTTACTTTGCTAGTCGGTTTAAAAGAATATATTGGGCATCTATAACTGCTGCTGGCAGCTATCGCTATATACATCGAAATGTGAGTTGAAATATTTCAATTGAATAACTTCAGGGGGGGTCGAAATTTACGATTTGTATCATTAAAGATATGTTAAATTATACCTCAAATTGCTTGTTTCAATCGATAAAAGTGATAAAAAGTAGGTATACTTTATTACTTGTAGTATGTGGCAATGTATATAACTTAATTTTATTTATGACTGAAGAAATTTATAGGTTGGAATTACCCGACTTTATCATATAATATGTCAAATCCGTTTCACACTCAGTATCTGTTTAGTGAGGCTTAACTTATCTTCATAACGTACCAGCATTGTCTTTGATTCTTCGAAATCAAGGCCGTAGCATCTTCAACCTGAATTATAGTTAATGAACAGAGGGTGGTGGTGACAGTATAAAAGTTCTTTCAGTAACGTTCCTATTGCAAACACTTCTGATCGCTTGGTTCATTTTCTCGAAACTATTAGCTAATGAAACCTTGTGTATAACGCAACAACGATTTCGATTTGCAGCTTTTTTTAACCATTTTTAATGCATTGCGCTGATTATTCATTTTAGCGACACCGTGGATATGATTCTAAAAAAATCGAGAACCAGAATTAATCATTAAGCGTAATTAACAATGAACTTGATATGGATATAAAAGCACGTTTGACTTTATTATAAATTATAAGTTTCTGATGATGTTTTTATATTTAATTGATTAGTTAATTTTTGAAAATCGAATTAACATTTGTCAAAATCCTAGTATTTATTGGTTTTCTTTTTTTGTGAATATATGTATAATTTCTTAAAACGACTTTATGCTCAATTAGTCTGTAATTTTGAATCATTCAATTATTCTTCATATATACAAAAACTTCTTTGACACACATAATTTTTCAACAATTGTCTTCATTCGTAAATTAGATATTATTCATGTTTAAATAAAGGTCTACTTGTGTACATTTAAGTTCTTTCATTTATCAGTTTCAGTTTGACACTTGTACTATAGACACTTTACCAGGAAGACCGATGTATTTGTTAATTATGTTATTGCTAATTCATATTCTTTTTAAAAAGTGATGCATACTTCTCAATTTAAATTATATGAAATGTTTGTCACGTGTCAGTTCTTTCTATAATTTCTTTAAATGAAGTGTAATATTATAAAACCAAAAACGTGTTTGCTATATTCGAGCAAAAATTGAAGGTCGTTACTTTTATAATGACCTCCTTGACTGTTTGCAGCAAAAATAGTAATAGATCAATTAATTCTTTGTAGAGTAGATTTAGAATTGCTTGAAGTGAGTTAGGAACTGTTAAACATTTTTAAATACAATAATTAAAAGTGCTCATATTAAATTTTATCTTAGGAAACTAATTCAAACCCTAACTGCTAAATATTTTAGAGAATATATTATTTAAACGTATTGTCCTAAATACATTTAAAATAGACACGTAATGTAAATAGTTTCGTTAATATGAAAAGACAATCCGGTTGTTACTGCTGATATAGAACTTCGTTCTGCATTAATACGGTATTACTATTTAAAAGTATTGAAAGGAATAGAAAAGCCATTAGTCGAAATTTATCCAACGTGCTATGGCAACTTTTAAATTTTTAATCTCTTTCTTAATTGGAATACAAGTATCCAATATTTCTGCAGTTTTGTTTCTAGATAGTGATGTCGATTCTGTAACAGTTACTCCTAACATTATAAATTTACAGAATAGCACTGTATCATATAACGTAAAGAAAAGTTATGAATTAACAAACGAAAATGATTCATCCGAAAGTGATTTTTTTTCGGACGATTTTGATTCTGATGGTGATGAATCAGTAAGAAGTGAAAGTTTCACAGACGTAAGTGAACAATTGGACGATCACCTAGTTAATGAATTCTTAATTTACACATCAAGAAATGTAATAGGACAGAAAATTACTTTTGAAACAGATTTCAGTATTGACGAAAGCCTTACAATCACTCGAATTATAGTGAAGGAGTTGCAGATAGCGAGCAAAACTGGAAGTATCGTCATTACTGAAGGCGGGAAAGGAACGAATGTATTGAAACTGAGGTTTAAGAGCAGAAGATTCTGTAAAATTAAGATCATTGTGATGATCTTTGCGAAATCTGCCAGGTAATATTAATAAAAATGTCTCAATGAATATTCGTAGAAAATTGAACATTATTGTTTGATTGAATTCTGTTTTTTTATTTAATGGCCAGTAACCAGTTGTTTGCGTTATACAAGTTAATGATACTTTGTTATATTTAATTAGTATTTTCAACTTTTCAATTTTAATAATATTGAAACATTATGGAAGATTTCATCTTAAAGCTGGATAGATATATTTCTTACTTTACATTGACTAAATGTTTTGAAAATTTTAAATTTTAGTTTTACTTCTACACATTTATCAATACTTCACTAATCATTTATTAAAAAAATTTACGAATGAAATTTTTAACATATATGCATGATATAATGTATTATTAATTTAATTTAATATATTGTAATTAATTATATTAATTTGAACGGTTTTCATTTTAGTCCTGTACATTTTCAATTAACACCCGGTTTTCATGCACGTGCCATTGAGACAGACTCTGATGAAAGTGGAAGTACAGATTCTGAAGAAATTACTGAACTCAAATCGAATGAAATTACTCATGAAAAGCCAGACGATTGGGAAGGAAATGATGATGATACGTTGAACGAAGTTGCTCAAAATGGCGATAAAGATCCAGTTTCAACAAATCACATATCGCAAAATAACGAAAATTCAGAAGAAAAACATAACAATGAACAAGCAAACCAAAGAATAAATGGCCAAGGAGACAAACGTAAAAATGAACAAGAAGAGGATGAAAAAAATGAACATATCAGTCCAGCAATAAACGACAAAGCAGAAGAAGAAAAAAATGAAGAAGAAAACCAAAGAATAAACCAAGAAGACCAAGGAAAAAGTGATTATGAAGGTTCAAATGGGAAAAGATCTCTATTGAAAAAATTCAGCTCTAGTATGCGGAGAGATAGGCTTAAAAAAAAATCTAAACCTAAAAAGGTGGTTTATCTAAAAGGACCTACAAAAGAAGATATCATTCTTGAAAAAATAGATGATGACTCGGAGCATATCGCCGACATATATTATTCTAAGAAAAAGAAGCTGAATGGGAAGAAGAAAATAAGGACAAAGAGTTTTATTCTGCCTCCTACCATGATTATAACCCATATTTCAGTCGTGCAATTGAGGAAAGATGGAAACGGTGCAAGTGTCGGTATTATTGAAGGGGGTATAGGTAAAAATTTATTAGTTTTGAGGTTCAAGAGCGAGAGATTTTTTGGAATTAAATTCCAGATTGATATTTACGCAAAACTGATTCAATAAGGATGAAAAGAATTTGTGTATCAAATGAAAACTATTTAATCAATTTCAAACATTCGTTTACCATAAGCAACCGTTGAATTTCTAGCTAAATTCTAGGCTAAATAGTTGTATTATTAAATATATATATATATATATATATATATATATATATATATATATATATATAATATAATCCTTTTTACCTAATAATTTTTAGGAGATTTAAGTTTTGCTCTGTAAATTGTTATATTAAATTCTTTTTAATTGTAGACATTTCAGTATTGAAAACATGTAAAGATACGTCTCCCAAGTTATTAGTTTCATATAACAATAAATCAATCATAATTAATAAGAATTAATTAGTATATGTTTTCTATTATTAAATCGTAATTTTTAGTACAATGTTTATTATATATTTTTAATAATTATGTTTATAATTTACATTTATGGCATTTGTATTCACTTATTTTTTCTTCGATTTTATAGTAAAAAAAATAAAAAAATTTTACATCATAAAAACCCATATTACTTTTAGTTACTATAGAATAATTTTATAGATATAAATTAGGATATCTGTGCATAGATTTTGTTTTGTTATTTTTAATAAATATTTTAATAAGTTTTAATTTTTAATAAAAAAAAGTATAAAAAGAGTAAAATTCTTAATAAATATAATAATATAATGTCTGTCAGTTTTTTTAAGATAATAAATAAAAAAATAATTGATTTCTATATTTTTCTAAACATATATTTTCAAAAAACAACACATAATACTAGCATATTTCATATAAAAGGATTTTTTACCAGTATTTTACAATTTTTCAAATACTATTAATCGAAATAAGAAGTGTACAATTTTTAGTTTTTAATCTTTTTGTTTATCACTATTCAACTTGCCAGCGATTTTTTTGTTTCGGAAAATGATAAGTTTTTTTAATATGGATAAGATTACTTGTAATTATTAGATTACTAATAATTATATTGTCTATTAGTTTTTCTAAGGGATCTTCGGCTACCTACGGGTGGTATGGTAACAAGGTTACGGCCATTTAGCTCAAGTTTAAGGTAGCGAATGAAGTGAAGTAACTTACTTGTTAATTTTTAATGAGTATCTTCGTATGAAGTATAGACCAACGAATTTCGTATGAAATCTTTGGCTTTCTATGAAAATCTTATATTTTTTTGGAATACATGAAAACCTGTAAGCTGTTATATTATAATACATAATATAAATGAATACATTTATGTGAAAAAATTCTGTTTCGTTCAACTAATCAAAATTTTAACCTTCCAAATCGATATTAATTAACAATAATTTCCTATGTTTATTTTAATGAATCGATATTTAATAAATAATTCGTATTTTTCTTAGTGTTATATAGCAATCTCGTGATATAATATTAATTATTATATATTAACAAATTTCTGTTCAGATCGTGCAAGATACGATAAGAAATATTAATTCAGAAAATATATTTCTGTTTTCTCACGATTGGCTTTTTCTTTTCCTTAGCGTTAGTTGCAAAGTTGATGAATGTAATATAATTTTTTTTTTTAATCTAAATTTTATGATTGATTAACACTGAATTGAGCCAGCCTAAGGATTGGATAAAAGATAAAAAACGATATGGTAATTGTTAACATTATAATCAGCAATATTGAAAACCCCAAGTATGTCAAGCCACAGAAGTGAGAATGTCTGATGGCCTTATCGAGAAGAAAGAATGAATTAAAAATAAAATTAAATAATAACAGATTGTTCGACGTAAAATTCAATATCGTATTTTTTGCCAGATCAACTTGATAAGAATTAAGTATCTTATCTCACTGACCATCTGTTAGAAATTAAAGTTATTCCACTTGCGTAATATAAAATTTGAGTCACCTGTTACTAGTCACATTGTGTTGTTTTTATCTTCCCTAAATTTATCAAAAAGAAAATTTAGATATTATAAGCAATTGTACTGGAAAAATTATAATTTCGAATCGATTTTGATTTAAATTGTAAAAAATAAGAAACACTCGTTATTACAATTAATTCTTTCGTAATCATCATTTGAAAGGCTATAGTTTAGGCTAAATTTCTTTTGTAGTTTTAATTCACGGTACTAATGAAGGCATACGGTATGGTTTTTAAGGCAAGTATAAGTAAGCTTCACCCTGTCGCCGTTGGCTTGCATACATTAAAATCATCATACAAACTCAAAATCATTTTCTTTTTAATTTTTTCATTATATAAATCTATATTAATATACATAAAATACGCTTCATATTCTTAATTTTTTTATTATCTTTCATTAAACAAAAAGTTCTTTCACGATCGGTCCAATAGATTAGACTGTATAAAACTCGTGTATTAGTGAATATCCTATTTCACCTGAGAGTTTTTGAAGAAATTTTTTAAAATTTTGAAATAATCTATATAGGTATATAAAATATCACGCTGCTTACAGGCTTATACGAAATTATTAAAACAGTTCATATCAAATCTTGTTGTTGCTGTTGCTATTGTCGTAATCGTTGTCGTCGTTGTCTTCGTTGTCGAATTTGCTGTTGTTGTTTCTGTTGTTATTATTATTCTTATTATATGTGCAAAGTTACAATGGTATGCTCCATTTATATACATTAACTATTTTAATTACTTTACATTTTTTACTATTCTATTACATAAATATGAGAAAGTACTATGGGTTCAGTTTTCAAAATAAATGCTTTCAGTTATTTTTTCATTACTATTTATCATGATATGATAAATAATTATTATTATAGTATAACTGAAGGCCGTATTTCAGATTAATTAATTAATAATATTATTTAACATTTTGTACTTAAGAATGATTATAATAACTATTGCTAATGGGCGGAAGTCAAAATGATACAGGGACTTTGATATAATTTGATATGATTTCAAATTTATTTCAAACTTTTTAGATTTTTCAATTTACTGTGTTACATCAAATGATTTCTAATAACTATAAATAATTTAAACTTATTAAGCTGATTTTAAATGGTTTTAAATATTACTTCGCCTTATTTATTTTTTTGTGCAATATAAATTCATGTGATTTCAATTTACTTCATTATAATTACTTAGCTTCAATAGTTTTTCAGAATGAATAACTCGTCAATTATTGCAGTTTTTTAGACTTGTGTGCAAATTACGAATTATATAATAATTATAGAGTTTAAGCAATAATTATCAGTAAATTTTCAGTTTTATACAATAACAGCTTTATTATATTTTCTTATGTATGTATAGCTTCTTTTGTTCAATAAAAATCAAGTATGTTTATATGAAAACTGTAGAAATAACATACTTGCTTTCAACTTTTTGCTTATATTTTGAGACAAATAAATTTATTGTATAATTAAGTATTTTAATAGAAAATTAATTTATTATCTTGTTAATTAAATTAATTATCTTTTTTATATAAACTTTAATATCATTAAAATTCTATAAGTACAATTTATTAGTGTATATTGAATTTGTAATTCATTGTTGAACGGATAATTGATTTTTAATTATTTTTCTATAATTTTTTATTTAGTAGTTTACAGTTTAGTATTTATTTTTGTTATCGACAAGTTTTTGCATGGGTTCCTGTCTTTGGCTTTACCAGAAATACTGGGTGGCTTTCCTCGCTCCTGCTACCATTCTACGTAAAAAATCACTTATTCTTAATCTGATTTGTTATAATATTTATCTTTATTGTGTTTATATTATTATTAGCTATTCACATCGCTCATCTGTACATATACAAATTAAAACTGATTTCTTTTTCAGTCTTTTATAAAAATTTAATTTATAATCCTTAGATGATTCTCTAGCAATTAAGAATTTGTCGTAGTGAACTTTTATCGATTGAGATAAAAATATTGTTCAAATAAAATGCAAATGCAAATGTTAAAACTTTCAAATAATATGAAAATAATAAATTACTGAAAATTTTAGTTAAACATGCTATTAATTGGCCTTTATTCTATATTGTTGTCAATTTTAAAAATAAAAACATTCACATAATGTAAATAAATTTAATAAAACGCTTATATACCATTTTTGTACCAATATCAGAGAATACAGTAAATAGACAAACAGCCAGTTTACATTTTTTTAATAATATAATAACTTAAAAAATTTTATTCTTTGTCGTAATTGTGATATAAGTTGTCAATGTATTTGTTGCTCACAAAATTGATAAAGAAGAGATTACTTCTAATGTTCTACAGATTTCGTACTGCAGTGACATCTCGCCGTGAATAGAAGATAATGCAATATGTAGTTACTGAATTTTTTATTTATCTTATTTTGATATGTATCTATCACAGAAAGAACGTTTCACACTTGTCTGCAGATGGTGTGTCAAGAAACTTGCTCGTTCAATCGAGGTTTTCGACAAAAAGAAGTTTTATATAATGGAATTCCAAACTGACGTATGATCTCTTCTGGTGCTACGATGTATTAAGTTTCTCTGTAGGGTATTGTACTAAAAATTTGATGCTTGTAACTGGCGTCATCTACATGATCTCTGTTCTAACCAAAGTTTGGTTTTATGTAATTGTGATATTTGATAAATACTCAAGTGAATTATCGGAAACTGTAAAAAAAAATATATTTAGCTATTTTAGAAAATACATATTTACGTATAAACTATACGGAGAAATAATTTTATATAAATGTTATGTGCCAGGTTCAGTTCTCCATTGAAACACAAATTGTTGATTAAATTTTTCGTGTTTTTTTATTTGGAATGCATTTATTTAAGAAATTTCGATCAGACCATTTTAGTTTATTTTCATCCATTTTGGAATGATTTTATACAAACTGATATTATGAAATTAATGTTATGTATTCGACAGTGGATAAGCTGGCAATTTTACATAAATATTTAATAAAATTTTTAATTACCAATGATGCATTTATTCAAAAATTCAACAAAATATTTAGGTTTATGAGTATTACAATATAATGTAACGTTAATTATTCCGTTTTCATTCTCTTTCTATCCTTTTTTGCTTCTCTAACATAAATAGAGTTGGAGTGAAATCGAGGATCTGATGTTTCGGGAGTTTTATAAATAAACATAAATTGAAAAATAAAGTCCATAATACTGTACAATGCGAAGTTATCTATAAAAAGATAAAAAAAAGCACAATCCAGCTTTCATGTATCTAGATAAATGTTGAACTATTTATAATGTTTATGTTCCGGCATTTTATTAAATCATTTTTTATCATAAAATATCTCCACTTTTATTTACAATAGAAAAACTATGTTGTGTAATAATTTTGTTGCGATCCGTTCTCTTCGTTGCATTATCATAAACGGTATGCGTTCTTCAAAAAACTGTTAGAGAAAAAAGTTATAGGTAATTTATCTACGTTCTTATTAAATGATTATTCCTATTTTTGACACCGAAAACAAAAATAGCGTAAAATTGTACATTCGGATATGATCTTGACTGTTAGGAAAATTTGATCTCCGATCGAGGGTCAAGCGAAGGTCAAAAGGTGATCGATTGAATATCTTGAGCCGTTGCTCAGAAAAAAAAATGGTCAATACAAAAGGTGTAGAAAATTTTTCTGTGTATACGGTAACGATCGTACGGTGTTACTCGAAAAGCACATCCGGTCGCGGTGCGCCACGGAAAACCAAGAGCAGTCGTTAAGCATATAACGAAGAGTAACACCACACGTGGCCATACGCGGGGCATTGGCGTTCGGCGATTGACCTTAGTTTTCGTCAAGCGCTCGATGCCTGATGTTGGTCTGCGCGAGGACTCAGCAACTGGATATTCTTTTCAAACGACGTTGTACCGACGTTGTTTCTTTCGATCAAACTTTAGCATTGCAGTTCCAGGATCACGACTACGAAACAGTATTATTCCTCGTAGGATGCATCTATAAGTCTACTTTTCAAGATGTTCAAAAAGTCTTAACTGGATGTAAAATATCTTGATCTTTTTAGCTCCGGCGTCGCAATTACGAGTCTACATTTCAAAAAATGTCTCCATAATTTTTTTTTTTGAAGTAACACATAATTTTCAACATATTCTTCAGGCAGGCCGAAATGCATATGTATACAGAGTGTTCGAACACTCTGTATAAATATGAAATGAAAAATTAATTTTTAACATTAGTACGAAGAAAAAATAATTACATATAAGTACGATTTAAGAAATAATTAAACATTAGTACGAGGAGGAATGAGCCAAGTATTGAAACCTTTACTGTATATCAAAAATAAATAATATTGGTTAAATTATAAATTAATAAAAAAAAATTAGTAAAATATAAATGAAATCTTACCAAAATTAAATTTTTTGAGATTTATAAATTTAAGATCGCATTAGAAAAGGCGTATTTCCTCAAGCTTTGAACTATTCTAGATTGAGAATTCAATATTATTAAAAATAAAATTGTGATGAAAATATTTCTTTGAATCAGATAAATATACATCGAAATTCGATTAATAAAATTATTTAATAAAACATAAGTAATGCATTCAAAATTTTAAAACATTTAAGTGAATCAATAATTTAAGTAGAAACAGTTAGTTTTAACAGAAAGTGAATACTGAATTATAATGTTATAATGATACTATAGAAATAATAGATGACCTTCATACTGAATAAGGAAAATTATTATAAGGCAGAAAAGAAAGGAATGCCAATATGATCTTCAGAATTCAGAAGCAATAAGTAATAAAAAGATAATCTACGAAATTAATATATAGGCCAAAAATTAGGATATACAAATAGATCAACACACAAATTAATAATTGATTATTTTTACTAGTATTTTTAATTTTCTGAATAAGCTGTAAATAATGGAAACTTAGTTATTATGTATCTTCTTAATAATCTACATTAATCGCATTAGATTGTCATTTAATATTTATCATTTCAAATAGTCTTTTTTCTAATTACTTTCATTGTCAACCATTCTTGCTTATCAAAATAAAAAGTATGTTTGACCTTTTATGCTTGTTTTTTGAACATTTTCTGATATGTTAATTTTTATTTTTTCCATTGTCATCCTTACTAATTAATTATAGATTGTACTTATGTCGACTGTTGTGAACTAAATTAATGAATATTTTTAACGGTCTTACAGTCTTTATACAATGATCTGCTGATAGAATGACAGTCGGACTGTTCTTGTTAAAAAAAAAAATAAATTATTAAAAATAAAAGTAAAATAAAAATCATCTATATACTAGGATAGTAAAGAATAATCTGATTGTCCGCACTACCTAAATCGAAATTTACCTTTGATATCTGATGACTTAACTCAGTTTAGTCCTTAATCGAGCGATTTAAAATATATCAAAGGTAAATTTAAATTTAGGCGGTGAGAGCAAACAGGCTGTTCTTTACTAACACAGTATATAGACAATTTTTTTTTTTTAATTTTTAATTTAATTGTATTTAATTTTTTTAGTAGTAATTTCCATTTCAGATAATGGGAGGGGGTGATTTTAAATAAGGACAGTCTGACTGTCATTATATTACTATAGTAGATTATTATATAAAGACTGTATGACTGATAAAAATATTTATTAATTTAGTCATTCTTACTAGTTTCGTGGTTCCTTGGACATACTAGTTCCTGTAAATGTTTTTTGATGGATAGATATTAAGTTGTAAAAATTATGTTATTAACAGAAGTTTATTGTTCTGGTATCTCATTGCTAAAAGTAAAATAACTTTGTTCACTAGTCTATATACGTTAGAAACTCTTTGACTTTAAGGTAATGCGAGTTAAAATTTAATACTCTATACTTTAAAATGTTGTTTATGATACTAATTAGTAATTTTGAAGTTTTTTTATTCTTATTTCATGCGTCAATTTTTCATTTTCGATGATAAGAATTAAAAATATCAATAATTTCTTGTAGATTATTTTTAAAAGTGCATTTAAATGTTGTATCAATATGTTCGTAAAACCTCATAAATAGAAATCCGATTTATTAATATAATGTTTCTCGAGATCCACAATAGCAATCACTAACTATCATCAATTAATGGGCTAATTGGACTAGCCACAGGTGTTCAATATATTTGCTGAAAAAAATACTCACGATAATAAGCTTCGCTGTATCTATTGGGCTATTTCTTGACCATTACAATTATCCTATGTTAAAAAGGTCAAAAACATCTATTAAATTTGATTCGTCAAAGTGAGCATAAATTTATACACAACATTTTTTTTCTTGGGTTGTAAATTTCGAATTACGTGCCAATGTCACAGTACAATATACGAAAAATTACTTCATTGATTTAATTTAAAGAAAGTTGCATTCGTAGCTGGGTCAAAAGTGGCTTGCGCGTTTTGATAATGAAGACACGGTGCATGCGGGTAGCGACAAAAGTTCGAAAATGAAAAAGTCGATCTGTCGTCGATAGAGATCCGTATAAAACGCAAGAAGAACTTGGTACATAATTAAGAGTTGCACGCCAAGCATTTTTCCAATTCCCAAGCGTTAACGTTATCACTTAAATTCGTTCAAAATGTAAGAAATAGGCTGTCGCAACTAGCTGACGCCGAAAAAAACTGTCTATGTTACTTTTTTCTTTAAGAAGTCATTTCTGTATCGAATTTTTATCCGAAGCACACAAAAATCATGGGTTGAGTCTGGAAAACTAAAAACATCGTAAGCCAGAGCAAGGAATATATGAAAATATGGTCATGCTCTGCATTTCATGGGATCGGAAGGACGTGGTCTGCTATGATCTACTGAAAAAGGTTCAAGCAGATGAAGGACAATTTTAGGCAACATAATTGCCACCTCTTTAATGAATATTGCGAGAACAAGAGCGAAAATGGGAAAACAGATACGAGATATTTTTTGAATTTTTTTTTCTCCATCTCAACAATGCTCGGCCGCACGTTCATTATTGTGTCAAAAATTCTTTCCAAAATAGTGCGATGAGAAATTCTGTGCTACCGATCTTACAGACCACACTTTGTTTTTATGCCAGACCCCTCGGACTGTCACTTGTTTCGATAGGTCTAGAATGACCTCATCGAATTACATTTCACTTTACTTGAGGACATGAAAAATTGGCTTCATCCATTTCTGGCGTCAAAAGTAAGGCACAAATTATCTGGCCTGTAGGCAAAAGCCATAACTAGCGATGGATAATATTTTGAATAATGTATTCTTTCTCTTTTTTTATTGAAGCAAAGTCGCAATTTTTATTGAAATTATGATACAAACTTCTTATGTACTTTGCAATTAGAAGAGGTACTTTTACTTGTAAAACTTTATTAAGCAATATTTGGCTTTGTTTTGGCTAGTGATAATAAACGAAAGGTGAACAGTGTGGATGTATTTATCCTTGAGCATATAGTATGTTTAATTAAAAAAATTTTGTTGTACTAAACTAAATAATATATTCTTAAAATTTTTGCTGACCCTATGTGGATGCAAACTAATCTAAGATTTTTAGATTATACAATTTATCGTTTTATATGATCTTTGGAAATTCTTTCAAAGCAAATAAAATTAAAGCAAAATTATATTTATACTAGGTATAACAGGGTAACACGCGAAAGAGTTCAATAAAGTATACTTTTCATTATCGTCTTTTATATTTTCATTCATTTTTTTATACTTTTTTATATATTACCGTATACCTTTTTACAATTTTCGTTAATAATATTTACCTGATATACCATTTTTGGAATATTATTGATACCATGAGCGATCATAGTTACAATAAATTATAATTTAATCATACTCTGTTCTAAATACATTTATAATAGTCACGTAATTTAAATAGATTCATTAATATGGGAGAATAATCTAGGAGTAACATAATATATAAAATACCTCTGTGAGTTGATATTCCGTAATCATTGAAAAGTATCGAACAGAATAGACAATCTATTCATCGACGTCTTTCATAAGTGCGATGACATCTTTTAAACTTTTAATAGTCTTCTTCATAGCGATAGAGATTATAAGTACTTTCGTTTCTGCGAGTGGTGAAATAGAAAACGACACGACCGAAGATGTACAAAATGTGAATTTAAAATATAATAGATATCCGAAAAGTGATGAAGAGAACTATTCGACCATTAATAAAGCTCAAACAGTCTTAAATGGATCGAATGTATATCGTCCATTAGAAAATAGGGTGGTTTATTTGCAACAGCTCCAGAAAAAAAATTCTTATAACGGGCGTACACCAACTAGAGACAGTTTCACACTTGGCACCAGAGAATTCGGTGACGCACCCGTACGTTCGGTGCTTATTTCCAAACGCGCAAGTCCACTGGGAAGAAAACTCATTCTCGAGGAAGACTTCACTATACAAACAGGATTGATAATTACCAAAATTATAGTCAAGCAACTAATGAGTAAAAAATATGCGGCGAGTGTGCTTATCACGGAGGGTGGTAAAGGAACGAATGTATTGAAAATGAGGTTCAAGAGCAAAAGATATAGCGGCATCAAATTCGCCGTCATAGTCCTTGCGAAAAATATTCTGTAAGAATGAAAATAATTTTTTTTAATGGGGTAGATATGCCGGCGCGTCTTTATGTATAATTGAAATAAATGTACTAATTTTTTCCATTAAAATTTGTAAAAAATACATAACTTATAAGGATAAATTTTTTAATTACTAGAACAATAAAAAAGAGCATTTTTCCCAACTACTACAGTGATTCCGTCTTTTAAAACGTGTGAAATAAGAAATAACAACATTTAAAAGAATAAAATTCTTTTTTGATAATTATAAAAAATTTGGCAAAGTGGGCACATTTTGAACACAAATGCTGAAATTTGGCATAAACAAAATCTTCCTTTCACGAGATCAATTGCTAATTTTTAAAATAGTCCTTGATTGTTCAAAAAAAATATTCATTAATACTAATTGAAAAGTTTAACAATAATTTTAATTTTTGATTATATCTACGTAATGTAAATTGAGAAATTAGTTGATTTGATTTTGTATATAATATAAATGACGTGTTTGCATTAGATTGTACAAATTTTGAAGTAATATAATGGGAGTTGTGAAATATACTTTTTAAGAAAAATTTATTTACATGTTTAATGCTTTTTCTGCTTATTAGACGTTTGCCATTCCTTTCTTGACATTTGAAATAGATTAAAACATTTTGATTAAATTATTGTATAAATTATATACTCTAAGAAAATGCAAAAGAAAATTTTATGGAGAGATTATTCTATAGAGAAATTCTATATTTTTGAAATGATATTATTATTCATATTATTACACTATTTATATAGAGCTTCTTGACTAATAATGTATCAACTATTTTCTAAATTTTTCTGTACACATGAAAAATGTTTTTATTTACACAGATAAATAATATCGTTATCGTGTTGTTATGTACAATTTTATAATACTAATTACTTTGTAAAATTATTAACTTATATATTGATGTAAAACTCACGTTTATTCATTTGTGTGAAGTATGTTACAAACGTAGTACGTTTATGATTTTTAATTTTTTTATGACATCATTATAAACAACAAAGAATAATATTTTACTGTACTATGATTGTGTACAAAGTACATTTTAACGTGATGTATATATTAATTTTCTCATTGAAATCTAATTTTGTAGTACACCCGCTTATTACCCAAGAATTATCAGAGAAGAAACTAGCCAGAACAATGAGATAGAGCCAGAAATAAATGCAAATTTGGATGAAAATATTCAGTTTATTCCATCCAATGATTCAGATTCCTCAGAAGAAGATTTTGAAGGTGCCCCTGCAGATCATAGCAATTCATTTGGTTCTACAAGTAGTTTGTCCGGAAATAACCCACCAGAAAAAAAATTGGAACATTTCCAAGCAGGAAATACTGATTTTAGTTCGTCACAACCTAGTATTGAGGCCAATAACTTAAATGAGATCGATGATAGTTTTCAAGCAATACCAGATCACCTTAATGGAAGTCAACCCTCAGAACACACGGTGGGACTGATCCAAGTGGAAAATACTCGTTTCAGTTCACCACGACCTAGTATCGAAGTTAATAAGTTAAATGAAAACGATCACAATTTTAATGGAGTCTACGGTCATTATGATGGAAGTGATCCCTCAGAAATAAAAGTCGAAAATATCCGAGTAGAAAATACTGATTATACTTCGCAACAAGCTAGTGCCGAAGTTGATAACTTAAATGCAAACGAAGATAGTTTTAATGGGATCTACAATCATTATGATGCAAGTAATGCCTCAGAAATAAAAGTAGAAGATGTACAAGTGGAAAATACTCGTTTCAGTTCACCACAACCTAGTATCGATGGTAATAATTTGAATGGAAAGGATGATAGTTTTAATCCGATCCACAATCATTATGATGGAAGTGACCCCTCAGAAATAAAAGTGGAAGATATCCAAGTAGAAAATACTGATTATACTTCGCAACAAGCTAGTGCCGAAGTTGATAACTTAAATATAAACGAAGATAGTTTTAATGGGAACCACAATCATTATGATGTAAGTAATGCCTCAGAAATAAAAGTAGAAGATGTACAAGTGGAAAATACTCGTTTCATTTCACCACGACCTAGTATTGATGATAATAATTTAAATGGAAAGGATGATAGTTTTAATGGAATCCACAATCATTATGATGGAAGTGACCCCTCAGAAATAAAAGTAGAGGATGTACAAGTGGACAATACTGATTATGCTTCGCAACAAGCTAATATCGAGGTTAATAACTTAAATGGAAATGATGATAGTTTTAATGGAATCCAGGATAATTATGATGACAGTAACATCTCACAAATAAAAGTAGAGGATGTAGAAGTGGACAATACTGATTATGCTTCGCAACAAGCTAATATCGAGGTTAATAACTTAAATGAAAACGATGACAATTTTAATGGGGTCTACGACCATTATGCTGGAAGCGATCCCTCAGAAATAAAAGTGGAAGATATTCAAGTAGAAAATACTGATTATACTTCGCAACAAGCTAGTATCGAAGTTAACAACTTCAATGAAAACGAAGATAGTTCTAATGGGATCCACAATCATTATGATGCAAGTAATGCCTCAGAAATAAAAGTAGAAGATGTACAAGTGGAAAATACTCGTTTCATTTCACCACGACCTAGTATTGATGATAATAATTTAAATGGAAAGGATGATAGTTTTAATGGAATCCACAATCATTATGACGGAAGTGACCCCTCGGAAATAAAAGTAGAGGATGTACAAGTGGAAAATACTGATTATGCTTCGCAAGAAGCTAGTATCGAGGTTAATAACTTAAATGGAAATGATGATAGTTTTAATGGAATCCAGGATAATTATGATGACAGTAACACCTCACAAATAAAAGTAGACAATATCCATGTAGAAAGTACTGATTACATTTCGCAACAAGCTAGTATCGAAGTCCATCATTTAAATAGGAACGATGATAGTTCTAATGGGATCTGTGATCATTATGATGTACGCGATCCCTCAGCAATAAAAGTGGAAGATATCCGAGTAGAAAGTACTGACTATACTTCGCAACGAGCTAGTATCAAGATTGATAACTTGAATGGAAACGATGATGGTTTTCATGGAATCGCTAACAACATCGATGAAAGTAGCTTCTTAGATGGACAAGTGGAACATGTTCAAGCAGAAAGTACTGATTTGAGTTCGTCACAAACTAGTACTGGGAATAATAACTGCAATGACCATAATGATAGACTTCGTGGAATTACTCCTCCTCTTCATAGAAATGATCCAGCAGAACAGAAAATGGAACATGTTCCAGTAGAAAGTATGGACTTCGGTTCATCACGGATTAGTATCGAAACTACTAACTTTCATGCAATGAATGATAGTTTTAATAGCATCCCTGATGATCCTAATATAATCATCAATAATTTTAATGGGTTGAATATCAATTCTAATGAAATCACTGAGGAGGATGTTGTAATGGCAAATAATAACGATACAGTGGCTATTAATAACCGATTGAATAATTATAATGATCAAATGCCGAACAATATTGCTGGAGTTGTGGATGAAACAATGGCTAATAGAACGGTGATTAATCGACTATTCAATCAGCCAACACGAGGTGATATCGTACTTGGTAAAATAAGTAAGGGCGACGAACATATAATCGATTTAACTATTCAAAGGTCAGTAAAAATAAACGGAAAGAAAGCGATCAAGATTAGAAATTTCTTTTTGCCTGAAAACTTGATCATTACCCATATTTCGATAATACAAAAAATGAAAAAAGGAAAGGGTGGAAGTGTGTCTATCGTTATGGGTGGGATAGGAAGAAGTTTGTTAGTATTAAGATTCAAGAGCCAAAGATTTTCACGCATAAAATTTAAGCTCGATGTCTATGGTAAATATATTCAATCGACGTAAAGTTTATTTGTGCTCTTAAATGGATGGATAACTATTTATATAACTTCAGATATTCAGTTACCATAGATAGCTAGTAAATTAAAAACTAAAATGTTATATTTTTTAAATAAAAATGTATTTTCTTGAATACGTATGATTCTGATTGATTAATTTTGTTTAAATTATCCTTTGTTTATAATAACTCTATGATAAACTTTAAATATATTATTTTTAATATAATAAAATTTGTAATTATCACAGTATTAGATTATTGTTTTTAGTATTACAAAGATTATTGTTTTTAGTTTCATTGCAAACAGTTTCGTTAAATGTCTTATACCAATCTTATATAATTTTCAAAAATAACTGAACTGGTCATGTTCATTTCAATATTTTTCTACTTATAAAATTTTTAGTATAGAAATTTGCGAGTATATATAAAATAATCGTAATAATGTCGCAACTTTATCTTTTTTTTCATATATTCAGCTGTTTCTGGATGTCTATTGATATATACATATATATATATATATATATATATATATATATATATATATATATTAATGTTTACCAAAGAAGATTGTTTAACTAAAGACATATTGATTCTCAATATCAAATCGATAACTCCTAAAGCGATAAAAGCGATAGATCCACATTCAATATCTTTCTAATCGAAAGTACTGTTTCTCCGATCTAAACCATACACAACCAGAAGACATAGAAAGTCAATGAATTGAAACGCACAGAGCAAAATGAAGCATCGTTCTTTATCCAACTTTTTTCGCCTGCTTTGAATAAGCAGCCTCTCTACAAGACTGCGACGGCCGAACATGTGCACCAGACAAATACTGAGATCAAGCTTGTCCTATATAAATACTTCCTCAGCTCGTGCTATTGACAGGCCCGTGCGAGAGTTTCCACGTACATAGTACACGTAAACTTCGCACTTGGTCGCTTAAGGCAGTCGGCGGAGTTGAGCGCAGGGCAGACGAGCCCGCGGGTCACAAGCAAGTAAATTAGTTGTACGAATAATACTCGCATCAATGTCTTCTCTGCTGATGAATTTCAACTTATATGTGGAGATACAGCGATTGTTATAAGGCTGGCTGCATTTTTGATCTACTTTTCTCAACTTCTTCTTACTATCCTGCAGTCATGGAGGGTACAGAGATTTTCGAAGTAAAGTGGAACATGTGTTTACGTTTGGACGATTTTGCATGTTCAATTTATTTTCGAAATATGAAACAAAGGTAGATATCCCATAGATATCTGAGATAAATTATTGTTGAAGAAAAAAAGTATTTACCTTCAGTAAAGTGCAGCAGGACGTAATACTAATCATTCGATGAAATCGTAATTTTTTTTTTATGTTATTTAACGTCGCTTTATTTATGCTTCCAAATACTGGTGATAATCAGCGACGGAGGTCTACGATGTGTTTGTAAAAAAAAAAACATGTAAATTGTTACAGCGGTATTTGTGTCAATCGGTCGAGACCGGGATTTGAACTCGGTTCACCAAGTTACTAGTCCTTCGCTCTAGCGATCGAGCAATCGTAGGCCTCTGAAATCGTAATTTATTCAGTAAGATAAATAAAATCTGGATAAAACCATTATGGTTGTCGAATTTGTTGATTGAATTTCTACGAATAGCTTGAAATAAAGAAATTAATAATTGAAGTAAAAAACTACGATTGCGCAGTATAAGAAAAAAACATTAGTGGACCATCTTTTGAAATAACAGAAAACTCTCACATTATCAATTAATGTATTATGGAAATAAGAATAGGTATACCGAAATATTAGAGCAAACTAAAATGAGTAATTTAATAATCTGAATGAAGTTAAATATTTCATTTTGGATTAAATGTTGTTTCTTCTATTGTATTATTATATCCACTGCCACATATGACAAAAAATTTAAAAGAAAAAATTTCCAGAATTACTATTACTGTTATAATTCCGAGAATGCATTTTATCAAGATTACTCGTAATACTTTACAATCATATTTGAATACATTAAATTTATATCTATTAGTTGAAATTTAACGTTACTTCTTACAATTCAACAAGTACTGTTCCAACACTTACCAAACAATAGCTGAACTTTTAAAATAGAAAACGCATCTGTCTTTGTTTCTGAATAGACACAAGTATTGTCATGTATTTTCAGTTATTACACAAGGACAAAAATTGACAAAAAGAGATGAACTCATTGAAAACTTTAATCATCTTTAATTCGTAATCAAAGTAATCAAACAGAAATTTTTCACCGATACTTTTTTAATATACAATTTGCATTTTTTATAATTTATTCCCAATTTTGCAATGAATTAATTCGTTTAGCAATTGTATTGAAAAAACGTCGTGTAATTGATTTAGCTAATTTAATTTTAGAATATTATACAAGAGAATAAGTTAGTTCAAGAAAAAATATTATGAATATTTATTACTCAAAAAAATTTGATTAAAATTATAATTTTTTAAACATCAAAATAGATTAGAATACTTTCCTACTACTTTCTTATTAATCGTAAGTTATCTGTTTTATATGAGTACATGCCACGATAAAAACAATCTACATGGACAAAAATATAATGTTCAAATTAACAAAGTCTGTCTAAAATCGAGATAACACTAAAAATGTATTACAGTTTAATGAAAATACTCTTAAGTTCTTCAAAGTTTGATATTTTATTAATAAAAAGGATCTTAATCTACGAATAATTCCAGAAGGGTTTATAGAATGTTAAAAACGTTATAGTGATTTTAATTTAACATAGGTTCTTGTAAAAATTTGGCAGATTGGTCCATGTTCTCGAATTTGTTTAATAAAAATCATGGCATCTTTCGACTAGGCTCTTTTAAAATTTTTTTAATTATAAATAAAAATCTTAATAATAGATTCGTCTTTTAATATTTATTAAAACATTTATAAAATTAATATTTTAATATTTATTAACACTAACTGAATATTATTTTCAATTAAGTATAACAAATGCCGAAGAAATATGAATTCATTAGGAAGTAGGGAAATGTGGCATTATTGTCGTGTCATATTTAGTGTTATCTGATGCAATCTAAAATCTCACAATTAATCAAATAGGATTTGAACATGTTTTTTTGGCGAGACCAGTAAGATTGACTAGCAAAAACTGGCCAAGAACGGTTTAGAATGATTGGCTTTTGCACGAAAGAATCAGTCCATAACAATTTACGTAGTATTTATTTTGAGCTTTGTTTAGTATAGCTTTTAACTTAAGAAGGATAATGATATCCGGATTGATAAAAAAAAGATAAAAGGAAGGAGTCGAATTCGATAGCTGCTCCAATATGTAGTCGCAACAGAATACTGGCGTTTTAAGTACATTTAAAAACTGAAATTTGAATATTTATAAAACCAATAGACCATCTGCAGTTGGATTTTTAAGGGAGATCTATCAGTGATTTACAGAGAAATCCACACTGGTACTCATTCAACTTGGACACAACATTCTAATCAAAACATTTAGTTTTTTGATACAGCTTCATGTGTATAAGGCGTATCCATTAATCGTATATTGACATTTCGTTTAATACATGAATTTCCTATAACCCTATCTCCGCGTAGAAAGTAAACCCTCTTCTTCATTCCACTCTTTCCCGGAGGTTTGTCTGTTGTACGGGGAAAACCCATGGTCAAAGCCAGAAGGATTAATAACTATTAGGAAAATTTGGTTCTCAGTGGTTAGTGTATATTAAAACTGCTGTAATTCTCTGCATGTGCTAGATTTCGTTAACTCGGGCAGTGAGAATTTGTCAGTTTGACAGCTCTTGCTCACATTGTGGAGGACGAAACAACATCCAAGCCGCAGCGTTCACGTGGTCACTCATTCAAGTAGCGGTCGTGGAGAGCGCTGCTTAACTTTGCTGATCACTCGAGGTATGGCTGTGCGACTCTGATAATGCATCGTTGCGTGGGTGCAAAACATTATAAATTTATTTAAATGATACTCTTTATGCGGGCTTTAACGAGCATAGTATAGTGGTGATAAGGATATAATAGTCCTAAATCATCAACGAAAGAATACTTTTGGTGATACTCTTTGGTGACTTTTTAAAATTATATTGTTGAAGTTGAAAGAGTACGACTGGATGTTAAATTTGGTTTTTATTTTCTCACAAATAACTTTGACAGTACCAGAGACACCTCCGAGGGTCTTAAATGATTGAAATACTAATTCAAAGCTCCCTAATATTTCCCCTAAGCATTCAAGGGAACTTCTGACTTTGAGATCCTAGACATCTCTTCTCTTTCTTTCTATTCGTCGCTTTGTCTTTCTCTTTCTCAAAAATACACTGTAAATAAGCTTAAATAAATTGCATCGATTCAGAGTGTCGATTGCTTTGCGTTGATGCATGAAAAAATTGCAGTTCACCATCTCATAAAAAACGGTAGTAATAATCCGAGCCTCGATTAATATTAGCATAAAGAATATTTATTGTAAAAACGATATTATGATTATTAACACTATTCCTTTAATATGTCAGTCGAAAGTATGAAAAAAAAATTGTTTTTAACATACTTTTAATGTATTATAATTGAAATATAAAATATACTTTGAATATTCTATATGTTATATACAGTGGCTTAATAGGAAAGTGAACATATTTTATCAAACTTATCTATACATTTTTTCAAATATTCAATTTGACCTGAGCTAGGAAAGATCTCCAGATATTTGCCTTATTTCCTTTTATTATAATCGGGCCTCGTTCAATATTAACTCGGAATGGTACCATTTGCAGGCTCATCACAGTAAACATTTATCCCACCGATTCGTTTGCAGCTGTAGTATTCTTGATCCCGGCTCTATTTTAAAAGTTTCCATAAATAATTGACAGTGTCAAAGGGTTGAATGGATTGTCAACCACGCGTATCTTCAATGGTTATACAGTGTAGCCGCATCTCGCCCCTAGTCCTAAAATACCTTCGAGCGCCTTTGCACACAATCTCTCTCTCTCTCTCTCTCTCTCTCTCACTCCTCCATTAATAAGCGCGCCTCTAGTACCGTCCCCGCTGTGGCGAGGCGGAAAATAAAACCGATAAGATGAGCCAGCCGTTGTGTCGGCGAAGCTGCCGCGCGCGGCATTGTTCGTGAACACAATGCGTCCCGTCGCGGTCGCTGCAAGTCTACCTGTTTCTCACTCGGCCGCTTCCACTTCTTTTTCTTTTTCTCCTTCTCTTTTTTCGGAATATCCTCTTTTATGCGTTGTTGCTATTTCTTTTTGTTTTCATTGCAGACGCTCGCGGAGAAAACGTTTTAAACGTGCCAATGCGGGGTGACAATTTATCGGTCGACAATTTTTACTTGAGCTACGGCTTCCCGGGAGAGTATAGCTTTCGATTCGCCGTCCCATTGTACTCGGGCACTGCATATCGGGAGCGATATTGTGATGATGCGCGTTTTCGGGGCAAAAATATTTTTCAGGGCATCCTTTACATTTAAAGCAGGCTTTGACAATGGGGAAATGCTCGAGCCTACAGTTGAACTGTATAATCAGGTCTCGTAAAAATGCTGTATTTCGGAAATAATAAGTTGGTGTATTAATATTAGCTAAATGCAGTGTTTGGACAAATGATTAGTTATTATTAGTTGTTATTTTTATAAAAAAACATTGAACGAAAGTCAAGTATACTTAAATATTTTTATATTAAATTGGTTTTAAAAAATGAGAATGAAATAAGAAAATCTCTTCTTGTGCTAGCTAATTAACACAGTTGGTGTTAAATGACATTAATGAATTAAATATGCTTCAATTATATGACTCGATTATCAGTTATTTTTTTAATATTCCTACTTGTACTAATAATTCTATTTAAATAATAATTTCGTGACAGATAAATAATGACATTCAGTTTAGAAACTCATTTACGTAAAATTTTAATCAGGAAGATGGCTTCTCGCAGTGAGCAGTGATATTATATTTATTAGTATAGTATATGCCATCATTGTTTAAAGGCTTGACACATTAACTAGGACAAAACCGCATTATAAAAATCTTTGTTTATGGTATTATCCGGCATTATCGAAGTCATTTGAGAGAACCAAATTTAAATAAAGTTGAAATCATGGATTTTAACATTTTAATTATGATCTAGGATTGTAATAAGCATGATTAGAAAAGGATAGTATTTCAAATTTCAGCATTCCAATTAATATGATTATAGGTTACTTGATACTTATGGTGCAGAAATTATATTTAAAAAATTATTCATAAAGTTCCGTAGTACCGCTACGATTATTTAACTTAAAATATAGATCAGATGCAACAATGACATACGCCATAGTCGTTATTAAATAATTAATTAAATTTTGAGTTTAACTTCAATCCTAAAGGTGATGTTAAAATTTATTCAAAGGTAAGCTTAGTACATTTAAATTTGATATATAATTCTAAAACAGAAACCATTTTTATGTAAAAAAATTCAAATGAATCCATTTTAGAAATTCTACAAATTGTAACTTTAACTAATTGCAGTTAAATATCCAATCATATACTAACACAGCTTCGAAGTACAAATGCATTCGAATTTGAACTAATATACTTTTACATCCCTATCGCGTTACAAAATTCGAACGCTGATATCATATTTTATCGAATTCAATTAATTCAACAGTCAACTCAATAAGAATATCTAAGTAGTTGAATAATGCATCTTAAGTGAATTAAGTTTCATGATACTTGAGCTAATTTAACATAATAGATCATAATAGATTATAATTTACGCGTGTGGTTTAGACAACATAATGCCATTTGTGGTAGAACGTCAGACTCAAATGTCATAGATACTTGTCATTTATTTATATGTATATCAGAGGAGTACGTTTATAGCTATTGTCACCTAACATATTTTGGTAGCAATAACTATTCACAGGTTTCCCAACAATATCTATAAATTGTACAGAATTATTACTCAGCTTAAAATATGTATGATGTTTGAGTTCAATAAAATACAAAGTATAGCAACAGTATTGGAAGAAAGCACATATCCCTAAGCTCGATGGTTAGCACTAAAATTATGTCCTTTTTTCAAGGTCGCAATTATTTTATAAGCACCGAGCATGATTGTCACATTTTGATCACTATCCGTTTCCAGGACGAGGGCTTCAATGATCGATCTTTAACATAGCAATACTATTTCCTTCTATGACCAAGATTAAGGTAATTGAATTTGACGATCATCTGCATATAAAATGTCAAGAATATTCTAAGGATTGAAGAGTATTATAGAGAGATATAAATCAAGTAATACATATAAGAGAGTAAGTAGAAATTGCTCTGTTTGTTTTAAAAAGATTTTCACTCGCCGCCTAATCCATTCTGGACTTTGAAAAATTTAATTTATAAAGCTTAAAACAAACTTGCTGTCATGTAAGGAAACTTACTATAGAGAATGAAGATTTGAATGAAATTTCCATTGTATAATGTATATATACGTATAAATTATATTACAAACCTCACTTATATATATATTAAAAAAAGTGAAATTTTCAAATGTATTTATTTAAATGTCCTTAATTAAGACGTACTTGCCTTTAATTACAATGTCGTACCATGAGCGGTGTCAGATTACCATCTAATCGTTCTAATTTACATTTCAAAGTCATCATTAATCTTATGCCTAAGAGAAGCGACAATCACGCCCGAATCCAGCGGACGCTCCTTTCTAACGCAATCAAAAAATTCCAGATTGTTATGAAAAACATTCGTCTTCGTGCAGATCCCGTGTATTCGCCTCCGTCCGAGCGAGCGACAGCCTCGTCTCTAATTCGCGAGATTCCGCGAGGAACTTCGTTTCGGCCAGCTGTTCGTTTTCCAACGTGTCCCTTTCGCTTGGCCGCTGCCCGCGCGTTCCCTGCGCTTGGCAGAAACGACCGAGTCGCAAATGCCAGAGGACGCAAGTCGCGCGCGCGGTGGTTGAACTAATACACACGTAGTGTTCTGTGGTCGCTTATATATATATATATATTGCTCGAATGATACGCGTATGACTATCACGTCGACAGCTGCGACTGCGATAGGTTGCGGTGTCCTTCTTCAAATAATGTCACGCTCCTCTTCTCCTAGCTTTTCGTACGCGGTCATTTGGTTTCCTCGGTCTTACTGTGTCGATGATCTTCTTTTTGCCTTGTGAGGTCCGTATTTTAAGTCTGCGGTTTTCACGTCGGCTTAAAAGTGTGTAATTCATTGAATGAAAATCGTTGTTTAGGAGAAATATGACAGTTAACTTTCAATCTAGTACACTTCTACGATATCGCGTAATTTATTATTATTTATTCAAAAAAAGTAGAGCCCTCGAGCTTCGAAAAGTACTTAAAAACACTCGAAGTTAAATTACCGTAGCTCCTCTGTCTTACTCGTCAATCTTTTTCGGCAAGCTCGGATGTTTATGGTTTGAAGTTATTTTACGGGAAGAGTAATTAGTTCTGAACTTAAATAAATTTCTATCTTAAATTATTTGTCTGTACAAACATGTGGCAGTTTTTGAAACATTGACAACAGTGTTGCCGTCTTTATTATTAGTATTTTATTAAAAATTTTATAGAGTTTGCACTTTCTTTCTTAATAACCCATAGACGTGTTGAAATATTTACAGTCTATCAGATCTTTTTAGTACTAAATCAACTACTGATTTGGTTTATTGGTTCTTACATGAAAGATTCAGTTTTTTAGAATTTACAAAGTATTTTCAATTCACGGGTTTTAGCTGCGCGAGGCAAATGAGCTGTTTTTAGGATCTATAAGCGTACGTGTCAAAAAAATATTTTATTTTATTAAAAAATACACAAAATAAGGAAATATAGCAATATACACAAAATTAATTCAGTCTGGACAAAAAATATTATATGCTATCTTCCAAAAATGTTTAATTTGACTTATCATCTCAGTTTATCGTTTGTTTAGATTTATTAGTCATAGTCAAAAACATAAAAACATAATACAGTCATATTCAAAAACATCAAAATTACCAAACTTAATGTGTACGAAAAATACTGAAGAAACAGATTTATCATTCGTACAACAAAACAATTATTTTACTGAAATTCTACTATAAATATATTTTTTAGCTGAGAATTAGCGTCAAATAACGAAATTAGACATTTTTACTTTTTATAGACTTACGAATATCACTGTGAACTTTTATATCTGAATTTTCAAAAGGGATACTCGCTTTAATTTGTTAGAACGGTCTGAAAAAATTTTGTCAGTAAGTAACAGATTAAACTAAGTCTCATAAGATTTCCTGAGAGCGCAACAGTTACGAGTAAAAGTGAAAATCTGAAAAAGCAGGAGAGAATCGAAAAGTACCAGTGTAAAAACAAGAACGAATGAGAGTATCGAAGAACATCATAAATGCTAGCTGAAGGGCAATCTTTGACAACCAGTGAGCAGCGTAGTGTCCCATTGAGACCCCGAGATAACAGCTGTGCAACGGTAAAAAAACTATCCAAAATTGAAGTGCACGAACGCCTCTCGTTCTCCTTAGATCCCACTTATATTATTCGGTCCTTTCTGATCCCACTTGGCCCTCTACAGTTCTCTCTTATCCCGAAGATGATTTTCTTATTCCCCGTATGGAAAGCCGAAATTTAAAATCTCTCTCTCTCTCTCTCTCTCTCTCTCTCTCTCTCTCTCTCTCGCCCTCTCTCGTCGCATCAACGCGATAAACACTTTCTGCGTCAGCGCTGCGTCGGCCCTTGTTCTCCCTTGAATTCCCGGTCGAAATCAGGGGGACTGGCACGAGAGCTCATCGCTGTAATAGCGCCTGCCGACCGAGTTCAGTGCTCGCGTGCATGCGCACGCCGCGCCGGGACGCTCTCAATGGTGCCTGGCGCGGGGACAGGGGGCGCGAATGATGAATGCAGTGCGTCCCCCGGCCGCGCGATTGCGCCCGGCGAGAGCTCCATTCGCTAAATGGACACGACCGCGTTATCCGGCCCGTCGATCTTCGTCTGGCTCTACGGGTCCGCGCGGCAATGTGTTTATTTGCCACTCCCGTCCTGGCGGGGATTGCAGGTTCGTTCTCTCGCCCTCTGCGCCTCGCCGCCCGTTGGCAATACACGATACTGGCCTAATTACGCGAGGGACCTCGGCTTTGTCGTGGGCCGAGCCTGCGAATAAGGTCCTTTCTGCTCTGAGCGCTCGGCTTGGATTTTACCACGGTGGTGTAAAAATATCGCAATGATCCTTTTGATCGAGGTAAGTAATTGGCAGTACTGTCAATACAACTATAGTGTCAATTGTGCGTATAGTATGAATATCTCTTATGAATCATCAAGTATCACATATAAGACCCGGGCCAAATCAATACAGAAAAAACAATTGCTTACATTTAAAGAAAACAACTTGTAACCCAAGATTAATTCAGATTAAGCTAGGTATAAGCTAACTTTGGATCTTAGGTACCTTTCAAATATGACAAAAGTATACTTGACCTAGAAGTAACTATCAATCTTAAGGACAAGGTCAAATATAAAGACTTTAATAGATTGTTTGACAAATGATAAAACCTTTCTTATTTACAGTTCTTTTTCCAAGGACCCTGCAGTCAGAGGGGTAATCAAATACTTTTCCAATATTTGTCGTATTTGACCCATTCGGCACTACTGAATCCTATATAATTATCCCTACATAACGAAATTATTTTAGCTGCGTTATACGTAAAAACTGGCCTTCTGTATTTGTAGGCTAATTGAATATGTAATATTATATAATAAAAAAATTAAATATTAACTAACTTCTAATATCTAATTATTGTCTATTTCTGAACTTAATTTGGCAATCCAATAATTGAAGAATCCTATTTTTCAACAATCTTAGAAGGATAAACTTCAGTTTAACAAGTGAATTTTATGAATTGCGAAGTAATCCATAAACACTTAGATAAAATTTACATATTAATTCATTTCAATTAAATTTCTTATATATAACAATCTAATTTCGATTCGTTTTTGTTTCCTATTCTCACATTTATTTCTGATATGTAGATTTCTATTTTTATCAGCAAGTAAATTATTTACGTACAACCTTCCGCGATCTTTAGAGTGTAAATCGATCTTTGAACCTCTTATAAATACAGATTATAAATACAGCCATTTATATGCTTATACTATTGTTATGATTAATTTTATATCAATGAAAGGCTGTTTTCGTTTGAGCAGAGGTCTTTTCTATCCTCGTTTGAAATAAAGTTCATATTAAATGATTATTTCGTATATCTTTATTTTAATATTCCACCTACTATATTTAATAAAAATTCAATACATATAAATTAAAATTGATAATAGTAATAATTGTGAATTATTTATAAATTAATTCAGAAATAGATAAATTCATAAATTAGTAATTTATGAATTAACTGTAGTTTTGTAATTGAAAGAGGAAAAAATTATTCTTTGTTGTCACCTTCATTAATACCTTGAAAGGGGGATAAGACATAATCCAGCTTACAAGACACGAAATTTTGTCAAGAAATACAAAACTTTTTAAATCGATCATGAAATTTCATTTTACATGGTTTGAATGATTTCCATTTAAATTGGCGAGCTCGTAGTACAATTTATAAAGCTTTAAATAAACTACACTATACACAAGCTTTGTGAAAATTAGTATTTTTCAGTAATTCTTTATTATGGCAAAACATTCAAGAATATGAGTACATCAGTTTTCATCGTTTCCTGAGACCAAATGTCGTTTTATGATGACTGCTTGTCTGCAGTAAATAGCTGCGAGCTGACCTTACCGATAACTTCCGATACGGCAACTTGCACCGATTTATTAATGAAAATTGTCTTTTAATAACCTTCTCTATTCTATAATTTCACGGTGGTTTGGATTTCGTATCAGCGTAATTACTTATGTTTTAAGTCAATCATTAATTTGACGGAAATCATCGGCTCTCCGTACAATAAATCTACAAACTGTTGGCTTGCGCAAACATATTGGTATACTATTACAATGCCATGCACCGCATTGGAGTTCCCAATACATCACCCATCGATGGAACAAAAGCTCAATCGCACCGATGATCGCACGAATTTTGCCCCCCCCCTCACCCCGCCCTCTCCCATCTGCTCGACTCGCAGTCTATCCATCCGTAATCTACCGAAGCCCGCCGCGCACTACCGCGATTTAATCGAGATGGGCGCCGTTATTATATAGGGAATGATGCGCATCGGCTCTGACCGATTACACCGGCTGCGCATGCGGTAGGCGGTGAGGGCGGCTAGTATTCATCCGTACGTACGCGTCCGCCACGCGTTCTTTGCGTTGCGTTCGGTGCGACCGCGTGTACGAACGGGGATTCCCCGTATCTGCTATACGCTCCACCGGCAATCTATGCCATGAAATACGTATGAAACTTTTAAGGACCTTGTCATCATTCCCCGTCAGCTGTCAGATACTCTAATATACATACATACATACATATATATATATATATATATATATATATATATATATATATATACACACGCCATGCTCGTCGCGCGTCGGATCGGGGCGCGCGCGATCGCGAGAACAATGGAACTGCCGGCAAGCAATGGCATCGTAGGATTCGGAAATAACTACTCACACGACTTCTGCTCTGAGTTTGATGAGTGCGCATAGTAAATATCGTCCTACAGAATAGTCAAAATTAACATTCTAAGTCTTGGTTTCGCATACGAACTTTTATCGATAGCAGTGAATATTTAAATTTTTAAGCCAGCTTAAAGTAATTTACATTTATAAATAAATCATATTTTTCATAAGACTAGAGAAATAAATACAGGGGTCAAGTACAGTAGGGGAGAACTGAGGGAGCCAGGAACAGGAAAAACTTTTGGAGTAATTTGCAGATTAATTGAATTGTTATAATTGTTCATATAACTTGCTCATATAATTGCTCATATAACTCCATTGCTTTCACTTATAATTGATTTTAAAACGTCTGAATTTATACCTAGATCGCGATAACTATTCCTTGACTTATAACCTCGCTTATAATAATAGCAAGAACGAGAATATTATTGAAAGGTAAAAAATTATATAAGCTGATATAAAAAATTGTTGTGCTGCATTAATGATAAATTATATTAAGCTATTAATTATATTCCACGTGTAAGTAATGATTGGCGTATCAATTACCTAAAAAGATATGAACGCGTTCTTGCATATGTACCTGACTCGTTACTCTACTGTCTAAGAAGCAGTGTTTTTATTGCAGGTAATCGATTAAGCGTATACTAATTTTACAATTTTTAAAGCAAACTAATCGTTCTGATATATTAACATCAGTTAGCTCGTTACTAATCTTTGAGTTTTACTTTTGGTTTTTTTCTCTACGTTGACAAAAAAAATTAATGGTTCATCATACAAAAGCCTATGTTTCAACACATATTTGTATCAAATATGTATTTACAGGTGATTTAGCAGGTGAGATCTCGCGTTCTCATCATGCTTCAAATAATTGTTTAATTTTTTTAGAAATGCGAATTAAAATATTCTATTTAATGTGCATAAAACGTATCTTCTTAATATGTATTTTCAATTTTTCGATTTTTGTTTTTTTTTTCGAACATGACAGAAATATGCAGACAGTGTGAGATTCCCTAGCAAAAAGCGCAATGCTTTCGAAATTAACTTAAGAAAAACTCGAATGTTGATATAATAATTGGGATGGATGTCCAATTTAAGATTCACAGATTCATAATCATCTTGTGATAGGCACGAAAACTGGGACGCCACCTAGCGTTCTTAATAGTAATCATTCATTTAAGTTGTCAATCTCGACAACGCCAGACAAGTGTCATAGGAATAGCGTTTTGCGAGACGTCATATTACATTTTTTAAATATTCTATAAATATTTAATAATTTGTCCCTAGTATTTTAGTTTAAGAGTCGACTGTACTATAATTTGTACATACAGGTGAAAATTACGAATGCTCGTCATTATTACAAGCTGTGATTTGTCTGTAGTCAGTTATATTAGCCGATTAGTCTATATTAGCCGCTCTCTCTCGCCTCGTTTTTAAATTCATCTTAATTTTCTTACTTTTGCAGCGTTACGAACTATTAAACAATACTTACACGGGGAGAAATCCCCTCGGTTCTAATGTAGTATCGAAAATTGGGACTCTTCTTATATATTGTCTTGAAGCATTATACTTCCATCAATTAGATATACGGTATTATTAAATGTCAAAAACAACGTATATACAGATAGCAAATTTTTCTCCGTCTATCCATCGCAAAAATTCAGTATTAGTTTTAATTTCATACAGACAACAAGTGTTATTTTCTTGCTCAGCCTTAGAATATTAATTTCAATGTGTTAATTATATTTCATCGAGTGTTCAGTGGCCGTTCAATGAATCCGATATTGCAGCGCGGTTATGAAGGCAGAGGCGGAAGGTGTTAAGCTCCATTTATTAACTCTGCCAATCGAATGAAACATTCTGTTTACGATGGGCACGCATAAATTTTCGGTGCCCATTTAATAAAGGGCATCAATATTCAACTTGCCGGTCGGTTTAGTTGCTCGCGCGGGCCTACGGAATATTGCGCGTTGTTTAATTATCAATAGAGAGAGGGGCGTCATACACGCGCGAGGAGGGGAGGGGGGCAGAGGAGGTCAATTTTCGAAACTAATCGTTTATTTATTCAGCGGGAATGCGTGGGTTGTTGGTTTGGCTAGATTATTAAATGATTTCTTGATTATTTATGGCTTAGATCTATCGAGATCGTTTGCTGTCTGAACGATAAATCACGGCATTATCAAGCTTCATTCTGTTCGTAATTTTAAGAAATGTTGAATTCACTTTTTTGATGCTCTAGAAAAGTTAAATTAAGCACTTTTTTACACTATGAAATATTTTAATTAAAAGTAAAAATGAAATTTATCGAAAATTCTAGTGACCTTTAACTGTTTGCCGTGCGCGCGTGGAATGCAATGCTTTGACCAGTGAAATATTTTAAATTGTTAATCATTTAAAAGACTCCCGGTTAAAATTTACGATTGAACGGCAAATATTTCAAATAACGGAAATCGGTGTTTGTGAAAAATTCTTTGGATTTTGGAAATTTGGATCGTGAGAATAGTTGGCAATGAGTTGTAATTTCTTAACATACACCTTTATTGATCGATTCTTGCTTAATTATTCAAGTGAAAAATTCTTATGCCCTTTTCTTATCTATATATTTGCTTTAACAGAATTCTTGGTTAGACAAATTTTTTGTTTTTACAGATTTTTTTGTAGGTTTTAAGCCAAATATAAATTTATCCTTCTGAATATTTAATGTTCAATTCAATATCAAATTGCCAATATAATAATTATACGAAAATTTGTTTGTTTTACTATGAAAAGAGTTACGATATAATTAAATATTTTTTTTTTTTATGTTATTTAACTCTATTTATGCTTCCAAATATTGGTGCTAATCAGCGACGGAGGTCTACGATGTGTTTGTAAACAAAGCACATGTAAATTAATATAATTAAATATATTATTATGTATGTATTTTTATCTTAATAAATTACTGAATTTGAAAAAATATTTTATATAAAGTTTTTTAAAATACGTATAAGATTTATAAGTAGTAAATTTCTGAATATGCTAAGAACACATATTATTATGTTTGCCTTTATCACAATCTGTACGATATTTGACTATATCAGTGAACTAATTTATAATTTAATTACAGAATAATTTTTGTGTTAATTTTTGGAACTTTCGGAAAGTATATTATAAAAAATTTTTATTAAATTATATTATATAAATTTTTTATAATATGCAAACATACGAAAAGTAGGACGATAAATATAATTGTTTCATGAAAGAAGGAAATCCCATCAAAATTCATCGAACGCTCGTACATAACCTCAGATTATTAAACGAACGCGTTTTACTATATATTATTTTACTATACTATACACGTGTCTTAGTGCTGACTTTTACTACAGGTTGGACGGCTTAGTGCTGAAATTTTTGCCGTGTATTTACTATTACTATATATATAGAAAAAAGTGTTTCTGACTATTTTCTATAGTCACACACGGAGTTTTATATTAAAAACTGCTTTTTAGCCAAAAATATCGGCGGGAAACGATTCCTTAGATCATAAATAGTAGATATACTTTGGAAAATTATCGATAAAGAAGTGATAAATTATTTTTTTTATTGATTGAAAATTCGAAATCTCAATTTAGAAGTACCGCGCCACATGGTATTCATGATAGGTACATTTTTTTATTATTTTAATTAATTATTCGATTGATTTATAAATAATATATTTTTAGTACTATCTGTGAGCAGTACCAATATCAAAAGAAGAATATTTAAATAAACTGAAGTTTTGAATAATGACATCTATGTCCTTGCAGAATTTTGGTATTTCACGTATATTGAAAAACGTCGAAATTCCACTACATCGAAAGTAATTTAATTAAACGTTTTTTCAATCTTCCGATTTTGTAATTTATTTTTTAAGAGAAGAAATATTTTAAATTTGGTATGTCTGATATTGGAGATTTTTTTGATTTTTCAATTTTCAACATCTTTATGTAAAAGGTTCGTTATGGATTCGTGAAAAAAAATTTGAAAAAACGCCGTATCAGCTATCATTTCATTCTTTGAAATCCAAAGCGAAATTTAAATGTTTTGTTTATTACTATAAAAAGTATCGGATTTTTGATTATCAATCCGTGTATGAAGTAATGATGTGCAAGTTCAGTAAATTTTTTTTTGCAAGAATAGCGAAATGCACGCGTAAGCGTAAATATTCTATCGCATACAAAATCAAATAAATTGAAAAAAATTTTTCAATTATAATCAATGGATGGCCATTACAGTACTTTTTTTTTGCTTGTACGTCTATATGAGAAAAGTGCACGGCAAATGTATACCAATCTGACTTACTATGGATCACATGGACATATTTTGCAAGTTTTAAATAGTTTGAATCTTTCATTAGCGACCTACTATGGACTTAAAGTAAGTTAAACGATAATATGAACAATAAAATTTACTTAAATGATCATATTGTTATTCAACAAATGAATAACTAAAAAAAATGGTATATCTATTGCTCTAGAAATTCGTGTAAATGCAGCTGGGTATGCGGAAAAATATGTACCAATAGTCCAAAATTCATGATACAGTACATCAATACAGTCAAATTAATTTTCATCCTTTAAGCGTGTATTGATATTTTGGTTTTTAAAATATTGGATTCAGACCATTTGAGAAGGATAAACAAGTTTGCTCTTAATTTACGCATTGGACAACTGTCCTTTCTAAATTGATCGATCTTAAGACTTATCTCAGAATTCGAGAAAGTCCCTTTTCTTAAAAGATAACACTTTTACCGCGCATATGTAAGATACTCGTAAAGAGATTTATCATATTGTTCTTAGACATTATCCATCAAGCATTTTGTATCTCGTCTATAAATATCTGCATATATTGACTAGTGTTGCAATTATTGTGAGATTTCAGCTGTTGTATGTTTATTATAGACTCGGAGACGCGCTAGGATTCATTCGACGCGTTACCGTATCGATCAGTTGACATTTTAAATATATTTGTGGAAGAAAAACAAGATAGTCCTCGACCATTGAGTTTTCGCGCTATTTGTCAATATTTAACGGCCGACCATAAGCGCCAGGCTTCGAGTTTTCTAATTCGGCAGGACGATCAGGACATGGGCACGGAATTGCGCGGGTCTTCGAATAGGGGAGAAGAAAAACTTACGGAGCTCGCCGCTCGTTACGGAGCGCCGCTGTTCTTCTTTTAATATTTCCATCAAAAGCTGGTTATCGTCGGATGCACTCGAGGCTCGGGCTAAGGAACAAAAAAAGAGCAGAACGGCTCGGTGTACTTTTTCTTTTTATATTCACGCTATTACGAATGCGCGGCAAACTGACGGGGAAGTAGGATTTTATGTGCTTGTCTCGCCTATGTAACACTCATGCCGGATCGACCACCATTTCAGTCGTTTTAACGGGATTATCGAAGAAAAAAACAATTGACGTTTTCTCAAACGTCTTCGAAAATCCACGCAAGGAAAACACGATCGTAGATTGGCTGCGAAACATTGGCAACTATCGCGAAACTCAGTGCAGTTGCCCTGATTTACTTCTTTTTCTTCTTTTTTTTTTCTCCTTAAAAACAGTCTCGATATCCCCATGATTGATACGGGGATGTTAAGGTGTCGAGTATCCAAAATATATATGTATATATACCCGACCGAGATTCCAGTGTCCCAGGGGGGGGAGGGTCGAGGGCGTGGGAGCCGCAATCAGTAAACTATACGGTCGGGTTAAATGCGAACTCGGTGGTATATATATATATATATATACACGCGCGACGGGCAAAATTTGCCCCTCGGCCGATCCCGGCGCGACGAGGTCCGGGACGGCGGAGGGCGGGCTTCTCGCCACCGGCCATTAGAATCCCACCGAAAGATAATCGCTGCCGTGGCAGAAAGTTCGGCCAGCTGTGTCTCGGCCCGCCTGTTCGCCCCGCAGAAGTTCTGAATCTGGCCGGGGAAGGCAGACAGAGAGTGAGAGGGAAAGAGAGAGAGAGAGAGAAGGATAGATTTTGACGAGGGTACGTATGAGCACCTCGCAAACACGGGTAAGATGGTGCGAGAGAGAGAGAGAGAGAGAGAGCGAGAGAGAGAGAGAGAGAGAGAGAGAGGAGTTGGTTCAATTTCTGCTTCTTTTCGAGCAATCCGCAATGGGACTAATGGAGTGCTATAATGGCCCGCGATAATGTGTTCATATGCGTCGAGTGCCAAGAGGGATACAGAGATAGATCCAGAGAGAGAGAGAGAAAGACAGAATCGTACATTTACGTGCATTACATTCACGTATGATGACAGAGCGTAATAGGTTGGATTTTCATGCTACTCGCCGTCGTGAGTTCACTTTAACGATTTAATTTTAAGGTGGCTCTGTCGGTACTGAGTTGGTCGATGCGCAATCGTAGCCGCATCTGTTTTTTGTATTATCTGATCTGGCAACTACTTACAACTTCTATGTATAATATGTATGTGAAGCCGACTCATATTTCATTTAAAATGCCGCAGTCTTTGATAAGCAACGTTGCCAAATTCTTACTCGTAACTGTTTTTCGTGTGCTGAATATTAATGAATAATTTTGAACAGAACCTATAAATAACTTTCATATATTCATATATTCATATATAACAAGAAAATGGTGTTGCGGCATGTAGATACAGCGGACAAAACCTCGACTCCCCCCACGAGACACTAGATGTATTACAGCTATGATTTTAAAACAATCGATATCTAGCTCAATAATCAATGAGCTTTCTTGAAATTTTAACCGAGTGACTATCGTGCTCATATGCAAACGATCCGTCAGATTTCGTGAATTTTGTAGCGCAAATGGAGCAACTGATATATAAAGCAACGAAGAAAAAAAACTTTTTAGAAATTGCGCAAAAATCAAAATTTCGATATTTCGCATGGATTAGATTACATACATTAGTCCTGTTCCGAGGGATGAACATTAAATTTTTATTTCAGATCCACGCGGAGATTGAAATTATATAAGTAGCGTCCGGTAGTTTTTTTTTTTTTTTTTTTTTTAAAGCGATGCTTAAAATGCGCTGTATAGCCCGCATCCAAATGGATATTTTATAGAAAAAAAAATGTATTGAAAAGTCCTTTAGATTCTTGATAAATCTGGTATAAAAAAAAAATACATAAATGTATTGTTTTTACGGTAGCTTTGAAAAAATATAACGTTAAAAAAGGAGGCTTAAAAAATAGAAAAGACTCCCTAAAGTTAATAAAAATGCCTGCTGGTGTATAATAGCAAGCAGACGAACGCCGCGGCAAACGGTAGTTTTACAATTCAGTAATAATGCAGGTCGACGGAAATTATCGAATTCACATAATTATGCGGCGTTCCAATAAGTTTCAAACTCCAGGGGCTATACGGAAATATTCCGAAGAAGCAGACTCGCTAACGTTCTTCGTCACATTAATAAATATAATATTAATAAATCTGAGATAAAAGTCTAACGTATCTTTTACGACGTCTTTAAAACGACAACGTTATCTGAAAACGATATAAAAACAAGGCGTAAATATGGAAAGACGTTTTTTAATAGCAAGTACCTTACCGACGCAATAATTAGTCTCGTCGAAGTGGCTAAGCGCGGTCGGTTCAAAAACAAAAAAAAAAAAGAAAAGCAAAAAATAATAATAAAAAGTTTTTTCCCCCTTAAGTATGACACTGTTTACCGCATGCTCTAGAGCGTTCGAAGCTTCTTTTAAAGTTAAACTAAGGAATAGAAAATCGATTTTGAAAATTCCACCGCCCGTGTAACCTCTTTAGAGTGAAAATGCAGCTCGCCGACGAGAGTAGACACATTCGACGTTCCATCGGAGAATTACGCCTCGCCTATAAAATTGCCAAACATCGCTCTCTAATCGAGTTTATACAACCTATCGCGCACGAACGTTCGCGCGCTCGCAATTATTACGAAATTATTGAAAAATCCAATTATGCCGAAACAGTCCAATCGGCACCCGTTGTCAGCGTAAGTGGCGCGTGCACTGTTGCAACACAATAGTCGCGCTACTAATGCGCGCATCTCACGTCGAGCCCAATCCCACGAAGCGTATAAAGACGCCGATGTACACTGCAATTTATCTCTATATACGACGAATAGAGATCGTTGAATTCGCTCGTTTTACATTTAACTAGCGCGCGTCAAGGAGAGGTTGCGACGAATTCATATACATATATATATATATAGGGAATCGTTACCACGATCTCTCTCCCACTTTGGCAAAATTGGAAACGAAAGTTGTGAAATATATTGATTGGGAATACCGGTGGACTCTTCCTTATTCTCTCAAAGAAAACATTACCCAAATTATTGCAATATTTATTATAACGTGGAAGTAAAGGACGTCAAGGTCAAAATTTAGATCGAGGAAAGCAACTCAATTGAACCGCACAATTTTGATTTACTACATTTTATAATGAATTTTAATTATTTTTGAGCAAAAAATTTTTTACTTCTAATTCGCATCGATTTAATAGGACACGCGAGTTGATTATTTTTTTCTTCAAAAATTAAACATGTTTATGTAAAGCAGCGAAGAGCCCCACTGATTTCCGATTATTGAAGGCTATTATCGTTCGAGAAACCAATTCAGTCCAAGAGTGTGCTGTGCAAAGAATGAAAAAAAAAAAAAAAAATCAACGTTTCTACGTAACCGACAGTTCTCTGACATTTTTCACATTCGCATTACAGTATACATGATATACGGAAGAGGACGCGCTTATCGGTAGGCACTTCGCGCGGCCACACCGAAATCCTCGAGGGCCGCCGCCGCGCCGTCGGGACGGCCGAGTTATCGGGGGTGGGGGGGGGAGGGGCCGGCCGATCGCCGTTTAAACGAAAATTTCCATTGGCGTTCGAGGCGGGAGGAGGACACCCTAGTCGCGCCGCGCGCCTGCCTGGATTAATTTGGCGGTCCCGGGAGCAGACGATCTCATTACACGTGGGTGTATTGCATTGCGTCGCGCGCGGGTACGCTGCCACCGTACCAGTCGGTTGAAAATCGCGAATTTTCAGTTTACGGACGCTCGGCTAAAAATCTCTTATTAATTTTTTATAGTCCGAGACAGTGAGATGATATCAAAACGCATTGAAGTGCAATGAAACGAAAGGAAGTGTGGCAATGAAAAAACTATTCTATGCTTCAAATTTTAAACACTCAATTTAACGAATAGTCAAATTAATGGTACATATCGTTTATTATTCATTTCTATACGTCTTGTAATGAAGAATTTCTTCAATTTTTACGAATATTTTGCAATTCATGTATCTTTTATTGCGAGCGAGCAAGAAAAAAACTTCATGCTAGAGCCAGTTCATGGAGAGAAAAATATTTAAAAACAGCTTTAAAGAAAGCATCATGCTAAAATAAAAAGACAAGAGCTACTGCATACGAAGTCGATGCTTTCGAAGAAACAATAGATGATTTATCGCATGATAAGTTAAAGATAATATCGCATACCATGCAACAAATGGAGTAAAACGTGTCCCTTTAAGCGGACATTAAAGTAAAATGATTAAGTGCGGAATAAAATTAAATTATGTGTGTTTATGAGAGCTTATAGAATTAGACTCCCGTTGGACTAATTCATAGGATTGCGCGTTCGACCGCGAATATCAAATTAAATAAGCACTCCGATGTTTTTCTGCGAATTCATTCAAGGCTTCATTTGTATTTAATCTTGAATGAACGTTACATGACGTTAAATTTTGCAAACTAATCTCGTATGAGCATGCAAACGAAGTAATTCTTTAAATTTTCCAATACGGTACATTTCGCTATATGCTCGATTTCTTATATTAATAGTCTTAAATATTATTTCGAGTAGGAATTGTGTGAAAATATCACGCCGAGTAAAGTTAAATACTTTTTTTTGGCCAATTAATGTCGACTTAATTCTTGGACATTTGAATCGTCAACGGACATGAATATTATGGATGTCACTAATAAACATTTCGATTACTTTATAATGTAAAGAAATCGCTGAGATACGTCTTTTAACCTAGAAATTTTTTTCAACCTCGAGATTTTTTTATAGAATTTTCGGAGATGGAGAAATTAGTAGAAATCAATAGAACTAGAAATTTTAAAAAAGATGCATCATAATGGACGAATAATAAAAAAAAAACATGCAATGTTTGCAGTAAATTATACATATACACACAGACATATATACATATATATATAGAATACTTAGAAATAAAAATAGAAACTTTATAGAAAACTAACATACTTAGCAATCTCGAAATAAAACGCCCCTGCTCCGAGCCTTTCCATTTGCGCATTTATTATGCAGTTTCCTTAATTCGTGGCAGCAATTCTTTCGCTTTCGTTTTTCTCTTACTCTCCTTTTTCTTTTATTTTCAGATCCCCGCTAACGAACGGCGGCGCTTTCATTATTGAATAAGCTCTCGAGCGTGGACTTTTTATTTTCATCCGTCGAAGCGCTATTTTAATACCTCGCATACTTCTCTGTAAATTGACGAATATCTCTCGGAGCCTGCCGGGGCACCTCGGCCCCGCTCTGCCCTCGCTCTCCGCCCCAATCCCGCCCCGGAGAAGCGCTGCTCTCGAGATGGGCCAGCCGATGCACGCACTTCACTCGTTATATACCGGAAAATAACGGATCGCCCGCGTTTTATTAAAATTCCGACATCCGCGATGCTGTATTATTTTCTCCCCCGGTACTCCACCCACCCTCCGCCGCCCCGACTCCGCAATTAACGAGGTCGCTGGAACAAGTTCGAGGCGCGATAAATGCATCGATAAATTCGTTACTTCAAATGGGCCTTTAGAGGATAAAAGAAAATCTAGCAAAATGAACGCTGTCGCTCTACCCGCTGCGCGGAAGAATCGCACGAGCCTCATCAGGGCGCAATTCCGGCGAGAAGATTCCGCGGTAAGCCGAGGCGTCGAAATCCGTCGCGACTGCGGCTCTTTCAAGGCGCGCCGCTGCTCCTCCAATGGTCGATAAGGTGGATCGGGAAAAATTGTTCTCCCATCAATTCCATCAACAAGCATCTCAACTTCTTTTGCGTTGTTGTTTATTACTTCGGTGTTAAAAACGAAACGAATCTCTGGGAAGTGAAAAAGTTCACTGCTTAAGTACGCGAGCAACGACGAGTGATGAATGAAGGGGGGGGGGGAGCTCGTGGAATTAAGAGACTGATTTAAGGCCAATAAAGCGTCCTAATAAACTACACGCAAAAACATTCCCTCGGCGAGCGAGGCGGCACAGAGTACACACACACACACACACACACACACACCTCACAGCATACAGCTACAGCAGTGGAGTGTCCCCAGAGAAAGGTGGAAGAGGTGGAAGAGGCCGGGACGGGACGCAGCCCTTGGCTTTACACCCTCCTCCGTCTTCTGACTCCTCTTATATCTGCTCCTCCACTTCTGCCTGCTCCCTCTTCGCCTCACATTTTCTTTCGTTCTTTTTTGTTATCATTATTATTATCATTATTATTATTATCCCGCTCCCCCCCCCTGTAGTATCGCGCGTTTGTTGTCTCGCGCCCCGGCGGCGCGGCGCATCAAGTGCAGCGCCCGGCGCCGGGGGTAAATGGGATTCGCGCTCGCTGCACTCGAGCAGACGACGCTCCGACGTGCGACACCGACGCGCCCGCGCCGCCGGCCTCCTTTCGGCTTTGACGCGCGTCCCCTCGCTCTAGCCCGGTCTCTCCCATTATTGTGTATGTGTGTGTGTGTGTGTGTGTATAGGTTGCGCGCGCGCGCGCCATCTCCGTGCATTTTGGAAGTAATTCTGGGGCTTTTTTTTTTTACGGTGACAATTTCGGATAATTTGACAAGTTGTTGGAGGGAAGTGACTTGGTGCTTGAAAACGGATGCAATTTTCCTGGAAATAGAAGATCCGGCTAGTCTAGTTGGATCGTTAATGTTGCTCGAGATTAATTTTTTTTTTTTTTTTTTTTTTAATAAATTACGTATGCGATAGATGGAAAAAATTTCTTGACCATAAATATAGGATAGTTGAATGCATCGAAAATTAAAAGTAATATAGATTCAAAACTAGAGGAAGCGATGAGTAGTATACTGCTTCCGGTATAATATTTGAAGAAAAAACCAGGATTTTGTATGTAAGAGAGAGTGTATGATCCTAAAAATCTGATTCGCATGTTTTTCGCGCATAAAGATTCATATCAACTGAATGCAGCAGCTATATCGAATCTATTAATGAGAATTTTACGATTCCGAACCAAATTAAATGAACATAAATGCCAATCAATGGAGTAGGGCTGCCGTAGTAAATTTGATTTTACGAAAGAATGACCGTAACGAGCAGATCCGACAATCTAATGAATCGCATCACTTGTCTTTTTGAATTTTAAGAAATGAGACCTATCGCATTGTCGCGGACCTCGAAAGCTGCCAGCAGACGAAACGGGGCTCGTCGACTCGTTTTATATCGCGATGCTGTCCTGACCGACTTCTACTTTTTTTTTATCGCTGTGATTCGTGTGCTTTTCGTTGTTGCCTTTGCTTTTGGTAAAGAATGCGTGTAGTTAAAAAAGTTTAACTTCAAAACGCCACAGCTGGTGTCAGGATTGCAAGGTGAAGATAAGGGACTTTGAATGCATCTTAAGAGTTAAATTATATAAAATAAAATTTAACGATCTATAATCATCCCTGATATAATAACTCATCACTGACTCCTTTGAATACCTTAGATTATTTTCAAGAGAAATATCTATAGGAACGGCGATCATAATTAGTTTGTAATCATGGAAATAAATTTATGATTCATCGAGCTCGAATTAATTACTATTTTGTAAATAATGGCGTTATACACGCTTTGGTTGCTTATCATTTTAGCGTTGTTTAGCCTCCTTTTGAATAATGACCAGATAGTGCAATGCTTGGTACTTTTTTAGTCATTGATCTTTCGTTCGCAATTATTCTCAAAAAGTACACATTGCATAATACTTTTCTAATCGACTTGTTTTCGTCACAGTCAGTTCTCCCCTACACTTATGGAACAAAAAGATATGATGACATGATCGCCGTGTACTGTAATTTTTTTGACTATTCTAACGAAATATTAGTTTGTGGAATCTGATCCCCAAGTGAGGGTATATACAATTTTTTAATAATGAAAAGAACAATCGATCGTGTTGAGTTATACTTTGAGCAACAACATCAACGGCATGGTCTTCAAAAATTATTCAAAACAAAATCAAAATTAAATTAATAATTCAATATTAAAATTAATCATGTACAAATAAGCTAAGGGGATCTTTAGCTGAAATCACCCAACGAAAAATTCGAGTCACGTCGTCGTAATATCTGACGAGACATTCTAAGGCAGGCACTTTTCGGTTTTTCTTTTATTTATAATAAAAATTGTAGGGCTATCTAAAGCTATTAGCAAGCTTAAAAAAATTTACACTGATGGACGTAGACATTTTTGGAACCATAACTATCAATGTTTTATCTTCCGCACCCAAATGAAAGATCCATTATTGCTGCTCTACTACGGGCGTAAAATGGCTGATGATATTAAAATGGTTTAGAGATTCGCTTTACAGGGTATTTCGATCGTACATAGAGTGCGGCATAAGTCGAGTCATTCATATATTTCCTGTGGAAGGGGGGGGGGCTGTGTAGATTGAAGAGAAACTGAAAAACTAGCCGTCCAAAGTGTCAGCTTAATTTGGACGCTCCATAGGGCCGCGCATCCGAAAGCGCTTTTCATAATAAACCATCTATTCCTAAGTTACCCGGTATACGTGAAATTTTTTTTACTCAGAAGATGAAAAGTGAACGATAATGAGGCATATCTGTTAATAAATATTAGTTTTTATGAGTTACTCTGCTCTCTGGCATAATTATAGATTCTTCTTTAGAAACTGATTCGTAACGAGCTATTGCTTTTATTTTTCTTTTATTAAATTCATCGACTCTCGTAACTTTCCTTCAATCACGCAATTTGTATCATTTATAAAAATGCTCAAAAATACTATTCTTAGCGAAGCCTACATATTACAAGTAAATAAAAAACCCGATTTCGTAGAATGAAAAAATAAAAAAAAAAAAGAAACACCGATATATCTATATTTCTAGAAAAGTATGTGTGTGTGTAAAAAATTGATCGCGCTCTTTTATGTGTCCAAGTTACTCGTTTTGTAATACAATGCACGCGAGCATCTTTGTTACAAGCCTCGGCGCAGCGGTTAAAGCACGTACCGACGTTTTGCCCCTTTTTTTCTTCGCCACCAAGCTGAAGCACCCGCCGCGTTCTCTATTCCTTCATTTTTGTCACGTAACAAGAGCGGGCACAATGTTTTTCAATTTGGTAGTGTTTTTTTTTTTTTAATTTTTATTTTACACACTTATTTCCGACAATAATTTAACGATCGCTCGGTGAATTTTCAATCATCGTCGATCGAGTTCTCAGAATATTGGGAAATCTGAAAACGTAATATTTCATTATATAAATGTTTTATTCTATATTGCTCAGATAGTTTAGAACTATATGTAATCTAGAAGTTTATATGTATATAAACGTATATAAACATTTATATGGAATCTAGAAGAAAATATGAATAATAACAGATGAATAGTGAGAAATAATTAATAGGGATAAATAAAAGAACAATGATTTTACATATGAATAGAATAGAAAAGAAAAGTAAAATTGGTATTTTAAATCAAAAACTAATTTAATAAAAAACCTTAAAATGTTAAATTAAATATACTTTAAATCTTCGATAAAATATTGAATTATTTAAATGCGGATCGAATTTCAACCAAGATTTGTCTGTGTACTCTTCCAATGCTGTTCAATACTACATAATGAAATATTTAACGAATAGAACGTCAAGAGCTGCGTATTCATTTGGAAATTTTTTTCGTGCACCTTGAAAAAGCCGGTTCGGCAATCGTTCCGTTTTCTTATCGTTCTCGTGGTATAATTTTAATTGTTATTAAAATATCGAAAGTTCGAAATGTTTTTATCTGAAAGATATATAAGTTAATGTATTCTTATCTTGTGGCGCATTATACCTTTATAAAAGTAAGAGTAAATGAAATATGTTACATCGAAGTTATTGTAATGTAATGTACTAATTTGCATAACATCAAAAGAATTGTTTAACAGAATAATTAGTTCAGAGTAATTTTACCGTTATTAATATGTATCTAACATTATTAATTATATTAGTTTCTGATAATAAAAATTCACCATAAATTTATCGTGATTTTTATAACGAATTTTATCGTTCAATAGATTACAAATTTTTAAGCTTTTCAGGAATCCAAAAATGAATAATTAAATGTACATGAGAAATCTAAAAGAAAATGAATAAATTAAAATAGTAATGTATTATTACGTATTAGTGATAACTACAAAATAATAAAACTATCTGTAAAGATAAAATGTCAAGTTTAAACTAACAGATCTAGATATCAAGCTTTTTGAAAACGAGGTGTAGAAAAATATTGTAAAACATTTTCTTACGAACTCGTTATTCGTAGTTAATTGTTCATCGAGTTATCTATGAACATCGAGAGTTCGTGTAAAACTCTTACAATGGCAAAACGAAGCATAAAATTTAAAGATTTTCTTTCAGAAATAAAAATTTCTTATAAAAAGATTTTACTCTCAAAGTTAGAAAACTGTTTTCTAAAAGAAAAAAAAAACATTTGGAAATCAGCGTCCAGATGATAAAATTTCGCTGAGTACACACGAAACAAAAGAGAAACGGGACTTAAGTTGAACGATGAAATAACCATTTTTTCCCCCAATAAGAATAAAACTCATGGAGCAGGAATAAACGGGTAATTCATCGGCGATAAAGTCCTCGGCTGTACGGCCTCGCGCGACGCGACCCCTCCTGCAGTTGTACGCGCGCGCGCGCGCCTCCGACGTTATACAACCGGACCGACTGTCAAGTGCAGCGGAAGCGCTAAAGGGGCGAAGAGGAAGGGAGAACGAGAGATAGAGCGAGGGTGGGGGGTGGTGGGGGAGGGATAGTGCTGGAATAAGCCTGGAATCGGTGTATACTGCAGAAGAGGCGAGCTCGTCGCTTGCGACTGCTGCTTAGATTCGCCCCTCCCCCACCCACCCCTCCCCAGCCGACCCTAGGAAATTCTCGTTTACTTTCTCGAATTCGTGTGCGGAGAGTCACTTGTACGTGGATATGGTTGGTATTGAATTCTAGTGGACGTTACGCTCTCGCAGTAGAAATACCTATTTCGAGCATTAGCGTCGCATTTTTGGGTTAGCCAGGGGTTTTTCTTTTTTCTTGTTTTTTTCTTTTTTTTTTTTTTTCATTTGATAGAAAATTTGGGGTAGCGTTTTGTTGAATAAAACACAAAAAATCTAAGGTATTTTAGTGTTTCGTATTGTCATATATTCATTTAACGAGGTTTCGTTTGCTTCTTTACTTGAAGCGTTATATTTTCATCTTTGAATGTTCGAACACGATTGTCAATGTTAAAAACAAACTTTCAAAGCCACAAAATACTCTTTTCTAATACTCAAAATAAATATGAAAGACTTCACTCAATATTTTATCTAGAAATTCCATTCAATATTTTACTTGAAAAGTTTTTGACAAGTAAAGGGTGATCGATATATCGTTAAATAAGGAAAATATGAATTTTTAAAAAAATTTTGAATTTTGTTTAATGAAAAAGCAACGTTGACACTGGCACTCTCAACAAAATTCAAACGAAGCCATTAAATATCTAAATTATATATAAATTATCGGTTAAAGCAGAAAAATTCATAGCCTGAAAAGGCACAATCGGTATCGCTGTAACTTAGATTAATTTTATTTAGAAGAAGGCCAATGCGACTGAGAATATTACCAAACAGTGCTCTGATTATCAACATTGTCGTAAAATAGAGCACGAATATTCAAAGGGGAATATAATTATTTTCATCATTATCTTTTATTTGGTTTTAATATAATTACATTACAATTACTTTATCAATTCTGCAATTACAATGCTAGTAAAAAATGTTCGGTTACCTTTGATTCACCATTAATTCATTGGGATATTTCGACAAAAAGCATTAAATTCTATCGAACTAAGAATTTGAAGGAACCAATATTTTTGGACTGCAGCGTCCAAATATTGGATGCAACTCAAATCGATACTTAGGTGTATCCTAAAATGAATGAGAATACAATCAAATTATGTGTCTACCTTCCACAAACATAGACGTGCGGAATCCAGACACAATTTTAGCTTAATCACAACGGATTTTCAAATTCAGTATACAGAGCTGATCATCATATTAGTCTCAATACAGAGATATTCTTTTTCCAATAGCATTAGAAGTTACTTAATGATCGGATTGACTAAACAGTGAAAACAGATTAGTCTCTTAGATAAATTTAATAAAGAGCATGACGAATATATCAAATTGATACTGCAGACTTTGGTTATTCTAATCCATCCAGACATTGTACGGATTATTGGGTTTATTTGATATTCGAAATGCATCCCTCGCAATATCTATAGTAGCTCTAATTTTCTCTATTCAAAATGTATATTTTGCCGAAGTCCCTGAATAATAAAAGTTTTTTAAGACAGTCATAAGACCTCACCTCGATCATTTTTACGTTGATATCCTCATATCTAATTCGAAACGAGCTGTTGGTATCGATTCGTTGACAACTTTTCAATGCACGTACAAAGTCATCAAATTATCCGCCTATTATTATTCATTATTCGCTGCAATATCTTTTACGCTCGCATATTAACAATTCCTGAATATTCGAACTCGCAAACCCCTGCATATTATTCAATTTCGACCTTCGCGAGCATCCATCGAATTTCACCGCTCTGGCCGAGCCCGAGTTCATGCATCCATTGTTAACACACTGAACTTCGAGAATTTGTCGCCGTTTTATTCTCCTCCATTCCGTTCTCTTTCGCAGCGCGCGCGCGCGGTAAAGTTAATTAGGCGCACTCGCCACCGCGACTGGCGATGTATAACAAAGCTCCTCCCCGATTAATCTGGAATTCGTGGGATTCATGAAAATTCATCGAGAAAATCCCCCGGCAGCTTAATGAAACCGATTAAATGCGAAGGGAGACTTGTACTTTGACGCGCTGCAGAGACAATTTTACTCGCTCGCTGATGGGATATATAGTCCCTAAACTTATATATTGGACCGTGCCTTTAAACAGACGCGATGAAGTTCATATTGATGGACAAAGATGGTCCTAGAGTCGCGCTGTCTCTTTTGCTCCAGGCAAAGAGTAGGGAGGCAGCTCAACAATAGCAATGGTATAGGGGTATAGCAGAAAAATCGATTTCTCCTGTTTTCATTTATGCCGTTTTTATTATTCGGTATTATGAAAATTATAAATCAGATAAAATATCTTGCAAATGTTAGAACTATAAAGGTAACATCGTTAATATAGAATATAATATAATCCAGAATAAATTTGTTATCCTATAATAAAATATAGAAACATAAGCATTTCATAACAATTCCTGTACATTTAAGCAGTCAAAAACATTGTTTAGATTTTTAATAATAATAAATTTAATCATATTGTCATGCAAGTCTGATGTAAGAATATCAAAATATTTATTGGTTTTTAACTATTACTATTCGATTATAAAAACTTTTAATTCTTTCTACAGAGCATAGCATTTCCAACTTGGTCTGTTGTCGACGGTCAGTTGTCTGCTGCTACTGTTTCCCTACCTCCATCACCAATTTCTCGCCTGTAAGATAAAAGCAGCACGACCCTCTGTATAGCTCTCTCACCCTTGTTTAGATTTAGGCTCTGTTACCAAAGCGCGCCGACCAATATCTATGATACAATTGTACTGGAAGTTCTTGTTGTTTTTGGACATTTTTCGTTTGGATGGCATTGGCGGATCGTGAATTTCGTAACTACACTTTTTTATCCAAAGACAATTCACTTGGCAGCGTTTCTAATACTACTTGATATTAAGTACGTCTTATACGTCTTATACGAAGCTAATTATAATAACAAGTAAAACATTTATGGTGAATGTAGATGAAAATTCTCTGATGAACTGTGTTTCGTTTCAAATGCATGTTTGGTCATGATGTACATCATTGCGTTATTTTACTCAAGGTTTCATATTGATCTTTTTAACTAACTGTACACATGTATAATTCAATTTAACAGTATAGTTCAAACTTTCATTACATTGTCGATGATCGCTGTGACGATGATCGCTGTGATGATCGATGATCGCTGTGACGATACGAATACAAATCTTGATCTTCTTTCTTTTACGATTTTGATTAATATGATTGAGATATATATGATTTTGCCTCTAACGAATGATTTTATAACTCTCATATTTATAAGACATTAACTTTACATGATGTTCCATCATAATCATTATCATAATCATCATAATCATAATCATAATCACCATCATTATCATAATCGTCTGACAGAAATAAATTGATGAATAGATTATGAGAAGACTAATATATAAATGGCTTGATCACATATATTTATTTTCTATCAATTAATGCATATTTCAGAATACCTTAACTATTGATTAATCATGCCCGAAAGTACCGCATTTTTTCCAAACTCGCTTTCCTTAAATGGCAGACGTTTCTCGACGAGCTGTTTCATCGAGCGCGCAGCAATTTTCAAACAATAATTGCTAACCTAATTAAAAAAACCAAGGATGTCCTATTATTTTCGTATAAAAAACCGAGTAACAGTCCAATTTCAGAAGAATGAATCCTCGATTAAATCTTTTCCAAATCGATCGATAGTTTATTCGAGCAGAATGCCAAAAATCAATGTAAGCGATCCATGCGTCCAAAATTTGACTTTCATCCGTGCTTTCCGTGGGATGACTCAGTTCCTTATCAAAAATTTGAATAGCTCACCGGCGCTGATTGAATCGGCCATCGGGTCTTTTCATAGAGATTTCCATTAGACGTAAATTTGCTGGCAGCTCGACGTTTTCATAATTCACGGTAGCCCGGCTGTTTAAAGTATTTTGAGGGTGAAGGGTAGACCATCAAGGTTAATCCAGAAAATTAATTATTAACTCGGGGAACATTGTAATTATAATGCGGTCGTTAATGGATATGTATATATATATATATATATATATATATATATATATATATATATTCTCACTATATCCGCACCGTCCCTCGACTCGCATTACTCAGTCCGTTCGCTTATTGAAATTAACGAGCCGAGCTGCGTTCTAGCTGTTGCAAAGAAGGCACGTAAGGAAAAGTCGGCCAGAGTAAGATTAACTCTAATTATACCGACAGCAATACATGCCCTAGCATTGTTTACCGCGGTATATATGAAAATTGACCGCTGCGAAGAAACACATATTGTCCCCAAGACGTAAAAGTTCAGTCCTCAAGCTGTGTCCTTTCTCGATTTTTAATCGATCCGCTAACGCCCCCGTGGAACACCCAATAAACGCTTCTCGCGTAAAAGCGTGACAAAACGATACGAAAGCGGCGCAACGACGCTAATTACCCCGAAGGTATGGGCGTGGAAATCGCTAAAAGAAAAGTGCAGAAGCAAAAAATAAAACAAAAAACTATATGATAGCGAACGAGCGCCACTGCTGCACCCTCGAATTCAATGGTCTTTACGAGTCTCGCAGGAATTCAGCGAAATTTTCGCTCAATTTTCCCCGCGCGCGTATTGCGCGGAACGATGAAATATATGGTAAATTCCGAGGGAGGGATTTGTGAAAAATTAAAATACAAAAAAAAAAAAAAAAAATACAAAATAAATAAAAAAACAAAATCCCCATTTTACATACTCGACGATTTTCTCGCTCGATCGAGCGGCTGTATTCGTAATTCGATTTTGAAAGAATAACGAGGTAGCCCAGTTCAATATCGTTCTCGGACGATTAGATTTTCTGCGGTAATTATACCTATATTCAGATTAACGGAAGGAAAATAGTATTCGTAGAAAAAAATTATATGGAAGATTATATTTTGACTGGCTATTCCCATTGTAAAAATTCTTTATTATCTCCGTAAATAAAAAAAAATAGTTCTTTCGTTTTATTTCAGGTATTGTTGATCGAGTTTTGTAATAGAAGCAAACAACGCTGTCGAAACAATGTAAGTGTTAAATATATTACATTCTATTATTTATACCAGTTTCACCATTTGCATATAACATAATTATGTAATTGATTATTAAGGTATCTTATCCTCACTATATCATTTTATAAGAAGTACGTAATAAGAAATTTTCTATCTTTCGTTTATCGGTAATATAGCTGATTTAAACATGTTTCTATTATAAGTCTCTCACTTTATGAGCAATTATCGTAGGTCTAAGATTTGACATGTCAGCTTACTGGGCTGGTCAGTAGGTAGTCTAAGGCAAAACGTACAAAATATACTTTCCTCAGTTTCTCAAAACGATTGCCATTTTATTTTCAATTGAAACAGAATTTTTTCTCGCGCGCTTCTTGTAAAGTAAAAGTCTTATAATTATGGCTTAATCGACAACAAGACATATCGATGTTTAGCATCGCTTTTGTAGAATAATTCACCTGTTAGAGGATATTATATTATATTAAGAATGCTCTGTTGTGCAAGTTCAAAATTCCACAATACTATTATATATTTACTCAAAAATAAATCAACGTATGCCAATGAAAACTAATAATAGTAAAAGGAACTCTATCAGCAGATAAGACAAATAATATGACGTTTTCAGTTAACTATCATATAAAGCTTACGGGTCAATAATATTTCAATATCCATTGTTAGCAGGATTTCTGATAAACGACCGAGACTATCTCTTAACGTTCACGTGATAAAGATTTGCATCGAACATCGATGACCGTATCAGATTTTCACTACTGAAACTATATATATATACTTCTATCGAAAAAGTATATACACTGATTCTGAACAATTCGTTGCTATATATATATAAGAAGAGGACGAAAGCGCTTTTGAGAGTTGATAGAAAATCGAATGAACGCGTTGGAGAGACAACGTCTAGCGTCGAAGAAGAGGCAGAAGAAAAAACAATATTCGAAGGACGAGCGGGGGGCGGCGGAGGAGGTAGGGCGCGGGGAGGGGGGTTAAGCGCCCCGTAGATTCGGCGGCTTTTACGAGTCCCGCGGGGCCTCGAGCGATCCGAGAGAATAACGTAAGATTTTCGAGATAACGAGAAATTCGGCCGCGCGCCGTCCGCCAAATTTCCCGTAGGATTTCCCGTTGCGAGGGAGGGGCGAGGGGGCGTTTTAAGTTGACCCCCACCCTATCCGCTTCTCCTCACCCCACCCGTTCGTACAGCAAGCGCGAGTCTATAACAAGGGACAATGGGGGGAGGGAGAGACGGTGGCTCGGGCAGGGGGATGGGCGGATCGGCGGAGAAAAGGGAGAACCTTGAAAAATTCAAGGTTCGCTGAGATATTAAGCTCGACCGGGCTTTAAAGCCCCGGTGCGATAAACTTTTTACTCCGCATTTGCATTTTAACAGGGGCGGGGCGCGTTCGCGATCTGAATGCTGATTGAATTTAGCGCAAAATATGCTTCGTTGCATCTGCATTGGCGTGGGGAGGGGGGCAAGCCCGGGCGGATATTACTATTCATTATACGGCTGGAATATTATTCCGGTCTCGATATTTCATTGTGCGCGAACTCTTTCGCTATTATCGGCTCGAAGCTTGAATTTTCATTCCCGGCGCATGGTACTCTTGAGCTTCGTTTAGAAAATGTACACTTTTTATGAAGAGTGCGAAAATCAGACTTCATAAATCTTATGTAATGTAGCGTTAATGCTCGATTTATAATGTGTCGAAAAAATGATTATTCTCTTGGCCAGATATTCGTACTAGTAATTCTTCAAATTTCATAATACCAAATAGTAATATTTCATTCGTAATAGGCCGGATTCTAATAATCGTTAAATGAAATTATTTAGAAATTGCAAACCCTTTAATACTTTTCGTTTAGAATGTCAATGTGGTTCGTCTGATTTTACCTGCAGGAAGAACGCCGACAATGTTTAATCTAGATCAAAAAGAAGACGAAAAAGAAAATCTTACAAAACAAAGTGCCGCTCGTAATAATAAGTATCTTATAAATTCTCGAAAACTCGGGAGAAAAGCACGTTACACTTTATAGAAAAAAGTAGGAGAGCAAAAAAGAAACGGTTTTATTCGTGTACAATTGCGCGCTGCAATTTTGTACCTCTGTAGAGAGTACCATTAACCGAACGTAAATGAAATTCTTTCCCCTCCCCTTCACCCCTCCCCCTTTCAACGAATTAATGGATTTCATTGTTTCTATATCCAAGGTTAGAGTAACGGGGCTTCCCCTGGTATATATACTTACCGAGCTCCGGACCGCAGACCCGCGGTATGACTTCGAGAATTGTACTGCAAGATGGATGTTCGAAGCATAGCCTCCTCGCGTACAGGCAATTCAGTATCGTTACCGTTTTGTCCGAACCTGAAAAAAAAAAACGAAATATTCACTTTTTGGGACATGTAGATATATTATTGTTATGTATTTGGTCTTATATATTGCTTATAAGAATCGATGATTTTTCTCTTAGGATTATTTTTTATCGATATATCTAAAGAAATCAGTCAATTAATTTTACAGCGATATTTAGGCTTAATTTGAGATTAAAGATAATGTGGAACTAAACTGTTTTTGAATATTGTTTTTAAATTGCAGCTTGTGATGAAAAAAGAAGATTTACCCGACACTTTTATGTGTTTTTACGTTTCATAGAAATGTTTTTTTTGTGAAGCTTGGAATGTAACCCTAAATTTGTATCTCTTTGCCCCTCTATCGCGTTAGTGGACCAGATAGAGGTTGATCTAATGTATTAAAATTTTAAAATTCGACTTCGTTGTGGTGAATTGACTTCAGCACGGCGGCATTTCAATATTCAGTAATTACCTTATTAATTAATTGAAATTTTTATCTCCGTTGTATTTAGTAATATTTGCTAATATTTGATTTTAAGCTATTGCACAGTGATGTTAAATAACTTTTATCTGGCTAAATTCAGTTTCTCATTGCGTGATCAATGCAAGTTTGTCGTATCGAGAGCAATTGAGGTAAATAAAATATCTAATAATTAATGTTGAATGAAATAAAATGGGCATTAAACACGAGATGAAAAATATATATCTTATTACTCGTGGGATTGAAGCACAATGCGAGATAATGAAAATATGAGATTTATTACGAAGAATGAGTTTGGAATTTTTATCATCTCCTGAAGAATTACATTTTTCAGCTCATTTTTAAGAGTATAGACGACCTTATTTTACTTATAAACTAACATGATGGCTTAGAGTGTTATTTCATTCATTGAGCAAATATTAAGATTCTATGCCATTTTCATTTCAACGATCTTTGAAGCGATTAGTACACGAACTGCAGAGAATCGAGCATTCACAATTATTACGAATATTTATGGAATAACACTTTCCCACTTCATCTTTTCCTTTATAATCATCTTGTTTTCTGCTTTAATCATCGAGCGATACGGTCAAGCATATATCCCTCGCCCCCTTTTGTTTAAATAAATCATGTAACGTATATACATTATATTATACATTACATCGCTTCAGTTTCAAAATCACAACTTAAGTCACGATCGTTCCGCTCTGCTGGGTAACCAAAGTATCCTTCAACCCTGTAGTGTATAATTTAATTATTTAACTCGTGAGATTTACCTTCTCCGCTTCGCTTCCCGAGCGTAAACAGTCTGCAAACCCCTCGCGCGTTGCTAAAATAACCAATCTCGAATGAAATATCTACGATTACGAATATGGGCGCGCTCGCTGCTCGAAACTTTAATATGTAAGGGATAGAGAATGTTGTTCAGAAAAATCTGATTAAATTAGATATCGTCGCGATCGGAAGATGTTTTACGTGCAGAAATCCCCGAAAACGATTATTGCTGCAAATGTCCGATTTGAAAGATTCTCGGTTGCTTGCGCGATAGTTGGAAGATATTGGCTCAGTATGGTTAAACGGATAAACGACGAACAAGATGTTTGCGCATCCTATTGATTTTTCCATTTTTCACAGTTATTTTTCCCGTGAAACTTGAAAAGTTACACTGGTAAGATATTTTTGATAAACATCTGTTTTTACCGTTGGTAATAGCCAGTTAATGTTACGGTGTATGTAGCTTTTCATGTAAAAAAATGATCTTTTTATAAAATTATATCGATCGTTGATTTACAGTATGGCAATTGAGTCGCATCATTCTATTGAACGGTTTAATGGAATGGTAAATGAAGACACAAAGTAAACTGGGAATGTTACTTAAGTTATTTAATCTGCATTTAAGAAAAGTAGTGCACTCTCTCTTTCTCTCTCTTCCTCTGCATAGGAAAGAAAAAAAAAGCGAGAACGGAAGCTGTCTCCCCGAGAACGGTATATCTAAGTCGATAAGCAAGCCATTTTCATATAGACACACTCCAGACGTCTGAGAGCGATTCGGAAGTTTGTGGAAAAGTTGCCACTAATGCGATTAGCCCAACTTATACAAACTGCGCAGGACGGATTATGATTATTATTATTATTATTATTGGCGTCTCTTAGGCAACTCCCACGGGATTATAGCGGTAGGGTAGTTCGGCTGAAACGTTGATGTTTGTGTAGCGAATTAATTTACTGGCTTTAAAAATGCGGCTAGTACGTGATATTTTTTTTCGTGAGACAGAATATTCTTAACTGACGTTTCGTTTTTGGGGGTCGGAAAACGAGTTATTTTCATTAATTTCCTTTTGAATCCATAGCTAAGATACACAAATTTACAGATTCAAAGCTCGAGATGCTAAGATTCTCGGTGATCTCTACCTATCGAAGATCGGTTTTATTCCAATGCAGATCGACTAGTATTTCTTTTTCATCAAAAATTCATTTAATACAAGAGTTAATTTTAATAAAAATATACGCAGTCTTACATTCTCCCTAAATTTTATGTTAAATTCCTCCGGAAGTTCAAGAATAAATATTTTTATTCTTGAAGATAACGTGCTATAAATATTCGATATTAAATATACTTGTTGGAGTAAAAGTTTATCTACTGAATTAACAGCCTCGTCACCTAAATCGCGATATTTGTCTCGGTTGCCTCAGATAACAATGAATAGGATTGCCTCCTGTAATTATGAAAAGTCGACGTTACCGACTAGCTTTAAAGTTGTATTGTCTTAAAATGTAACTGTGACTTCAATTCATTGTTGTTCGACAAAAGTACAAATTTTAAGTATGAAGTTTCTAGTTTGCTCGCAAGAGTCAATTTACATTCACTACACATTTCATAAATTTTCTGTATTACGTATACTCTTCTCTCATATTATGATACAAGATCATTTTTAGTTCTATGTTTGTAAAAAGCCAATTCATTAAAATATCTTATAATTACAACGAATGCAATCGGATGAAATCTTTTGCATTTATCGATAAATAATGATTTGAAGTTACTATAACTAATGAGTGGGTCAACTTGTACTTCTATAACTATACATGAAACACGAGATAATCGTAGTCATCTGGATCAATCTAGATCAATTATATGATCTATCGAATTACGGATATAAAATCTGTTACATAAGTTTTATGTCTGAGGTTTCACAAGCCTCTTCGAAACTACGTACAAAGACAGGTAAGCTCGGTCAAACCGCTCGATCTGATATCCATTGAGCTTCGCAGAAATTATATTTGTGTAATCTGAAGTTGAGTCGGTCATGATCATATTGGTTTGATCGATCTTAATCTAATAAAAATTAATTAAATCTTTTTCGATCATTCGAAAAACGATGCTATAAATATTCTCGAAAAGTCGTAATTCTTTCTCAAAAATACAAAGAACACTTATGAATGGAATTACTGAAACAAAAATAATAATGACAACAACAATAATAATAAAGGAAATCATAATAATAATAATAATAGTTAACGCGCGTCGTCGAGGCTCTCGACACTCGAGGCCGTGCCAACCGGCGAACCCAATCCTCGAACGAGCGCGAACTCCTTCAAAACCCTAACGATAATCATAGGGACCCCGCGGTTTCCAGCGAAGTGCTCGAGCGTCCGGCTCCGCCGCCGCCTCGATCGCCGAGCAACTTCCAATAATCATCGATTAATTTGCACGCGCTCCTTGGCCGCGTTCGATTTCTCGCTCGGGCCATCCACTTGCGGTGTGGCGCGACCGCCGAGGGTGCCTCTCGGTCTGGGGGGCGGGGGGGGGAGACAGAGAGAGAGAGAGAGAGAGTGAAGAATCTCGCGGTGCTGTGGGCGCGCATGCTCGAATCGCGTAATTAATTACTGCGGGGAGAGCCTTTATCTGGAGTGGAGGGGGCGCTCGTAAAAGGCCTCCTCCCCACTCCCCGTCCCTCTTTCCATTTCTTTTCGCTTGTCTTTTACGCGGTTCTTTATCTACGGAGCTCTATCCAGTCTACGGGTGCTCTCACCCTCTCTCTCTCTCTCTCTCTCTCTCTCTCTTTCCGCGCCCCTCCTTCTCCATCGCTCGATGGTTTAATCGGTGGTGCGCGCGCTCTTGTGGAGCCACGCCGCTCGATTGGCCTTTAAGTGGGACTCCGGGAAGAGCTTTCACCAGAGGGGCGAGCGATTGAAATCCGCGCGGACACCCTTTCCACGCCCGGTCGTTAGGATCGTTAAGCTTCGGAATATCGAGCTTTACCTTTTCTGGCCTTTTTCTCGTCTCACCCCCCCCCCTCCCGTCAACCAATGCCGGGTCCCGGTTTTCTTTTCGCGAATGTCTTTGGTTAGTCGACGATCTTATTCATCCTGACGATATATACATATCGTATTCCTTATAAATTGATTTAATTGAAACGTTTGAATTAAATTTCTGATTGTTTATAATTGTAAATGATCGACCTATTCGTCATGAGTAGAATTTTGCATTATTGATTTTCCAACATATTATATGGGATTACCGTGAGGGCAAATCGGTAATGTTATTTATTTTATTTATTTAAATAATTTATTTAACGTAGATTTTTACAATAATTCCAGATAATTTTCTTTAGACCGCAAAAAAGCATTCTTGATTAGGTTCAAATATACCGTGTGTAACGCTAAGCCGATAACTCTGGCGTAGCTGACGACCCAAACTCTGAGGTAACGGTTTACTTCGGCACCATTGGCAATAAGATAGACGATAGTGGTTAGATCGGAATAAGACAAAGCTCAAGGGCCAATAACCCAAGTCAATTTAAAGTTTATCAGGTTACTTACCAGATGGCACTGGTATACCACAAGGAAAAACATATTTTATATCAGATGTACAGCTAGGAGCATGTCTTGCACTAATTTTCTTCACTTATGCATGTATTTCATTATATTTAGGTATACGGTTTCGTTACAGTATGTTATGATTCATTCCTTCACATAAGAAAATGTTTTCATTATAAATTATAAGTTTTCTATCTATGGAAAAATGTAGTATCGGGGTAGCATCCTTATTCCAAATAAGGATAAAGTATCCCTTAGAAATACATGAAATTAGCTATTACCTCGAGAGTATTCGATTGTATTGCAATTTATTTGACGAGCTTCTATTTACCGAATAGTAAGCTACGATAGCAATTATTAAAAATATTTCTATTTAGTTATTAATCTACCAACCTCAAAGCTTTCGAATCCAATCAAGTATTATACCAATCAGAAAGCCTTCAGTTTTTACACGTATATACAAGTTTAATGAAACTAAAAGATTTGAAGCAATGATGTAATATCAGGCCAGTATTTTAATGTTTAAATTAATTAGCAAATATTTGAGAGCCACTGTTCACATGTCCATAGTCAAATAAAAATAACCGTCAAGCAAAAAGCCAATTCAATGCTCCCTTGTCATTGAATCTATCGGAATATTTCATCTGTTAGAATCTTTTTCCCTTTTCGCGAATAACTTAAACAGATCGCCACCACGAGCTCCTTCCACCGCGCACGCGGTGACAGCGTCGTTGCGAGGCGCCGCGAAATTCAACGCTAAAATCGCCGTAGCACGCGGCGCAATCAATTTTCGCCCGACGAGCAAATATAGCGGCTTTGCATAATGCACATTCTCTCTCTCTCTCTCTCTCTCTCTCTCTCTCTCACTCACTCTCCGTCCTTCGCTTCCCGGCTCGGCTGTGAAACACATAGCCGTAAAATTTATTAAACCAATTTAGTGCCCCCGGAGCGGCTAAAACTGTCCGGCTGAAATTCCTGAAACTTGAAATAATAGCAGCGGACCGCGTTGCGCGTAATCAGCCGCCATAAACGCTCATGAGTTCTTCGCGCGCGAGGATCATTTCGCGGTATCCGTTAAGATTGACATCGGCTGTTCGACCCCGGCCGGTAATCGGTCAATTCTCTCTCGCTATTTGTATCTGCCCCTGTCTATCTATCTGTCTATCTATCTATCTATCTATCTCTTTCGCTTTTCCCGTACGCGGAAAGGAATATTATTACCGGGTTCTCGAAAACAAAGTAGGGCGCACGGGTCGTTTGAATATTCGATTGGCTCGTATCGATGGACAATAGCTTTTGCATGAACTGACCACCGGGACGCTCGGCCTCATCGATTTTCACTTTTACCACTTGTGCCTGCACCGCCTCCCCTCTCATCCCTTACCGAGTGATAAGGCCGTTAGTATGCCGCTCGTAAAATATTATCGATCACTTTCGTCATCTCCACTTTTATTACAAGCCGTCACCCCTCCCCCTTCTCCACATCCCACCGCGGCGAATGGTTGGTTCGAGGGTGTATTTTTTGTCCCCTCCATCGCTACTTCCACCGGTAGCTCAACGCCGCCCTTCCAGTTTACGATCTCCGAAGAGCATTACACTTGCGGCGAGGGCGTATGTAAATTTGTTTCGGCGCTGCATAAATGTTAATAAATAGAGGATTTAGAAGCATAATAAATTCAATTACGAGTTTTCAGATCTTTTGGTTTATCATATAAACATATGTGCACAAATATCAATAATACATTAATTGAGATATATGTGGCCCTGTTTTCTACGTTCTTATAGCTTAATTCTTTTTTTAGAAACTTTGAACGATATGACGTTGTTGTATACATTGAAATCTATTTGACCATATAATAATTGTAACATATCAGATGAAAGATAATATTGATCTGAAGAATAGAAGAAAGACTACTTCCATGGAGATAAGAACCATGGATCTTTGTACGCTTTGATATAATGAATTCCCAAAAATTCATGAGTATATGAGATATCAAATTAAATTAATTGTTGAATTTCGAATTAACGAACGACAATGTTAGTGAATGAAATTGTATATTCTATCGATACCCAATCTATACCAATTCGGTGTTATGCTTGATCGCTGCCTGTTTCACGATTTCCATCAAATAAGCATCATATGTATATGAACTGCTCAGTGACTTGGCACATGTACCAAGCTCGCATTCCTAACTTCTAACGAGATTGCGTATTTGAACACACACACACACACACACACACACACACACACATCTGATTAAAAATTCGTTTCGTGCGCATAATATAGCGAATGCTAAATAATCGTTAAATAATGACGGCGCTTGAACCCGGTAAAATCGCGCCGCTATGGAAATCTGCGTAGATACGCGCGACACTTTTATTCAGGTGGCCGAGCATGCGTGCTCCACACCTTTAATAAATAAAAACTCGACTGATTAATGACACGGTTGCTGCAATTAGCGGCTAGGGCTCGTTCTGCCCTATTTTCTGAAATTCGCGTCCTGGATTATCTGCTACTGTTTAATCTTCCATAGAGTTCAAAGTTCTCCCCGCTCCCCCCCCCCACTACGTTGCGGAAACCATGTAATTTCGACATAAATATGTGTTACGGCAAAAAGAGGATCGTAGGATAACCACCTGCGGCATTGGCGAAAATGCATTGTGAAAACGCCACAAAGAGCGAATAAATAAATATATATATATATATATATATATATATATATATATATATATATCTATATAGAAACCCGCGGTATTCAACGCTGGATCGCGGGCCACCACCCCATTCAGAGAAATTACACGCGAGGGCAAAACAGGGATTCCTTTGAAGATTGTCCTATCCGTGCCCGCGCGCGCGCGCGTACGCGCGATTAATTATTGTCACATACGAAACTCGTACACACGGCATTGTATTCGACAATGATTCTGCCCCCTTACCCTCCGAACAATTGTTGTTTTTTCATTTTTATCGGTCCGTTTTCCTTTCAAATCTCCCCTCCCCCCGTCCGACTTTGCTATTCTATTATTCTCCAGTCTCTTTATTGCGATCGCGATAAGCCCAGTTCATTGTGGGGCGCTTCAGGAAGATGATTCCGATAGGAATCGCTGCATTTTCGTCCCCGAGTTACGTGGCGAAGGAGCCAAGGGTTAGAGCGGATTTTCCGCGCGTTTCCACGAATTATTCCCGTTCGCCGCTGCTTTCGCGATGAAAATTTAATTAACGCTCGGTGGGAAAAGTCAACATCGCCCCTCCCCCCGCGGTCTTTGATTATCTCGCGGAGCGATTCGCGCGTTTGGGCGTCGACTTTAATCAGTTGGCATCCACCGTTAGCTTAAGAACTGAATTATCCGGCACGAGAACGTCACGAGCGAAACGTATAGGAATCAAGAATAGAATCTGAAGGGAGGGCGAGATTTTGTTATTGTTTTGTCGGCTATTGTAATTAATGATCCGCAGAATAATCTGCGAATTCGTGAAATTTAATGAATATTTTCAGTCGAGACATTTCACGCGAATTGAATAATATCAGGAATAAGACGAAAATTCATAAATGTAAAATTTATTAATGTAGTTTTCAGATCGTCGTCCTCCGTACGCTTATACCGTAATGGTTCATCGTAATTAGCCTGATTCTTTTATATAAAGGATTATCGTTACATTATCTGCAATAATTAAATACTTATATTCATTGCAGTAATACATGATTTTGATTAAATGAACAGATGGATATGTATACAACTGCAGCCATATTTGGGAATAAAATGACGAGTGGCTCGATCCTCTTTACTATTCATATCCCAAATTATGAGACACTAATAACTGATGAATAGAAAATAATGAATATTTATTGTAGTAATTCATACTGCGTAAACACGATTCCCTAATTTATGCTAAATCGACGTTAGAGAAACACATTTTGGGAATTCGATCGTAACGATATTATTTCACTTTACAGAAAGACGACAGATTCTATAGAAGAAAATTTGCTTTAACTTACAAAAAATATCTAAAAATAAATCTGGATTCTTTAACGTCAACTTAGCCAAGCAGAGCACTTGCTCAAGTTAAAAGTAAGAAAAATTTACAATCGTGTATATGTTTCTGCTTTAGATGCAGACAAGGCGAATTCGACTTTTACGCGCGAACGTCAATATTTACAACTGGCGACTCGTACGTGTTTGATGGTCCGTTTAGTGACGTGTGACGCATTCGTGTATCTTAGGCCGTATATCAGTTTCACTTTTATAACGCAGTTTTAGTCGAACTTTTTCTCAGCTGAGAAGGGAACATTACATTGATGAAAAAAAAATTCCTATTATTCTCAATTGGTAAAGTACACGAGCGGTTGGTTAAAACTTGACAAAACACAGTCAATTGCTATAAACCTCGGATATTCGTCATTTCTTTTAGAAAATAAATAAATAAATAAATAAAAAAATAAACAATTTTAGTCAATTTGAATTTACTTGTATAGGAAGAGCGGTATAAAAAATTTCAGAAAAAATATCTGTACATAAAAGTTTGAAAAAAAACTCGAATAAAGCTATAAATCTCTAGTACAATACGTGTGTTAAATTTGTCGATTGGATTAAAAAAAGAAACTATAAAAAAAGGGAAAAAATAACCGAAATCTAGCTTATATTATACTGAAAATTATGACACTTCGAAAATAAACAATCCTCCCATTTTACATAGGACCGCGTTATGATATTAAATAAAAAAGCTTTGCACGAATTTGTATCTAAGTCTTCATCGAGTGATTCTATTTCAATCTAACTCCGGGCTCAAATATATATGGGAAGCCGAGAAATTCAACGACGCACTATACGATCGGACTAATCCGATCCTAGATATCCAGTTTTAGACTCTCTTCTATCTAGATTGCGTTAACTTAAAACTGCGATAACTTGATAGCCGGTTTGGGAAACTTGATTGAATTTCCGCGCATATTCTTGATTAATCAATATTTTGGATTCATACAATGATCGATTGATTGGTATCATCAATCTGGGACTTTAGTCACGCGTTTACAGGGACAAGCAAAAATACATGCTTAAAGAAATACGTGGAAAAACATCGAAATGAGAAGCACTGTTAAGTTGTAAACCCTTTGCATTATAGGTATTGAAAATTTTAATTATATTGTGTTTAATAATTATAATGGTAAATGCATAAATATTATCCGTTATGTATATTCACTTCAGAAAGTGGATGCAGTGATTACAGTTAACTTTCCGTTACAATAAAGTAAGATAAATAAACCTTGATCAAACCTACTTTGTAAATTAATTAATAATTAAATGAATCGTAATCATTGTTAGCTCATATCGGTTCAATAATACAGTGTAAATAAATGAATAAGCGCATATTAATCAATGTGGCTCTAATTAATCAAACGATACAGAAAAACTGAAGCTATAGCTCTTACGCTTAAATTAAAATTTTCCATCACTTACGCCGCGATTCACATTAACCACGATAATTATTATTAATATTCTTTTCTCAGAAATTTGTAAAATTTTCTGGGCGAAACTACGTTTCTTTTTTGAACCACGCCTGCTCGATCAATTCTAGCATCTCTGTCCCTTCGCGATCTTCGCCCCGAAACCTGGAGACTAACGCCATTCGCCCAAAATACATCGATGAATCGAAACATATCGATTCGCTGCCGCTTCAAAATTAAGCCCCACGTATGTGAGCGAAGCCGTGGAGTACAGACAGAGCGCCAGAGAAATAAAGGGCGGGGGGGGGGAAGGTTAAACGCGCGGGAAAATTGCGCGACAGCCGCCGCGTGGCCAATAAGAAGCGGGGCGCGAGGAGGGCGAAAGAAAAATGAGGGGAGAAATTGAGGGCGCGAACGAGACGGGGCGACCTGTCGCAATCGATCCATCAGCGTGGGGCGCTGTTACTTACGTATTCGCTATCCACCACCGCGCCGCCTACGCTCTTTTTCGCCAGTACCTCACGCCTGCGCTTTCTACCATTTCCCTACTCATTGTCTCTATCTATCTATTTCCTCTCGCTACGTATCTCTCGCTCTCTCTCTCTTTTATTCTTCTTCTTCTTTTATGTACACTCTTCGTTGTTTTTTTCGCGAATTCCTTTTTATCAATGATGCACCGTAGTTATATATAAAATACAACGATTGGATTCAGTACTGCCATGTGCATCGCTCGCCTACGTCTTTTATTTTTCAAAATTCATGAGATTTCGACGAGTGACAGTTGTACAGAGGTTTAACATAGCCGAACTTTGTTCCACCGATGCAAATTGGCCTCTCGAGAGCGAATCAGGGAGCAAAGATAATATATATATATATATATACATATATACACGAATTTTTTTTTAGTTAACAGACGATGTTATTCTCTTTAGTAGGTCGCGGATAAAGCTGAAGTGCTCTCGTGCTTCACGATAACCGAAAGGTACGGATGTTGTTTGATTTAATGATCATTTCTTGCCTGGCATGGCGGGATATTGTGAATTTGAACCTAGCCTGTAGATTTAATTTCAAATTCTTTTTTACATTTTTATTAACCTGATAATTATTTTTTTTGGCGCAAGGGTTAATTTAGTTCTCCCCGTGGCTTTTACGACTCTCTCAAAGATTAATTTTCGCTACCTGTAAATTGGACTATAATAATAATTTATCCACTCCAATTAAACGTGATTGCAGGAATTGTTGCACGGTTCGAGGGGAAATTGATGAAATTCATGACAAAAGAAATTTAAAATTTTTAATAATTTTCAACAGAATTCGGTATTCTAACAATGCAAATTAGAATTAGATTAAAGTTTTCTGTGTACGAATTTCAAAGTATTTAATTAATTTTATTAGCTTTTATATGCTTTATAATTAGCTACTACCAGTCTTTATTTCATTCGTTGGAATCCAAGTATTTAGAAAATCTTATTCCTTCATATTATAATATCAATAGCGTATTCTATGCTTAATAAGTTTCAAAATGGTGTAATAAAATGTAGCTTTCAGATTTTATATGTAATTCTATGAAGAAAATTCATATAAAATAAAACTAAAAAGTAATTTTATCTTAATATATCTAAAAATTAACTGATATATTAATCAATTAATAATTATTTTTCACCAAGCTATATTCGGATCGAATAGAAACTTGCGACATCGAATATCGGCTAAAATTTTGCACTCAGCATAGGAGTAAAACGATCTTCGTTCACTTTCGAAACTCTACTGCAGTTTCAATTTGACAATATTAACGAATATTTGCCTTTCTTTACACAGATCACGAGAGTCATAATTTGAAATCTCGTAATGTGAACGAATACCAATTGGCCATTTTCGTATTAATAATATTATACCCGTCCCATAATCCATCGCATATAATTAAATCATAGTCGAACAATCACAGACGTACTAATTATCACTCCGCGCGCGCGCACACACACACACACACATACACACTCCTCATCTGTCTGTCTGTCTATCTATCTATCTCTGTTTCTCTCTCTCTCTCTCTCTCTCTCTCTCTCTCTCTCTCTATTTTCAATCAAAGTACCTCTTTTGGGCTGATTTAGTGAAACACACAAGTTTTTGTAATTATATGTCACAATTTGGTTTAATTGCTTATATGTATTGTATACTTTTCGCATATCGTTTATAGAAGATGATGAAGAAAAAAATAAAGATTTATAAATTATGGAAAAGATTTTGTTCGAGGCTTGTTAACCCAGAAATTAAAATCAGATTTGTTAAAACAGCGCATTCCTAGTTGATCCCAGTTCCTCTCTTCCTGGCCAAAAAGCCTATTGTTGAACACTCCCGGAACTTGGTGAAAACATGGCCGTTAGAGAATGATAGGGCCGAAGTGCGTGAATTTATCAAATCTGAGCTGATCCAAAAATTATGGCCTTATTCAAATTTTTTTCATTCTCAAATCTGGGCGACCTCAAAATTAATTTATGTTATTAATGATATTATTTGGATCCTATTATTTTAAATCACCTCACAATTAATTACCGTTGATCATTTTTAAAGTCCTGAATCGACAAATGATAGGCATCTTTTATTACCTGAAAAGTGTATTTTCCTTTAATTGCTTAATTTTTTAAGTCAAACTTCCTCTCAATTTCAACTTCGACTTCTCAAGCAAATAGGCTGTATAACGACCTGCGACCAAAACATATAAGTATAAAGAAAAAGATACACTAACCTCTCAAATTAGGATCGGTAGTCGACGCGCAACGGCGCGCATTTATTTAGGCATGGCCAAAGCGAAGGAGAAATGTATCGACTGTTTTTATAGAAAATAATGGCTCTCTCTCTCTCGCTATCTCGTATATACTGTCTCGTGGCCCAGATTTTAACAACGACAGCCAGCGCCTTAAAGCGACATTCGGACGTTTACGCATTTGCCTATAACGGAGAGGTAAATTATTTTTTTAACTATACGGTCGTTAGAAATTCACACTGGTCAGTCTTAGGGCGTAAAGCTTTCAAATTCTAATTTATTTTCTCTTATATATATATAGACACATGATACACCAATTTAAAATGAGCTTCTGATTTGTGGAACATTGAAATGGATAACAAAAGTATATGTATATATATATATATATATATATATATATATATATATATATATAACATCTCTTTTTATTACCGCATAGTCTATATGACTTAACGAAATGTACAAGTGCCATTAACGAAATAAGCACTATGCTAATTAGAGGCCTAATGAATTTCAATGATGCCAATGCATATCAACCGCGGTTTTACTTATACGCCTCTTGCATACGAATTTCTAGCGCACATCCTATTCTTTCATTTTATTCCGGAGAGCAAAGTAGTGAAATTCGGGAATTCATTATCCAGGCATATATTTAGGCGATATCTCGAATTTCGCCAGTATCTGAATTTTGCTTTTTTTATGTATTCAGCGTTGTATGTTAATTAATTCATTGAAAATTTCAAAGCCAGACGGGTTCTTTTGTGCTGCTTATCCGAAATCAAATATCGAGAGACGTGAAACGTAATAGACTTTAAATAGAGAAGGTTCGTGTAACACGGTGAACTTTTTTAATTTTAAATCAATTCATACCGAACGAGCAATTATTTTATATAATATTTCTCTTCCAACTAAAAATGTTTCCTGTTACTGGAAATCGAACTAATTAAAATAGTTTTTCTTATCTTATAATTTGAACAATGCTGAATCGTCTTAACCTGATTCGGAATTGATGTACAGACTTGCGTTCATTGTGGAATTATTTAATAAGATTACATATTGCTTTTATGAATTAATATAGATTTGAACTAGTTTAGTAATTTCGCGTACATAGAAATAAAAATTACGCTTAATCGGAATAATTCAAAGCGTTTTAAAATCGAATATTGAGTATTAATTAAAAATTTAATATTTTAATATTGTAGAATATGCGGATATATTATATATATTCTAGTACATCAATATACATCTATATGTTATTTTATTTTATTAGCACGCTACTATATTACTGATTCAAAAATTATAATTTATAATGAGCAGTAATATAGTTAATCTAATAAATGTCCGTCCTATTATACATGTGGCATATGTTTTAACATTTGGATTTGCATCGACGTTGATTTAATTCATATAGTTGATATAATTTAAATAGTAAAAGACACTTGGTCCGCAACGCAGTCTGTCCTTGTTATATGCATGGGGCTGGAAAGAATCTCTTTGCTCCAGTCAATTAGCGTTTTACTTCCTTCGTGAAGCCGGCCTCTCCAACTCGTACCTAGCGTGGGTCGAGCCATGGGACGGTGGGAGGGGAGAATATATCCGCAAGATTCGCTCGCGAACCAAGAACTGAAGTAATGCAGTTCCGAGAGAAAACAAGAAAAACTGAAGACCGATCTTCTTATAACTCGGTTTCTTCGATTCCTCGAAAGTTTCATCCTGGAGCTGCGTAAAAAGGGTTTGTCCCTTCACGTCGTGGGTGGAAAAGCCCGCTTGAATCTGGAACGGGCGATAAGAGAGAGAGAGAGAGAGAGAGAGAGAGAGAGAAGTACGTGGATAATTGCGTTTCTCGCTTGCGGGCCAGAAGTTGGATGACGATACGCGAGAAGGAAGGATGGTTCTTCGCTCGTCTTCTGGACTCTGGGCGGTAATTTGATTCCATGTATATAGGGAGAAAGGAAGGAAATCCAATAGGGCGGAGAAATCATCTCAAAGTGCCGGGTTCTCTATACTCGTGTCGTTCTGTCTACACGCTCATCTTTTCTTCAGTGGTTCCTCTTTCTCGCCCCAGCCCTCCCCCCTTCCACCATTCTATTCGCACGGCATTCTTTTTCTTTTGCTCCACTCGCTCTCCTTTGCCGAGATTGTCCATTTATTGATTTCGTAATGTGGTTGTTGTTTTTGCGATACGCCGAGTACTTTTATTTCAAAGGATTTAACAGAGGAAATGGGATTCCTATGATTTAAGTGACTGTAATATTGTCAGAGACACTTTGAATATCAAATTATGTTGATACTTCTTATTCTTAGATTTTCTTAATGCTTTTCCGACGTGCAAAAGAGAAAATTTTATTGCATCTCGAAATAATACCGCGGTGAAAATAAACCAGTGAAGCAAAAAACTAAAATCATTTATCTAAATTCGATTCGGTCAAATAACTTTATCAATTTGCTAGAAATAATCTTGTATGGTCAATCAGGATTGGTTGAGTATATTTGGTAGTTCTTTGATTATATCACATCGATCTCTACTTTAATTTCCGTTTGCTCAATATGTTATTTGGCCTTCCTAATAGACATCAGATAGAAACATGAAAATACAATCATTCGAAATTAGACAATCACCTTCGACATTAAGTATTCTCCTAAATATTATTTGGATATCTATATTTCTTTTGATATTTGACACGCAAAAGTACCATAAATGTTAAATTGTTTAACGTTAACCTTTGATTATCTTTAGGGCAACTTTGTGGTTTATACTAGGCTTACATTCACTTTCACCTAGTACTTAGATTTAGTCTTTGAGAAAATCGAAGAACTGCTTGATTTTTTTCAGTGTAAGATTCCCATAGTCTTTATGGATAATAAGATCTCAGAGGATATTTCAATTAGGAAAAATATGAAAATTGATTAATTGGTAGTTATTGTTTTTTAGCTTAGCAAGCTTCATTGAAAACTCGATAATTTACAGGCTATTAGTTGCACCGAAGCCAAGCCAATGGAAGTTTCATCGATCGAATTTAATATCAGCATAAGCTAATTGTAGCTTATGAAGTTTTCAGCGGCTTTAGACGATAGCAGGCTTTACGACCTCGTCTTCTGGCCCTTATTTTCGAATGTTTGATACAAGCTCTTAACCTACTTGAAGCCTAATTCCATTATCCATAATTAATTATCCATACAATAGTTATGGGCTTAGATCCATTTGTAGTTTTGAATTTAGAATGACTTTTATCGGGCCACAATCCATGAGAAACATTTATTATTAAATGTGATAATTGAAGAATTATCATGTAAACTTTCCTCGTTCATGTTTGTATTAAAATATTATTGCATTTCGGGGAAAACAGCAAGTCGTATGTTGGAAAATTTACGAGCATTATTTTACGACGAACATTTCACTGCTTCGCTGTGTAAATTCTCCTTCTATTCATGTATTTGTAATAAAAGCTGGTCGAATATTGATGCAATGCGATACTATATGCAGTTGATTTATACGCTTCGAACTTCAAGTACATATCCCTATCCATGATGCCGATCATTGAAATTACCGTCGAGTGCTTTTATTTACATCATGGGAAGAAGAAAAAGCGACGGAGGAGTATCGGCAAATAAAAAAAGTGATTCGTTTCCAGGATCTTTATCGTGAACTGCTGAAATAGCCACGGGAGATGGGGGCAAATTTTCAAATAAGCGGCCATGGAAAATCGCGCATCAGCGCGAGGAGGTTCCCGTAATGCACTTTAAACATGGACCTCGTTTTTTATCGAGTCGTGCGCACGGCACGCAAATAATGCAGAAAGAAAGCAATGGGACTGTCCGGAGGGGCATTCAAAAGAAAAAAAAATAGAAGAATGAAGATACCGCGTGAGGTAAGGCAGAGTGAAGAGAGTGAGAGAGAGAGAGAGAGAGAGAGAGAGAGAGAGAGAGCATGAAAAAAAAACGAAGAAAGCGGTAATCTCTGAATGGGCGAGGGTGAACAGGAGGACGAGGCCATTGAAAATCGAAAGAGAAGAGAGGAGCAGAAGCAGAAGAAGAAGTAGACGAAGAAGAAGAAAGAATGGGAATAAGTTTTGACTGCTCCGGTCTTCTATTGCTATTTATTAACAATGTCAACTGTGCCAATAACCGGCTTCGTACCGGAATCGGGAAAATTCCATCTTCTCTCCCCCCCCCCGACAAGTTCCTTTTTATTTCTTCCGGTACCCCCTTCTTCTTGAACGAATGGGAGACCAGGAGAGAGAGGCCCTGAGATCCAGCCAATAAAAACAACTAAAACTTCCCTCCCCTCCTCCCGATACTCGTAGACTTTTTCTTCACCTGTGCGCGCTTCGGTCCTCTCTCTCTCTCGCTCTCTAGCTTACTCCCGTTCCATTTTCCTTTTGTGTTACCATGAACCTATCAAATCTTGCCTCTGACCCCGGCATTGCTTCGACGTCTCTTTCATCATCTATCTTTTATTTAATCTTCTTTTGGATTTCTCCATCTCTCTCTCTCTCTCTCTCTCTCTCTCTCTCTCTCTCTCTCTCTCTCTCTCTGCCTCTCTCTATCTGTCTCTCTCTTTCTCTCTCTCTGTAGCTCTGTATCTCTCGCTTTTTCCTCCAATCGGTATTCTCGATAATTTGGCCCTTTGACGTGTGTATAAGAAAAAAAACCGATACTCAGAAATTGCAGGAAATTACATGTCAATAGATTATTTTTTTCTCCATCCTCGGTCTTTTTTTCCTCTCTATTACTCTTACTTTAACACTACGTTCCGATTTAAAAGCATTCTATATGTTCTAGGAGAAGCACTAGTTCTAGAGAATATTTAAAAGAATTAACGGTTTTTAAGAGTTGTAGATTTGACATTGTATGAGTTTGAGTTAGTGATTCCGAATGAGTAATCAATTGTAACTATTGGCTTGATATATTAATGTTTTGAAGACTCCAAGCGAGTCTGTATGTTAAGAGCTACGCGTGAATTCAGTCGAAACGATTTTCATGAAACTTGGATTTACTGAACCTTTTGATAAAGAAAAAAGCATAGCATAATAAAAAATAAATTCGTAGACAATTTTAAGCAAAAAATCCAATCTACTCTGCATTCTAAGGTTGCAGACAAACTGAACTCTTTTCTTTTTAGAATAAGCTAAGTCAAAAAATCAGTGGAATACCTTTTCAGTGAAATTGGAAAATTTTTCTCAGAGCTACTTATAATATAAAACAATTATTAAGCTAATACAAGAAATTATTTCCTCAGCATAATTATCCTATAAAATATGCTGTCATCCACAGAATATTATTATACTGATAAAGAGACATCTGAATTACTATTACCAGATAATCTCTGTTCGTCGGCCTATCGCTCCTCACCGGGCCCCGACGTTAATTTACTTCGTTATCTATCTCATTATCATAAAACGATGTGTTAATTTTTCAATGTCACCTAATGTTACGCTTGTCGTTCGATTGTATTTTCCACGTAGTATTATGATAATGTGCACCTGGTAATACACCGTTTCACGTTTTACAAGCGTGACAAAGTCATGATTGAGAAAGCTGACGTGAAATCATATACCGGAAAAAGAACAATTGCCTACAGCCCCTACGTAGAAGAACGTCAATTGACGCAATCAAGAGCTTTGAGATAATTTGCCCACTTGGCTATATATTGTGTGTATAGGCGCAATCCCCCTACCCTACCACCCGCTTGTAATAGCGGAGCGGAGCCGCCGCTTAAGCTGTAAACAACCCCACCCCCCGTTTCCACCAGCCTGTACATCATCTCCGGTTTATACTGCGCAGGATCCATAAAAGCCTATATAATGGGCGTAAATATGAATTTCCAACGGGGAATTCAGCACGTCGAGCCTGCCTATATAAGGATCCCTTTGAAAATCTTGCACATGTATATATATATATATATATATATATATATATATATATACATACATATATACATATATGTAATTGCCGACGACTCACTATCCGACCAATCGGAGATCTCATACGAAAGGGAATATTTTTAGGGCGCCGGGGATATTAAGTTCCCCATCCCAGCCTCATTTCCATAAACCGTCTCGTCGCCCCTTCCCTCCCCTTTCACCTGGGATCTCTTTTCCCTGCCTCTCTCCTGACATTTGCATACCTTTGATTCTCTCTCTTTCCCTCTCTCTTATTCTCCCTCTCGTTTCTGCTTTTTTTCATGCCTCCCAGTCTCACTCTTGCCGCTTTTCCGTAAGAATAAAAAGAAATTTTTCAGGCGCATTCGCGCAACGCCGAAAAAATTTCATGCTAGCGATTGCGATTAACAGTATATAAACCGAATCTTCATCTATATATATATGGATTGCCGAAGCAGGGCTGTCTTACTATAGAGGCCCATAAGGTCCGGACTATGGTGCCCAAAACACAAATTTTTCTTTATACACACAATCCATATAATTCTGATTTTTTAAAACGAAATTTTTGTAATATTGTAATTTTTTATTTAATTTTTATGCATTTCGAAATTGAAAATCGTTATTTTCTACTTTACTCTAATATTTGAGCATTAGATCAAGATGAGTGTACAAAAAATTGAGTTTTTCTGAAATGGACTAAAAAAATCTTGTTTTCTCAGTTTAGCAAAAATAGAAATGTTGTAGAAGATTTTACTTCCTGTTGGTTGCATTTTATGGACAAATTGTATACATTGAATTTTTGTAGATTCTTCATAAATATCAGTTTCATATTTTTTTTAGAGATAATTTGCATTTCTTTTTATAATTTTAATTGCATCGACAGACAAAACTGAACTTTATATTATATTAACATTATTAGACGTATTATTGCTTTCATTAATTGATATACGGATTAATAAATTTATTTAATATAGTAATATTTTATTTTCGTCGTATACTGATTTTAGCGGGGATCTTAACGAAGCATCCTCGAAAAGCAAGACCTCTAGATATGATAAAATTGACATCTTTAATTAAACGAAGTAATTACTCTTTTTAAATTCTTCAATTAAGCTCTTATCAGAAAAACTATTTCAATTATTTTCAAGATCTAGCCGATCGATATCCTTTGGAATTATTTTTCGCGACATCGCAGCATTTTAAAGATGGTCCTGCACTGAAGCTCAGTTCGAGCATCGCTCAAAGATGAATAATGATAATAATAATTATAATCAACAGTTGTAGGATAAGCAAGAGCTCGATCACACATACACACACACCCACAGCACACAGCCAGCTTTTTCTCGTTTTCCACTCTCTCTCTCTCTCTCTCTCTCTCTCTCTCTCTCTCTCTCTCTCTGTATTTCTCTTTTCGTTCACAATTCGCTGTATTAGTTCCTCCGATGCGCGACCGTTGTTTCGTCCGTTATATATATATATATATATATATATATATATATATATATATATATATATATATATATATATATACATATATATATATATATATATTCTTTTTCGCTTTGGTTTTCATTTCCATTTAAATTCCCGTACGTAGCGCACAATGAAGCCGTTTGTAAACGCTAAAATGCCCGACTCTGGATTCGAGAACTTTTAATAAAGCGGCGAATGATCAGTTTAGATTGCTTTAATGCGCTCTGCTCTCCGGCAGATTTAAAAGAGCACAGTTCGCCACTCTGATTGATCGTCGTTTTAAATTTAAATTTTAAACGTGAGCCGAGAGAGAGAGAGAGAGAGAGAGAGAGAGACAGAGAGAGATAGATTGATACGTACGCGCATCTGAAGGCGTTCTAAGGATATTGATAACAAATTAAATTTGGCAAATTTGAAAATGTACAATAAAAATCGGTTTATCGACTGATAGACTGGTAGATGTAACTATAGTTAAGTATATCGCTGTGTATTCGCGCGGCTGGAAAGTAATGGATATATATATATATATATATATATATATCCTAACTTTCATGAGACTATATCTCGAACAAAACCTTCGCGCACAACAAAAAAACCATAAAAATGATTTACATCGGCGCTCAGTGAAAAATGTCGTCTACGTATTGCTAGATGCATTATTTATTGTTTTGATTGTCAAAATTTTCGCGTTTCCATCTCGAGATTTATCGAGCCATCAAAAACTATCGTAAAATATCAGTTTTAATTAGCTATTCTTTAAAAGTACTTTTTTAGCATTTTATTTTGTAAAAGAATAAATAAAATTCACGCTTAATTATGAACATCATTTCTAAAATTTTATTTCACTTGCAGACACAACATACTGTTTATTGATTTTAAATAATACCTTGGAATGCTAAAATTTAAAATCTATAATATAATATAGAACTGATAGCATTATAAATACGTGCTTTTCATGATGAATTCAGTAACTTTCTGTTTACACAAATAGAAATTGAATTGGAGTATACGTGACAACTAGTCGATATATGCAAATACAAATAGCTTTTAAAATATCAATTCTTAAAAATTACTTGTCATCCAGTGCACGTCCTGATATTGACTATTATTTTTCATTTAAAAATTCTTTACTTAATACACTAATTTAAAAACATTAATCGCACACGACGATCGGGCAATTTGTTGTAGAATTATTATATCGGCCATCTTATAATTTCCGAATTTACCTACATCATCAACCGTGATGTTCGAAAATCTTAATTAAGAATCGTCAAAGTAAAAATAGATTTTCAATTGCTCTGAACGGTATTTAAAATGTCGACTTCAAATTTGTAATAACAAATGCTCTAACGAAAAATAAAAAATACAGATATGGGTTTTGATAACGTTCTTGGCATACAAGCGTTATGAGACGGATAGTCGCCCGAGGGTTTAATAATAAAACCAACCGATATTTGATAAAACAAAAAAAAAAAAAAAATGAACAAATAGAAGCTCTTGATTTTCAAAGCATAATAGTGAGAACGGAAAATATCGCCGCTCGTCCAGAGAGCTCGCAATCCAGGCTAAGGATCGTTTCGAGCCTCCGACGCAGTTCTTCGTCGTCCGACGTTTATACAGGTCAAAACCCATCCATCAAATATCCTATCCTCTCTCCTAATCCTCGTCTCTGCCCCTTCCCCTCTTCCACCTGTCCAGAGCCCCGTAAAAATCTCCCCCCCCCCACTCCCATCATACCCGTTTGTCCCCTTTTGCCGAGTGTGGCGCGGAGGTCGAGGGATATATATGTACATCCCGAGTAATCCCCATCGCGAGCCAAACGAGCCGGCCGGGTAATTGAAAAGCTCTGTCGGAGAGCTGCGCGCGCGAGCCACGCTGCACTTTTCGCCAGCGTGCCGCGGGGATAACACGCGACGCGTTTCAAGCGGCGACGGGGTTGGCGGTGAAGGGCGGGGAAGTCGAATTTGCGCCGCTGACGCCTATTACGCATCTAATCGTAGGCAGGGCCGGATAGCGACTACGGGCGAGCGGGCGCCGGTTCGCGGTGAAGAGCTCCCGCTCTCGATGCTTGTCCGATTGAGGGCGGGGGACGAGGGAGGTGGCGGAAATTAGCCCAGTTTCGGGTTTTCGCACTTTCATGGATTGAGACGGAGTGTTCTCGGATGATAATCGCTTTTTTTTTCAAGCTTTGGAATTTTTTGTTTTGGGAAACGAGGAAACATATATTTTATTACAATGCTAGCATCGTCGGCCTCGGTTTCTCCCGAGATAATTGCGTAACCGATTACTTTCGATAAGCTAAATTAATTTCATGAACAATATAAGAAACATCCCTTTTAATCTGTAATAATCCAAAGTAAATAGCAGTTTTTGTTGTATTTTGAATTTCCGTAATTAAATAAATCGATTTTCTGAATTTCTCAACTCTTGAAAATTCTACGTAATTGTCCTTGTAAAAAAAGTCTGTTCGTAAATAAATTTCTGTGTATTGAAAGTGCGACACATTTATAATAATAGCAGATGCAAGTCTTATAGGAAATTGCAATGATTTGAATTGGAAGGGTACTTGAGTAGCAATGGTAGAAATATGTGGAATACATATTTGGATGGATACATCATTCTTAATAATAATTTTGCAAAGAACCTGAGGTCAAAATGAAACTTTAATGATAATTCGCTTGCTTGTCTATAATTGTCAAAATGGTAGAACGAGTGATCTAAAATTCAAAAGCGATCTTTCAAAACATATTGAATAAAAATCTTTTACTCAAAAATAAATTGTTCTACTGTAGTTTTCATGCATCTTCATATATATTAAGAAACAACACTTTGGACATGTAGAAGTTAAAATTTGCTTATCAATAAGTGGTGGTAGATGTGTGTACCATGCCATATTGAGCGACCGCTTCGTGTCTTATTTCGGATTTCAAGATTTTTGTGACCATACAAACAAACGCTGTTTCTTTACAATATTAGCATAAAGTATATATTACTTTATAATATTAGTACAAAGTATGGTATTAAGATGAAGGTGAATAATAAGACGATAATGTTGTCCTCGAAATTGAAGGCGACAGATGAAAGACAACTTCATCCAAGAACAGTTTGTGTACATGATAAAGAGAAAAATTTTTTGAGCTGCAAAACACAATTACTTTGTTATGTAACTATATTTTAGACGTACGATACGATAAATCGGTCATATATGTATTACGTATTATAGGAAGGTGTGTAAGTACCAAGGGAGGGAAAAATTGTTTTTTAAAAATGATATTAAATATTGAAACTTGTATAAAAATTTGTTCTCTTTGCCTGGACTAGTCATTATATTTACTATAACTCATTGAGCGATCTAGGTACACTGAGTAAACATTGTATTAAGTAAGTAGTAATCATCAATTATCATATCGTATGTCTAAGATTAGGAAGTCTGTTATCTTACTGGAGATCCCAGCAGGCGCTTTAAGTTAAAACGGACAAGATAGTTAGTTTTCTTATTTTAGCAAAATGTTTTATTTTTTTTTGCTCGATATTTTCAATTTTTTCTTTCGCATATTTTTCATTAATTTGTCATCTTATATTTCAAGGAGAGCATTAGCGAATTAATAGAACTTGTTTTGTACACAATTCCGTATTATATTATGTTTATGCATTTATATTGTATGTAACTAATATTATATTTTACGTTAATACATATAATTATTATATATCTATATATGAATAATTTTTCCTAGAAAGTGAAAACAAAAGTATCTTGATGTATATATTGTAAGCCAAATCGCATGCTGGGCCTATCATAAATAAGTAATTTACAGTGAAGAAGGGCAAAATTATTTTTTTTTTAAATATTCTGTTCGAATTCGATATTCAATTTCATATCGTCTTTTTAATTGCGTGAGTGAAAATTATATTTTTGTAAAGCCACGCTCATTTGCAGCAGCTTAATCAGTTTCATCGACAAAGCTTTAAATTGCCAGCAATGTAAATATCCTCTCAGTCTGTGGATAAACCAATTTAATAAACAATTATTTTCAAAAATTTAACAAAAGAGTTTTCTATATTTAGATTTGACCATTTTTATTATGTATTCGTTCATTTATAGCGAAGACTACATTTGCGTGCACTCGATTGACATAGAGTTATAAAAACGTGGTGGGGGGTGAGGTATTGCGAACGATCGCACATGAGGCGTTAATTGTCTTTTTATATGGGGCACACTGGTGTCCCTGCCCTATTATTCTTGATTCCGCTTATAATGATAAGCATCCCGTGACACTTGTTAGCCGAAAAACGCGAATGATTTGGCATGTCTTCAAATAATGAGTGATCAATGAACCTGGTATACTCAAATTTCACGTAGATCGTAGTTGATCGATGGTTGAGACAAAAATTATATTTACGATTGCATGTCTGACGAAAGATAGGTCATACTATTTATACTACGCGCAGGTGTATTTCAACGACGCACGCGTGTACGGATATGTAGAAGCTGGACAATGATCACCGTTGACATGTTGAAACTAAATATTTAATAGATTAGCTCATCAGACAAGTGAAGTTTATCTATTGAGTTTTGTATTTTTATTAATATTAAATGTTGTCAGTTAAAATGGTATCGTAACTAAAGTACCTTTGCATTCAGTAATTTACACAAGTAAAATGTATTAAATTTCATGACAAATTTGAAAACTCGACACAAATAAATATTACATGCCCTATAATGAAATCGTGATATTCATATGATAACAATAGGTACACAATATTTTTGATATTCAAATAATTAATGCACGTCTCTTTCGATGGGATATTTTGAATAAATATTTCAGGATTCAATAGTCGAATGAAATTTATTCGATAAAAAAAGTTTTGTATTAAAATTGCATAGAACTTCAACGACTGACTTGGCCTGTAAAGGACAGAATCTACCAACAGTTAATAATAACGAAATTGAATTATAAACAATTAATTCCTTACGTATTTCATGCGTAATGCACACAAATTGTCAATGGAGAACAGTTATTCTTCACGGATCGATAAATGTTATGTATATAATAATTTTTTCTTTTTTGATTGTAAGAAGTACAGAAATTAAAACCAATTATTCAACAATAATTAATAATAACGACTAAATAAGGTAAAACACGTGTCCCCTTATTCATTCCATATCTAACCTCTCGTCTCACCTTGCACGTCCGCTAAACTCCGAGATCATAAACCGGTGATTAAATTTCTGTGTTCACTATTTAACGTGCGCCAGGTATTGGGGAGGGGGGTGGTAGTCGGTAGAAAAATTGATTAATTATCCAAAACTAATAAACATCCGTCATTGTCGGTGTTCTCATTAAAATACCCCCCTCCCTCCCACGTCCCCATCGCCTTTCCATCAGCGCGGTGTCAAGGCAGTTCCGTATACGGCTGGAAGAAATGGTCAACCGTTAATTGCGCTGGGTGGGTCCTTGGCGAAAGTCCAGCGCGTTCGAGCATAAAACATAAATCAAAAAAAAGAAAAAAAAAACGAATCACCTCCACTCGCCAGTAATCATCGCCGTATTTTTCAGCTTGAACATTCTCCGTCTCCATTTCCACCATCCTCGATTTTTTTTTTTTTTTTTTTAAACCACGAGTAACAAAAACCAAAGCCCCGAGAACCATTCTTTAAGATCCGAGCGGTCCCGTCGATCCGATCCGTCACCCCGCGTCTCCCGTACCGAGACGTTGACCGCGCTTCGTCGAAGTCGTACGAAAACGTACGTACGGGCGCGCATTAAAGGCGCCGCCTTTACGGCTCCTATCGCCACGTACGATCGCGGACGGAGCGCGCTCGGCTCCCCCAAAAAGGGCACTCACGCTCGCCGCGGACTCGCGACGGCTGTATAATTAATAAGGTCCCCCCACCCCATCCACCCGAATATAGTCGATGGTGTGAGGGGTGTCTTGAAGTCGTCCCCTCACCCACCCGCCTCTCGCCCCTGTACAAAGTCCTCCCTCGGTCGGGGCCGCTCGCGTGTGCCGCCCTCTCGCCCCTCCTACCTATCGCGGGCCTTTATCGTTCGTACCAGTCCGCCCCGCGTGGTCTTATTATTATTCTTGTTATTTTCAGGCTCTCATTATCGAGCGCGCGCGCGCGCGCGCCTTCGGCAGCCAGTTTATAGGGCGCAGATAGGCATCGCACCAGCTCACGGTGTGTTGCAAAGTTAGTCGGAGTGGTTGGGGGGGGGGGGTGTGGAGCGGTGGCTTTAATTGCGCGGGGGTCCCGGTTGGACGCGCGATCGATTTGTCGCGAGCTCTCGCCTCCTTTGGGGCGCTGCTCGCTTCGCGCGTCGGCCTAGCTGGGGGATGTAAAAAAAAAAAAAAAAAAAAAAAAAAATCAGAGGGCACACTCGCGGTGGCGTTGAGCTGGAATTTTACGAAACTGTCTTCCATCGCTGTGTAACGATTCGAGTTAGTCGAGATTCATGATTTGAAAAATCGCGCATTTTAATGCAAGTGACGCAAACTTTTCCGTCCTCGAAAAAATCGCGGAATTGCAATTGGTCGATATTAGTACGCACTTGAATTCACAGTATAATATCATTCTGGTCTAGGATTGAGTGAAGCGAACGCTCGCGGTAAGGCGAGATTTTTCCGTGCTTGAGGGTTGTCTGAAAATTATTAGGAGTTGGCAGCTTATTTCTATTAAAATTATCCTGAAATTTTCAGTAAATTGGTCCCACTGAAATTATTCGACGTACTCTTTGTTTGAAAAATTAAGATTATCATGATTTCAGGTTACTCTATTGGATAAAATCATTTCAAGTAATTACCAAAATGAAAGATCATTTTATAGCTGACATTTATTCGAAACGTCGTAAGGTATCAGTACAATCATTTCAGACAATATTAAATGATTGCATTCAATTCTAAGCGATATGAAGCGCTTTCGATGGATTCGAAATAATTTCAAATGTAATTTTATATGATTTTGTAAAAAGTGTTTTCTTTAATTGAGCTTAAATTGATTTTGAATGCGAAAAGTCTGTTAAAGTATTTAAAATAATTTTCTTTAAACATTTGATGTACATTAATTCAACGTATTTTGATGTATGCTTCAGTATTGTGCCATACGAATCTATCGTTTGGTAGATGACTTGTTTTGCAAATATCTTGAACATTTTTCATTCGCTAAGGTAAACTACGCGTTTATTCTTCAGACAATTAATACTCGACGAAGAAAAATCAAACAGATGCTAGATATAAATCTTATGTACACGCGTACACGATAGATACTGTATTTATTCATCTTCGTCAGGCTATATATAACGTATGTTACGTTACACAGTGGGTGCGATATTTTGTTTTTCGATTGTTCGTTTTTATTATTTATGTATTATATCATGAAGGGCAAATATACCGAAAAATTAATATAACACAAATAGTATATTGTTTTTGTAGAAACTGGATTAATTTTCATGAATATTTTATTGATAAACAAAGAGCATATATGATTAAAAACAAACTTCAGATATTTGTTGTGATTTTTTTAATAATGATAGATATATAAATAAACAAACTATTTTATTTATTTTACAGTTATTAATATTAAAAATATAAATTGTAATTTCTAAAGAAAATTAATTTTTTATCGCTCCTTTCATTGTACGCTCGTATAATTTGAATAAAAAGAACATCGAATTCACGTGGTTTAAGGATTAATTTATCCTTGAAGGCCTACGTCGGCGTCGCTGGCAATTAATAACCTGGTAAATAAAACTCACCGATTACTCGCGTTTTCGCTTCATAAAATGACTACTAGAGGTTAAAGCATATATATATATATATATATATATATATATATATATATATATCACAGGGGCGATTTGAAATCGCTTTCGCGCTATCGCCCATGCCAATCTCATATCGTTCCCAGATCGCTGGCCATTTAATATTCGCACTCGCTGGTAAGTGTATTATTATCTAACCTATCTCTGATATATCATAGTCGATAAATTGCGTAGTTGCTTGATAGAGATCGCAAAAACAGGGTAAAAAAAAATAAATAAAGAAAGCAGCGCCACTTCACTTAGATTCGAAAGGGCGCTAAGTCACTTTCCTGGTGATGCGGACAGAGGAGGGGGAGGATCATAAATTCGAGCACGAAGTATTTGACAAAGGAGACGATGGACTTCGTATAAATTTTTATTAAGGCTAAAAAGTTTTCGAGATGCAGCCCCGCTGCGCGCCCCCGCGAGGTTTTCGCCCGAAACTTTACCTCCGGTCCCGCTGGGACCCTTCCGTCTCATCGGAGCTTCTTGTGGAAGGCGCGTCTTGCGAAATCGATTTTCAACTCCTCCACCCTGCGCCCTAGGTGAGCTCTTTTCACTTTTTGCAACGACCGCGCTCGAAAATTGTTCATGCAGACATATTTCCCTCATCGTGGGGACGTTGCCGCGCGCGTCCCACGGCAAGGCATTCTGACCACCGTATTCACAGTCAGTGAAAATTCAACAAAGTATTCGGTTTAAAGTTGTCGTTATTTTCTATAACGTTGACTGGTTTGATAAAATATACAATACTGAACTTTTGAATTTCTGTAAAAAGATATCATGGTTTCATGTTAGAACGACTTTATAATCAGTCACGGAGAGAATCGCAATTCAGAGCCCTGATATTTACATCGCGTGCCGAAAAACGAATGAACGAGCGTAGACGTCAAAAGAAAATTTAATCGCCCGTACCAAACCGCAGAGAGAAGTTCTAAAAAGAAATTTCTGCTCATTTCAAAGTTCTATAATGGCGCAGTTATAAATCATTTTTCATAAAAAGTCAACTATATATTTAGCATCTCAATCGCAATCACTTTTCTGGGACTGAACTGAGAGTACGACTAAGTTTTCTCAAACGTGAAATTTTCAACAAAAAAAACATCCATATAGCTTCGCAAACAAATCGATTTACTACTCCGCGCGAAAGATGTTGATTGCAAATCAGGCATTTTATGACCCTCAAAAATCTGTAATGCTTTATTTATCCGACGGAACGAGCGGCAAAGGGCAAAGGGGCTCCGTGCGAGCGGAATAATAGGTGTATTTATTCTCTAAATCCCGTGGCATCCTGTGTTGAAACTAAATTCATTGCCTCCGGGGGGGGGGGGTTAACGCCCTCGGGGCCACCTTTGTGCGACAAGGAAATCAAGGTCAGGGCTCTCCTCCGTCCCTTTCTCGCTCGACGCAAGGGAGTAAGACGATCGGGCACGGCTCATCCTTAACTCTCGGTTCGAGAGGGCGCTCGGTCGCGGCCGCGGTATAGTTGATGAGGTGGCCTCGCCGAGGGCCCTTCCGAAGTGTCCAAGGGGGTAGTAAATCCGTTGTAAATATAGGGAGAAGGGGGGGGGGAAGGACGAGCGGATCCGGCGTCGCCAAGCCGCTGCTACGCCAGTGGCCGCGCGACCGCAAAGCCTTGCGGCCGAGGGGGGAAGGGGTCGCAGCTTAGGATTTCCCTTCCAATTTCGCTAACGAGATTCACTCCTTCCCCTCCCCTTCTCCAGAACGCTATATCGCGGCATTCATTCCCTGTAGGGGAAGGTGGCGGGCGGACGCGGCAGTGTTTACGCAACCCTCGCTCTTTTTTGGAGGTTATTCCAATGGCTTCGGGATACAGAAGAGTTCCATGCAATTATTTCATGGTAGGCCAGGTGCCGATCGAACGTCGAAATGATTTCTTGCCCATTCCTCAAAAGTTAAGCTAATAAACATGAAGTCTGATAGTTTCAAATATGAAAACTAAAAGCGATTTAATTCAGGATGCTCAGGGTTAAGATTGGTGGAAACAGTGAACGGTGAAACAGTGAAGCTGATAAGAAGAGTTGAAGGTCTTAGTTGTATAACTCGAGATATCGATAAAGCCATGCAGGTTAGAGATGAGAACTGACTGAGCTCTTTGTTTATAGCAGAAGTCTAGAAGTACTTATTCGATTCAAAATTTTCACCAAAAGTAAGGATTTACATTGACGAATCTATATAATCGAAATCATTGTTCGCCAAAAAGACCGAGAACATGAATGTATGATATAATACTTGGAAAAAATTGGTTGCTTGAGAAATATGCAAATAAAGAGTAAATATTAGTGTCATTACTTCCATTCATCGAGTTTCTATTCATCTTTATGAATAAGGACTTCGATTCGACATCATAAAACTACTTCGATTCGGTTATGAGAGTTCTATATACGGCGAAAAAATGATATCTGAATTTAGATCTTGCCAACTTAATTAAGTTAAGTAGTTTAAAAATTATATGCTATATTTGTAGTTTAAAGATTCTCCTTAGAAGGATTGTAACACTATTTAACCCGGATTAATCATTTAAAAAAACATCGTGTTCTCTGTAGGTGATCTGAAAGAATTTCTACTTCGAATGGCGCGACGTTTTCGAATCAAAAATCATTTCAGGCGGTTAAGAATTTGAATAAATGTACCAGGTTAGTCAGTCCATCATTGGGTAGAAAGAAACATAAAGTTTTGATTTGCGGGTAATCTTAAGACAGGGTAGAAGCTAGGAACGACACGCCGGACCGGATCTTCTGCGGATTATCTAAATTACAGAGAGGTGGTAAGTGATGTAGCCCTGCATAGGGTCAGACCACGAATATACATACAAGTACTTAAATAGTTTCTAACAGTACCAAGTGAACTAATTTGGAAACTAAAATATTTCTCACCAACTACAATTTGGCACCAACGCAGCAGGTAAGAACTAATATTGGTAGACATAGACGTTCTGACTCTCGACTAGGCCTAATCACCTAACATATCCAGTCTTTGTTATTATCTATAATATGTATAGGTTTAGTCTGTTATTTTGCCATTAATTACGCTTTCTACTACTCTTCTAAAAGTTAGTCAATATTTCACTCAGGTATAAGTAGAGCCGCGCCTTACTCGTTAGTCTCTAGTCTATTTAACTGTATATGCTTTATATCAATACAACATAAGACAGCATAATCACTAAAGTTACCCATGGTGGACTGATTGAGGTAAACTGATTATTGAGATTCAAAATTGTCAAGAATTATCCTGTACCTAGTTATAGAACATTTATGTTCTAATTGGACTCACTTCTTTCGCATATGCTTGTTAAGTTTTACTTTTTTTCTGTCTACAATCCTTAGTATGCTACAATAATGCGCATTATTATATACTTGATAAGTATCCTGTTCAAGGCACTATTATTTCGTGTTTCTAATTAATTGTAATACACGACTATGTATTAAAATTGTATCAAGATCAATATCCCATACACCCAATTACAATAACTCCCGTATTAATATCCATTTCGCTGGTAGTGCTCATTTGCTGGATAAACGATCGATTACGAGGCCGTTCCCGATTGATGGCGACTGCCGGCAAAGTTCCGCCGCAGTTTTATTAGGGATCATAAATTTCGAGCGGGCGCAGAAGAGATTTCGCACTAAAAGCTTTATGGCGAGAAAATCAGCAGGGCGAAATTTCGAAGAGATTTCGAAACAGCTTTATTCAATATTGTTTGCCTTCATCGCTGACGCAATATATTCCATTATCCCATTCATTAATTTATGAAAGCCCCTTTGCGTGCTACTTACAGAAGTTTCCTGTTTGCGGCACGGCGTACGGAACAGTTTAACGAGTAACGTGATTAACGCTGTCATTAAGGAAGTTGCAAATAGAAATTTGGGATTCATAATCCAGATTTGGAGTTATGTTAATAACCAATCGGCTTAATTGACTAAATATATCTGCTGTTATAATTGACTCGAGCATTTTCATCTGATTTTAATTTGTTAAACATTAATTGCGATGAAGATTTTACCCGTATTAAACATCGGCTAACCGATATCAGATAAGCCTGACTCGATTGTTCATAATTTGATGTAATGATATACTGTCCCATTAAAAACTGAAAATAGCATAATATAAGATCTTTTTTGTAAACATGTGTTTTCATGAATACTTTTTTCTTTCCTATCAATTATTGCAATAATTACATTAACTATAATTTCTCATGGACTTTTTAAAAAGAAAAGTACATTGATATTTTAATAAGACGAACTACAAGAATACCATTAGACGAAATTATATACTGGATTTTTGTTCAAGTACGTGTTCTCCTCCGTTGGAGCATGTTTGAAAGTTTCTTTCCATCAATTATTTGCTTAGTCGAGGAAAAATTCCAAAAGCCCGGAGGAGATTGAAAAATCCATTTAACGATGAGCTTTTGAAGCATATTTTATCATAACCGAGCATCTATGTATGAAATCAATATCAGATAAACATTGCGGTTGCAAGAGTATTTTATTTTAAGTTTTTCCTAATAACACATACATATATCAATGGGGCTAAGCTACGTTGGAGAAATGGAATGTTTTAGACATATATTTTAATTTATCAATTTTATATCGTTTAATGCAGAAGCTTATTTACTAGCAACGAATTACAATAAATTCATCATTTCGAGTCACGCCATATTCATATTAAGTTCCTATTCCTTGAAATTAATCGTTAATGGCTTGAAATATAGGTCGACATTTCTTGTTCTAAGTTAACGGTAGTCAAAAGGGTAATGCTCAATTCTCTTCGATTCATCGCGCTACGAATAATAATTCATTATACCGTTTTCAATGATTTGTATAAATTTTTGAACGAGTATCGACGAAACAGAACAGAACCCTCGAATGAGTTAAGCAACTGCCTCTTCCTCCAGGAAATGATCAAAACTGCGAAATAAAACGAACGGAACGGAGAGGGAATTTAGCAGCGCGATAGCACTTCGCGCGTCTGCGCATTGGAAAACAAAACCGGTAAATCACCCGGACTAATGAACAAAACGATCTCTCGTTCTACAACGCTCTCCTTTTTTTCTCAACCATACAAGCGCAATCGCTCGTCTTCAACCCCTTCGGCTTTTTCTTTTCCTTCAGCGGAGCGTTAGATGTAGACGTTTGAGAGAGAGAGAGAGAAGGAAAAGTCGAATAGATCGACGGAGCGGACGGCAGTTGAAGATTGACGAAGAAAGAAAAATTGGCAAAGGAGTAAAGGATGGAACGTGGAAGGGAAAAAAATAAGAAATTTTTTTTCGTTCCGCGAGAGCGAAAGGAGACGGGTGGGAGAGATTAAAAGAAAATACAAGCTGGTCGGCAAAGGAGGAATGGGCGCGCGAAAAAGTTTCGCAGGCGATAATGTGAAATTGTACCTCGCGGCTACGGAGACGCCATTCAATCTCCCTCCTCTCTCACTCTCCGCCGCCGCCCGCTTGTTTTTATACTTAAATAGAGGGGCTACGAGCCTTTTACCTCAGAACGAACCGCTTTTCTCGTTCTATTTTAATGAAGCGTCGATCGCGCTCGATTAGCGATGGAAATTCAATGCCAGCGATTGCGATAGACGTTAATTTACGATTATACCCATTAATATATTTTTCTTATTTGTTAATATTCTGTTTTTTCCATGGAACGGAGGAGTTACCAAAGGAGTCTCGTTCCATTTGCACGATTTTCTTTCGCACTAAAATTGACGAGAATAAGCGCGAAGAGTGTGGTCGGAGCGAAGGCTCTTTTTCTTTCTTTTTTCTCAGGTTCGGGCGCGAAAAGAAATTTGAAAATGTCCGTGATAAAGGGAGGCCGGGGGAAGGGGTGGGAGATAGATGAATGCAACGGCGAGTGATTCTGGCTTAATTGAGCGAAAGTTTCTTTCGATCGTAAGTACATTTGTCGTGCCAATTAGGTGAAGAAAGGGGGTCAGAAAGAAACGAGGATCGAAGGAAGAAGCGGCGCGCGCCGGGGGTGAGCGCCGATGAATACACCCGACTCCGAGACGTTCCAAACTAATTGGATGGGGCGGCGCGGCTGCCCCCCCCCGGACCCCACTTCCTCCAATTCGCGGTGAAAAACTGCCGGACCGATGCGGCACTCAATGCGAGTTACAGATGATTAACCGTCTTAAAAATAAAAAACTTATATATCTCGGCCTTCTTCGCTCTCGGTGCCGCTCCTCGTCCGACTGCTCGTTATCTCGGGCGTTATGAATCGCGATGGGCCGAAATGGAGGGAAATGGGGGCGGGGGAGGGGCCAAAGTGAATTCTCTCCCGGTCCGCGCTCTTGATAAGGTTTTCTAATAAGCTTTGTATTATATCCCGCTGGAATTGCGCCCCGACTGTCTGTGTACGCGCGAGCGAGCTTCCGTGAATCAACGCAAATTGGAATATCACTTTTTTCGGCGCGCACATAATTCACTGTACAATTTTCATTGCCCGCCGAGGGAGATTGGATATTTTCCTCTCGTTGTTAGAAGATAGTGAGTCGAGGTAAGGAGGAAAAACATTTGGGCGGAAACGAGGAGTAATAATGCAAGCGGGGGTCTTTTTACAAAGATGTGTACATTATTTTGGCTTGGTCCGCGAAAGCTTAATAACTTGAAATTTCAACTCTAGTCGCTGTTCAGTCGCTGTGGAGCTTCGTCGCGTGATTTTTAAAATTAATGCTTTCATACGTTTGTTATTCTGAAGTTGCGTTCGTAATAGCAAGCGTATTAAATAGATTCTCGTTAGTATCTTCACATGGTCGAATTTTTAAATTGGGATTGTAAAATATCTTTAAGGTTTATAAGTATTTAAACCATACAGAATGACCATAAACTGCATCGAATTATTTTTGAATAGAGATGCTAGTCTAATTATTTACATATCACCTACTTCACGTACTATATTCGTCCGCCTCTCCAGAATTATGTGTGGGCGTTTCCAATCTAGAGTGTTCGTTGCGTGTCCCCATTATCATCGAGAGTTTAGTTATTGACGAAATCCATTCAGACACAATTCGATTCAAACTGAATGCTTGGTTATTAATTACTAAGGTTGCTGCATCATTGTAACTTTCTAGTTGTCTGTGGAGCATTTTTAATTTTAAGAGGTGTATCAGCGTCGATATCAGAGTCGAGGGATTAATTGGTCTACTCAGAATCGACGCTACCCACGCGAACATCGAGCGAAAATTTACACGAGTGCATGGCGGACAATTGCATGAACTTTCGATGTTATGACTGATAAGAGTTCATAAGAGGGCTTAGACCTGGCGCAGGGCATGTTTGTCAGCAAAAAGACTAGAAAATAACTCGAAGTGAGAGTGAGAGAGAGAGAGAGAGAGAGAGAGAGAGAGAGAGAGAGAGAGAGAGAGAGAGGAATCTAAGACAAGTGCGAAAGTAACCTTCGGGCCAATCAATCTTTTCCCTGGAAACCTATACAGAGGCTGGAAACGAGCGGGGGTGGATGGCGCGCATATACAGCAAACGAGTCTCTCAGCTCTTCGTTTTCGCCCGCAAATCCATCGATAGTAAAAAAAAGAGGAAGCGACGACGTTCTCTTTTCCCCGTTTCCCTGGTCCTCGATCGGTGGAGGATTTTACGCGCAAGATATCTCTACTCCCCCCCTCCCTCCTTTCTCGCCCAATCCTGCGTCCGCCGAACTATATGAAGTAGGATTTGCAAGCTTTCTATTCTCCCTCCGACCCCTTCATCCTCTGCCTGTCCCTTTCATTGGAGCTCCTGCTCTCCTCTGCTCGGCAGACGTTTATCGGGGTCGTCCGCGCGCCGGTGATGGCTCGGTCGAAAGAAAAAAGAATTCTCACCGGTCACGGGGACTGTGCGCGTCCGTAACGCGCACCTTTTGAGATGACGACAGAAGGTTTTCGGGGTCGGTTCGGTCATTCTCAACAACCGAGAGAGAAGGAGACAGGTGTGGATGGGGGGAGGATGGGACGATAAACTGGATAGTTTGATTTATTGGACTTATAAGTTGACGGGCCGGCAGATGTGCTTAGAAGGCAAGAACTGGCTCTATCTTGACCGTAAGAAGTTTTAGTACTCCGTTAATTAATCATTAAGGCTCAGTCGAAATCCACGAGCTTGGAAGATCCTGGCGCTTAGAATGTTACAAAATTCACCTTCAAATCTGACGCATGATCCAAAACTTCTATACGCTTTACACTGTTCTTAATGCAAAGTAAGAAAATTCATTGATAATATTTCGTTATCGTTGCAGTGTTCTTAATACGTAAAACATTGGACGCACTGACTTTTAGAAACGCAACCATTAGCCGCAGAAATTGAAGCTTAAAAACGTGGCTTTCAAAACAATTAGGTCACGAATTGAAATATTGATGAGAATCTTAAGATGATGAATAATGGATAGTTGATCGCATTATCCGAAGTCATAAACTTTAAATTAAATTTATAATCAATCTGTTCAAGAACATTTTGATGTCCCATCGAAATTGTCAAATTACAAATAACTGCTGCGCAGGCTTCGTTTGTACTATTCAGAGTAATGCAGATCTTTGGATCTCGTAAATTAGAATATTTTGCGAATCTTAACACGATATTAATACACACATTGCATTAACAATTACATCCCAGCGAAAATGGTCGAGTTTTGAAAGTTTGACTGTCTCTAAAAGAGCTAGAAAGAGAAGTTAAGTTTAGATCTTTAAAGTCGACTGGGTTTGCATCGATACTCGTCAGTCTGAAATGAATTGAACTCAATTTGCTTAAGTAACACTTCTGATCCCATGCATCATTTAAAGTATTTTAAATTATCAGTTCCAATAGAGGTGAAACTATTTAAATTTCATTTGATTTTAAGCGTTTGATTCGAATATTGAGAAATTTTGCTCAATAACGTTCTAGAATTTCCCCTTACGCTTCGTCCTATAATCATAAAATCAATGCATTTCGTAATGTTACTAAAATCAATAGGTTCAAACGATTCGAAATACGTGAATTAAAGTTGAAATATCCATTGCGAATTTAATACTGCTGCATTGACAATTGAGTTATTATAATTAATCACAGTTTGAAGAACGGATAATCGAGGAATGAAAGCCTAGTTCAATGGAAATGCTTCCATAGTTTTCTCGTCAGAAAATAATTTTAAAATCAGTACGGAATCTTAATACGACTCTCTCTCTCTCTAATCGCTTTTTAAGCAACCTACAGCGCTTTGCGGTTTTCACATTATCCGCTCGCCCTGTATTAAGCGTAGAAGCGAAAGGAAGGGCGTCCGTTTCGAATTTCAAAAGAGAAAGACGAAAGGGCGCGGCGCTGTCGGCATAAGATAAATCTCTCCCCGTTCCTCCCGAAAATCATAACCTATATAAATACGATGCACGAAAGCGGTAAATCACGGGGGCGGCCGCGCGGAGGAGCTGATTTCGCGGAAATGAATTCCGAGGCCGGCTCGCGACAAATTGCCGTGGCGCGAGGGGGCCAAAAGAAGGGGAGGGGAGGGTTAAGCGAGGGAAAAATTTCAGACCGAGCGACGAAGCTGCGTTATTAGTCACTGGCGATAAAGTACACTTGGAATTTGAGAGATAAAAAAAAGGAGTCGTAAACGTATCCGTAAGTGATGATGAATTTCTCTGTACATTCTGTCGATCTTCGAATAAATTCCGATCGACAGCTTTCTTTATTTTTCTATATTTATTATTCTTTTTTTTTGCTTTCTCCCGCAAATATAGGTAATTTCGATTTCTCGATTTTTACGCCATGTTTGACAATTCTCGACCACATCCCGATAAAACTAACCATTGGATTTAACAAAAAAACAAAATGAAAAGAAAAAGAAAATCGTCGCGAGATCGCTTAATTGTATTGCTCATTTCTCCGAATAAAGACCTGACCATCCCCCCTCCCCCCCTCATTCTCTCACAAATAAAGAGATATCTCCACGATCTATCCTGCCCCTTTCTCGCCCAAACAATCTTCGAGGCAGTCGCCTCGTTAAAAGCGATTGCTCGCGGAAGGGATGGGGGGGGGGGTATCGCGGCAACTGAGTACAGCGTCGCTTCTACCTCCACCCTACCAGCATCGTAGCCTTTTATGTCTCTGCGAGGAAAGTACCGACGGGGCGACTGGGAGTGTCTGCGGGGACTGAGGGGGAGAGCCAAAACGAGGCTAATAAAATACACAACGCTTAAGCTTTACAATACTTTGCGGATTTATCGTTATATACGTTCGTGCGTGGGAGAAATGCGAGCCGGGGGGAGGGGGGGGGGAGCATAGATCTAACTGGACGATCGATCCTCGGGAGATCTTGATTAAATGCGTTATGGCGGCCGTTCTCTTGGACCGAGTGGACGAGCGACAGGCACGGCCGGGTCGTTCGATCCCCTCCTCGAGCAGCTGAAAATTAATCGGGCTTTAAACCCTGCGGGATTTTTTCCGCAGGCGCGGAGAGAAATGGAGTTAAAAAAAGAACACAACACGCACACGCGCACGCACGCACGCCCTTCGTATGCTAATGAAGAAACTTTGCAGACTAATTTTTTGGACTTGACGAATGCTCTCAGAAAGATCGGTAAGAATGGGGGGAGGGGTAGTATTATACTTCGCGCTCGTAAAAGCTAATTCGCAGGTATAATAATAGGGATATGAGCGCGTGTCGTGTCGCGAGGAAGGGAAAAGGGAGGGGGGAGTGCTCGGTCTTAATACACCGATCGATGCATAATGGAGTTCGCCAAGTTTTTGCGTGACAATTGAAAGACATAAAATTCCCTCCTTCTCCCCCAGCAGAGCAATCGAGGGACGAAAGGGGAAAAGGAGTTGGAGCGCACGACAGGCTGTACATATGAGAATTATAAAAGCGGCAGCCGGTCGGCTTTTTTTTGTATATTCAAATCACGATACGGGAAGTGTTTGTAATTTATTTTCTTATTTCTTTCTTTTTTTTTTGGCTTCTACTTTTATATTTATCGCGATCGATAAAGCCGGTGCCGCTAATCGAAAAGTGGCTTTTTCCCTGATTCGGAGTGGAACGAGTTCGGAGAGATGAAAATTTCTATTCGAACGTCGCACAGGTGACAGTAATTCCGTTCCACATACGTCAATGCTGCAGAAATAGAAGTGATTTTAACGTTTTTACTCATTCTTGAACCTATTAATCTAGAGATGAAGATTATTTAGAACCATATAATGATTCTCATGATAAGAAAAAAAAAGGTAATTTCAAGAAATTGAAAATATAAATGTGATCATAATTCATTTTTAACTACAGAAATTCGACAGAAAGCTTTGGATTAATACCTCGTTAGGATTTTTATTTAACTTATGATTCATAATAAAGAAAAAAATCTTAATGAGTGTAAATTAAAGAATATGTTTTAAAACTGATATTCGTTATTATTCAATCGTATCCATGGGAGCGATTTTTTACTCGGACTAAGAACGCCTCAGTACCGTTAATATTGGAAATTGTAAATTTTATAAATTCTTAGATCTGTGTCCCCTATGATATTTTACATATCTAACATGTTAATCTGATATTTATATTTTTTTCATGAGAGCACCCGAGGAATTTTTGGTTTTGATTTTCTAAAAACATTCCAATTATTTTTCCTTAAAGTTTGTAGCTTTCTTTTCTTGTGCTTGAGCAGTTCGTAAGTTAAAAATAGGCATTTTTGTCCACAAGTAGTAAAACACGTATATAGTCGGCCTTTGTAGCTTTGATACTTAGCTTGAGTAAATCTACATTTTTCGCAATAATTCTATTATTAATGACGCTAACCAGTGTCTTTTTTTTATAAAATCCATTATAAGGATCTCTCGATGGCGCATCAATCATACGGTTTATTATTAACTATATGATAAAGCAAAACATTTCAAAAATTCGGATTTTAATAATTTAAAAGCTGGTATCGCAGTGCCGGTCGTATAATTCGAAAATAAATCATTCCGCGAGAACGGTAAATTATTCCAAAATCCACCTAGCCCGATTAACCTGAGACGGACTCCCGCGAAGCGGACCGAAATATTTCTAAATTTACAATGCGCTCTCGTTTCAAGCGAAACAGTGGGGGAGCCCGAGAGAACGAGAAAGAGAGTGAGAGACAGAGAGATGGACTCGAGAAATGGAACGAGGAACAGCGCATACTGCATTTCTAAAATGGAAAGGAGAAAAGAGTCAGGGCGAAGCGGGGAAAGGGGCGAGCCAGCCGATTTTTTTATCCCCTTAATTTCGCCCGCGCTGCCTCTTGGATCTCGTCCTCCGCGGTCGGAATGAAAAGACGTATCCCCGCCCCCCTCCCCCGCCACCTCGGCCTTCTCGGTTTTCCTCTTGCATATCCCCCCCGTCGTTACGGGTGCGCGCTTTGTATCCGTGTCTTGTCTGTATGCACGTGTGTGCGCGCGCGCGCGCGAGCAGCAGACGCTACCGGGCGCAGGGTAAAAAAGAGGCGGCTCGCTACGCGGCGGATTCTTTGATACCGAGCCGGCGCGCACCGACGGCAGCTGTCTGGTCGCTTCGCGGCCTCTGGCCCCTCTGCGGAGGGGACGGGAATTGGAAAATTCGTGCGCATTAATTTTAACATCCGCGGTAGCACGTAAAGACGATAATTCGATGAAGCTGCAAAATAAAAATTTTGAAAAAGTTTTATCAATTTATAAATAATAATAACACGGACGTCTGTTTCCGAGATCTAGCTGGGTTTAATATGCAAAACCATAATTTTTACTACTTTTACATCTGTTTTGTATCTTTTGAAAATTTCTTGATCGCCGGAACAAGCTTGCTGCCAATTTTATTATTAATATTAAAAATCAATTCGTGGTTCATATTTTAATGAACAATTATCTTTATCGGTTAATTATTAATTTAAGATTATCCAATAAGTATTAGCCATTGAGTATCTATTTATCGCAATCAAGTTAAATGACAAAAAGAGGGAATTTTTCAGAAGATGTTAATTGAATATTCGGCCATTTTAGGCAGTTTTAGGCACGATTTTCCTGCTTGTTATTAGTTTTAATGCAATGGGATAAAAACAAGATAATTTTAACAGGTACATTTCGTAAATTGCTTAATGATATATGACATATATTCTATTATAATATATTAGTCAGAGCCGCTTGAATTGACTGACTGTCTGATTTCAGAATTGATATTAAATTTTAGTGACCTTTTACTGATTCGAAAATCAGGAAGTGCCCCAAAAAGCTAAAAGCTATTAGATGTTAATCCGATAGTATTAGTGCTAAATAAATAAGAATCTGCTCTACATTTTTGCTTAAGATAGTTTCTTTTTCAACCAAGAAACATATTTATATGAGATTTTGAGACATTCGTATAAGATTATTTTTCTTTTATATAATCGTTTTGAGCATTATAGTCGATAGCTAAATTTTTACATTTTTGTTAGAGGTTCGGATAATTTACACACACGCACGGGATATTTGCGGTTCGTTATTATAAACGTCTATTCAACAACCTACACACATAAATTCTTTAATTATTAAAATACTGGAATGGCATTTTTTGGAATTATTTGCGTAAGCAGAACATCGATTAAGCTTGATTTTTCCCAAACATCGAGCACGAATGCAATGGACTTTTTCCACGAGCTAAGCTTCGCCGCACATGTCGCCCTGTTATTACGGCTCCGCTTACTAATACCGGCTCAAGGCGCCGCGGGAGCGGGGGGGGGGCATGCGGAAAATGATAACGCGACCCGCGTTACTCCGAGGGGTCCAGTTCCAAATCCGCGCCCGGCTATAATCCTATAAAGCCGTCCTATCTACCCGCTCGCCTTGGTCCCCGGTCGAAAACATAAGAGTTCCCTCCTAACCTGCCCTCCCCCACTGCAGACTACGTCCGGAAAAATATGCGAGGAACATGGCTTCAGAAAATGCGGCTCGGTCCTCCTTCTACCTTTATGTATACGTATATATATATATCTATCCGCACGAGTAAAGGAGACAGATTGGCGTACGGGGCTAGACAAGAATGAGAGGGGGGACGCTCCTCGGAGACTCGGGGCACTCGTGCGTACCTCCTCTCATCCTCCCCCCCCCTCCGCGTCATTTCGCAAAATGCAAGGGCCAAGCACGGCGACGCTATTCCTCGGGATATCGGGCATTCAAGTGGCGCGGTACGCGCAAATCGCTGCCTTTACTGCCCCCTTCCCCCTGCACCCTCGCCGGCCCCCCTCCCGGGCGGGAGGATCGATTCGCCCCCTCCGGTGCGCCCGGCAGGGGAGCTGGGAGCGGAGCGCACTTACGTATGCGCGCATTCGCATACGTAAGTGTGCGTTACGTATGTGGGAGGAGGTGGCGGGGGGGTAGGCGATTTTTGGCTCTCCACACGGCGCCATTATAATGCGCGAGTGGAAGGGGTGAGGCGAGGGCGAGGGAGGGCCAGCCCGAGTCCGTGGATATTCCGCGCGCACGTACCGGCGACTCGTTTCTTTCCCGCTGGATAAATAAAAAGGCCGAGCGTAGTGCGCACGGATGCGCGCACTTGCCGGCCTTCCGCCTAACCGCCCGACCCCTGCCGTTGATTTGTGCTTTATTATTTTGCAAACCGCTCGGTACGTTGGGCGGCGGTATTAGAACGGCCAAAGGGGAGAGCTCTCGAGAGTTATCGGGAGATTGCGCGAGCGCTTTTTCGCCGTGTTTCCCGGCTCGGTGCGGCGATTCTCCTGCGCTGGGCGGACGTGGCCTCGAAGAAAGCGCTGTCTGAATATTTTTGGACTGGGGATCTTTCCTTTTTTTTTTTCTTTTCTTTTTGAGTACGGTCGTAAAGGAAAAAGCAGTCTACGCTTCTCGAGTTTATCATGAAATAACAGTATAATGATTTTATAGTATTTTCAAAAGTTTTATGAAATCTCTTTTTTTCTCTTAACAAAGTTAATGCGCCGTGGATCCCCATATTTTGCCTCTCCAAGTCATGACGTAACCGCATGTTGTTAAGAATTGACTGCCTATGCTCATTGTGCACGCTCAGAATAATAGTACAAAAGTACAAAAGGATAATTCGATGATTATGATGGAGTAAAGTGCTAACATATATATATCATAAATGTACGTTTCATTCATAAGAATTATAAGAACAAGTTAATTATAAAATATTAATTATAAATATAAAAATTGGTGTAAGAAAGCTTACGAGTTGATATAAGTTCATAGTATTTATAGCATAATGAACTCAGTGTAAAATCAATAATTTCACTTAGATAGATAAGAATATTATTCGAATTTCCAATAGGTCGAAAGGTCGATAAGAATATTTATTAGTTTAATGAGAGTGTAGAAGGAAAGTTTTAACAAATTATTATTATTAGATTATTACGTTATATTAATATTTAATAGTAAGTATACATGATTTTTATTAAATTTAGCTATTCTAGGATTCTACGTTTATTTCCGTAGCTAAGTAGATTCTATTGATTATTAATTTTTTAATAATTATATATTTGTATCTAGTTTTTAAGTTGTATTATACCAAGTGTACACGAATCATATTTATTCTTTTTGAAAAAATTATGTAACTTGCGGTGAACATGTTACTTTTTTTACATTTGTACTAGTTTACGTTCATAAACTAAGTTTCAAAAATAGACGATTTTATATATCATTAATTAATTGATTTTTTACGGGATGAATATTCATATATGATAATATAACAGAAGAGTAGAAATTGAGGTGTGACTAAATTAGCTCATCAGTATAATGAAGACATAAGCATGATGTATTTTAGTAATTTACTATTTATGTTATTATTTTTAATTTATGATTTTTCCATGTCAAATTAAACAAATCGAGTAGGTTAGAGTCAGAAGAAATACGAAGTTTATGCACGATTTATAAGGCTTCAAAATTTCCGATACTACTTTTTCGCTACTACTTCTACAATTATTAATTCTGACACTGCAATACTTGTATTGCTGCAATTAACAATTTTATAACAGATACGTAATAATTATAATCAATTAAGAACGTGAAATAATTTACATAATTTTCTAATTTAGCAATTTGATAGACGATTAAAATGATTAAGATGAGAATGAAACTACTGGGCGTTCTTGAATTATACAGTAAACAAGTGCAAGGAAAATAGTCCGGAGTTTAAAAATACTTGGAAATTGCACTGGAACAAAGCGGAAAATTACACGGCTATTTCGTTGAAAATCGTCGAAAGCCTACTTTCCTGTCCCGGGGCGGACGGTCGAGTAGTTCGACACGGTTCCGCGCCGCGGGCGACGGGGCCAGAAGATCGTTTTTCCTCGAGTGCGCATTACTCGCCAAAAAGCCCGTGCGAATGAGGAGAGAGAGAGAGAGAGAGTGAGAGAGAGAGAAAGATAGAAAGAAGGAAGCTCGAGAAGTCCCGGGTCGCCTCGCTCGACGGCCAAAAGTTTCTCCCTCGCCCGTGCAACGGGGCGCGAGTTTCCGCCGGAATTTCAACTCGCCAAGGTCGCTAAGCAAGTCGTTGCGCGGCATTGGACGAAGATTAGTTTCATCCCCTCCCCCCCGCCCTCTATCGAATTGAAGAAAAATCGGGTCGAGGATCGCGGACTCCCCTCCCCCACCCCGTCACTCGTTAGGAAACGATCTCGCCTGTAATCCCGCCTCTGGAGACGCGCGGACTTAGGAGCTAAGTGCGATAATCCTAGAGGGGCAAGAGAGAGAGAGAGAGAGAGGGGGGGTCGCGGAACGTTCCAGAGACCGACTGCATAGTGCGGTGATAGGAGATCTTTTCGTTTTCTTTTTTTCTTTTTTTTACAATTTCGCAATAATTGAAATCGCGGAGACTGAGCTTCTTCTCTATATATAGACGGGCGGGAGGGGGGGGGGTAGAGATTGACCGAAGACAGCAGAGATTCTCTTCCACGAGAGGAATGCGTGCACCTGTGCTTGGATGCGTTCTATTATTACGGGCTGATCTGCTGGATAACTTTTTCGATTTTCATCTGTGATTTCATCGAATACAAGTTGTTCGGGCTGTCGTTTAGATTTCCTTTCAGGTCAAAAAGCAAAATATCAGATAGTTTTAGCGTAACTAGAAGTAGTATATTTATAAATTATAAATGGCCGTTGGATGGTGGAGATTGTAAACAAAAAATTTAATCCATCCTCGACAGGATTTATGTCTATATCAATAAAAGTACAGACTTTTATTTAAAATACGATTTGTTTAATTAAAGAAAAAACTAAGATTACATCTATGGTAAATTCCTAATGTATAGTTAACTGGGAAAAACAATTTTTGGTACAATTATTTATAAATACTAACTTTAGAATGTTAAAAAAATATTTGTATTCTCAATACTAGTTTCCACAATTTCTGAATGCGAAGTACTGAAAATTATCTCCATCAATTCCTGATTGGAGTCAACGAACATTTTTATTTTTCTGATTAATTATTTTGACAGTGATTAATTTAACCTGTGCGACAAAAATAAACGTAAAAAATCCGGGAAAATAAAATGTAAATGCTTACGATAAAATGAAAAAAATTCTATTATTTTAATAAATTTGAACCCTAAAGCATATAGATCTGAAGGTAGTACACTAAACGGAGAAATGGAGGACAGTTACATACTGTGCAAGAAACTGAAATGATAATTTTTCCTTATTTCTTGATTACTTCGTGCAAAAATACAGAACCGATAACAGTAATTGTAAGAGCCAGAAAATATGCAAGTTTTATTTCTTGCTCTCTTTCTCTCTCTCTCTCTCTCTCTCTCTCTCTCTCTCTCTCTCTCAGTCTCTCTCTTGCAGCCTGAGGCGTAGAAAAGAAGTTTTGCTGTTAACGCTGTGAACTTATCATTGACAGAGGCATGATATAAATTCACAAGCTAATATATAATCAATTCAGGAGAATTTTTCAAGGCGACTGATTGTGCGTCCGATGCCCGAAGACGCTGATTTCATCATCGATGATTTCTATCGAGTAAATAAACAAGTTTTTCAATTTCACTTGAAATTCTGTGCAGCGAAACAAAATTCCCTGTTCTTTGAAGGTAATCTAATAGGCTAATAAAAAAATCGAATTAATAACTTTCGGAAAGTTTTGAATGTATTTACACACAACAACACACACATATACTGCGGAATGGGTTTGTCATTATTATTATTTTATATCAGCTATTAAATATGATAACTGAGTCGGTAGAACATTCTATTTCAGTTCCTTGGGATTGCCTAAAAAATCCGTCGAGCAAAATTTCTCAACGGAAAAATTCATTTCACCATTGTCTACACTATATTCGATAAATCCGAAATCCGAATAATTTCTTGATTTGCCGTTTGCGTAAGCGGTAGAGAAAGGTGTGGAACTGACAAAGACAATACTTGGGGTGGGTACGGAAAGCAAATGCTCTCTCTCCCTCCACTCTCTCTCTCTCTCTCACTCTTGCTCTAATTCTCTCTCCAGGGTCGCGTGATCCAGCGATCGGGTGCCGCAGTCGTCGTCTAATTACTGAGAATAATAATCCACTCCAGTATATATATATATATATGTATATGTATGTGTGTGTGCAATGAAGTGCGTACTCGCGATTTTGCTTGTTCTTTACCTGGATGGAATGGGGTGGTTGGCAGAGGGCAGAAGTTAGGAGGCCTACATTGGTTGGAAGCCGAGAGAGACAAAGAGACAGACAGAGAGAGAGAGAGAGAGAGAGAGAGAGAGAAAGATAGCGATAGACACAGGGGAAGAGAGAAAGACATAAGAGAGAGAAAGAGAAATATTTTTAACAGCTGCGTTTTCGCGTTTTACGAGGCACTTCCTCGGCTCGGGCTTCCCTTTTTTACGAGCTCACGAGCTTCAAACTGCATGCCCCCTTTCCATCTCTCTTTCTACCTATTCACCTTGCGCTCTTTCTCCCTAGCCCCCTCCTCTCCCACTGCGCTTTCCCCTGCTTTGCCCCGATGCATTTTTTCCTTTCTCTCTCTCTCCCCCCCCCTCTCTCTCTCTCTAGCCTTTTCTTATTGCATTATTTCGTAGTTTTCCTCTTTTCCGACTTTGCAGCGCGTCCTCCCAGGCTCTCTTCAGCCTTTGTATCTCAGTTCATATACGCTTTGATATACTATTTTTATTATGTTATTCCTGCTGTTTTACTTTGCCTTTTTAAGTGCTCAGAAACATGTATATATGGATCTCTACGTCTGCGTGGTCTTTGGTTTAAAAATTTTACTATAGCCGTAAAGAAATAAGTAAGAAGGTAGAAACAGATTTACATCTGATATAATTCAATTGCGAATAATAATTTTTACGCATATAATACACTAAAAGAGCAAATACCAGTCTGTTTTTATTTACACTGAAAAAAGAATTCTGTCCAAGCATAGGAGACAGCCGAACATTAAGCGATAAATATAACTGATAGTAAATACATTTTAATTAGAACGAATTCTGACGTAAAGTTACATTTAGGTTAAAAATATTTGCAAAGAAAGTTGAAATTTTATGAAATTCAACATTTTATTGTTAAAAAAAAGAGTAACAGAATTTTTTTAGACGTGGTTATAAGTTTGCCTTAAATAAATTTCTTTCTACAATTTAAAAAAATCATTAAGAATACGAAGAAAATGAAAAAATTAAATAATTTTAATATATATAACCGATTGAGGTTTATACATCGACCACTCTCGTACCGGCATACGCTGAATCGATAGCCGATCGAATTTATTCTACCTCTGAAGGAACGTTTTATAAGAGAGAGGGAGAGAGAGAGAGGCAGGGAGCGAAAGCTTGATAGAAAGTGACAGTGAGACCGGGCGAGGGGGGAGACTTTAATTCGAACAAAAATCCCACCCCTCGAAGCGGCAATTTTTACGAGCGCTCGAACTTAGCGCAGCCAGCCATCTATTACAGAGGCCTACACGGAGCTCGGTTACCCGAGGTCGATGGGTGTAACTTCGGAAGGTATCGGCGGGATTCAAAGTTTTCGGGGCCGAAGTTTCGTAACGCTGCTCATGCCAATGGGGTGAGGGGCGGGGTGAACCAAGGGACTCATGTATCAAAAATCAGCGATCCTTTTGCCCCGGGCACACATCATGTAGGCCTGAGAGACAAAAGGTTCGATCGCGAATTCGAATCGCAGCGGTACTACTTATTGGCAAAGATTTCGCGGCGTAGCAGAAGAGAGCGGTGGACAGATGAAGGAAGGGAGGTGGGGGGAGTTAAAAAGACATCAAGATTTCGTGGTAATTTTAATTGCTTTGACCGGCGGGAATAAAATAATCTTACCTAGCGGAGAAAGGGCGGAGTAAAAATAAGGTCGAGTATTTCTTTCATTAAAATCTCAAAAGATGTTTTCTCATCTCTTTCTCTCTCTCTCTCTCTTTCGTTCTCTTTTATACGTAACGCTTTTCTGAGATATTTCTACGGCGTTTTGCGGGAGCTGTTATTATTCACTGGTATACTATCTTGATATCATTACCAGGATGAGAATGACAATGAGAGAGAGAGAGAGAGAGAGAGAGAGAGAGAGAGAGAGAGAAATTTTTAATCGACCTTAAAGTATTAAAAACAAATAACAAACTAATAGCTAAGAATTTCTAGAAATATACGACCTTTTGTTTTTTCACATTCCATCAATTTTAGTTTGATTATTATTTGTCCTCTTCGCGAAGGAACTGAAATGTTTTGAATTTCCCATAGGGTTGACGGATGAAGATGCCCCCCGCGGTATATCGCATGGGTCGACTCTTTATAAATGTGTAAATGGCCAACGAGACTTCCCTGACCCGCCTCGTGCAAGATACAACGCAAACTCGACGTTCACGGTAATGTTTGATAGCGTTTTTTTAAATAAGTAAGAGGGTGAAGCGGCTCTTGTCATTTCAGCGACTAGGTTTCAACGGAAAGGTAAATATTTTTTAGAGTCCTCGCGCTGCGTACGAGCGCAGTAGTTTTCGCAATTTTAACGAAAAAGATAATTGAGACTTTGTAAAAAAGGAATCCGTACATTTCTGGCTTTGCAAGGATTCTTAATAGTATCTTTTCTTGAATTCGCGTTGTGTTGTAGTTCGACACTGGTCGTGAATAACTTTAGGCGGCTGTCTAAGTTAATCTCTTACCGATTGAGCAAAAAGTGCTGTGTATAATAATTTTGTGACTAAACATCAAATCGTTGAACATTTTTGGCTGATCGTGTCTTCTATATGAGTGTTTTCTCGATTTTTTTCAAATTCGTTACAGATTATGGACATAGTAATATTTTTAAAATGTCATAATCATCAATTATGAATCAAACACTCCAAAAGTTTTCAGTTCCATACCGTTTCAATAATTTTCTTAGAATTTCGCAGGCATTTGAATAAGGTTAAAAATTTTTGTTACTTCATAATTTCAAATACTTGAAATTGTTCAATAAGTCATTATTGTTTATCGATTGATTATGGGTTTTGTCATTTAATTTGTTCTATCACAAATCTTACTTATGATGTTCGTAAACTCGAACTCAAAGCACATATCTTATCTTTTCATTTTTTTGGAAAATTATCATCGATTCTCTTGTTTCAAAGCATAGAATCACACTTTATGTCATTAAGTTTTCTCTGAAACTGCAAAAGTTTACAGTACCCCTATATCTCTCCCCTCTCATTCTCTTCTAGCCTACAGCAAATTCGCAATGAAGGCCCAGGCAATTTTGAGCTAATAATGTGGGGGGGGGGCGATAAGGCGAATCTGGATGTAGAATCCATCAGCCGGTTTTCATCGTCGAGTTTTCAACTCAGGCCGTGTTAATAATCACAGGAGGTGTTGGAGGATCGCAACCTAATTATAACCCGCCAATAATGACAATAATATCCGTATCGGCCACCTCCGAAGCTTCCCCTCTCCCCGTTCCACCCCTCCATCCTCGCACTTATCTCTTCTCAGCGTTTCCATTTTACACTACGCATCGAGGCCGACAGGTGGTCGCTTTACTACTGTAACTTCGCCGTTTTCTTCATCCAATCCCCCTCTAGTCCCATACTTCCGTTTCTAATCCTCCTCCTCGTCACTCTCTCTCTCTCTCTCTCTCTCTTTCCCTCTCACGTACACCTCCGGAACCCTTTTTAATTCCTGCACGTTCCTTGGAGATTATAGGGGTTAAGGCTACTGAATGTTTTTTTTCAGTCGGCAGTTTATGGAGAGGGCGGGGTGGGGGGATACAAGAGACATTTCGCGTGATGGGCTGACGAGATTACGGTTTTAATAGAGTGCGCGCCTACTAATTTTACGCCGAACCCTCGAGATAAAGTGACGGCGGGAGGGGGGGCGGGGCGGATGACGAAGCACCAAGAGACGGTTCATAGTTGCGGCAGGGGATGGGGAGTGAGAGTAAAATTTTAAAGGGATTTCGGCCGTCACCTATACTTTTCCTAGATCGTCAAACGAGCGGCAAGGATTAGAGAGGTGGACGCGAAAATTCAGATTTTATGCCGATGCTGCCTAGCAGAGGTTTTATATTGCCAGTGTAATTTTTGGCATTATGATGTGATCGAGACTACGTTTAATTCAATGATAGGTCGAAAATATGTCAAAATTAACTTTCAATGATTCTTCAGTTATTGTACTTTTTCCTTATTTACTTAAAAATTGTAAAATTTCGAATATAAAAATACTTCGGAGTTTTGTCCTTATTCGATTTTATTATTTGTCTTAATTATACATTATTATATTTGTTCCAAAGTTTCAAAAATCTTTGTTAAAACATTCATCAAATCTCATAATAAAATCTCAATTCATCTCAATTTTTTTTTTGGCACACTCAAATTTATAATATTATTTACCTGTTGTGAAAAACGATTTGACTTTTTTCATGAAGAGCGAGCGCTAATCTCTTTCACCTTGAATCATTCGAATTCGTTAATTAATTTATATTCGCATAGAATTGTTATTATTCGAGCAGAAAGGAAATACGCTATTGTTGGCGTTTTATGCTCCCTTCTATTGTAGATTCGTATTTATTCGGTAATTTTACGTTGTTCGAAACGAGGTTGGTTTACCGAAATCGAGATCCCTTTTGAATCCCGTCGATTTCAGCGGCTCGTGAAAATCCACCGGGCCACTTGACTGTTGCTCGTATTTTCCATTCCCTCGCGCAGAATTGAAGCAGCAGCTGCTGCTAATAATCCCGTGACAAGAATATCGCAGACCGCAGAGCGATATATATAAATATATATACATCTCGAATATTCGGTTAAGTAAAACACACACGGTATGGATACGATGAATGCTTAGTGTCTATGATCCAATACTGTTTTAATGCTTGGCAAGTTGATGCGGTAGCGCGCGCGTACAGGCGCATCTATAGATATGTATATTTCTAAAATAAAGAAAAGAGAATGGCTGAATCGGTTAATGGGACGTTCAATCCTATAATTGATCTATTTTATAACGCACTCTCCTTATTATTCGACACTTTAATTTATTGAAATTTTAAGTAATCAAAATTTACACATCAAATTTTAATCACGTACAAAGTAGATTCTATTAACTGTAATGCACTTCGTTAACAGTTTGTTTCATTTCTCGATACAGTTTGTAAATTCACATTCGCTTATATTCTACGGACGATGTTCAGTGATTTTTGTTTTAGTTACTCTATAGTTCAAAAATATTTCCAGCCATCTCCTTTTTGATTCTAGGGAATGGCAAAATTACAGTGAAACATATCAGATGACTGCATATCGCCGATGTATTACCAAAGTTCAATGATATTTCGATCGACTTGTCTTAACCTCCTGGAAGTCTCTAACTTGAGTCGTTGCTTGATTTCACGTATACGGCGTCGCGGCGGTTGAAGAAGGAATTGGGCAACATAATAATGCTCGAATTTATTTATTTAATGCTTTCTTCAATAAAACGAGGGAGACGTCTTGTATTGCCGCAATTAGTGTTTAATTTCGGAGTCGTATCCATGCCACATGGATACGACTGCCCATCAAGGGCCCAATGTTGTCATTCTTTCATTAAATTGATATAAAATTCATGACATTGCGTTCAAGAATTCAGTTATAGACTCCAGTCCATATTTCGTTCCATTTTTGAAATGCAAAAACCAATTGTGTACACGCAGTTTACTCAAGACGGCATACCCATAAATTATTTCGAACATCAAAGTAGTGTGAGCGTACTTTTTCGACCCCAAGAAGAAAAAGTTCCACAAATTCACGTTGCTCCCCACAGTCATTTATTTAACATTTTCCCCGTAATCGGACAAGTTATTTTATTGAAACAACAATCTGTCGAACTAAAGGCTACGCTAAAGTCACATACCACCCGCTCCGCACAAACTGGTCTCATTCACTTTGGGTTTTTATGCATCTTGAATGATGCATTGTTTCAAATCCGCGCCCACACCTCCATCCAGTCACCGGGGAAAAGATGCGAAAAAGCGGGACTATGCCTATAGTCCAATTATAAAATACTTTGATTCTGGGCATTCGCGAGACACGAGAGATCGCACAGCTCGCTGGCTCGCGACAAAATCCTTTGACAAGAGCGAGAGCACTGAGGTTCTTTGCTTTGTCCTTCCCTTCCGGAATAACGAGTCCGAGAAACGCTTGTTAAACACGATGTCGTCGTTTAATCGGGAGCTGTTGGTTACGTTGGAATAATGCGATGCAAAGCATAACTGCGGAAAAAGAGGTTTTTTTTCGGTAGATTTGGTAAAAGTTGTTCTACATTGAATATGTAACGATATACAATGTAATTGCAAGACGAAAAATTAAGGATTAATAGAGAAAAATTATACGTTTAAGGGAGTGGTCAAGAAAACAAACAATAGACATAAATCGATGGTTTTATAGGGTCATACCTAATTTCTGAAATTTTTTTCTTTTATTATAAAATAGAAGATCTTGAGAGACAATTATTCATAAAACAATTTACTCATAAGAAAAATGCCATCTAATAAAAAAATTCCATAAATATTAAACCATAGAAAAATTATGTATAATAAACATTATGATTTTAAATCACTAACTGAATTGACACATATGCACACACACACACACACACACAATTTATCAATACTTGAACTAATCATCTAAAATGTTTGACATAGACCATAGAATAGTTTATAATTAAATCGATTTAATTTTATTAGTGGCTTTAACTCATTTGTTTGACTTTAATAATTTTGCGTGTTTTGCTAGATTATTTCCTTTTTTTGATTTCAGTTCTGATAGAACAGGATCAATACTTTGAAATTATGGAACATCGAAATTCTATTATTGAATCAACATGTGGTTTTTCAAATTTAATGCTGTGCCATGGTAATAAAATAAAACGTATTCCATTATTACGCTATATAACAAGATAAACTTTATTTACATATTCGTATTATATTCATATAAATATTATTTCAAATCGGCAGAACGGTGTAGGATTTTTTAAAATTTTTTTTTATTTCTTTCATGTATGAATGACATTTTTGAAAATTAGCTTTTGACATTAACAGTTTTCAATGTACATTTTTTGGAACAAATGATGGAAGTCATTTGTACTTGTGCCCTGCTATCCGATCATGGTACGAAAGTTTTGTTTCTTTTTAATAGCCGATCATATAAAGTTATTAAAAAAACTTTTTTAGAATCTTAACTATCTATTAAATACGATGATACGTCGGATTACGTGTCCTTTTTCTCATATAATTACGAAAATAATCCTTAAATAAAAGATATTTGTATAGATTATACGAGCTTTTTAGTTATATTTAGAATTATAGCACTCGATCTAAATAAAAAAAAATGGGTGAAAAATGCAAACCATGCGATTATATCCATAACTGTTAGATTTACCAATCAGCCATCGAAAAAATTCATCTGTGCGCAAAGAGCGAGGGTTGCAAAAATAGTCACGTATACGCGGCAATCCACTCTACCCGCAATAATACAAATTATCCGCCTTCAGCGTGTTATTGAGGCGCTTTTAACGCGTATTTACACACATAAACACACACCTACACGCGCGCGCGCGCGATAGTATCCACAGGGTGTGTGGAAGGAAAATCACAGTTGGAGCCTCGGCTATACGGGGAGAGAAAGCGCCGCTCTCTGCGAAATCGAAAGGAGAGGAAAAATCTTTTGATAAGCCACGCGAGGGTGGCGGCGGTCGGGTGAAACGGGGAAGGGCGAGGAGGGGCGGGGGGTGTGGGAAAACTTTCCTCGACGGAGAAATTCGGCTCACGTACAGGGCGTTATACGCCCCGGGAAAATCGAAATATTAACATCGGTAGGAACAAATCTGATTCTGCTTTCCGTGTACGTCGAGGGGCGCGCGTACATAGTGATTCCCGAAGTAATAAAACGCGCGGTGGCGCGAGTCGTTGGTGTTCTTTTTTTTTTCCTTCTCTTTTGCTGCTTTACAACTTCTCTCCCCTCCACCCTCGATGTAATGAGGGAAGGGGGGGGGAGCTATTATTCAACAGCGTGCCCGTGCGCTCGGAGGAGAGTTCGAGGTGCACGCGGTTGTCACTCTTCATTCCTTGAAAAAAAGGGCGCAAAGATATGTCCTTTTTCGGTAGAAATCGAATTAGTGAGCAGAAGATGAAGATACTAATGTTTGGAGATCATGGCTCAAAGTCGTCAAGTTTTTACTAGGGAGTACAGTATTAAGAGGCTTAAATTTATTAGAGAGTACAGTTCTGATTTTTTACCAGACAGTACAATAATAAGAGAGTTAAATTCATTTTTTATAGATTTGTAGTTTCGGATCGCTTTTTCGATATTGAACTGTGCACATAATGTGGTGGTTAGGCATTTAAATTCGTTTACTTACTAATACGCTTAACTTAATTCGCAGATGATTTTAAAAGATCCTCCATTAATTTGTATTAAGTTTTAATTTTAAGACGATCGTAATTAAGAATATATATATATGAAAAACTATTAATTCTTACGATACATCTTGTAATTTTCTTGTTCAAGTCTTTAAAATTTCACTAATGCATAGTGTTTGTCATAGACTGTTATAGCATTTCTTTAGTTTCTGCCTAAAACTTTTGTCATTTTTCCTAAACATTTTTCTCTGTACATGTATTTGAATCCATATTAAACAATGAAAGAATATCATTATGTATATTTACAAAAATTTTTATTCACACTGTTAATGTACCTAAACAAATCTATTATTGTTCTGAAGCTTTCTGGATACAAAGATTCGGACACATGTGGTTGCAAGCGTGTCCCTTTATTAAAAAGTGAAAGAAAAGTATCCTGTAATAATAAGATAATTTGTCTGAGACCATCGGGCGAATGATATGTTATACACTTTTAAAATTAAGTATTATACGCACAAGGGGGAGATTTTTAACGCTTAAACCTTCCGATGGAGCACGCTCAAGTGTTATAATCCAGATTTTCCTTGTATTTGGCATATATCTATATATACAACGAGCTTTCTTTTATACGTTAAAATTTCAATCAATTTTTAAACCTTTCTCGTAAAAGAGAACGTCTGTAATACAAACTTTTTGCTCTTATTAAATTAGGATGCCTTAACATGTTTTCATAACTAATTTTTTTCAGTTCAAAGAGAAAATTTTTTTACTACTTCTCTAGAATTATTATTGGTAGAATTGGATCGAAAATCTTATCTTTTATAAGTTTCAATTAATCAGCGAATTCGAAGTTAATTTCGAAGATAAACTTTTTTTTTCACTTTTAAGATAATTTAAAAATCAATATGAAAGTTTTAAGCGCTATAGCTTTCTCATCGTCTTCATAATTCGGAAAAATTTATTCAGATGATCGATGCTTAGCCCGTATGGTAAAGTTTACTAATGTATTTAAAATCTTTCATAATATACGAAATGAGCGTTACAAAGTTTTATATTATCAATACATTTTGTATTGAGTACGTATGTGCTACCTTACGAACGAACGAATCATTTATAAACGAACGAAAGAATACAATTGAAAAGGGGATTAATTAACCAAAGAGAGAATCCGAAGGATCCTTGGTTGATGATTCATGAAGGATACGGAAGAATCATCATTAGGGTATGTCAACAATCTCAAATTCGATCGAACAACTTAATGATCCTCGCCCGTAACGACTGCAGTTGGATTTGACACCAGAATGGATGAACTTTCGAATTCACGGTACGCTCGGTGACCACCATTTGCTTCGTAAATTGCATCGGAAAGGGGCGCGTAGATCGATCGCCGCGACCGGTTTCAGCTTTAAAAGTGAAGTTATTTTTTTGCGATATTGCACTCTCCGCGGCTGGTAGCATCGGAAATTCCGGTCTTTCTATTTCTTCCTTTTGTGAAAGGAAATCGGCAAAATTCGAAACTGCAAAGCTTATAGTTTCTAACAATAGCCAAACTTTGACGGGATTAAAGAAGAATGCATGATTTTTTTCATGGTCCAGGATGATTACCGTATGCGTTACGCAGCTGCTCATAAGATATAAATAACTATTAAATGAGTCATATCAAAATTATAATTTTTTTTCTTATGAATTTTAACGTATCTTTATTTACGTTCCAAAATACTGACGCTGCTCAGCGTCTTTACGACGTGTTTGTGAAATTTGGATTTTGAACACGTTTTTGTCAGATGACAATCGATCATTTTGATGGATTTGAGAAAGAATATACTGTCAAATACATGATGCAATAGACCAGATTATATTTCTATATATATATATATATATATATATATATATATATATATATATATATATATATATATGTATGATACAGTTATACTAAAAGCCATGGAAATTCCTTGCGCAGACGTAAAATCTTACGGAAGTTCCAAGTGAATTTCTTCAAGTTTGAGGGGGCGACAGAATTTATATTAAATAGCCCTGCGACCCATAGCGGGTTAGAAAGAGCCAAGCGGGACCGCACCACAGCTTTTCGGCGTCATTATCCTGCACGCGACGTACGTTCGTAATACATTTACAAAGATATACGCGGAGTACAGATCCTGTCCTATAAAAAATTCACAGCCTCGATCTTTCGTCGAGAGACCCAAGCTGCGCAGCCGCATGAAATTCGCAGAAAGGGAGCTAGAGGGGGAGGGGGAGAGAGATAGAGAGACAGACAGACAGACAGACAGACAGAGAGACAGAGAAAGAAGCAAGGAAAATAAAGAAAAGAGATATTATGGAAGAAGCACGAAGTGGTGGCGTTTTTCGTCCGAACCCAGATATTTCACCCTCTATATACATAAGTGTGTAGAAGTGTGCCGAATCCAGGTACAAGCTACCCAAAAACTGTTCTGGAGCTTTTAAACGAACGCGTGTACACCATACATTTCCTTAATCCTGTATTTTTCACTTTCCACTATATATGTGTGTCTGTGTTTGTGTATTTACACGTAAATAAAAAAGTACGACAATGGATGATTTATTCTTGGCCCCCCCCTCCATCTTTTTTTAGAGCCGCGCATAAACGTGCACGCGTATTAACCGGTGCGTGAAAAATTGCGCTATCGATTTTATAATCCTTCGACGATGCTGGGCGCCTGAAGCGTCCAAAAGTTTTTTAAGGACGGGGAGGTCGAGGGCTGGGGGGCGGGGGGAAGCATTCGCGCACGATGCCGCGGATGAACGATGGCGGTAGGTTAACAGATCGAGGCTTGGGGGATGAAAAATTAAGAAACTTTTCGTCCCTCTTTTGAGGGAGATAAGGGGACGGATGGAAATTATCTATACGTCCGCGTCACGGCTTTCTATGTGTCGATGTCGCTTACACGTGGAACATCGCGAGAGTTTGAATTCTTAATGTATGATATTTTGATGATGAATCGAAGGAAGTGTTAGCGTAAATGTTTAAATGAGCAATTTTTCGCTTAAGTGATTATTAAATAACAAATCGAGTACATTCAAGAATGAAATGAAAGATAAAAGAAAATGAGCGAGGTCGTTCTAAAGGATCTCATATTTCATTTCCTTTAAGAAGCAAGTATTACAACTATTGAAAATTATTGAAGAGGAAAAAATACTCGTACCGTATCTTCAAGTGTCACTCAAATAACATGGCTACAATCGATAATACTCTATTTATACAAAACTGGAAATGGCAGTTTTACGCCCCCCCCCCCGAAGGGCGTGAAAGGGACGACCTTGAATTACATTCATCCATTTATATATATAGAAGGGCAGAAATGTTGAACAAGGAAGATCTAATAATCAAAGAAAAACTAAAGATTACAGGTAATTGCAGGAAGAAAACCTATGTAAAGTACGAACTAATGAATTTTTTTAAAAGTAACGAAAAAAGTAATCCTTAAATATCTTTGCAGCTTTGATAACAAATGCAGAGACGGCTCCGATTAGATTCTCGAATTGAAAGATCGATCGGGATCGAGAAGGCAGTTACTGAAAGCGCGTGACGTTCGTGGTCGGAGATGAAAGTCGAAATATATGTTATGGTACAACTCCGCGCGAAAGCTACACGCGGCAATTTCACCAGCTTAAGGCTTCAACGAATTGTATTACCAGTATCGAGTTTTATTGAAAAAAGCTATTAATACATTATATACGCATTCAAAGAAGAAAAATTTTGGATAAGTAATAAAAAATCATATACCATTAAATTGTATAATTAATTAAATTAGAGTTATTTAATTGCCATTATAATTATATTATTTTATCAGAAAATTGCATTTGGAACATTCACATTGTCGTTCACTAACAAGATTAGTTTCAATAAGGATTGCTTGATTGACTTTATAATTGTCTTAGGTCACAAATACAATTTTATTTGTGACAAGCAGATTTTGTCTTTCACTAACTATATTATATTGTAATTTTGAAAATATGGATTCTATTTAGGTCATTACAGCTAAAGTCAGCCTGAGTGTCGTTACAATTATATTACTTATAGATAATCCAATTTTTGGATTTTTGGATTATAAATATTTATTGATTAAGTAAACAAGTATTACAATTGAGGTAGATAAAAATTTAACACATACATGCATAATCAAATTAATTTAATAATATATACTTTTGTAGTAAAAATATGAATAAAGTTTTTCTAATTATTACTAATTTAAGATTCATGTAATACTAGTTTGTTGGAGTATACATTGTATTAAATTCTATTGTTTGGAGCATAAATTTTCTTGGTTGTTCCTCAAGACCTCGCGCACATAGAATCTTTTCTCGAAATTTAAATTTTCTAACCACTTAATATATTTATAATCTAACAAATGATATTTTATTACGCAATTCTTCGTATAGATTTGTACGAATGTGTGAATGCGCTACGCGAAGATGTAATGCATTTTTTTTGAAAACTCGTTAAAAATTTTTTCAAAATGTGCATTCTCCTAGTGGCTGAATAGATGAATATCTTTTGAATTGAACCTTTTTTTTTGTTACCGATGACTAAACGTCGAATAAACCCACATTCAGAACACAGTATTGGTGCATGTATTCGAGATCATGACTAATCATAAATTTAATTTTAATATTTTGCCAACTGTTTTTTTTGTAACGAGGAGAAACCTTCTCATTTTCAGAGATTTTCGCGCGGAATTCGTGTAAATTGAATTGTAGATGGCGTTATAAACTATTCTCATGCAGGATAAAATGATATCGATTCTCATTTAAAATTCCTAGACTGAACGAGTTTCGAATGTGCTCGAAGACTTCGAGAAAAAGAACCAAGTACAATATGGCCAAAAAAATGTCTTAGCGTCGTAATCGCGGCTTTAGTCGGTCGACCGGCGAACTCGTACTTCGGCAGGAGCGGGGTACAGTTCGTACGTCACAATTGCATAATTTATCCGAAAGAGTCGAGAGGATGACGAGCGTCGTGACGTGCGAGGGCATCTAATTTCATCAGTCTTCGGTACATACATACACACATACCGAGCGCACCCCAGAGGGTTTTGCTAATTGGTGTTTATCTCGCTGGATTTGACCCTAGTCACCCCCCCTCTCCCCTTCGCCTCGTCTGTCTGAATCGTGAGCGTGATTATAATGTAACCCTGGGCAAATGCAACGTGGGAATAATGGTTAAAAATTGCATGATATAATGTTACCAGGACATTAAACGATAATACCTATGATGGGTGTTACGGAGAGGTAAAACAGGTTTTCTACTTTAAAATGTAGAAACGTTTCTATAATCTATTGAGTTCCTATTTTATATTTTATTTCGTTTAATCTTACCGAAACACATAAATTTATTTTCTTTATCCATCGATTTTTCAATTCACGAATTAAAAATACTTAGGTCGATTGTTTTTTTTTTTAACTAACGACAGTTCGACTATTATTCTAATAAGACCAATTGTAATATGTTTGGTTTTTTATTCCATTTTCGTGTTTGAGTTGTTTTCGGTTGCTTAATTTTTAGCTTATTAATTATATATATATATATATATATATATATATATATATATATATGGTTTAATATAAACAAAAAGTAATTTATGATTTATTTTAATAATCTTCACGAGAGAAGAAATTTCTAAAATTTTACCCCTGGTGGTAATTAAGAAAATGCGTAATGAATTTTAATAGTTATCGGTAGTGACTTGTGTTTAAAATATATTTAGCCATGAGTAACAATAACTTTAATACTTTCTTCATGGTAAAACGCGGAGAAAAATTATAATCTTCTTAATAAACAGAGATAAGGTCATTTTATATAAGTAGTTAAAACTACAGAAAGAAACGTTATCTTTTTGGAGAAATTAACGCTGTGATAGATTCTTGAGATGTGTTTTATCACTCATTTTATATTTATCAAATTATAAATATTGATACATGCAAATTTAAAGAGACATAGAATTATAAGGATTAACTTTATTATAATATCGATGTAAATCATGATACATAAAAATATAAAAATTACATGTCTTCATTTGGACTTAAATACCTTACTCTTTTATATACATATTTATTATTCATATAAATATTATTGATTAAATCATTAAAAGTTTACATTGCAGCTAAAATTTTAAAACTTTAAATGCAACGTATGCAAAAGGAAATATATGAGAAATGCCAAGGTTCTTCACGTACACATGTGCACTGCGTAATCTTTACCTTTCTCACTTTAAAACTCTCATAATGGAATAAGCAACCAGCGTGAAAAGAATCGTGTCACACATGGACGATGTCACACAGAACCCCCGAGGTGGAAAAATTGCTTAAACATGTAATATTATATAGAGAGTCCAGAAGCAAATATTCGTTGAAAACGACTATTGGAGAAAATAGCTTCTCTTAAAAAAAGATCCATCAACATTTGGTCAAATTAATATCGGTAGATAGATATGAATGCAAAAAGCCTATCAATCCTTCATAAGAGAGCCAGCATTATTTACCATTGAGATGCAAAACTTCAACGGTAACATATCGGGATAATAGAAGATGTTCTTGATAATTAGCATTTTCTACGATTTCACGAATAAAAGTTGATCCATTATATGCTAAATTTTAATATTGGGCACTTGCGAAAGAGGCGGAATTGGTTATGTTTACATAGAACAGCAACTAATTGAACTATGCTGTGACGGAAAATTCGGACGTATTCTTGATAAAACGGCTTTTTGACAATTTCATAAATAAGATGATAATGTATTTCGTAAGTATCATCGATCGAAATCCTCACTCCGTAAAGGGCTCGAAGCTATAAAGCCAGCTTACGTCTTTTCTCGATCCTACTTTGGTGATTATCGACTGTATTCTTGCGTCTGTGGAACGCGTTGAATTCGATCGTTTTCAAATGCCGTCTATTATTTTTAAACGAGCGCCCGGCATCGTCGATTACAATAGCTTACAACGCCGGCATTCAGGCCCGATTTTTCCTAGCAACCCCCACCCTCCAACTCGTCCGCGCGGTCCCTCGCGAGGACCCTCCACCCCCCCTCCCCCAGCCACGGGACGAGCCGGCCGCCGCGGCAAGGCGATGCATCAAGTCACGGCTCTCTGTCTCATTGTTGCGCGGCGAGTACATAATCCTTTGTCATATAAACCCGCTTCGTCTCTCGGGTTCGCCCCCTCCTCCTCCTACTTCTGGATTCTCTGATTAACGACCGACCCCGGGGTAATCATCCTCGGAAGAGTTCCGTATATGAGCGCGCGCGCGCGCGCGTTATCAATACACGTACTCTCCCATCTTCCAAACCGTCCCCCTCCTCCCCCATCAACGCTCCTCGTTATCACGCGTACATATCGCCTGATTTAAGGATATGGCCGACGCGTAGGCCGCGCATGCTTTATTGGCGCGCGGGCCGTTAATTCGCGCGCATTATAATGCGAGCGCGCCACGTTCGTCACGGCCTACGTACATGCAAACAAACACACACACATACACACACATATACACATACACACACGCACGCACGCACGCGCATGTACAGACGGCGCATCGGGACGCGCTTTATAATCCGACGACGGCCCGTAGCGTCGCGCGCTCGCCCGACCCCGGGCGCGACGGGGGATTCCGCTTATACGGGGGGTGATTATTAACCGAGGCGGAGTCCTCGGAGGGGCTGCGGCTGATAATTATACGCGCGTCGGGCCGGGATTGTCAGCGCGTGGCGGCGCACTTGCGGGAAGGGGTGGGGGGGGTGCGAGGGGTTGGCGACGCGAGGCCTAGGTCTCGCGTGTCTCGTACGTACGAAGATCGGCCGGCCTACAACGTGGTCGGAATCCGCATTTCTTCATTCCGAGATCGGCGCTCGTGTCGTCCGAGCTAGCCGAGAAGTCGAAGCTAGAATATTCGAATGGTCGAAGATCGTGGATTTGTACTCGGCCTGTTTTTCGCGTTCCTTCAGGAGGTACTTTTATCCTGCTTCTTCGCCTCGTCTCGACCCGGTAAATTAAAATTAGAATTTTAATTTGACGCTGGAAAGTATCAAAGTTACGAGCCGCTGTTTTCGCCGAAAAGGCCGCGGTCGAAGTTGATTGTTCCCCGGGAAATGTGGAGGTCGAAATTTTGATCATAAAGTAAAGTGAATTTTGTTTCGGCATTATTTACGCGTACGCTAAAACTGTGCACCTCATTGTGGCTGAAAGTTATGGACTTTCGCAAATTTGTTCATTTTTTTTCCCTTTTTTTCTTTTTAATTAAAATTACGCTTAAAATTATGACATTTTCCAACGCCGCGCCGTATGCATGCATTAATATTTCACAGCCGTTTTTTGGAGATTTTTGGAGATTAGAAAATCTTTTCAAAAAATTGGAATGGACAAAGATTATTTTTAATTAAGACTGCCCCAGGGGTATTTAGTTTTTAAAATCGTTAACAAGTGGAAGTTAGAACTTTTTTTTTTTGAAATTTCGTCCTTGTATTTTTGATAGATGGATGTAGTACAGATCAGCAAAGACTAAGAGTAAAACTACGGTAAATACTATTCCTAAGAATTTTTCTACGATAAATCCCATTGCTTTACATTATGGGCTAATTTTTTTTTAATTTTTTGTAAACTTTGAATTATTTCTTTTTTAGGGAATAGCAATTCGACTTGGTATCGACAGAAGGCAAAATATAAAATCGATGATTATGCAACTCGAGTTCGGCAATATAAATTAGCTTGATTACCTAAATTTCGGAAGAGGTGAGAACAAAAGGTATTTAAAAAAACAGTAATTGCATATAAAATTAAGAATAATCAGAGATTACTGCACTTCAACTTGTATTGTGAAAAAAATTACCGTATAGACTCAAATATGAAAAAAAACAGTATTCGAAAAAAGCAGTTTCTAAAAATGACTAATTTCTGTAACTAAAACATTGTAAGCAAAAATATACTAAACTCAGATAGCCAATATTTCTATCGATCTCGCAATCTTTTCAACAAACTAATATGATATAATCATGTCAGTCCAACTGTCCGTGTTTCTAATCACCCACTGTAGAATTTTAAACGGAAACTACTACTAAAAATGTAAATAATTTATACGAATTTATTCTAGATTCCACACGAGCGTAAATTTTTCTATCTTATATAATTATAATTAGATTACTTTATAAAGCCTGTGAAATCGATAAAAATATTTGTTATAACTCACTTTACAACAGTCGACGTAAGTACAAGTTTTCCTATATTTAATATACTGAATTCTATCAGTCAAAATTTCCTGTCCTATGTCACTGTAATAAAAAACGGATTCATTGTTTTTTCAGCTCATCAACGCTCCGTTAATCTCACATGATTTTCACGGCAAAGATTTCGTCGTCGACATACTTATCTGGATTTTCGAATAAAACGCAATAATATAATGTATATGATATAAATACTTTTTATGAATTTATTTATTAATGCACGTTCGAAGCTTAACAAAAAGCTCATTCTGCTATTTAGTGGGAGCTTCACATTGATTTGTGTTAAATTTTTTATCGGTTTTAATCGTTGGGCATCAAACAGCGAAAATTGGAATGATATATGATTTAAGTCCTGCTCGTAGAAGTTACAGGGTCATTCAACATTTTCGGTAATCTAGATTCTTGCTAAGGATGCCAAAAGATTGTTATCGTTTGCTCTACAATGATTCATAGACACAATGTCCCGGCGACAATGTTTTTTTACGTCGTTGTAATATAGTTTAAAATATAATGCAGCTCTAAATTCAACTTCTTCTTTAATGCTCGCATTTGCATCGTTTATCGAACCTTTCTCACACTTTACATAGACATCATTGAAGCGTAACAGTGCAGTGTGAGACATTTCTGCTATGGGTGCAATTTTTGTTAATTCATCGGCTCTTATGATTTTCCTCTGTACTGGAGTGAGATGAGACTCAAACATTATTTTTATACAAATATCTGGTTTCCTAGCTACAGCTGGAGTTTATACTTTCCTACTTAAAAAAAACAACAAATTATAACGATCGAAAAAATACAGTACGAAGCCCTAAGAACACCACTAGCTCGCAGAAGCAGTACGTCCACTAATGTCATACTAGCCGAGTTAAAATTACCTTTAATAAAAGATCGTTGTAAATGTCTCTGTCAGTGATTTACAAAAAAAAAAATTATTTGTACTAGACCAATACTGCGCAATATAATTCAAAATTATTATAAATAATTTAAAAGTAAGAAAAATCGAAAAAGTAAAGTAGGTATTTTAACTCGCTGCGTACAGGAAATGTTTAATACAAAAAATGAATATTATACTAACAAACTTTACGAATACCAATTTACTAAATCAGTTAGAATTGACCATCAAAATTGGAAATAATGTGTAAAAAAGCCTTAATAAAAGAGGATCCATCGTTCATGCTGAATGTTATGCAATCCTATGCGAGTTAGATATAATTCTTGAAAAGCCTGAAAAATTTTTTATAATTTTCTCCGATTCACTGAGGGTTCTTCTTATGCTCAATTTGACAAATTTTAAAATTACAATCAATCCATATATATTAAAAATCAAGAAATATGTAGAAATCGCGTATATAGAGAACGCTATTTAGCATTGTTTTCTAAATACGCGAATTTTCTATTATACCGTGCCCGACAAAGCATTGTAATTAAGTAAACGTTTGAGGAGATGTATTAGTAAAAATTGTCAATACCTAGACTGTAACGATACGAGCGACCGCTTAAAAACGCCGAGGAATTTAGTTCCGTCGGTCTGAAACGATAATTCTCGCGAGTGGATATCTTGAGAAAAAAATTTTTTCTTACGCAATTTCCCGCACTTGCCTTTAAAGCCCGCGTAAAAGCGCTAACAACTACTTCGATAAAATGCTTTTCTCGAAGAGTTCTGGCCTTTTATGAAAAAAAAAATTACGCTCGAGCGAGAACAGAGAAGATCTTTTTTTCTCCCTCTGCCTCCTCTCCCAAACAAAAGCCATTCCTTTATTATTCCCTTTATATCGAATTTGAATTGCCTCTAGACTCTCGTAAAGCAGACCGTTCGAGATAAATTGAGATAAACGCCAGTTTTCGAGGGTATATATAATTTTTCAAGTGCGATAATTCGTGTAATGAATTTATATTAGTTTACTTTTCTGTATTAATATTAACGTCAAAACTCTATGAAACTTTAGTGTATTATAAATATCGAATTTCGTGTTGTAGCGATACCCTTCCAAAAGATTTGAGTTACAGTTTTACGAGATTTATTGCCCTGACACCTAAACTATTCCAATAATTTAACGATGTAATTTTGATTAAAAGTTATTGGTATTTTATCAAAAGTAAATGCTATTTCCCAGTACTCAGTAGACATCCATTAAATATTTATTTCATTTGCTTTTAAATATCTAAAAAATTTTGGCTTAATTTATTATTATGACTCGCTGATATGATTTGAAAATGTATAATTTTTCGAGTAAATATTCACAATGGAATTATAAATTTTTAATTAATTATAAACTTTTTGTTTAAATTTTTGGATTTTAACGAAGTCCCAGTTCAAGAAATTTCTAAGATACAATTCCAATTGTCTATTCCCCAGTGATGTTATTACTTTCAATTTATCGAAAATTTAGCCTGCTTTATAGATCTGATAATAATGTAATTTTCTAAATTTTCTAAACTTTTTGCTATGTATTACACATAACTGCTATGCTTAACAAGCTAAAAATTTCTGTAGCATAATAATCAATATAATATTATAGAAGAAGCGCATTTTTCAGATAAAGATGTTAATTACGGTGGTTTCACCGGTTTTTAAATAATTTTAGTATAAAAATGTAGATCTAAAGAACGCCGATGGAAAATAATTTTTACATTGTAATTTGAGATCGTAACTTATGGAACGAAGACGAATATTGATCCAGATCTTAAAATTTTACCAGCTTTATGAAATTAATTGAAAAATAATTATTACTTATTAAAGATAAATTGAATACAAAATGCTTCAATGTACAATAAAGTCGATGGATATAAGATTATCGCTTAAAAATTTCAGTTAGTTTATTAGACATAAGTAGCAACATGCCATCAGCACCTGTATAAATATTAAGAAATTTATCCATGCTTTAAAATAAATGTAAAACTCTTAGATATATTTTCGTGATAGCACGATTATCAAGCTGGACACCTGCCCGATACGATCGTGCATTCTACTTTCTATGGTCCTGACCCTCGATGGAGTCAGTTGGAGCAGAAAGAAAATTGTTTTTCTTCTCATTTCTTATAAGATAAATTGCAATTTGGCTTAGATTTAGTTATGGAAATTCTTCTCTACCCCCTTGATACTCTTATCATAATAAATGTAAAACGACTGAATAAGGCGGTAGGGAAATTTGTAAAAAGATTTTTTTGTTGAACTCTTATCCAATTACTTTTAGCGGACTTGGCTTAATCCTTCAATCATCGTATTAAAAAACTCCTTCTAATTACTTGTGAAGAAGAAAAAAATAAATTTTAAAGAAAGTCTTCACAAACTCTTAGAAAAGTTCAATTACATTTTGTCATATTTCAGTATTAATTATGATACTGCATACAAGTTGATTTTTTTTTTCTCGTTTCAATTACGCGCAAGAACGAAACATCCGAATGCAATGCTTCTCCGCTCATTGAAACTCCATGCCACCGTACTATATAGATAATTTTACACGTGCGTACGTATAATTACGCACGCGACGCGACGTCCACCGAGCGAACTATCGACGCGGCCAAATCCAGAGCGCGCGTCCCTGGCCAGGTATTGAGGGAGGGGGGCGATATCGGCGGCACCCCTTCCGCCGTAATAACTAGGCGGAAACTCGCGGGGAAAATCTCCGCGAACGGTCTCCCAGATTTTGGGGCGCGGAGAAATTGGGGGGGTGGGAGGAGGGACGCAGAGCTGGGAGGGGCTTAGAGGGGGCTCTTTATGCCTCCCCGAGAGCGCAATTTCCCTGGTGGATTATTAGGTAATCGAGAGACGCGCCGGCGCCGGCAATTTTCCGGATGCCCGGCCACGACGGCACCCGAGCCGCTTCCAATATATATATATATAATCAGGAGTTGCGAGACGTCGGACAGAGGGGGTCCTCGCGGCGGCCGATAATTATGCAAAAGTTTATGGCCCGGGCCCCGAAAAGTAATCAAGGGTGGTGCGCCGGCCGGGGGAGGTGGTGTCGGGGAGCCTGGTCGGTATATACGCTGTAGTCGGGAGAATTATCGGCCGCCGCGCGCGCCTGCCTCCTCGGGACGACTTTGGCACGAGCGACGTCGTCACTCGTGCAATTTTTCACACGGCCGATTTTTCATCGGTCCGCCTATACGCGCTCGTTTTATTTCTTTTTTTTTTCATCCCTCTTTTTTTTCCGACCTACGCGCAGAAACTTTTTGATATTTTTGCCCGGGGACCGTATATTTTTCGTTACGCCGCTGCTGATGGAAAATTGGCGAAGGTAAACTTGGGAGCGGGATGAGTCCAAGACTTCTCTAACCTCTTTTCCTCCGTTCCTTCTTCTCTTCTCCCCCCTCTATCTCTCTCTTACCCTTGCGCTCACCTTATCTGATATCTTCTTAACTTTTTCTCAATCCTCGACGGCGACGTAAGAGGACTTTGAGTGAAACATCCCAAAGTTATCTAATTGAAATAATTTCTCATAGTTGGTTTAAGTGGACTCCATTCATTTCTAGGCTTGGAGAGCCTTCTTATTAAAATATTCCAACCAATATTTAGTTAGCCTAAAGTTGGAAATATTCAAAAGTAGTTCGTTTAAGAAAAACATTTTACGTGATTTTTATTACAACTTACTTTAGGATAATTTTGCTAAAAATTCTCTCTTTATCGCTTAGAATTTCTGAATTATTCGATATCGAAATAATGATTGTTTTCTATCGAGTCGGGAAAACTATACAAAAACTAAGTTTCAACATTTTCAAAAAACTACGTTCTTTCCATATTGAGAAAGGCATAATAGTATTGAAAAGAATAACTATACTGAGAATAAATTTTATTCCACGGGACTTCTGAAAATCGAATAAAAGTTCTGAAAATAACCAGCGTCGTAGACAAAATAAATCAATATGTTATACAACCGGTAAGATATCTCGTGGTGGATTAGCAGTCAATAAAAGATACGTAAACGTGGAAATAGAGACAGGATTGTTTTATAGAGACAAAACTCGGAGATCGGAGAAATATTTTTCCTCCCAGAGCCCAGTGTGTGTGTGTGTGTGTGTGTGTGTGTGTGTGTGTGTCACTCTCGCATCATTCGTTCAACGTCCAAACTCGATACGAGAATTATAGAATAAATAAAAGAAGAAGACCTCGATCGAAACACCATTCCGTCTTTTCCACTTCCTATTTTTCGGATATACAAGACGCCGGCGTCGGGCTTAGATCGCGCGGGGCTTCTTCAGCCGCGTCGGGCGAAATAAAAGAAGAAGTAGACCACCAAGAGGAAGAAAAAGAAGAAGGAGAAGAAGACATGGAGAAGGATGCGCGCGGGACCGCGCAAATAAAGGAGCATCAAAGAAGTCGTGAAAATATTCCCCACTTCAGCAATGCCAAAAAGTCGATCGCATAATTCGCTCGCGCTCGACGCACGAGAGCTAGATATATATCTATATATTGGGAAAATTGAGCGTTGCGCGACTCTTCGATGCTGGTAGTGGGGGAAGAGTCGCGCTTGGGACAAAAAGTCGAGAACGACGAGACGAAACGAAACAAAAGAGAAAGAAGTGGAAGAAGAAAAAGAGAGGAAAAGCGCGAGGGTTTCAAAAAAAAAAAGGCGACCTAATCTGAGAGGATTCGCTGAGGATATGGAGGAGGGAGTGAGTGGTCGATATAGAGGGGAGGGTGAAAGCGGGGATAATAGCCAATGAAAAAAGAGCGGGCGGCGTGGGGTGAAGAGGTACCAAGTGAATTATGCAAAAAGTTCCACTACACTCTCGGTGCTTATGCATATATATATATATATATATATATATATATATATATATATATATAGGTGACGATGGCTCGCTAAGTATATCCCGTGTCAGGTCTTTACGGTTGGGCGTTATTTACGGCGCGCTGCGCATCAGAGACGAGGTAATTTTATCATTTGAAAATGCGCCTGTTTATATATATATATATATTATATATATCTATATATATATATATATATATATATATATATAGTCCTTCCCAAGAATCATCGATCCAAGCTTTTAATAACATATAAATAGTACGAAATCTATAATATCTATTTTCTCTGAAGAATAATAAGGCTAACTCATCAAGATTGTGAACCGAAATTAAAGAAAAAAAGATGAGACTTGATCCGAAAAATTATTAATAATATTTCAGTTTAATTCGTCAGCGATACCTAATTGTCCTTTTAGTACTGATAAGCTTCAGTGTCAGACCATTCTTAAGTTTGAAGATATGACATATGTACATGTGTTATTATTGAAAAATTTGCAATTAAACGGAGTTTTCAATGATTGAAGAAAACCATCATTGATCCTTAATTTATAATCTAATTCTCGAGTTCTTATATATTATTTGAACGTCGTTCTTACCGATTCAAGCATGGAAACCAATGCTATTTTCTGAAACGAACCAAGTTCTTTTTACTTATTTCATAACAACTTTTATTTCAATTATAAATGCATTGATTAAATTTTTGTTTCTAATTCGTCATATTCTGCTCTATTTCATTCAAATTTACTCTTTTTCTCACGCCAATATTTTATTTTCTTTCTTGGATAAAACAAGACAGAGAAGGGCTGAACGCGCGCGTCAGCAACGCGTACAAACTTTACAAAATTAATTATGAATGTTTTTGGTGTATGTTTATATGTGTGTGTGTGTGTGTGTGTGTGTGTGTGTGTGTGTGTGTGTGTGTGTGTGTGTGTGTGTGTGTGTGTGTGTGTGTGTATTGTAAGACCAACTAGATTACCGGAGATGATTATAAGTATGCAAGTTCGGCGCGAATTTAATTTGGAATTTGGACGAGTAAACCCACCAGGGCCTATTATTTATTATTAAGGGCAGGGATCGGGAAGTTCGGCCGATGCCGCGGGAACGGCATTAATGGGCGCGAGAGAGGGGGTTATTGGGCGGCGGATTGCTGCGGCGCTCGTAGATATAGATATATACGTGACATCGGCGCCGCCTTAATATGGAAATTACAAAATTAACCGATGGTGAAATTTCACGGCCCTCGGCGCTTCGCGCGTCACCTCCCCCCGTCCCGAACCCTCTTCCGCCACCGTAACTTTTCGAAAAAGAGCTCGCGCGGAAAGAAAGGGAGGGTTGGGGTGAGGGGGGAGAATTGCGATATCGGCGCGATAACCCGAGCTATGTAAAGGGTGAGAGAGGCTCGAGGGCAATTTTTCAACCCCCTCCACCCACCCCAACCACTATATACCCCCGATTTTCCTACAGCGCGGTAGCGGCCGCAACTCGAGAGTTTTCGCGATGACGAAAGTTCCGATCGATGGGGGGAGGGGAATGCAGAAGAAAGCATCGGACCGATGGCGAATTGGGGGGGGGGTGGTGATGGGCTGTGCGATGGGTGATGATCATAAATATTTTATCGAGACCCCGCGGCCAATACAGACATACATACACACATATATAGATAAAAAGAGCCTACAATAGAAAAATAATGATTTTCACGGACCAAATGGGTTTCGAGCCCCACTATTTTTCCAGGCGGAATTCTTCCTCGTTCAGATAGCCCGGGCACATAACTCAAGCAAGATCGATAGCTATCAATGGCATCTAAATCGAAAATATGTATTTTTGCCGGTAACAATAAAAGACTATATATATATATATATATATATAATAGATGCTTTGATTTGCATTCGTCTTTGTCGCGCATATAGCATATTGAAACGGAACAATTGAAAAAAACCCCTCATTCTCAGGCTCACTTCTGCTCTCTCTCTCTCCTCTCTCTCCCCTCTCCCTCTCGTGCTTTGGCTTTATACTCGTTAAAACTCTATTAACCGATGTCGATTCAGCTATTCTTCCGCTTCGCTATAACATTTGTTGGCTTTCATAGTAGTAATAATATGACGATAAATAGGTGACTGTTTATTTGGAAGGAAATTTCATTGCATTATTAATTTCCCTCATCTCGACAATAAATACTGAATACAAATCGAAAAGAAATTGGTGTAGCTGTAATCTGTTATGTAAAAGACGAATGTTTCTGCATTAAAGTCTTTTACGAATCATTTTAAAGTGATAATATAATATAACAATATAAAGTATTCTTATATTTTTTCTACAATCTAAAATAGATTAGTATTTATTTGCTTATTTCACAAATAAAAAAATTCACTTTACAATGATGAAACAATTACTTAAAAAAAGAACGATGACAAGTAATAGAAATTATGAATATATTAACGTATTCACTGAGTCCGTTGAATATTTGCAAAGAAAATGTTCATAAAAGGCTGCATATTTTAACAAAGTATCAGCAACCGATTAAAGGTGAACATCTTCAACGTTATTAACTACAAGGTTAGATCTGTCGATTCAAATACGTTGCCTAATATTAATTATTGAGGATGATTACTTTGGGATAATGTGCGAAATGATGCAGGTGCCCCCTATTCGTCGATGGTAGAACTGATCGAGACTGCTGAAACTCGTGGTATATAGAAAAAGTAACATTTTTATACTTAAAATTCAGTGATCCTTGTATAGTTCCATATCAAAGTTTTAAATTTACTTAAATTTATACATTTATCATGAAGCTCAAGCAACTGAACTTGCTCTCAATAAGTTCAAATTTCACATATCTGATCATCATGAGATAGTTAATGGCATTCGCTCTGTACATGCAGGGAGATAACATACAATAAAAGCGCCCATAGATCGGAGAAATATTTGATCATAACCGTGATAAAAATAAAGTAAAAGCCATAAGGATCGTTTTTCATATTAATTTAATATCGTTCTGATTCTTCAGCTTTGTCTTCGCATGTTATTCTATTCTATAATACAGGATAACCTCAAAATACACGAGAAGATCTAAAATAAGACTAAGAAAGTTAATATGCGAATGTTAACGTTTATTTACATTAAAGAACAAAATGTATTTCTGTAAATGACATTTTCAGCTGCTCCCGGTAAAATTTTTTTGTTTTTTATATAGAGTCACGCAACGTTTTGTGGAAGTTGTGTCTTTGAGGTTATAATGATGTAAATATTTATGTATATATTTGTGCTTGTATATAACTATCTCATGCAGTAAGTAAGAATCGCTCGTAAATTTTTGTATATTTTGGGCAAAATGACGATGGAAATGTTGCTCCAACTGTCAGAATTTCTTAAGGTAGTTCAAGCACAATTTTTAGAGTTAAAAACATGCCAGAAGAATAAATGTTCCGATTTTTTCAAATATATTCTATAATAATATAGAAACATCAATGCAATAACTTTTTTAATTAATTTCCAATTCTGTTGAATTTTTTCGATGCTTTATTGATATTATTTTCATATTTGATAACTGTGAGAATTAAAGTTCAATCGTGGAAATACTTCCATTTCTATCATAGATAGTTCAATATTTTTTTAATTAATCGAAATGGCGTATAATGAAAACTATCAACAAAAGTAGAAACAATATTATTAATTACTCTTAGAACTTAGTGTCTTTATATAAATTTTCAGTTTCTTTATTTAAAACATAAATAAACATTTTTTTAATAACATGATATATCTGTAGATATATGAACTCTGTAATAGGTACTATTTTCAAACTATTTATTCTCAGATTGTTTATGAAAGTTTTTATTTAAATCTAGAGTTTTATTTTATAAAACGTTTAAGGCTGCTTTTACGTAATTTGAATTATGCTCGAAATCATCTTCATATACTACTTGATATTGTATACTCAAATAAAACAAAAGAAAGGAACTTTTTAATACTTAACCAAAACTGTACAGAAATATTTCTGTTCGTCTTTACATGGTGTTCGACTTCTATAAATCTGGTAACGATTTTAATATAGTAGACTTATACATACCCAATTGGCAGCTGAGACTATTAATCGGATACACTCAATAGAAAAATTACGAGATGAAATACGAACTCACCTGAAACAGAAATAAAATAAAAATTCATGAGATATTTATGATTTCTGTATTCTGACATTAAATCGAATGGAAATAACAGATTTGTCGATGAGAAAAATTTTATTGTAAACTTTACACGGGGTCACGCGATTATATCGTCGGTCCGGCAAAAATAAATCTAGGCAATGCATCAAAACCTCCCAATGCGCCACTCGCCATCCACTAAATCGCACTAATATACCTGAGGAAGGGACGGCGTAAATATATATATATATATATATATATATATATATATATATATATATGTACATATATGCGATTATTACCTGGTAACAATGACGCATAATTCCTGCAGCGCGGGCAAAGGAGGCGTGGTAGTATTTCGCTCGCGATATCCGCGCAAACATAACCTACAAACAGTCCAAGGCCCCGAAAAACGGGTTAAGCCATGTATAACCGGAAACGCGCAGGGGGAGGGGGCCGTCTTTTGTGTCCATTAGAGGACAAAACGCGATTCGGGCGGTAAAATTAGGATTCCGGAAGAGTGAGGGGAGGTATAAGGCAAGGATGAGGTCGCCGAAATCAATTAATCACTTACAAAAGAGGAGAGATGGCTAGAGGGAAGAGAATGAGAGAGAGAGAGAGAGAGAGAGAGAGAGAGAGAGAGAGAGAGCGACCGGGAGAAATGGAGCCTAATCAGCCGTACGTAAGCCGAAGCTTCCGGCTAGGGACACGGGAGCGGCGCGCCGGCGCAACGGTGGCAGCAGTCCTGCAACTGGGCTAATGAGCAATTTAGCAAAATTTGCATTTCAAAGTCCCTTCGACTACCCGGCTCGCTCTCTGCTCTATGTTTTGCTTCGACCCTCTCTTCCTCGCTATCTTCCTCCCCCTCCCACTCTCTCTCCTTCTCTCGCTCCGTCTCTCTCTCTCTCTCTCTCTCTCTCTCTCTCTCTCTTCTTGCACTCTCTTCGTCGCTCCGCTTCATATTTCTCGCTCTCTTCCACCATCTCTTTTTATCTCGTGATATATCTTTGCCAGCACCCCGCGCCAACCGGTTTCCCACTCGTCGGGGGTGGTCAAGCCAAGCCCGCCCGCATTGGCGGGCTATACGTACAAGATCGTCTGGGCATTTATGAAATTGGCCCAATTCGTCCTCTCGTCCCTTATTTATCTATGAAATAGTGTTCCGCTGGCAGTACGATTCTAAAATATGGAGCTTTTTGATATTGGCAAAGAAAACGTCCACCACGTGCACGAGGGCTTCACCGAATGAAGACCAAAAATGACCGTCATGAGTATACAAACAATAAAGAGTAAGGTGGAGAGCTCCGATATTTTTACTTAACATTAGGCTAATTTATTATTATTTAATTGAAGGTTTTAAGTATAATCATCTATTTTTTAAGTAAAACAAAAAAAAAAAAAACAAGTTCACCCTAAATACATTGTATACTATCCGAGCGCTCACGGCTGCCAGTTTGATTTTGATGCGATGGCACCCGCGTAGGCATGGTGGACGTTTTTTTTACCAGTGGCTTCCTACGTCACCGTAGCTCCATCTAATTAATAAGCCAACGGGTCCTACTTTGCAAGTATATGCAAGAGCATTTTGCAAGAAACAGGCGACATCTAGCAGACAGCAGGATGTCCACAAATTATGATGATAGTTTATTTTTTCAGACAGCTTTTTTCAAGTAAGAAATTACTAAAATTTACATTTTCTTTTCATGTTTTTGCCATAGCTTACAGTACAGAAACTCGCCAAGGCCCACCAATTAGTATCACATATTCGGCCGCTGAGTGCACTGGTGGCTCGATTTTATTTTCCCATATCAGAACTGCACACACCGAGCCAACAGTTATGGAAGCCTCGTGTTTTATAATGAGACGTATATAATTGAGTTTGTACAACAGGACGCGAAAGTTGCAGTGGTCCAATGTTGATTCAATAAATGGAACTGAGCAGCAGTCCCGATTACGCAGTAAAGCATTTCAGCCGCGGTACCCGCGAGATTATGGAATTAGAAAATAATTATGACAGTTCCAGTCTCCGTGGCACTGGAGGAGGTGCGCGAGGATCGTCGCTCGGGAAGCCCGGCCAATTAGAACCGCGCTCGGTTAGATGCCATGCAAAATATAGAATCATAATTGTATTATACATTCGATCCTCCCGATGCTTAAACTAGCCGATCGCGCGACTTAAGACACTACTGAAATAATCATCCGATCGAATCGTAATCGTATTCACTGGAATATAAATAACGTCTCGGCAAAACAACGGGATCCGTATGAATAGGCCGGACGTATTCTGCATGGCGCAATAATGTAGAACGCCAGAAATAATTGAAATCTCGGGGAGGTTCGTGCAAGCCCGGCCAATCCGAATGATCTGAATTTTTCATGGATTTAAATTTCCTCTTTTCTTGTCTTCTAACTTTTATACAGCGGTACCGAACTTTACGCGGTCAATTCATCGATTTAAAAAGAACTTTCTTCTCTGCTTTTTTTTTTTTTTTTTATAGAGCGCAAAAATAATAATGGGCAAAAATTATTTGATCACCTCTGCGTATGTGTGTGTATGTGTGTGGAGTTACAATGAAACTGGCACCGACTTCTCATTCGGTGCGATCATTATCATTGTTCGCATTAACAATAATTGTCACTTTAGCGTGTACGATCGAAAGCGGATATAAAAAATCAGTCCGAGCAATGAAATTCGCTCAATTAATCATTTTATCCGATTGGGATAAGTTTTCCGGAGTGGACTTTTATCGAAAGGCAATTTGCACAAAAACTTAATTGTTATTTATTTCAATTAATATTCATGATTTTCCGATCTGGTTTGATTTTGAAACTGCGTATAACCGTATTTCAAATAAATTCGGCAGATTTAGGCATCAAGCACATATACTTCATATTACTTTTATAGAATTTACCAATTACAGTTTGATGTATTTATCATTGTTTTTTTTTTATGAATAGCGCATTCTCTGTTAAAAATTACGCAGTTTAAGAAACTTATATTGGAAGCTCATGTAATAAATGTTCACTAAAAATCTTTTATTAAATATATCGAATAGTCGATCATTTTTACGAAATTTAATATAAAGGTGTAATAAAATGAATATCGTTTCTTATATTTAATATCAAATAATGAAATTTATGTGTGTGTGTGTGTGTTTGTGCGCTCGCGCGCGTGTGTGTATATTTGAATGTATATTTTTAAAATTCAACAACATATTGAATTTCTTTATTAAATTTAAAGTAATAATGAATTCAACATTATAAAAGCCATAGAGAGTTTTCAATACCTGGATAGAGATGATTTTTTGTGCATTGCATTGAATTTTAAAGTAAATAATTAATTTCAATATGATTGATTAAAATTCAATACAAGTTTTCAGATTTCAATGGATTTTTTCTTAACTTTCAATATTTGGTCTGAAAATTTAATATACATGTCTATAAACTTACTGTAAAAATAACTACGTGGAGTTTTAAAGTCACACCAGATCGGAAAATCATGTATATTAAAAGTAATTCAATGAAAGATTATATTTTACGTCAATTTGTGCCCGGCAACACTGATCCTCCCCATTTTATCGATACAAGAATTTCATGGTCTGTTATTTAGTTCATTTGACAATTAAACGCATACTGAAAATAATCTATTATAATTAAATTAGAATGTCCTATCAAGTGTCATTAATTGGATGAGCGCACATTTTAAGTATGTCTATAATTTTTCGCTTAATCATGCAATTGTACAATTTTGATCGGATTAACGACAAATAATATGTTCATTTGATTTGTGAGCAATTATTTAATTGAAGTATTATAATAAATATTTAATATTTTTAGGGTTGACTTAAAAAGTGAGGGTCAAAGTACTATCAGACCTCGAATCGATTTCACTTGTCTTCGAATGCTTTCAATTTATTCCAGATGATATTGGAATCATTTTTAATCATTTGATTCGTGTTTTTTGTATTATTATTATAGGCATTTTCAAGAACTAAATTATTTTTTATACAATTATATTAAAGCAGTAGTATTTAAACCAATTATCGTTATATTAGCTAAATGGGCATTCTATTTATTTTTCTAATTACTCCTTATATAAATATATAAGGAAAAATATATATAACATCATTTCCCGGAAGTTTTATCAAGATCAAAATTGTAACCTGACCGAATGAAAATATTTCTAATTTTTAAATAATTTATATTTTTAACATAAATAACATTTAATAGCAATTTTTGATAACCTTTCTTCAATTTTCGATTCAAAAAATTGCATATTGTTATCAGATTAATATGTTTTTGCACTATCATTCAATTATTATTGATTTCAGGCACTTTTAAAGTAACTTCAAGTGATTTAAAGTGATTGCAAACAATTTCATTGTCTCCAAAATCATACCAAAGATTCTTAAGAATTCTAAAATTACAACTATCGTAAGTTATTTCGCGCAGTGAATAGACCCTCGGTGCATCCGTAGTTAAAGGTCACATTCAAAAATAAAACATCAATACTCGACTGTCCGTTTGCTTCGTGTTTCCGGTTGGAAGCGATTAGCGTGATTAAATTGTTATTGATTACTGTATATAAAGCAAAAGTAATTTATCAAGCGTCTGGTAAGTAACCTGTTATAACCAGAAAAATAGAAACATAGAAGAAAAATAGACATATTGAAATTATTACGCAAAAGAATCTATTTTTAATTTTTTACTTCATTTTTCCCGTGTGCATCAATGTGATCTTCCGCAGATATTCGTAATTTTCAAATCGCCAACTGTCTTCGCCCGAAGCTAATACATAAGACAACTAAATGGCATTGATTAAAAACTCTGAGACTTCCCTAATTACGTTTCGAAACACTATAGTCTCATTCGCCATGACCCCCCCCCCCCACCGCGACAACGGAATCTCGCAACCAATGACAGTGATTTCGACTTAAAAAAAAAAAAAGAAACAACAAACAAACATATTGCAAACTAGACAAATCTATCCTCGCATTCGAGAATTCGTGAAATTCAATTCGGCGCGCTAAACTTTCGCCTACGCGCCGCATTTACTTATCGAACGACGTTTTCCCGCGCGCGCGAGAGACGGACGACGACGCGATCATTCGCGATATATATATATATATATATATATATATATATATATTTGTATGTTTGTGTGTATGCGTGCACATACAAGCACGTCTCTGTATAATAACTACGTTATCCAATCGTCGAGATCGACGCTGAAGTTGCAACAGCAGTATAGCAGTATAGGCAAAGTTGCGCAATTGGTTTTGGGCCTTTTGAACCGATCAGAGTGTGCCTGTACACACACACACACATTTGCACACAACGAGGAAGACTTAAAGCGATCGGGGGCAAAGCGACCCGACTCCGCTCTTCCTCTTAATGGATTCTATATTATACGAGATCCCTGTGCGTGTGTATATATATATATATATATATATATATATATATATATATACATACGTACATACAGTAGTAGCTTCCTTCCCAGGCCTATACGACGAAGCTCGGCTCGCTTTCATTAACGCGGCTGACGCGCGGCCGGGTGGAAGGAGGAGAAGCCTCCCTCCACCCCCGTCTTTATCGAGCACGCACTCGCTCTTTGTGATTCGCGGGGGAGAAGCGCTTTATTGCCCTTAAGCCCTCTGTCGTGCGTACGGGCGGAGAGGGAAGGAGGGGAGGGGGAGAATCGGAGTTGCACGTCTACGCAGTTTGGAGGATCTATTATGTTGGATGCTCTTTGCGGCGGGAGGGGGCGGAGAATGCGTGGTATTGTTGGCATTAATTAGAAACGATTCGCCTTCCATTCGACGAAGGGTATTTTCGGATGTTCTCTTATTTCATCAAGGGTTCGGAGGTAACCGATAGGACGTTATAATGCGCTGCTCGCAGTCTGATAAGCGACTTTTAAATATATATATTTATATATATATAGGACCAGTCCTTCTAACGACTTGTGTATACGAAAACTTGAATGCGACCTTGTAAGAGGGATGAAAATGTAATAAAATTATTAAATTAAGATTAAATACATTAAATTTCTTAATTTAGGAGATTGAGTTTGCTATACGATATCCGGGACCGTATTCCAGAAACGGATTTGCGATATGAGTGTAGATTTTTTATTATTAAAGCATAACATAGAATCCGGCAGAAAAAGCTCAACAATATTAAATTAATGGTGTTTTATTTATTTCTTAACTCGGAATTCAGACAGATCTAGCGAAAGTCTATCTGGGACTAGAATCAATTGAATTATATTGTATACAAATTCCTATGGATTCCAGACATATACATTTCCGGAGTGTTAAAAATTCACGAAGAACTGGTGATCATCTATAATGAGAGGATATTTTATTCAACTTTTTGCTAGAACGTCGAATTGATTATTAATTTTTTATCTAAATAATAATTCTATCATAAATGTTAATTATCATAAAATTGACATCTAATTGTTAATATTTTTATCTAAATAATGAATCCCCACCGCTGGATAAAATACATCACTTGCCATGTCACTCAAATAATGAATGTCATCAATTACAGATTCATCCTGTTCAGTTACCGCATTATCCAGCTTATTAATAACACTAGAAGTCGAAGGTAAATTTACATCTACTTTTTCTATATTGATTTCTTTATCGTGAAAAATTTCCTATTTTCGAAGGTTCCCTACATTTTTTATTTTCTGACATTCATTTTAAATATTTGTGCAAGATATATGTTACATTTTAGAATTTTCCGACTAACGGATTAGCAGCCTAAAATAATAGAATTATAGAGAAGCCAACAAATATGAATTCAAAACATGAAGATGTTCTTCGACCATGTGTCTAAATATATTGTCGAAATTCGACTGGCTTACGTTGGAAAAAAAATTTCACCACCTCCGAGACAGTTGCGGAACTAAAGTTTTAGAGAGCTTAAATACAAATAAAATCAGCACTCATTTGATTATCAGATTTATGTCTGGTAATAATAAAATGCCGAAGAGACATAAAATTGAATTAAAGAAAAAAGATTTTATGCATAAATATATATAATAAAATTGATATCATATACTGATTTTGTTTATTTATTGCACAGATCATAATGTAGTTAACTGTACATGCTGTACATTAAAAAGAAAACGATCTACTAACTTTTAGCACGCAGTCGAAAAAAATTTATTGTTGCGGGCGTATTCATTCAATCACGCAGCACTGCCATATCTCCGGAAAAGGTTATAAACGTCGTTAATACTAACTCTTTATCATTTTATTGCTCCTTCAATAATCAATCTTAAACATTTTTCGAGCTTAATGAATTACTGCACGTATTTTACCTTGTTACTAACTAATTTCTATTGTGATTGATACAACAATACCGTAGAAATATTAAAGACATTGTACATCAGTTTATTGGGCGAATTTCCAGCAGAACCGACGCTCACATTTGGTTTAAAAGGAATCCTCGGCCGACAAAAATTAATATCCGTAATTTTTAGTAAACAATTCAACATTCCGCCGAGTCGCACGCTTCTCCATTCGCGAATTATATTTTCCGAGCAACTGCCTTAACTGCTTCAGTCGGTCGTTGAATAATTCAGGTGAGAAATATTCAAAAGAATGCTTCGCGGCGCAATTTTCGGTACTCTAAAACGTTCGTCAACCTCCCCAACAAGAATAAAGCGTCCGCCTCGCCGCGTCATTGGACATCTAAATTCAGAGGCGCCTGTATATGCAGCGTATAATGAGAGCGCTCGAGAACTTTCTCTCAGCGATTCCGACGCGTAATGAGCGGGACATTAGAACGTTATAAGTATATATATATATATATATATATATATATATATATATATATATATAGATAATGCCGACGAAATTCGCAAGAAAGTCATTTTGCCCAACGGCACCCTGGCCCCCGAAAGTTTCTCGCGACGTCGCTTCGCGCGCGGCGCGCTGATTCGTCGACAATCCCGAGGAAAATGAAAAATATATAATTTTTCAACGGACACCAGTCTCCTGCCCACCCCTGACCCTCGTATGTAAATATCATTGAAGCTGATTTACAACGTGTCTGGTCCATTGTAATAAAAAAATCGGACGGGATCGATTCGCGATGTTTTGAGTCCCGCTAATTACATACTGCTAGAATGCGAGCGAGGGCGCAGACGCGCGTGCGTGCGTGTGTATATACTCCGTTCCTCGGCCAAAACTCTCGAATGCTTACGAGAAGGCTGAAATACATATGCATCGCCACTTGGCGGTCTCTATCTGTCGGGCTTATCCTTCACCCCCTCCGCCAGCGTGAAACGCTCGAATATTTAGAAAAGAGCATCCTCCGTTTGGATTTTCGTACTCTACTTCAATCGTGTATATATATATATATGTAGTAAAAAATTTTCTCGTTGCTGGCGCGACAGTCCAAGTGCGCTTCAGTGACGATTACCGTGGGAGTTTTAGAAATCTGAAACAATTTAATGGTATATTTAGAGATGCCCGATATAATATAAAGGCTTTTGGTGAATTTTTTTTTTGAATTCGTCGTTTTACAAGAGATCGTATAAGAGACGTATACGGCATATTTATTTAAAAATCTAATTGTACGTAAAATGGGAGCTGGAAAATTTTTTTATTGGTAGTCGACATATCTAGAACAAACACTCCATAATGGCAAATAGAATTATCGAATTGTTGAGTTATAGCGTAATTATTTCATGGTTATTTTAGTGTATGAAAAATTAATGCGCTTTTGCAGCCGAAAAAAAAACTTCTTTCTTTTTTCTGTATGAAAATTCGAGATTTTTCATTCGTTAAACTTATCACAAAAGGCAATCAAGCGTGTCCGCCCTCCGTTCGACTCTATTCCGGCGCCGGTGCTCCATTAATGTCAAATTAAACGATCAATTCATCCTTATTTATTATGTCTGAAAATTGGCATTTGAAATAACCCAATTTATATACAGTATAATTGCTTTAAATACTTTCTCTGGTATTAAGTGGGAGCCGAGGCACTTCCTGTATACGTATGTAAGACAATTGCGCTCGTATTCGACGTATTTAAATTAAGTATACACTCAAAGGACTGAAAAGAAAATGAAAAGTTCGATAAAACAAGTCACGGTGGCGTACCTCACCAAGCATTCTCTCTCTCTCTCTCTCTCTCTCTCTCTCTCTCTCTCTCTCTCTCTCTCACTCTCTATCTCTCTTGTGGATGGGATTCGGAGCGAGGCGAGGAACAAGGTGAACATTATAGCGAGCTCAATCGTCACGCCTTTCTCAGGGGCAGCGGTTCCTATCAGTTTTTCTCGAGTGAGCGAGAAGATCATCCCCCCCCCCGCCACAGATCCCGACGCGAGTCGTCGTCAAAGGGTTTTGTGTACGGTGAGGCGGAAGTGAGGGAGAGCCGCGAAAAAGAGAAAAATACCCAGTTGTTACAAGGCACGATTGTTGCTCTAACAAGGCTTGGTATATGTAATGTACAAGTGCTAGGGGGGCGGTGAGGGCTTCGAAGGATTCGAGGGGGGCGTCGAATTCATGCTGCTCGAGGGCCGTGCCGATCGTTTCACGAATTAATATACGGGCTTAATGTCGTACTTACAGGAGAGCGGCCGAAAGTCATCCAGATTTCGACGCACGTACACTTGTGTGTATGTGTGTGTGTGTGTGTGTGTGTGTGGGTGTGTGTGTGTATATCGCGTACCTTTCCTGCAGACTTGCGAGTTGCGCGATTTTCTACTTGTAAATGTTGCGTTCGATCCGATTAGATTCGAAGTCCGATATGCGTATTTCGGTAGTAAGTTCGTGGTGAATTTTGCGTCGAACATGGGTCTACCGATACGGGGATCTTTGGAGAAATTTTCGACGAAACGTTTCGGCAACGATACGGTATCGAAAGCAAAGACTCGTGTACGGCATGAAATTTCACGCGTTTCGAACGCAATTGCTCAAGCATATTTTTATGAGCTAATTGATTTAGTAAGTATGTGTATGAGAACATGTAGATCATATATATATATATATATATATATATATATATATATATATATATAAATTTTGAGCAATTTACATTTATACATATAAATTTATAATTTTATTTTAATGTTAATTTTACTAAAATTAACCAACATTAGACGGATATTCTCCATTACTACTACAATGAAAAAAACGATCATAAAGTATCTATACATATAGTGGACATATATAAACTTCTTTGAAGCTTAAAAATCAAAATATTTCACACATTTGCTACATATTAAAAGATACAAGAAACCACGTTGCACAGCGACATATTAAATGATATTATTTTTAATAAACATTGTTTCTATCAATACTGCAAAAGTGGAATAATGAATATTCGGTTAAGCTTTATTCGAAAATATTCTTATTATTAAATTATTTCATGTTCAGGTTCAGGTACATTTAATATTACATTGAGTTATATTCAGCTACATTCAATACTTCATGTTCAGTTTCAACATATCATACATAATTTAATTATATATATATATATATATATATATATATATATATATATATATATATATATATATATGTAAAGATCCTAAAGATTTTCCAAATACGGATTGTACTACGGAGCGCTCGTAAGAATAAAACTGTTTGGGGATTTGAATTATCTCCCCTGAAAATCCCCTGAAAATCGCCTGAACGAGTGGTCACACACGTGACGAAGGCAGGAAAAGTAAAATAATAATAATAATAATAATAATAATAACAACAATAATAATAATAAATAAATAAAGAAAGAAAGAAAGAAAGAAAACAGAACAACAACAGGGACGCACGTGCGCACGAAAGTACAAGGCGCGCGCGGTCACGACAGGGGCCTCGAACTTATCGTCAAATCGCCACTCTTTGAAATGTCCTCGGCTTGCCTTGTGCGCTCGCGCGCCCACTAATATGCCTCGATATGCAGATTTATTCATAAAAATTCTGTTCCCGGTGTTGCGGAATCGAGTCGCCGGGCCCTTTGATTAATACGCCGCTCGCGTGTATGTCCTATGTCCAGGGTGCCTTTGGTAATGCGTTGTGTGTGTGTGTGTGTGTGTGTGCGCGCGCGCGCGCGCGTGTACGTATGTATCGGCGACGAATAAGAGAGAGAATCGAATAGTTTTTATAGTTATCACGATGGGGAACGAGCAAATGATCCTGATATGTTCTTAATATTTCCTGGAAATGGATAGTGTTAGAGAATACATTAACATCAAATTGTATACTTGCAAACTAGTCTTACGAGAGACTGTAACATGGAAATTTATGCACTGGAATATTTTTAAAATTCAATGGTCTCTAAACGGAGCATCCTGATTCGGGAGATCTTACTGACTAATTTAATTTTCAGCGCAGGAAGGCTTTAAAAACGCTTTGTGTATTAAGATCTATAGATATTTTTTTCAATATAGGGGTCTATTTTTTGTTCATGTTTTCAATTTCTCAGTTCAAGATGTGTCCAAACATGAATCCAAAACATCCTTCTTTGAACATATCCTGAGTTTTCGACTCATGGTGTATTTCTATAACACCACTGGCTGATCAAATACTTTGTTGAAGAAAAGGAAACTCAGTGGAAAAATCGTTTAGGCAATATATATATAGTGGATATTAGGATAATAAGATTTATTAGGATAATAATAATAATAAGCCTATTATTAAAGTAACTTTATAATACATTGAAAGAGGTATCGAATAAGCCCAACTAATGATCTTAAAAAAATAAGCCTGACACCTGTCTGGGCGTATTTTTAAAAGCGGAAAGTTCGATAAGAAATAAAATTCTCTATTAAAGCATTACACCTTATGCTTATGGATCTTTACTACGGTCCTGAGCTGAAAATTGGATCAATTATTTAGATTTTTTCTTAATTAGAAGATCTTTTGCAGATTCAAGCTGTTTCAAGTTTTTTATTAAATCACTCACTTTTGAAGATATTCCAGTGTAAATGTAATTTAAAATAGAACGACGTGTACATGAAGAGCATATTGTATTAATATATTTGAGTTATTTTGTAATATATCAAATTCACATTACTTTACAATTAATATATATTATATTACCATTATTATAATAATGTAATAATGGAAAATTCCAAGGCGATTAAAATTCACCCCATGAAATGGCACAGAATTATAAAATTGTAATTTCTGTTACAAGACGCAATTTTGCTCACAAGTCCGCGAGGTTATAACGATTGTAATTTTAAGGCGAAAGAATTTAATGACAGTGAATAAATTTAATGGGTCTGAGAAAGAATTTAATGGCTCCGCTATTTATAAAACGTGCTAAATATTCGCTTTCGACGTGCTTAACGACGGCAGCTAATTTTTAATGGGTCATTTTGCCGAAGGGGCCAACAAGTGATTTGGGGGAGGGAGGAACGAAATCTTTGAGTAAAAACAATTATTACATGCAGATTGTTTTGCTTCCTTAAAATACGTGATTATGGGTGGACAGCGCTGCCTTGAGGCTCGTTCTGAGATCTACTGTAATTTTAAGACTTTACTGTTCACATAAATATTCATGAAATTTTAATTATTTCTTGTCCAACCCCCCACCCCCCGCGCTAATTGAAGTTATGTTCGCTAAAGAGCGTCTTTATGAAATTTTAAGTACAGCGCTGCATTTTTTTTTTCTTAAGCAGCGTCGTTATGCAAGTGCTTTCATTATTTCTCCTTAAAAAGAAAAGGTATAAGAAGGTACAGTCCGCCACAAGGAGCATCGACACCTTGGAAATACTCGGATGCGATTTCATTATTATTTGTTAATAGTTATTGAAATCTTCGTTAAAGCAAATTGAGCGAAAATATTCACAGTAATTGTAAGTGAAGTCTTGTAAATTTTGCACTTTTGCGGAAAAGTTATCGGGAATCGCAAAGAGGCTGAAGTTTTTTATCGCGTAAAGGTGGAAAAAATGCAATTCCACAAATCTAAAAGGAACTATGCTTATTATATACTTCAAATTATTACTACTACTATTCTTATTCTTATTATTATTCTTATTCTTATTCTTATTCTTATTCTTATTCTTATTCTTATTATTATTATTATTATCATTATCTTTGTGGTTGTTGTTGTTGTTGTTGAATATTGTATGAAATACTAGATTTATAAAATTATAGCTATGTAATAAGTGTTCGATATGAATTCGAAATAAAATGCAATATTAATTATGTCTGAGGCAAAATCGGAACTTATCCCGACTTATCTATGAAAAAATTATCATATAGATAATTATAATTAACATGCTGTGCACATAGAAGAATTAAAAGACTTCGTCAACTATTGTGAATAAATTCATTGAAAATTATTATCTGACTAATTTTTCGACGAGAAACTATAAATAAAGGTCGGCTCAGATTTAATTAAAATTCAGCGGTTATGAATGAGCCGTCAGTCGCATCGGTGCAAGTTACAAGAGCTTGTAATTTGTATATTTGTAACTTATCGGTATAGTGTATTTGTGCCTTGTCACGTTTTCTGCAGAAAAGTATTTTATTCCTCGTCTTTCTTAAAGCTGCTTGCACAGCTGAAATGGACGTTTTTTATACGTCCAACTGTTGTTTTTTCTTTTCGCTATTACACCAAACCGTTTAGGTTGGCCATCGATGAGAAATCAATATATATATATATGCTGCGTATTTCAAGAATTTTACGGTATGTTTTTTCAATTCAAGTCAACGAATACATTTTAACAAATAAACTCTTGATAATCTGGTTTTATATATAAGAAAGATATATATCATGAAAATTTATTTACCTTGATACTGTGATAAATACTAGCTTCAAAAAACTAAGAGCTTAAATATTGTGATTCAAATCATTCATATTTTTGTTACTAAATTTTTTTAGGGATTAAAAGTGTATTAAATATTATACTTTCATAATTTTGATACTTTATTTATTTAATTATAGAACATTTAATATGGAGATTAATTTTAATCTCATTACATCAATATAAAAATGCCAATAGAACAATCAAAAAAGAACTGTGATTTTTTTCCATAGAATTTATTCATCTGATTGTTGAAAGGAAAATAAGACATCCATCCAAAGTTGTTAAATGCACTATAATTTGCCTGGCGCAAGAGCTGCATTAATTATTCAAGATTTTCAATTAATTTTTAAATCCTCTGAATACTATATAGTATATCAGTTTAATAGCGAGTCGCTTGAGATAGTTGATAACAACGTGGCTTCCCACACGCTACTTTAAACCAACACGCCCGGCTAACTTTGCTGCGCATCGCATCCTCACTGCCCGACTTTATATAACAAGCCCCGTAAATATATTATATATACTATTTCATACAGCTGGGAGGGGAGTGGGGGCACACTTAGCCGTGAAGGGGGGAGGGGGAGACACGGAGAGCGCCAGCCAAGTCACAAAACATCCCCGAATTCTTCCCCCTCCCCCTGTCGACCTGTCCTCGTAAAACCGGGATTCCCCCGCGGAGCGACGTCGGTGTCAAAGAGGGGCCGCCGAACTCGAAACTCATAATTACGCCCCTGGTGGCGGTGTCTACTAAGCGCTACGCTCCTCGAAATTCATCCCTCCACCACCCCTCCTCGCTCCCCCGACGCGCGAGAGCGACAATATGCTCCGGATAATTGCGCGCGGGGGGAAAAATAAAATAAGTGGGTAAAAGCGTATGGGGGGAGGAGGTGACGGAGGGAAGGAAGCCTGATGATGGGGTACTGAGCCATCTGTTGGATGGACGGGGAGAGAGAAGCTTTCATCCGACGACCAGCGTGCGCAAAGTTGAAATATAATCGCCCCCAACGACGGTATTTGCCTCTTTTCTTCTCTCTCTCTCTCTCTCTCTCTCTCTCTCTTTCTCGCTCGTAAAAGTGGAGATGAGCACAATGAATAAGAGTGGCGAGGGGGGAGGGGGTGATAGCAAAGCGCGCACATCTTCCGATAATGTTCGACCGCTGATTGAATTTTAAGCCCTCGCGCACTTTCCACTTTGTTAGCGCAAGTGCTCGACTTATTTTTTGTGTTTTTTTACACATTTATGAGAAAAGCGCTTGAAAGGGAAAATCTTTGATTCACAATCTGAGAAGGATAGATTACAGATATGCGACGATGATTGAACGGTGGTATTGGGCTGCGTTCAATCTAAATTTAGCTTCGGATTTACTTCATCGAGTGAAGATTTCTGATATACTCTAAAATAATAGTCTAGAAAATGTTTTTTTTTGTTGTTGCCTATTTTATAAATTGAGTAGATCTTCGGATTTCATTTTTGTTAGAAATATTACAAAAATAATTAATATTTTGTTCGTGTGACTCTTTCAAATACCGTTAACATTGATCAAATTTTTTATATTCAGTGGAGATAACTCCCTATTAAATTTTATAATTTCGAATTTTATTATATCTGCATATGTATTAAAACAACAGAGATACGAATGAATAGATTATTTATTTCAGTGGGAAATGTGAATGTGAAATGTGAAAATCGTGCTAGCATTTTACGATTATTTCAGTTCAATCATAATTCAGAGGAGACATTTTTGAATTTTTTCGAAAAATCTTCAGAACTTACAATACGTATTTTCCGATTCTACATTTCTATGGCTTCTGATGGTAAGGTGAAGGTTGTCTGAACTTCATAATTGTATACAGTATTAATTCAGATACACGAGCCCAGAACATTATCAAATTCAGTAAATTAAAAAAATTGAATATCTCTACGAAAGAATGAGATATTTGCAAAAAAAAACTTCATAATATTATTTTTACGGGAAAAAGATAACAAAAAATAATCAACAAAGCTACACTTTGAGATTTCATTAATATAAAAACATCGTGCGCTGAAGCAATTCCAACGGCAGATTTCGATTCGACGCATTAAAAATTCCAAGAACAGAATCGCGATCGCGTAACTGAAAGTTCATAAAATTTTATCGAATTCCGTCACTGCGGTGTATTTTAGAACGTGAGACAATTAGCGAGTAACTTTCAACGCGAAGTTCGAGAAATTCAATATTGCGGAGCACGTTTAATTCGGGACTCTCCGTTGTCGATGCTGGCGACGGGGATTATATCGTATTTAAAATTTCACGGGTATGCATAATCCATCGGTGCCCTCGGCCTGACGAAGCGCAGACGTACACTACTTACGCCTTACGCGCTCGACATTTATACACAAGCGGTGGGTATAATCGCGCTAAATTTAAATCTTACTCGATAATTTATAATAGATATATATCTATTTATATTATATATCTAATAGATATTATATATATATATATCACCCTGATTGAAAGTTACACGCTCTTCAATATCAAAAATTTGATAAATATCCGAAGATTGAAAATCGAATGTCCGAAGATAATAATTTGCAAAGTTCTGTATTAGTGACATATTGAAATTTAATGATACTCTACCAGTAGTCGATTTCGAAGACATATCAATCAGTTACGTATAATTATAATACACAGTTCAATGCTCTACTTTTCACGTTTTCGATTGAAATTGGTCAATTATTTTTTCACGTAGTACGTAAAAAAATTTACGCAGAACTTTGACATTAATTAATAAGTCTATTTAATATACACTTAATAGAATATACTTTAAAACTTTTGTTTTAAATCATTAGAATAGTAATGTGTAGTTAATTATCTATATTATTACAATGATATAAATTTTTATTAATATAAAAGCAATTCATAAATTAAAGTACAAGTTTTGTTAAAGTAGTTATTTTAATCTGAAAATTTTCTAGTTTAGTGGTTCTGCCGTTTGTCCCGTGGATTCAACCAACCAAAAATTATTAATTTTATTACACTTTTTTTTATTCAATGGATTTTTTATAATTAAATATACATTGGCATAAATAAATGATTTATTATAAAAAAACGAATTAGATACAGTCGTTCGGTCCCTTTAAAACTTCATGGTTTTCAAATATTTGAGGACAATAGAAAAGTAGTAAAATGCAATTTTCGTCCGTCATAATGTTAAAGATTATAGATAGTGTTGTTGGCTAACTAAACTATGTAAAAAAATGTTTTTTGAGACCGCTAAAGTTTTGCTACAACATTTCGTTGACGCAATAAATTGTTAATGAAACAAAAGTAATTTTTTTTCCGTTGACGAGACGATTGTTCTTTTATTACTGTTGTTGATTTTTTGTTTAATTATTGTATCATTTAATGCAGTACTTGTGGAGATAGATCAATGAATCGTGGAGCAAATATTACAAATACTAATCTTGACTTGTATATATATATATATATATATATATATATATATATATATATATATATATACCGCCTCCTATCCGATCAAATCCTGTCCCAATCAATGCCGGGAAAATAAATCACAGCGCGGGAACACTAGAAGAGTGCTCGAAAGCCATCGGGAGCGCGGAGCAGCCGCTGCGCGGCGACGATCCATTAACCCACATCGGCCACGGCCGCGCCCCCTCGCCTCTAATTCGCTTCGTTAGCGACCGCGCGCGGGGCCCGTCGTCGATCCGTCAACGCCGCCCCCCCCCCTCGCACGCCGCGCCGTCCAGTCCTACACTCTCTTTACGCCACGCGTCATTATCGAAAACCGCGTGGCGGTGGGACGCTTTTAATGGCGCCGACAGGCGGATGGGGGACGGATTAAAAAATCGGCTGTAAGAAACGCGCGCGTCGCATCGAACGTCGAAGAAACGTAGGGTGAATACGAGGTAGCGCATGCCATTGGTTTTTTGTTCCAACCCTATATCGGTTTGTTTTTTGTTTTTTTTTTTTTTTTTGTTTTTATTTTGTAATCGCGGGCAGAGATGAGCTCGGCCGGGAGAAGGATTTTGAAAAACGACGAATGGGATGGGGGAGATGCACAGGTTATTCGAGCTATATAACTGGTCTTGTTCATGGCTGATGGCAATTAAATAATTAAGCTGTTTGATGAAAAGACAAAGGTTAATATATATATATGTGTGTGTGTGTGTGTATATAATACTTCTTGCATTATTCAATTGACTGCTTATTAATAGAATACTTCTCGAATTGATTCAATATTCGTTCATCGTTCTAATTACTCTGAATTTCATTCTTGATATAAATTAAATTTCTTTGCGTAAAAGTTCTTTTTAACTTTACTAATAAATATTCAAATTAATTCATGTTCTATCTACTATATACCATAATTTTTACGCAAACTTGGAATTGGTTGCTTTTAAGCAAAATTATTCTTTGCTGATAGAAATTATAGATGCGTTATATTGTTTTGTGGAACTAAATGAAATAATTAAGATATATTTCTAAGAATATAATATATCACATTTGGGTGATTCCACAGATTCTGCGTTGTACAACATTGACAAATTTAACTCACCGACGATTCGGTCAGATGAGAGATTTTCTTTTCTCGATATGTGCAAAATATAAATTTTAATTTTGAAGAATATGTTCAAATGTTTAGCAGAAGTAAATAACAATTTGTACGTTTCGCCCTCAGTTACTGGCTGGGCTCGTCAGTAGGACGGCAGGTAACCATTTCCTAGACGTACGATGCGATGAAGACGATAAGATTATCTATGGGAGAAGAATATTGTGTAAAAATGCAGGATTTCAAATTAGGGCGAAACGTATAAATAGTTATTTACTTCTGCTAAACATTTGAACTTATTCTTCAAAATTAAAAGTTATATTTTGTATATATCGAGGAAAGAAAATCTCACATCTGACCTAATCGTCGGTGACATAAATTTGTCGATGTTGTGCATCGCAGAATCTGTGGAATCGCCCAAGTGTGAATATATTAATATTCTTAGAAATATATCTTAATTATTCTTTGCTGATTTAGGCAGATGACATTACTGATTAAAATACTTCATACTTTAATAATTATCATAAAATCTAAAGATTTTTCACGAAGGATAAATTGATAATAAATATTGTAATAATTATGACTTGAATGATAATTCAATATTTATAAAATATTACTATAATTTATTTTAATAGAATTTATTATCTCGTTACTATTATTACGTAATTTAAAATTCAAAATTTGAATTAATTATTTTAAAGTTGAATAATTGATTTAGCTAAACTAATTTTTAAAAATTCATTAATTGAATCCCTTTAATTGAAAACATCTATGAGATAATCTTTTTACTGTTATTATTTAACTTCAGTCGCGCTCGAAAAAGCTTTCTTAAATATAGCTTGACAATGAATACGTTTACTGCAAATTGTATTACATGCATGAATTAATTTGCGCGCATCGAGTACGAATTGATGCTGACTTTGTTCACTTTAGTCATTTTTGCTTCTCTCAGATGTCAAAAGCCTTGTGGAATGCATAATCGATTTCCATCTTCCTATCACGGTTAAATAGCTTTTTCTTCGCATTGTTCAAATTCGAACTACTTTTTGCAAAACCTAAATACTTCCAATAAACATACACATATATATACATATATATATGTGTGTGTGTGTGTGTGTGTGTGTGTGTGTGTGTGTGTGTGTGAGGGAGCTGAACCAGCGGAAAAATTTCCCCCTCCTCCCATCCCCCTTCTGTCTTAGGTAGAAAGTACACCACCCACGTACCCCATGAAGATATTCGATTCAGCCGGCGCGACAGGTCCTTCCGCTTCCTGTCTTCCTCCTCTCGCTTGTATACGCCATTTATGCAATCGCGAGCCAGACGAACGGACGGATGGCCGCCACGGCGGTAAAACGAGGACGGCGGCGACGCCGGTGACGTGGGCTCATACCGACCGTGCGATACCGTGTAATTTACGAGCGCGACCCCTGCCCCCTCCCCGATCCAACCCAACTTGAATGGGCGAACCTTGGCGTTCTTGTATAAGAACTTTTCCCTTGCCTCCCCCCTCTCTCTCTCTCTCTCTCTTTGATCTTTCGCGGATTTTACACCGCTAGGCGTCTCTACGCCGTGTGTCTGTGTCTCGCGCCGCTTATGCGCCTCTTTTACCTCTCACCAAAGGCAACGCAGGAGGAGGGCATGGAGGAAGGACGGGGTGGGGGGGGGCGATTCATAAATTCCCTTTTACGCGCCGCATGAAAGTTTACGGGTGAGGCGCGACGACGCTCCTCTGCCTCCTTGACTCCTCCCCCCCCCGGTTCCTGCGGCCGTCAGGAATTTATCCGAAGGGCCGGATGGTTTTTTTTTTATATCGCGGACGCGATTCAATCGGTGCCTAAGAACTGCTTTACGGCCGCTAAATTATTTTTCCGGGTAGGGAGCCGGCCGCGCCGCCGCGACGCTAACTTTTTCAATTCTTCTTGGACGATAAAAACGAGTCTGCCACACCATCCCCCTCTCTCCCGCTCCATCTGCCTGAGATTACGCGAGGGACGGAGGGAAGCGGAGGGGTGGTGGTGGAGAGCTTACGAGGGTAAGTACAGACGGGCAGGTGTTTTTTTTTTTTTGCAGAATCGCGAGATTTGCGTGGTGGCTCAGCGCCGCGAGGGGGGGGGGATCATTTTCTCGCGTCCCGCGTGACCGGCGGCGGATCGAATCTTCGTCAAGGTTTCTCAGCTCGAGGCTTTGGTCAATGTATATCTGTCGCGAGAAAATTTCGGCTTCATCGGATTTGATGTAAATAGAGCGAGGTTGATAAAAGCTTGTTCTATTAAGGGGATAAAATCTGCGGATGGATTTTTTATTAAAAATTACAATACTACTGCGTAATTAGAACAGAGATTGACGAAAGAAACATATTTCCTAGACGATTTTATAAGTGAAAAGTGGAAAATTTACCAGAAATGTACTAATGAGACTAACGCAAATTTTTTAATTTTTACAGTCTGTGATGAAATTACCGATTCTTATGAGAATTTTTAGTAAAAAATTTTTTTCCATACATGGTGAATCGCATATATTACAAAAACTCTGAGAATTATCTCTAATTCTCAAAAGCAATGTGAAATCTCTCGATAGTGAAAACAGTATCTTTAACCAAACACGGTGGTATTTCAAATGGGAAACGTAATAATTTCAATTAAATATTTCAATGGCGTTTTGCAGCTTCGTATAAAAACGCTGTATTTCAGATGTTACATAACATCAAACATAACTTATAAGCATACACCAATTATGATGACAGATGCGTTCTCATCATATTGTATATATTGGAATATAATTTAATTTAATATTAGATTTAGATTTTATATGTTTATGACATACTTTTTGAAATATAATTTGAATTTGCAACTACCTATAAAGTTTTTTTTGTATATATATAATAATAATAATCTTTGTAAGCAGCGTTAGTAAAATAAAAACGGTTTATGTCAATTATATTTCCGATGTAATGAAAAATCTTATTAGAAAAGCTCTGTTTTGAAATTGTAAATTTAGACATTAAAAACAAAGTATAGATTACTTAATTTGAGAATAATATACAAAATATTCGGGTGAATATTTTGTCTCATATGTAATGAATTTATCTGTAATCCATACCTATTAAGTTATAATATGAGACGAATAAATTATGAGATTATATCCACTAGTGTATAAAAATTTCGAGCGAATAAAATTGAAATTTTATAATTCCACAGATCAGCATTCTAAGTCGAGAAATCCTAAGTTCAAAAATGAAAGTTCCGCCCGGAGATTCTGCGGACGAAAATTACAAAACCGGCGGTGAATATTCAGACAAATTTTCCATTGAAACTTGCTCCCGGGAAGAAGAAAGGAAGCACGAGGTAACGGGAAAATTTCCTATTGAAAAAAATCCCCGCCCCTCTTACTTTCGCAATGGAAATTTTAACGATAAAAATAAATATCATTTCCCCGTGAAAAATATGTTCGGATTCCATCCCCATGCATTAAGACACAGCGCGGGAGTCGGGAATTTTACTCCTCGTATACGCGAGTACAAGAAGATATAACTCGTAAATTTTATTCAACTTATCTCCTTCGACTTTACCGTACGAAGCAAATTGTAATTTTCCAGCTGAGATGGGCTTTTTATTTTTTGCCCCCGAGCTTCCACGCGGCTGCCTGCCGCGGAATAGGAGCGCGGGCAACTTACTCTCTATCTATCGCCGTTACCCTGCTAAAAGCGGGACGGAACGGATTCTTAACTTTTCTTTGTTTGAATCCTGGATTTTCTAAGTAGTTATACCTCCGCTTCTCCGCGTAAAAATTGGCTCGAGTCACGTTCAACTTTGGATCGTTCTTAAAGTGTATCTATATCCTTAAGAGATTGTAAAAATCGATGGGACATTGGTCGGGTGCGCTCGGCGCACGTGCAGCATGTGTCGAAAATATCGAATCGCAGCAATTCAAGAAAGCGTGAGAAACTCCAGAGGAATTTGCAAATAATTTTCTCAATGCTGCTTTGTCTTTCCAGAAAGATATTAAAAAGATGATTATCGAGGCTCAATGAACGCGAAAAAAGATCATTGCGTATTTCGCTGGATATCTACAACTATATACGTATGCACAAAGACATACGGTCGTTCTAAATACACATACGTACTATAGCTGTAGATGCAACTCGACCATCCTCGACTTTTCGCATCGCCATACATGAGACTATTTAATCTCTATCGTAAATTTTCGTTGAAGTTCGCTAGAAATGTCTCAAAGATTCTTCAACCCTTTTTTGCTACTCTCCTTGTATTATATTAAAAAGAAATGAGGAATATTGTGCCATAGATATTTTGATAACATCGCGAATTATTCTCAACTACTTGGTAGCTTGATTTCTAGGAAAATAAAAGCCCTCGTTACGCAGGTTTTTTGCAGGATTGATTTACATCGTTTAATATCGAACGTTATTGAAAATGAGAATAGGCAAATAATAAGCGTTTTTGGAACACATTATAATTACTATTTGATAAATGATATTTCACGCAACCGAGAATAAATAAATGTGATTTGACTGAAAAACTGTCAATAAATCAGATAATTTCTTATATTTCATTCTTATTTTGCCTTCTGGAAAAAGTTATGGTCGAACCATTAACCCCTGAAATTACAGTATTCAGAACATCCAAAAATTTTCCCTTATCGATGAAAATAAGTTTTTTTTTGTTAACAACTCCATGATTTTTATAAAACGTGAATTATCTTTTTAGATAACAATTCCATATTACGAATAATTTATAATATACGCTCCGGTACAATTTGATTGCCTAGCCATAAGACTCAATGTTATTCGCTTTAAAAGTAATTCTTCTATAATAATTCAGCTGGGAATCTGATAAAAGGAGACATTCGAAGCCGTCGTTTTTGAGCGTTTCGCCATCTGTATACGCAAAGTTTTATCAAAATTTTACTTTATAATGCTCTAACGCTGGCAACTTCCTGGAAGCCAGGAGGGCGGTTTACAGCGAGGGAAAGGCGAAGTACCCCTAAAGAAACGAATTTAAAATTTTCGCGAAACTTTGTCTATTCTCGGTGTACTTGTTGCAAGTTTCTGAAAGGGCAAATCTGTCTCGTCGGCAAACAGTTGTCAAATTTAGCTTCTACTTTAATTAACAATCGTTAGTCAGTCTATTCGATCGAAATAAATATTTTTGTATTTCATTGATACCTTTTTATTTCTACTTTTTTTTTCATTTACCATTTCATTAATCGAGAAATTATTTCCTCTCAATAACTATCATTGATTTAATCGCATGGTTGTCGGGCGCAACGGATTAATATAACGAAGAATCTTGTGATTATAAGACACGCTAATTACATAAGTAAAATTCATTTCCTGACCGAGCGATGCGATGTAACGGCAAAGTACATACGTCAAAATACCAAGCTCCGACCAACTTTATATAAGATTCGATAATACGATGTACCTGCTGGGAGAAACTTTGCATTCCCCCCACCCCGCCACAATCCAGAACTAGATCTGCGAAAGGAAAGGAAAGCGACACGATTGCAGAGGCGAGATAGGAGCTGCGAATTCATTTCGGGGCAGGCGAATAGTTTACACGTCGGCAAACATTGCGTAGGAACGTCGAGATTCTCGAAAATCGCGGCGACTGCGGGCGAACAAGGTGGGGGGGGGGAGAGTCGGATAATTGAACAATGCCATACAGCCGACGAAGAGCCGGAGGGTAAACTTGCATATATAGTCGTCTTGTTCCTCTCCTTCCCTTTAAAATTTCAGAAACCCGCCGCGTTTTCTATATCGAGTCGCTTTTTGCGTGTACCCGGCCGAAGGGGTCGGGGAGGGGGGAAGAGGGGGGATAAGCCACAGAATTTATCAATCCCCGCACCTAACCCAGACCGCCCAGTACACGAGTTCGATAAATAATTGCGGGGCTAATTTGAGATAAAGACTCGCCGAGATTGAATATCCGATGCCGCAGTCGGGCGAGTCGAGAGCTAGAGCGCCGCCGCGGGTGGCGGCAACTCCGAAGATTTCCATTATCTATGAGGGTAGGGCGGATTAAAAAGCGCCGACGCGCGGTCGTAGGGGGAGTTGGGGGGGGGGAGGTCTATTATAAATAGTTACGCGTGTACGGAACAACGCGCCCGCTTTCTTTTTTTCTCTCGCTCTCTCTCTCTCCCTCTCTCTCTCTCTTCTCTATTTTTCCGCCCCTGGCTTTATTAAATTATCGAGTCTGATAAGCCGGTAGTAGGTGGAGTTGGGGAACGCGGCTCTACGGTAGGACCGCCTTCTTCGTTATGAAATGAAATGCCTTTGCCTTATTCCAAAAGGTTTCGGAGGCCGGATTGAGGATAAGGGGAAGGAGGGGGGGATATTATGCACACGCTCCAGAGAACTTTGATCAAAGAATTTCAATTTTGCCCGATATTTTCCGTTTTACTGCGCGGCGGGCTTGTGCGTCGCCGCCTATTTTTGCTTGTCGCTTTTAAGCTTCGACTGGAGAAGAAAAAGAGAGAGAGAGAGAGAGAGAGAGAGCTGTAAACTCTGCAAGACAATTCATTACGGCAATTGCATGTTGTATCGATGAATTTTTAGTTAAAATTCGTGTAAATTTCCTGGAAAAATCCTATATGTACAGTTTGGTTCTCGAGACCAAGACTCAGGATAAGATCAAGGACCTGAGGCACAAGAATGCAATGAAAGTGAAAAAGTATACTATAAAGTATGGTATAATGGGAAGAGAAGTTGTTAATTAAAAATTTTCGCAAATTTCGATATCGTTTTTCGGTAATTATTTTGTCCACAAAAGTTTTTACATCTTTCAGTTTACTTAATTTATTTATAACATACATAATTTTCTTATACTTGTTGATATAACGGTTTTGGCATATAAGAATTATTATTCATTAAAATATCTTCTTGGTATTGCGACTGTTTTCAGTCGCTGTAGCTCAATTTTCAAAAATTGAAACCAATACTTCCTTGTCAAAATCAAGTATTATTGAAGCTCTAGTTTTTACGCAAATTGATTAATCAGATATGTCACGTAATAGCCTCTAATATCATTACACTACTAGATCGCGATCTATATTTTCTGTTGCATTAGTGCAGCGATTTATATGCAGCACGAATTTCTGGAGTTCAACTGTTTTTTTTCTCTCGAACGAGTCACGATAATTTCACTTATAATTACAGTGCAATTTTTTTTCTTAAGAATTGTCTCAAACATTGACGGGTGAATTAAATTTTTTTCCCCGTCATTCTGCCGTGCTCATCGAGGGATTTAATTTGCATGAATTATTACCGATCGATTTAAGCGTTACGGCCGTGGTCGATAAGGGCGGGGAACGTGAATTTGAGCATTTTACGCCGATGACTTACGGCGATTCGGAACGATAAGCTTTGATGCGCAATTCAGCGCCTTATGCACTACACATATCATCGGATATTGCTGTAACATGGTTAATCAAAGAGCAATTGCCAGAGAGCAATTATTGTCCAAATGTACATGACGGGGGCTCGTTATCGTTGTTTTTGAGCCCGCTGTCGTTTCGACATCGCGTTCGAGCATCGATTGCCAATCGATCATAAATAATATTCGGCCCCATTATTCGATACCAATATTCTGTCTGCTTTAAAATGGTGAACGAAATGATTTATCTAAGAGAGATTTATTTAAGATGCGGATGAATGATTTGAGATAATTGTTCGAAATGAAGAAAAAAAATTGTTTGAAAATTTTAATTTTTCAAGAACGACTTATCCTTCTTATTAGACGTAAAAAATCAAATATTTTCGCTTATCACATTCGTAGGAAAATTCAGGATATATATTTTCGTCGGCACCTTTTAAGATATATTTCTTAAGCAAATGTTTCTTAGATAAAGAATATTATTCGTGCCGAACAGTGGCAAAAACAGTCAGATTGTTTTTTACTAACTGCAATTTTTCTTTGAGCAAATCAATCATTTTTCTTTCAGATTAACCTACGGGGTGATCATAAGCAAGGACAGGCTGACTATCATTATAATTATAATATTATATATATATATATATATATATATATATATATATATATATATATGTATATTATTCTATTGAACAGGAGTGTAAGACCAATAAAAATATTTAATATATTTTTTAAATCAGTCTACATAAGTACAATTAATACGCTCGTGGATCATTAAATGTAACAATATATATGTCAGGGAAATAAATATCTCTATTAAATATAATCCGCGCTCGGTATAGAAATGGCCGTAAATAATTTTCATTTAGGTACTGAATTAAGCATATTGTATTATCTATACGTAGGTAAATACATTAAATTAATATTTGATCGTAATGAACGTCGAGTATGAGGACTTCGATCGAACGCCGTCTCACTGTTCGCGCGTGCGAAGCCCAGTTCGGCTCTCTTTCTCTCTCTCTCTCTCTCTCTCTCTCTCTCCCTCAAAAACCACCAAAATAATCTTCGTCAAGTCTAGTTCGTCTGTAAAATACTTTCTCAAGTAACTACAATTATTAATTCAAAATAGTCTGTCGTATGCGCTTGTAACTCTTCTGTATACTGATTCCGTGCCATATATGCTTCTCTCTCTCTCTCTCTCTCTCTCCCTCTTCCTGTTACTCTTCTTTCTTCCTAATCATTAATTATCCATCGTGAATATTAAGTTTAAGATCGACCATGTTGTTTTATTAATAAAATAAAATATAAATAATTAGAAATTGAAAAGCATACGATATACATGCATTATCGTCATTTTAAATACTAATGAAGCAAATAATTCTTTAATTTTTTCAATTTTATTGAAAATCATCTTCATTTCACTAATTAATTTAGCTCTATTATTCCGAGGTATTCGTTCAAATAAAAAATTCTTAAAAATACATTTACGAACAAACAATAAAAATATAATATTTGCAAAATAACGCCGAGATATATCTGGAAAATTTCCAACAAAATATTATTTTTGTCTTACACTTATTTAGCGTTGTTTCTATACAAGCTTTAATAATAACATGTTGATACTACAGTGTTGCAGAAAAATAATTAAAATACGTTCTCAACAGTAAGGAACCGCTATTCTGGATAATTAGTTTGGCCTAGCAACAAATATAAAGACTGAAAATATTGCCTGTTTACTATACCTTGTAAATAGCATTATAAGAGTTAACAAAGTTTCAAACCTGGAACTTATTCTAATAAAGGTAATAATAACAATAATAATAATAATACCAAAGAAGAATTTCTTTGTACTTGATTCATTATAAATTTAAGAATTAGGGAACTTACACCGAGTTCCTTAAAAAATTTATGTCTATTCGCACGCAATAAATGCTGCGTACCCATACAAAATTATTTATCTATACACTAATGAAAAATTTTGCATCCCCTTGAAACTTATCAGTTACGATCCTTAATGCAATGAATCGGAGATCACGAGTGCGAAAATTATACAAAACGAAGAAAAAGAAGTAGAAACACCGGCCGCCGTTAGGAATCGGTAAAAGAATCGCGGCTCGAAGGACACTTCTCGCCCTCTCTTCTCCCCCACTCCCAACGCGCCAGCAACGAAGTCTCAAAAATTCATAACCCCCCGGCAGTGTCCAGCGCGCGGCACGCGCGCAAAACTTGGGAACTACCGGATTAATGACCGTCGCTCGGGAATGCCCTCGCCCCCCGCCCCTTACTTTTCATGAATAAAACGAGGACGAAAAACTGGGACTACTCTTCCACCATCCAGCCCCCTCCCCTCTCTATCTCGAAAGGGTAATTAGAGCGTCGCGGAATTAATGGGCCTCCGCGGGCACGCGCGCAACACGGATACACACATACACTTGGATAATTAAGCCGCTGATAAATTCGAGCGCGGTAGGGGCGGTGGGCGGCGGGGAGTAACGGCGACGTCGCGCGTCGCGAGCAGGTGTGCTGCACCGCTCTCGCGCAGGAGGGGCGTGGAGGGGATGAGGAGGGGGGTAAAATTCGCGCGCGCCGGACGCTTCGAACTTCTTGACACAACAGAGAATGTTTGGGACAAAGTCGGCTTGTATATATATATATATATATATATATATATATATATATAGTGAAGATTCTATGGATATTCTCTCCACCTCCTTTCTCGGGGGGTCTTCTGTCCGGACCCTGTCCCGTCACGTGGATTTCCGTTGTTTGCAGTGATAACAAGAATGTTGAGAATTTGCAATTTCGCCAGATAATCGCTGTGAGTTTTAACTGAACTGAAAAGTTCGAGGCGTGAGAAAGGCGAGATGCGTTTATCAATTGGGTTTTAATATGAATTTCTGCCTGTGATTCAACGACTATATTTACCATCGTGTCGTTTGAAAAAAATAAGAAATTGGAAACAGCCATATCGTGTTTATCATTGTCGAAACACAATGATAACAAAAGGGATCTATTCATTTGTTAATTCAGTGTCCATAGACTTTAACCATTAAATTGTCAGATGGCAGATTCTCCAAAATTCAACATGGTAATGTCCAATATAGCGTCTCGAAATGAAAACAATTTTTTATTCAGACCGTATCTTTTCTCCGGATAACATACTCGTAATCATCGATCCAATAAACCTTCTAATATAGATTTTCCTAGGAAATAAAGTAGAAAACTTCTTTTTTTCGAAAAAAAAAATCAAGGGTTTAATAAAAAATTTTTCATTTTAATCGATAATAGTTTATGCTACTACGTTCAATTTCAAAAGATCTATCGTAACAATTTGAATTAGAATGACTAAATTGCTATTCCGCTTCGAAAATGGGATTAAAAATTTTCAAATGTAAGGAACACATAAATCGGTATTTCAGACAACTATAGATCAGAATTATAAAATTACTATATATTAATTTCTATTTATTAAAAATCCAATCATAATGAATGCGAAGTATTTTAAATTCATTGAAAATTTTATAAAATACAAATCAAATGAAATAATAATCTATAAACTGAGGTGCAATATATTGTAAGTCAATCATTGTTTTGCAGTGGAAATTTTCTTACGATTTACATTTCAGCATAAGAAGAAGAGTGCTTCCAATAACGAAATAACGATCAACATTGCAAAGAATTATATTATATTATACCACATTTTGATTCTATTATATTAAATTAACAAATATTTTTATCGATCTTGCAGTCTTTGTGCAATATCGTAATGAAATTCTATTATCGTAAATTCCGTAATTTAATCAAATTAATTGAGAAGTTAGTGATCCAAACACAGTCAATAATATATATTGAAAATTTATTTACAACTACCGAGAGATGTATTCGTAAATATTGTTAATCACATTTAATTAATTAAAAATACGTGTTATTATCAATACGGTATAGGTACCTCGGAATTACTCGATCCATCTTTCAATATTAAATATTATTAAGTATTGATTTACATGTATAACAAATTGCAACGTAAAACGTTTAAATTATTAAATTACCAGTCATTGGCTTATCATAGATCCGAAAGTAACGTTATGAATAAAATAACATAAAAATAATAATTCATGATATGTAAATCTTTCGTCCTGGCTTAATTTTCGTGTGCTTCTATGCGTTATTTAAATGAAGGCAAAGCTGCCGAAAAAAATAGATATATCAGAACGACGGTCATTTGATCTGTAATTTGCATTTTCTTTTTTACTACGAATGAAGCTTCATCCTATTAAAGTATTCCGGCAGAACTGCGAAAGTTTTAAACTTCTTTTATCAAACGATAAGTGCGGCAAAGAAAAAAAAAGGATTAATGAACTTCAACTGGTAAAATTACGATTTATTTTCTTGAATTCCAAATGGAAACAGAACGGGACATCTTTTTCACTGTATAACAGATGGCATAACCTACTTTATAAATAACCGAAGTTCGAAATGTAGAGCGCTCAATAAAGATTCCAATAAGTCGGTTAAATTACGGGATCGTCACGGTGCGGATATTCTTCGTTATTGAACCAATCGACATTATGTCGATTATCTCACTTAAATTGGTAAATCACTGTGTCAACTGAAAAGCATATACTTATTTTACATTGTAGTGTAGTTTTTGTGTTTTTTTTTTTTTGTTTGAAATTTCAAATATCTGGTTGGAAAAGAGATAAGAACTTCGCCCGTTAATTCTCTTTTTTTTATATCGATCATCAAAATTAAGTTAAAGCGAAGCTTATTTAAAAAATGAAATCATAAAAGTTTAATGGCCGGAACGCTTCTTTTTTTTAGCAATTAAAATAATTTTATGTAAAGTGTAATGCACAATATAAAATATGTTCGCGATGAGAAATTTTAGTTAGATAAGTTATTTTCTTTCTTGAAGTTTCCATACCTACGAAGAAGATAATTTCTTTCATTCTAATCATTAATCTTGAATTAAGTAAGGCGTTCTTTGATAATTTTTAGATCCCCTATCCCATAAGTAAGGAATAGTAAGATTTTCTGAAATAACCGCACCCCTTCAATCACCTATTTGTCGAAATCCTGTCCCAAGTAACATACATAACATAAAATGATATGACAAAGTTACTGAAAGTGTACTTCTCGTCTGTGCACTTAGATTTTCTCCTTCTTCATAAAGTACATAAGTATTATGCGATTAATACTTACTCTCCCAAGCTAAATCGGTAGAAATTACCGCGATGTCTTAAAACGACGAAGCGAGTATGAGATTTATTGATATTAAAAAATTTTTTAAAACCGTAGAAATAATTTGTTGAATAATTGTTTATTCTTACGTAAAAACTATTATACCCAGCATCCCTAAATAGAATAAAGTGAAATAATCATGAACCCAACCCCCTGATATTTTTATGTAATTGAAAGATTATATCTGTTACTATAATTATTATCTATCTAAACAATCGGGATATTAGAAATATTTTCAATGTCGAATCATTTTATAATGGAGTCAGATTATTGTTAAAAAGTGTAGGTTCAATCCTCTCAATTCTAACTTCTATTTTGTACAAATTAATATAGAAGCCACAGCTCTTTATTACGACCCGCTTGGAATAAAAAAAAAAAAACAATAAAATAAATAACTATTCTGTACAACTGCAGCGCGTACACACGAGAAAATATCGGGTACATTAAGCGTGAACGAAGAAAACGGGCCGGCAGGGAGCCATTGCGCGCTTTCATTTCTCAGCAATAACTCGCCTTTTATCCGCGCCGACGCGCCGCTAGACAAAAAACCAGGAGCGGCACGAAACCGAGTCGGCGAAAAATCAATCAACTCTCGGCAGTTATAGGGACAGAATCGAGGCTCTATATAGAGGAACGGAGGCACCGAGCAGCCGAGCCCGCCCCCTCCTCCCCCTCGCCTTAGTGAAAATAAAAGAGCACGAAACTCGCGAATATCGTACACACACACACACACACACACATATATATAAATATATATAATATGAGTGTGGCCGTTCGACCCTAGTTGTACGGTTGAAAGAGGGGGCGAGTGGGCGGAGGTTTTGGGGGCGCGAGAGAAATTTCGCGCGGTTCCGGCGAAGGACGTCATTAATCATCATTTGCCGAAGCGCCGAGGAGAGAAGATCGAATCGGCCCCCGCTCGCTGAGGGTGGGCGCATTAATCGCGAGATTGCCACAGGGTGGCGCCTGGCGAGGAAGCGGCCTGGCGATCGAGGGATGGGAGATGGTAAGAGGGCAGAAAATATAAAATTATTCCTCGTTTTGGACTCCCCGACGCTTTGCTGTAATCTCTTTCAAATCTTCGTTTAAAGTTCTTCTTCATCCGTTTCCCCACCCGGTTCCCACTTCCGTAACGGTCGGCCCCTTTTTTTCTGTAGGACTTCCGGCGGCGCAGTCCCGGGATCCGAAGATGAACTGCGAGTACCTGCTCGAAGCTATATAACATGTATACACACACACACACACAAATATACGCACATTCACATACATCTTTATATATATATCGAGAAGGTGGAAAATTCGTGATTTATGCGGGAAATTTGCGCGGCAAGTATATTGCCTATATATGTGGAGTGTATTTATGACGGGGGGTTGGCGCGCGCGCGCACTGTATTGAATGCGTGTATTTGAATAAAGCCATGGACGAGTGGCTCACCTCGAGTGCGCGGCAGATACATTAAGGGTTTAGATTTACGATCGGGTAATATTTCAAGGTTTGAGATTTCAGGCCGATAAAGTGATATCGGAGGAGATTTTATCTCGAGGACTCGATGATTTTTTTTTCTATTAATACGCAGATTTATATTGATAAAGAGTTACGTTGTCTTGAAACAAAACAATTTTCGTCGCGACACAGTATGTAGATTTTACATTTTTTCACGGTACTTAATATTTTCATTCTATTATTTTCATTAGCATGCTCGCTACATTTGATCGATTATTCTTAGTAAATTTCAATTTTTTGTATATAATGTAAATCGACATTTTAATATTGATATTCTTAATTAATAATGTACTCTGAGTATTAATACATAAGGATTAAAAATTTGCGATTCCAATTAAATACGTCTCTTATAATTCAATAACGTTCGTTTCTCGTCCAAATGAAACAAAAAAAAAGCTTTTAAAACGGTAAAGTAGATTTAATAAATTGATGTCTTGAAGAGTAGAATACTGCCGATTCCGCTACTCTAACCTAAATTTAGCTGTGTTAATTTTACATTAACGTAGTTTTACACGAATTAATCACAATTAGCTTGATCAATAGGGCACTACCTTCTACCCAACGTACATAGGGCTTATAGACAAATAGATGGATTTTCGTAATTATTTCAACTGGCGCTTTAGAAGTAGATCATAAAGGCTGATCGAATACGTTCCGATTCACTCGTGAGTTGTATGAAAAGCTTCTGTTAATTAGTATCCGAAAGATGAATATAAGAAAATCGCTATTTTAAATGGAATACTTCCACGAGTTCAGTAGCATAATAAGTTTTGATTACTTTTTGAAAACACATGTAAATATATTTAAGAACAATTTAATGAAACAATCTATGAAATCAGAGAGCAACTATATATAATAACTCAAATATCATATATTTGTTTCTGTAGGATTTCCAATAGTCTAGTATGAAACTGACACCGGTCGAGATATACAGAGAGAGTAATTTTGTAAAAGTAGAACAAAAAATTGCAGAATCAGTACATATTTTTAATTGCAAAAAAATAAATGAAAATACAGGCATTAATATTGATCTGTTAAAATAAAATAAACTAATTTATCATAGAATAATTGAAGTCGCCCTTAATGTAGTCGGAAAAGTCGCATTTTTCATTACCAAATTACTCATAGTACTTTATATTATATGTATATCTAAAACGTAGTAACAAATAAAAATGTAGTGCTGATACGATTTCTGGATATTCAAAGACAGTCTGGAATCGATACGAGTTTCTTTGGATGCACAATCCTCTTCAGCACGTCTTAAAAAAGTTGAAAAACAGTTTGATACTTCATTCATCGTCTCAACTTTGTATAGTTTGAGTTTAAAATAAACGATCTAAAAGAACAAATAAAGAAGTTCCATCAGGGAATTGAGGCATTTGTATCAAGTTTACAGGTTGACTCTAAGTGCAACTTACAGTCTACGAAATATAGTATGACAATAGAGTTCTTATGTCAGAAATTCATTGTGAAATACGAAATTCACAAAACTCAATGAAATTATTTGAAGATCTGGGTTTGTATAAACTTATTTAATGAATTCGCTAATGGAACTTAATAATATCGAGATGTAGAAGTGGAATTTGCGATTGATCAGTTCGAAAACATTAATTAACAAATCCATAAATATAAAACTAATACGAGATGGTATTATTATATTCTCAAAGGAAAAGAAAGAGACGACGAGAACCGTTTCTCCATTTTTGCTCTTATTACGAGCCAACTAGTATCGAACGCATATTAACGTGAGGGGTGTTACGTCCCGCGGTTATTGCATTAAATCCAATTGAGGCTTATCCACAATCATGTTTCCCAATCGATAGCGAAACTAAACAAACGGGCGGGTATCAAAGTGCCGGCACGTCCGCGGGTCAATATAATAACGCCTCGTAATATGTTTCGAAACTCGGGACGGTCAATTCATCGAGCCCGCTCGTTCGGCGGCTTTATTATCCGGAAGAATATACACATATACACATATATACGTTTAATAACTGGCTTTCGCTCTGTATGAAAGAGCAGTCCAAGCCTCAATCATAAACCAGTCTAAACAATCATTAATGTCTCAACGATGAAATCTCTTCGTTCGCCTTAAACGAGGATTTTATACCATAGCGTAACGCAATTTCGATGACAAAAGGGGATGGACGTGGAGGGGGGAACGCATCGCTCGTAGCCGAAATTTCGCGTGCCGCATTCATTGGGGCTCAATTGTGCATTCACGTACGCGGGGATATCCACGACGAAGTTGTCGCGTTGGCTCGTAAAACGAAAATGGCATTTCGTATTTAGGTCACACGCATACGCGCGCACAAGCACACACATGCAGGCACAGATATTGCCTACAGTTTCAAGTTGCGCGTTCTTATCGATGGCACACGGCCGATAAGCCTCGATTCGTATATTAAGAAAAGGGTCTCGCGGAAGTGGTAAGACTTAGAAAAAAATCAGAAGGACTGGTTGGAACCGTTTGGCGTAGGACTGGAAGCGCGATCGGGGTGAAAGGGTTAAAATGAAAGAGCTGGAGGGAATAGTTTAGCGAAACGACGACCCTTTAAAATTCAGCCCGAAGAGCCAGCAACCTCAATGTTCTCGTTCGACCCCTTGCTCGCTTCCTCTCTCTCTCTCTCTCTCTCTTCCTGTCTATCTCTCGTTCAGCCTCGAGATGCTGCACTCTTCCCCCTCTGCCTCCTCTTCCGCGCGCAGCAAAAGAGAAACCGTAAACTTTTCCCAGAAGGAAGGCAGGGAAAGTTGATATTTCCTTGTTCTCTCCTCTCCTGCCAACCCATTCCCATTCCTCCTTCGAATACTCGAGACACGCGGCAAGCAAGTGAATGATAGAGAGCTTCGCGAAAACTCGCTTTTATTTCGAGGTTAGTGTTGTAACCACTCCCACTTTCCACCGATGCCCCGTGCTCGTCTTATTTCTCATCCTCCCTTCCCGCTCCTCCGACGTAGTGTATCTTACCAAAGTAAATAAAGAAGGCTACCGATGCTGTCGGTCTTTCTACCATCCCCTGTTCTCAGAAACTCCTGCCCAAGACCACTTCCGTGTGTATAGCTTTATATCGAAGCGCGCGAGGATGCGAGCGCGCGTTAATAATCTCAAAAACACGCGACGGATACCCTACATTGCCGCGAATATCGTTTTCTTTGTCGCTTTTTTTTCTGTTTATCTTTTTTTTTGTTGTTTTTTTTTTTTGCTTTTTTTGTTTTTGTTCCAACCATCTCCAAAGGGGACGGCGATCCGACGCTGAAGCCCAGCGACTTTTACGAGAGCCGAGCGATTAATCGCCTCGAAATAAAAATACGAACGACGCGACCTCTCTCGTGGAAGAGTAATGTCAGCGGGAGAAATTATATGTAGGTTAGAGGCGGGACGGGGGTACGGACGCCTCGAGCCCCTTCGCTTAATCGGATGAAGCAAATGTGGCTTGAGGGAAGAAGATGCGCGGCGCCCGCCGCCTTCGCGGGATTATCCTGTTAGTAAATTTTGCCATGGCTCTCCCGTGTTCAATTCGGGTTAAATCTTGGGAAAAGCTTTTTCTTTCTTATGAAATCGTGGGTAATCTTGTTTCGTTCCGCTGCCGCTGATATTTTCTAATTGAGGCTCATCAGCGAAGGTAAACTGATTTAATTTAATGCCCTTAAGAAATCTTTCGCTTTCGTAGCTCAGGGTATACGAATTATATTTATAAAGTGCCCAGCTCTATATGCTAAAGTATGTTAATAAACTAATCAAAAAAAAATTCTTTCTGTTATTTATACGCTTAGATACAATTGCATACATTACAACTAATTCAGGTTCTTACTTGGAGATCGCAAAAGAGAATCTGAGATAATTCTAATTCTAAAATTATAATTTACAATTTTATTCGAGATGAATTGCTTTATAAAGTTTTTTGAGTTACTGTGAAACTTAATCGTCGTTCATTTAAAGTAAAACTTAATCATTCTCCCGTTTATAAAATTTTTTATTCACTTAACTCTATTAATATTTCGAATGTTATCGGCATTTTAAAATATTTTCAAATTAAATATCTCTTAATTCAAGGATTAAAATAATCTTAAAATAAACTCTCTTGAATCAAAGGCTAATTGTAAAAGCCCTCTTTAGAAGCAACATGTATATATTTTTCACAAATTTTAGTGATATTTTGAAGCGCTCGATGCTAAAAAATACTCATTAAAATTTATTTCGGTAACCTGGACGGATTGAGACTCAAAGTAAATTGGGAAAAATATCAATGTCTGAAATTGGAAGCAAGGATGACTCTAACATCTTTGGATCACGTATTCAATATGTCCTATTGAAGATTATTTTAAAGGAAAAATCCAGCTCTACCTCTAGTGTAATAAAACTACAATTTTAGAAGTGGTAGAAGCTTTACAGTGGTAGTTAATAAGGTAAGCTATACGGCCAGCTGTGTATCGACGCTGTTCAAGACCCAGAGCCAACGGGGATGGAAGAGTAAATAGTTTTGGACTAATTATTTGTTTTCTTTGAGTAGGTACGTATTCTATGACAATTTTTTCAATTTCTCTTATATAGAAATATCTTTCCGGGATAATCGATTGACAAATGGGAATAATTATTTTTATCGCATTTCCCTATCCTAATAAGAGAGTGTCCTTTATGTGCTTTATAAATCCTGATAGCGACATTCAATTTGTATTAAAATTACCATTCTTAATAATTGAAAAAAGGAGGTCCCGATTCGACTCAATACGAGATTCTCACCTCTATTTTATGAGTGTTACAATTTTATTTCAATATCATATCTAAAAATATCGAAATCAATAAGGAAAATCAAATTACTCCCCTTCATATATATACACATACACATATACCTATACTAGCATTCCCCATCCCAGCTTCACCCGGGATAATAATTTAACCGATTTCTTAAATAGTTCAATAGTATACTCTATATATAAAAATGTATATAACTATAAATAATTTACTGTAATTTACCACGTTACCACACACACAAATACATACATACACACACAATGTTGTATATATACGACTTTTCCGGGAAAATCGTACTTTCGAGTTGGGTCGATAGAAAAAGATATCCAAGGGTCTCGAGACGAGTTCTATGGAGAGTATCATGTTCGGCCGATAGAATATGTCTCCGAACGACTGCTATAGAGAGTTTTGTGTTGTGGAGGTAGAATACGATATCCAGATATCCCGGGACGATTTCTACTGGGAGTTTGAGTGTTCGAATTATAGAATACGATACTTCCCGTAGAATTCGCCCCGAGGAAGCTAAAGATCCGTAGAAGAATCTACCGTCAGAGCAATTCAGATCTACCATCTGAACACAAAACTACAAGTAGAAATTGTCCTGAGACACCGGATTTTTTTTAGTTTTTTTATAAATTAGTATGATATATATATATATATATATATATATATATATATATATATATAATACTTCTTTACGATAAAAATACATTGCCTAATAATACCAAGCTCACTGTTTCAGTCTTTATATCTCCAAAGGAGTGTACTTTTAATACAGTCCTTCATGAAAAAGCAACGAACCCAATTCGTGCACTCAATGCAATATAGCTTCTGGCATTACCATCGGTGATCCTAAAATAAAAGAAGAAAAAAGACGGAATGTGATAAAGAGGAAGATTTTTCGAAAATGAGCTTTACTCCTCTCTAATTGTTTGAGTGCTTTTTAACGCGTTCTCGCTGCAAATGCTATAATTGGCAATCCAGATTTCTCTCAACTTGATTGCCTTTCACGCCGGACTTTAATGCAATTCTGACTCTTTCCAAAAGGCGACACGATTCCGAGAACGATACACATTTGCCTGTCAACTTTGGATTAAATTAAAGCTTAAGATTCCATTTGAGAAAATGTCCCATCGAGGTCGCATATCAAAGCATTATCTGAAAAAAATTACTTTTCGATGCATTAGCAAATTTAAAAAAAAAATATAAAATCTTCCATATCTTTTTAATTGGTATAATAAATTTTTCACATTTCAACCAAAAGGTGAAAATATTATATTTGTCATGAATTAAAAGAATTGAAAGCTATTATATATGCTATAAGTATGTGTAGGAGAATTTTTCAGTGATGCTAACAAGACAATTGTTTAAATTTTAAGACGAAAAAGTGCTTGAAAATCGCTGAAATGAAAATGGAAAATTCATCGTACATTGCTTACAAAGTTAAAAAAAGAAAAAGAACAACTTATAGATGAGTGTACACCAATAACGATGATCTAGTACCAAGTATTTCTTAAATCACAATTTTCATAAACATGTTTACTTATTCATATGAGGTTTATGAGAAATAGTTTTATTCATATTATGTGATTAGATTATCTGATATCTGTACAATATCAATCGATATTTTAAATCCGGCCATGCAAATAATGGTTTAATGTTTTTAATGCAGATTAATCAATAAATTAATTAATGCTTTGCTCTTGAGTCATCATTTTTCAGCAAACAATTGTTTTTAACCTCGGACATTTTCAAAATGATATATCCAAAGCATGTGAGAACTTCGTAAAGTCCCAGATTAGAACGTGAGATCGCGCAACCTTGCACCTGTCGGTCAGGCAAACAAATTTTCTCCAACCCAACATTTAATTCACCGGACTCGTTGACTCGTCGTCCACAGGCGAAATTGCTTTGCCGTCGAACAATATCGAGAAGAATATCACGGCGACCCGCGCTCGACCGCGTGACCGCGAACAAAACCGCGCTTCGATCCCCCATCCTCCCCCGGAACCAGCGAACTTTCGCCCTCACCCCCCCTCCCCCCCCATCGACCCGCGGGTTTCCAGCGCATCGGCCATCGGATAGACGGCGAAAAATTCGCCGGCGCGTCGCGCCATTCGTTCGGCGACGCAGCCGACTGACGAATGCGTGACGGGCAGGATCGCGCGTCGCTCGCCCGAGAGTTCCTTACCGAAGCGAGCGTACCGACATTGTCAATGGACGCGTCGGCGAGATGGGTCTGGCGTGAGGGTAGCGTGAGGGAGGGAATGGGGGGGGCGGGGGTACAATTCTTGGGCTAGCCGAACGATTGTACGACCGTAGGTACATGGGAGCCGCGCCGTCCGAATTCAATTGGTTGCGCGTGCAGCGGGTTCAGCGGTCCAGATGTGCTCAAGGGCTTGGCCAATAAATAGAACTGGGCGGAGGAAGCCAGCCAAAGCTTCCAATCAATTAGGCTAATTTACGGGATGCGAGTCGTAATAATAATAATTGCACTCGGCTGTCGGGGAACGTGAAAGCCATTTTGAATTGAATTTGTTCAAACGCAGCGTTATTCGCGAAAATTTATTAAATATTTATGGTTAATAATTGATAGATTGACGGGCGATCGAAAGAAAATTGCGCCTGGATCTGCTCGGTCGAGCAAATCGAAATGTGCAATGATGTAATAACATATTCATAAATCAAGAACGAATTTACAAAAAATCATTTTCGAAGCAGTGGCACGGATGATACTGGCAGTTATTTATATCTAGTTTATAGTTGCATGCTCGTTTTCTATTGTCTAATTAGATTTTGACTGCTCATTCTTAATATACTATAACCTGCCCAATACCTAGTGGTATTGTCAGAAAGCAAGAAATATAATGACAATGGAATGAACTATATACGGATGAAGAATCCAAAATGGCCTCTGTGTCAAACGTGTGTAGATCTATTGAAATGCGATAGTATGCTAATCCACCTAATCTAGAGGCGACGGTAACGCTTCGTTCCATATCGCGACAATACTATACGCGTTTTAAACCAGAAGATTTTCTTACGGATACAATCTAACGATCTACAATGTTCCCACATGCTTTAGTTCAGGAAGTTTCAATTCTGCTGATTGTCTGGATCAGTAATATCATCATCAGTAATCATATTTATCATAATTATTTTATCAGCTTGTCCAAGGGAGCTTTGCGCTTTTTGCCCGAGCTTAATTACGTTACATGCAAAATATTTTGGCAATTTAACGTTCGAAAAAAAACGAGATCCAAATTATAACTTACTTATCAGTCGCGTACCGTCCGTCTATACTTTCGACAGGTAATCCTGACAACTGTCAGTTACATTATCGTTATTGCCATTCGTTCACTTGTTCGGCTTTATATTTAACTTGCGCGTTAAAATCATGCGCGCGCCCCCCTTCCCAGCACCCTCAATCAACTGCTATCCATCATTACGAGAATAATTTTACGTCGTATGCAGCAGATCAATCGATCTCCCCCCCCCCCATCTCTCCTGCTGGGGCAAAACATTTTCAAAAAATTACATACGACTCGATTGAATATCGAAACAGATAAGTGACGAATGCCGTTCCTCATTGTTATTGATATCTGGGGAGCCAGCCGCTGTATGACGCTGATACCCGACAAAAGCTGAAATATTATACGTATAAACAGCCCAACTGTACTCTCTCTCTCTCTCTCTCTCTCTCTCTCTCTCTCTCTCTTTCTCTGCCTCTCTCGATCAACGAGGGCCGAGCAGAATCTCTCTTCGGACGCCCGAACATACAACAACATATATATGCATACAGTGTCGAGCATCCAAAAGGGCTCGGGCGCTAATTTTCCAGTGACTTGGCGCGGCGCGCTCCCTGTTTCCGAGCAATTACCGCGGAAACCGCGCACGCGTGCATACGCCGAAGAGACGGAGAGGCTGCGGCGAGGATGAGGGGAGGGGGCGGAAAAGTTCGCGCTTCGGGACGCGCGGATCGACTATACATATATATATAGTATGGGGAGATATGAAGAGCCCGGGAGCGTGGAGGCTTAGAGGCGCGCGCGAGGGGAAGGGTTGGAGAGAGGGACACCCGTGTTCGAGGAGGATCTCTCGAAATCTCCTGGTTACCCGCCATTAATCCCGAGGCGAATTGTTGCAGGCGCACGGAATTGCGCGCCCTCTTCTCTCCGCGCCACTTCCTCTTCCCTCTCGCTCACCTACATCCTCACAACCCTGCCCGGCCCTATCTTCGTGTCTCTCGCTCTCTCTCTCTCTCTCTCTCTCTCTCTCTCTCTCTCTCTTTCCCACTCTCTCTCTGCCTCGCTCTATATATGCCTTGTACTTCGTCACGCGCTCCTGCACTTTTTACGTGTTTCCGAGCTATGGGATGTGTTTGTACCAGCCGAGCGTGTGCTGCATATGCGCGACGCGCTGCGGCTTTCATCGACCGCCGTCCCGCGTCAACTGAAATCTACTTTCATATATATATATATATATATATATATATATATATATATATATATATATGTACAGGTATAGGTGTACAGTGTACACGCTTTACTTCTTTGACGAGGACTCGAGCGTCGCACCAGCCCGCGCAGCCGATCTGCGGCTTTGGAGCAAATAAGTTTTATATACTTTCGTTGCGCTTGCTTAGGTTCCTTTCTTTAAATTGCTTTTGTTTTAAAAATGTTACGATCGCTGGTTCTAACTTTGTTTTAAACAATATTTGTATATATATATATATATATATATATATATATATATATATATATAATGTTGGAAGAAAAAAACATAACACATACGTAAGCGACAGCTGTGTCAGAGGATGTTTTAACGAATCAGCATAACACTGATCCTCTTGATTGTAAATTATGAAATGAAATTACAAATATAAAAGACAAAATAATTCATAAACTAAATAAATATGTAACTACTATAACACAATTAAGTTGGATATTTCAGGCTTGGTATCTGATCTGTTTCAAATACTTTCTAAAATTTCATGATGTTGGTTTCCTTTATTTTAAAAAAGTTTGTTCTATCTTGAAATAATATTAAGAGAAGATCGTACTACGACCGTCAATTGTTGTGTTTTTTAGAATTATTTTTGAGAATAAAAATATTCTACCTAATTCAAATTTCATCTGCGATTTAAAAAAAGAGGACAACAGTATATTGCCGATGCTAGTCTTTTTTTTCTCGATTTATTTAATAATCGTTAAGATAATTGCAGCCTATTTTCTGTCTAAAATCAATTGTACTCAAACGTTTAAGTTGCTTTTTTTGAGTCCGATATAGGCCAATCTCAAATATTTCTAATTTTCAGGAAAAAAGATGCAATTAACAATTTAACTTCAGATGAACAAGATCCTAAAAACTGCTTTATTATACAACTATTACTTCATAATAAAGCCCTAAAATTAAAAAATCCTTTCACGTATTTCATGGGTATCATTTGAAAATGTCATTATTTATAAATCGTCGCATGGAAATTACAATATTATCATTATTCCACCATTATGTTTTATCGAGTCTTATCTAGAATAATAGTGTATTGAGCGTTATGTATACTAATCCGTATTGGTTTACTCGTTCTGTCAAATTTAAGCTTATCTATCCACCGTTCAATTCATGTTGCAGATTCTTATTACGTTAGATTTGATGAAACGACAGTCACAACAATATTTTATTACGTACTATAAGTGAATCTGTACAAATATTTTACCAATTGCTTATTACCTTTCTTATCGTAAATATAATAATTTAATCTTTGTGTTTTTTTAAATCTATCTATTTAATTTCGGATTTTCAGTAATAATTATCAATATTTACTTTTTGACGCATATATATCTGAAGAAAAGACAAGTATACAAATTCTTCGACTTGTAAATAGTAGAAACGTGGAGAAATGACGTTGTGGTAGAAATGAGCAGATAATGAGTTATTGAGGGACTTCAGATCGAGAATACAACTGCATGCATAGCACAAAGGAACATCAGCATTAGGCAGATATTGATTACAAATTTATTTACTGTGTATTCAGGTATTGTTCAGTTAGGAGCTGTGCACTGAAAGATTTATCACGTAGTGATTCGATTACGTTTGTTCCCTTTCAACTTGACTTCAGTATTTTCCATTCTCTTTTCGTGTATTAAATACTTCGATCCGATACTATTGATCTTCTAGAGATGGATCGGGATTAAGGCAGTCACTTGGATCAAAAGTGTAACTGACGCGTGGATTATATGATTATGAATAGTACTTTGATGTGCAGGTCGACTTTTAAATCTCGTTATTTAGCTTTGTCCGGTTAATCCACGTCCAATCTCGTTCTCGTTCTTCGTTCGCATCTTATCATCAATCAATCTCATTTTACTTTACATGATAGCGACCAATCAGCGACGTTCCGAAAGACCACTGATTCGAGTCATTTGACTCAATGGTATAACAGGCTCGAATGCACTTCTACTTTTTTATTGCTCCACCTTCTCTCATGGATTGGCAAATTCGAACTGAAAAGCTTTTATTCTGATTGTTTCCGAAATTTTTTGGTCTACAACTACGAAATTCTTCTTCCAAAAATTTATCGTTAAATTTTTGCACCTTTAAATTGTGAAAATTCATAATTATGAAGTTTGTTTTCTTTACCGATAATAAAATTCTGCCATAATGAAATATTCATGACAATATGAACATATAAAGCAGTTTGGAAGTTCACGGTTCAGTATTTAACTTTTCGTATTGACAAGTTGCTGCATGGATTCCTATCTCTGGTTTTACATACAGACAGTCCGGCTACGCCTGGTTTTGCCAGAGCTATCAGATCCCTTTTGACGCTTCTGCCTCCATGCTACGTATTAAAGGAGTTATGCTCTATCAAGCTGCATTTGCTTTTTGCGAACTTTGTTCTATTTAATGTTATGGATATACTGTTATTGATTTGAAAGAATTGATTTATGCATAAAAACAACACGTATACGACGAAAAGGAAACTCAATTTCAAACAATGATGTAGGCGAAGTTATGTAGGTGAGTTTACGTTTTTATACGTAAACGGAACATAGTAAACGCCAATGGTGGGCACGATGGAATTAAACACGAGAAATGCTTTCTGACTATTACAGTCTCTATGTTATTTTTTCCTTGAGTATATATCCCGAGAGTTTTGACGGCTTTCAAAGTTGTCACACAATTGGATCTCTAATTACTTGTAAATACGTTCATCCAGAGAAATTAATTGATTCCTTGAATAGACTCGTTCCTTAGTCGACTATTTTTTATCGGAATGAGGAAAAATGTATTTTATGGATTGGCGGTCATGCGTCCTTCTAACCTAAAGTGTAAAATATATTGCTATCGTACTTAAGATAAGGGAAGAACAGGTCACTGACCCTTTGGCGTTATATTCCGTGTTTAATATAGTACATAAATAATTATGCAGTGCAAAATCCAAACAACTTGTTTTTTATGCGCGAACATACTTGTGGTGTTAACGAATAAAATGTTGCCAATACTGGCAGAGATCCTGTGGACGAACGTGAGTCAAATTTCTTAAATTAATATTGAGTTTTGCATGCAAATCAGCACTTACCGTTCAACAGTGAAAATATATGAAAATAAAAAAAATCCAAATTTTCTCGTTTCTTGTTCAGAAAGGAATGAAACGAACGACCATCAATTTTGAATTTATTGATTTTAAAGCTTGTAGCTGAGATTGGGCTTTTAAAGAGCTTTTACAAAAATGTGCAGCACATGGGCCTGGAAATATCATCGTTAATACAGTGTCATTTCGTATTCCAGGTAAACTTTTACCTGAAAGGCAAAATCATATACATATACATATGCATAATCTAAACTCACTGGAGAACGAATTGTTTCCACCTTAAGAATCTGCATTAACTCTAATAAAAAAAAACACCTCATCTTTTTGGCGCGAAGGAAACTATGTTTCATTTAATTATATATGAAATATTTTTTATATGAAATTTTCTTCGCTATTTACAAATGTTTACATTCTTCGTAATATTTTCGACGATGACGCGATATCCAACATACTTATTATTTTATGTAAATATACCATTAATATTGAAGTATATTTTTGGCAGTAATAAAACTATAATATTATTAATTAATGAAAAATTTAGCTAATTATTCACCTAAAAATTAACGTAATTATAAATATGTCCATAAATTCATATAGAATGCTTCTTGTTATATAAGCTTCCTTACCTTTATTGGAAACAGAAGTATAGAAAATACTTTGAATAGGCTAATAAATCTCAGACTTTGATTTCATAAAAATAAAAACAAAATTATTAAAATACAAACCTAAAAATGTATGCTTTGTTTTTTCTTTTTTCAGTACAGTTATTCACACCTTGAATATTAAACGTCATAATGAAATGTTGCTTAACCAAAGAAGGAGAAGTGCCAAAAGATATGATCAGCTAGTTTGTTAAATCGGTACCCATCATCCTTTTGACATGTATTTACAAATGTAACTGTTAGAAATAGACGGGATGTTATCAGTATTAATAATATAAATGCCGTCAAATATGATGAAACTGTATCTCAAGTATATTTTTAATAATATCACTAGACAGTGGTAATTCGGACGTCTCAAAAATCCGCGGATACGCGCCACGATGCTCATTCGATCGACGCTACACAAATTCTGTCGGTACTTCGCTATCCGCTCGCCTTGCTATCCTTCATGCATAACAGATCGCAATTGGTCTCTAATGGAACACTTGGTATTATTAAAACTTTTATTCTGTTTTCTGCAGAGTTAGGAAACTTTAATTTATTTACATCCAGAAGAGTTCTATATGCAATAAATAATGCCTCTTAAAAAATAAGAGCCATTGAATGGTATCATTATGCAAGAAAAATTATGTTCAAAGGTACGAAAAGATTGAAAAAAATCCATGGCGAAATTTTGTAAATAGCCAAGAACATTTAATGCAAACAATTTTCACATGAAAACAAATGCCACCAAAATGGCAAGCTATTTATTTGTTTATTATACGTTTGGTGAATTTTATCAAGATAGAAGTAGAATTTGCTCTCCGATGACCGTAGACTCTTCTTGTCAATCGTATATTTGTAGCATCTAACTCACTTTGAATCTTTTTCTTTATATTTTATAAATAATGGCAAATTTTTACCTCACTCACTTTGAATCTTTTTCTTTTGTTCTTCTGTAAACTTTCATATGAAGAAAATTTCAGAAGAATTGCCCATTTCACGAAGTACATCAACCCTTCTGGCGTGCGTAAATTTAAAATTACATACTGCCGCGTATGACTTCTGGCAATTTCAGAGTTAAAAAAAAAAATAAAAGAACACAGCAATAGTTCCGAAATTGCCCTACATCCGACCCCCAAACTAAATTCCAGATAAAAATGTCGTCATTTAATTCGAACGTTAACGAGCCCGACATCTTAATTAAACCTGCAGTTCTCCTGGCTGACTCCTCAACCTCCCTCCCCCCCTCGCCCTTCGCCGCAATCGCGTTATAACAAGCTCGAAAAAAAAAAAAAAAAAACTCCCAGGCCAACTGAAACCGCGCGCGCAAACTTTTTACGAGCCCGCCGCTCGCTCGGTACTGCGAGGCGGCACGCACGCGCACGAAAAGTAGCTCGTATCGTGCCGCGCGGACTGGCGCGGTGATTCCGTTCCGGATTAGACGCCCGGACAAATTGACGGGCGTGCGTCGCGGGCGTTGAGTCAGGGCCGGGGCCGAGCACGCGTCGGCGACGAATGGAAAATGAAGAAAAAGAGACGGGGACGCGAAAAGCGAAGAACGAAGAAAAGTTGCGGAGGGCGCGGCGGGACGCTCGAGGGTGGTGAAAGAGCGCGCGGGCCGGTAGAATGGGCGGAGGGGGGGGTAAATCACTGGCGTGTATTCCGCGTGCGGAACGCGTGGATGCGAGCGGGGAGCCACAAAACCGGGAAAGTGAGTTTTGACGATGTTTTGACCGAGAAAGAGAAATTGATAGATTTTTTTTTTTATGTAAATTATGTTTTCCAATGAAAATGGATACGTGAGAGAATAGAGAGAAAATGAGAACAGAAGCGTGCATTTTCAGTTCTATATAACTATGTAAGATGTACAAATACGCGCTAATATATGAACCTACAAAGGTAATAATTAAATTTAATTTATTCTACAAATAAAATAATTCACCGATAAGCCATACGTATAAAATAATATATATATATATATATATAATATATATATATATATATATATATATATATATATAAACAATAATAAAACTTTTAAAATAAACCGATGTATAGTCAATTTCTTAAAAAATCATAATAGCACACTCATACAATCTCTTATGTCACCATTGATAAGTTGGTCACTTCAAAATAATATGCAATAATCAAAATTTATATGAATTTTAATAGATATCCATATACATTCCTCTTATTAGAACGAAAATGTAAAATTATTTCGCTTACCTCTATCAAACAATGAGATAAGGCAAAAACAATATTCGCACCCACCATCGAATCATTTTGTCGATCATCCCTTGAACACATTCGCTCTTACGAAAATTGGACTAAAGCGGGATAATGCGAAATAATTTAAGGCTGAATTTGACTGGAATATTCAATCAAGCCCCAGAAGGTAGTTCTTTAATGCTGTCTTGACCATCTGAGAGAGGAAAGATTCCGAATCTCAGTGGTGAGGTTCGAAAGAGAGAGAGAGAGAGAGAGAGAGAGAGAGAGAGAGAGAGAGAGAGAGAGAGAGAGAGAAGAGAAACATATTTGAGAAGATTTATAGTGCTTCAAATTTGAATTGTTTTCATTCTTTTTTGTTTTTTAATGTAATCTACAGTGAATTCACTAAAGCTTTACTTATAGAGCTTATTGTCTTGCCTATGTATTTCAATATTTTTGATACATTTCACGGAAATCTTGAAACGTATTTATTACATCGTAGAGATGAAGGAATTTTTTTTGCTAATAAACGAACATCCTTAAATTGCATCCACAGAAATCTTAAGAACTATATATGTATATGTATATTTTTATACCCGAATCCATTATGAAGATATCTTCTTCAATTCAATCTGCTCGAATACATTCACCGCATTTGGTCAGTTTTCAGGATGCGTAGTAAAACAAAAAAAAAATCATAATTCTTATCGATTTTATTAAGAGCGACGACAGGCGTAACGGTTGGCTTTCAGTTTTAATGAGGATTTTCCCGTTCGAATGCCTCTTTTACTACGTGTTCTTTGAGAGTAAAATATTTTTCATGAAAAAAAAAAACATTTCTACAATAAGTACGATTTGCAATTTCTATATAGAATATGATAAAAACAGTGTTATTATTGAGTATTAATATTAAAATAAAAAAAACTGTTATATAAAGCTATTATTAGTTACAAGTTGATCATGCGTTTTTCATAATAAAATAAAGTACCAAAAACGATACCTTTACAATGAAATTGAATCAAGAATAAAAATTACTAGATATACATTGTTTATTTTTGCGTATACTGTGCTATAATAAAATAGACAGATTGCAAAGCTCTGTTTTTCCAATTGTATTTATAATCAAGGGAACAACCTTCTGATAATTTTCAAATTTTATGTAAATTTAATTAGATAACTTAATTACCAGAGATATTTGGACACTGCTCTATCGATTTCATTTTGGACAGTTTTTGCTCAGGTTTATATATATATATATATATATATATATATATATATATATATATATATACATAATTCTGAAGTTAAAATACAAAGCCTCTTTGTAATTCGAGGGATCAAAGTGCTGGCAATTTGGAATTTCTCGGGAGCCGGCATAATTGCGCATTATTCATTGAGCTCCCAATTATGTACACTACGGGCAGTATTAAAATTTAATTAAAACCTCTCCGGCACAATTTTAAAAAGAAATCTCACGTAAGAAGAGCGCGTGGCCCCAGTAATTCCGGAGGGTGTTAACGTATGATAACGTTCGCGTTGTATGCGCGAAGTATCGGGGATGATTGGCCGCACGGGGCCGTTCGGTCGAATTACGAGTGGAACGAGAGTAAAGCAAAATAATGGAACGATTTCTCCCGCGAAAAATCGAATGGCAAAGTCGAAAACAACGAGTGAAAATGATTAAATAAACCAAAGTAAAACAGAAAAATAGAAGCTGCGTAATTCGACGTGAGAGAGTAGGGAGAAAGCCGACGATGGAGTTGCGGCTCGCCGACAGCGTTTGTCCCGCGACAAAGAGCGCGGGAGCGGGGCGAAAAGGAGCCGTCGCCCTGCCCCTCCCCCTTCCCTCCAGCTTCGCGGAAGCAGCGAGCGTCACTCCGTGGAAGAATGTTAATTAATATGGTAATTAATTTTGCGACACACCTACGGAGCAGCGCGCGACGTACGTCTTTGTGTACGGGGGCGAGGGGGTCGATTTCGCGCCGATGGTCGAGCTTCGTATTTTTTCGCCCGTGTAATGAACGCACGGGAGGGGAGAGTTTGGGCGACGACGCGGTTTCAAAGCGACCGCAGCCCTCTCACCCTCTCTCTCTCTCTCTCTCGTGTTAGGTGCCCGATTTGTTTCGTAGGGAGTCAAAGCTGTGTCCACAAAGATGCGAACTTGCGCTCAAAAATTCAGGGACTGGCTGAATCTTTTCTGGCGACATATATCGTAATGGCGGAAATAGACGAAAAATCAATAATTAAAGAACTACAGATTATCACAACAACTATATATTTATTTTTATCATTGTATTTTTACTATGAACGTGTACTTGGAATTTCTAAACAATCTTAATTCTTTTCTATATATGATTATCAGATCTCTATTTTGTCAACAAAAAAAATATATAATAAGAAAATGTAGGGAAAGCTTGGATTGTTCCCTGGCAACTAAACAGTAACCTTTGATTGACTACTGACCACTGAACCACTGGTCATTATGGAAATGATCTTTTTCAACCGGAACTTTCCATTCTACCCTCGAAAATGAAAAAAAATGGAATATTTATATCTGCATCTTTTAAATATCAAAATCGCTCCTTACTCCACTCGCACACCATGTAAGTTTAGTGTAAGTCGGATGTTTTTTGGTTCGCCAATTCCACTGAAAAATTGTCCTAAACCTCGTAACATAACATTTGGTACAAGTCAATTTCGAATACTTTGTCCACCACATCGGATTCGTCGAAATCATAATGTTTTCTTTTCAGAATTCCATTGACATTCGTTTGAAAACCGGAAGATGTTAAAGCAATAGAATTTTATGGGAAAAGCATATTTGACTAGTTTCAAAAGTACTCATACAGATCGTTACTTAAAAACAATCAAATTATGATTTAGAATGAAAATTGAAAAAATCCGAAATCTGATAGATAAAATTTATATATAGACATATGGTATGAACTCGTCATTGTCAATTTGTAAGATATAACCTAACAGTTACTACCAACACCAATACAATATTATGTCTGAAGATTAATGTAAATCTTAGAATTAGCATATTTTATAATTAAATTTTATAATTGACTAAAATCAAACAAGAATTATTTTATATTAAACTATTAAATTATACACTGCTTCAGCTCATGATTTTGCAAAAACAAAATGGATGAAAATCACTTTTCGATTCACAAGTTTTTGAAAGTGAAGTCCAATTTTGTACGCTTTTTATTGACAAAAAAATTTTGACAATACTCTAAAGATGTAAAATTGTTCTAAAATCATTTTTTACAAAAATTCTCCTTACAAATGTTTCCTTTAAACTGAAAATTTCTCAGAAACAATCAGTTTTACACTGTTTTTAAGTGGCTCAATTTTTGGCTCTTTCTCTATCTCTTTAAAGTTACCACTTTCTTTCTAAAAAAATTCCACCCGAGTATGTAGTACATACAGAACCGTTTCGTGGTTATGGTCGAAAAATTTTCCATCCCCCCCCCCGCCCGCCGCATGGTTACCGATCTGCGCGTACGATTACCATCGACATACATGTATATGCGGCCGAAACTATCGACGCCGACCCTCTCCCCCCTCTCTCCCTCGCACAACCCCTGCTCCGTCCTTCCTTTCTTCGCGGCCGAAAAAAAAGCGCTCGCGAAACAAAGAAGGCGCCGCGCGATCTTTTGTCGGTCCCGGCGACAATGCCGCGCGTTTTTCGCGTGTATGCCCCCTCCCCCGCGTGCAGGCCATGCTATGACACGGACCAGCAACGCGTCAGCCAAAAAAAAAAAAAAAAAAAGCTATTCCTGGCGACACGACACTTTACCGGCTGTACTACATGCGCGAGCGACGACATTGGCAATCGGATTTTTCGCTCGCTAGTGGAGACAATTGAAATATGGGACTTTACAATGGATTTCTTCGTTTTGTGGCCAAATACAAAATCTGGACCGACAAAAGTTCGTAAAGATGAGTTTATGGCAATAAAATTGCTTTTAGTTTCTTAAATAACCAAATGTCAAGTCGGTCGATAAGTAACAATGATTTTTCCCCGATTTTAGAGTTCAATTTCATAATCGTGAAAAGATTTTCCTCCATCGACAGTCGAATTATTCTAGATCTTCCTAAAATAATTTATTAAGCAGAATTAAAACCGGCCAAAAAAATGCAATTCGTATTCCATGAATTTATTCATTATTCCGCTAATCACGGCATCCGTTCGATTGCCGCGAAAAACTTGGCCGTCTCAATAATTCAGTAGCACGGACCGAGGGAGCGAAAGCGAGCGAACCCGTGCATTAAAAAATAATAAGAAAAAAAAAAAAGATTTCCACCCAATATTATATGCTAAAACTCAGACCTCTTTTTCATTTTTTTTATTTTTTGTTTTTTTGTTTTTTTTTTTTTTTTTTTAGAATAGCTCACGAAAGAATCGCAAATTATACAGCGCCGGTGTGCCGCTCAATTAAGTGAGAGCTTCGGCGCAATATCAAGTTATTCCGAACAAATACATTATGAAATCCGCTGAAAGCTCGGGCGCGCGCGTACCCCGTCCGCTCCCACCTCTCCTCCCGATTAATTAAGGATTACTACGCTGCCGGTCGAGGAGATTTACGAGCGTGAAAAAAAAAAAAAAATTTTTTTTACGTCCTACATACTTCACTCTCCGAAAATAAAACAATGAAACTTTCGTATCGAAATTAACAATAAAATTTTGCCCCGATAAAAATTAAATGTTTACCCTTTTCCGTAGTTAAATCATATCGGAGTCGGTTCGGTCGTTATTAAACTAAAAATATAATAAATTGTGTGGAAACGATAAATAAGTAATGCGAAATGACGAAAATAATTATTACGTGCCTTGACATCAATTAGAGATTATATAATACGTTTGGCATTCTTTGACACTAATATATAATAGGAATGAACAAAGCGTTTTCGAATGCTTCCCTATTGTCTCGCTTTTTTTAAATTTACAAATGATCCTTGGACTTGCGAGATTATTTGTTTATTTTATACGTAATTACAGGCTTCAAAAAAAAAAAAAATTACCTATTTAACACCAATGAATAACTGCCATTATGGTGCATAGAGAATAATTAATTATAAAGCGCGCGTGCGCGCTACTAGCTTCCGTTTGCTGTTTCAAAACTAACAAAATTAGTCGATTTTTGGGCGAGGAGCGCCCGGAATGAAAAGCTTATTGTCCCCGATTATTAAATACACATAAATATGGTGAAGTGCTTTCATAAAGCCGCGTATGACCGAAGTTTTTATTAGAGCCCGCGTCGTATATTAAACATTGATCGTATGCGATATACGTATAATAGTGATATTTCATTGTTAATGCGATTTCCCATTGTACTCTCCCCTTCTCACGCTTCCGTATTATATTCGATATGCTTTTTTTTTGCTTTTAATGATCGATGAAAAGAAATTTTTAAACTATAACGAGGCTGCATTATAAATCGAGCCGTAACCTCGATGATACAATGAAAAACAGTAGGAGCGGTAGCAAGAGAAACATATATATATATAAATTTACTTTTATTTATATTTAATGTGCCTACATGAAATCCAATGGAATAAAATCAAAAGGCTACAGATACACCGACCTTTACTTGGTATTATTGCATTATCGATATTTTGAACATTCCAATTGATAGAAAAGAATGTAAAATGCAAATTCGCCTTTCTTTTTAATGACGTATTTCAAATCAGTTTCGTTTATTAAAGTAAAACACTTTATTATATCAAGGGAATCGTTTAATTGATTTTACTATTTTTAGAAAAAATGGTAAATCAGTGCAAGAATTAGATAGCAGAACAGCGATGGGGTATGATGCTATGATATAAAATAAATACGTGTACGATATACTGTTCATATACTAGTTATATACTATATAAATACATTCCTGCTCTTCACGAAATCATCTAGTCCATGATAAATCGGTATCACTTTAAAAACAAAGTCGGGGATATCTCCAGTTCTGAAAAAGCACATGTGCCGAAAACCAAAGGAAGTAATAATAGTCCCAAGCTATGCGTAATCGGAAAATGGTTGAATCATGTGGAAATGAAATGAAACAATTCGAATCACAGCTTGAAGTTGAAGGAATTTGAGTCTGTATCCCCCCGCCCCCAGGGTTACAATTCGAATGTCCTGGAGGAAAATTTGACATTTGACTCGCTGGCTACACTAGCAACTGGCAGCTTGGCTATATGTCGCATTTCAGCGTTTATGAGGCAGAGGTTCTACAACTGTCAATCTCTTGAAGTTATCTGTCAAACTTTACTGCCAACTATTGACGACTATTATATCTCGTAAACATCTTAAAATTGCTATAGACGGCGATTGAATCTATTGCTTAATATCAGTATTTCTTAACGGCTCTGGAGAAAGCATGAAAGTGTTTTCCATTAAGTTTTTAATTTACATAAGATGAGTATACCATGTGCAGATACTCGTGTGTATGCGGTATAAGGAAAAGCTAGAAAATGTGATATCCAGTTCTCGCACCCATTGCATTTTAATACTCCTGAGCTTCGAATCGTGCGAGTCCGTGAATGAAATCTCGTATCTAAATTTCTGGACATCCGGCCTTTAGAATATTTAAAAATCAGAATACAACTAGAAGAAATTCAGTTTAAACGCTCCTTATAAAAACATAACCATATATTATCCTATAAACATATGGGAAAACTTTATAGTAGCGTTAAAATATCTTATGCTTTAGAGGGTTTGAATTCGGCTATATAACATATTTTTTAAAAATTCATCGCAAGTGTACTTTTGAATGTTAAAAATTGTAGAATTTCTTCAACACGACATCATAGTCAGAAATTCTGATTTGTAAAATCAGAAAAGTACAAAAAAAAAAAAAAGAATCCATACATTATCATCCCGGATCGGCAGGATTGAGTTGCCAATATTTGACCTTGGATTGGCTCTAAAGAGCCAAAAATTTTTCCAAATATCGGCTGTCAAAGGGTCAGTGACAAGTAAATTAACTCAGTGCATGACTATTATTCTTATTAGAAAATTCTGTTTATCTCATCATCGTTTATTTATAGTGTATCTGCTGAATGACTGAATAAACTCCATTACAGTTGCCAAATCTCCGGCATAGGAAGGAAGTACATGGGCAATACATTTTTTTTTTCAATTTAGACGCGATCGTTATTGATTTCTCGCGTTATTGATCTCTGCGAAAGCAGCAAGAAAAAAAAATGAACAACGTCATCTTCTAAACAATAACGTGCGAGGGGGAGAGGGATAATAACGTATAGAGCGAGGCCGATATCGAGAAATGGAAAAAAAGTAAAAATGCCAAAGGGCCGTCAAAGCCCGCGCAATAAAAGCTTCTAACCACTCATACGGAATTTGTGGAGGCGTCTGGTGCCGGCGGACGGGGGTACTTTGCGCGCGCTCGCACTCCACCCAGGATCAAAGTTTCATTCGAGCGGCGCTACTCCCGGGCACTCGAATAAAAAGTAATAAATCAGCGGACAGGGCTCCGGAGAGAGAGGTAGCATCCTTGTACGCTCTCCCCCCCCCTCTCTTTCACTCTCTCTCTCTCTCTCTCTCGACCGGCCTCATAGATATTTCCCGGCTCCACGAACGGACGAGTATCTCCGTGGCCGCGTCTGCAGGACGTCCTTTGAAAAATTCCCTCCAGCTTCCCCCCCTCCCCCCAACACACCCCCGCGGCTCCTGGCGGACCGTCCGTTCAAAGACAAACTGCGCACGCTCGGTTGATTCCAAACGACTCGCGCGAACAAGAAAGTGCATTCAGGAATCCCCTCTCGCCCTTTCTCTCGCCCCCTCCCCCCTTCCCCCATGGTCCCCGCCGCTCTTTCAGCATTGTGAGGGAGCGGAGGGGCGCAGTAGATGCACGGTAACTTTTAATTGCTTTCGATCGACTCGCTCGCCCGTCCCCGTGCCCCGGCTCCTGCCGTCCCGCGCCCAACTGCGCCAGTGCCATCCTATATGTGTATGCAGCCTGACGGTGTAACCGAGCGCCGCGGCCGTTCCGAGGAAGTTTCGGCGGGACTTTGGATAAACGAGACGCGTGGCGTTGGTTTTTCACCGTTCCTCCTCTCTCGTTATATATATATATATATATATATATATATATATATATATACGCGGCAATAAAAAATTCACGCCTCCCCGCGTGCGCAGCGCTGCGGTGTTATACCCGGTGGCATACAAAAGAGTGGCACGGGTCCTCTACCTCCCGACCGCTCGAATAGCCAACAGTGCGCCCTGGTCTGTATAAGAGTTGAGCGGTTTTAATGGTTAACTTGCTGCAATTAGCTATTGGGCAAACCGCGCAATATGTATAAAACTGTGATATACGTTTACGTCGTTCTGGTGAATGCAATGAGACCGCGTTCGAGCATAGGTTCGCATGAAAATGAATTTCAGGCATCACGGCACAAAATCCGTGTATGTTTCTGAATCGCTGCAAGATACTTTCGGAGTAGGTTTACTTCTTACAATTCAACTAGGTTCCCAGAATTACCGACCTATGACGTCAAGATTTTAAGACATTGGAGATTATCTAGTCGAAAAGTTGCGTTTCTTTGCCATTATTGAGATGATCTTCATATTTATGGTTTAATAGCTATTTTAGCGACGTCACCTTTTAGTAAAACTCTAAATATTCAAAATCTATTCTGAAGGATATATCACAATATTTGTATCAAGATTTATGATTGTTTTAACAGCACGATAATAATGATGATGACATGACCAGAGAAGAAACGTATATTTTTGTAAACTGTATTAGTAATCTGTTTTCTGCTTCAATTTGTATTTAAGCTTTTTTAATATTTTAGTGATAATTTTAAGTGTTAAAGTTTTAGTATTTTGCTGAAATTTTATTTAGTGAATTTCCATCGTTACTACTTTAAAACTGGCCATAATATGTTTTTTCTAGAACTGTTAATGGAATCAGAATACACACGATTCTTCTGAAATGGATTCTGAAATGCTATAGTAGTAATAGATAATGCCGTGGATAAACAAAGCAATAAAATTATCTAGAAATTTCAGATAATGTTGAGAATAGCTCAGGCAGACGTTGTATTAGAACATAACCTCAAATGTCCTAGAATTCGTCTCATTCTATGGATGTTTTTTATTTTTTTATGGATATTTTTGTTCTGCGTACAATGTTAGTACGAAAAGGACAATCAATGTGTGCAAGAACAATAACATATATATTTTTTCAGACATCTGTAATCAGTATGAGATTGTTAATATGAAGAAGAGAAGTAGTATAGAATTTTACAATTTATGTTTAAGAAGTAAATTCGTATTTATAAACTAAAATCTATTTTTTTCAACAATATGTTTCATGAAATTATTAAATAATAATTAAATATTTAACAATTAAATGTTAATTGTTCAATAAAAAATGTTAAATTAATAATAACTATCTAATTTTACATTCTTATTTGTAAATATATTTGCAAAATTGTAATATCCACAATTACCCAACACTGCCGTTTTTAAATTTATGCAAAAGCTTGATCTGATAATAATTTATGATTTTACATAGGAAATACTTTATAAAAGCGAGCAGGCTCTTTTTTATTCATTACAAATTTAGATCCCAGAAAAAGATTTGAAGTTTATCAGTAAATTTCGCGTAACCGCATAAAGTTTTTTATTACGCACACTGAGCGCAAAACGAGCTTCGCGAAATTTTTCGTTTCTCTCTGTCTATCTCGAAAGAGAAAAGAAACAAAAATCAGACTGCTAAAACAATAACACCCGCTCGACTGACCCAGATTCGTACCTCGACCTCCCGCGGATTCTCTTCGCTTCTCAGCCCGTTTGCAAGCGCGCGGCGCTATACAGCGGGCATAATCGTAAAGGCCGGAGGTAAAAGCAGCCAGGCGCAGGCAAAAATCGATAAAATCTGGCAGCCGCCTGTACGCGCTGGATCTCTCATTCTATATATATAAGCTCGGGAGCTCGAACAATTCTCGCGGCTCGCGCAGTTCCGCGATGGCCAAAAATATTTTCACCCCTGCCACCTGAACGTACCTCGCGCTGCAGCCGTGGCCGTTGATAAATACGACGACGACGGCGACGATGACGACGAGGAGGAGTAGGACGAGGACGAGGACTTCAGCCAAAGGGGAGGAACAGAACAACCCCTGGCAGATCGCCGAGGGCCGATAAAATAATCGCTTACGAGGTGCGCGCGGGCGCAGGAGTTAGGGCACGATTCCGTACTGCTGGAGTGCCTCTCGAGCGCGCGAGGGCCTCGGCGCGTCTCGATTTCGTTTCCCGCTTGGCGCTTTGTAATATGGGAAAGGGAGAAAGGGAGGGGGGGAATAGGAGAGGGCAGCGCATACTCGAGATGAAAGATGGGCGCGAGAAAGCCGAGAGGAAGGAATAATATACGCTTACGGCACGCGCGTCGGAAGCTGATTTTCCTTTGTATTGAGTGAGTCTCTGTATCTCTGTTCCATCGTTGGTTCTTCTCTGAGCAAGAGAAGGGGAGAAAAAGAGAAAAGGGGGGAAACTGAACGGCTGATTCATGTGCTTTTCATGACATATGAAACGAAAGCGATCTGATTGAAAAAGGTGGATTTTTTTGCTTGCTATAACTTTGAACTTAGTATTGCCGAGAAAAAAATGCTATGATTAGGGATTAGTTTTAGAAAAATTAAGTTTGGAACATTGACGAAAATTTTACTGAAATATGTGTGTGCATGTATTTTCGTGTGTGTTTCAATGCGCTTAATTATAAATTTAAGGAATAACCATTAGATGGCTCTATAGGCATCAAATGCATATCTGGAAAGTGGTTGAATTGCTTTCGTTTTACTAAATAATTAAATAGTAGTTCGAAATGTTGCATTTCTGGGTAAAAAATACGGAATAGAGTATAATAAGAAAAATGGGAATTGGAAAAGAAAAGAAATCACACGTCTTCTTATCCTTTTCTATTCATCCAAATGTCAAAATTACAAATATCAAAGTTATAGTTTTTAATTTTAATAAAAACGTAGCAGAAAACTGTGAAGGAAAAAAAAGAAACAGAAATTTGACTCAAATACTATTATTACTGGCCTTATAATACTCCAGATTGGCTTCCTACCTTATTTATGTCTTGCATTTCCTAAAATTAGAGTTTTAACAGACTTAATTAATTTCCAGGACACCTTACATATCTATACCATCAAAATCTTTCGAACATGAATACTGCGCGCTGGCTATAGACATCAATGAAAACAGAACACAGTTTCTTGTCCTAGTCTGTGGTATTTTCCCAGCGGTAGATCGTTTAAGGTTATTGCCGCGCGGTTGTTCACCTAATATGATTCTTGATCAAAAAGTCACTTTCTCTAGAAAATCCCGCGAAATATGCGCTTTTGTCAGAGTTTCGATCTTTACACTACTAGATTACAGTTTGGACGTCTTTATAATAGACAGGAATTGAAAATCCGAAAGAGAAAACATCATATATACTTTAAAAATGAGTTAAAAAAGTGCATAATCGCTCTCACACTGCTCCCATAAAAATCATTTGACGATATACCGTTTCTTCCACGCGAGGTTCATATTTCCTTCCATCAGCTTATGGTTGAAACACTCAAGCAATCAAGTTAGGAGTAATTGCGAATTAATAATATGCATGGTATAATTCTATTTGATTTTCCTAACGCAGAGACCTGCCGTTGGTCGATATGTTGTGAACCTGTGTGAACTTATGTGGATTCCCAATTCAAACGAATGCGACAATTACAGCTGTTAGCTATGTGAAAAATACTTGTTCCATATGCCCAACATCCTCGATTAAATTGGCCGCGGTATATTTTTGGATATTATTAAGAAATTAGCGATTAAATTACAGAGAGCACAATGCTTACGTGAATCTCCAACACTTTGCTCGAAGAAGGATGAGAATATTATTTATCCACATAGAGCACGGTTGGATTGTTGGCTCGGTCCAGAAACTTACGGGATATATTTTATCTCCGTTCTTATGTAAATGATTATTATATCTGAAAGAACACGTATCTGGTGGATTTATTCTCTTGGAAGCGCGGTCTCGCAAGAAGGACCAATGGTAACGATCTCGTGGTTACATATATTACGCGCACTGAAATTGATCGTTCTTCCTTCGTAATGGGGAACTGACGTCGTCAGTGCACCAGAAACAAGTTGATATATTTCATTAAAAATATAAGAACTGTTATGACAATGGATTAACATTGCGTTAAAAGACGGCAATTTCATATATCTACATAAAATGTCGAATACCCAACTGGAAATTCGTGTACCCCATACGTAGATATAGTCGATGTCTCTGTTCGTTATGTGCTCGTATCTGTAATTTTCTTTTACTTTAAATAATCGGTCGTAAATAAATATAGCAGCTAAGTTTGAAATATTTCTTATATAATTGTAGTATGTTATATATTAAATGTAACAATAACAATACATTTGGAAACGTACTATTTACAAACAAAAATAACTGAGGCTGAGTAAGACAGTGATATGTATAAATCAAGGTACATTTAATAGTTCAACTTTTCCGTGACGCACTAACGTCATCAGAACGCGAAAGAAAAATTCGAATTCAGGATTATATTTTAAGGCATCTTCAGCGTTTCTTAATTACTTCGTCAATTCAAATTTTTATTTTCGTCTTATTTTATAATTTTTTTCTTTAAACTATTGGGTAATAATGTCAACTAATTTTTAACTGACCTGTTCATGATGCCGTTAATACATCTCATAATCAATGAATTCGAAACTTGTATCACTCTCGGTGTCTTTGATATATTTACATTAGTCAATAATTTGAAATATTTAATAATTATATATATATACAAATGATGTGCAATCGTTATATGTAACGATACTGCACACGTTACTTTATTTCTTACAAATAATTCATTATCTTTAATAATCTATGTATTTATATCTAGCGCTGCCTCCCTCTCTGCTTACGGCATTCCTCCCCCTTCCCTAATCCATCCTTTGACGATACACGGACACATACACATGCGCACGTACATTTCTGCCCGTACTCACTGCTTTACGGGCCTTAGATAAAGCGAGATTTTTCCCAGGGTACGTCCCGAAGGCGGCGCTGCCGGAGCTCCACGACTTACTTCGGCTGATCAAGATTGGCGCGGCAGGCGGCGTCGTTCGGTTTATAGTGCGCTCGGCGCGCTGCCGGTGTTATATCATTGCTCTATATATATATATATATATATATATATATATATATATATATATATATGTACAACGCTGTAAATTTTTGGACGAATCGGCGTAATTCGTATATAGCGCGCAAGAAAGGAAAGGCACTTTTTACGCGGACAATAAATCGTCCTTCTTTTTTTTTTTATACATTTTTATATGTATTGCATTAATAAAATTGCATAATCGCGCGTTTCAACGCGAGGGTGGATTTTTACGAGTATTCAAATTTAAAACGACCATTCTGCTGTCGGGGACTTATTTGTCTTTTCTTATTTCTTTTCATCAAGATCTCATTTCCCAAAATGCGTCTGTTTCTATTTCGTGGCGGAAATTTTCGAAATGTATATTTTAAATAACCTCGAAAGTACTTTGTTGAGAATCCTTTGCAGAATTATATATATATATACCTTTTGTAATTATATATATATATATATATATATATATATATATATACACCTAGTAAATAAAGATTTTTTGTGGAACGAACTTCTATTCAAAACTTTTATCGAAATGATGAAAATACCGTATCTTTTTTTAAGTTTATTATTCTGCCGCAGGGGGGTTTTACAATTTGTTTCTTAATGGAGCTTTGTTCTATGACTTATTTTAGTTTTTATTTTACTTCTGTGATGATTTTCCTAGAAAATATTTGATCAAATAAATATTCTATCTTTATATATATATTATGAAGATAGAATATTTATGAAACAACTATTGTTTTATTTATTAGTGTTAATAATAAAATATTGATTCACTTACTATTAACTATATTGTGAACTTATAAGTTTAGTTTGTAAAATAATTTTGTATTTGTCCTTTCTTTGTTCAAAAACGAATGAAATTAAAATTTATTTTTTGATCCATGCTGGCATTTCTATAAAAAAATCAGAATTAATTTTTGTGTCGCTTAGTCGAAACAGCGCTGAGAAATTTGTTTTAAGATTTACTTTATTTTTATACTTTGAACATTATTAAAGGATTAGTATTAAAGCTATGTTTATTTCGTATAAGAGATCGATTGTAAAGTATTAAAATTTTCAATAGATTATAAAAAAAATGATTTATTATATATATAGTTCATCCAACCATAAAACAATTTTATAGTTGCTCATAATTTTTATACCTTAATAAGCGATCAACATTTTTGAATGTTGAAAGAATACTTTGCATTTATTTATACATTTGACGTTAGTTAAATTTTCGTTAAAAATTTATATTTACAAATTTATAATAGCTATTCCAACAAATATAAAATTGACCTACTCCCCATAACACAACCGAACGAGAAAACTTGCGCTCGCCCAGAGTAAGTACAAAATTCTTCTATTAGAAAAAAAATGGCGGCAATCGCAGAAAATTAATCGTTGTTCTTTTTTCTCTGTCCCGTATAAAGTAAGCCACTATTGTTCGTGGAAGTGGCGGGGGGGGGGGGGGGTAGGTGTATCAACCGGATAGGGGTTTGGCGAGCCACAATTGAATAGCCGTCACGTCGCTCCGACGAAAGTCACCCTCGAGCGTCTCGCGGAGGCATCGCCGGCGCTACTTTACTGCCAACCCAACGCCGGCGAAAGAAGTGGCGAGGGGTTGAAGGGGGAGAGGGGTTGGCCGAACTTGGGAAATGACAGTTGTTTGGGCAGTTTTACGAGCCACGCGCGTACGCCTTTACTTCCTCCCGACGGCCTGCTTCTCTTTTTTTCTTCGTCTCCTTCTTTTTTTTCCTTCTTTTTTCTTTTTTTTTTGTGTTTTACAGTAGAGCGCGCGCCCTCGCACGGCCGTAAAGCCGAGAGCCTTTTTATTCCGGGGCGATAAAAAATGTAACGCCGCTGTCTTAATTTCCGGTCCCGTTGTTGCGTCCGTGCATATATATATATATATATATATATATATATATATATATATATATTCCTCTGACACTGGCTTTACGCTACCACGCAAGCTCGTTTTATCAATGATACATTTCGAAGGGGCGCGACGGTCGTCGAACGCGCGTTGGCAACTCTCTTGACCAGTTTAGTAGCTGGTGTTGATTTGGAGAACCGCACGAGCGCACCAGATACTCTCTCCTTCTCTCTCTCTCTCTCTCTCTCTCTCTCACGCTCTCGATGCCGTGCCACATTGCAAAAAAAGAAGTGGGCGAGAAAAAGGGCAGGAGATGGCGTCCCGACGCGGCCGCGCGGTGCGCCCGAGAAAAAAGTTTTCCAGCCTGCGACGTCGTGTCGATGGTCGAGGGGGAGGGGGCTGGTTTTTTTTTCTTTTTTTTTGCAGTCAGAGCCGCGGGGACTTTAACGAGGGGTGGAGGGATGGCGAACTGGCTACCGCCAACTTCTCCGCCGGAACTATTTGTTTACGCCGATATAAGACGAGAGTACGGTTAAAGTTTCTCTTCAACGGCGTAGTTCGAGAGTCACGCTTGATACTAAGGTCCAATTATCTGGCTTGTCTGATGCGAATTGCGATTTTATGATAGAGGAAAAATCATTTTTATGCCGTTGCTTAGGTTTTTCGCATATCCTCATGCATATGTGTATTATCGACAGATGGATGAATTTTGCAAAAATTTTTCGAAACCTTATAAAATTATTGTTTTTCATTCAAAACTTGATACTCAAGTATAGCTGTGGAAAAATAAGTAAGCAGTAGGTTAAATTTTTAAGTAGCTTCAATAATTCATAATTACTCAATAATTTATTTAAAATCCGTAAATCATGGGATCTGCTAATATTTTCACGCGAACTATTGAATAGTTTCAAAAAAATTCTACTTGACAAGTGCAAGTTCCCTTTGATAATGAATTATTGTGGAAAAAATGATTATGTTTTATGACACGCACGCTTCCCTTGATCGAACGATAGATAATTATTAGATACTGCAGAGTGCAATAAATAAAGAAGAAGATTAATAACGCTAATTTTTGTGAGCAATTGTAAAAATAAAAATTCGAATACACTTCACTAATTTTTTTAAGCTGCCAATTTCTATATCTGTAACGATGGAAATATTCTATATATGTAACGATTCTTTGGACATTATCTTTTATTTTGTGAGACGAAACAATATTCAGAGGCGTGCATAATGATTCGATCTTTTTTTTTAATGTTATTTAACGTCGCTCTATTTATGCTTCCAAATACCAGTGCTAATCAGCGACGGAGGTCTCTGATATGTTTGTAAACAAAGTATATGTAAATTGTTACAGCGGCGCCTGTGTCAATCGGCCGAGCCCGGGATTTGAACTCGGATCACCAAGTTACTCTAGCAATCGAGCCATCGTAGGCCTCTGTATGATTCAATCTTTTGCAAAATTATAATCATTCACAAAATAAAATATTTAAAACATAAATGACTATTCAATTGCTGAATTATAGCCGGAACAAGAACGTCGCAAAATCAGTATGTTTTATTGTCAAAACTAATCGAGCTGGAACATAACTATTCCTGCGTGCGCGCGTTCGTATGTGCATGGAGTGCGTGCTTTAAAGTAGTATAATTAAATATCAATCAGTATAGAAGTTGAATTTTCGACCAAAAATCTGTATTAAAAACGTTTTAATAATATTATCCCTATAAATGATGTGACGTAGCGGATGAATGCATTAACTTTAGCGTGTAGTGGTTGTCAAACCTGTGGGACCATTTTTATACAAATTTTGCATTGGTGTTTTTTTAATGAAGACTTGGCTACTGCTATTTAGAATTTTTTAACTTATATTAATGTTATCATGGTGATTTTTTACACATATTTGTATCTCTGTTAAAATGAACCAATTCTATCTATCTATCTATCCACAATTGACAAATTTCATTGTTTACCAGAAATGATTTTTCAATGAAAAAAAGATCTAAAATTTTACAAACGACAGATATTAGTTTACCACAATACTGTCCACTTAATAAAATCAACGATACGACTACACCGCTAAAATTCGACGTCGCATCGTTTCATTCAAGAAACGGAAAGTGGATAGGGCATGCAATTTTACAAAATGCGCGCAAAATAAGGAACAAGAGTTCAGAAAAAAGCCATTGCAGCTCGCCGGCTCCCGCGAATTTCCCACGCGTCGACGTCGCCGCAGGGAGCGCGGGAAGCGTTCGTTCGACGCTCTCGTTTCCCGCCACTTGCTCCCCCCCCCTCCCCGCGCCACCAAACATGCGCTCACTTCAGGAACGCGTTTGCCGGATGCGCCTCTCCTCTCGAGACGAGGGGGTTGATGCACTCCCTCCCTCTCTAGTTTTCTCTCTCTCTCTTCCTACCCACCCTCTCTTTTCCCACAACAAGCTCATCCCTTCTAGCGCGTGTATTTATATATATATGTATATATACACCGCGAAGCGCGCACCTTCCGATTGCTGATCGCGCCGCGGGGAGCGGTTTGGCGCTGGCATAGTTAATTTCCTTAAGTAAATATGGGGAGGGGGTGGGCCGAAGAAGCGCGCTTCTTTCCCACACCCTCCCTCCGCCCTGGTGCTCCTTCTATCCCATTCCCGTATAGCCGACAGAAAGACGTTCCTCAATTAATTTTCAAGATGCGCGTGGAGGGATGAAGGGATGGGGTGCTCGCGCGTCTAATTACTTGTTGATCTTGGCTTTGGTCGACGGCAACTTTCGAGGGTTGCTAAAGTTTTTCTTATTTTCGGTATATATATATATATATATATATATATATATATATATATATATATATATTTTAGAGGCTTCGTCTAGCGGCTTGCTTTGAGGTTAATTAGAAAGTAAGGCTCTGTGTATGTAGGGGGAGGGGTGAATCTCGAATGGATGTATGCTAATTTCGGCTGAGCTTTGCCTTAGACTGTTCTCGATTTTAATTTTAATTTTTCATTACCGAAGGAGTCACATTTTCTAATTTTCTTATAGGATTCAGTGAAACAGAATTGATCGTTCGCAAATGGTAATAATAAAAACATTATTTTTGCGTATAGGTTAATTTGACGGTGTCGTTGAACAGTAACGTTACGCAACTGGATCTCGCTGCGATCGGGGAGGATTTGTTATTATTTAGGTGTATATTTGTTATTATTCAGCTGCACCTTCGTTAATTATTATCGTCGTTTAGCATGAAAATTCTTAATTTACATTTAACAATCTTGATCGTGAAGATATTTTAGTGTTTTTTTACTTCGCTGCTCTGAAGTGTTTGTCTCTTTCGTAGCGATTAGCGAGATTGACTAATGTCAGTATCAAAAATTACAGTATTTAATAAAACAAAATTGCTAAGCTTCTATCGCTAAACCAAAATATTATCTCAAAAAGAATTATTTTTATTTTAATCGAAAGAATATGTTTGGGATCATTTATTACAAATATTGCAATGAGGTTTTCTGAATGCAAGAGGATGGACCAATATGGCGGACGGTATCCCTTAGAAAGACGCAAATTTTCAATTTTTTCGTAGTCGAATTGACAAATGTAGTACTACAAGTTTTTGGTTTCGCCGATCGCGAACCTTTCAATACACTAGGTCGTTTGTTCAATCGTTTCTTCTCTCCTTTAGCGTCAGCCAAAACTAACGACGTTCGATAGAGATTTTTTTGTTGTTTTTTTTCTAGTTTATTGTTTCTTTTATCCTTATTTGAAGTGAGAAAATTTATTATTCGCTTCGTCCTTCTGGCTCGGACATTCAATATATTGGCTAGATCTATGATCAATTTTCTCTCATCATCTATTTAATATGAGATGGATATTAGCTTTTTTTTACTTATTGTCTTAAAGGAATCAAACTTACCAAATGCCGGTATTCCAAAGATTAGTATTATCTTTCATCTTTGTATATGAATACTCGAGATCGAGTCAAGAAGACTTTACTAAAAGATGCAAAAGTAATGGTTTTTGTCTAAAAATTTTTTTCCTACAAAATTTTCTTCTAGTTCAATGCATATTGGCAAATATCACTTCAACTACTCCAAGCCTTCATAGAAAAAAGATCACAATGGCTCCTATAGATAAACATTTGTGTAAGCAAAAATCGCATCATATGATATAAAAATTAACAAGGCTAAATAAGCGTTAAATATCATAAATACGGTGGATGGTCTATCAATTCAAACTTCGATTATGCATTCTTAACTAATGAAAATGCGCGAACGCATGAATAATGCACACCAATCCTTTTTCTTCGAATCAAACAGCTTTTCACTTATTATCACATTTAGCTGATTCATAAATCACGCATAACACTACTGTTTGTCCCAGTTCCAAATAGTCAATGAAGAATCCCGGGGCCATTATCTATCCGGCTGATTTCATCGCATTTACCTTCGTTGTATCCAGTCAACCTAAAACCATCGGCTGTTTTAACAATTCTTTCGTTCTGTGATTGTAACGATGTATTCATGATTCATCTGGAATTACTAATATCCGTAGACTATTACTGGACCAAATAGAAGATATCAAAGATACCTTATTCGTCTGCTCTTAATTCACAGTCTTTAAATTGAAGATATTCACTACGAGTGAATATCTTCATATAACAAATCCACTCGATGAATATGACTTTTCAAGGATGCTGATTAAAAGCAAATTTTTTGTTTTATTTTGCTACTAAGAAGAATTATATTAAATAATAATACTACATAATACCGTAAGTGAAATATATATTGTCATACAAGCATAAAAGTTCGCTTGTTAAGAATTTCCAGATTGTAACAGTATTAAAAAACATCTGAAAGGATCCAATTAATCGAAGACATTGAAAGCTTTCTGAAAAATACCCATTAAATTTTTTAAATAATTGCGAATTTATTTTCAGCTTTATCCTTCTTCCGATATGATATGCTTTAATTCGTTCGATCCCGCATACCGAGCACTGCATTGACATTCTATTCACAAAATTTTCAATCACCTGCCCGTGCAAATGAATTATGTACCATCAAAAGAACGATCCGCGTTTGAATGGGAAAACAGCGCCAACATCGTTACAGCTCATCAATACTCCTCTAAATCCTCCCACCCCCCCCATCAATAGCCCTCTCGCAATAATGGGGTAGATGAGGGGAAATTTGTGGCTGTGTGGCCTTTTGCCCTCTTTAGATTCCCGCAATGAGTGGCCATTACGCGAGCAGTCCCTCAATTAAATCCGCTACATTAAAGCTCCCCTTGGAAATCGTTATAGGCGAGCGATGAAATCTACGATTAATTTCGAAATAAAATGCGCGGAACAAGGAAGATAATGAATCAACGGAAGGAGGGACTGTATTTGAAATAAGACCGCATCGAAATTGTGGCGAAGTCCTTGTGTGAAAATTTTGTACGAAAAAAAAAAAAAGAAAATATGAAAGAAACTGAACAGTTCGTTCACTTTATATATGCTTGATCAATACAGAACCCAGGGAAAGAGATATTGCCGTCTATATCATCTCTAATTTCCACGCCTTCCCTCAAAAAGATTCGAGATTTAATCGCGGGGATCGTTACCAGCGATTCGTTCCAGTTTAGTAGACCTGGAGAGCGGTTTATTTCATCCCCCTACTTTTGCTCCCTCCAAACCCCCCCCTCCCCGCCTTTTGCCCGACTCCGGTCGACCTATGAATAAAATTTATGCGTCCGTTACAGCGCGGGCGATTGGAGAAAAACCTCTGATCCGACGGGAGCTATGGCGACTTCATAAATTCGTGACGTTTAACAGCCGCTATAAAGTCATGGGGAGACATTTTCAGTGCTTTCTTGCGCGTGTCGGGCTTTCGACCCGCAAGCTCTCCGGGGCCGTTACGCGGAGCGAGAAAGGGGCTACGTCGGCTTCGTGCGTCATTTCCACGTCTGGTGTATATAATAATGGTAGTAATACTAAAGTTGTCCTGATTTATATTGTACTGTATTTATATTCGAGATAATTTTTCTCTTTTTTACACTTCTTCCAGTATTCAGATATTCAGTAGGGTAGAAAGGCTCGCTAATCTTTATAAATTTCGTCGATTGCGAGACAAATAATTGCTTTGATCATTTCAAAAATATCAATTGGTGCAGTTGTAACTATTGGAAATTGGTAAATAACTGTGCAAAAAAAATTTTAATGTAAGAAATGTTTTTTGTGAAAGAAAAATTCCTTATTTTATTAAGAAGATTATTACGCACTACCTATAGAATAGTAATTCATTCACTTAAACTTTAAATTGATTAAGATTAGATTGAATACTAACATTTCTATCCATTTATCTCAATTTCGATATATATATATATATATATATATATATATATATATATATAATCCTTATTCTTTTCATATATACTTCGATGGAATCGATAGAATCTATTGTCTCTTTGTCTAAAGCAAATTTACTAGTAGGAGTCTTCTCCTACGACAAACAAACTTGATGGTATTTGCATAATGCTAAGGAGTATTTTACATTTAACCCTTTTCTTTTAAAAAAGTTGACACGCATTCTTCTAAACTGAAAGACCTTTGTAAATTAATCTTCTATTCAAAAACATACTTCTTTAGTAGTTGAGGGTAGTTGGAAAGTTTATAATGAATACGAGGTTCATAATCGCGATTTATTTACCTGACAAAAAGTATAATATCACCAAGCTGCCAAAGATTTTCTAAGATAATTACCTCGGTTACACGTTTGACAATATAATTTTTATGAAACAAATATATCATAAACCAATTGCCTTGCCACCATGAAATACTTGTTCATAAAACTGGAGATAAAAATCTTATCTCTGGCTTCGATATTTCCTAATTAAACGCGCATAACCAAGTACACTAGAAAATTGTAGAATTCTTTACGCAAAAAATATCCTAATTTATTGATAATTAAAACTAAAGATATAAGTTACATATCATCCAAATGATGGTATTGAGGAATCGCGACTTCAAATCACACCATCCATTCGTTGCATAGGGAGCTCCAAGATCTTCATATAGCCTTTTCCTACCGTAGTTCCTAACTTCATTTCTAAACCTTTGAATTCTCTCAAAACGAGATACAGTATATATTTGTATATATTCTAGATAGTAGAAACAAAGTGGCGATAAAGATAAATTTTAGCAAAGCTATTCTATTGATATTAAATTATTGTTCCAGAAAACTTTCGAGCAATTGGCATCATAAGTGCGTCCTCTCAGGATATTTAAATACATTTTATAAATAATTCAGTTTAAAGAATCTAGAAGAACTTCAAATCATCAAATTCAGAGCTCAATCTAGCTATTTACCTAAAATCTGCCGCCCGGTCTGAAAATATCCTAGTCTCTCAAATCAATTCTGGATCCAAAGATGGATACATATATCGTTGCATTATAGTCCTCAAAAAGAAAAACAAATATATTATAACACATTCTTCGCTATTCCAAAAAAATGAACATAAAACGCCTGTAGAAACGAAAGCATCGATAGCCTCTGAAATGCAAATATGTTGGCTATGTATATACATATTTGGAACGTATCGTAATCGATAATATAACTGCCACACATATAGATTCAATCCAGCATTTACATCGGATAGTTCGCCCTGTCGCGAACTCCTCGAAATCTGCCATACGGTTGATCCTCGAAATTCCTTCGCGGTACGCGCTCGCAATGCCGACAACCGACACTGCGCCCACTGATATGGTTCGCTGATGGCGCGTGATAAAACCGAGTGCATCCCCCTCCCCCCCCCCAGCCAGGAACCGCTGAGCGCGACGAATAAGGGTGAATACGGCCCGACGGCGAGAGCATCGTTGTCATGCGCGATTTGTGTGCTTCGCCGCGCGCGGGCCACCTGTTGGGTGGGGTGGGAGGGGAGAGTGCGTCCACGCTATATGCGCCATGATGGGATTATAGAACCGGTATATGGAGGAGGTCCTGCGGGTGCACTCCGAGCTGTAATGTAATTATCATAAGGAGAAGAGAGAGAGAGAGAGAGAGAGAGAGAGAGAGAGAGACAGGAGAGGAAAGTAGGGTAATATGGGAAGCGGGAAAATGGTGTCCCAAAAGCCATTTTTATCAAATCGCAAGAGTGAGCTTTGAATGCTGAAATGTTTGCCGTATCCATTATCTTTGACATAATCATAACTTAGTCAGAACTGACGTTTTATTGTATCACATTTAAATGCATTGTACAATTTATGATATTATTACAAGTATAGTTTATCTGGGTAATACCCATCTTCCTCATGAGAATAAGTTTTAGTTTCAACTATTTTTGTCTTTCCGGAAACAATTTATTCATGTAAATATTAAAATAAATAATTGAAAAATCACGCTATAATACTTGCTTCAACTAAATTTAAATCAGAAAAATATATAATTAACATCCACGAATCTTTAACGGTTAGACGAACGTTTTTTAAGACATTGCTAATTAACAGCACCATTTGGGAGCATGAATAAAGCGATTCTACACAAAAAAAAAGAGATTCTATCTGCTATGTCTACCCATTAATTCCAAATGTAGCTCTTCCTCTTCCGAGATTTTATAACAATTCATTCCCTTGGAAAACAGCGGTTTTGCGGAGACGTTACGAGAGGCGGCCAACCGCGCGCCACAAATAAAATTACCCCGAGCACTCTATATCGATCAAAGTCCCGGCCTTTATATATCAATTCCGCCGTGCCGCGCGCGGACCGAGAAATAGGTTAATAACTTTTGATATAATTGGCCCCGGCCCGATTGCACCCCCGCTCTCTGCCCCGCCGGGTGGAAAAGGCGGACTTAAAGGCTTCCCTCCGCGCCGCACAGGAAGATTCTCTCTCGCGCAATGTAACAAACAAGGCCGAGAGCCGGGATGCGGAGAGAGAGAGAGAGAGAGAGAGAGAGAGAGAGAGAGACGACGAAGGGTATACGATTTTAATCCTCGGGATTTAGTTGACGGTCGAGATGTCTCTCAGTGATCCTTTTACTTTCGACGGGGCGCGGTAGTTCGCTATGGAATTAGAGTTGAGGATCACGAATGATAAGCAAATATTCATTCGCGCACGGGCTGACAGAACTTCTGTTATTGTGGATTTTTCAAGCTTCTTAATTGATCAGCACTGCTGTCCTTATATACCATATGTATCATAATCGCGGATTCACGAGAGACACTCGACGGCAAATCCAAATATTAGCCGACAAGATACTCGGATAGAATGGATATGAAATAAAATGTTACTGGTAAGCCACGTGGTCTACTGAACTTTAATGAGCCAAATCTGGATAGCATAAGTAAAAATCGTACTGTCTGACATACCTTATTTCTAGTTAAAAAACAATAACCGTCTCTCGAAGACTGGAGAGTATTAACAAAGAGTGTATTTTTGTATAGACCTCATACAAAAATAAAAAAAACCAAACCACCCTTCGAAACTTGAACAGCATCAACGAAGATTGAATTATTATGCAGACCACATTCATAGCTTCTTTAAAAATTCTGAATATATTTTTGTTCAAAGAATTCGTTGGATAAAAATAAATTCGATAGAGTAGTCTTCTCGATCAAATGTCTATTCTATCAAATGTCAATTTCTTCAAATATCGCTTCGGGCAATTTTTATTTTGACCAACTGTTCATTCAGCTAAGTATATTTTTTGTAAAATATTCTTTATGTTCAATATCGATTCGGCCAACCATTTTTTTTTCTTTAAATATTCTTTTGTTGAAATATCGATTCGAAAAAGCATCCTTTAGGCCAAATATATATTCGGTCAAATATTTTTTTGATTAACTGTTCATTGGACCAAATGTGTTTTAGTCATATATTCAACATGAACCAAAAGGTCCGATATTAAGTGTACCTTAAATTTTTTATCTACGCATCGGATGTTGCATGTAGAAAATGAATGATAAGACAAAGAATTCATTTGAATGTTTTAAGTAAATACAAAATTAAGCCTATCACTCAGATTTATATATATGTATAAGTAAATAATGTAATTATAAAAAACTATGATAGATATAAACTTAAAATATGACCGATTTATTTTGGACAAGCTGATATATCATAAAGCGACTAAAGTCTGTGATATCAAGAAATCAAAAGCATAGTCGTATGTTTTATCGCAGACCTAATTTTAGTAGCCAACCCTATGAAAGATATAACGGGAAAAACTGTGTATCCTTTCAGCAGTTAACGTGCTCACAAAGCAGTTGCGGATTCTTCACAAACGATGGACGGATAATGAACTGCAACCATTTAGATAGCAACCTCGAAAGATAAAAAAAAATAATTTCCTTTATTTAAAACGAATCGAGAAAAAATAGCATCTAAAAATCATGTGGTTGATACCCACGGATTTTATGTGTGACCTGAAATAAAAGTTTATGAACAGAAAAAAATCGGTTCGATCGATAACAGAAAAAGAAAATGAAGCAGGGTAATGGATTAAACACTTGACTATGATGTGCACAAATATGTGGGATGTAAACTAGTTAAGTACGAATTTTTTAATTAGAAATCAATAAACTAAGTCATATAAACTAAAGGTATACTATTCAGAAACTATAAATATAGTAAGGATTCATAAGACAAATACTTTTATAATGACTTCTAATAAAATTTGATGGGCAAAACGGATAGAAATATTTATTTATAACAGCTCGTATTAACATTATCATTTATGATCTGATTATTAATTAATTGTTTTACTTTCCAATTTTCTAAATTTATATCGGCTTCTTATTTCCGTATTGTTAGTATTTCTATTTCTTTGCGAAGAAAAGTCAAAAAGGTAGAAGAATAAAAGATTAAGTCCGAATAAAATCATAAGCCAGAATCGCGAATTATGGAAAAATCCTTGAAGAGACAGTTCCGAGGCAAATTAAAAACTTTATCGTTAAACGAGCCGGCACCCCACGACCCCGCCCCAATTGCGAGAAGAGAAAGCGGAAAGAATAGCGAGGCGAGATCCTACCCGCGGTTAATTGCCGTCGGTTGCAATAATTTTTTGCTCGGAAATAATTACGGATTAATATCGCGAGATTGAGCGAATAATCGGGCAGATAGTTAATGCGACAGAAGAAATAATGGGCCACGGGTTATCCCGCTTTATGTTTTCTCTTCGGGATTTCTCTCGCGCTGCGCGGAATATGAAATGGAACGTGGAAGAAGAGATTGGGCGAGATTATGCGAGACTGTCAACAATTTTTTTTTTCTTAAGCAGTGACTTTTCAAGTTAAATTTCAGATAATCTTAATCATTTTCGAGCTAGCTGTCATTCACCATGCAAGGATAATAAGCACTATTAATCGAAATGCAAAGTGTGAAATCACGGATATAGTTTATTATGTCGGGTAGCAATTTTAAATAGCAGCAGCTATCAGATTAAGAAATAATATAAAACATAGTGTAATTAATTTTTTTTTTATGAATAAATATATTAAGGCTGCTATTGATCTGTATCTCTCAAGTTTATTTAAAAATTGTCAGGTTTTTCTAACATTTTGAAATAAACGTGAACTACCCACCTGAACAGGGAAAAACTGCCATTCTCATTATATCGGCAAAAAATAATTGAGATATTTGCTCAAACATTTGACTTGCGGTCTAAAAACTTTTTTTTCTACTTATGCGAGTCAGTACCGCCGACCAACGGAGAATTCAGATCGCAAAAGGCGTTCGCTAGAACGCTTCAGGTATCAGTTGAATGGAGGTATTTGACCAACCGTAAGTCAGGGATAAATTATCGTTATTTGAAAATATTTATCTACTTTTAGAATGTAAAAAATATATTAACATGAACTGTTTATTCGAATTCCCTAGTAAAAATCGAGAAGACGTTTAGAGCAATAAGATCGATCAGTTTGCCTCCCAATTGTCCAAGAATCGGTAATAACTTTTGGCCAAGTTTTCTAAGTAAATGAAAAAAATCTTTTTTCCTCTTCAATTCTGCGAGTATAAAGAAAGATATGTGTTTTGTCAGATATTAGTCAGTTTTTTTTACCAGTATTTAATGCGAACAAAATGTACAATTTTTTGGTCGTCATATCGGATGCATTAAAATTTTCACCGTTATTCTTCTTTTCATTCTCGATCATTTACAAGGCATTGTTTACGTTCGTACTTTGTATTCAAGGTATTGTTAAAATGAAATAAAATAATTGTTGCATAAATAAACGACGGTATGAAATTCAAAATTGGAATTGATCCTCGACATTAATACTTCGATGATACGAACCAGTAGATTCTAGATAATTTGAATCTATAGTGGCATAAGCATCGTGTAACGGCAAAATCAAAAACTACACCAGTCAATCGATTCAGATTATTCAGGTCTAATTTTCATCCCATGGATAAATTCTCCATCGAACCCGCGTTAAATGCATTTAAAGCTTACTCACCGCCCTCAACCCTTTAACGAGCGGATTCAGCCAAGTAATGCCTTTCTTTCTCTCTCTCTCTCTCTCTCTCTCGCTCTCCCTCTCTCTCTCTTCTCTCTCTCTCTCTGACAATTTAATTATAAAGCCTTCTCCGAGAATATCGCGCCGAATTTATAAATAAAAACGTCGAAAACGCGCTGCATTGCCGGATATAATTAAAATTTCATTAATTGCATTTCGAACGAGTCCAATAAAGTCGACTTGAAGTATCGAATTTAGGTAACGATCCTCACCCTGTTTTCTCTCTCTCTCTCTCTCTCTCTCTCTCTCTCTCTCTCTTCTCCGTTAAATAGATAAAGCGCGTACGTCCAAAATGGGAAAAACGAGAGATAAATAAGCTATTTATGTATAGATTCTTCGGAATTGTCTTGCTCTCCAACAATAGCGACCCCTCGTCGCTCGGCCGTATCGAGCGCGTCCGCACTAATTGAATAATGAACCGGCATGCCCGAGCACAGCGAGTACCCAAAATCCCAATTGTCGGGACAGGGGGAAGGGGCTGGAAGGGGGGGGGGGATTCGAGTACAAAAACGCGAAATCGAGCAGAATGGGGGATAGCGCGAGAAAGGTCAATTACACACGGACAGAGCTAATGAAGATATTTCGAAATCAATTTTTTTTTTCGCGACTAATCGCAAAACGAAGCGCGAGTCGTTATTTATGGCGGGCTTCATTTTTGCTCTTTCTTTTGAGCCTTGAGTTAGTTTTAAGATTCTTGTCGTTCATTTCGACACTTTTCTATCGTAGAAAAAGTATCATATCGATTTCTTTTTCATTTTTATTAGAATTCTCTCAAAAAGCATATAATTGAGATTTGAATATTGATTCGCATTACTGTAAAAAACCGCTTTTTTAGTTTGTTGCATTATTTTTTATTATTCTTAATATTTTTATTGTATTATTTTTTATATTCATTTATGGTTCATGAGATAATTGATGCATGGTCATTTTGTCAAGCTGCAGGTGTACTTTTGTATGTTAAATATAACTTATTATTCATAATAATTATAATATATAATATTATTATAATTAAATATAAATTCTTAGATTATAAAATTAATAGAGTATTAGAATACATAAAAAAATAACCCATGCATTACCATTTCGGACTGGCATGACGTTATATGGCGTCATGGATTGGGTTGCCAATATTTGACCTTAACTGAACTCTAACTGAAAGCCTTAAAGCACTTATTTATAAACATAAGAAACTAAACTTTTGAAATTCCGACCCTCTAAAGGTTAATGCTCGTGATTGTTAATGCTAGACAATTTATAGACAGCAATTTGTTTTATTATAACATCCTGTTCTTCATAATGTTAGGAATGCATGTATTGTCCTAACTATTACTGTAAACTGATATAGTTTAGGTTCGGCTCGCGGGCATTCTATGCTTTTACATAATTAGCTTGTTTTTTTTCGAAAACTAAACAGAAAAAAATACCTACGCAACCTTCTGAAAATGTAAGAAAAAAAATCTAAACTGAAGAAAATTACGCATAAAACTATCAAATCTAAGCTTAATCTTCGAATTTGTGCTACAAAGTAACAGCGTCGAGTTAATAAAGAACCTCGTAAAATTTTCCCGGCGGGCTTCCGCTCCGCTCGACCAGCGTTAATGAAAGAATCTCGCCAATTCGTAGCTGTGCGGCAATGGCCGTTTATCAGAATCAAAAGTTTAACATTCCATAGTTTATTTAATTCTTTAAGATAACCCTTTATAGGATTATCTAGCAAGATACACATTAACCATTACGGAAATATATATACACATTTATATATATTAAGTAAATCTTTTTTTATATTATGGCAATTCATTGTTTAAGAAAAGTTATTTGAACAGTTTACATCAAAATTTGCAAAATGAAACAATAAATTACAGCACTAAATTACAGTAATCGATTAGGATAAACTGTTCTATACGCTTTTTGAGTTGAGAGCTCAGTTTCTTGATAAAATTAACAACTATATATTACATTTTTATGCTGTTGCTGATGTATAATTTATCCTATCCTTATGTAGATTATTTTTTACAGTTATTTCATAACTAATTCTCGTATTACAAAAGTGTATAAAATATACACTTTGCTTTTGAGCGTTACAAATTTTTTATTAAATCTATTTAAGCAATTTTTGTTAAATAATGCATTTCAAAATAAGAACAATATAATAAACTATCAATTTTTGAAAATAAACAATTTTACCGCGACGTGTCAGAAGAAAAATGTTTTTTTCGTTTTTTTTTCTCCTTGAAAGTTCCACTCGCGTTTCCGAGAAAAGTACACGACAGCGACGTCCGACGTGAAAATAATCCTCTATTTCGGCAAAAAAAAAAAAGAAAAAAAAGTGACGAGGCAGCAGGGGAGAGCGGGCGGTCGCATTGTTTAGCTTCGGGCGAGAGATGGAAACGGAGCCGAATGAAAAGTTGCATTTTCCTCGTTCGTACATACATATAATACGCTTTTCTCCACCATATCAGGCTGTCTATCGCCGCGCGCGCACGTCTCGAGGCCCTCGTTAGCTAATAGGAGTCACGGGGCGCGCGACCCTCGACCCTGCGAGCGAGCCCGGGCGATTCGCGCTGAATCGGAATACGCGGCTCTGTCGAGTCGGGGTCGTGATCGAGTGTTCGCGCGAGTGAGAAGGAGAGATTGGGAGCGAGTGAGAGAGATGAAGTTTTCACCTACCCCTACCCCCCCTCCGCACTCATCCTTGTTCCCGACCCTTTTGAGGCTGCTTTCTACAATAAACCCTTTTCTCGCGATACGCCGCCAGGACGTCGGCGCGGTTCTACGAAGGAACGTCATTTTTAGAATTTGCAGTCGAGGTAGCTCATAGTGTGTTTTGCAAATTTAATGTATGTATGTATATATAGGTAAACTCATGAATATCACGCTTTGATCTTCGATATTCTAGAATATAATTCCTGAGATAAAGTTTCGACGAAATATTCGATTAGGTGATACAGACGCAGCTTAAATAATAGAAGGGGTGAAAATTTTCATTTTCCGCGTTTTATTCTGGAACTTATTCTGGACATCCGAATGTCGAAGCGACGTTACTCGTTAATGCAGCTCCTAACTTCCTTATAAAAAGATTTGATGGCAACCGATGGAAGCGCAGCCTTCTGAAATTTTGAACAAAGATAAAGCAGTTTAGCGTTTAAATTTGAATCGCTGAATAAATCAATGCATTATCCGTGCGCATAAATATTATGAGTGATTACACTTTCATTCGTTTCCGGTAGATTTTACTGATTCAAATTTGGAAAGTACAGAAGTTTCAAAAACGCTGAAGGTCTCATAACTCCCAGTAAGTTATAAGAAGGTGACTTTTTAAAAAAATTTAAACCTCAATAATCAAAAAAGAAGCAGCTTGCTGTAAATTAATTTCTATAAAAATATTGCCAACCTTTATCAAATCTATCGGTTATTTAGCAGAGATTGGAAAATATTCACAAAGTTCTGAAATGACAGTAATTGGAAACAAATCTTTTTTATATATTGTAGAAATAAAAACTAAAAGGACTTTGTCGGAAATCTTGAAAAAATCCCAAATATTGTTGAATTCCGGGTTATACATTGCCAAAAATCTTCAGACTTGATAGCAGGCTTTGCTAAACATTTCAATCTGACATATTCATCAGTGTTTTAATAATAATCTGACAAAGTAGGTTCAGTCGGTCAGTAATGAAGTATTCTTAGATCTGCTTACAATTGGGTTTTGCAATGGTTTGCAATTAAGGTCGCAATTTCAATCTGCTCTTTCACGACAAATCAATGAATAGCTTTGAACTGATATACTAGTGTTATAAGATCGTTAGCTACAAATTATATTAAAAACTGTTCGATAAAACAATGTAAAAATAAATGTTTTTGACAAAGATGTTTTTCTAGTTCCAATTCTGTCCCATCCAACAATAATGTCCTTTCAATTTTCACTCATTCGGGCGAGCCTTCATTGTTTGTTTTCCCAAGAAATCTGGGTTACTGGGGTGCAAATAAGCATCTATAAGATACACACACAAACGCAGAGATACGTACATGTATATAAATAATGCGGAGTTGCACAATCACCAACCTATACCTTAGCTAAATACCGACGATAACGACACCAATAGCAATTGATTTTCGAATTCGCGAGCGTGATTATCGGATTTCTCTAATCCTCGATTCATACGTGTTACAAATAATAAAGGCAATTCTATAAATGAACCCTGCTTGATTATAGGTATTTGTTACGGTAAATGGTTAAATATACAACAAACATTGCTCCGACACTATTTCAAAGCTCATTATATCGACGTTTGTTATTTTTTTTTTTTTATTTTTCAGAACTTCATCTTTGACGTTCCAACATGACTACCCAGATATATCAATCATTGGAATCTATCTTACATAAAGCATTCGAATTGTACTCTATACTAATCCCGTTCGAATAAAATGTCTAGCGCACACGTCAACGTTCTAGATTTACAACCTGTATTTGATCTGTGCTGCCCCCAGGAAACTATCAATCTTGTTATACCAACGAGATTATCACTGAAAATTTCGCAAGAGCCTTTAACTAATCCCATCAGTCATTCTCCAGTTTTGGCGTAATATTAATCTTCGAAGACAAATAATTATATGACGCTTAGTTAGATTTGTAAAAACGCGTTATTCGGCTGTAGTTCTGATAAATACATATGAAAAAGTGTTATTTTATCCAAATTATTATGATGTTTAAGCTAAATTATCTACGATGGACTTAAAAAAAATTACGCGTCAAATGTAAAATTTCTTCCTACAAACCGCATTTTTGCCGCGTACAACGAAAGAAGAATAAACAAATTCAGGAGAAGAAGAAAAAACTCGGCGCTTACGGCGGCGGCGAGGAAAGGGACGAGAATTACGGTCGGGTCAGCCCCGCGTCTCGGATCAGGCTTTCATATCGCGTCGCTCGTTCTTTGATTCGCGAGGCCCCGCGCAATGCGCTCGGAATTTTAATCGACGAAGGCGCGCCGATATTTATATAGAACGAGGGAAGCTTCTCTATGCCTTTGCTATTTTTGCTTTTGCTAGGTTTCGAGGAAACGAGCATCTCTTATATATAGAGCGTATTATATAGAGCGCTCAAATATTTGCGTTGTAAATTTGTAATTTTCCAGAAGGGAAATAAGAAAAAAAAAAACCCGTTCCCCACTTCCGGGCACTGTATTAATATTGATCAGAGGGATCAATGTCTAAATATTGAAAATTTTAATTTTTCAAATCAATCCTTCGCCGACAGACCAGGGCCTGAATATTATACCGAAATTTGAATTAAGGAAAACAGAACGAAGTTTCTCTTGCTTTTTTTTCTTTTCGTTTCTTTTCGATTTTTTTTTTTTGTTTTTAAGAAAACGTAGATTTTTATAATGACTAGAAATTCAGATAATATAAGATCGTGCGGATTTGTTTCGATTTATGCCCATCAACTTTTTGTTATATAAAAAAATCACGTACCCCAGGCATATTCAAATCATTTTAGATATACGTTGAACGTTGATTTGTATAGAATATTGTATTGGAATAGAAAGGATATTTTTAGAAACTATATTATCGAACCATTTTCATTTTTTCTCTTTTTTGTTTTTGTTCTGACATCTTATAGATTGTTTAAATTATTGTCTATGAAACAACGTAGTATTTTATTGATAACTTTGATTGGTCGATAAATTAATAAGGCACAGGACAGAGTAATTAAATTTGTCCAACCCTCACAGATAGAGACTATATTATACATTTGCGAGGCAAGTTTCTCGACGCGCTGAGAATGAATGATTTTCTACTCGAGCATTGGTCCGTTATCTCGTGCTTTCGAGATAGACCGACATAAAAGAGCAACGAATAACCTTGTCAACAACATTATGTATATAACATTTGTAAAAATATAAACTTTATCGCAAAAATTACAAGCACACGATTAAAAAATAACACTTTCCCTTTTCCATGAACTTGAATTTGCTGAAAATATCTATTTATCTCATGTACCATTAAAAAAATTTCATATATACCTGAAAATCTCAGAAAACAAATCAAGAATTATAATTTAAATATTCGTACCTGGTTGTTGGCTACAAAAAAGAATTGATTGGAATACTTGACAAAAGCGTATTTTTCTATAATATTTTTAGATTAGGTTATATCAGTCTGATGCATAGCTAATGTAAGTATTCGAGGTAAGATTCGTGTTGTCCGTAAAGAAATTTTCTGGAAAACTTTCTAGCCCTGTTTATTCGTGTAATTATTTTTGGCCTTGTATTACTAAGAATCAATAAGAAAATGTAAGTAAATCTTTTAAAACTTTACTTAACAATTATAAAAGTTACATTTATTTTTTATGCGTCATCAATAATTTTTACCATTTAGAAGACTTTTAAGTATTACTGTATTCCTTATCCAATACACAAATTCATACCGAAATCTGTGATTATTGAATAATCTGTGTGTTTTCTTTTTGTAAAAGTTTTATCTGTCAGTATAATGCAATAAATCGGAAATCAGTATCACACACACACACACACACACACACACACACACACACACACACACACACACACACACACACACACACACTCGCGCGCGCACACACACACACGCAGACGATTATTCAAATGAAATTAGCCGCAGGGGCAAAGAGAGACACAGGCGCCTGATCGCATCGACTCCCGTCACCGAACAAAAAGTTTCGAAGCCTCGTAAAAACTATAGGAGAGGAGTGGGGGGGGGAGACATATAATGAAAAAGATTTTTAGCGGGACATACGTGGCTCTACAATACGCGCACGTTTATATATATATATATATATATGGAGCCGCTCGTTTTTCAGCCGATGTATAAAACGGAGAAAAGCCGAATGATAAATGCAGCTCGCATCCCGGCTGCGTTCATTTTCATCCTACAGTAGCTGTACGAGATAATTTCTGCAAATCGGAAAAAAAAAATCAAAAGGTTTACAGAGATATTCGTTAGACTACACAAGGCCCAGGATATGCGTTTGCTATTTTGTTCTTTTCTTTTTTATTAACGGCAGATAGTAAATAATATACTTATATTTATTATTATGGATTAATTATTTTTTTATATTTCTTATTTGTTATTTCTTCATCGATATTGGTTTTTTCCATTTCATTCGATTGTTTCACTATAGGTGTACGCTTTCGGACCGGTAGAGTGTTTTAAGGAGTAACAATTTTCCAATGATCTTGTTATTGAGGATTTTTTAAAATTGGAAATAAAGGCTGAAAGTATCATAAAATTTCTTTGTCACTTTAATAATCGAGCTTCTAAATAATGGCATCACATTCTATATACCCAATTTTCTTATGATACATATATGATGTTTAAGGAAAAAACTAAAGAAAAAAATTTAAAAAAAACTTTCGATCCAAAAAGTATAAGTGGCATATATATTACTTGTTCAATGTTTTTGTAACGAATATTTAACAAACTAGCAATATAAAATCTCTAGAGAGAGTTTTTACTAGATAGCAGTTTGTAATATGTGAAACAGTGGAGGATGCTTGAAAAGATATGAAAAGATATGAAACAATTTTAATAATAAAAGCTAGCTCTCATTTCTCTGTTTATAAATTAAGTATTTAAAAACAAGCACTAAATGTATAAAATAATTTTATTCCAAATGTTTGTTATTATTATAATATCAAAAAGGAAAATGTAATTCTTTTAATCGCGGCGTCTAGAAATTTTATTTTATTAAGTTTTAATTATGTTGATTTGTTTAACAAACTTTATGAATTTAAATATATCCGATCCTATTTTTGTTCATTTGATAGTTGCATTTTGGTTATAGAATTTTCTTGGTCGTGAATTTAAAAATTTTCAAAATATTATTCTCACTATCAGAAGACAATTTTATCGGAGTCTGTCTGCCTCTTTCTAATTTTATTCGCGAAAATTCTAGTAATTGAAGTAATAATCAGGAACAACGCTCGTATTTCTACTTTATTCGTATATTTGTCAATCTATAAATCTTAACTATTTTGTGACCGTAGTCCATGTATATTGAAATGAATTAAATGTAAGAATCAGCGGTAAATTTTTAATATGTTATGATAAAAACGTAATTAATTAAAGATAAGTTAATCAAAATCTGGAAAAAATCAATATTTTCCCTAACGATATATGAAAATTAAGATAAATGCATAGCAGCGGTGCAGTGTACTAGTAGTTGAACCAGCACAATGAGGTTGGCCGAGTGCCCGATAATACTGGTACCAGTATATTTGGCCATTGCTTTCATCTAACATTTTTTCTCGTCTTGAAAGTCAAATAAGTAAGCAATTTACTTATATGCGCACCCAACTTAACGATTAAAAAATTAGACAAGCTTCGTACTTAGTTCTTCATGAATCTTAACTTAAGCAGATAAAATAGTTAGCCATTGCCGATAAAATAATTCATGCAGTAATTCATTATAACATCATTGCTTAAATATGATGATAAAATATAATAAAATATAAGAGAAATATTTAATAATGATTTAACTAGTAAACATCTATGTCGCGAGTATTTATTATGAGTTCGCTTCTTTTTTTACTTTAAGAATTATTATTATTTTTTAATTCTATAAGCTTCTTTCTTTCCGTATTCTTTCTGTACTTTTTCCTTTCTTCACTTCGAGCTTGTCTCTCTTTTTTTCTTCTTGTCTCGATCTTCCTTTTTTCTTGCTTCCGATTATTTTCTTGAATCTTTGGGAAAAATGAGGGAATAAAGTTTTAAAAATAATGAATAATCATTAGAAGATAAGACTATGTCACTATTATCATATTTGCTATTGCATATTGAAAATAACTTACTTCTTAGGTCTCTAGCCGGTGTTTTCATGTACACATATTAGGTTGGATATTTTACTATAATTATCGGATTGCCTGATAGATGCTCATCCTTTATATAAGCTGACTTTCAAGTATCAATAAACGAAAAATTTAGCATGAATTTTGTATAAATTCAGCATCTTTTACTTCCTCGTTATATCTAGCACATTTGGCAGGAAGTGAAAATTTTCACGTATATAAAATGTCGATTCATAAAATTAAGAACGCCTTATTAGAGTTCCGCGATATTTAATGTTAGTCGATTTAAAGTCAGTCGATCATTTAATGCATAAAAACAGCAATATACGACCGTTTATGACACCTAATATTGTGAAAAGCAATATAATAATTAAACATCTTCTTGTGGTCAAGTACCGCTCAAGGGCCAATGATCGGCACTTTTATCTTATATTATTGTTTTTATATCTCGTTTATTTTTATGTTCATTCTGAGTTATTATCCATCTAACCTTCAAGATCTTGACCTTATCTTGGCTTACAAGCGACCAGCTACTGATTAATTTATATACAGTTATAGCAACGGCCATTGATTTACAGCGAATATACCGACCATTACGAGGACGTGTAAACATATAAACAAAAAATTGAACCAGTGTTATTATCACTTATTTAATTTACAAAGAGCCCAAGACTAGTGCGCGAACTTTCAGTCCAACATTAGCATTTCAGCATTAATTTTAAATGCCGATCTTGATCAGCGTTTTTATCCCATCTGATTGTTCCATCTGCAAATGACCCCCGTTAAACTCTCCGATTTCCACGCTCTTAATCCACGCGCACCGAGTCCTCCCGCATTTGCTCGCAATTAATTCAGCACGGCACTTTTCTCAATTACACATATCCGGAATAACTGATCATGGCGAAGATCCTCGTCCACTTATTACTCAAAAGAAAAAAAAAAGGAAAATAAAAAATTAGGAACTGAGCAAACAACGCGCCAACGCGCATAACGGCCAACCGGAAAGTATTTTCTATACGATGCGGACGAATTAATCGGCTCGGAGGATTTTTTATCTACATATGTGTGTGTGTGTGTGTGTGTGTGTGTGTACGACAGTATACGGAGTCGATCGATGTGGGCCAACGATCGCCATTTCTAGACTGGGTCGCCTCCTCTTTCCCGGGATTAACGGGACACTTTCACGATGTTATAAGCGCTAGCCTTGGGATTAAGGGACGAAATTGAATGGTCGATGGGTATTCTTTTTTCTTGGTTTTTTTTTTTTTTTTTTTTTATTGAGAAAATATTTTTTGTCTTTTATTAGAAGACTCTCTTGTTCGAATTGGACGATGATATTGTCGAAGATATATCTCATTAAATTGTAATCGAATGGAATAAATCGGTTTTTCACGGGGAGCGCTTATCTGCGCAACGGCGGCTTCTAGCGATCGGTAATTAATATTTTTAGTTTGTTAATGATGAAACATTCCCGAAAACTTTCCTCGCACCGTCGAGGATCCAGCCACGCGAAACAATATTCGCAATATTGGGAAACAAATAATTTTCATCTGTACAACTTACTTGGCTAATCCTTATTTCGATGAAATATTGAGTACTGAACGGCGGAAATTCGTGTTAAAATCCATTGATATTTTGCGAAACCCGGTGATGTCCGGGTATTCAAATTCCACGGGTAGAGGAATTTTCTTCCTGAACTTATTAAGAAACAGTAAGGACTTGGCTTAGGAATTCGGCACGATATTCGTAAAATTTTCTTATTATCAATTGAGCTGATTCGTTAAATTTTTGTAATGTAACTAATTTTTGTTTTTCTGTTTTATAAACATTCCAATTGTTTAAAAATATGAAAAAAATATATATTGAATACATTGATTCAAATACAGATTACAAGTCATAACCTGATATTTATAAATTCACGAAGTCGACCAAAGTCGCGGACAAAATGCGGAAGAAAGCGTGGTAATTTTCTTTTATTTACGCTATCTTAAGCTATCCACTAATTATTAATTAGGGATCGCCGAGAGTCTACCGCATAACTACATCTGATTGTATGGTTTCCTCGCAGCCTGATCCCGAATTAAGTAAGCTCACGCGGGAGAATTTGGTGTCGTATCTTCTCCTTCCTTTTTCGTATCTCAGTCTTTATTTGTGATGAGCTATCTCCGATGAACGTATTTATCGACTGTCCGTAAATTTGCGTGTAAAATGAATTGACAACTGGATTTCGATTGAAAATGTTAGTAACTATAATTACATAGAGCGATATTGTAAAGTCTTTCACTCATCCGGTCTTTTGATGATTCTTTTTGATTGTCAAAATGACAAAATATAGAGCTATTTTTTGTTACTTTATATTTATGCAATATTTCAAGAAAATTCTAAGAAAATTTCGCATAAAATTATGCAATTTTATCGCGAGTCATGCTGTTTGAATCCATCTTAAATATACGTTGTCATCAATTGTAGTGTGAAGAAGAATTAGTTCAAAATATTTAGAATTGAAATTTTTAAGGATTTTTCAAATATTTTAAAAATTCCATATTTTGTGAATACATGTCGATTCAAATAAACATTAAATAGTTATCAATAATTCTACTTTCCACGATACATCAGACATCTACTGATAGTATGGTTCAAATTCTCGTGAAATCGGTGGAATTGGTTTTCCTGAAATGATCAGTTTAAGTGAAAAAGAACGCATTGATAAAGACACAAGTATATAATAAATTCTGCCTACTCTAATATTATATCTTTAAATGGACTTTGAATTTTAAAAAATCGCCTTAACCCTTTGTTCTGCAGATGCCCGAGATCCAATGAAATATAAAGCAAGACAATCCCAATATTTTAAAACGTCGCTCCGAATGACTCCCTTAAAATATTCAATCTATAAAGAATGAAAAAATCCAAAATAGGCTACTATTCCATAGTTGTCTTTACAAAACAAAAGGTTAAGCTCCTAATTTGACAGTACAGTAATCCAGTTTCGTACACGTCCTAAGCACACAAAAACAGAGAACAACAAAATATACTGACGTTACTGCCTACCGAGGCACTCGACCCTACCCTGCGCCCGTTAATACAAATTACAATCCCAATTGTTATTCACCTCGCCGGCCGACCTATCGTATCTCTATCCAGAATCTCCCCGTGCCCTCGTCTTTTTGGAAAATCCCGCACCTGGTGAAGGAGAGCAAACACGGATCCCCGTAATTATAAGTTCGATCCCAAATTGCGAGACACATTCTCGTCGCGGGGCGCAATTCGACGCGATAACTGATCGACCCCCACCCCCTCGCCCTATCGACGGTGATGCGAAAATAAGAATGGCCGTGTACGATCCGCCGGTATATGAATCTTTATATGTATACATAGACGGCTATATTGAGTGGCCGAGGGTAATGGCGATATTTTCATTGGGAGGACCCTGGAGTACCCACACGGGCGGTCACAGACACAGATACACGCGCGCACACACACACACACACACAACGACACCGATGCTTTAGACTCGGCCCTGGCGCAGATCAATGCGGCACTGCGCCCCTTCGTATATACACCGTGGTATAGCCGCAGAGCGCAGACCCGCGTGCAGGTGGGCGGTAGTGAGCGGCGGCAGCGGAGCGGGGGGGGGAGGAAGGGACGAGGAAGGTTATGCGGCTGCACGCGGTCTGAACTTCATGGATTTTTCAGTGCTATCGATTCGGCCCCCGCCGACTGTCGAGACGACGCGGCTTGCACCACCTTCCGTATGCGCCCAACCCCCCATCTACTCCCACACCCTCGCGCTCTTCCCCTCGTTATCTAGCCCTTTCGTGCGCGGCCCGAGATATATATATATATATATATAACGCGACGGAGGCTGATTGATTTTGTTGGATGTTTATGAGCGTGGCGCTCGCGCGCCCCTCGAGGTTTCGCCCCTCGAAACCCCGGCTCGTTTTGGAATGCAAATTTTTCATTTTTTTCTCCCCATATGTACACGTAGCAGGTGTGCGGCGGCGGTTGGGATACTACGCCCCCTCCTCTCTCCTACGCCCTTCGATGATTTTACGCGCTGGCGCTGAACGCGAGAAAGAGAGAGGGAGAGAGAGACAGAGATAAGAGCCAAGATGTAATCTTGTAGATATTTTTTTTTTATTTTATGTGCGCTATTTTAAAGATTTTTCTTCTCGATGATATATCGTGTATTCACGCGGTATACACGGATTAAACACGGTTAATTTGAGCAGTCATCAGTTGCTACGGTAATCAACGCTTTTTTCCCAAAATTCAATATATAATATGTACAAATTGGTTTCTGAACTTTCTTAAAAATATTTACAATTAAATTAGAGTTTTTATAAATGGAATGATAATAAATTGAGATTCGAGTACGTAAAGCAGGTGATTCCCGCATTGATGGTATTTATCGCTCCTATTGCACAGAAATATCATTTATGCTATATTTGCTACGAAGTCGCGCAATGCTCGAGTTCGCGCAGGCCTACGAGCACGCGAGCGAAAGCTGTTAATTTATATTAAATTTGGTCATCTTGAGTTTTAAATATTTATTATTTTCATTTCAGATAACTGTCGAATTTAACCTTAAAGCATGGGAATACTTAAATTTGTAAGAGACGTCTCTAAATATTTTCTCATAATAATAAAATAAAATTTTTTAATTATTTTTATTATTATTGTTGTTTATTGTACCATTTTCAAAATCATTTTTATCAAAAATGGACTGGATGTATGCATTTTTTTATAAAATTTTATTTAATTAATAAATCTTATAATCTGCAGGAACATTATTTTTTCTCGTAACTTCGCCCACGAATTGTAAATTATATATTTCGAATTGTTCGGTCTAAATTATGAGATGGAAATTAATAGTGGAGATATAGTCGGAATTATGGCAATTAAAAGTTACCCTATTCAAGAAACGACGGAATCGTAAAGTAAACACGTTGAAAAAGCTTTCGGTTAATTATAATTTCGGAAATTATTACTTTTCGTAATAAAAAAAACCTTGTTGAAGGGTAAAAAAGTCCCTCCAGATTTTTATATACACCTGTACAGTATGTATTTTGATTCAATTATCATTGAGAATAAATTTCATTGTGAAATGTGACCTGGAAAATAATATACATTGTTTACTTGAACAATTTGTTATTATTACTTTCCAAGTTTATGCTACTGCTAGAAACCACATGTTATTTGTATAAATGATTCTCTATTTAACTAGATATAATATTTTATAATTAGTTCGTCTTACATAACTTACTAACTAATCGGCGTTGAGCATCAACTTTTCAGTTATACATAAATAATTAAGAAGATATGTTATGAATTTGTTATTAAATTATTATTAAATTATACAGTCCATACTTTATTTCATTCCGATGTCGCTTCAGCCTTTTCTTCATCAATTTAAAATAAGCAATTATACATCTCTCGTATTTTAATGAATGATATTTTACGAGCGTCGACCATTTTAATTAAAAAAAAAAATGCAGTAGTTTTTTAATTGTAATTATAGTATTCTGTGTATAAAGCGGAATTGAAAGGTATTATAAACTGCGCGGTAATTAAATTTCGAATATTAAATTTTGAAAGGAAGCTTAACCAACCATCTTCGATATTGAAATATACCATGATAGGCTTTTTTTTCATTTGTACTCCCATACTTCGCGTATCGCCATTCATATACAAATTACCTCGAGAATTGAGGGCATCGATGCGTGAAAGTGATCAATTAAATGTTCGGGTACGCGTATATATTTCATATTCCTATTAATTACTCTATAAGTTTCGGAATTTCATCTGGAATATATATATATATATATATATATATATATATATATAAGAATAAATGAGTTCATTATTATTATTACTATATCATTTCAAACGAGTATGCTATTCAAAGCTTGCAGCCTAATATGAATCTTTTGTTCGTCAAAAATATTTATTCAACGTTTGATAAACATTTTGGTGTATATATATATATATATATATATATATATATATATATTTGGTCCATATGCACCTGTCCCGTTTATCTGTCAAATTTCACCTGACTTCCGACAAGGCACCCTCCTTTTTTACACCAATGCACATATTGTTCTTGTTCATTTTTTGTTAAAACGAAACGAATACACCGTACAGTTTCTCTCTCTCTCTCTCTCTCTCTCTCTCTCTCTCACTCCCTCAATTTTTTCTTCTTCGTGTATTTATATATATATATATATATATATATATATATATATATATATATATATGCATCAAAACGTTCATAGTCAAGCGCTACCTCTTAATTAGCGCTCTTGCAATTTCTGGCATTTATATCGAGCTCTCCTTCGTTTTCGAGCTCATCTTCCTCCCTTTTTTTACTTCTCCGGCATCCCCTCGCATTCAAGACCGTCCTTTCATATCCCTACGTGACATTAATCATTCCGAACTCTCTCTCTCTCTCTCTCTCTCTCTCTCTCTCTCTCTCTCTCTCTCGCTCTCTCTCGAATAAAAGAAAGAAATTTTTCCCTCGAAATTTGGTTGAGGACACGTGCACTACTTTTTACAAGTGGACATTTTTCACGTAGCTCCACCGCGCATAAAGTCATCAGCGCTTTCAGCCATACCCTTTATTCGAATCTACCCTCACGTAAAGTTCCGAAGATAATCTTTTCGAGCTCTGATTGCATTGTAAATGTAAGAGCAAACGCTGTATATACTGCGTAAATCTCAATATGCGTAAATATCAATAAAAAAAAAAGAATTATGTCTGTGAGTGATCCGTTGAAATCTTAAAAGAAAACGACTTGTTTAAATTAATAAAAAGAAATTACTTCTCGTCGTAACAAAAGTAAATTTTCCAAAAAATTTACACACTGCGGTTGTAAAGTTAAACTTTACGATTCAGGACGTGCTATCATTAATACTCATATTTCTACTAGTCTAAAATAATTTACCAACGCCGTAGTTACTTAAGTTTTTAAAATGAAATATCCTAGAAACCTTGCATTATGTACAAAGTCCAATTTTACGCCCTAGTGTAATCAGCAGTCTCCCTATCGAAAATTCTACTCGCAGATATAGATGAATAATTGTATAATCGTATAATCATATGTAAAATTACGACGAGAATCGAGTAAAAACCGACCGAGTATTACTTTACCCCCCATCGCCAACGTGAAAAACTTTAATTTTATACCTTCTAAAATTAATCTAAACAAACAGTGCTATTGAAAGTCTTGAATAGCAGTAACTCTAGTTACCTTGGCATATTAACTTAAATATTTTTATGCTTAAAATGTATCAATAAAATATATTTATACTTAGAATACAGATATATTTTTCAGTTTGATATGAACGACAAAACGTTTATTTTATTCACAATATTATAGTTACCATATGTCAATTATATACTTCATACATTCATATTATTATATATCTGCAGCGTACGCGCGCATTTGCGGTGAGTATATAGTTACATAGGAAAGACCTTTAATTAATTACCATTACCGTAATTAAGTACTTACATTTTGAATATTTAATCTCTTTTACAAGAGACCATAAAAGTCCCTCGATCGAGTCGCTTAGTATCTTTACATTGCCCGTTAAAGCGTTCGGTTTTAACCCGAGCTTTAGTTTCTTACTCACCTCCCTCCACCCCATGCGCCCGACAACCAATATACATACATACATATATATATATATATATATATATATATATATATATATATACACGCCTCGCGTAATACACACGCACGCACGAGCAGAATGGCAAGCGAACGCTTTATTCTCTGCGCTCTCGCGGATTGAAATGAGCGTCATAAGCCGCGCCGCGGACGATCTCGATAAATCCTTCGGCGGCGCGGGTGGAGGATGGGGGGGGGGCGTTTATCGCGCCCGACCGCGCGATGGCGACGCGGTGAGGGCTGGGGTAAGGTAAGGGCGACGGATAAGGTCTGAAAAATTGGAATTATCCAGCAGCCCGAGTAAATCAGGGAGTTGAAAGGGGAAGCCCTTCTCCCCGCTCCACCCCCCGCCCGTTATTTATACCGGCAACATTTCAGGCGCTGCGGCGCGGGCATGGGTTAGGTTGGGAGATCGTAAAAGCTCGCGCTTGTCGCTCTGAGGAATAAAAGAAGAGAGACGGAGAACGAGATAGATAGATAGAGAGAGAGAGGGGGGGACGGAAGGACCTTTTCTCAATGGGGGGTCAGGCTGTTATTGTTTATATAGCCCCGTCACGCGGGTGATAAGCCCGCGACGAGGGGGCGCGGGTTCGACGATTCGATTCTTCGCTACGGCGAGCGCAGCGGTGAAAGTGGAAAAGGGCTAGCGTAAGCTGCTCTGACGTGCGAACGACGCTTCGCCCGGAACTCGTAGTTTCCTCTCCAGTTCTTTCTCTAATATATTCAGTGATTCGGTGAATGACGACAACGAGCTCGTCGATCCCTTGTCCACAACGTCTAATTGTCACGGCTGCGCCGCTTGTGCCGGCTCGTACATCTGTGCGGAGGCTCGAGAAGCTTTTTCTCGCTCTCTCTCTCTCTCTCTCTCTCTCTCTCTCTATCTTCTCCCTAGCCACGGATCGATGCAGACGTTGTTCGGCCATTTGTTCAGAGAGTATGAGGTGACTGCTCAACTGCCGGTGAGTCCCGGACTGCGGGAGATATAATAAGCGCGGAAGCCATTAGATGAGTATATAAAATTAATGAATCCACGCTAGTACGAAAATAGAAAGAGAGTTAAAGAAAGAGAGAGATAGAGAGAGAGAGAGAGTAAAAGAGAGAGAGAAAGTGGTCGATAATAATGCAGGGCTGTATGTTTAGTAAATTGGCGTTATTATAGGGCAAATAAGGCAAAATTTTTTTTTGTGGGTAAAAAAATGCCCAAAACGAAACACAAAATTGCAATTATTTGCATATGTGGAACTCAGATTTTGGATTAATGGGCTTTTAGATTGGGAACTGATAGGCGTATGCCTTCGGGTAGTTTGGCAATCGGCATTCATCAGACGTACGGATAAAATTCCAGCTAAACAATGATCCAGCTGGACTACTAGTCGAACGATAGTGTGGACACAACAAACTTGGGGGCTTATTGATAATTGTAATTAATATTCTTAACCTGTAATTAATATCGCATTCGTTATCGCCCTCAGCTTGTATATAAAAATGTTGTCCTATTCAACACCAATGCATGTGACTGTCTGATGTATATCCAATATCTATTACCATCGTATAATATCTGATTAGTAATAATTTATGTAAAAAATGTAAGCATAACTGCAATAAATAAATGTAGAAAAAAATTGTATTTACAAAATATCGTCGAAGAGGTTCATTCAATTTTCTTTTTTTCTAAATGTAATGCAGAACTGTTCGACTATTCGAAAATATTGTGTGCCGACTTTGAATTAAAAAAAAACATTAATAAAAGTTATATTTTCCTCAAGTTCTTTTTCGAATTAGTTGACCTCTGCAATTAAGGTCGTGAAAATCACCGTAATAACACGAGTCATTTTACGTATAAAGACTCGACAAAACCAAGATGACCGCAATTAAGGGTTTGTCCCTTGAGGGACGAAATCTCGCCCTCCCCCTCCCGAGGGACGACTCGATATCGTCAGAGGGGAGAGGTCGAATAACCGTGAAATCTGGAAATCTTCATATACAGTATACGATAACCTTTGGGAGTGAGCGAGAGAGAGAGACAGAGAAAGAAGGCCAGCCAGAACAGCTCTCGCGATTTATCCCCGACTTTCCCCAGACCCGGCCGTAAAGCTGGAAAATTCTCAGTCGGTCCTCGCGCGCCACTTTGGAAAAACGTCATGTGGTGGACGTAGGTGGAGGAGTGGGAGCTGCAGTATACGCGCGCTCCGTATCCCTCCGATGGGCGCCCGGTGGGCTCGTTGACGATCTCTGTATTTAAAGCTTTGGGCGTTCGCACGGCATACTCGCGGACGGCATACGGAATGGCGCCAGTGGCTTCGATTCGAATATATATATATATATATATATACACTTACAACTACACCCCGCGTGGCGGTCTTAAAAGACGAATGAAAGATGAAAGACGCTTGGGGGTGGAGACGGAGCCTCCTTCTCCAAGGGATACGGGGACATATATTTACCCATCGGAGGAAGAAAAAGCACGACGGCAATCGACTAGCGTGCTACTGCAGCATTGATGTGTATATATATATATATATGCAGCATGCATATTTAAGTACCATGTGGAAAATGTCAAGAAAGGATTAAGACTACCGCGTTGTATAACATTTTTTCTAGCAATTCACGCATCGCTAAAAGTTTTTTTAGCTAAAAACTAGCCAGCTAAAAAGCTAAAAAAATAGCTAAAAAAAGTTTTTTTTTTTCAAAAAGAAAAAGATGATAATATCAGTTTTTTTTTTCATATTCTCTAGTAAAAGTTTACAATGCTACTCAGCAATTAGATGACAGATTGTGAAAATCTATTTACTATACTTAGACAATTTTATCAGCAAAATGTTGAAAATTTACCATTAATCTAGTGTAATGTTTTAGAAACTATGTTAATATTTTTATATTTGTACAGATTTTGAAGAAATCACGTATTAAACATTGTTATAATTTTTACTAGAAAATCGTTCTCCGGGCAAATTAATCAAAGGTTCTGATATAGAATTATTTATGTTTTATAACGAAACCTTCTAAATTCAATAAATTTAGTTCTTTTAGTTTATTTTCTTTTTGGTTGGACTGTATATGTATTAAATTATATTTTATTGCATATCTAAATATATAATTTAGCTTATTCTTCAGTCTGAACGCCAACCAACGTACGTGCTTACACCTTATTTACACAAATAAGTTCCCACCCACTTATTATATTAGCTGGATAATATAGTGCAATACAAGTACTTAATTTCACTCTAGCGTGAATTGTTTTATCACGTAAATAATCGACATATTCGGTTCATTATTAAAAGTTTGTGTACTTTAAAGTATCCGATTATAACGAAGCCTTCCACACTAATATATTACGACCAAGGTACCTTTATAGGGCTACTGTTGCTCTTCTATCTGAGATTAATCAATGTTCACGAATTATTTCATCATTTTAATCACAAGTTAGCCATTTGAAATAATTCAAATTGTGATTTTTTATCTTCTCCATAAAAGATCAATTATTGATCAGTTATCGGCAGGAGATATACACAATTACTAGTGATACAAAACTCGTGCATCACTACCAAATAAATTATTTAAGAATCTCTCTGATGTTTATCTTCTTTTCTATTTAGTAGTTGCTGTAAGATGGAAATTTCGATGCCTACTTCGTTCAATTCGTAAAACAATGTCTAGAGGTCGTAGTCATATATTTTCGTCGATGGAAGAAAGACTCTCCCTAAAAATTCCGATATTCGTCGGTCCGAAATGGCCAGAGTTTCGTTCGCAGTCGTATCAAAACACGCGAAACGAAAACACGCCCGGCCCTCGAACTTTTCCCGCCGCGCTGCGGGAAACAACAGCAACAGGGGGCGCGCACAATACTTCGTTCACGGGGCGCTAGATCCAACTTCCCTCCGAGAAAACAGTTTACGCCAAGGTGTTGGACAAGGGGGATGGGGGGTGCGAACGCCATTAGCGGAAAAAGCGTCAACAGTAGCCGCAGCTTTGGGGGGGGTGGGGGAGCGTGCGGGTAAGTAAGCCCTCCCCCCTTCATCCAACGACGACGACTGCGTCATAAATTGTTGGAAAAGCTAACAAGCCGCTAGATGGCGCGCAGCTTCTCGTAACGCTAATCCTCATCCGGGGAGTGGGTCGGCGGAGGCATTCAAGGGGATGCGGGGAAGGTATAGAACGCGCGCTTTACCATGAAATATGCAAGTCGCTACCCTCTACATAGAGTTAATTAGGGACGTCGGTGTGTGCCTGAATTCGCTGCATTTCTCTCTCTCTCTCTCTCTCTCTCTCTCTCTCTCTCTCTCTCTCTTCTCTCTCTCTCTCTCCCTACCTTTTGCGCTGTGCAGTAGGTTTGTATTGCGCAATTTAAGACCCTCCTTCTCTCTCTCTCTTTCTCTATGATTGTGTGCGCGAATGTATATGTGTTTCGATATCTATATATATATAGATATATAGTCATTTAAGGAATCTCTTTCTTGGCCCGGCTTATCCGGGCGTTAAACGAGTGAGTTTCTCTGATTCCCCGGCTCTTCTTCTCGCTTCGACCTATGCCAGCTTCCCCTCCCCCGCCCCTCAAATCTCTCCGGCCCCACCTTTTCCTCAAAATCGAGGGAGAAAGGTTTGGCTTTGGCTTATACAGCGATGAATCGGGGACACAGTGCGCGTGCAGGGACGATTCGGCAGGAAATAGGTTCGATTGGATTTTCCAGGAAATACACTGGGATAGAGTATTTTTTTTTTCTTGAGATTCTCGAATCTTTCTTTTTCATCTCCGTACCTCTCGGTGCCATTTGGAGAAAACGAGAAACGGTAAATTTTTTTTTATTTGCTTACCCATTCGTTGCAAAATAAATAGAAAGTCCCTGGAATTGCGAGAATTAAAGCGGAATAAATTATAACTTGGGAGTACCTAACGTTTAATAAAGTGCCCCAAAAGAAAATTAAATATTTACGGGACGTTTTCACTGGATCGGGATCTTCTTTTTCGAATGTTTAGCTCAGATTTGAGATGGGGCAGGAGTCAAGGGAAGTTATGACCTCTTCTTGAAAAGTAAAGTTGGAGAATTTTTTTTTTTTTTTTTTTTTCAATAATCTTGCTTTTCGACGCAAATAACTTGAACTATAAGGCTCCTAAAACAGTTAATATAATAGCACCGATATTGATTCAATAAAACTCGAAGCGAATTTTCGCAAAATTGAAATATGTGAAGATAAAACATGTTAAAATAGACAATTTTTCATTTTCAGAAACATAGAAAAATTGGAAGCATAAATTCGGTTACTGTTTATGAAATAACGTTGTTAATATAGTCTGAATAATAAGAATAAAAGCTAAATGTCTAAGATGATTTTAAAAATTCGATGCACTTTTGTACAAATACCATGGATTTGTCAAATAAAAAATCGGGCATGTTTGAAGATCTTTGAAATTCACCCGCTCGGAAAGACATAACTGAGATCAACTACTGGGTGATAATAAACAAAAAAAATACAAAGTTTACTCGAAAGACGTCTAATGTTGTTCTACGCATGCTTAGTGTACAAGATGAATGTTAAAAAAAATTGAGAGAATGTTTATCAACGTCATATAATCCTATATGAAGTCACGATGGGTATTGAACTGCAGTTGTTTGATTCAAGGACAGAGGCTTGAAAATTCAATAGAAATTTGCGTTATTTACGAGTAAAAATGTTTAAAGAACGACAACAGAAGTTACATAAGGGCATCGGGGACGTTTTCTCCTTTTTTTTTTGTTTAGAAACCAATAGAAATTCCCTATTACTCTTAATAGAAGCACTTATCTTGCCAAAGTTTGCTACAAATTACGATTGTACCTCACGCGAAAGCGTTCCGTCTTTCATTAAGATATAGCAACATTCTTGAATGTCTATTCGACATTCTGCTGATTTTTAGCTAAATCGCGCAATTTTCGCAATTGCAAAAGATTCCAGAAATCCTTTGCATATTACATACTCGAAAAGCAGAAAACTGTTTAAAAAACATAGAATTTTGCTAAAACATATCAAAATGTTACCCTCTTTAACAAATTTGGTAAGGTGGAATAATTGTTTGATTTAGAGAAAACAAAATTTCTTTCAACAAGGATAAATGTTAATTATCAACTTGTAAAACAGATCATCCAGAGGTGGTGAATAAATTTCAAGACAGTGTTAATTTTGAATTTTTCATGCTTATCTTAAAATTAATCACGTTCTAATATGTTAGAAATATTGAATTAGCCATTAAATTTATGAGTAACTGGGGAACCCAAATTTTCAATGCCCATAGGCTTTCATCGATTGAAATCTAGCAGTATGAGTAAGCTAATGTAAACGTAAAAAAGGTTACAACGGAAATTTTACACTAAATATAATTTTACAGTATCACGTCCTACTGTAGAATAACTATAAAAAAGTCTGCGAATACCTCAATTCCACTATATAGCGAATAAATAAATAAATAAACAAAAGTTATCAGTGACGCGGAGCGGAAATAAACGTACAGAGTGCATCCATAAGGTCTTATTCGCCGTTCAAAGGAGAATTACGGCATGTTACAGTGAGAGACAGAGAGAGAGAGAGAGAGAGAGAGAGAGAGAGAGAGGGGGTGAGCAAATAACACCAGCGCGTCGGCCACGTAATCGAGGGTCGGAAAAATTGCTCGCGTCGCGTCCATAATATACGCGCTATGATATGTGTGTATATATATATATATATATATATATATATATATATATGCCGCTCACGGCTCAGTGTATGCCGTCTGCAATAGAGCAGGAAAAAGGGAAGGGGTGGTGGAATAGCGCGGGTGGGGAGGGACGTAAGTGACCTCGATGCGCTCGGTTGGCGGGAACCGGACGTCGGGAGTAACAAGAGACTCCGACGACCAGCTATATATATATATATATATATATATATATATATATATATATATATATATATATAAGCGGGACAAAAAACGAAAGTAAATCATCAGCCGCGGGAGTCTAGCGCTTTTTAATTTACCTCTTCGCGTATTTACTGCAGAGCGCTCGGGTCGGGCTGATACGCGCACGTGCTCCTCCTCGCGTCCGCGTCGACGCGGACTTTTTTTTTTTTAAACTCCGCGCTGAGTAGTATACTTACTCTCTCTCTCTCTCTCTCTCTCTCTCTCTCTCTCTCTCTCTCTCTCTATCTCCCGACCCGTCTCCTCGCCCCTCCTCCTTTTAACCGTCGATAGCGAATAAACGCGCCCCGAGGGCCCGGGGAGGGGAGGGGGAGCAGAGAGTGATTTCGTTAATGGAGACCGGCGCCGGTGGAGGATGTACGAGAATCGATGGATTTTCTTTTTCAACGTTCCCGCGCGACTTTATGAGTCAATGGGGGGGTCGCTTTTTGAATTGAGTTTCAAGAGCTCGCCGAATGACGTCGAGCCATTCGAGTGAGATATCGTCCTTTCAATCAATATAATATACTTTGGCGCTATTATTATTATTATTCTTGTTATTGTTATTATTCCCATTGACATTACTATGCTATTTTTTTAGTATATTTTGTATTTTTTGTCATTGTTTTGAAAAATCGATAATAATCGAAACATTGCCTTTTTCCTATCACTTATCAATATATGATAATATAATAGATTATGAATGTTAAATAATAACATTCGAAAGTCAATTTCTCAATAGGAAAATCATGACGTGACACGGCACGTTGTCGAAAAGTATTGAATATTAATCTTACTTTTCAAAATAGAGCTCTAAATTGTGTTTTTCTTTAGTATTTCTGCATCGTTATTTGAATTAAGAAAATTTCAAGTAGATTACTCGCACTGATATACTTGACAGATATTTTTTATATGGAACTTACGCGTCTCACACGTTGATGTAATAACACCTGTTTTGCTATTTGAAAACAACGGCTTTACCAGTGCAATATAAGCAGTATACTCGTTATCCGCACCCAGATCGTACAGTTTTGTACAATCGAGTTTTACTCATGGTTGTGCGAAAAGTAGAGTATTTAAAACGAAAGACACATTTGTTTCATAATATAGGATATTGTGCTGCGCAGGAGTTCTGGCCATAAAGCCAAACGATCCACGTACATGTTTAATATTATTTTATTTCGTGCGTAACGACCTTTACATTATTTATTTAAAGATACTTTAATTATTAATAGGGAACTTACATTTTTCCTAATTCCATTTGTAAATGATAGTTCATGATGAAATAATTAAATGCAACACACAGTTTGTTTTTGTAATGTGCGGCATAATTCTCAAACGGAAATGTGTCTAACTTATGTATATAGTTATAGAAATGTTATGAGCTTGTAGCAGAAACATAGTAATAATAAATATTGCATTTTTGAGTTGAGATTGATATATTAATGATAAGCTAACGATAATTGTAGACATTAACTTCCGTTTGTGATTTCGTCAGTGAACTGGTGGACGCAATATCGATTTAAAAGTAAGTTAAACTATTAGGTTACATCGACAATTAATCATTTCTCGACTGAATTATTTAAAATTATTAAAAAATATGTGTCATATGTGTTAAGATTTTCGTGTTAAACTGTCAAACAAAAACAAAAATCCGACAATTGCAAGTTTCTCTATTCGACGTACACGACTCGCGATCGGCCTTGAACATACTTCTACGATAAAATACGCTGCTTATGCACTGATCCGACTTTTCGCCCCGGCAATTTCGGTGCACTTGGCAAAATCGCACGAAACCGATATCTCGCGCTCGGCAAATCCCCATTCTCCGAGGCCGCTCCACTGCTGGATGCAGTGAGGTGCGGACGGGGGAGGGGGGAGGCGCAATTCCGCATTAATTACAAAACTCTAGGAAGATCCCTCAGGCTCTATAACGTGAAAGCGGCTGTCTATAGTCGTCGCGGGCTCGGGTGCCGGGGGGGGGGGAGGTATGACACCGTGCCGACGATCGATTGTCCCTGTATAACAGCCGCGCGGCTCGGCCAACGCCTTTTACGACCGACAGAGCTCAATATCCCGGATTTACCATTTGGTTCCTGTTCTCAATCTTATATATATATGTGTGTGTGTGTGTGTGTGTGTGTGTGTGTGTGTGTGTGTGTGTGTGTGTGTGTGTGTGTGTAATTCCCTGCATCCACGCGCGACTCTCATCATCGAGGGGCGACGCGCCTATTGCGAATCGTACCCCTTAAAAGCCCGACCAAGCGTCGAGCTCCGCTACTTGTTCGCTCGAGTTGAACGTGGGGGGGGGGCGCTTGGCAGGCATCGGCATATAAACACCGACTGTGCGATACTACGTCCCACCTTGGAAAGTACGATTACGCTACGCCTGTGGCGCCTCGATGCCGGCGCGTGGCGCGTAACCCTCGTTCACCGTTAGCCGGGTATGGACGCGCGGGCGCTCGAGAAATTTTGCGTCGCCGCGCAATGATTTGCCCCGTGGAGCGTTTATGTTGCGCGAGTGATCGCGCGCGTTTTCTCCATCGAACGCGTTTTTCGCCACGAAAAAGCAATAGAGTTTGTGATTAGATGATTTTTCCACGACGCACATTATTTTTTTTTTTTTTTTTTTTGCCAATTCGGAGTCACGTTGAAAGTGGGAAAATTCGTAGGTAAGAAACAACGCGGCAATACGAAGGATAGCAAGTCTTTTCGTTGTTATCGAAGGATAACAAGTTTGCGTTTCCTATAAATGACGTAGCATTTAAGCGCGAAAGTATAGGCGTGTAAGTATGTATCTCCGTGTATGTGCACATAATATATGCATGTACAGATTTGTATACAATATAATGTGGGCAGAAAGCGATTGTGAAGGCAGAGATAGTTTATTCGTATTTGTCGGAAGAGTGAGGTGCACCTCCTGAATTTTTTCGTATGCCACGCATCATTAGTTACTTTTTGTCAAAGCGATTTCGCCGAGTTAGAGTTGTGTCATTCTCGCTTGCTTTCATTCTGTATCTCATTCTCATTTCATTAGTTCTATCGTATGAATTTTTTCGACATCTATGAGAGATTCGGATTTCCGAGTTTACGCACTGTTCAACCAACGAGGTTCGAAGCCTCGACGCGTTCGATTCATTCAAAGACTGAGCAGAATACCCATGTTCAGTAGCGTAAGTTCTAGTTTGAGTATCCAATAATCACTCAAATCAGTTTCTTATGCCTTCGTTTCGAATAAAATAAATAGTTTGATGTCTTATTTCATTTGTTCTTGTCATAATCTCAGTTCGCCTTACTTAATAGACATTATGTTCATCTTATTTATTCGTTCAGAGATTACATGACGTCACCATCACAAAAGATCCTTAAAGCTCTATAAAAATAACATGAGTGTACAAAAATATCAGGAAAAGAAAAGCTGATGATAATTATAAAAAATGAAAGTCAAACTCATCAAAACCTTTTTTCGTATCAACTTATGATAATAAATGATCATAATAATAAGAAAAACCTCTCTAGCATATTTTTTTTTCTTGCCCAGGAAGGTCAGAGAAATTAAAAGTTAGGCTATAGTTTTCGGCTAAATGGAAATTAGCCGGAATTAGCTAGAGAAGCTTAGCCATCTGCTCGGTTTGATCGTCGATCCATTTGACCTAATTTTTCGTTTCTACCTGATCGAACGGGAATAAAAAATCCATCAGAAAAGTTTTTCGTACTATTATCAGTTACCTTTATATACTGAAATAGAGCTGTTTGGCTGAACTTGAATTTTAATAATTTTTTTATACTGCCCTTATGCACTAATAGAGTATTCCTACTATGCTATAAATATTTTTCATAATAATTATGTTACTTGTAGATTTAGTCAATGAAAGCTCCATCATATTAGCATACGACAAAGACTTTAACAAATTTAACAATTTTTAACAAATCGTTTAACAGCTTTATATTGCAAAACTATTTACAAGTACAATATTGATTCTAAATTGTATAAAAAAAAATTTTTTAGGTGACGTACTGTGTGATAAACGTAAACAAATCTATTGCAATGACAACCGCCTACGGTGGAAACGAAATAATATTTAGAAAATTGAAACAAAAAAAAATAACTTGCTGAAACTATCGAAAAAAAGGGAAGCAAATAAACAAAAAAAAAATAGACGTTTCGTTCGAGATCGAAAAAACTGCATATCCTTTAATTGATATGTTTTCAATTGACCTGCGGTATTAAAGGTTCAACAACTTTTTCTTTTTTCATTTTCGTTTTTTTTTATTGTTTTCTTTACAGGTCGTCAAGCTTTATTTATAACGTTTGTAAACTACTAATGCATATATTCGGTGAAATCTCGGCCTGGAGATGATTGTTGAATAGAAAAAAAAAATCATAAATAAGCGCAGAATAACTGAATCGTCAGATGGTGACATCAGCGATCTCTCTAAGAATTCAAAAAGGGTAGCTGATAAAGCGAGAGTTTCCAGACTCTAATTAACCTATGTCGATCGTAAAGTAATTAAACAATTTATCTTATCAGGTTGAAAATATTTCATAAAACGCTAAAAACGATATACTCGTCGGAATCAGGACTGATATCGTTTAGAATAAATGTGCTAAATTACGAGTCTTTCCTTGTTATCCTTATGGGCCATCAATGCTCACGTAAGTTTTATCGCGAAACACAATAAAAAATTCTCGTAAAATTAATTTAGTTTGAGGTTTATGTCTGGATTTTCGATTAAAAAAGCTATATATATATATATATATATATATATATATATATATATATATATGTTGATATCTAGTAAATTAAATCATTGATTATTTGAAGTCTGAAACTGAAAGAATAATTAAAATGAAATAGACACAAACAATTAAACGTATGGATGGTATATAAAAATGTCCCGATATAATTGAAAGATATTTATTGCTATATAGTTAATTCTGCTATTCACTGCCTTCCGCTATGAAATATTTACTATTTTCCAATAACTTTTTAGCAAGCAGGTATTTTTAAAAAACAATTGTTTGTAATCAGTGATTATAAGCAATAATTTGGCGCTTCAATTATTGAATAAGAATTAGAAAAGTATACTTTTCGAATATAAGCATATTTTTTGTAATTTAATCTTCGAACCGAAAACGTAATGTTTCAAAAACGAAAAAAGTAATATTTGAAAAAATAAATATTCCTAATATAAGAACAAAAGTATGTAAATAAATGAGCAGCCTGAGTTAGTTTCATGAGTGGCCAGTAGGACTCGCACTGTTTCTTATGAGATACATTAAAATTTTAAATATATATATATATATATATATATATATATATATATATATATATATTAGGATTAAAAAAGAATTAGTTTTTTCTTTGACGATTGAGTAAATTTGTATGAAGATTTAATTTTTTTTAACTACTATACATTTGAATCAGTTTAAATAGGTGTACAGCTGAAAACCAGTGAACTTTGTACTACTAAATCATTAGGATACTTCTTATAAATTAATATATGCATCCAAATCGCAAACACAATGTTTAAACGAAAAAATATACACTGATTTACTAGTGATGACTCTTCTCAATCTTCCTTCACAGTGACCTGATTTTCATTCAATGAAAATTGAAAAGTTTGTAGGGAATAATCCTTTAAATTTAAAGGGATCGTATAAAAACTCTTTTTACTCCCTTTTGAAGAAAGCAATACTCGTATTAAGAGAATTAATTACAAATTCTTATAAGATTAGTGGTTCTTGTTCGGTTTCCTCCTTCCATACAATATCCATCTTAATACTTTTGAGTATGTTCGCGCACACGCATACACACACACACACACACACACACACATCAATAAATCCGAAATTATTCGCCTGACTCACTGCCGTTGCGCAACGAGCCTTCAGCCCATCCATTTTTTTTGCTTCGAAACGCCAGCGAAACAAAAACCAAAAAAAAAAAAAAAAATCAAGCAAAGCCTCGATCAACGCCAATCGGGATATACGCAGCCGCGGTAAGAATCAGTCGGGCGGATCGGAAACGCGCGAACACTCGGCGCCCGCGCATCGTGCCGAAATATTCGATCGCTCGCGCATACGGCAGGTACTCTACGCCGCGGATATATACATATATATATATATATATATATATATATATATATATATACGCAGCTTCGCGGAAGCTCGGCAACGCTGACGAAATCCAGTTAAGGGGGGGGGGGGTGAGGCCAACCGCAGTGTTTACAGCCCCGAGAGAAGGAGGGTGAGCGAGAAAGGAGAGGGGGGTAAATACAGGGGGGCTTGTTCACCCGGCCCATAGTGGAACAGCGCCAATCCCATTGCGGGGGGGGGGAGCTGGAAGGGGCGCCGATTGTCTCATGTCCCAGTGTATATATGTATACATGTATATATGTAGGCTTTGAATTCGCGAACAATCGTGTCGTACTCCCCCACCCCCTACCCCAGCCCATCCCCACAAGAGACACTTGCCGATTCGCATTATCCGCGCTGCTGTTTCGGATCAGGCGCCTACCACTTACATGCTTGCTTGGCTATAAAATTTTTGTTTTCGTTTCGAATTTCGAAATTAGAGAAATCGAAATTAGAAAATTCTTTTCTTGCTTCTCTTATCAGGATCACTTCTATACCTAGAATTCACTTATCCGTCTGGTTCAAAATTCGCAGGTAACAAGATTTCTTTTCCGATTTCCGAATTGGCGCAGGGATACTCAGAATTCTTAAGCATCTCTCTCGTTTTCAAAAATTTATCTGGTCCATGTTGTCCCTCATCGTAAGTGTACGGATTTTCAAAATTTTGACTGATACTTTATTGAAGCTTTAATTTCACAATTTGACATTTCACACAATTAGTTGAAAATTTTTTGGGGCAAAACTTTCAATGGAAATAGGTCATGCTAAGTTTTACTGATGAGTTGGTACCATATAGGTAGAATACAGCTCTTTACGAGGAATTACTCGCGATGATAAATCATTTTTCTCACGAATCATTATGAAACTACTCGATCGTAAATTAAATTATTTGAAATCATTGTAAATCAGTTGAAAAAATTGTAGATTTGCTGATTTCCTTTGAAAATAATTTGCAATCTACATTGAATTCATCCTACTGATAATTACAATATGACACTGATGGCTAATTTTTAATTTATTCAGCGATAAAACCATCAAAAAAGATAAACGCAAAATTAGTATAGAAGCACGCAATCGGCTTCTAAAAGACGAGCATGGAACGAAACATGAACATCTCCGAAAATTTTAAAGCTAGAAAGATACAAGAATTTTCGATCTGATATAACGATGTAATTTTGTTTTAGATATAATACGTGGCTGAAAAATTTTTAAAGTTATACCTATAAAAATTTAGAATAAAGCCTGACACTAAAAAGACATATGTCGAGTTTCCCTAAGGTTCCCTTGCGATTTTCCTAAAATTTTAGTAGAAATAATGTATTTCTGTAATGCAAGCAGAAACATGGAATTTTTCTTGTATAAATCTTCCTCTCCATAATCATTAGTGTGAAAACTATTCGAAACTGTATCAAAAACATAAAAAGCATGCACAATATAATGATCAAATCGAACAGTCTTCGACTTTTATTTTTTTACGATAACTTTTTGTTTTTTTTTTGTTTAAAAAAAACAAAAGAATTCTATTAAAATTGTGATAAAAAGCGTCGATAAATTACTTCACCGAGCATATAAAAATGCCAATCGTTCTATCGGATCGAAGTCGCGCATTTATTACCGTTCCGCCCCAAAAAAAAAAATACGAAAAAAAAGAACTTTTCGTCGCGCGGTTACGAATTTTTAAAAAGTAATAAATTCTTAAATTTTCGAGCCGATTTATATACGGATTTATTTGAATGAAAATATCGAGCTCGCTTAAAGTCCGAATTATTCGCCCGCGACTAATGCAATAAAAACGCAAATACATTATGGAAAAGGCTAATTATGCATTTATTAGGCTTTACCCCGACAATGAAAATGAACTTTTAGACGGTTATAGTATATTAATGACGCGTAATCGATGTTTGCATTCCTTCTCGAAAGACCATAAAAAAAAATAATAATTATAAACAAAAACAATAATAATAATGGAATGAAATATTTTTAATACTGGCTCGGACCTTTCTAAATCTAAGAATTTCCACACGAGGCACTTTTCAGCCTTGCGCTTATTTATCGATAAATTAGAATTTCCATAACAAATTCACGTCCCACGTAAAACGATCCCGGTATAAAGCGTCTAATTTCGTTATATACGAGATCTACCCTTAATTTACTTGAAAGGATTCATCACGCTCCAAAGTTTTAGGAAGCAAATTATGAAAATAAAAAAAAAAAAAGTTGAAGAAGAAAAAAAACGTGTCGCCTGTAGGAAACAACTCCAGTTAAAGTACGAGTTGATGAAAAGCTTTCAGCTATGGAGCCCCGTTTGAAATAACCTTAATTACGAGATCCGACTATTCTATTAACTTTCGACATTTTCAGCTGGAATACATACCATATATATGATAATAATATACATCATTTAAATATATCAATTCGCTTATTCAAAATCAACTTTAAAAATTTCATTCGAATAAAATTTATACATTAACAATCATGATGATGCAGAATATTATCTTTATCGAAATACACACATGCGCGCGCGCGAATGATGGAATTATACGTTCCCTATAGTTGTAAAAGGCAAATAGTTCGAACGCTCGCGCATGCTCGACACTCTCGAAAATCGCGAGTATAACGACGATAATATCGGTGATTATTTGCATATGCAGAGCCAACCGATGCGCAAAACAATCGAGCCTGAACCGCTGCGCCGTTCGATTCGCACGTCGCTGCCGTAGGGCCTTTCACGCTGTACAGGCCTAGAAATTTTCGGCCGGAAAAGCGAAAACGCCCCGTGGAAAATTAATCGCGTATCAGCGAGCCCGACGGTTAACTCGATTTTCCTCCCCCGTCTACTACCCACCCCCCCCCAACCCCTCACAGCCCCTTGGAGCAACTTAATGACCCTCCCAATTATTCGCGGAGGCCGCGCACGCGCGTTCGTCGGACAGACCGTCGATCCGGGTCCCTCGCCTCTTCGGCGAGAAAAAAGAGGAGAGAGAGAGAGAGAGAGAGGGGGAGGGAGGATTCTAGATTACACAAAAAAGTTGTACAGTTATATATAAGCGCGAATTAAGCGAACTGGTTCTGGTGACGAGGGTGACGATTTTTGCTTTATCTTTTCCTAATTTAATGGAATTCATGAGTCAGGGTTTTTGTTGAGACATTTCCTTAGGCCTATTTGTTTTTTTATTTTTATTACGCATTTAGTATCGTGAGACTCTGTGAAACCATTGGACTTTCGTTAATGAATTATTCAAACATCAGTTCAGATCGATGAAAATCATTTTACAATCTTTTTTCAATTAACACAATATTATTGGAAATGAGTTTAAATCAGTAGTAATTATTTTAACTCGTTTAAAAACATTTCGAATCGTTTGAACGTATCCAAAATGATTTTATACGATTATTTTCATTTTGTAAAGAAATCGTGAAAATCGAATTTCAGATCATTAAAAATGATTTTGAAATTATGTGATGTTACTTTAAATCGTCTTTCGATTTTTTTAAATTAACTTTTCTGATTGAAAATAAGCTTAAATTATTTTGCATCATCTGATATTTTCGAATCTGTAAATTATCATGAATTCATCTATAATAACTGAAAATAATTACCAAATTATGATTAAGTAAATTGATATCGTTCGATATCAGCTGACATAATTTGGAATAATTTTAAGTCGTGAAAAATTATCAATGTCTTTGAAAACGTACGAATAATTAAAATACTCGAAGGAATTTGAACATACGAAATCAGAGGAAATCTGACGACGACATTGCTATTAAAGATTTTCCCAAAAATGTCATGCTTTCGAAATAAAGCAATATTCCTGAAAATTTCAGCGATACAATACCTTCGTTATTAGCCAGGGTTTAAAATACCACTTCGAATGTCCACCTAGGTATAAAACGTCCGTATGGTGCAGTTGAAAAATTTAATCTTAGCATCCTGGTCGCCGTGGCATAATTGTAAATCAAAGTCCCGCCCCGTTCTCTGTTCGAAAATCGTTACGGTTAATTTTGCGAACTCACAGGCGGCATCGGAAAAGCCGGTCGTGAGCGCAAGTTCAATAAATACCAGTTAAAATTACAAAGAGCCCCGGAAATGTTTTCCATTTAAAAATCCCAATAGGACGTATTTTTGAAGGAAGAATTGTTGCGAAGGATTTTCCAACTTGCAAATGATTCGAGCGACCATCGCTGGTTAACGGAATATAAATAGTTTTTAACTGTAGATTCGGATTTTCCTCGTGTTAAAGTAGCCTATGATATGAGAGAGATATTCCATGCACATTCGATTGTTAATGGAATAGTTTGAAATCAATGGGATCGATTCACGTCATAATTACATATACGTTCGGTCATATAATATCCAAATCATACGAAGTGAAATTAAAATATCGCCAATTCCAATAAGCTGAAATCATTTAAAGAATTTAATACAAGTCGAGCCTTTTTAAAACCCATCTGAAATCTAATTTGAAGTCGTTTTAAATCGTAGGGAGTAGTTCAGTATCTTAAAATGCTTTGTGCCTTATGGGAAAGTCATTTAAAATTACATTGAATTACTTACGCCTCGAATGAGTCTCGAACGTAATGCGCGCGCGCACGCAACGTAAAGTAAATAGATATTATGAACAGCAAGCGTATGGACAATTACGACCGTATGGCCATAAATGCGGCAGAAATTAAAGCTCCGTTACGACTTCCATGTTAGCCGATATTATGCTTATCAAGGAGAGAAAGAGTCAGAGGGGGAGTGGGGGACAGGGCGAGATATCATAGTAATATAGCAATAAAAAGAAATCCCGGCGAACTTAGTCGTCGTTCCCTTTGCGCTCCTTCGAACACGTCAAGAGAGAGAAATAAGCGCTCCGGCAAAGCCGTTCTTTAATCCAGCCAGACGTGAGTTTAAAAAAAGGCGCGGGGAGGGTGGGATAAGGCCGTGTCGTGACAATAACCAATCCACCGAAGGGACGTCCGAGAAGGGAGAGGGCCACGAGAGAAAGAGCGAATTAACGTGGAAGTTAAAAAAAAATATCATGCAGGACCTTTGGGATCGATGAGGGAATTTAAAAAATTCCCTTAATATCCAATATATATATATATATATATATATATATATATATATATATATATGAACTATAATTTCTTCTTTGTTACATGTGCATGTCTTACGTTTCCGTATGTACATATATAGCTGCATGCATAAAAAAATCCGTCGGTGTATCCGGCCTGCGAGTGTATATATAAATTATATGTAAGCGACACGAGGCGGTGGTTTCCTTACTTATTTATACACGGTATCGGTTCTTATATATATATATATATATATATATATATATATATATATATACTCGGCGATATTCGTTTATAAACTTGAAACGAGCGGGTCAAAATAAGTTGACTTTTCAAGAAATCGGGATATATAAGCCGCTTTGTCGATGAATAGATACATACATACATACATACATACATACATATATATATATATATATCGAAGTCAATACCCCCCCCCCCCAGTTTCTTATGTCACACCGATCAGTCTCAACTTCTAACGTGGCAATTATTATAAATTGAAATTGCAAAAAGCACAGATCGTTGAATTACGAAGCAAAGAAACTTAAACGGATATATATATATATATATATATATATATATATATAAGTTTTATATTCGTACCACGTCTGACATAATTAACATGCTGATATGTCGGATTTTTTCTGAAATAGCAGAGATTTTCATTCTAGATGTTCATTTACAGGAGTGTTCAACATTCTACCAGCATTATTTGAGTCGTTCTTATATATAAGTTTATCACATCTACTTATACGTATCGCATGCACATCGGGTCGTGTTCGCTTTAGGGTGGAAACAAGATCTCTTCGTTTTCTGCAACTTGTTCATGCATGAGTACTTTCTACACGAGTTGTAAGGACTGGATAACGTAAGTTTGTTCTTTTTTTTATAAATTATGTATTAAAAATTATTTTGTCATTTAACTGTTTGGACAACTAATGATTCCATTTTTACACCCTACCTATCATAATTCATATAAAAACTTTCGACAAGTATCAGAGGAGAAAAATCGTTTGGAATGATAACTAGAGTTTGAACATTTCTGAGATTTGAAGGAATTAAAATTACAGGCTGGAATAAAGTAGAATCTCTAATAAATCTGAGAGACATATTTTATCGATAAATTTTAGAAATTTAATTACAGAATTGACAACAATAAATAATGAAATGAAGTCATAAAATTTTATATCACTAATTTTTTTATCAAGGTTTCCTTTTTACATTGGGCAAAATTCGTTTCAGAGCTCTGAGCGTAGGTTGGTTTGAAAAAACTTGAGCTTTGCGTAATTTAGTTCTAAGATAATGCACATTAAGTGCGCCTACACACTTTATCTGTCAAATAAATCTAGTGCAGGGGCTACCTACTTTACGCACTCGTGCGTTAAAATATTCTTTCTTTTGTTACAAAAAAATATAAAAATATTTCTTTTACTTTTTGCTTTTGTTTCTTTATGAGACAAAAAGATAGTTTCATTTTTCGAGCCTAGATAATCGTTGGTCCCCTGATAATTTAATCCAGGCCTGAAAATAATCTTGACATCATCTACGATAACATATCAACTGAATCCACAAGCAATAAAAATTCGTTCATTGCGCTCAGTTCCCTCGACTTGGGTAAGGGTGGAAAGCACATAAAAACGAATGTATCTCCAGTCTGTCTGTCCCTCTCATCTCCTGTATGAAAAGTGCGTAAAAATCCATAACTCTTAACGCGACGAGAGAGGTCTCTGCTGTTCTGCCATTATTACACCCATTGCCCGGGGCAACGACGCACGGCGAACAATTCAAAGCGTCAGTCACCCGCCGGTACGTCGACCATCGGCCACGGTTCTCATTCTCTCTCTCTCTCTCTCCCTCCCTCTATCTTTCTTGGTCTAACGGTAAAATTAGCCGACTTTCGGAACCACCCCCTCCCCTCTTCACCCCAGAAACATAAACGAAAGCCCCGGGCACCGTCGGACCCGCCCGAAATCGACCATCGACGCCGTCACAACGTCCAAGTGTATCCCCTGAGGCACCGATCCCCTCCCCCGCCGACCCCCAGGCACAAAGACAGAAGTTGGAAGGACACTTTCGTTCTCTTTGTTTTTAAAATTTATGCCCCACTCCACCCTCGATCGCCGAGCCTGCTCTACTCCTCCCCCCCCCCATCCACGACCTTCTCTGGGAGGAGAAAAAATTCCTCCTCGTCATTCCGCCCTAACGTGCGCGCCGGAGCGGTGATTACATCTATATATATATATATATATATATACGTGGCCTCGGGGGGACTTTTTCCGCGATAAAACCAAAGAGGGTTGGTGGGGTTGGTCGGAGACGAAAGCGCTCAGTCCGTGCTTTCGTGTCCCTGCGCCTATTATATCCGCTTATTTTCCCGTTATTATCGCTCGTGCGTCGCCCTGTTTTTTCACCCCCCCCCCACCCTCTCCTCCGGCCCCTCGCTCATTGACTGATAGAGGCTCGAGTGCAGCCGGCTGCAAAGCGAGAGTAAACTTCCCGCGCCCCTCCCCCACACGTACATGTATGCATACGCATTGAGCGCGCGCGCCGAGCGACGCGATAACGTTACTTTCGTGTATATATATATATATATATATATATATATATATATATATATATATATGCAGATATACGCCTGTGTGAAAGGGTTACGTGAAATATTGACATAGACGTCGTCGCTCCCTTGCCTCACCCCGTCCACGCTGCCGTTATCTATGGGCCCTGTATTTAATTTAAAAAATACCGGGTGTCTCCGAAAGGTCGCGTCGTCGACGTTTCGACGGGGCCTTCGCCCAGCAGAACTTCCCGGGTTTTTTTTTTCTACTTTTTGCTCCGCGTATTGAGAGAGACATCGGGAAATGCGACAGCGTCGGAAGGAATGGCTGAAAAGGGAAAGATCCCAAGATAACGTTAAAGGCAGAGAGGGATGAATTGTGCGCAGCTAGAATGATAATTGTATTTAAATAAAGGTTTATTTTAATGCTGGTATCTTATATACACACAAACATACGTATATATATATATATATATATATATATATATATATATATATATATATGAAAGTGAAAACTTTGCACCGCAGTGTGGTCTTTGAAATGAACGGGATTATAGTAGACTTACAGTACGTGAAATGTTATGAAATCGTTCCCACCATCATTATGTTGTGTAAATTTATACAAGTCACAAGCGTCTAAGGATACCAAGATTTTCTAATTAAAAACCTCGTTGTTGCTCTGTGACGTGGAGTTTATAACGTGGTAAATTAATTAAAAAGTTCTCGAGGATTTCTGAATTTGTTATAAAATTTAATTTACCGCCACTGTTTCAGGTATTTTATTACGTTCTTATTATTTCGCCGGGAGAGAATGCTTTCACATTATAGTGCGCGATTGGTGCTTTCGCGATACTGCACGTAATTTTATTGAAATATTGTACATACTACGCAATATCTAATTGGATTGTTCTTTATAAAATATAGAAATCTTTATCTGTTTAAATGCTTTCTAATATTTTACAAATAAATAAATTACCAACATTTTTTGCAGTTTTCATAAAATAATTTAGTTATAATTTTATAATGACAAACAGACTATCCTTGTTTATAATCACTCGCGTAGAACATACGAGAATTAAACTAGCTACTACTAGTATTAAAATAAAGAATATAAAAACAAAAACGGTAGTTTTTTTTATTTCTGATTTTACGGCGGTTATTATAAACAAGGATAGTTGGACTACCATTGAAAGTAATAAAATTAATAAAAATATTCGTTAGTTGAAATTCCAAATGTCGATATAAGTAGAATTTTAATTTTTGCTAATAAATACGTCAATATAATTGTAGTGTCTATGGAATTCTAAGAACATTTGCCGCATAAATGTTTCATGAATAATTTTTCCTAACATTTCCTTGCTTTCGTTCATTTTCTACCGTTATTGATTAGGTACTTGGCATTCTATACTCAAAATCGAAACTAGCGGAACTCGCACTTAATCAAATATTCAAATATTTAATTATTATCTATTATATTCAGACGTAGAAGTGGCAGGGTTATTAAAATATCATTCATGCTCCACGCAAAATAGAGCAGTCGATTATCATTTGCAGAGACACTCGATAGTTAAAAAGAAAGGGAAAAGAAGAAAACCGCGTCAGAATTAATGTTGATAACGTTCGAAAATTGTGCACAACATAACGCGAGCGTATTACTTTTATATTACTGTGTATTCGTATCTTTTATGATTTAAAAGGCACTGACCTAAAGCATTAATTGGACTTTCTTAGTCTAAGCTTTTGTCAAAACAGTACAAAGAATCAGCCTCATTTTCTCTTTGCATTTTTAGTTCAGCTTGGACTTAAGTACCGTTTCGTAAATCTTAATTTTATTGGTTGAAATACGCTTTTAACCGATAAAATAACGTCAATCAACAAATATTATTACACAAGTGTACATTATTGAAAATTATCTTTATAAATTACGAATTTTATCAAATACACAGTCCCTCGGTAAAATGTCCTAGTGCAATTAGCACGCGATCATTTTCACACATTGACAAAGCACATAAAACATGGGGTGTTCCACTAGCCGGGTATCTCATTGGCATGAATGTCTGGGGGTAATCATCGAATTAATAAATTCAGAGGAACTAAAGCCGAATGCGGCCTCGCGAATCGACACGCACGTTTCGTAGCGTATTCGGTGTGTGCAAGGAGGGGGGTGGGGTTAGAGGGGTTAGACGAATCGATTTCAGCGAGCACGTCGAGACGTCTACGCATCAGAGGCGACTAACAATGACAATACCGCTTATTACATATAGACTGTTGCCGTAAAAAATAATTTCTAGCTGCCACTACATTTAAGAATACGAGCGTCACTAACGATTCTTCGTAGCAGTAATCTAATGGCAGTCATTCACGGTCGAGCGCAACTAATACAGCCTGCAAGCTCGTATGAATAATGAGAAATGAAGCTAGCTACTGGCGCTCGTATTTACGCATTTTTATCAATGTATACGCAATTGGCGTTTTGTGCGAGTTTTTGCACGCACCTGCTAGATAGCGTTTCACCGTTTCATAAGAGCGCTTGAATCTCGAAAATTTCCGTACCGGCGAGGTTCAGTTTTACCAAAAAAAAAAGAGGATAAATCAAGCACTTAGGTGATCCTTGAGAAATGTAATTGAAGGCTATAGCGTAGCAATTAAGAATTCCCTTCTTCGTAAGCCAACGGGAGAGAAGCAGAGAGAGAGAGAGAGAGAGAGAGAGTGAGGAGGGGAGATAGGGAGCGAGGAGGGAAGAGAACTCTTTATATAAATCATCAATGAAGCCGATATCACAGGCTAATGTCTCGGGCAATTGCCACATTTAACTTGTGCCCCCCAACCCCACCCCACCTCCCTCTTGGCTTGGATTGGGATAATAATATGCGCCACGAATGAGCGTTGACCCACCCGCTCTCGGTCGGAATCGTCGAAAACTTTCTCGCTTAAACGCCCCCCTCCCCACCCCTCTCCCGCCGCCCGGCGCGGTAGAAAGAAGGGCGAAGAAGGGGATGGGATAGGGGGTAAATTAGAGAGAGTTCGACGTTATTTTCATTGGGCCGTCGGTAGTTAGTGTACGTATATAATGCGCCGCGGAGCACCTCCGAGTTCCGCATAATCCGCGAATTAACGCGGGGAGGGGCCGCGCGTGCTGCGATAAGTTTTCTTATGGGCGGTTTGGGGCGAAAGGGAAGGGGGCAGGAAGTTCTCCCATTCTCGCGTAGTCGCGTGCGCGGGCGCTTTTTTCCCCACCCCCTTTGTTTTCTCCCCGTGCTTCTCATACCCCCCTCTCTCTCTCTCGCTCCGCTTTTTATTTCAAAAATTCGCTGAATGCTCCGAGAGTCGGGGGGCGGGGGAAAAGAGGGCTTTTCAGCTACTTCGCCGCCAGTCAACGTACGAACGCGGCGAAATGACGATGTTTCCCGATGCTCGTGCGGCAAGAACAAATACAGACGACGGTGAGAGTAAAAAGATTTTGTAACGGGGCTTTCAATTTTAGATTCTAAAAAGTTACACATAATAAGTGTCCAGTCGGTATAATGAAAAGACTGAATTTTTTTTTTCTTTTCCCACCGCGCTCGTCCATGATTCATTTCAATGATTAATGAATCCGTATAGGTTAACCTTTGAAATTATCTTCTCTACTCTAGTCTTGTTTTATTAAAAATTCACGCACGTAATTACAAATACGAAAAAAATAATAATAAACACTTAAATATTCTTGCGTATTTATTAAACTTCAATATTCATAATTTCTATTATTTGTAAAAGAATTCGTTGTTAAGATAAATAAATCGAGCAGATTTTTCTAATTAATTTGGAATCTCCAGAAACTAATTCAGTGCAGCAATTATATTTTACAATAAATCAAAGATTTATTTTCTCATTCACCATGGCCTGCACAGCCCCGGCGTAGCTCGAACAAACTAAAATTTTTTAAATTAAAGATTATATTCATAATTATTATAGTATTATTAGTTTATTGTATATATATATAATAAAAATATTATATTGATTTCAATGGAATTTGGTAGGAAAGCATAGCTTAATCTAGTTCATTTTGACTTTATGATGGTAAATTTTTTACCTTTTTCTTATTTTGCCTGTGACGGTAAAAGTTCCGATCAAATTTTGCCCGAACTAAAAACGAGAGAATTCTTTTGCATTTAATGTTGAACAAATCAGTGGTTTGAAGAAAAATTAAAATTGAAAAAAAAAAGATTTTCATATCTTTATATATATATATATATATATATATATATATATATGTAATATTTAAAGATTAATAAAAGTAGATTTCAAATAATAGATATGAAAATGTCATATTTAATTAATATAAGTTACTGGAAATTGAGCGAGGGGTCAAGAAAAATATAGAATTCCGCGGAGAAAGACAAAGAATTGCACGGCAGCTAGAGCTCCCAAGTGCAGTAATTCTAGTTTTTACTACCTGGTCAGCCCCTCTACTAATAATACATAATACTTTAAGTCTCTCTCTCTCTCTCTCTCTCTCTCTCTCTCTCTCTCTCTCTCTCTCTCTTCTCTCTCTCGCTACAGAGGGTATCGGTATAAGCTCGAAACGGGTAAAAATAAAATTTACCGCAAAACAGATTTTTGTCGGTGCGTAAATTGAATTTTGAAATGAATCTTTTTTAGGCTCCTCGCGCTCCGTGATTTTGCTTTTTATTTTATTTTTGTTTGTCGCAGAAATTGCGCATTCTATAGTCTACAGAACGATAGAAAGAGGGGATAGGGCAGGTGCAACAATATGATTCGATTAACTTTCACTCGTTTCGAATTATCGTTTAATCACGGCCGTTATAATTGCAAGCTGTAAATCGTAATAAATGTGTCAAAATGGGAGAAATTTTCTAGAGAGGCAATTGTTTCGACCCGTCTTTGTTTGATAAGGGTGGCGAGGGAGGGGGGATGACGAGACAAATAGCAAACAGTGTGCGGAGAGCTATTGAAATTAGCTTGGTCGATGGGGGAAGGGGTTGGAGGTCGGAGGAAGCATTATTTCATACTTTGCGCCATCCCGTCTGAAATGAAAACAACTTAACCGATATTTTCCGGTCGAATGAAAGGATAAAGATTATGACTCCTCGCCGCCCCCCCCCCACCATCACTCCTCAGACTCTCAAAAAGGCGGTCGGTCGTAAAATCCCGTATTTTTAATCAGTGCAAGTATTTCCATTTATTAATTCGTTTGAAAGTCAAGCGCTGTGCTTTCGCTCACGAGCGGGCGCTTTTCGTACGATCTTGAGATAATTGACGATGTCATGTCTGTCGGCTACGCACATTGACCATTGGGGAAAATGTATCTGACGTTGAACGTTTGAAAATGAACGTAAACAATCGAGAAATCCTTTATATTTTAAGAAGGGAGACTTGTGACGGGTCAGGCTAATTTTCAATATAAACGTGCTTTGTTTGACGCACTTTTGTATAAACTGTCAGATTTAACGTACAATGAACGTCAAATGAACATCTGACAATATAAAGTGTATTCTTGTATAGTGTAACAATGTACTTGCACAGAGCTGAAAAAATATATTTCATTGATATTCCGAAAGTTATTTCGGGAACGTAGACAATGCTTATAGAAAATTTCGATGCATTTGCGATTGTGTAAGCCAGATATTATATGTATATATAGTATTTATTTTTACGTCGGCTGTTTATCATAATTTCTAAAATTATAAGAAAACCAAGAATGTTTCATCCCAGGATGATCAACTTTATTGATATAAGTTCACCTATTATCATTTTAATAGATATATCGATTTTATGGAACTGAGTAATTTCACTCTATCATCTATTAAATTGATCTATTTTTTTGTATATCTCACAGTTCTAGTAAAATAAAAATATCCTTAATAAATAAAACAATCTATAAATAAGAATAATATAATTTGAAGAATAATGGATAGACTACTCATTCTGTGTTATTCTAGTTTGATACCGATACTAATCTTAATTATGGAGTAATTAAAAAAAAATTTCACAACAGCGTAGTATAATTATACACCCCTTGTAATCAAGGAGTAAAATTGTACTTTTTAAGCACGCTATTCTAAAACGGTATTATTTAATTTCCTAAATATGGGAGTGCAATTTTACATTTTACGACCATGTTACATAATACACCATTATCAAGCATTCCTGCCATTGTTTCATGCATCAATAATGATGTTATTATGAGTAAAAAGTTACGCGAATGAACGTTCAATTGTACAGGATTGATAAACTGTACATTGATGACTGTGAGGGTCGAAATTAGTTTGCTCCTCTTTATTCTCTGCTATATCAGAAGTATCAGGCTTGTATTATGGGGTTAACATTCTTACGGTTCTTTTGCATATTTTGTGTATTTATAAAGCGGAAAAAAAGATTATTGTAGTCAGTGGTAGAAGAGCAAAAACTAGAGAAACGTTGGTTTTCCATATGAAAAGCATAATTTCGATCGCGATCACATTCAATAAAGTCCTCGTGCATTGTAACCAAGAATGTTGCTTTTAAATTTAGAAAATTAGTATTTAATATTACTATATAAAATTACTATTTAAAAAATACAAATTTATAGTTACTTTCTCGTTTTGTATTTATTTTTTTTTGGGTTTTCCAATTTTTCTATCTTAAATAAATTTCATATTTCTAAATAAGCGAATCTCCATGGACGCATTCTGCATGGACGGTCTTGTGTCGAAGACTCTACGTTTAAAAATCCATTTGTAGGCTCGTCATGTACCAAAGTAGGAAGTACAGCAACAAAGAGAGCAAAAAAGAAGTAGCGCAGAAAAAACGATTCCGAGGGTCAAAACAAAGAGCCACGGTACTTTATTCGCGGCTTGTGCCCCATAGGGCCCCCCATCCTTGGACGCGAGCAATATCATCCCTGAAAACGAAAAAGTCCTTCCTCGTCCTTCCTCATCCACCCCCGCCCACGGCATCGAGAACGTCTCTCTTTATGCGCGCGCCCGGTGGACGAGGCTCCTTGAGGCGACATTAACCCCCCCCCCATTTCCACCCCGACCCCTTCCCCCACCACATCCACTCAATTCACCATTCGACCACCCCCTTTCCCTCCCACCTTCTTCTGTAACGCGCCGTGTACGTGCACACACGTGTGTCTTTCCTCCCCTCCCCCTGCACCTCCCCGCCATTGCAGGATTTTTAATAAAAGGATCGTTATACGAGGGTATATATATATATATATATATATATATATATATATATACATATAGATATTTATGTATACATACAAGTCGTCTTCGATCGGTCTCAAGAGGGGAAGGAGGGTGGATCGTCGGAGGAAAGCCAGATTTTTCCACTGAATTTCATATGGAGCGATTTGCTCCGCGGGCGAGGGCGGCCTATAGCAGAAAATGTCCCGAAATCGATTCCCATCTATTTTCGAACGACGCTCTTCGCCTGTGCAGGTGCACGTACGTGAACGCGAATATGTATGTGTGTCTCCCATGTAGGACAGAGAGGGAGAGATATACTGCGGGTGGACACGCGCGAGGTGTCGAAGAGAGCGCGATAGAGTTGCGCGATTATTGGAGATTAAATTTAGAGCGTTCGCTCCATCTCTCTCTCTCTCTCTCTCTCTCTCTCTCTCTCTCTCTCTCTCTCTATACCTCTCTCGGCATCCGATAACGTTTGTTTGCAGCCATTAAAATCGATACCTGCCCCTGCCACCGCTCCCCCCGTGCCGCGGCCGTCGCCGGCGCGCTTCTTTCGCATTACGGCCGCCGCGTGCTCCATGCGACCGCGTAGAATACGGCTCGGTGATTGAAAAGAAGAGAAAAGAAAAAAAAATGAAAAAAAAAAAAAAAAAAAACAAGCGCTGTTCGCGATTACTTATAAACCGAGAGACGCGACGCGTACCCACGCAACTCGAAGAATAGTCTTGCCCCAGCTTCGCCCCACCCCGTAACGATTCGCGCCGTGAATTGGGAAAAATTGGGTACGCGTCGATGGGGAAATTTTCCGATTTCTTCGCGCAAGCGCGCAATTTCGCCGAGGTATCGAATGCTCGAGCGAGCGCCAGTTCCCGATTTCACGGCAAGTGTATACATTGCCGCGTTGAAGTAGATACGCAAGAGGAGTGCGAATTTTTACATGTACGCATCAGTAGTAAAACCTTTCATGCACCTAAAGAAAAATATATATTCGCGTAATTTATTATCGTTTTAGTATCTCGGGTATCTATCGATAAAAGCATCCGTCCACAGTCTTAATTTTGTCTTTAGAAGCGAACGTGCTGTGAATCATCTAAGAAAATGAAAAACCTATAGAATGTCGTCAGAGACTTCCCACGATGACTATAATATGTTATTTCAGTTAAATCAAAGAATTTTGGTTTTGAATTTAACGAAAGGCTCTTTCGTTCCCATACATCGAACATAATTTATCGCTTTTGAAAATCTTCCAACTTGTTATGTATAATTGCATGTTCATAAATCACTGATTCTACTGCTTTGCGCAGTCATAGATATCGTATTTATTCATTATTAGGGAAGATTCGGTACACTTGACTGAAGCATCTGGTTTAACCAAAAAAAAAATTGCCAAGACAGATTTTAACCTCAAAATTTCAAGTAAACTTCCTCATCGGACGCTACTTTATAATATAATATATTTTATATTTCATTATTAATTATTTAGAAAAATATTGTTACAATATTACGATTGGATTGGATCATTAACGATATCGGTGCAATAAATATCTTTAATAAGTCTTGTCAATGCTTATGATAGAAATTCTCATCAAATTCACTAAAATAAAGTTTATAAGATTCTTTTATATTTAAGACGTATATATTTCGTGAAAATATAAGTAGCTAATTTTTTTAAACTACTTAAAATTTAAAAGCGAAAATAACAATCCATCAGTCTATGTAGAAAGGGCATCAGAATCTTACTAATCACACGAATATAACAATTCAGCTCGATATTTTTCGGAGCTAATTAACTATAAATAATAGTATTTTTAAGTTACCTACTGAAAATTATCGGTTCAATACAATTTTTTTCTAATAAAGATTTTTTCCAACGATCGATCAATTTCGAAAATATTACAACAATTTAAATTTGTCATTAATTCATCTGTCTTATTTATAAAACAGGCGATAACAAATTTAATAAATTCAGATAGACGTTTAATTATAGCCTAGGAATGAAACCATTTGCTGACTCATTATTTATTTAAGCTACGCGTTTTATTCCTATAACTGAGATGGCTATACATTAGACACACGCGTACAAACGTGTGTGTGATTTCGCTGAAAAAAAATGTGATAAATTCAAATAATCTGAATTTTTTCTTCTTTAAAAATTTACAGTCCATGAAATTAGAGATTCGCACATTTTGAAAATTACCTTGTTTACTAAAATTTTATCAAAATACACATATACCAAACTTACATCCAATCATAAGCCATTTACTTTGTATCTTAATCGTCAAAAACGACCCGAATTGTTTCTCTGTTCCTTTTATAACCGTTTGAATTCCTCGTCGAGCCAGCGACATGCGCGTCTGAATAAAAAATATCGATTTACACATCTCTATCTTTACCCTGCTTCTTTTATTGCTCTTTCAATCTCTCTCTCTCTCTCTCTCTCTCTCTCTCTCTCTCTCTCTCTCTCTCTCTCTCTCTCTCTCTCTCTCTCCGTTTCTCGTCAAAGCGTTCTATTAACGGGATCCGTTACAGCGAGGCGCGATGTTAAAAATAAAGATATATTTTTACCAGCGATTTCTTGAAATTTCTTTTTTTTCTGTAACGAACACTCCGCATTAATGCACATACCCGCTCGAGCGGATACACTTTGGGAGATTTGAACGAATTTCCACGGTGTAATAAACATCTCAGATAATCTGTATAATGAAAAAATCGATGCGCGCGCGCGGATGCGCGTTAATAAAAACGATAGCATTTTCCGGTCTACTGGGCTCTGAAGGTCTTTTATACGATAATTGTAATATTTATCCCGCAGGCGGTCCCGGCGCGTAACGAGCGATTGTTTTTTTGTTAAAGGCGCAATAGATAATAATGGAACGACGGAACAATTGGTATAAGAGCGAGGCGATTGCCCTCACACGTTATGAATACAACGTGGCTCGTCCGCGGCGAATGAAAAATTGATTAATTATTATCATTCCCAATGCATTTCGATTTTCTCGTTTTATAAATCCGATTATTTAAAATTCGTTTTAATTATACTTTTTATTTTATCTTATATCGGTTTTAGGCTGAAATTTCGGTGTCTATGCATTGTGAACGTGGATGATTGTTATAATTTGTAATTGGTATGGATGAAAATCAAACTAAAGACCAATCAAATCTGCTTCCAAATAATTTACCGACAAGTGGTTCGCTACAATAAAACAAAAGCACAACTTATTGTTCGTATTTTTAAGAATGGTAAATGAGAATGTACAATATGAAAAATAAATAAATAATGGGAATTTTACCTATAAATCTCCGTCTAACGTGAAAAAACGTAGGTTAAGATACAAACGAACAGTAATATCTAATTTATTATTAAATTGTCAAAGAAATCCGAATAAAATCAAGCGAAAATAGTGAGGAGAGAGATTTACGTTTACTTTTAAAAATATTGTATTGAAATTTCAAACTCTTGCCCTGTCCTTAGAAAATTTTCTGGAAGTACCGTAATTACTTTGATTTCTGCATATTTCGATCAAATCGCTGCACAATATTAAAAATTACTGGAAATGTTTTACCCGTATAACATTTTTCAGAATTTACAATCTTATTGCATTGACCGAGGATAAGTCAACGAATCAATCGCATTACATTATTAAAAGCACGTACTTGTTAAATATAATGAATTATCTCATATTTCACGCGTCGATAGTAAAGTTATTTATAAATTATATAAAATAAACAGCGGTTCGTTTGACGGGCATGAATGATAGATTGCTGTATCAACTCGTAACGTAACAAAGTAATCTGAAATAATTCGATCGATTTAATGTATAAAGATTCTAAGAAAAAATTATATATTAAGAGTGTATATATATATATATATATATATATATATATATATATATATCATTAAAACATACTCGACCTCTATTCTCTAACTCTCATAATTTCGCACTTAGTCGTAAGAAAAATACCTGCGCCATGCCATGTTTGTAACAATTTCATTATATAAAAAAAACAGGGTCCTCCTGACCTCCATTCATTAACTGTTCATCTTACGTCTTGTATGAATGAAGAACTGCCACGGAATGATTCTTTAAGAATAATAATTTTCATGATAGTTACCTTCTATTGCTATTACCTTGTTTTTTATAATTCTACTTTAACTATATATTTGTTTAATAGATTTATTATTATATTTATTATATATACATAAAAGTAGCTCTGTAATTAATAGACAAATAATAAAAATAATAGGTAGACGAGTATATTCTATTTCACAAGCCAAAAGAATTTTAAGGAAAAGGAATGAAAAAAAGATAATACATAATTTCTTTTTCTTCTTCAAAGAACAGCAGCCGAGGACACGGCAGTCCTTTCTCCTCGTCGAAAATTCGACGTGTTCACGTTCTTAGTGCGAGCAGAGGATGGAGGGGAGGCGGAGGAAAGAAAAAAGAAAAGAAGCAGCTGCCGAAGAAGAAAAAGATACGAGAAGGTGGCAAGGCCAGAGAGACAGAAAGAGAGAGAGAGAGAGAGAGAGAGAGAGAGAGAGAGACGGAGGGCCAAAGAAACGCCGTTAACGGCCCGCGCCGGGGGAACGGCGCGTTGTAGAGCAAGGTAGAACGAAGGAAGCGTGGCGCGAGGGGTTGGCGGACGGGGGAGCCACTCGGAATTTGTCCTGAAGCGGCTCCTCGTTAGGGGGCTGCCCAACGTGTAAGGTACGTGTACCGCGGCCGTGTGCCTGGCTCTAAGCCGCGTCTGCTGAGTCTCTTCCTCCACCCTCACGACCTCCCTCCCCCTACCCCCCCCCCCGCGACTCTCTTTCGCCCGCCTGCTCGGCCACCCACTCCGTACGAAGACACACGAAGAAGTGGGTCGCGCGAAAATAGCGGCGTTACTTAAAGCACTGCGCATAGCCACCGCCACCCCCCCCCCCCGCGCCTACTCCCCAGACACACATACGCTCGCACGCACACCTTTCGCCAAAACAGTCAATGGCTTTGGTTTTCGGAACGAGAGGGAGAGAAAGAGTGAGAGAGAGAGAGAGAGAGAGAGAGAGAGAGAGAGAGAGAGAGAGAGAAAGTGATGAATATTTTCCACACATGTCTGAACTAAGCGTTAGACTTGTTCGTTTTTCTTTCGCTTTTTTTTAATTAATTTTCTTTTTCTATTTTACAGTTTTTTCAACGCACGCCATTCCATCCACGGTAAAACGACAGGGCAAATGTATAATTCACGACGCTTGGGTACAGTATAAAAATAAAAAAAGAAGAAGATGCAAGAAAGACCTTTTTCTTTGTTTTGTTTAAAAGCCGTACACGTCAGTTTTACTCCTGATTAATTCGATAAATTATCCGCGTTTGGTTTTTCTTTTTTTTCAAAACCACGATTGCGGTGATTTTATAGCAAGTAGACGCGCGTTGGCTTATTGCCCCCTCCTCCCCAGCAGTAGTAAGCGGCACGTGTGGTCGGGCGAAACGTAACGATTGCGGCGCGCAATGGATTCGAGCTAACGATTTTACAACGCGAAATTAAGCGATGTAATTCAGAATCGGCGGGAGGGAGGGGGGGGGTAATTAATATATTATTAATTGTTTCATTCCTGCTTCATGCGAAATAAAACGCTTTTACGCGGAAATTATGTTAAATAGTCGCTTTCGTGGCTTGCGATGAAATATGTATCGAATTTGCGATTCGCTTAACATAAATATTGTACACGAAAATTTGGACGATTTCAACTGTAAACGTAAAATTGTTGAAATATTATTTTCTGATATAAAAGGTGTCACTAGAATTTAGTTTATTTCTATATTTTTTTCTAATGCAATTGACAAATGAATAATGGAGCAAAAACTCATTTTTAAAGAGGAACTTTTTAAAACTGCTTTATCGATAAATGATATATATTTATATGTATATGAGGGATGCATGTCTAACTTTTACCGTGAAATTATTTAATTAGAAACGAGAATGATGAATAATAATTAATGAAGATTATAACACGTTTCATGTACCGTTTTCACTTAAAATTATTCTACTCGCTCGATTATCGTACTCGCTTATACTCGACATAACTCGCATAATTAAGTATAAGCTCACGCAGCTATATCTAAGTTTTTCGCGAACAGCGCTATCAAAAATTCTATTGTATATAATTATAACGCGTATTTTTTAATGCATGATTTTTAATGATATTGCTGCGAATATTTTGAAATTTCGTCCAATTCAGATATTACAGGCACATTGAAATTTTCTACTTGCACCAACCTCTATAACCATACAGATGTAGACATATTCATAAAAATATAGATATTTATCAAATTTCTTATCAATACAAATATCGCGATCGTCAACCGTTCGAGAGTGAGCGATTTTCTTCAATATCGAATATTTTAAAATACACAGCTCTGGCACAAAGTTGGCCGTGTTTAATAAGCTGCACGTATAGTGAAACTATACGTACGTAAAAAGAACCGATTAGAACAGCTCCAATAACGACGATAATAGAATAATAGATGATTGTTAGGCAAGAAATATTGGATAAAGGCAAACTAAGGATGCAATGAAAAACTAGTTTTTTAAAAGGGACTTTAAAAGTGAATAGGATCGCAGTGCAGAAAAGAAAGACGAAGAGTGCTTTGTGCTTTAAGAAGAGTTATTTTTTTCGCGTTAAAAGTAAAGTAATAATTAGTAACGTCTTAAATGTTTCGACAACAGAAACCGCGATCGTGGTTTCTTTTCGTTCTTGCAAAATTCAGAAGAAATAAATTTTTGTTAGCCATTTGCATAGCAAAAACTTTTTACCGGCATATTTAGAAAGTCGTCCATGAGACGACGTTTCCACAGCTGGGCACGAATATATTTTTCGACCGGAAGTTTTATGTAAATTTCAAGTTCAATTCCTATAAAAACTCGATTAGCATTTAGAAAATGTACACGATTTTGTATAAGACACTTTGATTTACGATAAATGTACCCGCGTCTCTCTCGCAAGTGGCAAAAAATTCCATCGTTGAGTATATAAGCTCGATAAATACATCACAGGTGTGCCACGCTATATGCTAATGTTTGAAAACGTCTGTATTTAATATGTATTATTTATATGTATAGATTGTGGATAAGTTGATTAAAAATCCAAGAAGCCAGAAATCTGGTTGAATCTGGAAGATTCCAAATTGTAAGTAACAATTAATTCGTAAAAATTTTCTGAAGGATTATTTACTTAAATGATCGTCTAATAAATCCTTATTAGTCTGATTACGAATTTATCGATACAATCGTATTACTGGGAATTTACCAGTTGCCACGATCCATATAATACTATGATTTACGAACAGATCCGAGTTACTGCGAGCTATACATTACCATTTTCAAGACTCTGTTGACAGTTTTTAGGTCCAGTAAAAAGAGAGTAAATTACAATTAAGGAAAAAATAATAAAAGCGATTGAAAATTTATTCTTGAAATCCTTCTGTGCCCCTACGCGGTATTACTGCGATAAATTTAAATGCTCGTTAAATTCGCTCGCCTTGCAGTCCGCACTAATATATCCTGCCCGAGTTTATAAAAGGGGCAGCCCTATCGCTACATCGTTGGTTAGTTCTTTTTCACTCTTCGTAATCTAAATTTTACGATACAATGTATAATGTAAAACGAATTATCCTGCGAATTATACCACTGCTCGACAATGATTTCACTTTGAGTATAATCTAATGGGATATTTTTAAAAGTACAAAGTTCTGCTGCGTCGGGGTAGGGATAATTTTTCTGTATAAATAACAAAACTTTAACTGCCATTTTTATATGTATTATAACAAAACATATTTCAAATTGCGAACGTGTTTTTTCAAGAGAATTGACTTCAACTTAAAGCCGATTTTCAGATTTCATAGAGTATTGACAACTATTGTAGGCACTCAGAAAATCTTCAACATTGCGTGCACACAAATCACTTTTAAAAAGAAAAACTCTGCGTGAATTTCATTTTATTATCAAAAAAAATACGTATACATCTTATTTCTAACATTCTTCACAACAACACATCCCCTCTACGTGTAAAATAGCTCTCAAGTATTTCCACCGTCGACGCTACCCACGAAACCCAAATAATCCACCTCTCGTCCCCCAAACGCCCCCAAATGCCCCTCACCCCCTTCATCAAAAAAAAAAAAAAAAAAAAATTGAAGAAAGAAATAGAAAATCGGCACGGAAAGAAGCGACTCACCGCTCTTCCCGGTCGGCGTCGGCATCGTCGGCATCCTGCTCGTCGGCTCCGGCACCGGATAGATCGGGTCGCAGCACTCGCGCTCCGGGAACTCGCTGGCCCGGCCCGTCGGCCACCACGTGGCCACCGCCAACGCCAGGAGCAGCGGCAGCGCGCCGAGCGGCCGCCGCCACCGATCGCTCGGCGAGGACGCCGTCATCGTCATCTTCTCCGTCTTCCTTCGCACTTTCCTCTTTTCCGTCTCACCCCTGGCCGTCCTTCCTTCCCTCGCTCGCTCGTCGTCCGCCCTCGTTTTGCTCGTTGACGCGCCGGCCTCCGCGCGGCCTAGGGCGCGTCGTCGCCGAGCCGGGCCGATCGCCGATGGGGACCGCCGACGCGCCGGCTGCGCTCGCCCGGGCGGCTTCGCATGTCAGCCGCGAAACGGGCCGGATCTGTCACCTATTGGCCTCACTCCGCGCACACATATACGCACTCGCGTTGTTGTATTACCGCTCGTCTTCCTTCTCCCTCTCTCTCCCTCTCTCTCTCTCTCTCTCTCTCTCTCTCTCTCACCCTCGCTCCTCTATCAAAATCGCGGCGGCACTTTTGAGATCGTGGAAGTGGAAAAATCGAAGTTATTCATTCACCGTGGATGGGCGGCGAACGGATCGGCGTACACAAACACTCACACGGGCAGACTTTATAAGTTTTGGCAATGTAAAAAGGGTAATTGGTAACTAGTACAGAAAACCCAAAAAAAAAAAAACAAATCTGAAGCGAAGCAACCGCACTGCTTCGCGCGCCTGCGGACCGATCTCGCTCCGATTTTTCACCACCGATTGCATGAAAAGCCAGGGCTCAGGGAAGAAAAAGAGGTCTCAACACCACAACCCCAAAGATGTTACAGCGAATCGGCACTCTGGAGCACGTGGTCGACGATCTCTTCTCTCTCTCTCTCTCTCTCTCTTTATCTATCTATCTATCACTCTCACTCCGACGCGTTACGCGCACCACTTTCCCGCGGGGGGGAGGGGATCCGATGAAGTGACGACGGGGAAAGGGGGCAGATATAACCGCGAGGCAAACACGAGGGAGGGCACACACGCGGGGCTCCGCGCGCTCGAAGCAACCGGGAAACGTCGCCGTCGACGGCCGACTGCCGCTGCCCCCGTGCGCCGCGATACGTTTCACCTTTCGCGCTCGCTCGCCAACCCCTCCCCTTCGCCTCCCGCGCCCTTTCCACCACCTTTCGCGTGCGCGCGCGCCCCGTCCCCCTCCACTCCCTCGTTTCGAGCTTCTTTCTAGCTGCGCGCGAGTGTGTACTCACGCGCGCGCACACACACACACACACACACACATCATGCACACGCACATACGTATGCGGGAATATGCGGCAGGTATATCCTTCGATATCTCTCTCCCTCTCGCACTCAACCCCTCGCGGCGCACTGCCGTAAGCGCGCAGTTCCTGACCTCGTTCGCCCCCGCCACGTCTCGGTGGATTCCAGTCGGCGCGTCGACGGTGCGCTCCCTCGCTCGCAGCGACTTTGCGCCTATACGAACGCCGCAGTACGGCCGTGGACCGTGTCGCGAACGCGTCGTCCCTTTGCCGCCGTTCGTATGATTCTTTTTCTTTTCTTTTCTTTTCTTTTTTTTTTTTTCGTTATATATTTTTTGGGTTTTATTTTTCATGTTCAATAGTTTTTTATTCTTATAGTTTTTGATAATTCTGTAGAAAGTGGGTATAAGCTATTTTCAAATGGCAGCCAAATGAGGACGTGTTAGTGGGCAATCGATCGCTCGAAAAAGGGGCGCTTGGATCTTTATCGAACAAATATTGCCCGGGTATTAGTGCACGTCGGTGTGCTCGTCGATGTTCAGGGGAAGATAAGCGATCGCAAGATTCCGAATTTGAGGCAAAGATAAATAAGTCTAGTCGTTATTAATACTCCAAGTTGTTATGACTGCGACGCAAAATAGATTCTGGTATTATTCAGTAGCGCCATCATTTTACTAATCTTTAATGAATACATATAATGGAATATTGGAATAATATTATTTATTAGGTTATTTTGAGAAATAATATAAATAATTATGGTGCAAGAAAGTAATTGGCCTACTCGTCCCTGCGTTATCCAAAATTATAATGCAACCTATAACTTCTTACATCAAAAAAAGTGTTTTTACAGTAAACATTAAAATTGTTATATTTTGAGCAATGAGATGAATTCACAATATTTTAGAATGTACATGCGGGGTATCAGTATATTTGCGGGGTATCATTATAAAGAAATAACACTTTTACTTTTATTTGAAATAATATTAATTGCTAAAGTTAAAAGCACAATATTACAACCGAATGCTTTTATAATAAAATTACAATGGAAACACGATTGATATCTTCACTCGATCGTCGTTACAAAACTTCTTTTCTCCATTTAGTCTCGCTCCTCACTCTATAACTCGCTCCGTACCTTCAGATACGCGTGCTTCTTCGAACTTACCTAATTACAGTTTTTATGCGCATAAAGCATAATGGCACTTTTCGAATATACGCACATTCTTCCAAATAAATCATGTTACCACTTTCATATATATATATATATCTCAATGCGTTAAATTTCAAGCATATATATATGAAAGCGTTAAAAATAGTTTGATATCTAAATCAAGCACGATTCCATCCAAGTCCTTAAGCGCTTGTACTACAACAAGGTTGGTAAAATAGACAAATTTCTGAAGTGTTTTTTTAGCGCAATAGAAAGATCAATTGAAATTCTTTAGCAAAACATTTTCATTACAACGGAAGAAATGCAAAAAATTATTTATTCTGCCGATTTGTAAGAAAGTGGCTTGATTCATGGTTCAGTGATCAAACATATAATTCTGAAAATATTGATGAGTCGATCCTTAGAATTCCATATACATATATTTGTAACAATTTATGTTATTAAAATAAAATTTTATTTTAAAATAATAAAAAAGACTTGCGGCACAATTGCCAGCGTCCCATTGTCATAGATGCTTATGTATGATGCTACAATCGTTTTTTTTATACATTATACACCGTAGAGTATATAAGAAAATAATCAACTATTCAAATATTTCATTACAATAATATGAAAGGTCATAGTAACGCAATAAGAAAAATATGTAATAGATACATTGTTCGGAAATATGTTAATAGATTACAAATGAATTAAAACTTACTGACCTATTTGAAAAATTACATATTACTAATCAGAACAAGACATATTTGTGTTGACCAATGTCTTTAAAAATATAACAATTATAGTCTTAAAAAAATAAAATTACAATTATAATTTACTAGATGCAGTCCTATTGTCAGAACTGATAAAAATCTTACAACAATTGATTTTAAAAATTCTTTTTTATAAAAAATGAAGAAACCTTACGACACCTACTATTCTCATTATATAACTATTATATTTTTTTATCAAAGAGATACATAGATAGATAGATAAATAATTACATTTTAATTACAATTTGGTTAATGTATATTATAATGTACAGATTTTACAGAATAAAAAAAATATAATTAAGATACCACCATTATTGAATTTATTATAAAAAAATATACTATAATAGAAAAAGTATATTCAGAGTGAGAGAGAAGATAAGACAGAGGAGCATAATTATAGTCATAGAGAATTATGAAGAAATTTGCATTCTCGACTGTGAAATTAAATTTAAGAGAAGCTAGAGAAAATCGAATGATTACTTATAGGTTGGTTCTATAAGAAAATAATTAAAAAAACCGTGTTCCAATTATATGATTACGATTGGTTTGAAGGAGAGGATTCGAAAAATATGCTTATGTGATATGAAACGATTCACTAAGCACCCACTTGTAGTGTTGTAAGGTGGTTAGCGGTACGGAATTACCACGTATATAATATAACTTGAGTAAAATTTAAGTAGATAAGTTAGTTAAACATTAATAGTAATTTGCATCGTGGACAGCTTATCCCACCGTAAGCCATCGTAAGTTTTATTATACTATACCAATATAAATTAATAAGCAGAATTAAAATACCAATATAATTTTAATTTATAATTTATTTTGCATCTTTCCAGTATGATCGATAAGAATACACAAGCAATAATCATGGTTGAGAAATATTGAGGTAATCATTTTTCCATAGGCGTTTGCTATCCAATTCGATAGCTAATCTGACTACAGAGTCTTGGAATGCAAAAATTGAGCTTATAGTAAGATTACGTCTCAGTTCCATTTGGAAGAAGTTTATAAGCATGGTATCCGAAAAGTACTAGCCTTAACTTTTTTTTATGTTTAGCTTAAGCTGATTTTAAATAACCAATAGGTAGATCTTAATGGCTTAAAGTCTTAGTTGGGCAATGGCAACATCGGAAGTCTTTCAAGAGGATTGCAAGAAGATCTGAAGTTTATGAGCATAGAAAACATATTTGAAAAGTTGAAACATATGGTTACCAATGTCGTTAATATAAATCGAGAAAAGAATATGGCCTAAGAACAGATCCTTCAGGAACTCCAATATTCGCACTGATAAAGTTTTACATTTCTCCACTGAAGACAAGGCTAAATTATTTTGTGTTAGAGAATTACGATTTTAACCACAGTATGACTTATGTAGAACTATCAATAACGAATAAATTCGTGAATACAATAGCATAAAAAACTGTATCAAAAGCCTTACAGAAGTCTAATTGTAGCATGATGGTTAGAAGACTCTTCTTTATATTATCCCCAATATTCTTGTATACCAATATTACGGCAGTCTCGGTATACAACTTATATCGAAACCACATTACATTTCATCAAAGATGAAGTTTTGAGTAATGAATTTGATAATCTATTTTATATTAATTATTGAAGAATGTTAAAGAGGAAATTAAAGATTGAGATGGGAGAAAAATCATTAGGTTACTTATGATTTTATAACTGCCTTGATAAATATTACATCAATCCAAATGCTGAACGTAGATGTAATATTCGTTTCCAGATATGACACTAGTTGTAAGAACAATTCGCCTGCTAGTTTACGTATTTAAAAACGTTATTTAAAAGATTAATGTGACCCACAGTGATATTGTGACTGAAATCGAACGTGAGTATAATAAATATATGTAAAAAACAGAATCGTCAGTAAAGCTATATTAAGGATTGCCTAGTAAGGATTGCAACGAATATGAAAGGTACATTTCCTTCTTGCAATTCACAGAACCTAAATTCTGGACTTTCAGGCTTACCCCTTACTGTACTCTTTCTGTACAACAATAAATTCAACCTAAAACCGTTTTGATAATATAGGGCAACCTAACCTCCATTCATGCTATGATCCTGAGGTGCAAGACCATAATTGACATCATTAAACAATCGCGAATTAGTCCAATGTGAGCTCGAAAAGAGATAACATTGAGAAAACTTCCTCACAAGCCTCTCGGTCGGAAGCCTGTCGGTTTCATTATTATCATCAGCTGGACTGGTTTTTAGAATAGTATATTTCTTACAAGGTAGAGGAAGTCTTTATTTACAAAACGAGAGGTTTGCGACCCGATGCGAAGCTGAAAATTGTAATGAGATTTGTAAAAAATTTTTTGGGTGCTAGATCAAGACTATATTGTTCCTAATAAGAACCGGAATCAATCGATCAACTCGTGATTTGTAATATAGAATAAGGAAAATATATTTATTCGCGGAACTTTTATCTATCATTATCATTTTACGTATAGAGTTCAAAGTAGAGTGTATCTATCACCCTTCTCAACTTGAACAGCAAGGACAGTTCATTCATTTACTGAGATAATATTGACTTTTAATGGAAAAATGTCTCTACAAGAATCTTATATAATTTGCAAAAAAGTTCCTAAATTTTTCAATGTATAAAAGCGTTCTCCGCTACTCTCCTCGCCAAAAATATGACCAAAACTAAGACAATGGATATCGCGTTAAAACATTTCAATTCGTTTCTTTTTTGTCAAAATTCATTAATAAATATCGACATGTCTGGCAAGGCCGATAGCTAGGCATGACTTGTGTTCAAAGCGTTTATTTTTTGCATTTCTCAGTATTTTATTTATGTCCGCATTCTTGGAAAACTGTACTGGTAAAGTAGATATGTTCTGCGACTTATTAATATGCTTAACCTCGGATTAAAAAAAAATTAATATGGCAAGGATTTATGGAGTCTGGGTCCAGAAAACTTTGATGTAAACTGCCTCCTTTACAATTAGATTTATATTCTTACCATTTCTTTGTTGAAATCCTTATACCTTGGATCTTATTCAAAAGATTTATTTGAAATGTTTACATAGAATAAATAAAAACCAAACAAATAGTGAAGACTACAAACTTTATACAGCATACAGTAATTTCTTAAATATAATAAGATCAGTCCATTTGAAGCATACCGACAGAATTTTTAATTCAGCCATTTTGGATTCTATGACTCATTCACATTTTGTGCCATTCTCTCTTACTTTTAAACGCATGCGCATTTGAAGATTCACATTCCGTTGTAAATTGTTTTTTGATTTTGTTCATTTTGTTGTATTTATTTTTCATTTGATCGTTGACAAAAGTCTTTTGATAAAACCAAAGTCATTGTCATGATAAATTCTTGAAAACATCTACTTATTCTGCAACTTTAAGTTTTACCACCTTACTCGAATAATTTCAAATTTCCGGCATTTTCAGCATTTTTGACAGTTTCTGCATCTTCGGTATGTTCGGCATTATCGGCATTGTCGTCATTTTCGAAATTTTCGGATTTTTCGGAATTTTCAAAATGCTGGATGTTATTTTATGTGTCTAACAAAAAATAAAAAAGTATCCTGTTAAAATTTTTTTTAAGCTTCCCATGTACTCATTGTTATAATAATATTAAATACAATAAATTATATGTGTTATTTTTAATCTTATTACTAACATCAGTTTCGACTAAAAAATATTATTTTATTTTGATTATAAAATTAAAATTTGAACGAACGAGATTTTAATTATTTATTAAAAGGATCGAAATGAATTAGTGTAAAAGTATTTATTTATAAATAAATGTGATTTATTAACATAATGTAACTTGAATTTATTGAAATAATAAATTTATACAAATTAAAATTATATGAACAATATTACCATCAGCCTATACTGTAATAATATTATTTTTAAATATTGCAATATTTGCTTAGACTTTATAGTATAAACTATTGTAAATATTATATTAGCTAACTAATAACTATCGTAACAGTAACAGACAAAGTACACAAATATTTTTTAGATAATTTTTTTCTTCATATGTTTGTGTTTAATACACCTAGATTTATTTATATTCATTAGTCACCATAATCATAAATATTAGTAAAAATTTATCACTATAATCATAAAATATTTTTAACAGTGTATGACTATAATCATAAATGATTAGATAAGATATCGAAGCTGAAGCATGCTCTAAAATAACTATATTTCGTAATTCCTGCACTGACGAATACTGTTATCGGTCTCCCAGCCGTTATAGAATAATATAATTAAAAATAATAAAAATAAAGATAATAAATATACTAATGTTAGTAAAGTGTAATCGAACTAGCCCTTCTACCAAATGTTCTATGGGGGGGGGGGGGTGATTATAAAAAAGGACAGTCTGACTCTCGTGATAATTATAGTATATATATCATGATAATATAGTACGTGTAAAGACAATGAAAACCGATAAATGTATCTCTAAGTACAACGTTAATTTTGTAATTCTTATAACAAGAAATTATGTGGGAATTTCAAAAAAAAAAAAAAAAAAAAAAAAAAATTGTACCATCATATACTTACGAACTTCCAAAGCCAGTTCTTGCAGGCATTGCCTGTGCTTAATTTGTTGCAACATTCGCAGCTATCGCGATAGCATACTCCTTCACCGAGATGAAATTCCTTGCAGCTTTTCTTACAGTATTTTTTGTCGCAGGCTGTTAAATAAAATTTTTTAGTCTAATTAATTCGTGCTAAATTCGTGAAACTGCGTTACGTGCTTCATTTTGAAAATTGGCAGTTTCCCGAATATCATTCGATTGATGAATTTTATATTAGAAACAAGTCGTTTTTTTCGAAAAGATCAGCTGAATAAAAGAATGACTAACTTAATAATGATTCATTACGACTATTGCTTCAAATTTAATAATAATTTAATTCTAATTCATAATAAGTATCTTTTGTTGGCTTTCGAAATTTGAAATTTTAATTAAAATCTTCATTAAAAACTATTTCCATATGCTTAAAATCTTATGGAAGAAAATTTTTGTCAAAAAATTGATGTAGGTGACTTACCTGATTCAACAGTTGATAGACAGATCAAAAAAGTAAGTAAAACCAATAAACATACTTTTGCCATTATGATAAATAACTTTCTTCCAGAACTTTAATCTAAAGAAATTGTAATGTAAAAAAAATCTAATAAAAATACAAATTTAACTATTTTAAAAATAATATTTGGATTATGCAAATCAAAATGTTGAATTATTTACATGCATATATAATGGTATTTTATTTTAACTCCTTACGATTTGATATATGTGAATATAGTGTGCACGATCTAAACTCTACTATTCAAAATCAGCAATACAGATTTGATTGTACTATCATCATTACGTCCTACGATTAGATAAATAACGTAGTAAGAAACATCACGTTATATAAAAATAAACACCTAAATACATATAATTCAGTAAAATTTCAGAACGTTCTGTAGAATTTTCAATACTTCTAGCAATATGATAACAATCTATTTTTGTGTCATTGTCTATTACATTCATATTTAATATAAGTATTATTAAAAATGAGTTTTTAATTGTTCTTTTGATTTAACATATTTATAATAAAACAGTATAGAATTAATAGGCAACTGATTACGTAATATTAATTAATGTAATATTGTTCAGTAGATTAGCAAAATCTTAAGAAAACATATTTATGTTTATTTTTAAATAATTAATTTGACTTAATCTTAATTCAATATTTAGATGGAAAAAAATGTTACCATACAAATGACTGCTGTGATCAGCTTAATATATATATATACGTGGTCAGACAATTAAGCAATGCAACCGATTTTATTTCTCGACCTATGGTAACACTACGAACCTGTAACTCTGCCGCCGTAATAGTAGATCCCTACTCTCTCGATTGTGACCTTGACAACCCTTGTACGATCATTTCTTCGCTGGCTGTTTAGTGTTTTGTAACAATGCGTGAATAGTGCATGTCACGAAAATGGAACAGAGAAATTTATAACAACGGTGCGCGATAAAATTTTGTGCGAAACTCGGCGATGTAGAATCCATGTAGATATCCATGTAGAAATCTTCGAATAAAATCCTCTGAACTGACGTCCATGATATTCCACTCGTCTCACTGAGGTACTCAATAGTTCGCCAACGGTATTCACATACGAGAGTATTGATTGATCAATTGTCATTTCTACATTTTGAAAACGTGGAAACCACTCGTGGACTCCAGTTTTGACGAGGGCAGCATCCCCATAAATAGACTTAAATATTATAATAGTTTCTGCAGCAGATTTCCCTAACAGGAAACCAAATTTTACAGCTGCTCATTGCTCTCGACAATCGGCCATCACGTGTTCGCCGAAATGGAAGAAGGTATTTCACTACACATATTCTTATGGATGAACCGATACACTCACAGCGACAAAACTTCGCACACTAACTCAGAAGACATTTTTCTAAAGCATACTCGAACAATGATGAGTCGAACAATGACTATCGCACTCTCTCTCTCTCTCTCTCTCTCTCTCTCTCTCTCTCTCTCTCTCTCTCTCTCTCTCTCTCTCTCTCATCACCATAGCTCAATTCTCCTTACTTTTACGTTCCCTTCAATATTTTAATATTTTATTAAAAATTGCTGAAAAGAAAAAAGTAATAAAAAAATTTTTTTTTGGAGGACTTTTCAAATTATAGTTAACAACTGTTTTAAAACTAACCGTGCTTTTAAATATATTTCATTAGTATATAATAATTGTCATAATAACAAAAATTGTTTTAAAACAAATTCAAAATCCTGCGGATTGTGTATCAAAGTAGAAAGTCATTGAAATTAACTCGAAAAATTCAGATCAGGCAAATTCACTTATTTAATAACATCTGAAAATCATATCATCTGTCTAATGAACAATACACGAATAGTCAAATAAATATCGGCAGCTGGCGCACAGTACCGAATACAAATAAATAGCAATAGCTAATTTAAACTACACATAAAAACCTTTTGATGAGAGGAGGAAGAAGCCTTCAAAATTACGAATTACTATAGATTCGCGCGGGTATACCAATATATATACATATACGAATAAGCGCTCTTACATACTACGCTTACAAGCTTCGGAGTACTCCCGCGCCACACAATTAGCCGCGCCGTGAACAATAGAATGTTCTGGAGGGCTGATAAGGTCGATGGGGAAGGAGTGTTCTGCAGTACCTTCTGCTCCACGCCGTGGCCCAAATGTCTCGGGAACGAGTTCAGCCCTTACCAACGACGGCGGCCACTGAGTACAAGTGCCGCCGGGAACACCCTCGGATAGATATAACAAAATATACTTCCACAAGGCTAGATCCTTGCCTCGCTGATGCGCCAACTTAGTTCACACTACACGCAAACACACACATAAACGAAATTTCGTTAATCACACACAACTACATTTAAAACTAAACAATAATAGCGATGTTACAGCATACAGAATTATACACTAATAATATACCGAGCCGAGTAAACTAAGTTACATATAAAATAAAATATTTCCACGATACCGCACTTCGCATTACAGCTACACGAGTAAGGAAAACTACGAATAAGTCGGTAGAAAATACAAGCAAGAGCGAAAACAAAGTTTAGTCGACGGTTGAACAAGAAGTGTTTTTCCAGTTTTACTTGCTTATACTTGAGACCTTCACATGCTGGTGAGGGGGCGAGGGATCTACCTGGACTGCGGCCCTAGAACTCGTCTACATATTGGCGACGCAGGCTACGCCTCATTCGGGCCATGGAGCGCAGGGAGTCTACACGTGCCGTCATTTTTGTAGTTTTATAAACTACAAAATTTACAATAAAAGTTTATAATTCTTTCAATTTCATATAGAATCGTCAATACCAGATCCATATAGCAAAATGCTTTCATCTACATGGTCTAAAGCATCTTTTTGTATTTGTCTACATAAAACTCTTCCTACTTTACTGTCGTGTGACGCTTGTTCCTCTGCTCTAATTATTCGCGACTCGTCAACTTCGCGCGCCTATTCGTGGGAACTTGACCCTGTACTGATTTGCATCTTTTTCATAATGGCTAATAGAGCAAAAGAACCTTCATTGAAAGTACATGCAGCTATATTAGCTGCAGTTTCAACAATTGTAGAGGTGCCACTCACTGACTTTGGAGAGATTTTCCAGATTAGCTGATTGAGACTCTCATTATTATTTTGCGTGAAACCTCCAAGACACTGCAAGAGTTCGTCTTTATTCAAGTCCTCATAAATGGATCTAATAGCTCTAAGAACTTCAGTAGAAAGTGTTGTATAGCTCTGTTTAAAAGATTTTAGAGTATCTGAAGCTGCAGCTTTCTGCTACCGGGAGACTATTTTTAATTTTTTTTGGACGACGCACTATTAGCTTCCGCTTCGTCATTTCTACACTTATAAGGACGCTTTTTTTCTGTCGAGACAAGATCTTATGACATTTTCGATCTTCTTTAGTAAGCTTTCGAGGCATTTTTAATGCTACTAAACATATATAGTAACAGCAAGAATTAATTTACCGTTGAAAATGCCCGGAAACCGAGCAAATACGAAAGTAAACAAAGTCAAACTTTTAGACTAGTTGATGTACGTATGTACTGGCTGTATAGCTGAAATATACAAGAAATATCCAAAAAGATGTTTTCAATAAGAAATGAATGTAGGATTTATAAATCAAAACAATCAAAATTGTCAAGCAGAATTAGGAATATGTAAAAATCCTACTTGGAGCAACGAATGTTCAAATACTCACAACTTTGTCAATTTTGCTCCGATTAACTTGAAATTTCGACACAATATTCTTGAGATATAAAGCATTCATTTTAAAAAATTTCAAAAATGGCCAAAAAAAGTTTAAATACCTTACCCCCTCCTTAATTAATTTACAGACCGTCAATAACAAATGTTAACTAATTATTATGATATGCAAGGCTAATCGGTGGAATTGATTTTATACCCATTTGTGAAGTTCCTAATCTGTACGTAGATCCATTATCCATTATGCACCAAAGTCTATAGATATTTGAGTCTGTTAAATATATTTAGATCTTAAATCTAAGTAATGTATTTCCTCAAATAAAGCTTGACCCGAAATCAAAATGAATTTTAGAATCCACAGTACCAATTATCATTATTTTTATTTAGAAAACGGGTCTTCTGGTCATAGTTTCGGAACTTATACCAAATATTTTCTCCTAGTTAGATTGAATTATTAGCGTCAAGACGACCTCTGAATAATACTTAGTCTCTGTTGGTGAAAATACAGCCGACCGCGTCGCGTCACCTCGTGTACGTAAACTGCAGTAACTTTCTCTCTCCCCCCCTCTCTCTCTCTCTCTCTCTCTCTCTCTCTCTCTATGTCTGCTGAGGCAACTAATGAAGAAAAACACCTCCGTGGACAGCTGCATTGAAGATCTCGTAAAATTCGTAATCCTGTTATTTATGAATGGGCACCGGTGTTCGGCACATGCGAATATTGCCCCATCTAACAGGAATAATGCGCTGTCCTCGAGGAATCTCGAACACGGAGGGTTTTCATCTCATCTGGCCGTAAAGGATCGTTTGGCAGTCCCGGTAGATCCCCCCCCCTTTTTGCTTGTTATATCGTGTCGGTCGAACCATCTCGAAAACAGCTGAATTACTTCACTTTGTTCTCGACCTTCGGCCGAATCACAAATCTATCGGTGCAATAATAACATTATCGTGATCTTCGAGTTACGTTATCTTTGCGTTACGGTTAATGTTTCGGTATCTTAGCGTGCACCTCCGCACGGGGCTTTGTCTTCAAGTAAACCATTTGTATATATCGGCGTAGTTTCGCGTATCGCCGTGTGTTATTGTTAACGGTTTAGAGCACATAAAGTGTAATTGTCAGCGCAATTTAGGCGCATCAGCGGGGTAAGACACTTGGTCTTACGGAGATTCACGTCAGTTTGAATCTCCGAGGAGTTTCCCGGCGGCGATTCAGCCCAGTGGCTACCGTTGCGGCAAGGATCGTTCCGTTCCTGAGACATCAGGGCCGTAACGCAAAGCAGGAGGTAGATGCGGAAGCTCCTTCCCCTTTGACCTCATCTGCCGTACGAGTGTGATCTTCGACAGCGAAGCTTGCGCAGGAGTACTCCAACACCGATTGTTCCAGGTTGCAACCGATGTATGTATGCGTGAGCGAAATTGTAAATTGTAGACATGTATTGTTGCGTTAGTATATAAGTTGTTCGAATGTTATATGATAGTAATAGTATTATTTTTATTCAGTTTTAGACGGCTTTTTCCCCCACTCACAGTGGGGGTTTTTTATGCCTTAGTTCGTAGTAATAAAATTTAGTTTTTAGCATTATAAATTATTGCTTAATTTATTTTCACACCCGAAGATACTTCTCAATATCCTCACTCCTATTCCTTAAATATTTTTACAAACAGTCTCTATACATCGAAGATTATATTATATTATATATATAGAATATATATTATATAGAAAAATAAAATATTATATTATATAGAACTTTTAAATATTAAATATTATATATTAAATATTAAATATTATATTATATAGAACTCTTTGACTAAATTGAAACGAAATGTCTTGGAATTCTCGTTAATCGCGTTAATCTCATTCAGCGTAATCGATGCCATCCTGATCCTGAAAAAATGAAATCATTTTATGAGACTAAAAGTTAAGATACATCCTAGAGAATTGCGTGTATGCTAACTCTGAATCAGGCTACTATTGTGAATCAAGGTAATAGAAAGCTAATGGTTCTTATTGTGCCTTTTGGAGATGATCTTAGAACAAAATTTTAGAATCTTTTATTTTATTCTGATTTATAAGAGTACGAACATAATCTCAAATATTTTTTAATAATAATAAGTATATAATAAAGTATTATACGGAGTTGCATATTCACAATTACCAGCTTTTTTTAATTTTAAATTTGGATTCGAACCACATTCCAGCTTAATTATTTATGTCTTCATGTTGACAAAATTGAAATGTTCAGAAGCAGCCTAAAATAAGTGGAAACCTAATCAGTAGAATTTTCAATTGAATAAATAGTAAAACCAATACATATGTTTGGAACGGATATCTAGGATTGACCGTAAGAATTGGAGGATAATAATTATTAATCAACTAACTTCTACAGTTTATTATATTCTTTATAATACATCATTTAAATAATTCAATTTAAAATATAATTGCACTGATGATAATTATTAGAACTTTAAAAATTTTAACGTTATTAATTTTTGTTTAACTTAGAAACAGCTAAAATCCAATATGAATAAACAATTGAAATCAATATTTGATGTAGAAAATAACAGGAAACTCCGAGACTACGTTTTACATTTCTTGTGCCACTTCGTTTTCTTCGATTTACAGCATTCACATTCAGTCCCAAAACATTCTCCTCTTGGATATTTCATACCTTTGCACTGCCTGATTACAAGTTCCAGGATAACACGCTGCAAAATGAAATTTCATTACAATATAATTTTAAGATATACCACCGACGATTTTTAAGCAAATATGATACGAATTCATTATGTACGTTTGTTTCTTGTTACACTTGCTAACAATAGACAGTCACAAATTAAATAGTTGAAATATTAGTTCTTTAAGCTAGTAATATTGAAATATATGTTACTTCAGTACATAAAACAAAAGAAAAAGACAAAAGATAACGTGTGCAATAGGCGAACTATATTATAAATAATATTCACGAAAATGATTTTTTGCGAAGTTGAATGAAGTTCATTAAAAAGTAAATGCCCGGATCGGTAAAATGAGTGAACGTTTTATAAATTCGTATTTATTTTGGCTGCCGAGCACGCGCTTCTAGGAATTGACCTTCGAAAGATTTGTCGTAACGATAATGGCCGATATAATTTAGAGTTCAACGAAGTAAAATCTACGTTCAATATTGGAAAAAAATTTTATCATATATAAAGATATATGCCGCGTGGAAAGCGTTATTTCATTATAATTAAATATTTGTAAGGGAATGTCACATAAAAAAAAGGACGACCCATAGTAGGCGAAAAGCGCAGTCGCATGAAATGATAAAAACGAATATGCTTATTCTCTCCATCCCGTTTTATTCTTCCTCTTTTTTGCGTAAAAACTAAATTCTATAAAACAATGAATTCTGTAATTAAGTATAGCGCCAAGGGCTTGCGACCGATTGCACTGCGTTCGCGTTTAATTGCACGTAGCTCGGAGCAACTGCTTGGGACCCAAGGCTTTGATTGACCTAATACAAGACTAAATCTTGGGATAATGATAGGTCCAGCGCATTAGGTGAGAATTTCGATTGAACTTAGACCGTATTAAAGCCGAACAAATAGTAATGGCCGCCCCACCGCATCGGTTCCTTTATATAATATTTATGCGTCGAAATCAAGTGGCCCCGTAGCCACGAAGGCGAGTTTCAGTACCGCTGAGGCTGCTACACTATTTACTTCTATGTTTGGATCTCACAATTTCAAATTACGAAAAAAAATTAAACTTTGTTCTACCGACGTTTTTACAACGTATATGTACCATTTTTGAAGTCAAATAAGCGAAAGCTCCTTGTGCCGCAAGGAATGCGCACTCAAATAATAAAACGAGCGCACGAACAGGGACATTTTGCTTCACAAAAAACGATAAGGCGGATTCAAGAGAACTATTTTTTCAAAAACATCGAGAAGCATGTAAAGAATTTCATTAATAATTGCCTTACGTGTATTCTTGCATCGAGGAAGCAAGGAAAACGTGAAGGCCTGCTAAATCCTATACCAAAGGAGAAAACACCGATGCACACCCTCCACATGGATCACGTTGGACCGTTATCCGCAAGAAGTCAGAATTACAAGCATCTTCTTACGATTATCAATGCTTTCACAAAATACAATTGGATGTTTGCAACAAACTCTACAGGCACAAAGGAGTTAGTATGTAAATTTAAGATCATTCAGCAACATTTCGAAAGTCCATACCGTTTCATTCCGGATCGAAGGGCAGCCTTCACATCAAACAATTTGAAAGAGTTTTGGAGCAAGAAGGGCATTCACCACTATTTCATTGCAACGGAAAAACCAAGATGCAACGGTCAAGTGGAGCGAGTTAATGCAACACTTGAGCCAATTTTCGCAATAATTGCTATAGAGGGGCCGAAAAGATGGTATAAGTATTTACGAAGCGCGTAACACGCACTAAATGGCACCTTTCAGCGCTCAATTAGCAGATCTAGTTCCAACTAATCTCATACGCATTTATTATATTAGGATGGAAGGACACGTGACTTCCATTGTAATTAATACTGTAATTTAGTAACCACTACATACGAACACTGTTATTTTAACTAATAATAGTGCATTGAATATTTTAGTCAGTGAAATAAAAAACAATTGTTTATAATATGATGTACAATAACTGAGAAACTTTGTCGTAGTCTCTTTTATCGCATTTTATTATCCTAATAATTGATTAAGGAATACTCAAAAATAGGGGCATCCAAGAATATAGTAAAATTTTATCTTATTTTCATATGGAAAATTACATAAAAATATTTGAATTTTAATGTACGTGTGTATGGTACAGATGGAGTGAGAGAGAGAGAGAGAGAGAGAGAGAGAGAGAAAGAGATTGTGTGTGTGTGTGTATTAAGCTAGTACGTATATAGGGTGGATGGATGCAGCTAATGAGTCGACGCGTTTGTGCGACCATTGGACAAGTTTGAATAAGACTAGGAGAGAATGCACGAGCAGATCCGATAGCGGCTCGTAGAGATACCGTTAGGATCGGGGCAAAGCGTGTATGAAGGTGGTTGACGCCTACAGCTATAAGGGCAGCGCTCGGCAGTCTTTTTGGAGCCTCTGCAGAGTGCATATGTATGCTTCTGAGTTGTATTGACGATTCTTTTCGTATACTGAATAAAAAACTTTAAGTTCAATTGTTTGTTTAGTTTCTATCACAACCAGCCACCCGCAACACCAATCCCACATAATTGACTAAATTAGTAGTTTATATTTCATGTTCTATTATATAACGAAATTCAAAATAAGATCATTGAAATAGTCTGATGCCCTGTTTGTGACGAAGGAGAGCGGATTAATATATATATATATATATATATATATATATATATATATATATATATATATAATTATATTGCACTTCATTGTCATTTTTGCATTGAATTCATTAAATAATAATTAATTGAAAAAGAAATGAAATCTCTAAAAAAAGAACTTTAAGTAAAATAATAAAAATAAACTAGCAAATCTTCACGTGTGTTTTATAAAAAATTTATATAAAATACTTTCAAAAAGTTCAAAATATATTAATACAAAAAATATTCTATAATTAAATTAAAAATCAGATCACTGATATAGTCAGATGTCCTACTGATTGTGATAAAAGGAACATAATATTATAATATATGTTCTTAGCATATTAAGAAATAAATCTTATATATGTTTTCTAAATACTTTATACAAAATATTTGTCTGAATTCAGTAATATATTAAGACAAAAAATCAATATAATAATATATGTAAATATATTGTGACTTTTTATAGTAAAACAAAAAATATTCATATACCAGAATAATATTTCTACAAAATATTTTTCTAAAATCTTCTAAAATAAATTAACAAAAAATAAATTATGCAACGCAATATCGTCTTAAAGCAATGGACCATTAAAACAAATCGCTAAGTGGATTTTATATACATTCCTATAAATAACAGCATTTAGAGTTAATACAAAACATATCTAAAATTCTAAAAAAACTATAATAAACTACAATAGTTTTAATGGAAATATACTTTAATAAAGTAATGAGATCGTTTACAAATTACCGAGTTTATAGAATATTGTTTGTTTTAAAATATATTTTGAAACTTTCAGAAAGTATTTTATATAAATTTTTTATAAAATATATGAGAAGATGTATTACAAATTCTGACTATGCTAAGAATACATAAAAATCGTCTAATTATTTTACTCTCGTTAAATGTTCTTTTTTAGAGATAGTATGAATTTACTTTCGAGTCACTTGGCGGTATAATTAAAGCTTTCATCAAACAAAGAAATTGAAATAAAACATAGTATAAGAAAACAAAACATACGTCTTAGTTTTTGCTTTATTCGACAAGCAATTAATCTTATTAGAGTTAGTAATAAGAGAAAAATTAAATTGGTATAGAAAACCGACATGATCCTGCGGGTTTTGAGATTTCAATTAGCACGATCAATTCGAGATCAATTCACTCTGGCATAAATTGCCTTACGAAGAAATTGATTAACGTTCTCACCAGTGATGAAATACACAATGAATACAAGGAACCGTCAAAATCTCAAAAGGAAAACTCGATTCAAGTTAATCATTTTGATGCATAGGTTCAGGATTGCAAATCCCGTTAAAAATAATTATTCAGACTATACTGATTACATATTTAACAAGTATAAGTACTCTTAAAATTGCAACGATTACAGCTCTTCAAAAAATAGTTAGATATTTGAAAAATTTGATAACTACTCACTTGATGGCAGCTGATCCGTATGCGCATTGCCTAGTGTACCAAACCTTTCTGATCTTACGTTTACTATTGATATGGAAAATAAAATAATAAACAAAAATATGTGGAAGAATGACGTCATGGCATTAAAAATTTGTTAGTCTCTTCGAAATAAATTACAAGATTTCACAGTCTCAAACAGCAGAATTCTGACTATACGAATGAAACTTTGATATAAGCTATATATATATATATGCGTGTAAGTTATGTTTTAAAGTTAAAATTTTCATTTACTTTGCACGATTTCCGTGAGTACAAATTCCAGCTTTGTTGTTCAAAAAAATAACCAATAATTTGATCATTTATCGTTTATCCGATAAACATTAAAAATTCGATGTAGCAAAATAATACACAAGAAAACTTGACAGGTTTGTTGTTTTTATTTTCGAATATATTTCTTTAAATATACAAAATGTAGTTACAGTTAAAAACTCGATCTAACGTTAGATATAATCTCCAAAAAAAAAAGATCTTTTAACAAAAATAAAATAGTTATGCGAGTTTGACGTATTCTTAGCATGGCCAGAATTTTAAATACATCTTTTCATGTATTTTATAAAAAATGTAACTTTTCCCGTTTCCCTCGATAAAGCTTACGCGGAAGCGCAAGAATCAGTTTGAAAGGAAAGGGAGTTTTTCGATGAAATTGGGATATATTCATCAATATTTATACAAAATATATTTCCAAAATCTTCCGAAATTTATTAATAAAAACTATATAACGCAATTATGTCTTAAACTAATAGACCATTAGAACAAATGGCTCAGTGCATTTTATATGCATTTCTATAATTAACAGCATGTATAGTTTACACAAACATATCTAAAACTTGAAAAAATAACAAAAAATAATAGTTTTAACGGAAATGCAGTTAAGTAAAATAATGAGATTATTTACAAATAGCCGAGTTTATTTTCACATCATTTTGTCCACATCTGGACTCATAAAAAAGAAGGAATTATCTTGAATCATCAATGTTTTTAGATCAAGATTCTTCTGCTAATTATTCTAATAATTCTTCATTATTAAATAAAAAACAGGTATGAACTTGCCAGATTCGTTCAAATTAAGTTTATGCTGTTTTTACTGCTAAGTTTATACTAATTTTACTGTATATACTGAAATCTGAATAAATAAAGCTTTATTGCTAAATAACTTTGAATTTTTGAACTACATACGTTTTAAATAACCAAAAATATAAATAAATATGATTTAATAAATAACAATTATATATAGCAAGATATTATTTAGTTATTTCAACAGATTATATAATACTTTTTTGAAGGATTCTGATTTACGAGTAAAAGTCATGAACACAATTTTGTAAAACGATTCCGAAAAATTAGGTGGACAGGAATCGAATATGGATCACTGATAAACATCAGTTCGGCAAGTAAAGTCCGGTACTTAACGATAGTAAAAATCGATGCCGTTATGACCTGAGCCCAAGCTACTTTATATATTTATGAAAAGATTGATTATATTGTTTTAATGACATAAATTAAAAATTCTAAAACTATTAGCAATAATTTTAAAATTATATATTAGAGTTATTTTTTTAGAGTTTTAGATGTATTTGTGTAATCTATACATGCTGTTATTTATAAGGAATCATAAAAAATGCACTTAGCCATTTGTTTTAATGGTCTGTTGTTTTAAAATGTTATTGCGTTATATGGTTTAATTTTGTTAATCTATTTCAGAACATTTTGGAAATATATTTTGTATAAATATTATTCTGTTATATTAATATTTTTTTGTTTTACTATGAAAAAACTTACAATATAATTACATCTATTATTATGTTTGTATTTTTGTCTTAATATATTACTAAATTTAGAAAAATTTTTTGTATAAAGTTTTATAAAATACATATAAGATTTATAAGTTGTAAATTTCTTAATAAGCTAAGAACATATATTATAATATATATATATATATATATATATATATATATATATATATATATATATATATAGAGTATATTTATTATATTTAGAGTAAAATTTAATAAAATATAATGACATTTAATATTAATATAATATAACTTCATTTCAAACTATAAAGTTTAATATATTTTTGAATGCCCTTATTTTTTAGTATTTAGAATTTTATTATATTTTCTTTCATCGCGACCAGGACATCTGACTGTTTTAATGATTTGATTGTTAATTTTGTTATATAGTATACTTTTTAAAATATAATTGAAAACAATATTTTTGGAATATTAAAAAAAAAATTTTATATACATGTTTTATAAAACACACGATTATTTTTATAAGATTTAAATTTAATTATATTCGAAAAATATATCAAACTCGCCGAACTGTTTTATTTTTGTGAAAAGTTTTTTTTTTAATTTCATTTATTTTTCTATGCATTGTTAGTGTAAAACTTACTTAACCGTTGCAGCATTCTGCATAAAATTACACAATTATAAACTTTATAGTACCTGAAAATTAGAACTTTATGAATAGTATAGATGATGTTATAAATTATTAGTGTTGCCATGCAATAACGTTACTTTTAATTTCACAAATAATAACTTTCATATTAATATACAAAATTATTACAAATAAAAAACAAATATACCTCAACTGGAAACTCAAATTAGGATTCCATGAAATTCGAAAAACTAAATATTATTATTATAATTATTTTTTATGATTAAAAAATTTACTTACGTTCACGGCGGGGGGCTTCCCGCTCGGCTTTCTAAACAACATTGAAAAGTTAAGAATGTGTCAGGCTTCTCTCGGCCACGTACAGGACATATTAAGAGCCGATTTCGGTACTTACATTAAGCTAAGGATTTTTATTTATGACATTTCTCGCACACTGAATTTCTTCAGATGCTGGTAAACCCTCGTCGCTTCCTTTTTCTTGATGACGACTTCGCTGCAGACAATGTTTACATCACTTGGTGCGAGACCTTTGTTCAGAGAGGAGACGTTATTTTCAGTTTCGTGTGAGACTTCCCACGCCATTAGCTCTTTAGTGCAGACTCTATAGAAAGCAAGACTCATATTGCACCGGAAGGTCCACAGAGATGACACTATATAGGACCGTTTCTATAATATGTACACAAATGGAGGTCAAATGTTTTGCCGTAGATGTTCTTATAGACATTGAAGGGTTTTTCAACCACACATCACGGAGAGTTATTAAAGAGGCTATGCATAGACATGACATACCCCCATGCATTGCGGAATGGATTGACCAAATGTTGGGAAATCGCATTCTGTAAACCAGTAAAGGGAGTATGACCCTATGAGCCGTAGTGGAGACCCTATGAGTAGCGTTCCTTACGAAGAAACGCGCTCAAGAGTGCAGCCGGTAATTATTGCGGAGATGTCGGTCCTGACCAAGGCATCTGTTAAGTACCTGGGGTTGATGCTAGATACGAAGCTCACCTTCTGGGAACATATTCGGAGGTCGGCGGACAAGGCGGCGGTAGTGGCGGCCTCCCTTTGCAGGATCATGGTCAAAGTAGGAGGAGCATGCCCCTGCATCAGGCGGCTGCTACTACGAGCTGCTGAATCCACCATGCTTTACGGTGCTGAAGTCTAGGCCGATGCGCTGCAATACGAAAAGTATCGCAGGCGCATGGCGACTGTACAGAGGAGATGCGCTCTTCATGTAGCGTGTTCGTATCACATGGTCTCGGAGGCAACCTTCCTAGTGGTTGCCGGGATGATCCCGGTAGACCTCCTGGCCCAAGAGCGTAAGTTCATTCACCAGATGAACAGGATACTTCGTCAATCAGAAGCGAAGCAGCAAGCCAGAGAGCGTTCACTGGCTTGCTGGCGGAATATATGGGAGCAATGTACGCGCGGAAGGTGGACCGCCAGACTTATAAGTCAGGTGGCCCCGTGGATCGGTCGGCAGCATGGGAAGGTAAATTACTATAATATTATTAGAATAATAATGGCATGTAATTATTATGTGTATAATAATTTTTGTTATAATACTTGAATGATCTCATGATATTTTGAACTACACGCACGTTGAATTGTCGAACGTCATCTGTGAGCTCGCCTGTACGGTCGACATTGAGCTTCCGGCAACACACGATATTACCGCTTTTGTAATTAAATATCTCCTCATAATTACCATTGACACTTAACTTTCAAGAATCATTAGAATATTTAGGAAACAATCAATACACGGTTTATCTATGAAAAGGATCTTTCATTTTTTGGGAGAGTTGTTAATAAAATAAATCTCATTTCCGGCGGGTTTCTCAGAAAACCTAATGCAGTTTAATGTTAAACCAGATTAAATTTATAATATTGAAAAGGCTCATTCTCAAAACAGACTTTATTATTCTTTTGTAATTCGTTCAAACTATTTATGTAACTATTAATGATATTTCTTTTATTCTATGAAAAATATAAAATCATAATATTGTATAAATATTATAATTTTTTCGATTGTTAGAACATACATCCCAATTACAATATTGATTTACCAGACAGAAATAAGGTTCCAGCTTTAAAACTAGTTTCTCCCTCTTCCTTAATTTTATTGATAAAGTTCACATTTTTCATTCCAAGTATTGCCCATTTTTTATTCATCATATTTGATTCTATTTTTAATACCTAGTAACTGCTTTCCAACCTATTGAAAATTTTTAGATTTCTACCAGGGTGATCGTGTCTACGCTGAAAAAACATTTGTATATTTATCTAAACGTTTTTTTAAATTAAATGAATGATTTACCGATATAGCATAACATAATAAAATAATTAATTTAGATATTTAAAATTCTGAAATATTTTTTATACTGCATATAATAATGTACTACTGTAATAAGTTATTGTATAAATAAAATCACTCTGTATATAACAATGTAAAAACCAAATATTTGTTTTAAGAAATGTGTACTTGATTTAAATAAATATTTTTTAAAAATGCAATGTTTGATTATCTTATATAGTTTAACAAAATATAAAAAGGTATACTATATATTATGTTCCTTTTAGAATACTTATATTTAAATATTTCTCGCGCTTATTATTGTTCGCATCTCATCTCTACTCAGGTTAATATCATTCTAATTTGTAATTTTAATTCTATTGTATTAATTTCATTTTGATTTAAAACTTGTACTTTTCATTTTTAGACACCCCAGCATTTTGTTCATTTCATCCATTGTCTAATTGTCACCGGATCTTAAGTAAATTTCAGTCTGTAAAATTTATTTTGTTCTTAAATCTAAGCAGTGTGTTCCCTCAAATATATCTTGATCCGAAATCCAAATGAATTTTGAAATCCACAGTTCCGAGTAGAAAATTGTTTATGTTTATCATACGATTCTCATCACTTCTGGTCATTGAATAATGAAGCGTAATTCCAGTAACTGATAGATCGAATTATTGTTTTGTAACTTATGCCAAACGTTTTCTTCTACTTAGACGATATTATTAGCGCCACGAAGACGTCTAAATAATACTTAATCTGTATACATCGCAGTTTATGAGGAGACTATTTTAACACATTAAAAAAAAGTATCTTGATATGCTCGATAATGACGTTAATTTCGTACAGCCTAAGCTGTTCCATCCTAATTCTGAGAAAATAAAATAAGTTTGTGAGACCAGTAGCTGAGAAACATCCTATATGTTCACCTTCAATATTTCATATCTCGATAATCATTCAAACGCATTCGAATTTGAGAAATAAATTTGAGACAGAAAATTCTTAAAAGATCGTCAGTTTAAGGAAATAACATGACGCAATTTCGAAGGACTTTCACGATCGACCGACAGCTTAACATTCGTACATGGAATGAATTTTGAAGGAGCCAGTAATATTATTACTGATTTTCTTTTTAAAAGTTTATAGAAAAACTACAAAGATATACCAGAAAAAAACCTGTAAGACATTCTTCTTGACTCATGGTCCAAAGAGTGTTGGCTAAATTCTGACTCATGGCGATATCATTGTTCCAAAACATTCATCCATATAGTGAAATTGACTTCGAGAATTAGCGTATCCTATAGATTCCTAAGATATATTCTAAAAAATTCTTGAAAATACCCAAGAAAGAATAGTACTGTAGTTTGGGGTAGCAAAGGTGTTCTCATCCCACAATAGCGTGAAAGTTATGAATCGCGTCATGATCATTGTTTAACAGAATTATTTTTCGACAGAAGCAAGAATTGTATATTCGCTAGCTCTACATCAGACTACACAGGTGGGCCAAGTTCACAGAAAGCTAATGGCTCTTATTGTGGCATTTGACATTATCAAAAGTAAATTTTTTTAATTGGTCTTAGAATAAAATTTTACAATCTATTATTTTATACAGATTTACAATAGTATGAACATAATCTAAAATATTTGTTAATAATAATTATTATATAATCAAGGATTATATGTAAATGCATATTCACCATTACCAGCTCTTGAATTTTATTTTATTTCGAATCATATTCAAGCTTGATTATTTACCTATTCATGCTGACAAAATTGGAATCGGAATAAAAAAAATTTTAAGTTGAAACCTAATCGGTAGATTTTCAAATTTATTAAACTCTAGAATGAATACAAGTGTTAGGTACTGATGTCTAGGATTGGCCATACGGATTGGATTATAATAATTATTAATCAACTAACTTAGAATTATAATAAACGGGTATAATCATTTGTCTTTTTATTTATCCAATTTCTACAGTTTATTATATTCCTTATAATACACCATTTAAATAATTAAATTTAAAATATAATTGCACTCATGATAATTATTGAAACTGTAATAATTTCATCGTTATTTTTTGTGTTTAATATTTAATAAACAAAGAAAGCCCTATATAATTACAGAATTTAAATCAATTTTTGCTGGGCAAAAATAACAGAAAACTCGAAGACTAGGTTTTACATTTCGGATGCTGTTTTGATCTCCTAAATTTACAGCATTCGCATTCAGTCCCAAAGCATTCCCCTCTTGGATAGTTCTCGCCCTTGCACTGATCATTACAAGTTCCAGGATAACACGCTGCAGAATGAAATTTCATTACAATATAATTTTAAGACATGCCACCGACGATTTTTAAGCAAATATGATACGAATTCATTATGTACGATTGTTTCTTGTTACACTTATTAACAATATAGATAGTCACAAATTAAACAATTTAAATATTAGTTCTTTAAGTTAGTGATATTTAAATATATGTTACTTTAATAGATAAAACAAAAGAAATAGACAATAGATAACGTAAGTAATAGGCGAACTATATTATAAATAATATTTACGAAAATGATGGTTTGCGAAGTTGAATGAAGTTCATTGAACAGTAAATGCCCGGGCACAGCAAAATAATAAAATGCTTTATGAATTCGTGTTTCTTTTGATGCGCTACCGAGCTGGCGCTTCTAGGAATTGACCTTCGAAAGATTTACCATAGCGATAATGACTGAAATTTGTATAAACAAATGTAGAGTTCAGCGAAATAAAATCTACCGTTTAATATTGGAAATAAATTTTTGATTAAATATATGTTATTGCATTGCAATTGAATATTTGCGCAGGAATAACAAATAAAAAAAAGACCCATAGTAGCGAGCACCGACGGCGAACATCCTAAACCGTATTAAAGCCGAACAAAAATTAGCGAGCGCCTTTATGCCCCCCGCCCCATTTTTACGTTTATATTTACACTTCAAAATATTATGAATTTACTTTCAAGTCACTTGGTGCCATAATGAAAACGTTCGTGAAACAAAGAAACTCGAGCAAAACATAGTATAGTAAAATAAAACATACGTCTCATTATTTTGTTCGGTGAGCAATTCATTTTATTAGAGATAGTAATAAACGAGAAAAATTACATTGGTATAGAAAACCGACATGATGTGACAGGTTATGAAATTTCAATTAACACGATCAATCCGAGGTCAATTCTCTCGACGTATATTATCTCACAAGGCAAAGCACCAGCTTTCACACCAAAAATGAAATATGCATTGGTTTAAGATTGAAAATCCCATTAAAAATAAGTAAACTATACTGTTTACACATTTGATGGGCATAAGTAATATTAAAAATACAGCGATTAAAGCCCTTGAAAAAAATAGTTACATATTGGAAAAATTTGATAACTACTCACATGATGGCAGCTGATCCGTATGCGCATTGTCTAGTGTATCATAGTTTTCTGATCTTACATTTACTATTGATATGAAAAATAAAATAAGAAACAAAAATATGTGTAAGAGCGAAGTCATGGCAATAAAAATTTTGTTGGTCTCTTCGAAATAAATTACAAGTTTTCACAGTCTCAAACAGCAGAATTCTGACTGTGAATAGAACTTTTATATGGAGTATTTTTATATATTAACTATGTTTTTATGTTCAAATAATGATTTACGATTGCCGTGAGAACAATTAAAACTTTGTTGTTGAAAAACACAACTAACCAATAATTTGGTCTTTTATCGTTTTTGTGATAAAAATTTCAGATTAGATGTAGAAAAGCAATACCTAATAAAAATTCGCAGATTTAATGTTTGTTTTTCAATTGTATTTACTTAAATATATGGAATATAATTATAGATGAAAACTTGACAGAACCTTTCTGGAAAATAAAGACATAACTTTCAAATTTCACATCATAAATAGGTCATGGAAGCAGGATAAGTTTGGTGACTTAATAAATGATGCATATAATTCTGCTGAATTTTCATTGGCAATTCTGTATAAATTATATGACTGTTTTATTTAAGGAATTACCTACCACTGCTTAGCAGTTAAAATAGATACAAAAAAGTCAAAGTTTATGTATATATTGCATCCCGCAACTACGAGGTGATTTCGTATAGAGCAGGCCAAGAATGTCACAGCGCGCCTGCCCGCGTATTTTCTGAAAATTTCGAAACTACAGGAAGTAAGAAAAAATTATATATATATATATATATATATATATATATATATATATATATATATTTGAAGAGAGGTCCTAAAGGGAGGAAGATAGATGGTAAAGAGAGGCGAGGATGCGGCATGCTGTCCTGGCATTCAAAAGCGTATATTTATTGAAGTATACATACAGACTTTCGTTATTATCGTCTATATACATACAGACTTTCGTTACTATCGTCTATATACACTTGTAAATATATAAACCTTCTAAACCTCACATGTAGGCGAATCTGTATCGCAAAATTGTCCTACGCCCCCCTCTCGTAATAAATAGGACCAGATGCAGTCCCAACAATATAACCAGTGGTGGGCCCGTCTGTAATGTGCACCGCTCAAGCCATAATGTGGCGTGGATCGATCTGCCGTCTCTCCTCCCCCACCGTCTGTACCCTCCCCGTGGAAACTCCAAATGAGGTGGGAGGCGCTTTAATGTATAATTTATGGACTCTCTGTACGAAATACGAAGTACGAGAAACACGCCGAATATTCCCAATGATTCGAGTAAATGCCTCCTGAGTTCGAGATTCGAAAAAAATAGAAAATTTCTCAAAATGAAAACTTAAACGATATATTCAAATAATATTTGTTTTTGAATCTTTAAAATATTTGTATCTTCTTCTGAATATTATTATTCGTTTTTAAGCAGCGTATTCTATATTTTAATTTTCATAGAAATTCTTAGATATTATTCACTATTATTATTATTATTATTATTATTATTATTATTATTATTATTATTATTATTATTATTATTCCCATCCGTTGTCTGTACCTTGACGAAGATCGGCTATTTCACCATCTCTCAGCCAATCGGGTGATGGGCTTAAAAGAGTACCTCCTCCTACCAATGAATGGAACGGCGAAAAGATAGTATGATAGCTGCCATTTTATGAGTGAGCGTATATCCCTGGAGGATATCCCAGAGTAAATGAGTTAACGCACGGAGCAATGATGTGCTGGAAGTCCCGAAAGGGCAACTGAATAGGGACTTCCATGCCGACCATGATCGAAGCTGCAGGTCCTATAAACAGACCTTCGTCAGTAATACAGAGATTAAGGAAGGCACACTCGCTCAGAGACTCTATAAACGGGTATCTCTTGAGGAGTGAAAACACATGCGGAGCGTAAGCGAACGTTCCTGTAAAAGGGATCCTAGCAGAGTAATTACAGATGCATGAGTGAACTTCAAACATTGGAGTTTCACTAGAATATTTGAGGGCAAATGTATGAATCTACATGAATGAAGGTTAGAATGAGGTACTCTTGAACAAATGACAGACCGCCATGTTTGCCGTGCGGTGCGACCCGTGAGCTGCCAAAAGGAGATCCTGGGTGTCGAGGTTTACGCCCGGTTGCGTGCTGGGTAACCCGAAACATCTTTGGCTCCCGCTGACGGCAAGACGGGAGGCTAGATCCTAGCCAGATCTAGTCCAACGGCCTTGGCGAGCGCGTTTGGTGTGTGATTTCCTCCGATATTTCTCCAGAGAGTGAAACACGTTGTTGTTGGGGTGCGAAGCTCGAGAAGACGGAGGTGGAATAGTGCACCATAGCGCGCTATACTCCTGCACAATGGTCCGACATGAGTCAGCCCTTACAGGCATGTGTTGGGGGGCTGCCTTATCGAGCTCAACGTTGAAGGGTCCAGAAGGCCGACCATCTGCAGGAATGAAATTAAAAAAAATTGACCCATGGATTGCCAAAAGCAACAAAAGAGTTACCTTGGAGTGGGGGAGGGACAGCCGGCTGAGGCCGGGATTAAGGCTGGGCATTTCAACAGCAAAACTCTCGAGTCGGAGGGGGGACATTTGCCGGACTCTATGGGGAAGACAAGTGTTGGACATGGCATCCAGGCTAGGTCTGGTTGTCGTGAACACTGGATCTACATCGATCTTTCGGAGGCACGGATATAGGGAGACCATTCCTGATGTATTCTTCACGACGGAGATTCTGGCCGCACGCGTGCAGGAATGGCGGGTGATCGAATACTATACAACCAACGAACACCAATACATCACGTTCCGAGTTGATGATGTCACGCCATTCAGGGCGGCGGTCCAACGTCGCCCAGCCAGACGGATCGTCGCGAGGATGGATCACGAGTAGTTTTCCCACTCGCGCTAGGCCGCGGAGATGGCCTCCTAGTGGAACTACCAAGAAGCGCAACGCTTTGCGACGATACGAAGGCAGTGACTGAATCTAGAACACATCTGATGCGTCAAGCCTGCAAGCAAGCGATGCCGAAGAAGTTCGCGGGTCGTGCTCGCTATAGGTACTATCAAGGACGTAGTTGAGGTGGCCAGGATTACGGAGCAGGGGAATGACTTCTCCGGATCGTGTGTCTTTTTGTAACACTTGACGTCAAAAACGCCTTCAACTCGGTTAGGTGGACAAACATGTTGAGGGTATTGGAAAAGAACTTCAATGTATATAGATACCTACTCCAGATCATCGGAGATTATTTGAAGCACAGATCCATTCTGTAAGCCACGGCAGAGGACTCTAAGCGAAAGCAACTAACGTTTGGCGCGGTCCAAGGCTCCATCCTGGGACCCGATCTATGAAATTTTTCGTATGATGTGATCCTTCTGTTGGATATGCCGGAAGGCTGCTTGCTGATTGGGTATGCAGATGACGTGACAGCTGTCCTTATTGCGCGCAAAATGACACTGGCACAGACGCGCCTTGATCAGACCATGCAGAGAATTCGCCGTTGGATGAGCGACCTAGGGCTAGAAATAGCGGAAGCCAAAACTGAGATTGTACTCCTCACGAAGAAGCGCATCTTTATATCTCTAACTATTGGAGAGGTGTTGGTCCCGACCACTGCATCCGTCAAGTACCTGGAGGTGATACTAGATACGAAGCTCACCTTCTGGGAACATATTTGGAGATCGGCAGACAAGGCGGCGATGGTGACAGCCTCTCTTTGCATGATCATAGTCAACGTAGGAGGACCACATCGCTGAAGCAAGTGCTTGCTACTGCGAGATACTGAGTGTGTCATGCTTTACAACGATGTCGTTCGGACCGACGCACTGCAGTACGAAAAGTACCACAGGTATATGGCGGCTGTACAGAGGAGATACGCTCTTCGTGTAGTCGAAGAGCGCATGATTTATTGTGTTAATATAAGTTATGTGTGTGTCTCCCTTGAATCCATAATATTATTTATAATCTTTATATATCCTTATTAGTATTTTTATTATTATTATTATTAGTAGTAGTAGTTGTAGTAGTAGTATCATTTTTTTTGTTTGTTTTTTTTTTGACAAGTCTGTGAATGCTATTTATGCATTTCCAATGACCGTTCTCCAAGACATTCCTGGACACCAGCCATCGAAATATGTGCGACTCGACACAAATCCGATGTCACTACGCACTACACGCATGTCTCCGTGTTGCACCGACACAATCCGGAACTGTTATACACATTACTACAGCCTGGGCGGCTGTCCTTACGTGGTCATTTCACGATCATACCTTTCATCCCAGATTCTCATACAGACATCCATCTGCTTTTTTGCTCCGTAGCACATTCGTAAAGTATTTTGCGATAAACGGCCAGCTATCCGTATCCGTTGTCATAAGTTTCGTTAGGTTTTCTGGCGTGATCTCGCCTATCCTCGTCTATAGCCCTAGTCGTAACTCGGTCCAATGGTCGCAAACAAAGAACGTGTGCTCCACATCGTCCCAAGCCCATCTGCAGTACGTGCATTTCGGAGAGGTAATCCTTTTCATCCTGTAGAGGTACTTATGGAAGTATCCATGTCCAGATAGAAAATGGGTAAGCTAGAAGTTCACCTCCCCGTGTTGTCTCGCCTTCCACGGACCGGTTTCGGGTATAAGTCAGTTCGTCCATTGTCCACGTTCGTCCGTCGTCCACCGTGTCTGCCACGTTTCGATCGTCTTTATCTATTCTTCTGTTGTAGCGTCTTCCCTTGCAACATTTGAACTCCGCTTGTGAATACGTTTCCGTTCGGCCGCGAGTAAATGGATGGAAAAGACCCTTGGGATAATGAAAACCGCCCTCTCGGACACGGTGCGATACGCGCACGCAATTCTCAACGCGCCCACCCGTTGTACGCTTTTCATGGTGTTCGAGCATTTTCTGATATTCATCGCGTCGGCCCATACCTCCGCCCCGTAAAGCAGGATCGACTGAGTAACGCTCATCAGCAGTCTTCGTACGTTCAGTCTAGGTCCTTTCGTATTGGCCATTATTCTGCTTAAAGCCTTGGTCTTTTCAGCTGCCTTATTGGTCACGTTTCGTAGGTGCGGCCAGAAGCTCAGCCTCGTATCCATGGTTATCCCAAGATATTTTACCTCACTCCTGGTCTCCAATCTTTCCGTCCCTAACATGATCGGAATTACCGTCTCTATACGTCTGCGAGTTAGTAGCAGTAACTCGGTCTTTTGCAGCGCTAGTTGAAGTCCGTGGTCTGTCATCCGTTCGGTTACTCGTCACATGACCTGATTCAGCTTTAACTGAATCAGATGATAGTTGCGCGCGAAGTAACTTTTTAAAGAAATCAATTCGTATCCCGTGGAACTCTCGAATCACGATACGCGCTCGTTTTCAGGGTGGGAGACGCTGGCTGAGCAGGCAAAAAATTGTCGCCGCCATTGCAATCTTCGCTGAAAATAAACGCGCTGTCCTAAGGTCTAGCTTGCAGGCTGCGAAAACTCGCGCCACTGATACCCTTAGAGGATATTGGAACCGTCACCTATCCAAATCTAAACCGTTTGGAATAGAGCTGCTCGAAAGTGACCTTACCAAACGGCATATTCAACGCGTCGCGCTGCACTCACCGAGAAGTTTCGTGATCGGCCCGGCGTATCTCCTGCTTCAAACGTGTAAAACATAGGCCGAAAATAAAGGGGCAATTTCTCGGGAATCGCCGGAATTTTATCAAGTGGCGCGGTAGCGCTACGAAGGAGAGTTTAAGAGCCGCCGGCATGGCACAGCCACTACACTATTTGCTTCTAAATTGGGATTTCAAATTAGGATTTCAATCAATGAAAAAAATTATTTATCACTTCTTTATCGATAATTTTCTAAAGCATATCTACTATTTATGATCTAAAGAATCAGTTCTCTCCGGTATTTTTTGCTAAAAAGCAGTTTTTAATATAAAACTTCGTGTATGACTATAGCAAATGGTCAAAAACATTTCATTTTTATATATATAGCAATAGTAAATACATAGCAAAAAGTTCAGCTAATTTTTAAAGTAAGACGATTCAAACTGTAATCAAAATTCGGCCAATTTTTTTGATAAGAAGCTTTAATATAATAACCTCTAATAACATACAGTACAATCAGGTGCAATCATAACAGTACTTCATATTCAATAAGTAAGGTTGGAGATATAAATAAATACTTCAATTCATTTAAAAGTATGTAAAAAAATTCTTTTTAAATAAATGGGTAATGTTTGAGGAACATAAAAATCGTTAGAAGTCTTTATTATTATTTCAAGATTTTATTATCATTTAGAAGCTTAATGTTGTTATTATTGAATCTTAACCTAATACCAATAATTGTGCAATGGAATTATAAATACTGAATTATCTCTTAAAAATATAAAATTGAATGGCTTTGAAGAAGTTATATGAAACTTTAGGTACTTCTCAAGGTATATTTAACTTTCTTTGTATATTCTTTCTGAAGAATTGAATTATTCATTCAAAATGAATTCTAATTTAAAGTATACTGAATTAAAGAAATGTAAACAGTTTTCATTATGATTATCTACTTTCAGATTTAGTGTATATATATATTTAAGTTCAATATTGGATTTTTTCACCTATAGACTTTGTGGGAACGGGCCTGGCAAGTTCATACCTACTTTTTTAATAATAATGATTTATCAGTAAAAATAGCAGAAGAAGGTTTACCTAAAACATCGATGATTCAACATAATTAATTCTTTTTATGAGATTATTTCTATTTCGGAATATTTTAGAAAAATATTTTGTATAAATATTATTCTGTTATATGAACAGTTTTTGTTTTACTATGAAAAGATTCAGAATATAATTACATATACTATTGTGTATATAATTTTGTCTTAATATATAACTGAATTTAGAAACATAATCTATAGAAATTATTTATAAAATACACATAATATTTATAAGTTCTCAATTTCGTAATATGCTAAGAACATATATTTATATCATTGAATATATGTTATATTATCTATGAAAATATCTATAACAATGAACTGATTTTTAATTTAATTATAATTTATCTAAAACTTAATTTATCTATAACTTAATTTAATTATAATAAATAATATCTTCTGTGTTAATATATTTGGAACTTTCGGAAAGTATTTCATACAATTTTTTTATAAAATACATAAGAAGATGTATTTAAAATTCTTATGATCCTAAGAACACATCAAACTCGCCTAACTATTTTACTTTTGTTAAAAGTTTTTTTTGCAGATTTCAAATGACATTTTGATTTCGAAGTCAACTTCAAGGTCACCATCTAGACGAAATCTATGATATCGAAAAGGCGGTTTTGGTTTCGAAAATTTTTGGATGCTTTATACTCGTCCAAAAATATAAGGAAAGATACGGAGCGAGGAAAAAATCTACCATAATCTACAAGCAAATCAATTATCAGGTGAATTTGCTAGCATTATTCATATTCAAAATAAACAAAAATCGTCATACGTGTAATGAAAGTATAGTATTTATGCAAATTATTTATTAAGAAGTCTAAAATGAAAATGCAAAATAAAAATAGATAAGATTAAATTATAAAGTAAACAAAGTTTTATTTTCTTAAAACTAATTTGAGGGAAAAAATTTAAAATATTGTATCGAAAACAGTAAATAATTGTTTACACGTATTTCTAGGCTTCACATTTCGGTTTATTGTGTCAGAGATAAGCTAAAGCACGTGAACAAGCGTGCGAGAGGAGGAGGAACATTTATGTTTATGTAGCACTAAAATACAAAAAGAATTTATTTTGCATTAAAAATCATGTTGTACAATATCAGAAAGGTTTCATTTATAAAAAATTAAAGAGTTCAAAGTTAAAGAAAAGCTCATAGCGTTCACAGAAAAGAGCTATTTAACAAATAATGCTCAGGCTAATATATCTCTATAAACAGCATTGTTCATCGTATCGACAATGGCTTATTTAAAATAATTTTGATCCTATTACTTAAGTCAAATTTCAAATATATTCACAGAAATTAACGATTCGAAAGTTTTTTTTGCGCACATGATAATAAATTAATAATAACATATATGAGATATTTTTTACTCTTATATTAAATTTACGATATGAAACATTTTTTAATAATTTTCAAAATACTCCGTAGCAAATGGAAATAATATCTAAATAACACTAAGTTAAAACTTATTGTTTTTAACATAAAAAAAGGTTTATAAGTATTTTGATATATTCTTATAGATATCGATCTATTCGTACTTTCAATTGACGTAAAATTCTTCAACTTCTCTACCAAATTTTTTTTCATTTAATATAAAAATGTATTTTAAAATATTAATACAAATATACAAAAAATTCGTTGAGTTTTAATTTAAAAATTTAGAAACATATATTATTACCTTTTGACTGATGTTTTTGAGCTGAAATTATTTACCCGGTAGTAATAAAAGTTTAAATGAACATCTTATCAGATTTTTTTTCTCAAAGTAAAATAGACAATAAAACACGATACTTAAAAAATAGTTTATGCGAAAATGTTACAAAGAAATTCTAGAATTTCTTCTTACAGTATAATTTTCTTTTAATTGATATAAAAATTTATTTTTTGTAACAGAAATGTACTGCTATATATCATAACTTAATGTATATATAAAACCACTATATATAATAATGTAAAAATCGAATATTTGTTTTAAGAAGTTCGGTTCTTGATTTAAAAAAATAAATATATATTTTTTAAAAATACAACGATTGAATATCTTACATAGTTTAACAAAATATAAAAAGAAACTCTAGTATTTTAACTTATTAAGTAATCGTTTTCGTAATATTAAACTATGTAAGCGACTAAGCGTACACTATATATTATATTGCAATTAAGAGTAATTATATTTAAATATTTCTCCATCATTTTTATTGTACTATATATCATCTTTGTATTGTCACAATATAACGCAAGTCAATTTCAAACACAAAGCACTTTACCCTTAAAACTTTACATATAATTATAAATGTTATAAAGACTACATCTATAGTAGCCGACAAAGAAGCGCGTCAAATGCGTGTCAAATGCAAATTACTCGCATATATAGACGCTACCGTGAGTTACAGAAGTTTCTGGCCAGGTGATGTTCTGCCAAATTTGAAAGGTTATACTTTGTAAGGAGTACAAAAAAAAACAATTTTTTGTCAAATGGAGTAAATTAAAAATGGAAAGAATTTTAAATAAACTGAAAAAAAAACTATTTTTTACACATTTCGATCTAGAACACCTGCTGGACTCGTCAGCAGGATGACAGCCAGTCTAATGTTAGACTTACAAAGCTTGATCGAAAATTGATGGACTTATGATATGAAGGTGTTTAAATTAACTACGGGCAGAGAATATTGCATCGAAATGAATGTTCATATTATGGTTCCATCAGTTTTCGATCAGGTAGCGTATTTTATTAAAAAAAAAAAAAATTGTAATTTTCGAAGATAATTCGAAGCGACTGTAAAAATAGTTTGTAATATATTTTCAAATTTTTATTCATCATTAGACGTTCATTTGAAAATTCAGCTCCCCCAAATTCGCTTCAATAAACACATGATTAAACATTTGATTCAATTTTTGTAACTTAAAATAGTAGAAAAAAAAATAATCGAGAAATTGAAGGCATTGTGATAAATAATATTTTTCAAAAACAAATCTTCTTTTACTTGACAAACAAATATAAAAACGTGTATCATTGGTTAAATTAATATTAATGCTCTATTTACGGATAGTTTTATCGTTTACTCTACGTGATCACTGTGCTCACGATTCGAGCTGGTGCTGTTCAAAAAACAAAACGTTGAACACTAATTTGTCAATGCTAGATTACATACTTGATTGAAGCGTTGATTCAATTTTTGACTTATCACTTGATACATTTGAATATCTATACCAATGCTTAATTCAACATTAATTATAACGAATTTCCATTCTCAATGATTTCCTTATAGTGCATAAATAATAACAACAACAAATATATGTTTGAAAAGTATATTTTAACGTATAGATGAACAATATTTTCCACGGTAAACGGAAACACGTTATTTTCATCGTGATAAGAGAATGAAACCAAATCAGCAATTAGGATAACAATAATGGAGTCGCTTCGAGACGAAACAATGAAATCCGATGAAAAGCAGGAGGCTGCATCCTATCCCCACCAGCCCTTTTTGCAAGCCCTACGTTTACTGTTCACTCCGCAGCAGTGGCAGCTATCGCGCCAGCACACTCCTCGGCCGAGTCTGTGATTGTCGCAATTTTTATGGCAATCGGCTTTATGGCAATCTGTAATCAAAAGAAAATAGATGCGCAATGATTGCTTAAATAAGCGCGATGTGTTTAACTTCAAACGTTATTCCAAACCATATATATAGTAGAGTTATTTTTAATATCAAATGTAATTAATTTTAATATCAAATGTTTTAATGTCATTTTTAATATCAAAAAATCTATTATTAAATAGCTGAATTGTTTTCTTCTTTTTTTCTTTTGTTAATTTTATTGCAAATAAAATAATAATTTGCTTTTATCTAATAAAATATCGACGATCTGTGCATATCGATTATCGCGCACGAATATTGTAATAAATTAGAAGATATATCAGAATAAAATTATTTATTTTATCAGTTTCTCTTCACTTCTATCAATTATGCCAATAAATGTAATATAAAAGCAATAATGGTCAGATTATTATTCGAAACAAACTTTGAGATGATAGGAAAAAATACGTCGAAAAAAGCCTTTTTTAGCTGCTATTTATTGCTGTATTATTGGTGATGTCAATATCTGAATTAGTGAAAGAAATGGATAGAATACACATATAATTGTAATAGCGATTAAAAATCAATCAAAGATTTAGAGTACAATTTTACTCACCTGAGAGAATACTCGTTATGTAAATTAAAAAAATGAAAGTAAGTAAAATATATAACGAAGTCATTGCCATAATTTTCGGTTCTTAGAAAAGAATTGAAGTCTTGAGAAGTTACTCTATAATTAGTTATTCAATTAATGAGATGTAAAATTTAGCATTGGCCAAAGTTATATAAATTCGGTTACTCTGTGTACACATTTTATTTTATGAGAGATTATTCTGCACTATTAGTTTTTTTGAAAATTATAATATATATAATTTTATTAGATTTTAAACTTCGATTAAATATAATTAAAGCATATGTAATTATTAAAAAAGTCATAAATGTGTAAAATAAATAGAACTATCTGTAAAAGTATCTGCATCTCTGATTCTTCCGATAAATTATAATTTTAGGATTGCCTGTGTACTATAAAAGTAGAGATATTACATTTAAAAATAATTATGTTTGTATTTCTCGTAGAAGATTAAAGAAAGAAAATCGAGATAACGGGATAGGCGTGTGTGGTCGTATAAATAGTAAAATCATTCTATTTTATATGCGACTATTTACATTTTTTAATTTTGCTATACTATGATAATTATATATTTTTAAATTCGGATTCGTGTAAATGATTATCAAAAATTCTGCTACAGTAATTTTATTTACATCTTATCCATATCTATAATGTATAATCGTACTCTATTTTCTATACTATTCTATATTCTATTCTAATATTGCAAAGAGACATCGTTTGTTGGTATGATCACGATTCGGGTATTGCAGACGAACCTAGAAAATGTATTAGTTTAAAATGCATGATAAATTAAAAAAAAAGTTATTCATGTTTTCTACTTCGCGCACCCATAGTATAGTAATGTTGTACATAATAAGGCATTGCTGCATTAGTCTCGTCGTTCGTACTGGAGTTACGTATATCTACCACCAGGTGGCGACACACACATTTTAGCGTATTTAAAGTCTTGTCGTTAAATATACAAGTAGAAGCATAGAATCTAAATTCATTATTGAGTAAAATTAATAACTAAAATTAAGGTTTTGATTTAAAAAAGAATCTCAAATCTTCGGCTATAATGGGCGGCGATATAACTTCATTTGTTTCTCGTAAACCTTACTGATCGTGATAGGATATTCTAATATCATATTTAAATCTTCATCAATTTGGAATCGTGTCGGCGTATTAAACAATTAAAAACTAATATGGGAGTTTATCTTAGAATAGAACATAATGAGTTTCCAACAAAATTACCTGACATTGGAAATGGAACTATTTCAAGTAATAATGGATTGTATGTCTATTCATCAAACGATAGGGTCAGCTTGTCGAAAGCATATAGGAATTAATAATTGAAGTTTACCCACAGATTAAACTTATTCGTACACAATCACTTGAGTAACTCTGTGAAAATGTAATAATAATGCCTAAAAATAAGCTAAAATGTACCTCAATTTATAATAATAGTAAACCTTTTCGAAAGGATAAACTAAACAAAATATTTCATACATAAATAAACTAAATAGTTGTTTTGTATTTTTTTTTTAATATGGCACATAAGTACTTTTAACCAATTTAAACTTCTGTATATATATTGAAACATTGAAATATATCAGATTTTAGAAACTCGGTCAATCGTCCTCTCTCTCTCTCTCTCTCTCTCTCTCTCTCTCTCTCTCTCTGACTTATCTTCAAGTTGCTCCATTCGGACTCTAGGGGCTATTTCTTATATGCCTATGTGTCTGTCCAATGTTGGATTCGCTTTTCTTTCTACTCTTGCATCATGCTTGTGGCTCATATCGCTCAATTTACCATCTGCTGGGAGGAGGAAGTCAGATACGTGCCGTTCGCGTGATGTCATAAAAATAATGTTATGTTAGAAAAGCTGGAGGGAGAATATCAATCGATACAGCTATGAACACGGAGTACGCAGTATACTAGGTACAAGAATTTTGAAAATCTCTTGCCCCCGCAGATGTGCCCTTACAATTTGAACGATTGCTATTTCCTATCAAACCTACGTCTACTATTATAATATAAATGAGTTACAGGAACCAGACGTTTTAATACGTGCGAGTTAATTCACGATCAAGTGGTTTTTCAGATGAAGAATTATGTGTGGAACTTTAAGAGAATCAATTTAATTGATTATCAGAAAAAAATGCTATTTACTCTGAAATATTATATATTTATTGAAATGTATTGTGATTACATTTAAGGGGATTTTTTAGATATAATTCATAAAAAAGCTATATACAAAGAAATATGTTACGTAATCATCTCGACAAAATCTGAGATAGGGGACATTGCACAGAAAAACAATAATTATATTACAACGAAATAATTAAAAAACTTCTCTAAAATCTTCAAATTATACATAATTGGAATACATATAATATAAATGCTGTGTATATAATTCGTTAAGAATCTATATTTAAGTTCATATTTTTGTAATAATGTGTTCAGTCACACTGTGTGTTATATTGTTATACTCTGTTATACTCTAGTTATACTCTATATGTGTTATACTCTACCACTGTTGTATAATTATATTAGATTAATTAACAATAAATACCAACAATAAATAACAATAATTAAAAATAAATTTATAAATATCCCAATAAAAAAGTCTATTATCGTCTGCAAATTTATTTTATGAAATATATACATGAATCACAGAATATAATCAAGGTATTTAGAAATAATCTAAAAATTTTTTTAGATCACTGATTTTTATACTGATCTCAATACGTGTGGATAAAGTTTAGATAGTGATGGACCATCTTATATAATCTCAATAATCATAAACGAATAAATATTTATTTCGAGTTTATCCTGAGTAGAACTGGTTGAAAAATAATTAAGTTTTTTCTTATATTACAATGTCTTATCGATAAAGCATAAACCTCTTTAGGTCCCAGAATTTGAATCATATAGCACAGAAAATTTTAGATACCAAAATACTTTAATCTTATCATAAAAGTAACAATGTCTAATTCAAAGTTGACTGATTCCAATCCAATGGATTTAGTGGTCCTATCTGAGTTCTAAAAATGTATTTTTCCAATTAGTGTCTTTAACCTTCATAGGAACTTGTAGGTTAAGATTTAGACTTAAAAAAATTTCTTAAGATTTAAATTAAAGAATGTTTCTTTCACAGAATTTATGGTATCCTTATTTTAACTTTACGCGCAGATTAAAATTAAAATTAAAAATTGTATTTATGTTGATTGTTTTGAATAAAATTAATAAATATTTTTATCGGTATTACAGTTTTTATAATATAATATATTAAATAAAATAATGACGGTCAATCTGTCCTTGTTTATAGTCAAGCCCAACGAATCTGAAATACAACATGCTACTATAAATAAATTAGATTAAAAATTAAAAATAAAAATAAAATTAATAATAAAATAAAATAAAAATAATAACAATATTCTATGTTAGTAAAGAACAACCGACTGCCCCCACTACCATAAACTTTACCTTAAGCCTTTGGCGTCCAACGTTTCGAACCGCTGCGGTTCATCGTCAGGAGCTAATCGTGCCGATATTTGAGAAATTCGAGATCGAAAATTTGACTTGGGGAATAGGCTCTTATGGAATACGAAATAAATGCCGAAGAAAATTATCTCAAGTGAAGTTCAGAAAGAGTTGCCATGAGCGAAAAATGATGGTTGGAAGCGTCTCACCTTCCTTTATAAGGTAGTACCTTTCGATTTATTTGATTACGAGTAAAATCTCTAAATATTCTAATGTAAGTAAAAAAAGTTCTGTTTATAGTAGGTGCTCGATAGGAAGCATAATAGGGGGCATATTTTTTAATTCTTTTTCAAAATTATTTTTTAATAATAATTAGAAGATATATATATAATTTCTCTTAATACTAATTTTTCATGATATTTAAATTTAAAATAAAAAACATGAATTCATATTGCTTAATAATTTTTGAATTACTAAAACAAATTAAGATAATTTTTCTCATAGATGTTATATCACAAAATTATATACAGTAGATAATCTTCCTTAGTTTCTTTCAATTTCGTGTACTACCCCTTGTATCATAAATTGATCCTTCCCGACTATTGTGTCGGTACATATTTATCCAATTTTAACTGTCTAAGATATTCTCATTCATTTTTATAATTATAATAATAATATATTAAGTTGTCAAATATCTCCCTTCCGCCTTTTTGTCTTATGAATTTCGCGCCTATATACAAAGCGCTACAGAGCTCGTATCTGGCAATACTATACATCATTTGAAAGGTTTTGACATAACGTACAAAACGACGCTGTGCATGATTAGTTTGGATATTGCGTTTAAAAGTTATAAACGTGTAAACATGGAGTTCACTAACGCCGAAATTCGTGCTATTTTAAAGTTTTCCTTTGTCAAAGACAAATCCGCTAGAGAAACGTTCCGTGAGATTAATGGTGTTTTGGGAGATGGCACGCTATCACTGCGAACCGCAGAGAAATGGTTTCGACGATTCACAGCCGGTGAAAACGACACCATGGATACACCATCCGGTGGAAGACCTGTGACGACGAATACCGATCAAATCATGGAATTTCTTGAGTTAAATCGGCATGTGGCATCTCGTGACATCGCCCAGGAGATGAGAATTAGTTATCAAACTATTTTAAACCATCTACAGGCTGGATACAAAAAAAGCTTGATGTTTGGGTGCCGCATGATTTGACACAAAAAAACCTTCTGGACCGTATCAACGCCTGGGATGTGCTGCTGAAACGGAACGAACTCGATCCATTTTTGAAGCGCATGGTGATTGGCGACGGAAAATGGATCACATACGACAATATTAAACGAAAACGGTCGTAGTACAAGGCCGGTGGACCGTCCCAAACAGTGGCCAAGCCGGGATTGGCCGCCAGGAAGGTTTTGCTGTGTGTTTGGTGGGATTGGAAGGGAATCATCACTATGAGCTGCTCCCATATGGCCAGACGCTTAATTCTACCATCTACTGTGAACAACTGGACCGCTTGAAGCAGGCTATCGACCAGAAGCGTCCACAATTGGCCAAGAGGAACGGTGTAGTGTTCCACCAGGACAACGTCAGACCACACACTTCGTTGATGACTCGTCAGAAGCTACGGGAGTTCGGATGGGAGGTTTTATCGCATCCACCATATAGCCCGGCCATAGCGCCAAGTGATTACCACCTGAATCCTGTCCTGTGACTGCCCGAGTTCTTCGCAAATAAGGAGAGGGGTTTCTAGGAGAGGGGTATTATGAAGTTGCCGTCTAGATGGAAACAGATTATCGAACAAAACGGCGCATATTTGAAGCAAATCCGACCACTGTAACACTTTTTATAAAGCATTGAATGAAGAGCAAAAAAGCAGAAGGGAGATATTTGACAACCTAATATCATGTAATAGTTTGAATATATACAAACTGTAGCGCTTCCGAGTACGCAAGAAAAATCGAAGTGATTGAAGATAGGGTTCAGGACCACCGCTAGACCACGGCTTGGCTTAGCTTAAGCTGAATCAAGTCAGGAGACATGTGTCCGAATGGATGACAAAGCATAGACTGCAGCTAGTGCTGCAAAAGTTATTGCTGTTACGTGGCCATAGTATAGACACAGTGGTTTCAATGACATTATTGACTGTAAGACTTGCTATTGAAAACAACGTGACATAAAAAGTAACAAAAAAGAAAAAGGCTGTGCGCGAACTGATGGCCAATACGAACGGGCCCAATCAAAGCGTACGCACACTCTTTCTGAGCGTAACTCACAAGATCTTATTATATGGAGTGGAACTATGAGCGAACATTATGAATATTAGGAAACAGGCAAATGCCATGAAAAATATTCAACGAGTTGGAGTACTGAGAATTGCGTGCGCGTATCGAACCGTGCTGAAAGAAGCAGTTTTCGTGATAGCAGGCATAATCCCAAGTGATCTATTAGCGAGAGAACGAAAAAGAATTTATGAACGAAGTGCAATGATCGGGAGGGAAGAGGCTGCGATGAAAAAACGGACGGACATATTCAGATTGTGGCCAGCACGCTGGACAACAAAGAAACGAGGACGGTGAACGAAACGGTTCATACCCGAGGTCGGTCGTGGATAGAGAGAAGATACGATGAGGTGGATTTCTACCTCACTCAATTTCTGTCCGGACATGAGTACTTTTGTAAATAACTTTGCTGGCTGAAAAGTATATATATATATATATATATATATATATATATATATATATATGTATGTGTGTGTGTATCAAAATAATATTAAGAATTTTAGTATAATATAATATTTAAAATAATGTAAAATTTTGAAAACTTTCTTATTTTTACCTGGTTTTGCAAATCTGCTTGAAATTCCGCAGTAATGTAGAATTAATGTAAATAAAGAACAGAATTAACTAAAATTAGCAATAACTCACTATTTATTTATAATATTATTTAAAACAGGTTTCTTTTATTATTATACAAAATTTTGTAATTGTTCCATGTTTTGAAATTTTGTATTTTGAAGTAGAACGAATAGATGCAATAAACAAAAGTTATTTGTTAAACATAAGGTCCATAATATTTACATGATTTGATACATATTGTATGAAATAAAATATCCTCTGATATATGAAAATATTGATATCTATATTATATCAATATTTTTTAATTTTAAATGACTGTATTATATTATAATAATACTTTATTATAATTATTATAATAACTTTATGTAATATTATATAACTTTATGTAATAAAGTATTATATTATATATAATATAATAGTATACTTTATGTTTGTAACCAAACACCTTATATTCCAAATCAAATATTATTGAAAGGTATTTTATGGCAGTATACTTAAAATACTATGTAGACAAATTTAGATGTATTATAAGTTAACTCTATTTATATTGCATTTTCTTGTACTATTATAATCCAGTTAATGCCAGCAATTAAAGTAATGTAGTTATGTAGACGAATGTTGGAGAAACCCCGGGAAATTTATGCGCGGTCAATATGTAAGACCTATCAGGTATAGACATGCATATCTGTACCTGTACACACGATAATGCGTTCCATGCCATTATCTGTCAAACCCCTCCCCTTCTCTCTCCTCGTGCAATTTAACATTCTTGTATTAAATTCTTTTGACCAATGGTCTCCGCCTAACTAAATCCGTTATTTCTCCCACCAATAAGAAATACAAAATCATTCTGTTAAGAAAAATAATGCAACTTAGCGCTCAAGAAACTACTCTTGTCAGTGAAACATTGATATACAAAATATCAAAGTCGGTTTTGTTTCGTTTTGTAAATTATATAATATCTTCTGCACGACAATTAAATAGTTATTGTTTTTAACAAACTTGTGTTTTAATTATTCATTTTACCCATCAACATTAATGATACTAATCGTGATTAAGGTTCACGATTAGTGTGAGCGATGTAAGAAAGTGTTCTTTCGTGTGTTTATTCAAAAAAATCATAGTGTTCGCTCACGCCCGAAACACTTTATAATAATTATTTTTTTTTGCTAATTTTTATGTATACATACTCCCAACAAATCCATTGAAAAACATTTATAATGTACAATAAATACTTAATTTATTGATGATAACAAGCAAATGAGAATCCATTTTTTAATTTCGTATTTCACTAGATATTTTCTAGCCATTGTTTAGATTAGTCAATTCGAAAATTTCATTTCAAGTATCGCGTTGCTATAAAAAATGTCATACTTATAGCTTTAAAATATCTTTTTACGAGGATTCCATAACATGCTAAGAAGCTGTCGTAAAAAGCATTTCATTACAGATTAAGAGATCGATGAGAATTGGCACACATTATATATTAAATGTGATGAATTTCTACCAGGAATTTATGTACTTTAAGAAAACGTAACTGGATTGGTTTATATCAGAATATTTTATTTAGATAACAACAATTTTCGCTCTTACTATTATTATAAAGTAATTACTTTATTGCGAAAACATCGGAGGTTCGATAATAAATCCTACTTGCAAGCTTTGCCTGTGCTTTTCGGTGGGCAACATTCGCAGCTACCATGCCAACATACTCCTTTACCAGCAACTTTGACGAGCTTTGTATTGTGGCAATTGTTATCACAATCTTCTTTGTCGCACGCTGTAAATTATAAAGGCAGCATTTAAATGAATCCAATAAATAAACATGCAAATAAAATTAAGTGTATTACATTTAGATATCGAATGTCACAAAAGTACTGGAACCCCGGGATAACTTTGCAAAATGATATCCTACCAAAAAATTCAGCTGTGACCATGGCTTTCATCTTGACTTCAGTTTTCAAGGGCAATGCAAGGTCATGTAAAAAACTTTTTTTTCGATTTATGGATTAAAAAAATAGGAGTTTCTACTTAAAAATTTAAATTTAATTCCACCTTGAAATGTCCTTGATAACTTAAGTGAAGATCAAAGACATGGCCAACGCTGAATTGGTTTTTTGAAACCCTACAATTTTTTTAGTAAACTGTTTTTGCAAATTCATGGAAGGGTTCGGGTCTTTTTAGGATACTGCTGATAAATTAACCAACTAATCGTTAAATTTAAGCTACAGTCTACTGATTTGATAAAAAAAAAGTAATGACAAGTAGAACTTTATCAAATTCAAAAATATTTTACGTACAATAATAATTGGAGTAAATTAAGATTATATATATATACATACACTGTGACTTTGACTATAAAGTATATTGTGATACTCACAGTTTGTAAACGATTTTGAAATCAATGTGTCTCAATTATTAATTTTATGTTTTTCTATGAACTTTGTCGTAAATAAAGATATCGAACATTTAACCGTTTCATAAACTAAAATGTTGATACGTAGTTAAGACACAATCAATATGTTTAAAAGAAATTCTACTTCCTTTTATTGCAACAATCAATGCTTCTGACCATCAATTCTTGGATAAATATGGTATAATAAACCAATGTTAAAAATGTATTTCTTATATTATCCAATGTGAATTATTTGAACACGTGTAGATAGAATTTCAGAGATGACTAAAAATGACTTGATATGTAAGGTATTATTTTTTACTTACCTGCTTGAACGTACGTTATGCACAACAAAAAAAGTAAAATAACTAACATATACAAGGAAGCCATTGAGATGTATAATTTGTACTTTCTTAATAATAAATTGATATTTTTAACTATGCAGAAAATAGCAGTATTGAAAATATATAAAATCAAAGTTACTGTCAGTCTAGATTTATATACGTAGCATTTCTTAATAATTTATAATAAAAATTATTATAATTAAAATGACGAATTTCCATGTGCACGATCTGAACATTAAAAGAGAAATACTGTTTAAAATAAGAATTGGGAAAATTATACTAAGGATAATGTATTAAAAAATCGAATTGCACAATTAAACATTCTGCAATAAAAAATAAATAAAAAGAAATATTAATAATTAATTTCTTTTTAATTTATGTTTTATTTCTATACTTTTTTGTAGTATAAAATAATTGTTTTAAAACAGTTGAAGTTTTAGTACAATTTTTTAGTAAAATTTCTTCAATCGCTATTGCTCAGGTAAATACTCATTGCGAATCAAGACTTCAACATCAAAGTGGTTATTAATGAATATAAAATGTCAATGGTAGATCAAAGTTTTCACAATTTTGTTGATTTCCTTTGATGAATAAGTATAAATAAACATATAAACAACTCTTATCCTATCCTCATGCTTTTGAAGTTGCTGATTATGAATCCTTAAAATTAAAAATTCACCCTCTGAAATTGAGTTAGGTTTTTGTTCTAGGCTAAGGTATTTATGAGGTCTTTGCATTTATAAGGTAACTGTTTATCATAACAATTTAATTACGTCTAGGTTCAAGTCAAAATATGATCGCTCGTCTTAAATTCACCAATAAAAGTTTCAATGCGTCTATTTCGAATTGGACCAGAGCACGAGTGGCGGGAAAATAATTAAGCTTCTTTCTTACGTTACGACATTCCATCAAGAAACCACCCACCTTATTAAGTTAAAAAATATTGGTGGAAAATACGGGAAAATTTTAAATCAAAATATGGACTGATTGTTAAGAAAAGTTTCAATATCTGATCCAATCGATTTAGAGTTCGTATTTGGAGATCAAAACAATGTCTTAGGAATTAAAGTATTTGAATCTTCATATGTATTTAACCCAAATGTGATAGATTAATATTTGGACATGGAGAGCTAAAGGTTAATTGATCCGAAATTTTTAGGATTTTCAGTTTTATATAGCAAGCAATAATTAAGCGATTTCACACTTTCTGATGATTTGTCTATGACTTGACCTTTCGAATGCGGGCAGGAGCATGTCAAAAACCCATGTGCGTCAATTTTTGGAGAATGTATATTTGCTGTCGATCTAAAAGGCGAATTATATAATTGATTCATAAAAAATCAGGTTGAATTTAAATATAATTGCATAGTTATTTCAAAATTACAAGTGTATTGCAGGTTTAATTAAAAAAGAGAGAGATTATGAACATTGAACATGTACCGTACTAATCATTGGATATAACAATAATGAGTGTTAAACAATATATATAGTTAAATCGGTACGATGCACGAAAGTATTTTGTACAAAAGAAAAACATTGAAATCAGGGTGTATAGTTGAATCAAAAGGTATACTTTACACTGTCCCAAATTCCTCAAATTCTACACTTCTCTGTTTTCTCTACCTTAATTCTCAATTTTGATAGCAATTGATACACACACACGCGCGCGCGCGCGCGCACGCACACACACACACACACACACACATATATATATATATATATATATATATATATATATATATGCAAAGGTCTAGGTTCGCCCGATACCTCTATAGCGAAAGCGAAAGATGGAAAGAAAACGCTATTTTCGTACGAATAAAATTCGGCCACGTTCGCCGAACAGTAGGAGGAAAGAACCGAAATGGTGAGGGAAGATTGTGTATTCGTTGTCGCCGTAAAATGGGTTGGTGGTCGGGGTTCTTCTCGGCGCTCCTCGGCGTTATAACAAGGGAAAAGATGGGTTGGCTCGCCGTCTTTTCTCTTGCCGCGTGCTAAGGCCTTTACCTTCTTCTTCTTCTTCTTCTTCTTTTTTCTTGTTTTTGTTTGTCCTCACCCCATATTCGTTAAAGCGCCGTATTCTACTTTCTCTTTTATTTCATCCTCTACCTTCTCGGCCGTGTACTTTATTTTAATTGCTCTTCTTTTCTTTTCTTTTCTTATTAATTTGTTTGTTTATTTTCGTTGCTTATATAAAATCAGTTTTTAGTTCAATGTATTATTATATATTATCTTGAATTATTCATATTTTCTTATCTCTCTCTCTCTCTCTCTCTCTCTCTCTCTCTCTCTGCTTCCATTCATAGCTCCGGCTTAGTTGTCGTGGCGCGCAGAATATATCGTTTGGTCGTCCATAAAGAACACTTACTCGGATGAAATTTCAATTTGTTATATTTTAGCAAATATGGAAACAATAAGTTTAGCAATACAAGAGAGAAAAATGGGTCGAGGGGATGGAATGAGAGCAATATTTTACGAATAAAGTAAGCTGCATAGCATGAAATCATGGGAGTTGAATTTCTGCAGTATTAAACGTGTAAAATTATTACGTCCTTATGCTGTATATCGTCATATTTTTTATCATCAGTATTACTAATTTTGTCAATTACGCATTAGTGATAACCAGCCAAAAGAGAATAAATGAAGTTGAATTTCGTAATTGAATAGAAAATTAGTTTTAATTTTACGTGTAATATAATCTTCATGCTTATTAATTAGTATACATATTTTATCAGGATGGATATGCAAATTTTTTTAAACTTTTTAAGTGAAGAACTTATAAAAGATTTTTAAAAAGTTAAATAAGTTTAAAAGTTGGAAAAAGTCTTATTCACATTTATCCAAATAAAATGTTTTGAATGCTGCTTGCTTTAACATCTTTTAACTTTAATAAGTTCTCTATAACTTTACTTACTTAAGTATAAAGTATTTCTAATCGCGATGCTATTTTTAACATATTTTGGATAATTAAAATTTATAACTTATAAATATAACTATAATTTATAAATTGTACTTATATCAACTGTTTTGAATTAAATTAATAAATATTTTTATCGGTATTTTTTATTTACAGTCTTTATACTATAATATGTTAAACTAAAATAATGACTGTCAGACTGTCCTTATTGATTATCACCTTCGGAGAATCTGAAATAAAACTTATTACTAAAAATAAATTAGATTAGACATTAAAAATAATAAAAATAAAATAATAAAAAAATAAAATAAAAATTATAAAAATTATAAAATATATTCTATGTTAGTAAAACGCGGGACGCCAAAGGAAAAATTAAAATTAAGGTGATGAGGGCAGTCAGGTTGTACTTCACTAACAAAGAATATAGTTTATTATTTTTATTATTTTTATTATTTTTATAATTTTTATTTTATTGTATTATTATTTTATTTTTATTATTTTTAATTTTTAATCTAATTTATTTTTAGTAATGAATTTTTTTTCAGATTCTTCGGGGGTAAAAATAAACAAGAACAGTATGATTATCATTATTTTAGTTTAATATATTATAGTATAAACACTGTAAGACGTATAAAAATATCTATCAATTTATAACTAATTAGTTTAATTTTGATTTTATTAACACGAATTTTCATAACTCAAAACTAACCACTTCAAATGCATGAAAATACTATATTTTTTGCAAAATATTTATATCGAAAAATAACTAAACTTGTACAAATTATGACAAGTAAATCAATTTAAACATTTTTATATTAATTAAAATATGTACTACTCGCATAAGAAAAGAACATATGAGGTGTGTTCAATAAATAACGAGAATTTTTCAATTTCACGGGTTTGGAGAGTCCGCCTGTATAAAAATTTTTTTTATTATATTGGTACGCATGCCCCTCAAGTACAATATAATTTTCATTGCTTACTTTTTAAGTAGCAGACGCTAACTTTAGACGTGTTTTTTGAGCTCGTCAATTTTCGTTTGTGAAAAAAGATGGAGCAAAGAATTTGTATTTAATTTTACGTAAAAAAGTAAATAAAGTGTAGTTAAGTTTGTAAATGTTAACAAAGGCATATAGCGAGTCTACTATGAGTAAAGCAAGGATTTACGAGTGGTATAAGCGTTTCCAAGATGGCTGCAAAAACGTTGAAGATGACGAACGACCCCGACATATACCCGAACGCCCAAGCACATGAAAAACCGATGAAAACGTGAAAAAAATGAAAGAAATGGTTATGAATGATCGCCGAATCACAAAAATTGTGGCAGCAAAATTTGTTCCAAAATTGTTGAATTTCGAAGAAAAACAGCGGCGAATGGAAGTTGCTCAGGAGTCGCTAAATGAAGTTAACAACGATGCAGAACTACTAAAACGTGTTATAACAGGTGATGAAACATGGGTTTACGGATATAACGTCGAAACTAAGGCTCAATCGTCCCAGAGGAGTTATTCTGTCTGGATCGCCAAGACCGAAAAAGGCTGGACAAGTGCGGTCGAATGTGAAGGTAATGTGTCTTCGATTTTAATGGCATAGTGCATCATGAATTTTTGCCACAAGATCAAACAATCAATAAGGAGTACTACATACAAGTTCAACGCCGTTTACGTGAAGCAATCCGAAAAAAACGCCCGGATTTGTGGCAAAATAATTCGTGGCTTTTGGACCACGATAATGCACCTGCTCAAACTTCATTGCTTGTTCGTGAATTTTTGACCAAAAACAAAACTTTAACGATGCCTTAGCCTCCAGATTCGCCAAACATGGCTCCATGTAACTTTTTTTTATTTCCAACAATAAAGAGAACATTAAAAGGCCGTCGTTTTACAAGCACAGATGACATCAAAAGCGAATCGATGAAAGAACTAAAAGCTATTACAAAGATCGAGTCTCAAAAGTGTTTCGAGGATTCGAAAAAGCGTTGGCACAAGTGCATTATATCCGAGGGGGATTACTTTGAAGGGGACAAAATAGATATTGATGAATGAATAAATATTTTTTTCATAAAACGAAAATTCTCGTTATTTTTTGAACACACCTCGTATATCAGCATTTCAATGTTTAACTTACATCTTTTGTGCTTTACTGTCTATGAAACTCTTTCTATTTTTTCTTCCCCCCCCCTCTCTCTCTCTCTCTCTCTCTCTCTCTCTGTCTCTCTCGCTCTCTCTCGGATTAAATAGACATATAGTTAGATTTATCCATTATTAACGCAGGTAACATTTTTTTTATTCTTAGAAATCGAAAACTCCATTTAGTAGAGCTCACGAAAACGAGTTACTAGGTCTCCTGTTAAATAATGAGGAATTTTGAGTATTACTATTTTAAAAACGTCAATGATAATGGATAATTCGAGTTTGTTGGCCCATGTGACTAGACAATAATTAAATAAACAAGAACCTGCAGCTCCATTAAAAAAAAAAAGTATTTTCTTGAAATTCTAACACAAAAATATCATGGATCACCAGATTGATATCCGAACTTTTGTTCCAGCATAATTTCCTATAGTGTAGGTATAGGCATACGAAGCTTGATTTTGACCTTGTAAGATACGGAATTTTTCGAGATAATGTATTTGTATAAATAATAAGATCCGCGCGTTTATTTTATTATCGAAATATATTCAACAAAATAAACAATATCTCAAGAAAGAATTTTGAACCTTGGTCTTGACTCCGTGATGAAAAGAATTGATACATCCAATGCTTCAATCATCACCTATTATGATTCCAGTACTCCTGCTATTTTTAATTTTTTCCTTTTAAAATTGTCAATATTCACCTCGTTATAAGATCTTCGAAATTTTAGTCTTGAGAGTTTTATCAACTAAAAAAATTTGTTTTCCCGGCATTCGCAAATATCTGTTTTTTATTTGTAATGCTTCGCTCAGAAAATTCTATTTTTCTCGTACATAGAAACGGTCAATCATTCTAACATAACCCAAGATAGAAATACCTAAAGACAGATGTCAATACATTGCTTTTCATCTAATGTCTTCAAAAAACTAGTACATAACCAGTGTATGACATTCATCTCATCTAATTATATACTAGATCCCATGATGTCGGATTTTACGATAATTTATAACACCGAAACTGTAATTTTAAGATTCATTCAGCACGTTAGCCAAGGCTCTACTAAGCTATATTGATCAATCTCTTTTTATCCTTTGATTGTATTACGTGTTTTGATAAGGCTTCACATTCCATACTCGTACATCGGCTACGTAAATCAGGTTATTCTTATCAATTATTATATTGACTTGGATTTTACCTTCAGCACAGAGAACAATCACTCAAATGTTCTGATAATAGCGCTTTCTTCAAAAAAAATTAAGGTTCTGTTTTAGGTCAAGTTCTTTTTTCCATTTGAATCAATGATTTTCAATCAGTATTTGAATCTTCAACTCATGATATGCTTTATGATGATGATCTTCAAAATTTGCATATAATTTCAAATCAATCAAAATAAATCATTTAATATCCAATTGGTCAGCATGGGATGATTTGAAATTTAACAGGGCCAAAAGTAAAGCAATGATAGTTCGTATAGCATAATTCACTAATTAATTTTATATAAAAACAGCTTCACAGATTGTTACTTAAGATTAAGTGCTTTGACATTACCATAGATGTCAAACTTTTAAGGCAGAATGAAATATTTACGATATGTAATAGAGCATAATGTTAAGTTCTTTTAGAAAATCCACTAACTTGACTTTAAGGAAGCATCTTATTATGATAACTTCTATACTGTGCAAATTATTTACTTCAGGCGAAGCCACCTATTTTAATTTACGATATTTTAATGAGTACAATCAGCCAAGTGCTTTAAGTGGACTTCCTCCACGTTGAACCATTCCACGGCAGCTGTCAAATCTACGTCGTAAAATTTTTCAAATCCACAATATATATTTATAGAACTCACTAACGCCTTATATTCGGAAAAACAAGTCTCTCAATAATGTAAAAATGCTTTCCCGTAACCACTTCAAGCAACAATAAATTATACATTCCAATTTTAATCTAAATTATTCTGTTATATCAAAAAGAATATTTTATTAATCATTGACATTTATCGTCTTTAGACTTGAAATATTAAAGTTTAAATTTATTGATCACTATAAAAAATAAGGAATAAAAAATTTGTTATGAATAATAATTATGAAATAGTTAAAATTTAGTTATATATAATGATGTTGTTTTATAAGTATTTTTTAACCACTTCGTAGAATGTATAACAAATTTTTTGTTCAATTCTCTCTCTATTTCCCTCTATCTATCTATCTATCCATCTCTCTCGCACATATGACACCATGTCACATACCGTGATGCCTAGATAAACTTATACTCGATCAGAATAATATCGTGGCTCCCTTTCACAGTAAATATAATGTAATTTAAATTATAATTTGTTGTAGTTATACTAATGAGGACATTATAAAACATCTAGGTGTCTGTAATTGGTTATAATTCTAAGTCTTCTGACAAGTGAGAACGCGACAGTCTCTATAACAAATAAGAGCACTTGGCACCTCTGAAAATTGTTAAACTTGAAACCCCCAAACGTCCAGTGATTAATTCAGACCTTGCTAGATTCGTCCTACGATGTAAGGCTACTTATAAGAGATATTTCAAAATCCACGACACATCATTGTTAAAAAAAAATTCTGTATCTCTTTGAACAGATGTATATACTTTCAGAAATGTCTGGAAATAACTACTACCATAATCCTTTACTAGATGCTCGGGTACAAAATTCAGTTTATTAGAAACTACATAGATTGAATTTCACTACGGTCAGAGTGAAGGAATCGTGTAACTTCACATTGAACTCAATTCAATAGTATTAATATGAGTGACGCAATACTTGACATTTCAAATTTTTGCACGAGATTGATAACCTTTCGCAGAGTGTTATTATTAAATGCAAATCGGCTATTGACGACCTCTTGATTTATCTATTTAATTCGTCGGTCACATCGTCGGAAGACAGCTTGTATTACTCTTGTAAAAAAAAAGTGTAAAAATTCACAATCTCTTTCGAATTTCCCACCTATCCCGTACTATTATGTTTTTCGTTCGAATGTGCTTGGAAAATTAATTAATTTCAGTTTTATCGAAGCTGTACAAATGGGTTTGCATAGAAGAAGCTACTATGCTTATGCTCTTCGATACCAGCAAGGATTTTGACAGAATTCGACTCTCCCGCTGCTGAAATGTCGTCTCTTTTGTTAACGAATGTCGCCCAGCTTAACGAATAGGAAGCAATTTGTAGTTTGCTTAAAAATGAACAATACAGCTGGTATTGGTACAGACTTCGGAGTTTCGCAGATCTCTATTCTGTATCCTTTTCTCTTAGTTCTACACACACTAAAGGCGTACGATGCATACTTGACAGTTCCGACATCAGACATCGTTTTACACTGACGGCTTATTTGTTGTACCCAGGTACTATATAGTTCTCACGATGGACTCCTGCTACTCGAATGTGGTGTCGATATTAGACGACTGTTGGCCTCCCATTTACTCAATGCTGGCAAATACGAGGCAATAATACTTCGCCCTCAGAAATTTACCTCTGATTTCCAAACAAATGAACTATTTCAGCATTTTTCGAGGAAATTCTGCCGTTTACTAACTCTCTGGATTTCTCAGACATATCTTGAATACGTATTTCGTTTTACTATCACTGAATGTACGTATAAATGATGACTGGATAGAATGATTTTTATAACAGAAGGAAAACTTTATTCTAATACTTTGTAACCATATTTCGTACTGCATTCTACCTGATAAATAATTGTCATATAGATGCTAAGATCAACTGTGATCAACTAACATTATTATTATTATTAATCCAATTGTCGATATATATTATATTGTTTTTTTTATATATCAACCGCTTGGTCTTTCAACACCCAAGCATGTATTTGTACAACGTTATTTATTTATCAGTTGGTTAACAACGATATATTTTATATATTTATCAAATTATATTTTTATACTATTTTCACAATTTGTGTACACATCTATAAAAATAAACCTTGACTTTAAGATATCGTGGTTACGAATTCTATGTTTGTATGTTATTGCACAAATAAACATACGTCAATTTATCTACCTCTCTTTTTCACAAAGTTTTTATTATTTGCATACAATTCTAGATATATCAAGCAGGTCGTACGAATTAGTGAGCCAAGTCTAAAAAGCCAACGTCTAAGCAAGCGGAGCTCGAACAAATCGGGATTCATAAGTCTCAAGTGACATTAGTCAGCGTCGTATCAGCCATGCAAGAATCTCGATTGTGCGCGCTGGCTAACTCCACCCCCCTCTTCCGTGTTCTTGCTCGTTCTCTCCTATTTTTCTTGAATTTGTACACGAGAGATACTGCGTCCCATAAGATTCGTCTTAATGCGCGGACTTTCGGTCCGTGCGAATTGAGAAAGTTGTCGGAGGAACGAGTGCGCGTTATACAACTTTGTTGTATCGCGCGATTCTTCGAGCGTCCGGCGGTCCCCTGAAGTTTCGAGTGTGGCAAATTTAATCTTAGAGAGCGCACTCGATGCTCTTGCGGGAGATGGAGGAGGGGGCAGAAAAATTGGATAGACATAGGGAGGAAAGGGGGAAGAAAACTTAGTCGATATGTCTAGCTCATGGCCTCTAATATAGTGATTTTATTATGTAGTATTGTTCTTCATTTTATTAGTTTTGTCAAGCGTTTAAAAGATGCAGGATGAACATATGAATAAATATGGCATCTTCATAATAATGTTGTAAAGAAGAAAATAGACAGAATAATAATATAAAATTTATAATTAAAAAATAATAATGAAAATATAATAATGAGAACAATATTTTAGACAGTAAGCATAACAAAAATAATAAACGTCGTAGTAATAGGTATTTTTTTTTTAATTCACCAATAATAAGTATTATAGTAACTTCGCTGAATTTTTAACAGTTTTACCTTACTTGTTGATTAATTATCCTTTAAATTGGAACGTTTTCTTTTAAACAATGAAACTCTTGTAATAATTTTTCTTACATTTTCCGAGAGTGAAGTAATAAGCAGTAATTGTAAATAGGACTATTATTTTAACCGCTATTCTAAAACTTACAAATATATCAAGTTTTCTTTTAAAATTTAAAAAATATACTTATAATATACAGAAAGTTTTTTTTAATAAGAAATTTTTTCAAATACGATTGGTTAAAGTTTTATTAATAACAAATATATAGATGTATTAAAATTAAACTTAGCCAAGATTAACGAAATATTTAGCAATTTATACATATTTATTTTAGTTTAATAGATAGAATTTTTATTATTAGATGAATTACTTGAATTTTTTTAATTATGTACCATTATTTATTTTCTTAACATCCATCAAATCAGAACATATTTTTAGAAAAAATTTTTAAAAAATTTATCTTTTTGAGGACGAAAACAGAAAAATTGAATGCACAAGAAAAATTACTAGAGGATTTTTCAAAAACCAGAAATATATCTATTTTAATTGTATAAATATTTTTATTATACTAATAGAGTGTTGAAAAACTATTAATGGTTCTATATTTTCATTAATTGATATCTATTTCACAAGTAATAAACCGTAACAAATAAAACAAAGTAAATAATAATAAACCGGCAATAGTATTTCTCACAAATAAAATTGTTAATAACATCGTGACTTGTAACTTCTGCCTACTTTGAAAAAACATAGCAATCTCTGCATAAGTCTGACTTCGTATGGAAAAATTGAAAAGAATATTGGAATATAAAATTATTTTAAAAAATCCTTCATGCATATATCCGTAAATTCAATGCTAAAATATATTCGTTATTTGAGCATTTAGATTGATGAAAGAATGATTGATCGCAAATTGTCAAAATTTCAGTCCGTCGATAATCGTTATCGAAGTTAGAATTTGAACTAATTTAAATGAGTAATTAAAAAGAGAAAAAATTCAAAGTAAGCTTGGAATCTAAGCCTTTGACATTAAGCAAGATAGGGGTAATGTTTACCTGGAAGACGGGCTGATCAAATAGTAATAACTCGCTGGTAAATCAACAGAGGGCAATTCCGTTTATAATATAAGTGACCCATAAACGGATAAAAAATATTTACTCAAATAGTGGATCAAGGGACATTAGTCCTCGTTTACAAGATGCTTAAACTTGATAAACGTCTATGCTATGAAAAAAACTTTCAGTTATTTCAGGAAAAATTAAGTTATATACTCATTGAAAAATCTTAATTAATCAACTGAATTTAGTGCTCAGCAATATATAGAATAGCTTCGACAATTTTTCATTCTTTATAGCAGATTATAAGACAAAATTCAAAAAAATTTATTGTTAAAATTAAATTGTGAGGTACGTTGTTGACATACATATTGTTGATTACATACATAAAATTTAAGTGAAAAAAAAAACAAATAATATGGAAAACAAAAAAGTCGTGTCTCAGCAAATATAAAAACTAATTATAAATATACCGATAAGCCTATAATCTAAATGCTAATTGTGAGACCTAAGGTGAATGAGTAACGATTTATAAATATTACAAGAAAAGTAAGCGAAATTAAATGCCAAAAATTGTATTTTCTTAGTGGAATAAATTATAAATTATAAAGTGGAAAGGAAAAAGTAATTAAATAGACATAAATTATGAATTTACATATAGCTTAGATACAAACAATGATTTAATTATAGTACACGATAGATTGTATATTTACTTTAACAATTAAGTCTCAAATTAGTTTGTTTCTTATTTTTAACTCTGTAAAGTAGCAGAAATTACATACTCATTGCATTATTTTTGAACCATTATTAACGGTGTATCCAAAATTCAAATTTACACGGCCCTTCAAATTCCAAAAAGCAGTAGAAAAAATTCGATGATTAAAACAGATGATAGTCGCGCAAGAACCTTCGATTGTGCCTCGTACGATGAAAATAAAAGTAAAAAAATAAAGGAAGGGAGGGAGAAAAACAAAGTTCGAACCTCGACTCCGCGCGCGCGTCCCCGAAAGAATTCGAACAATGCGCGGAACGTCCTGGACAGTGCGGACGAGTTGAGCGGGGAGGAGGGTCATCGCGCGATTATATGTATATACCGGGTCGCTGCCGCGAGAAGGGGAGAAGAAGGCGGGGGAATAGTTGGCGCAAAATCCGCCGGCGGTCCTCGTGCGAACCAAGAGTTTTCACCTTGTAATATATGTGCGCCCTACCGCTTTGTATATGTATATATATATATAGATTAGAGAGCCGAACGAGGTGCGCGCGCTCGTGTTCAAAATTCCGAAATTCGCGACCGGGCCTGTCGAACCGTCGAAATTCACGAGCGGGCGATAAAACGACGCACAGAAATTACACGCACGCTATAGACAGATGAGGTGTGAGAGAGAGGGAGAGAGAGAGAGAGAGAGAGAGAAGCGTGCATTCCATCCATAAAGCCGCGGCTCTTAAATATCGATTCGATATTCAGGCTAGTCTGCAAGTTTCGAACGGTATTGGCATTATATACTGAATTTTTATCCAGAGAAAAGTTGGAAAAATACTTTAGAATCGATTTTTGTTTTTGTAATTGCTTAAGATATATTGGGCGTACAAATAAATTTCCAGCGTTTTCTTCTCCAAAATGTAAGGTTTTATTATGAAAACAGGATTACATATCCTTTATTCAAAGTATCGTCGATCGGAAGCTATAACTTTTCCCATCTTTCTGGTAATTTCTAAATTCCGGACCAAAAAAAAATCTCGTCTTTCGAGCCTAAGAACGTATCGAGCCACTTTTTCTGCATTGATCGGAACGTGTGGTAATCAGATCGTGTCAAGTCTGGAATTTAAGACGAGTGAGGCAGAATTTTCCAATCACTATTCCCCAAATCGCGTCTGACTGAAGTCGCAACATGTTGCTGAGAGTTATGGTAATGAAAAATCAAGAACTCATGCTGGGCTCATGTATTCCTTTGCTAGTTTCACCACTCGGAGGCTGTTCGTAGTATACGAGACCCTTTTGATCCCATCATATACAGAGCATGACCTTATTTACGTGACTAATATTTCGTTTCGGCGTCGATTGGGCCGGCTCGTTGGGGTTTGTATACGATTTTTTTAATTTAGGGTTATCATAATGAATCTATTGTTCATCATCAGTGACAATACGATTTGAAAATGATTGTTTTTTATACCGCTGGAGCAACCTTTCGAACATGGAAAATTACCGTTCGACGTCTCCCAGCATCAACTCGTACGGTACCTAGTTTCCAAGCCTTTTCAGGAAGCCCAATGCTTTTAGGCGCAGGGAAACGACGTGTTGCGTGACGCACAATAATGCAGAAAGTTCTTCTTGAATTTGATACAGATCGTCATCCAGCAAAGCGTCTAATTCCCCGTCTGCAAATTCACCAATACATTCTGTCCCATAAGTTTCCGAAAGCAAACGATAGACCTCAGCCGCACTTTTTCTCATTTAAAGAATAGAAACAGCGCTTCCCGCAAATGATGTTTATTTCGCTGGAAACTTGCCATGATTTTGCTCGACAAAATAAGCGACAGCGAAAAAAAAGCTCAAATATAATGCTGCAGAGCCATTGACAGATACATATGAGGTCTGACATTTCTGCCCGGGATCCACTGGTGAAGCGATCTTTTGACATACGCTGGAAACTTACCTGTACACGCACTATATAATTTGAGAAATCATCATTACATTATTAAAAAAAATTTAATAGTTTAACAAAAGTAACAGGAGTTTATATAACCATTGATCCATAGTTTAACACAAAAACCAACTAATAAAAAGTACATTACATGCTATATATATATATATCGCTGAAATCGCTGAAAGTTGTGTGCCAAAAATGAGGATTTACACACATCAATTGAGAATATATATCCAATTATTTTTCTAATAATTAATATATTTGCTGGTAATATCTCTGTTCCTGTAATACAAAAGAAAATCAATTAATTAAAAAAAAACGCGCTTGATAAATTATCCTACGATTCTGTTAGATTGTATTACTCTAAAAAAATTTCAGATCTCGTGATTCGATTCTGCTGTATCACAAAACTATATTTTATAGTTGAAGTTCAGGAAAGTTCGCTTAAATACAATGTATTTTAAAAATACGAGATATACGTTTTCAATATATTTTTATACATTTCAAAAAACAACAACTTGTTATTATTATCGACTACTTTCTAATAGTATATTGTAATATTTTGATCTTGAATAATATTAATTTATCACTAAAATAAAACTATTTTTACCTCTACTAATATTCTTACACCACACATATATATATATATATATATATATATATATATATATATATATATATATTAACACAGTTTTTTAGTCATTAAATTGTTCTTATTACTCACAAAATAAATAATGTGGCGAAATTGAATACTTTTTTGCATAACTGCTTCTATTAATAACTTTACAAAAAATCCTAAAGTATAGAAAAAGAATATTTTTTATATATCTGCGCTTTAATATCTTTTTGTTTTAAATACATGATATCTTTTAGTAATAATATCTAACAAGCTAGAAATGAAATATCCAACTAGCGCTGAACTAACACAATGGCGAAAAATTGTATTAATTTCATAGTTTTAAGGTTAGAATCGTAGAAAAGTATGTATAATAATAAAATAATTAAATTATATTAGATTTTACGTTCAAATTAATAAAAATATTAAAATATTCTCTATGATGTATACAATTATCTATTGAAAAGTATATATACTTTATGTTTCATGTCTATTCTGTTATATGTATAAAATTTTATTAAATGGCACCATGTAAAAGATGTAACATAACGTATAAAATACAGAATATAATAAAATAATATCAAAATTTAATAAAATTTAAAAGAACAAAGTAAATAAAATAGTTTACTATAGTAATAAAAATGACTAACTAATGAGTAATAAATTTTTTATATGACTTGAACATCGGTATTGTATTACTCGCAATCAGTTGACCTTAATTCGAAATGTTTCCACAAACTATCGATTCAAAAGTCGCAGTTAGAAATAATGCGAAGCAAAAAAATGTTGAAGAAAAAGAAAGAAGTGCTTTTTTTTGCTTTTTTATTGCTTTCAATATTATCGGGGGATATATATAGGATAGTGAGATGCTGGGGTTCGTTAAATAACTGTGAGACCAATTTGGGATTTATAAGTAAAACATATTAATCATATGCAAATATAAATTTTACAGAATGTGTCACTGCTAAATTAAATGGTATTAATACGAGGATAAAAAATGCAAAAACAGCTCGGAGCAGATGTAACGCGGTTACCGTTCTGCCATTCCGAGCCTGCATTTTGCACGTGCTCTCTCTCTCTCTCTCTCTCTCTCTCTCTCTCTCTCTCTCTCTCTCTCTCTCTCTCTCTCTCACTCTCTTTCTCTCACATACTTGCTCTCTCTCCCTCATACTGATTTTTCCTTCTGTTACCGGACGAATTGTTTCTCGCTTTCTCTATATCACTTTTGCAAGAATAATACTAATCAACACTCCGGCAGCATTTTCCATTTCTCTGTTTCTTCTACCTTTTTCTAGTTTCACTTCTCCTTTCCCATTTTTTTTAAATCGCTTTTCTCGCTTACATATTTTAATATACGCCTGCTTACCACTTTTTGTTCGTGAATATTTGGGTTTGTGTGTCTGTATGTGTGCGCGTGCGTGTGTGTGTCGTCCTCGCGCTTACTCCGTTTCCTTCAGGACATTGGAGTTTAAGGTTGGCAGATGGTGAAAATCTGATTAGGCAGAAATCTATTTCAGATGTCTAATTGCAAAAAATACATGGTAGTACAGCGACAACAGGAGCGATAGTAGTAGCTAGTAGTATAGAGCACGGACTAAGCGCGACTACGACAACAGATGGCGTATGCAACTATACTGGCGTACACAACTAACTTGCTCACGTGCAAGTAGTTTTTCGAGGGATGCATCGCGCCCATATTATTTATTATCATTATGTGTCGCAAACAGGAAGGAGAGATTTTGTTTGTATATGTTCTTCTTTTTTATTTTCATTGTGTATACATTTACGTATTCTTGTTCAGTTTTTTCTTATTTTATGTTTAATGTTTTACTATCGAATCTCTCTCACTCTTTCTCTCTCTCTCTCTCTCTCTCTCTCTCTCTCTCTCTCTCTCTCTCTCTCACTCTCTCTATATCTTTCCTATCTTTATCACTATTAGACGCCATTTTCTGCATTGCTTTTCAGAAAATTTGTTTGTTCGTACATAAATTTTTTTGTTCAGTTCTTTTTCTCTCAATATATATATATATATATATATATATATATATATATATATATATATATATTCTCCTCCCTTTTCCCACTCAACTTGTCTCTCTGGCTCATATACGCGATGGAGCGTTTGTTTCTTATAAGTATAAAAAAAATTGACTGCAAATCCAAATGATATATTAGAAACCGAAGTAAGACAAAAATTATTTGTTATTCAAATTCAGGTACATGAAATACGAAAGATATACGTATATATAGTTTTAAACAAATTAGTGTACCACGCCCTATAATTTTCCTGCTCTCCCCGCCAAATTCGCAGAAAGGAATTTTTCCCAGCTTTCGCGTTATATATAAACAAAAATATTTCATGCCCTATAACCCTTCGATCGGTTATTTTATTTTTTTATTTATTTCATTTTTAAATTGTTTTCTTCTTTCTTTTTCTTTTCACTCCCTCCCTCTTCCATTCTGCCTTACTTCTCTCAGATATATGATCTCTGCGTGTCTTTACAGAGATAATTTACATGCAAAAACAAAAGTTATATCACAGTGGGACATCATACATTTGTAATAATATATATATATATATATATATATATATATATATATATATATATATATGTATAATAATATTGATTTTTTTTTCATTTCTTATATGCTTTTAGTTTGCTTTTGTGTTTTCATATACTTTGTTGACTCTTGTTTTTCATATACCCGCACTACTCGCATTCGCACCATGCGTATTATTTAGAGATATATCTATACTTTTATGCCGGGACTCGCACATACAACAATTATTATAATGCGCGTGCGTGCAATAATGTTTCGTTTAGCCCGGCCTTCTCTTATTCGGTCGCACGTTCAGATTAACCGAAAGTATTTTCGCAAAGTCAATCCTCGCACGTCTTGATTTCTTCTTTTATCTTATATGCGAACCGAATATTTCTTATTACTATTATTGTTATTATTATTGATGATATTATTATTATTATTATTATTATTATTATTATTATTATTATTATTATTATTATTATTATTATTATTTGACTTTTATGCGTTACTTTATTATACTTCCTTCTTTTCCTTTCATTATTTTTATATACGACAATATTGCTATTAAATATTATGCGTTAATTAAAAATTCGGAATGGGACTATAGCGAAGAGATGGACTTGGTGAATGGATAGATCAGGGGAGTCGGGCGTAGTTTTTTTTCTTTTTTCTTCTTAAAACCAATTACTCATCTCTCTCTCTCTCTCTCTCTCTCTCTCTCTCTCTCTCTCTCTCTCTCTCTCTCTCTCTCTCGCTCTCTCTCTCTTTTTCTTTCCAATCGTTACATCCGACTTAATTCTTCGAAAAAAAAAAATCCGTCAAGAACAAGCAGAATCTCTTTCTCCTCTCCTTATTATTTAGGCACAAATTAGCAGATAAGATTTTGACTTGTTTTTTCGGACCAGCTGACTTGCAATTTTTCTTACAGTTCCAGCTCTTTTTTCAATTGATACTTTTTCCTTTTTCAGAGAACGAGAGTAATAGACGATTTTATCGATATATATATATATATATATATATATATATATATATATATATATATATATATATATCAAAAGAAAAAATCTAAAACCGAAATTGCATATAGAAAAAATCTAAACAAAAAAATATCCATTCATCTCTCTCTCTCTCTCTCTCTCTCTCTCTCTCTCTCTCTCATTTTATTTCGCTCTAAGTTGTATCCTCTAGTTCTTTTACTCTCTGGTACAAAAGCTAAGGCAAAGTCTTTCACATAATTTCCCTCTGGTTTATACGTCCTCTTACCCTTCCGTTAATTATTTTCTTTTTCACTCTCACTTCCTCTTCCACGATATATATATATATATATATATATATATATATATATATATATATATATATATATATATATATACAGAAATATATAACCATAAGGATGCACCTCTGGCCAACTTAGCCTTCATTTAGTTTGAATTTTTTGCTCCTGCGACCGTAAATCGTTAAAACAATCTTTTGTCTTTCCTGCGACGATCTAATAAAATTAATAATTTTTAAGCATACTAAACTTTTTCAATTCGAATGGAAAATAGTGTGCGATCTTAATAATTACAGATAAATTAAAATTATATGTTAAAAAAATGTGAATAACTTAATTACACAAAACAATCGAGTCATTATTGCAAAAAATATTTGTTTCAACAAAAATTCTACATTTTAAATCGCTTGAAAGAATTCCATAAAATTTACGATAAGAAATATTGAAAAATAAGTTTCGTTGATACTCTATAGGTTGTAAATAAACAGAAAAATTGAGAGCTATATGTATATTGAGGTACTTAAATTAAATAGTAAAGTTGTGTTTTGTATAAATAATAAAGTCAAAACATCAAAGTTAAATTGGTTGATAGATTATATTTTATTTGTATTAAAAACAATATAGATTTGAGACCAGATTGTCATCGGAATAAGGATAAACAATATAGATTTCTTTTTTTTTGTATTTTAACGGTAAGCTTCGTTAAATCGACCAGCGAAGCATCACTCATTTTTCAAAAGGAAAGGAGACCAATGACAAGAAAAAACTGAAAATCATCTGTCTTTCTCCATCTATTCTCCTTCCTTTCTCTCTCTCTCTCTCTCTCTCTCTCTCTCTCTCTCTCTCTCTCTCTCTCTCTCTCTCTCTCGCTCGTTCCTTTCAATTTTTCTCGCACGCACTCGTCTCTCTCGCACGCCAATTTTTCCCTTGCACTTGCCGAAAAAAAACTTCGGCCAACTCGCACACACCTCAAATATATATATTTGTTCACACGCCAGCCGTAAACAGGCCTCTAAAATTACTAATTTAGTAACTTATGTTCTTTTTTTTTGTTTTTGTTTCATTACATCTATTATCCAGTTACGATTAAATTGTGGGTGATACATCCACGACGACGGGCCCGAATTTATTAATTTTACTTTATCCACAATCTTTTCTTCTTTTTCTTCATTTTTTCTTTTTTATTTATAATACAATCATAACAGCGAGAATGTACAAATTTCGTTTCGTCACAAAATAAACCTTTTTCCCATCTTTTTCCTTGCAAACATACCGATTATAAGAATAATAACAAAGCTATATAAAATTTCCGTGTACAACACATTTTTATCGCAAGTTCCATAAAATTATTTAAGAATTATATCGTTAATATATATCGTGTGCTTTTGCATAAAGTAAAAAAAAATGTGATATACAATTATATAGACGAGAATAAAAGCTATTGACTTGTTTTTTAATTTCGGACATATATAATATAATCTAGAGCACGCCGTTGTGGGGACAATGTTTTTTCTCGCCTAACGAACGAAAAAAAAAATGTAATAAAAGTTTATTTTTTAAAAAATTATAATAATATTAATAATAATTATATTAATAATAAGCGCGCGTCGCTTGGCGAGAATCTCCAACTAAAATATCTCTTTCATTTATAATAAAATTTTCTTTTTTATACTTATATGCATATACATATATTATAAATAATTATTAAAGTAGCTTCGAAAGTAAGTAAAAATATATAGATGTGTATACATACATACATACATATATATATATATATATATATATATATATATATATATATATATATATAATTTTTTCCACTTCCACTCACTTTTTGCCGTCGTTCGGTTTTTCATTTTATTGTTTTTTTTTATTTCTTTTTACCGCTACTTTCCTCCTCTCTCCTCCCTTTCGAAAATTCTCACTTTCTCATCCTTTTATTGTATCGATTTATGCTTCTTTTTTATACGTATTAATTGCATTGCTGTAGATATCATCAATTGAATTCGATACTCTTCTGTTATCATTGAAGTCAACCTGGGACTACTTTTGACATTATATTTACATATATGCTAATGTACCATTTAAAAAAACATCACTTAGAAATCTCACATTCAAACAATCCTTAATGAGTGTTAAATTATTATTATCATTATCATTAAGAATATTATTAATAATAATTATTACATTAATCATCTGAATGCAGCCAAAGTAAGTCAAAAACAGGGCCCCAAGTTGGCTTTCGCTTCTTCTTTTTTTTGTTTTTTGTATGTCAATCGTTTCGCAAAGAGAAAAGACGGCGACAATATCTTGTGTAATTATATATTTTATTTCTTTATTACGCCATACTACTTTCGCCACAAAAAAAAACATTGTTTTGTTTTCTTTTAATACAATGAGATCAACTTCACAATTACTCGCTTTGTCGCTGAAGGAAGAAATTCGCTTTTTCATCTCTATCTTTCTTTTCTTTGCTTTACAACATTTAAGAATATCCGCGAAAAATCGTTTCACGTATGTAGATTAAAAAAACAAAGACATCGAGGACAAACCAAGACTCTCTCTATATATAAAACGTCCGATCTACTGCGATCGAAAACTTCTTCCTCATACATCGCACCTCGCCCGAACGAATCGGAAAATATCAGAGCACTCGTTCTCATTCTATTAAGCTTATCCATTCAATAACCTTTAAAAAACACTTTCTCTCTCTTTCTCTCCCTCTCACTTTTATGAAAAAATGTGCCGATTCACAACACGACGTGCTCATTTGGCACACGTGTGTATACAGTTTCCTTATCATTTTCACAAATATTCGTTTTACCTTGATACCTTTTCTCACTGTAAAACACATCGTAGCACTTTGTTTCTTTCTTTATTTTTTCCCCCAATTGTCCATTTTTTAAATCCTTCAATGTTCCATATAAAAAAATCTAAGACTACAATATTTATAAGCCTACGTAATTCGAAGTAGTGTACGACGGTGATATTTTTTAAAATTTTTTGTCCATACCTTCTTCACCTACTCTTAAAGGTTCGTTACATAGTTCATTTTTTTTTATATATATAATTTTCTATTTTTTGTTTTTTCATCGTATTATCACTAATTTTTCTGCGCTCGTCGCTCGACGCGCTTTTTTTCCTCTACTTTATTATATATTGCGACATTATTTTAATTACACTTTCGACGTCCGACCGATTTGCACCGATCACTAAAATTATTCGCGCAATCGACGAATCTCAGACTAGGCGGTGTTAAGATCGAAACGTAATAATGACAAAAAAACGAATATATAAATTTCCTGTACAAAAGTCATATATGCAACAAATCATAATTATACCATTTGCAAGGTTATTGAATACAGAGAAATACATTTATAGACGCGTATAATTATATATCGGTATACATATATGACGGCGGTGAATTTATATATCGTATTATTATTATTATTATTATAGTATATTGTTATTATTATTATTATTATTATTATTTATTTTTTTACAAAGGAAACAATTCTGTTTTCCCTCCTCCTTTTAGTAATTCCTGTGTTGTATCTCTCAAACTTTGTCAATAGTTCTCTAAACGCGAGATTTTTTTTTTATAGGTAGATTCCGAGTTTTTACCGAATGAAAATAGTAGCATGCGCGAGACTATATTATGTTTCTGAAGTTATGATTTTGATCTTATTCTCGTAAATTGTTTACAGTATCATTTTCATTAGCTGCACGTGTAATTTAGAGTAAAAAAGATTTATAGCTTTTTCCGTCCATTTAATCATTTAATCAATAGAGATATTTGGTCAAAATGAGCTGATTTATTAAGGTTCAGTCTACAACTACAATTATGACAAAAAAGATATAAAAATTGTTTGTTTTCTTTTATTCAGGTTCCAGAAAAAATTATCCATCCTTCAATTTATGTCCTAGGTCTTGACATTATCTGCTTGTAAATCACCACCAGTGCCCTGCTGTCTTGCCTTTCGATGGATGTCATAATACGGAATAATTTTGAATTATAATATCTTTATTACAGATCAAAAGTCACCCGAATAATAATCATTGTAGTATACACACGACCTTTATATACCAGAGAACTCTGCTACAGTTTTTTTAAATAATTTTTTTTGAAATTTGAATTAAAATAAAAAAATTTTAAAAGTTATCATTCAAATGACGATCTTTTTTAAGATTCGCGGAGTTAGAAAAGTAGGTGAGAAAAACTCTTTGTGCATTCGTATTTAGAGCTAGTTCACTATTTTGGTGGACGTCAATGCAAATGTTTTTTTTTTTTTTTTGTTTACAAGCTCAATTGGTGTATCACGGTTCGATGTATGACTATTATTATTTTTTTTTTCTATAGAACAAGTCGAAAATGAATAGTGTCAAGCCAAAGGTTCGACGTAATTTCGTTTCCTCGCACACCGATTTCTGAATGTAATAATGCATCGTCGAGCGACTCTTTTTAATTTAATATGACTGCTTTTACTGTTGCTGGATTATTATTTTAGACATACACGATACGAAGAATCAGGTGGAAAGTTGGATCATTTCAGGTGTCGTATCGAACTACGATTTCCATCTCTCATCTCAAATATTTTATTCTTTCACTTTCGTAATAGAAACAAAGCATATTTCACTGTCTCATTTCACGAGAAGTTTTCAAGTAATATTTAACGCTTCAGCACAATATTTACATTGTTACAAACATACTGAATTTTCACGAGGATTGTCAATACGTATAGAAAACAATACGAAAAAAGTAACGCTTAAAATTGGAGATCAGATCACATGTATTTCGCGTAGAATATCAAAGATTTTTCATTTTTGTTTTATATCCTTCAAAACCTGCCCACATTTTTCGCACTATTTTACCTATGATCATCATGAACATTCAGTATGCATATATTGAAAAGCTCGAACGGCCGTAAAGAGGGACAAAAAAGATTGAGTAGTCTCTAACTATACGGCCAGGATTATCATTTTTAGCCACTGAAAAATTTTTCAAAATGTTCTCTACCTTTTCTCTCCCTCTATCTTTTTCACTAATATACTTTTCATATCATTCTCTCTCACTCTCACTCTCACTCTCATTCTCTCTCTCTCTCTCTCTCTCTCTCTCTCTCTCTCTCTCTCTCTCTCTCTCTCTCTCTTTCTCTTGCTCTCGCTCGCTATTCTCATTTTTTCACGTGCAAAAGAAAAACACGAAACACTCCACACTTTTAAATTTCTCACTATATTGATTGACGAAATGTTCATTCTCATATTTCTTAAAATTTCCCCTTTATGTTCTTCTGCTCTTTTCTTTCGTGGAAGGCATGCAGATCTCTTTGTTATAGCAAAGGACAGATCTGCTACTCATCCGGTTAAACGTGATTTCTGTTTTATTACGCCTTCATATTTCAAATATTTCCACCTTCTGTCCTTTGATCACAATTTTATATATTATTTCCAACATTCTCTCGCATGAAGTTATTCAATGACTTGTGTCAACGCCTTAAATGCAGAAAACTCATCGTTTTCCCCTCTTATTGAATCCACCGCATCCATCCGCTAGTTGTTGCGCGCTTATTATATTGTTCTTCCTCCTCGCGCACAGCAGATACTCATGAATCACAGATAATTATATCTAAAAAATCTTCCCCTTACTTTTACCCTTAACTTTATTATAATTTTCTTCGTCCTCTGGCACGGAAGCACTTACATTCTACGTATAAAAAATTCTCTCTTCTCACGCCACTTTTGTTTTTTCCCACCTTCACTTTCACTTCGTCCCCAATCGTAATTGCGACTTTATCCGTCATTTGAGAAATAATAATGTATATTTCGTTGTATATCACGGATAGTCTAATTCTTTCTTATTTAGCTTGTATTTGTATAGATTTGCGCGTAGCGTTGACGCAACGAAAAGGTTAAAGCGAAGAGAATGAACAAAAAAACATCACAAGTGACAAAAAGCCACTATTTCTTCTTTCTCCATAATGCACGTGTACCGTCTTACGGTAGCCTCTCACGCGTACCTGACGCGCATTTTTAATATATATCTATGTATTTGTTTTTTTTTTCGCGTACAATCGTGTACATATATCACTAGGGTTTATCTGCTCCAGCTTATTTCACCTATAAACATTAATATCACTTCGACAAAGTCGCGTTCCATTTCCTCGACCAATGTCGACGAATCTAAAAACGAGCAAACATAAAATGTACATTGTGTATGGACGTACCGCGCTACATACTTTTAATGAAGAAAATGGCAACTCGTACGTCGCCTTCGCTTCCTTCATCATTATATAATCGGGAACTTTTCATTTTCGAATTTCGACCGCCGGACAATTACAGAAGCAATACTCATTGAGCGACTTTTCGCGAATAATTTTGAAAGTTTAATTACGACCCTTGATTTACCACTTTAAAGAATACGCGCACCAATTTCATATTCTTTAAAAAATTTTTGTTATAAATACATAGAAAATAACTATCAACGAAATAGTAAAAATATGCGAAAATATTTCATTACTAAACCGTATCATTTACTGGTGCTATCAAGTTTATTATATTGACCAATAAATCGTGGCCAGGTAAATATAGGGTTTCAGTGTGTTAACATTTCATAATTAGCGCAAAAAAGTTGACAAAGTTTATAAATATCACTACAACGTTTGTTGTTATCTATCGCTTGTCCGGTCGTAACAAAGTCTTTTAAAAGTGTTCCCTTCGGAGTTCCATCAAGATGAACAATAATATTAAAAAAAAAAAAAAAAAAAAAAAAAAAACAGAGAGAAACGGGCAAAATTGTTCGTCCTCGCTTTTAAAAACTTTTTATGTCTGCTGCGCGGCAGTCGCCACGAACAATTGCTGCGCCACTTGATACTGAAGCATCTGCGAGGCGGCGCTTGACTGCTGGGCCTGGAGCTGGCGCTGCTGGGCCTGGAGTTTGACGAGGGCTAACGTGGGCGCGAACGCCGGATAGGCGAGAGTCGTCGTGAGGCTCTCGTTGTGCTCCTCGAGGGAGTTCTGGGCGTAATGGAGCACGAGGTGGCGCAGAGTCTGATGAATGTTGTACGGCTCGGCGAAGCCGAAACCTCGCTCCGTCGCGTAGATAATGCAGTGGTTCACCATGTCGTTGCATCTACACGACAAAAGAGCAAACACAAAACATGAGCAGGAGAGAACTATGATTTCTTTTCGAAATTTATAAAAGCGAGAGGTGAGGCTTACTTTATTGATAAAGCGTACTGCCCGACCGTGGACCTTCGCACTAAGAAGGTGCCGTCGGGCCGGGAAGCAAGAATTCTGTCGGCGTCGGAGCGCGAGGCCTCCAGGTACATCCAGGTTCTCTCGTCCTGATGCACTTCGAGATCGATCTCCTGCAGATCTAAGTTAACACCGCGGCTCTGATTCGTTACGAGACTCTGCGACAACTGATACAGCTTCGCTTGTGTCATGCCCTTTTTCTTCAACCACCTGTGGGGGGAAGGGGGGAAAACATTTTTTTACTCCATGCTTTTCTAACCTTCTAATTCGCGTGTAACGATGGATTAACCATGGAAAATGTATACGTACGCCATGTGTTTGTCCTTGGTACGGACGAGTTGGAAGATTTCCACCTTTAGCCTATTCATTTCCCTCTCGAGACTCCTGTTGTGCGCGATTTGCTGCTTAAGGCTCTCGTCCACCTGGTCTTTACTGACTTCCAGCGACGACAATCTTCGTTTCAGTAACTCCGCATTCTCCGAAAGACTGAAAAGAGCGAATTGGATCGTTGAATATATTTAATATTTTCGAATCTTAATTGCAATAGGAAAAAATAATGGAATGTTGCGTACTTTGCAATTTCGTGTGGTTGCGCCTCCTTTTGGAATTTCTCGTGGAGCTTCATTTGATCGTCGAACATTTTGATGGCCTCGGCGAAGGCCTCGAGCGCCTGTCGCTTCAACTGCACTTCGAAAGTCGTACGACTGTAGGTATCCGAGGATTCCTGATACTGCTTCATTGTCTCCATTACCTCCTTCTCCAACTCTATGTATTTTTGGAAAACTTTGGCCATGTCCGTGGTACTTGCAATTTCGTCATCCTAAATGATCATAAGTTTGTTTGCGTAAATACAAGCACAGCATCTCAATAAAAAGAAACAATATTACCAATATTTTTTTTTAAAGGAGTCTTGTCAAGAAAATTCACAGATTTTTTACATAATATATATATGATAATAATATTTTTAGTACACTATAAAATTAAATTCTTGTTTAAATTGATGTTACGTTCACAGAATGTGACGTAGCTTGTGAAAGTATTTTTGAGCGCCTTTCATTAAGTAAAATAACTGAGAGCAACTTGTTGGATAATCAAGTTAACACGTCTTAGTAGAATTAAGAAGATTAATAAAGCATGTTTTACTTATTAAAAAATTCTCATCATTAAATAATCTTCTATTGTTGTCAACAATTCGATGAAGAGCGATTTATTATAACGAAAGACAATTAAAAAACTTTCATGGACTACGTCTTATTCCACTCACGTAGGATTAATCATTGCTATGAAGATTTTAATAATTTTAATAATTAATAATTAATAATAAAAAGATAAAAATACGTGAAGATAGTTTTTTTTTGAGGCAAATATAATTTTTTTCTTCATTATTTTATCCTTTTATACTCGATATAATACAGCCGTTTGATCGAATACCTGTTGAAAACGGGACACCGGATACAGCAGCTTAATGTCCAGGGTCGAGTTGTACTGGGCGAGCGAGCAATTCCTGTAGTGATCCACGAGATCGATCACCGAGTTGAAATTGTACGGATCAGAGAACCCGTATTTGCCGCTCCTGTGATAGATCTTTATCAGCTTATTGGCGCCGCCCTTCCTCAATGTGAGGGTGAACTCGCCGCCCTTGGAGGATGCGTTGCGCACCAGGAATGTGCCGTCCGGCGCGTCGATCATCTTCTCGTTCACCTCGTCGCGGGTGATGTCGCCCCAGTACCACTCGGCCTCCTGTAGAGTGCGCTGCCTCGACGTCAGGTCCTTGCTGCTTTAATCGAGACATTTCAAATTCGTTAAAATCCGCTCGTTACTTTTTTCAAACTATTACGATATTGTCAGAAAGTAGTGTTGAATTTTCGATCTTATCGGGACAGGATATTACGTTTTTCTTCTGAATTTTATTCGAATAAATAACTTCGGTAATTCTTTTATAATTTGTTATATAAATAAATAAACGGTTTAAATCTAAATTTTGAACTTCGTGAAATCTTACTAAAATTATTACAAACGATGGGCTTGGATGTTTAAAATTCTAAAGTTGATTGTGATTATAATTACTAAATTATGTACCGTCTTTCTGAATTTGCAATTTTAAACTTTAAGAATTTCTATATCGATTCGTAGTCTGCTAACAAAAAAAAAACACATTTACACAGTTAAACAATCATATAGATTTAACTTGGAACGAGATACACTGCCTTACTGCGAATTAAATTATATTGTTTATTTCTTTAAAATTAACTTTCAGCAAGAAATTTAGTTTCTGTTCCAAAATAAATTTGCCAAGTATGTAAACACAGTTTTTCGATTGGACACTTATAATCTAAACATGTACGGAGGTAAATGTGCAAGCCAGCAGCGATGTATCGCCGGATTTAGTATTTATTCACTAAATAATCCTCGGTTAATTAAACAAAAAAACAAAAACACGGCTCACATTAATTTCAAGTCGAGCAATAATTCTCATTCTCCCTAAAATATGAATATAATAAGCCTTTCGAAGAAGAAAAAAGTGCTATTCGACTGGCCGTTGGCTTGAGACCCCGATCAAAAAATTGGCAACGCGCTTCGGATTATAATATATACCAAGGATATGCCTCGCCGACTCGTAAATGAGACTTCCGTTATTGTAAATTCGTCTTGTCACGCCTGACAAAGGAATTAACACTGCGCGCGAAGAGTCGCGCATGCCTATCGAATAAGAAAAACGAAACTGCATCGAAATAAATATAAAAAAAAAAAAAAAAAAAACAGAAAGAAAGAAAGAAATAACGTCATACACCTCGTTAATTAAAGGGAGGAAAAAAAAACACCGAGAAAGGGAACGATCGATCGATCAAAACTATATACTCGTCTATTAGGCACAGGCTAAATTACCTCTGACAATCCATGATCTGCCGATCCCGATTGACCTCCTCCTCGATGCTGGCGAAGACGGCGGCCGAATCGGCGACCGGGAACTGGGGCCTCGATACCTTGCGCGGCGGCAGCTGGGGCGCGCTGGCGAACTCGGGCAGCCGTTCACCCCAGTCGCAGTGCAGCAGCAGCAGCTCCATTATCCTGATGTGCGCCTCGATGTTGTGTACGACTTGACTGTTGTGCATGCGTGTGCGTGAGAGAGAGAGAGAGAGAGAGAGAGACGATAGAGAGATGTGAATTAGACATAAGCGCACTTCTCAACAATGTCCGCGTTATAATATTTAGTATCGATACGGGATTCTTTGATTTTATGTTGTTTCTTTTGTATTTTTGTAAAAAGAAAAGAAACTGATCGAATCGCATTTGTATGTTATATCATCGATAAGGATTCGCTCGAATTTTTCATTTTCGTCTGATCGATACGCATTCAATCGTACATCCGATTAAATTCTTATCGATGATCCAAGCTAATAAATCTTTCTGTCGGTCTTACAGTCTTTTTACGAAACAGATATAATGACACCGGCAGTCCGACTATTCTTATTAAACACTCGACAAAAGTTGAGCTTTTTTTTCTTTTATCTTATCAATGGATGTCGAATTTTTTTAATATAGAAACGGATTGTAAACTAACTGATGTACGATTCAATGCGTGTTTCAATCTATTCTAATACGGCTAATTAATCCTTCGATTCAACGATCCGTTTCAATCTAAAACTTTTATCACGTACGTTTTATGCCGTTTAGACCCAAAAGCAAAAGAGATATATCGCTTAATAGAATACTACAAGTTAAATTCCGACCCGATACAAGAGAGAGAAAAAAGTAGAGCATAACCTCCACTCGATTTTATAAATCAAAAAGGATTGTAATTTTTGCAGAATAATCGTTGCGTCATGTGAGATCTTATTCAGACCTAAGAAAATATTGTTGTAAAATTTGTATTTGAAATTACTTCGATTACGCTTCTCCAGCTATATGATCCGATTTCTAAACGCCAGCAACTTAAAAAAAAAAAAAAAAAAACTTAAAACTACACCGGCGGCACTTCCAGCCTTCTCAACTTCGATCGAACCGATGGACTTTACAATGCGGTGAAATCATATCGATCGAGGGCAAAGTACTCACATTATCTGTTCCCAGGGCGGTCTCAGGAACAGGTGGCACAGGACCTGAATGAGAACCGTGGGGGGCTGCGTCAGGCCGCGCGAGTGCTGAAGCCTGCAGATCCTGCAGAAGTGGGCCATCAGGTAGCGCAGGGTGCTCGCGTGATGCTGCGGCAGCTCGGCGACCATCTGCGCGAGCCGCTTAGCCGACTGCTGCTCGTCGCCCAGGTCTGAAAATTGACATTGAAAGTTTGAAAAATATACACGTGTACGCATAAATATGAGAAGCCGTGTACCGGTAATCAATGTGCTATTTCTCATGTTATTGAACCTTAGACTGTTGATATTAATTATACACTTCGCCTAATATACAATGCATTATTATTAATAATTGAACTCACTCAGTACGTCCAGGATCTTCTCGTACCACTGCACCGGTATTACGGGATCGGGCAGTTCCCTCAGGAATTTTTTCAGCACGCTCGCTATGCAGTGCGGAGTGTAACGATTCAGATCGGTGCTTTTCACGTCTGTGCGAGGAGAAAAAAAAAACAAATAAAACGAGGGAATCAGTAATTAAAATGCAGTTGCGACGAAAAATAGGACGACCTATTTATTATGGATACATGATGTGTGAGATCGCGAGAATTTCGCGATTCAGGCATGTGATTCGATAAAGAATGATTTATTATGTAATTTCAGAAAATATAGTGTATCATTTTGCAAATTAATATAAAAATTGAAAAATATTATAACAATTATTTAAATATTACAATTGATTCGAATCTAACCCTAAATTTAAATCCGTCAGATGCGCTACGATGACGTGAGTGTAACGCAAGAACAATTCGTCTATTATGATATAAGTATATAAATGACTATTAAAAGTATGTACAATTGCGTGATGAAAACACGTGCTAAAAGTTAATACCACTGCGCGATTCGGTGCGTCCGAGCACTAAACTATAGATCGGGATGTATTGACATTTATAACGCGTGTTTCGTCACGGAATGGTATTTGATTGACATACAATGGTCAAATGACTTATTACTGAAATAGACCCCAACTTCTTTGCGATGCGTTGACGTCATCGTGGAGCGTAAGGTGGACTTAAATTCGGCATTACTGGCATTTCACGCTCCGCAAAAAAATTAGAATCAATTTGCAATAAGCGCGTAATAAAACCAAAAATAACGAGCGAATAAAATAAGATTAAAATAAGATTTCGGCGACGAAAAATGATTCAGCTCACGATTAAGAAGCCGCATTTTAAGAAGTAAATTTTGCATTCTGCAAATCGAAAAAAAAGGAAAGATAAAAACGGCACTTACCCTCGTTCAGCTGCTGCCTGAGCTCGAGCGTCTGCTCATTGGGCGGACTGTTGTGATAAACCTGGTAGAGGTCGAGATTGGCGTCGGTTGCGGCTCGTTCCTCCAGCGCACGGGCGCATCTCTCGACGAGCAGCGGGGCGCTACGCGTCGTCGCGTCGAACTGCGAGCACAGCGCCAGGCCGAACACTGATGCGGCGACAAAGAAAACAAAATCAAACAAGTGGATAAATGAAAAGACCCACGAGGGTTTCGTTATAATTCCGTAAATCGCGCTTGGTTTTTACTAGTCGCGATGAAAAAAATGAAAGGGGGAAGGAGGTATGAGATACGACTTTTCCCGCTGATAGCTCGTAAAGTCGAACATTACGAACGTCGTGCGATAAATAGCGTCAGAGAGACCGTGGAATGGCCGTTCATGACACGGGACCGAGAAATTTTTGAGCCGTGCTAAAATTACGCAATTTGTACGCGTGTCCGTTAAATTGTACTTTACGCTCTCGAAACAGCGCGTAAAATGGACGCTTTTACATACTCCATCGAAAAATTTTGTTTTTTGTTTTCCTTTTACTTCATGCCGTAGACCTCAATCGTCGAGTGAGGAACTCAATCACATCGCGGGTCCATATATCAAAGAAGCCGTTGGCGCGTAGAAATTACCACGTTTCAAAAATTCTCGAATATAAAAATATCGGCATGAAATTTCGCTGAGGCGTTCGGACGCGGGGAATTTTCGAGGATGCACCCCGCCCGCTCGCTCGCACATTGTTTGGCCCGGGCCAGCGGCATGCGCGAGTCGGGCTCTGCGATTGCGGTTTTTTTGTTTTGTTTTTATTCGGGCGCGGCATAAATTTACGGGCTGCCAGTGCTCACTTTAGACTCGGCAGCTCGTTCGAGCATTCCGAGCGAAAGAGAACGAGAAAAAAAATGAATCAGGAGGAGAAGGGTGGGCCGCAAAGGGAAGAAAGATTTTCCAGGGAAAGGCCGGGGCTTTAAGCTTCCGAAATGTATATACACGGTAAATTGGAATCGCGTGAAACATAATCGCACTTGGTATCGATAGGTCGAAATATAAGGGATCGAAACGGATGATTAACTCCCGTGCTCCAAGCGAAGCTTAAGGCGATAATTAAAGCATTGGCTCTGTTTTGTTTATCAGAGGTATTGTCTTCGGATGGAAAATCGGAGGGGAAGATAGTCGCGCGCGTGAGCGCGCGAGTTATATATACAGTTTTGCATTCCAGATTTGGTGCAAGCCGCGGTAGCGCTGGAAAGCGCTATCCGAGAAATATTTGAAATTTGTAAGCGAATAAAAAGGAATTGTTTCGATTAATCAAAAGCAACTCGTTGCGTTTACCAGTAAAATTGGTAAAGTGGGGAATAAGTATTAAATGAATTTTAAACATATGGATTTAGAAGTGTTAATTCTAAATAGTAACGGTTATATTTGGAATTTTATTCGTATAAAACGGTTTAACAACATGGGCTAGTTAAATTTCGCAATTCGATATTTCTAAACTGATCCATTGGCTCATTACAATGATAATTTTTTCATCAATATAGTGTCTTGAACATGTACTTACCGGAAGTGAATCTGTTGACGCGCGAATCCGAGGGGGCGCAGGGCATCGGCAGACCCGTGGCCGAGCAAGTTCTGTGAGCGACCAGGCCGCATTCTGAAAAATAATAAAACGAAAAGATAAAATTTTATGGCGATTTAGTTTCAATACTTTTTCATTCAATACAGTGACTATTTATGCCGTGTTCCGGTCAGAGGGCGACTTTAAAAACCGTTCAATAACTATACATACGCATAAACACGACGCACAGGCGCAAATAATGCACGTGCAGTATCCGTCACGAGCTGAAATCTCGAGGACGTCGTTACAACCGAAATTCCAGACGCGCTTCACGAGCAAAGAAAAATGAAAAAAGAGAACCACTTGCATCACATCTTAGAGAATCTCTACTGAGATGGGGAAGGCAGTTACGCGATCGTATTGTAACATACAAATACACACAGACACGTTGGCTAATTCTCTCTTTATCCTGATTAATTTGTCGACTCTACCGAGAATTGGCTATTTTAATAGTGTACATGGAAGACTATTTGCATAATATAATTTGTGTATAATCCGTAAATCTCAGCATATGAATGTATAGAATTTGTACACATAATAAGATCCCAGCTCCGAGGAATCTCTCTCTCCCTCTCTCTCTCTTTCTATCGTGCTTGCACGCTTGGATATAACAAAAAAAAAGGAAAAGAAAAAAAAGGAGAATTGCATCAACCAAGAGGCCCGCTGTTGTCCTTCTTCGAGCGCTAAATAAAGATTTTAGCAAGAGCGCCCGCGCGTGTTGCCGATGCGAAAATGATTGTATTATCAATTTTTTCTCTTCTTTTTTATATAAAGAAGTCGCGACGTGGGCTGGCGGCGCCTTCCGAAAACAAAACCGCATAATTCACGCGGTCGCGCGAGCATTCGGCGAGGATTGTAAATATAATATGGACAATGACAATAACAGCACCGGCTCAATCCTTGAACCGATCCGTGCATATTATACGCGCGCGCGCGCGCGCACTCACACACGCCTTGAAACATCGCGCTACAACAGAGAGAGAGAGAGAGAGAGAGGTCAATTGACAATAAAGCCGCGCGCGACAGCCGTAGAGATATCGAGAAAAGCGAGGATGGTCACGACGGCGGGGGAGGGGAGGAGATGAAACGTGCGACAACGCACGCGCTTGTTATTATGGCCGTGCGATTTCGCAAGACAGGAGAGCCAGAGGGAGAAAGAATGAATGGAGGCGTGGGCGGATGGTTTAAGATCGTTAATAAAGTCTTTAGGCGTGTGCGTATGCAGAGAGGTGAGAAGAAAAAAGCGAAGGGGGAGGGGGACATCAGGTGTGCTGCGCGCATTTCATTGCCGGTAAATGAAGGAGCGCAATAATTATAATTCCATAGGCTTAATTATACAATTGACCAACGAGGGGATTTTCTAATGCAATATGCAAAATTACGCGCGGTCACGTACACAATCGGTCCGTGCTTATTGAATTGCGAATTTTGAAAGTTAAAATCTTTTTTCGTTCTTCCGCCAATCCGACGGAGGCGGCGGTCGTTTATCCTCGGCTTTTTTTTTGGTTTTTCATAAATTTGCGCGTTTTTCGTTTTAATCGAATCTAAACAATAAGAATTTGAATTTTTAGCATTACGAATGATGACAAAAGAAGACATTAAATATTAAGTGGAAATAAAAGGATAATTATAGATGCAGATTTTCTATCATAAACTATGTGTATATTTATGCATTCGCACAATATTATAATAGTTTAAGTATAAAGAATGCAGAAAAAAGAAGAAATAAAGAAGAAAGCGCAGTATATCCGTATGTATATGCGCACGAAAACAGAAATTTCCAAACAACGTTAACCTTAATTTGCACCCTTCGCCATATAGACGAGACCTGCCCCCTCTCCCACCAACGCCCACATAATTAAGTCTCGATCAAAGTTTCGTCCGTGCACTCGTTCCGCCAAAGCGGAAATCGAACGTCCACCGTTGATTGCGCCCCGGCGCGTCCTCGCCACTCGCCCCCCCCCCCCCACGCCCCGCCGCGTTTTCCCATACACTCGGCTTGATTGACCTGGAAATTGCGAGTTACCGGCTCTGCTTCGCGCCGCCGCCCCATCCCCCCCCACTCGTCGCGCGGCGCCAATCTTCGATTACCACAGGAAGAGTCGACGCCGATGCTGAGCTCGGCTATAATGTACTCTTTTCAATGTATGTGTACGCAGCTGCACAGGGTGTGCGGCGCGAGCGCGTGCCCGCGTACCTTGAGTACGCGGAGATAGAGGCGTGAAATGCAACGCGTGCACCCACACGTCTATACTATTATAATCGAAATTAGATTTTTTTTTTTTTTTTTTAATCGAATGCCGTAATATTTACTTTTTCCTCCGCTCGGTCTGTTCAATTGTGGATTATATATTTATTCAAAATGTCTATACGTCTTTTGAGAGTATACTATTACAAATATATATATATATATATATATATATATATATATATATATATATATATAAATGTATAAATTAGCGCTGGAATTTCAAATATAATAGTCATAAATACTACGACGCACCATAACTGTCCTTCATTCGGCCTTTATTTCGTTCGTCCGACCTTGCCGATTACGAATAAACTCCATAAAATATAAGGAGTTATTTAGGTATAAATATGTGCGTTTGTGTGTGTGTGTGTGTGTGTGTGTGTGTGTGTGTGTGCGTGCGCGCGCGTACATGTACATATATACATATATTGTTAATTGTGTCGCGTATAATAACGCTGAATAATGAGCGAGATAATAAAAAGAGTAATTCGAAACGGGGGCTTACGTGACAGAAGCAAAATGTTAAGAAGCATTAATTTCCATAATTCGATATAAATTATTATACTGGTATATCAGAAGGAGGAAAAAAAAACGAAAACGGAAAGTTCCCTAGCGTGTGTATAGCGCTTTATTATAAAATTTATATACAAATAAAACATTTAACCTCTTGTACATATATATAGCGTGAGTTCGGTCGAAAACGCACCGTGGGTACCGATTCCTCTACCCCCCACCTCCCCCCTTCTTTTTACTCTCTTTTCATACGCGAGTATAGCTAATTTTAAACGCGTGCCTTAAAACACAGAGAAAGAGAAAGATATAGATGTTGTAATTTATCGTTACTACAGAGAATTCGCAGCGCTAAAATTTGCACTTTCTCTCCTCTTTTTTTCTTCTTCTTTCCTCGTCTTCTTCTTATTCTTTTTCACTTTGGAGGCCTGACATTCCGAACGTCTGATTATTAATAAAGCGCGCGGACTTTCGTGGCGCCTGAAATTAACGCTTAAAATAGAACGACGGCTTTAAGGATCGTTTTGTGGCTTAAGTTGTACGAATCTGCGTGTATGCGTGCGTGTGTGTGTTGTATTTTTTTTTTTTTTTTTTGTTCGTTTTCTTCTTTTACCGCGCGTTCGCTCGCTGCCGGTCTTGCGTCTCTCATTTGCTTTTTGGCAACGTTAGTCAACCGGCAATTTTATGGCTTTGCGTAGAAGAACGAAAATACCGTTGGCCATGTAGTATAAAAACGGCCCGTTGGAAATTGAACGGTTTTCAATAATTTGGAATTTGAATTTACGAATTGTATTATTGGCCATAGCAAGTATTTTATAATCGCCAGAATTTTGTTTGGGAAAAAAAGGGGAAAAAGTTTTGGACTTTACACCATCAGGTATAAATTATGTTATTAAGCCTATGCAATCGGTGTATTTCTTCAACATTATCTGAATAGTAATCTATATTGAAAAAAAAAATGTGTACTGTTGCATCGGCCGACAAGCGAATATATTCGATGCAGGTGTATACGCCGAAGAATTTTGTAAAACATTTTCTAAAATCCGCTTTTTATTATTCAAACGATAATTTTTCAAATTTGAAAATTTATTTCGATAGCTAAAGACATTTACGGACAATATCATCTACGGAGGTAAATCATTAATTTCCGAGCAGGAATACCAACAGTCGGTGCTGAAAAATGATCATTTTTTCACTTAAGAGCGCGAAAAGAGCATTTTATATCCAGAAAATGAGACGCATAAGGGTCGACTTAGCACATCAAAAGAAAACCTTTCTCCTGTGGTACATGTAAGTTCTTAGTCCTCTACAAAATATACCACCTTAACTCTATGCATATACCACCCCTTTATTAATTTCAAAGAGCAGGAAATTCTTTCCAAGTCTCAGTCTTACTCCAAGACTCTTTATTTACACACGCTAGGCCGTTTAGGAAAGAGAGAGAGAGAGAGGGGGGGGAAGAGAATCTCTCTCACATGGAGGATGAAAACCGGCTCACCTTGACAGAGAAAACCCTGGTGCAGCAGGCCCCTGAGGTACTTATGGCACTTGTCGCACTTTTCCAGTATACTGAAACTGTGCGGGACGAGGTTGTGCTGTTGCTGCTGCGTCGACCCCGTCGTCGTCGGCGTCGCCGTCGACGTAGGATGCTCGGACTGGACGGCGGTGGACGCGGCGGTGGCTGCGCGCTCCGGATCGGGGAGCGCCGAGGACGAAGCGGTCGCCGCCGCGGGCTGGCACAGCTCCTCGATGCACACGAGTATGTTCTTCTGGTGGAACTCGTCCTTTATGCCCATGTTCTGTAAGTAGACAGCAGAGAATATTTGAGTTATTTATTAATCTGCGAGGCTCGTTGAATTATCGTAGTAAAGGACCTGGGGATTTTTGGGACGGCGCCCCCAAGCGCCGAAAAGTTAAATTAACCCAAGCAGCAGCCATGCACGGTTCATTTTATATCATTTGGTACAATAAAAAAAATATATTATCAAGTATGTTAAATCAACTTGAAACTCAGATCCCTTAGAATGATAATAGCTTTGCACGGAAAGATATTTTGTATGTTTTGCTAGATTATTAATTGTTTGAAATGTCTCGAGTAATATGTATCTTATGGTATTGTAAAATTGGTTTTTTGTCACCACGCCGTACTGGATTCTACTGTAATACCAGAATCTCAGATTCCAATATAGGTGAACGTGGAGAGAGAGAGAGAGAGAGAGAGAACGAGAGAGAGATGAACAAGGTCGTCTCTTGAGGGTCGTTCCCAGTTAGTTGCCAGCCTTCCCTTTTATATTCACGCGGGTTCTACACCGGAGAGAAATCAAGCTCGTGCGACATTTAATTTATTGCATGGTTCTCGATATGTAAATTCGCAGCTTCCACATTGCGTGGGTGCTGTTAATTCGCTGATTTTCAAATACTATCCAAAAGATAAACACACTCGCGCACGCTTACATACGCACACACATACAGACCTATATAAATCTTCCAATTTTACTTTCTACTTTTGATTTTCCAACAATTACACTCATGTGGCATGTCCGCAAGCCTGCGATTTTTTGTCCTTTTTCGAGTTTTCTTCCAGTCAAAAATGTCTCCCCCTCTCCCTTCCTCTCCGCAAGCCTGTTTGTACATCTTTTCGTATATAAATGATCCGGGTTTTCACTTCTTTCTATTCTTCTCTCTTCTTTTCTCTATCTCTCTATCTCTCTCTCTCTTCTGAACATTTTTACAGGGAGACATATTTGACATTCGTATCGAAATCGTTGGCATACGTGAATTTTGCGAGCAACCCAAAGCCCGGGACGGTGGCCCCGGAGCGTGTGTCGCTGGGGGTGGAACTCACCCGTTTCAGGCGTAATTATGCATGCGTTCCAGCGCAGAGGATTTTTTAATGCCTCGCGAATTCTTCCACCATATGTGACTCCTTTTTTTGTTTCTTATTCACGTTACTTTTGCTACCTCTTCTCACCTCCTTCTTGCTTTTCATTTTATCCCGCTCTTATTTTTTATCTTTCCTCCCTTTCACCCCTTTCCCCCCTAGACTGTCCTACATTTCCTTTTTCTTTTCATTTCTTCACTTCTTACCCACTTTCCCATCCTCGCTTTTGTCCCTTCTTTCCGTATTTTTTGCTACCTCCCAACTCTCTTTTTTCCCTCGCTACTTCTCTCGGTTAATAATTCTGCGGCCTGATTTTTTTCCCCCTCTCCCCTCTCTCCGCAACAAATGATCTCTCTCTCCTCGGAGCTTATTTTTTTTTCCTTCTTTATGTCAGGTTTAATTTTAACAACTTCAGGGACTCTCTCGAAGCCATCGCAAAGTACTACTCAATAGGACGGCCAAGTTGGGACACGACGAGATTTCGTACCTCCTTCGCGACTCCGCCCACACCGTGCACGTTCTTGTTGGCTTCTCAATACCTATACGACCATTCCAGATAGGAGTTTAGAGTGAGTACTTTTTGATGGATAGATGAGTGGTCCAGGGTTCAGAGCCATCTTAAGGGAGGTAGGAACACGGTTTGTGGGTTGATTATGGTGGCTTACAGGATAGAACTCTGAGTTGTGAGATTAGTAAGCGACCGACAGAAGGATCCTCTAGCGGCGTACAGAGAGGAATCCCACCAAAAACCTCCAACCAAGAGCCAACCCAGAAAAAGACCCGCAAGAGACAGGGAACCCTAATCTAGAGAAGTAAGAAGAGAGAGAGAGGAGAGAGAGAGAGAGAGAGAGAGAGAACAGCGGCGTCGACCCACCTTAAATTGTACCAGTTAAATTAAATGACACGACGCTCAATGAAAAATATCGATTCGCATCTCCGTTTATGTCGGCTTTCCAAGCCGTAGATTTTGATTCGATAATATCGGCATTTCTCTCTCAAACGGCGGGACGATCTAAAATTCGCACGGCTTGCTTCCAAGTGTAGCGAAATTTCGAGGAAAATTCACAACATACTTGCGCTTCTTCGCTTAAGATATTTTTGCTTTTACAGAAGAATAATGGTGAATGAAAAGGTTTCGTTATATAATCCCCATATTTTTCGTAATAGTTTTATGCAATTCTTTAAAATAGGGGGCTGACAATCAATTCGTCAATGGAATTTATTTCAAAGGATTTTTCGTGTGTATAATAAACATATAATGATGATATTCAAATCAAAGCGGATTTAATTTTAACGTTCACAAGAAATTCATGAAAGACTAATTACGCTTATAATAAAAAGAAAAAACTGTAAAATATATTTTCTTATTCTTCCATTAACTATCAATTCCAGATGTAATTTATAAAAAATGCCTAATTTCTATAGATTATCCGGTTAAATTCCACTGATCCATACAATCTTCAATTTTGCGTCTCAAAGCAAAAGCTAAAAAAAATCGGTACGTTTCCTTCCCACTCCTTCATATACGTAAAGAAAATTAGCTTGAATTTTCAATTTAACGACTCTACATAAATTCTATTTCGTTTTATATATCGCAGTCTTTTTTGGATCCAAATCAAAGAAAATAGATTTAACTTTTCGATTCTCTTAGTGAGCGCATGAATATATATATATATATATATATATATATATATATATATATATATATATATATAAATTTGCAGAGCGAGTCGTAAAAATGGTCAGCGTTTGTGATAAAACTTACGGCAATAACTCTATTCACGAGACATAACGAAATCAATGATCAGCTATTATTCATTGTTCAAAAATCATTCAAGAAAGACTAACGATTAAAAAAAAATTCTCAATCTATATCAATATTGCGTCAAATGCGATACAATGCCGAGCGTTGTCTTTGACAGTAAGTATTCTGTCCCATCACTGTTCCCGATACAGAAGCATATATATATATATATATATATATATATATATATATATATATATATATATATATATATAATATTATAATGTATAAAATATAAATATATAATATACAAAAAAATAATAAGAAAAAAACGTGCCTCTCTAACCAAACATTTTTCTATTGGAACATTATTACCGTTGAATAAAACCTGCATGTGAGAAGAAGAAAAGAAAAGTTCATTACACAGGCAGAATACATATCAACTACATTCCCGCATAATATATATATATATATATATATATATATATATATATATATATATATATATATATATGGTATATACATTTGTCATTGTTATTTGCATATATATATATACACATTGAGTGTGAAGCTCTCTTTATTTGACGATGCTCCAATTTTAATGGTAGCCTATAAATTTTTAATGTTATCACGTGTAAATTATTTAGACCTGAGTCACATTCGATTTTTCAATCGAGGCCGCCCGAAACGTTCCTTTGCTGCGCCCGTGTACGTTTTTTGTAATACACAAGGTATATTATTTATAATAAAAAAAAGTAAAGAAAGAAAGACAGACAGAGAAAGATAGGTAATCAGGAAAAAGATTGGGAGAGGGAGAGAGATGGAGAGGTAGAAGGAGGAAAAAAAATTAATCGCCGCGCTGAAAAATTTATCTATTAGCATAAATGCAAATAGCCCGGCCGTGAATCATTCGGCGATATTTCTTTTGCGCTGTATATGTCCCCTCTTTTCTCTCTATCTCTGTCTCCCCCTCCCCACCTCGCCCCTCTCATGACAGTCTATAATAGCTAGAAAACGTGCGCGACTCTTGCATCATTTTAATCAGGCGACCGGCGACGGCAGCGGCGGCGGCGGCGGCGGCGGCGGTATATAGCGGCAGCTTCTGCGGCGGCAGTAGCGGCGCGGGCAACGAGGCACCGGAAAACCCGAATTAAAATAAAACATTTACGAGTATTGTCGCTCGTGAAATTTCGATGTGCCGCTGCGAGCACGCGGCCTTTCTCTCTCTCGCTCTCTCTCTCTCTCTCTCTCTCTCTCTCTGTCCCTCTTGCAGCTTCAGCGACAGTTAAATAATTTAATGCGGACGTAAACTATAAAGTAGAGAAAATAAATGCATCGTTGCTCTGGCTTTTCTTAACATTTCCTTAATAAAAAAAAAGCAGAGAAAAACAAAGAAGACAAAGAAAAAGAACCGTAATTTGAATCTAATATATCCTATAAAAAGTAAGAGGAAGAAAAAAAGATGAAGAAAAAAACCAGAGAGAGAGAGAGAGAGAGAGCACCATATTGTACACTAAATTAGAATTATTAAATTGGCGCATTTCCAAAGTGCAGCGAGGGACCGCGCGGCCTCTCGCGACGAATTGGACGCGACCGCGAGAATAACCCAGATGGCGCGCGCAAGGAATCAAGGATTACCCAGCCACCCCTTGATCGGCGAAACATCGTACCGCGTTCTAGACGTGATGCAAAGAGAAAAAAAAAAAGAAATAAAACGTGCTGTTTCGTAAATTCCATTCGCTCTATATCCTATGAATCGAAGGTCGCGCGAATTTTCGAAATAAATGTTAGAATACAATAACTTTAAACGCGAGTCGTTTCATTCGAATCGCGTTTATCTATCCAATTTATTTATTAGCATCGACTATCCCATCATATTTGTCTTATCATATATATATATATAGCTGCTACATGAGTATTCGCGGTGATCGAGGGTCAGTTTGGGTGGAGAACACTTGTCGCACGTAAGCACGCAAGCCGTCGAAAAACTTACCATCAGCTTCTCGCGGTCCAAGTTGAGAAGATCGCTGCCCTTGATGTCCTTCGACTTGAAGACGTCGGCATAGCGATAAAGATTTAACGCAGCCATCCACTCGACGACGTTCAACGACGTCCACTCACTGACGGGCTATAACGTACGAAAAGAAAAACAGAGAATTGTAATTATGGGAAGAAAGTTACCAGAGCATTTATTCATTTTCTGGATGTATAAATATTGAAATTTTTTTATAAATAACATAAAGAATATAATGCATAATCTTTCGCCAGTGGCTGAAAATTCAATTCAGGCGAAAAATCTACCTAGTATCTACGAAGGCAGCTCGAAAGTTGGTTTATTTTTATTGGAGAAAATAATAAATTTTAAAAGAAATTTTTGAGGATCTTTCAAAATTGTTTATTTTCGTTATCATCTCCTATGAAATATTTGCTTGCTAGTGTTAAATTACAAGAATCTTTTCATAACACACGCTACATTACTTATTACAATTAGGTTATAATTCATTTTGAATTTATCACTAACCCTATGCATTGATTCTTTGCTCCAATATTTTGCGATAGCGGAAATAAACAATGGTTACATGATTTAAATATATACCATATACTTTTCTGTTATTTGTACTGTTTCGTTAGAATAATATTCATTCCATTTTATCTAATTTACTATTTAAAACCCTGTACTTTTACATACAAATTTAGTCAGTACCTTTGCGCATTTCTGTCGCATCGTGCGCTACGATCGATTTTGTTAACCCCTCCAATGAAAAGCAAGGAGTGAAAACCAATAGACATTTGGATTATACGTGCGCGTATGGCTGAAATTCGATTTGCCGTATATTTTATATACGTATTTTCGGGTAAAATCTACACATTTGATTATCCGTTTATGCAATTTACACTGGATATCTAATTGAACTAGATCCGTAATGTTCGATTGAATTGATAAAAATTATTTTGGAGCATTTACTCGATTTATTGCTTTGCAGAATCAACGCACGAATATAATTGTAATTTATATGTTAAATTAGTATATACATAATTCGATTTATTCGAATTGTTGGCACTAATTATTATTAGAATAATTATTGTTAATTATTATTGTTAGAATTATTCATGTGGACGAACAATTCGTATAGAATCACCGGCACTACAATACGAAAGGTTCTCCTTGTCTCAAAATGTAATAAAAAAAGTTAAAAAACATAAAAACCTAAGCATATAAAATTTAATAAATTATTTGTGTAATTTAATTGGTTACTTATTTTACCGCAAACGCCAGTTTTTTTTTAGCCCATTGCGGCCGACGCATCCGCGTTGCTGATGCAACGTCGCCGTGTCGTGTCATTTGTACAAAGCACAAAAAAAGGAAAGAAAAATTGAATTATCAGATTTATTTTGCCGATACTATAACATCGATAAAGCATTATCAAAAGATATTAGGAAGAAACAAATCTTCCTAATCGCAATAAAATAAAAAGAAAAAGACACGAACATGCACGTCTACTGTATCGCCATCACCATTCGCATTTCATTTACCTGTAACTTCCGAATCCTCCTGAAACTCCTGAACCGACTTGACTTTCTAGGTCTCGCAATCGATCCCGCGGCCTTTATCCTGAACACAAACTCGAACCTTCGACTTTTCATCTGCATTTTCTGTACTAATATACACGCGCGGTCCCTATCCCTTTAGTTTCGCCTCTTATATATATACATAGATATATCTGTATATAGAAATAGCACACACGCGCAAAAAAAAAAGAAACTGTCGCACTATATGCAATAAATACTCGTTGGCGTTGAATATCGAGGAAAATCCACGCTAATTTACACCGATATTGCGCGCACTGTATAGAATATTACCAACGTCATTAATAGCTCTGCTCGCGCTCGCGAGATGGACTGATCGTATAATAGCTGGCGCGTGTTCTTTTTTACACCGCGGGAGCTCGCGCGCATACAGCGCCGCGCAGCGCCACCACCGCCGCCGCCACCACCGCAGCGGAATCGTCGCGGGCAGAGAGCGCAATCGCGCGAATATACCGCCGCAGCGGCGTATTTTCATATTACTATATATCTATACGTATATCGGGTCGTGCTCGCGAATACACACACACACGCGCGCGCGCACACACACGCACACACACAACGCACCCGGGATTTTCTGAACGATTGCGGGAGGGGAGGAGGTTCGTCGACCAATCGACCGAGGCGCCCGCATCGCGCGCACATACCGCTTATATATATATATATATATATATATATATATATATATATATATATATAAAGGGGAGATGAAGATACTGAAATATATAGAACGCTCGCCCGTCCTCCTCCCTCCGGTAACTCTCGCAAGAACAAACGACGCAGCTGATTTGAGAGCAGAAAGAGAGAGAGAGAGCGAGAGAGAAAGAACGAGAGAGAGGGTTAATTTAATTGCAATTTTGCATCCGCGGCGTAAAACGCGAGTATTGTATATATATATATATATATATATATATATATATATATATATATATATATATATATAAAATTTGATCGTAACCTTGGGATATATGCAAGACTAACTGAGCAGGTATTATATATAGTGATGAGGAAGAAGGAGAAAAAATATGTGCATTTACTACTGGTGCGCGCGCGCCACCGCGCACGTTTTATCTATCAATCTTGATATATATATAACGGCGGAGCCGGTCGCTGCGTAATGAATCTCTGCCGATTTGATCCCACCGTGTCCTTCGCTTTCACCCCTTACACCCCCTTTTGTTATCGGTTCGAACGTGCAATTTTTTTTTTTATTGCAACGATTAATGGACTGATATCTGTCTCTCTCTGTCTCTCTGGAGATGTCTCAATTATCCTCCACAGTCGCGCTGTTATTGTTCATCTTTAGATACAATATAGACAATAAATCCCCCTCCTTCGTTACCTCCGTTCTTCTTTATTTTCCCCTGAAATGAGATGGATAAGAGATTATGCTGCATTCCTCTTAAGAAAAAGCTCTGAAAAGTAACAATTTTTTTCTATTTTGGCTTTTTCAATGTTTTTTTAAAATGTTTTGTTAATTTGAGTTCGTATACAATGATAATTACTTTGAATTGATTCTTTTTTTATATTTACTTTTATGTTTATTTTCTGACCAAGCAGTACTCAACAAGAGCCACAAATAGATAAAGCTAAGTTTATGCAAGAATTTGGATTTTTTTAAGTTACTTTATAAGAATGTCGGAAAACAGAGGAAAAACATTTTAATTTTCACAATATTTATATATTATCTGTACAAACATTGAGTTGGCTCTACCCTCAAAAAAATTGTAATGTTTCAATAACATTTTCCGGTGAGCCTAATGAGTTTTTAATTTACACAAGCTGGAAAATTTTTTTTCGTTTGCATGCTTCTAAAATGTATTGAAAAAATACCAGAAAAAACTTAAACAGTATAAAAAAACTAAGCATAAATAGTTTAGGTTCGTACGTGCAACCAAAAGTTTTGTTTTCGTCATAGTGCGTTCCTGACGTGTTTTTTTTTCATCCCTCTCAGTTAACGACTCTCAGTCGGTTCAGTTTTAACGCTGCGAGGAGTACAACACTTTATTTCCGCGAGCGAAGCTACAACCTTTCATAAATTACGCCCAGCCTAAGAAGCGCCTAAAACTGTTAATGATCCGCGATA